>OX596058.1:0-1345344 GCA_951394065.1 Venusia cambrica
GGGCGGGTCTGACCAATCAAGGTTCCTACCTCACCGAGAAGAGCCTCCAGTTCGCAAACCGGCCGGTTTCGGGAGTGGTACGCCCCCACGACGACGACTTGGCCCAAACAAGCCGCCACAAAACCCCTTCCTCTCACCACTCCTTCGAGAGAAGGGGAGTGAGCCGGCGACTGTGTGGTGATCGCAACCAAGCCATCGAGGTCCCCAGCCCAGTCAGACCTGGATGGGACCGCGTAAGGCTCGGCGGCCACCGCCACTTGTATCAACCGCTCCGCCATTGACTGCAGGAACAGGTCCTGAGCACCGGCGGAGTGGTTGAGATTTGCCTGGAGAAAAGTTAGGGCCATACTAACTAACTTTCCTCCATGCTTTCCACCGGCCCTTTGTCAGGGCTAGGCGGTCGCAGCTGGGCCTTAGCCTCAGTCGCGACGGTCTTCCGTCTGGCCCCTGACTTTGACGGGGGCTTGGCGCAAGCCTTGCCCCCGGAGAGGTGGTCCGCCGGCTTGCCCGCGGCAGCACAGCGGGTGCAGCGTGGAGCGGCGGTGCACTCTTTGGCCTTGTGGGCCTTTTTACCACAGCGGTAGCACTCGTCGCTGCGGTCAACCTCGGCCTTGCACTGGGCCACAACATGGCCCAATTCGAGGCAGCGATAGCAGCGGCGCGGTCTAACAGCCAAAATGCTGACCCGCGCCGCCACCCAGCCCACTAATACACGGCCACCGCTAGCCATTACCTTCTTGGCAGTTATTGTTGGGCAGCGCACAAACACCGTGCCCATCCCCGCTTGGCCCCGGCGTATTGTGCCAACGGATATCGTTGACACAGGGCACTCGCCTACCCTGGCTAGGGCTTCCGCCAGCTCCTCCGGAAGGACGGAATCGTCCAGGCCGCTGACCCGAAGGTCGGTGGTTGCAGTCGGCCTTGAGACTCGCACGCTCTCATCGTCTCCGAGCACCGCCCTTATTTTGCCAGCAAGGAGATCCGCTTTGGCGGCATTGTCCTCGCCGGAGATCTCCAGTACTCGAGCCCCGGTGGCCGCTGTCCTAATCTTCAGCGGTGGTACTCCCAGCTCGCCAAGCTTGATGTTAGCCTTGGCCGCCTCCAGCACCTTGGCATATGTGACACCTTTCTCCGCCGCCCCCGGTTGCAGAGTGATCACCACCGCTGCGGTCTTCGGGGGGCGGAGTTTAGCCACACCTGGTTTAGGGGGCTGTGTCTTCGGCTTCGCCTTCGGGGGTGGAGGGGCTCGGGCCGGAGGGGCAGACCTCTTCTCCGCGAGTCTTGAATCTGCCGACACCGGCACAGTCTCTCGCCTCCCAGCTTTTCTTCGCCTCGTCACCACGTTCCAGGCTTCAGCCGGAGGAGCCATGGTGCCAGCGGGGACAGGGGCGGCCGTAGCTGTTGGAGCGCCTTTTGTCCTGGGCACCTGTACTGGAGTAGCGCTTGGAGGACCCTTGCGTTTGGGATCTGCTGTGATACCAGCCTCGGCCTCCCTTCGCCGATCTGCGGCCAATGGAGGCCTCAGGGTCCGCTCAGGAAGCAGCCTATCCTGAATCCCAGCAAACATGGCATTTATCTTGGTGCCGACTTGCACCATGATTTGCTGCACTACCTCCTCTGTGCAGGGGGTTTGAGCCGAGGCTGGGGCCCGAGCCGGTACCGAAGTCGGAGCGGGACGAGCTTGGATCGCCCTCATCTGCTCTATCTCTCGCCGGAGTTCCTTCAGCTCCGACGAAAGCCGCTCATTGGCCTTTACAAGAAGAGCCATCTCCTCGGGCATCGATCGGGCCCGTGTTTCCTGAAACGATGCCTTTATGGTGGTCGCAGCATCTTTCAGGGCCTTTACGCTGGTGCCCTTTAGGTTCTTGGACTTCGTAGCCACCGCAAGGATGGTGTCCACCGAGCCCAGCAACATTGCCTCCAGCTGGCCAACGTCGCAACCGCCCAGCTGAGAATGGGACACCGTGGGCACCGATGGCGATGGCGCCTTCATGAACTCGGTCTTCTTCTGTTTGAGCTCATCTTGGAGCTCCTTCTCAGCTGTGAGCCTCAACTCTTTTTCTCGCGCCCGATTAAGTTCGGCCTTGGCTTTCGCCAGGCCAACGTATTCGCCTGTTGTAGGCGGGCGCCCTCTTCCTCGCCGAGGGGTTGACACCTTGGGTGACGGTGATGAGTCACCCGTGTCCTCCTCCTTTTCTCCGTTTCTGCGCCGCTTGCGCATTCTCCTCTCGGAGCCGCCTCCCGGAGACGAAACCGACTCCCAACTCATGTTGTCGGATTCCGATTCAGACAAGTTCGGAGTCGGGATCCGAAGCTCTAGGGCTAGTAGGGTTCCACTTGGGGGAACACCAAAAGCCTCTATCTCCACATTGTCCATATTCGTGCCAAGGTCATTATTTATTGTAGAATCAAGGTCCAGGTCATTGCTAAGGTCGTTGTTACGTGGGCCGGAGCCCACGAGGCGGTTCTTGCCCCCCTCAGATACGATGGGGCTGGGCGCCGTAGCACCGTGGGATTCGTCAGCTTGGCTGACACCCACCTGAGGATTCGTTCCAGAAGTCGCCATTATCATGTTTGTTTTTTTTTTGCTTTTTTGAGGGGTGAGCTCCCCTTTGGTGCCCTTGCTACCGGGTTCCCCCCGATCATGCATCCCATGTGCAGGCACCGAACAACGGGATTCGGAGACGCATTATGCCCGACAGGGTGGCCGGGTTGACCCTCCCTGCCGCGCCACTAGCCTTGCAGGCCAGCCATCCTACGACCCGAAGGTCCGCTGCGACTCAATGCCGCCATTTAAACTTGTGCCCGACAGGGTGGCCGAATTGACCCTCCCTGCCGCGCCACCAGCCTTGAAGGCCGATCATCCTCCGACCTGAAGGTCCGCTGCGACTCGATGCCGCCATTTCATTTTGTGCCCGACAGGGTGGCCGAGTTGACCCTCCCTGCCGCGCCACCAGCCTTGAAGGCCAGTCATCCTTCGACCCAAAGGTCCGCTGCGACATACTGTCGCCTTTCCATTTCGTGCCCGACAGGGTGGCCGGGTTGACCCTCCCCGCCGCGCCGCCGGCCTTGAAGGCCGGCCATCCCACGACCCATAGGTCCGCTGAGCCCTCATTGGACTCCCAGCCCCGCGGAAGCTCTTCGCGAGCCCGCCTGTCCATCTGCTGTGCCCTATGCTACTAACACAGGGACACGCAGAGGACACCCTCGCGTCGGATTATTAGCTGCCGTCGATAAGTCCCCACAAGTGGGAAGTGATCGACGGCACCCAGGGTACACCACGAGGAGGTTATCCGACCCATTACCCCAACCTAACCTAACCTAACCTAACCTAACCTAACCTAACCTAACCTAACCTAACCTAACCTAACCTAACCTAACCTTTTTTTTTTTTTTTTTTTTTTTTTTTTTTTTTTTTTTTTTTTTTTTTTTTTTTTTTTTTTAATGCGGAGAATGCGTTTAGGCACCATAGCCTCGTTGGGGACGAGGCCGTGTGTGGGACTCAACCCGTCCTAGCGACAGGCAATACCCACTAAACTCCGCAGTGACCCGCTATCGCCGAGTGGTGGTGTCGTGGGAATCTGGCTAAAGCCTTTACCGCCACAACACCACCAGCGATTGCCCCTTTACAGGGGCCCCACAGGCCCCCCCAGTGTGACTGGGGGGGGATGGCGGGAACAGCTGGGTCGCCAGGCTGTTCCCGCCGTTCGGCGGGGATGAGGGTCTGTGCAATGGAGGCCGGTTGAACGCCCCTACGTTCCCAGCCCCCAGACCCTCATCTGATCCCACTGCCCGACAGGGTGGCCGAGTTGACCCTCCCTGCCGCGCCGCCAGCCTTGAAGGCCGGCCATCCCACGACCCGGAGGTCCGCTGAGTCCCTCACTGGGACTCCGCCACGCGGACGACCGCCTGTCCATCCACTGTGCCCTATGCATATATCATAGGGACACGCGGAGGACACCCTCGTGTCGGATTATTCGCTGCCGTCGATCACTTCCCACAAGTGGGAAGTGATCGACGGCACCCAGGGTACACCACGAGGAGGTTATCCGACCCAGTACCCCAACCTAACCTAACCTAACCTAACCTAACCTAACCTAACCTAACCTAACCTAACCTAACCTAACCTAACCTAACCTAACCTAACCTAACCTAACCTAACCTAACCTAACCTAACCTAACCTAACCTAACCTAACCTAACCTAACCTAACCTAACCTAACCTAACCTAACCTAACCTAACCTAACCTAACCTAACCTAACCTAACCTAACCTAACCTAACCTAACCTAACCTAACCTAACCTAACCTAACCTAACCTAACCTAACCTAACCTAACCTAACCTAACCTAACCTAACCTAACCTAACCTAACCTAACCTAACCTAACCTAACCTAACCTAACCTAACCTAACCTAACCTAACCTAACCTAACCTAACCTAACCTAACCTAACCTAACCTAACCTAACCTAACCTAACCTAACCTAACCTAACCTAACCTAACCTAACCTAACCTAACCTAACCTAACCTAACCTAACCTAACCTAACCTAACCTAACCTAACCTAACCTAACCTAACCTAACCTAACCTAACCTAACCTAACCTAACCTAACCTAACCTAACCTTTTTTTTTTTTTTTTTTTTTTTTTTTTTTTTTTTTTTTTTTTTATCCTGGGAAAATCCATTACGGATACCACCGAACCGGGGGGTTGGGCGGTTATGTGGGGCTCTCCACACCTTATTTTGGTGCGTAATACCCACTAAAAACCCAGGGTGTTCCTCCGTCATTGACTAGAGACGGGGGGCGCGGGACCGCTTGCGCATTCGCCGTAGCCCCCGTCGACAACAGCCCGCATTGTTGCAGGCCCACCTCATAGGAGGGTGTAAAAGGCCCTCCTTCACCTCGTGTGATGCCCCGGAACACAGTGGGGCATCTACACCTCACATTGGCCTATCATTGGGGGGTGCCAGGTGCCCCCGCACCCAACACCCCAGGCCTTTGGAGCGGAGACGGAGTGCGGGCTCGATTAGCCCGCCTCCGTGTCCGCGCCCTCCGAAGCGGAAGAGAGAGAGGATTTCTTTCTCTCTCCCGCTCCTCCTCCTCCCTCTGCGAGACAATAATCTCACAGAAGGAGGTCACCGCCTCCCACGACCTCTGGTCATCGACCATCTTTGGAATGATGGCCGACAAGGAGAGGTCCGTTCCCACAACTGCGACCAACGATTGCCGCGGTTCGTCTCCTCCCGGGCATACCTCTAGCGCATGCTGGGCAGTGTCCTCCGCGCATCCACACTGGTGACAAGCCGAGGTGTACTCTCTTCGGGCAACGCGACTCAGGTACCTCCCAAAACAACCATGTCCCGAGAGAACCTGCGTCAGACGGAAGGACAAACTCCCATGCCCCCTCCGGACCCACTCCTCGAGTACAGGCTGGATGGCCTCGAGAAGTCTTCGAGCGCTTTCTCCTCTCTGCACAGGTCCAGCGAGGAGTCGTTCCCCCCACGTGGCGAGAGCCGATGTTTTGGCATCATCTCGCCAGTGCGCTACCTCCTGCGGCGCCGGTCGCTCATCTCGCTCCCTTGCCTGCGCTCTGCGCCAATAGACCGAGGCGAGAACTTCAGCCTCAAGGTCCCACGGGAGCGTGCCAGCAAGCACGCATGCCACCTCGTGAGAGAGTGTGCGGTACCCCCTGCACACTCTCACCGCCATCACCCGCTGGGCTCCGATCAACAGGGCGGTGGTCTGCCGATCGAGCCGACCTGCCCATATCGGGGCGCCATACAGGGCCATCGAGCTTACCACCGCTGTATAGAGGCGGCGGCAGCTTCCCCTACCGCCCCCGATATTCGGGAGTAGACGGCTCAGTGCTCCGGCTGTCCCCAGGATTTTGGGGGACAGCCGTCGTATGTGCGCCTTGAACTGCCATCTACCATCGAGGACGACACCGAGATACTTCAGCGTCGTCCCGACGGGGATGGAAGTACCTCCCACCACAATGTTGGAATCTGTAGGTGGCGCCCGCCGGGGACCATAGAAACATATGGCCTCGGATTTGTGGAGCGCCACCTCCAGACCCAGCATACGGATCCTAGCGACGACCGTAGCAACACCGGCTGTGGCCAGGATCGCAGCCTCTCTGTAGTCCTTTCCCCGGGCGGCAACCAGCGTGTCGTCAGCGTAACAAACGACGCCGACGCCATGAAGATTGGCACCCCGGAGGACCCAGTCGTACCCGACGTTCCACAGGAGTGGACCTAAGACCGATCCCTGTGGAACGCCGCGCGTCATAGCGCTACTTCGCTCGCCGTGAGTCGTTGGGTAGACTACCTCTCTATCTGAGAGATAGTCACCAACAAGTCTGCGCAAATACTGGGGCACCTTGTGGTACTCCAGACCGGCGTGTATCGTGCTCCAGGGTAGCGTGTTGAATGCGTTGGCGATGTCCAACGATACGGCCAACAACACGCCACCACTGGAGCACGCCTCCTCGGAGAGGTTGCGGACGCGGGATATGGCATCCATCGTCGAGCGACCTCTCCGGAAGCCGAACTGGTTAGGCGCCAGATCCGGTCCCGTCGTCTCAAGGTGCCTGACCAAGCGGGCAGCGACGACTCTCTCCAACAGCTTGCCCGCTTCATCAAGCAGTACGATCGGACGATAGCCCGAAGGCTCATCCGCCGGACGTCCATCCTTTCTCAGGAGGACGAGCCTGCCTCTTCTCCATCGCCGGGGGAATCTGCCTTCGTTGAGGCAACAGTCGAACAGGGCCATCAAAGCGGGCCCTAGGTGCTTCAAGGAGAGGGCCCACGCACGACCCGGTATGCCGTCAGGCCCAGGCGCCGTGTTCTTGGCTCTCATCCTGAGCACTGCTGCACCTAGCTCACCCTCGGAAACAGGGGATGCAGGCTCGTCCACTTCTGCGACGAGATCGCCCGATGTCGAGGGCGGTGTAAAATCGGTCCCCGGAGCACCGGGGAACAAGCCTTCTACCACTCTCTGCAGAACCGCCGGTTGGAGAGAGGTCGTGATCGGGGGAGCCCAGGGGCGAAGCTTTTGTCTAGCCCATTGGTACGGGCGGCCCCATGGGTCGCGCTCCAGCCCCTCCAGCAGTTGCTCCCAAGCTCGCCTCTTGCTCTCAACGATCGCAACGCGAAGGGCCCCGGAAGCCTCTTTGTAGGCGGCATAAAGAGACTCGCTCACTTCGTTCTCACGCCGCCTTCGCCTCCGATACCGCTGGTATCGGCGGCGCCTCGTCACACAGCTTCTCCGGAGTTCAGCAATCTCCTCCGACCACCAGTAGACCTGACGTTTTAGCTGCGGGGCTCGCGCGCGCGGCATCGAAGCGTCGCAGACACGCGCCATTGCCTCGCACAGCCTGTCCGCCATCGAGTCCGGGTCTACCGGGTCCGGCTCCTGAGGAGTGCCATTCCACACTTCGACGAGGGCCGCCTCCTGCAGCACTTCGGCGTTGAGGCGCTTCAGGGCCCATCGCGGACCGATCTCGCCACCTACTTCTCTCACCTCGTCCGTCTGGGACGAGGAAACACTGAACCGGATATGCCGGTGATCGGACAGCGTCTCCACGTCGACCAAAACCTGCCAGTCGTGAATGCGACAAGCGAGGTCTGGTGTGGCGAGCGTTAGGTCAACTATCGACCCCCCCGATTGTCGGACGCAGGTGTTCTCAGTCCCACGATTCACGACGCAGAGGCCTACCTCGGCCAACCACTCAAGCACGACGACGCCCCGCGGACTCGTTGCCGGGGATCCCCACGCAGTGGATTTGGCGTTGAGGTCTCCGAGCACGAGCACGGGGCGTGGGCGGGTCTGACCAATAAAGGTCCCCACCTCACCGAGGAGATCCTCCAACTCATCAATCGTCCGGTTCGGGGAGTGGTATACCCCCAAGATGACGACCTGGCCTAAACTGGCCGCCACGAATCCTCTTCCCCTCATCACTCCTTCGAGAGGAGGAGAGTGAGCCGGCGACTGGGTGGTGATCGCTACTAAGCCATCGAGGTCCCCCACCCAGTCAGATCTAGATGGTACCGCGTACGGCTCGGCAGCCACCGCCACTTTAATCAACCGCTCCGCCATGGACTGCAGGAGCAGGTCCTGAGCACCAGCGGAGTGGTTCAGATTCGCCTGGAGGAAAGTTAGGGCCATACTAACTAACTTTCCTCCATACGTTCAACCGGCCCTTTGATAGGGCGAGGCGGTCGTGGCTGGGTCTTAACCTCAGTCACGACGGTCTTTCGTCTGGCCCCTGACTTTGACGGGGACTTGGCGCAAGCCTTGCCCCCGGAGAGGTGGTCCGCTGGCTTTCCCGCTGCTGCACAGAGGGTGCAGTGGGGAGCGGCGGAGCAATCCTTGGCCTTGTGGGCCTTTGTACCGCAGCGGTAGCACTCGTCACTGCGGTCAACTTCGGCCTTGCACTGTGCCACAACATGGCCCATTTCAAGGCAGCGGTAACACCGGCGGGGCCTAACATCCAAGATGCCGACCCGTGCCGCTACCCATCCCACTAAGACGCGACCCCCGCTGGCCATCACCTTCTTTGCGACTACTGTGGGGCAACGCACGAATACTGTGCCCATCCCGGATTGTCCCCGTCGTATTGCGCCAACAGAGATCGCCGTCACAGGGCACTCACCTATCCCGGCTAGGGCCACCGCCAGCTCCTCCGGGACGACGGAATCGTCCAGGCCGCTGACCCGTAGGTCAGTGGTAGCAGTCGGCCTGGAGACTCGTACGCTCTCCTCGTCACCGAGCATCTCCCTGAGCTTACCGGCAAGGACGTCCGCTTTGGTAGCGTTGTCCACGCCGGCTACTTCCAGTATCCGAGCCCCGGTGGCCGCCGTTCTGATCTTCAACGGCGGTACCCCTATCTCGCCAAGCTTGATCTTTGCCTTGGCCGCCTCCAGCACCTTGGCATAGGTGACGCCTTTTTCCGCTGCCCCCGGTTGCAGCGTGATCACCACCGCTGCAGTCTTTGGAGGGCGCAGTTTTGCAGCACCCGCTTTGGAGGGCTGTGGTGTTGGCTTTGGCTTCGACTTCGAGGAAGCAGAAACTCGGGCCGGAGCGGTAGACCTCTTGTCGGTGGGCCTTGCCCCTGCCGCTTTCGGCACCGTCTCTCGCCTCTCGGCTGGTCTTCGCCTCGTAACCACGGTCCAGGCTTCAGCCGGAGGAGCCGTGGGGCCTGTGGTAACAGGGGTGGGCATCGGCTTTGGAGTACTTCTCACTTTAGGCGCCGCCTGCGCTGGAGGAGTACTCTTGGGGCCCCTTCGCTTTTGGTCCGGGGTCGGACGCGCCTCAGCCTCCCTTTGCCGATCTGCGGCCAGTGGGGGCCTTAGGATCTGCGCGGGCAGCAGCCTCTCCTCGATCCCGGCAAAGCGGGCGTTAACCATGGTGCCGACTTGCACCATGATCTGCTGCACAACCTCCTCCGTGCAGGGTGTTTGGGCCGGGGCCCGAGCAGACGCTGATGTTGGAGCTGGGCGAGCTTGGGACGCCCTTAGCTGCTCTATCTCTCGTCGGAGTTCCTTCAGCTCTGACGAGAGCCGCTCATTCGCTTTAACGAGGAGGGCCATCTCCTCTGGCATGGATCGAGCCCGCGATTGCTGGAAGGATGCCTTAATGGTAGTCGCAGCGTCCTTCAAAGCCTTGACACTGGTGCCCTTCAAATTTTTGGACTTGGTGGCCACCGCAAGGATGGTGTCCACTGAGCCCAACAACATTGCCTCCAGCTGTGCGGCGTCACAGTCGTCCAGCTGAGTGTCACATACCGCGGACACCAATGCTGGCGCCTTGCGGAATTGAGCCCTCCTCTCTTGAAGCTCCTGTTGGAGCTCCTTTTCGGCTGTAAGCCGCATCTCCTCTTCACGCGCCCGGTTGAGGTCAGCCTTGGCTTTCGCCAGGCCAACGTATTCCCCTGTAGTGGGCGGGCGCCCTCTACCTCGCCGAGGAGTCGGCACCTTGGTTGACGGTGAGGAGTCACCCGTGTCTTCCTCCTTATCTCCATTTCTGCGCCGCTTGCGCACCCTCCTCTCGGAGCCGCCTCCTCCCGGAGACGAAACCGACTCCCAACTCATGGCGTCGGATTCCGATTCCGACAGGTTCGGAGTCGGGATCCGAAGCTCTAGGGCTTGTAGTGACCCATCTAGGGATACACCAGTAGCCTGCACCTCCACATTGTCCATTTTCTTGCCGTTTTCATCATGTTGCGCAGTATCAAATTCCGTGTCATTGCTGTGGTCGTCGTTACGTGGGCCGGAGCCCACGAGGCGGTTCTCGCCCCCCTCAGATACGTAGGGGCTGGGCGCCGTAGCACCGTGGGATTCACAGCATTCGCTGCTACCCACCTGAGGATTTGTTCCAGAAGTCGCCATATTTCCATTTGTTTTTCCTTTTTTAAGGGGTGAGGTCCCCCTGTGGTGCCCTAGTGACCAGGTTCCCCCTGGCCATGCATCCCTTGTGCGAGCACCCAACAACGGGATTCGGAGACGCATGAAGCCCGACAGGGTGGCCGGGTTGACCCTCCCTGCCGCGCCGCCAGCCTTGCAGGCCGGCCATCCCACGACCCAAAGGTCCGCTGTGACCCACTGCCACCGTTTCACCTCATGCCCGACAGGGTGGCCGGGTTGACCCTCCCTGCCGCGCCACTAGCCTTGCAGGCCAGCCATCCTACGACCCGAAGGTCCGCTGCGACTCAATGTCGCCATTTAAACTTGTGCCCGACAGGGTGGCCGAATTGACCCTCCCTGCCGCGCCACCAGCCTTGAAGGCCGATCATCCTCCGACCTGAAGGTCCGCTGCGACTCGATGCCGCCATTTCAACTTGTGCCCGACAGGGTGGCCGAGTTGACCCTCCCTGCCGCGCCACCAGCCTTGAAGGCCAGTCATCCTTCGACCCAAAGGTCCGCTGCGACATACTGTCGCCTTTCCATTTCGTGCCCGACAGGGTGGCCGGGTTGACCCTCCCCGCCGCGCCGCCGGCCTTGAAGGCCGGCCATCCCACGACCCATAGGTCCGCTGTCCATCTGCTGTGCCCTATGCTACTATCACAGGGACACGCAGAGGACACCTTCGCGTCGGATTATTAGCTGCCGTCGATAAGTCCCCACAAGTGGGAAGTGATCGACGGCACCCAGGGTACACCACGAGGAGGTTATCCGACCCAGTACCCCAACCTAACCTTTTTTTTTTTTTTTTTTTTAAGTGGGAAAATGCCCTCGCATTTCCCTTCCACCATGGGGGTGGTGGAAGGGGGTATGTGGGACTCGAACCCACTAAAAACCCACTATGAGCAGTCGCCCGCCTTCGTGGGGCCGAGATGGGGTCGCGTTAGCATTCACCATCTGGCCCCGGCGGTTGGCCTGGAACCCATGTCCAGGCCCCGGCCAAGGAGGGGTGGTCACTGCTCACCAGGACCACCCCTCAGACGAGTGGAGCCGTGCAAGCCGGCGGAGAGTCCCCCGACTCTCCACCAGGTGGCTCCACTACAGGGGAAGTCGAAGAAGGCGGGCAAACCGCCCCCTCCTACCCCCCCTTCGCCTCCGGCGGATCGGGTCAGAGCGGGCATCGTCCTCTCTGACCCTCTCCGCGGCCTCCTTCTGCGACATCACCTGTTCGCAGAAGGAGACCATCGCCTGCCACTCCCTGTCGCCGTCGAGCATGGCGTTGACCACGCTCGGCAGCGAGAGGTCCCCTCCCAGGGTGGCTGAAAGTGTGTGTCGCATGGGACCCCACGCGGCACACACCTCCAGCGTGTGGTGCGCCGTATCCTCCGGCGCACCACATTCGTGGCAGGCCGGGGTCGCCTCCCGTCTCGCGATCTGGTACAGGTACTTTCCGAAACATCCATGTCCGGAAAGCACCTGCACCAGTCGGAACGTCAGCGACCCGAATCGCCGCCGCACCCAGTCACGGAGGACCGGGCGAATGGCCTCCACCGTCCACTGACCAGGGACCGGTGGAGCCAGGTCCTCCGCCCACCGCCTCAACATGGCGGCCCGCGCCTGTCGCCGTAGGCCCTCCACCCGATCCCACTCCAGGTGCTCCCCGTCGGATCTCCTCGCCGCCACGAAGTGGTAAACTTCGGCGAGGAGAGTTAGGCGGCTAACCTAACCTAACCTAACCTAACCTAACCTAACCTAACCTAACCTAACCTAACCTTTTTTTTTTTTTTTTTTTTTTATCCTGGGAAAATCCATTACGGATACCACCGAACCGGGGGGTTGGGTGGTTATGTGGGGCTCTCCACACCTTACCTTGGTGCGTAATACCCACTAAAAACCCAGGGTGCTCCACCTTCGCCGACCGAAGACGGGAGGCGCGGGACCGCTTGCGCATTCGCCGCAGCTCCCGTCGAGTCGCAGCCCACCGTTTGGCAGACCCACCTCTTGGGAGGGTGTAAAAAGCCCTCCCACACCTCGTGTGTGATGCCCCGGAGCACTTGGGGCATCTACACCACCTCACGATGGCCTATCACTGAGAGGTGCCAGGTGCCCCCGCACCCAACACCCCAGGCCCTCGGAGCGGAGACGGAGTGCGGGCTCTGTTAGCCCGCCTCCGTGTCCGCGCCCTCCGGAGCGGCAGAGAGAGAGGATTTCTTTCTCTCTCCCGCTCCTCTACCTCCCTCTGCGAAACAATAGTCTCACAGAAGGAGGTCACCGCCTCCCACGACCTCTGATCATCGACCATCTTAGAAATGATTGTCGACAAGGAGAGGTCCGTCCCCACGACCGCGACCAGTGATCGCCGCGGTTCATCTCCCCCTGGGCATGCCTCCAGTGCGTGCTGGGCGGTGTCTACCGCGAAGCCGCACTGGTGGCAGGCCGTGGAGTCTTCCCTTCGGGCAACACGACACAGATACCTCCCGAAACAGCCATGTCCCGAGAGAACCTGCGTCAGCCGGAACGAAAGACTCCCATGCTTCCTTCGGACCCACTCTGCGAGTACGGGGCGAATGGCCTCGAGGAGTCGTCGGGCGCTTTCCCCTCTCTGCACGGGTCCCGCAAGTAGCCGTTCCTCCCACGTGGCGAGGGAACCTAACCTAACCTAACCTAACCTAACCTAACCTAACCTTTTTTTTTTTTTTTTTTTTTTTTTTTTTTTTTTTTCGATGGGAAAATGCATTACGCATGCCCCACAGTTGAAGGAATAAACTGAGGGGGTATGTCGGGCTCTCCACTCATTAGTGGCCTACCGACTAAAAACCCATCGATGCTCCCTCGCTCACCTGAGAGCTAGCGCATCATCGAACCACTCGTCGTGGGACGAGTCGTTAGACGCTGCGTCAGCACTTGACAAAGCTACGGGTTCCCTTTCGGATTCGACCGCGGCTCTGTCGGTGATTGTTTGCCTTGGGCAGACCCGTCTTTCCGTCCCTCGCAAGAGAGAAGTGTGTCCAGTAGCTCTCTGGACATCTAACGCTGTAGAAGACCTGTGCAATGCAGGACTAGGGTTCCCCGTTCCTGAGTCCTGCTGGTCTTCGTCGAGAGGAAGGAGGTGGTGGAATAACCTCCGCCTTTTTCCAGTTCTCCTCTTGCGAATGGCGTTCGCGTGCGGATCCTCTTCTCTGTGACGTTCTGCTGTCTCTTTTTGCATTATTACCTCTTCGCAGAAGGAGACTACAGCTTGCCAGGTACTGTCACTTTCAAGCATGGATTTCACCACGCTTGGTAGCGACAGGTCTTGCCCCACAGTTATTGCTAATGCCTGACGCTGTGTCGCCCAGGCCCTGCACTCTTGAAGAGTGTGGTTTGCCGTGTCCTCAGGGGCGCCGCAGTGCTGGCAGGACATATTGATTTCCCTTCTTGCAACTCTGTGCAAGTATCTTCCAAAGCATCCGTGCCCGGTTAACACTTGCACCAGTCTGAACGTCAGGGAACCGTGTTTTCGGTGTATCCACTCATGTAAAACCGGTCGTAGTGCGTCAATAGTCCACCGGCCGTACTGTGCAGACTCCAACTCTTCAACCCATTCTTGAGTTGCATCTTCGTATGCTAATTCCCTTGCAGAACGAATCTCTTCAGGTGCAAGACGTTGTTCTTGTCCTTGCCCTGCTTTTTTATCTTCATACCATTGCGCAAGAAGCCGTCCTTCCCGATCCCATGGCATGGTACCCGCAATGACACAGGCGGCTCCGTGAGACACAGTGCGGTATCCGCGTATCGCTCTTACTGCCATTATTCTCTGCGGCTTTCGCAAAAGAGCTCGATTCGTGGAAGTAAGCGCGTCCACCCACACTGGTGCTCCGTACAAGGCCATGGAGCGGATGACCCCAGTGAATAACCGTCGACAGGGTGCGCCTGGTCCACCCAAGTTAGGCAAGAGACTGGCAAGGGACCCAGCTGCTTTGAGCACCTTTGGAGTCAAGGCTTGGAAGTGTTCGGTGAATTTCCAAGCACTGTCCAGTGAGAGACCTAAGTATTTCATGCGGGTCGATATCATGACCCGCACCCCGTCTACGTTAATGTAGGCACCAGCTGGAGGTCTTCCACCCCTCCCGTGGAATAGAAGAGCCTCTGTCTTTTCCAAGGATACTTTTAATCCTAAAAGCTTTATTCGGTTGACCAGGAGTGTAGAGCCAACTGTGGCCAAATGGGCTACCTCTTGATAACTGTCTCCACAAGCTATGAAAAGAGTATCATCCGCATAGCAAATAATGTGCGTTCGTGGAAGCAGCGTACCGCGAAGCACCCAATCATAACCAATGTTCCAAAGCAAGGGACCCATTACAGACCCTTGTGGAACACCGGACGTCATGCGTCTAGCACAAACCCTTCCCTCATTATTGAGGTACAGTACATCTCGTTCTCTCAGATAGTGCTTTACAAACGTACGCAGGTAGAGCGGAACGGCGTGATAACGCAAAGCTTCATCGATGCACTCGTAAGGAAGACTATTGAACGCATTGGCGATATCTAGCGATACTGCCACTGCACGTTCACCCCGTGTCACGGCTTCTTTTGTAATGTGCTTGAGGCGCAACAGTGCATCAATGGTGGAGCGTCCGTGTCTGAAACCGTATTGTTCGTCCGATAGGTTGGGACCCTCCGAGTTCAAGTGCTCGATTATACGGGTGGCAACCACGCGCTCTAATAGCTTGCCCATCTCATCAAGCAGGATTATTGGCCTATAGCCGGAAGGGGAATCCAATGGTCGACCCGGTTTCTGAAGAAGGCAAAGGCGGCCGTCTTTCCATATCTTAGGGAAACGACCCTCTTGGAGGCAGGAGTCAAATAATTCTATGGCTCGCTCTCCAAGGTGTTTGAGAGTTAGCGCTAGAACTCGGCCTGGAATACCGTCTGGTCCAGGGGCAGTTTTCTTTGCCCTTAGATGTAGAACTGCGCCACCAAATTCTGCGTCTGTTACTGGAGGAATTTCCTCTCCAGCAGGTCTAGTATCCTCTGGGAGAGCCATGCAGGGTGGTTCATGTGGTGGGCACGCCAAGAACAGCCCCGTCACAACACTCGCAAGGAGTTGGGGTTCAAAAGATTCCGTGGGAGGCGCCTGGTTACTGAGTTTTTTCCTCACAGTGCGGTATGGACGTCCCCAAGGGTCTCTGTCGAGGTCTTGTAGAAACTCATGCCAGGCGTTCGACTTAGCTCTGCTGATGGCCAATTGGAGAGCCGTTTTAGCCTGGCGATAGTCCTCGTAGAGTTGGTTTTCCACGTCCACTACGTTAGTTCGTCTTCTGCGACATCGCTTGTATGTTCGACGTGCTATGACACATAAGGATCTGAGAGACGAGATTTCATCAGACCACCAATAAACTTGCCTCCTCTTTGGCAACCTCTTAACACGAGGCATTGCAGCGTCGCATACTGCCGTTAGAGCATAGCGAAACTGGTCTGCCTTTGCATCTACACCGTACAATGTCGTTGGTAGTGGGCACCAACTCTGCACGATGGCGGCTTCTATTGCCTGTTCTCTATCTAGGCGTATTAAGGACCATCTTGGAAAAGCAGATATGGGACTAGGTAGTGGAGTCGCCGTTCTGAGATTAGATGAAGATATCTCAAACCGAATATACAGGTGATCCGATAGGGTTTCCTCGTCTTCCAAGACACGCCAATTAGACGTACGCGCAGCGACTGCGGGAGAGGCAAAAGTAAGGTCGACTATTGACTCCCCCTGCCATCTCACACACGTGCTTGCGGATCCTTGATTCAAGAGAACTAGGCCAGCTGCTGCTGCCCATTCCTCTACTGCATTGCCTCGATTGTTGGAAGCGGGACAGCCCCAAGCCACAGACTTGGCATTCAGGTCTCCCATCACAATCACTTGCGACGAAGACATCCTACCGACTACTCCAGCCAGCTCTCTAAGGTGAGTTTCTAGGG
The DNA here is from genome assembly GCA_951394065.1 of Venusia cambrica. Lineage (NCBI taxonomy): Eukaryota > Metazoa > Arthropoda > Insecta > Lepidoptera > Geometridae > Venusia > Venusia cambrica. Next base: position 16,350 of record OX596058.1, read on the forward strand.
CGGACAAACTCCTGTTAGGGGAGAAGTATGTCCCAATAATTGTGAACAGCCCCCAGGATGCTGCAACGTACCCGGGTCCCTTTTCTCTAACTGTGAGAGGAGAGGAACCAGGATTATTCGACATGCAAATTGCTACTAAGCCGTTGGTGTCTCCGACCCAGTTGGGGCTATCAGGGACAGTGTACGGCTCACAAACCACGGCAACGTCAATTGACCACTGTGCCAGTGCTTGAGTAAACAGACTTTGGGCAGCGGCACAGTGATTAAGGTTCGTCTGTAGAAAGTTGGAAAAGGACCTAGACATACTAGTCAGACATTACTACCGACTCCATTGCAGGGGCCGATCGGGAAACTGCAGCCGATTTGCCCTTGACAGCAGGGGGTCTACAGCCCCTGCCCCCCATCACGTGACGTGCTGGACGTCGTAGGTCGTCGCATAAGGCGCATCGAGGTTCTTCTTTCTTACAAGATAGAGCCTTGTGACCTTCAATCCCGCATCGGAAGCATAATCTGTCACGGTCTTTATCAGACGGGCAAAGCTCCCGGGTATGACCTATACCCATACAACGATAGCAACGCATAGGGCGTGATTCCAGCGCTGTCACCCGTGCAGAACTCCAACCGACCAGGAGTCTGCCCTTCGCGGTAATCACTTTGGCTGCGGTGGCTGGGCATTGCACCCGTGCCACACCTGTGGCCCCGGGCCCTAGCCTTATGTCTCCAACTTTAATGTTATCACTGAGACAACCCGCTTGCGTAGTAATTGCTGCAACAACGTCTTCCTTGCTCACAGAGTCATCCAGCCCCGAGATCCGTAGATCCACGCACTTTACAGGGCGGGTGATTCGGGCAACGTCAGCAAGAGTCGACCGCAATTTTTCCGCTAAAAGGTCCGCCTTTGGACCACTAGTGCTGCCAGGGAGCTCAAGTATTCTGGCCCCTGATGTTCCCACTCTAGATCTTATTCCTTCAATACCCAGTTCTGCAAGGTTTATTGAAGTCTTAGCCTTGCTGAGAACTTCTATATACGTTGTGCCCTTCTCAACAGCCTCTGGGGATAGTGTGATCACTACGGCTGCAGATCTTGGAATGGAAATCTTCTTGGGCTTGTTACGCTTTGTAGGAATCTTCTCATTCTGGCCACTGGTCACGGGAGTGGCAACAGAAACAGCTGGCCTACCCTTCTTCCTCCGGTTTTTTTTGGTCACAGTGGACCATTTTTCTTTTTCTGGTGGCACCGCAGATTGACTCGGTGCGGCTTGTGTACCAGTAGCCAGACGGTTTTTGACAACTTTAGCCACGTCCACTGGCTTCTGTTGCCGAGAGGCCTCTTCATTTGATGCAGGGACCGCATTAGACTGTTGTCTCCTCCTATCCGCTGCTAATGGCGGACGCAGTGTTTTGGCCGGTAAAAGGCGATCCTCTATGCCCGCTATGCGAGCATTGATCATTTTCCCAACAGAAATAGTTACCATTCGAGTTAATTCCTCCATATCTATTCCTGTCGAGGGCTTAGGGGCCAAAGGAGGCGGAGTGGCAGCGGTGTTGGTTCGCTTGTTCCGTTCCTCGTAGTCTCGTCGAAAAGCATTTAGCTCTGTCTTTAGGTTGTCTACTTCCCGGCTAAGCCGGTCGTTGTCCGCCCTAAGTCGTCTCGTCTCGTCATCAGCATTCCGAGTCTTTAGACAGTCAAAGATATCTCGCATCGTAGTGAGGGATTGGTTGATAGCACCCTTCACCGTGCCTTTTATATTCTTTGACTTGCGGGACTGCGCCTGAATAGTCTCTATTTCATCCAAGGCACGTTTCCACAAATCATCCTCAGTCATCTCATGTCCACTCAGGTGTTCATATATTTTTCTCGCAATCTTTTTCTTCACCGGTTGAGGTTCATCGTCTTTGTTAAGACGGTACGTCTCCAAACCAGGGTTTGTCAAATCCGTTAAGGCGCGGGCAGTCCTTGGTCGGGCAGCCACACTCCGCTTTGATCGGCTTCGCTCTGTAGTCGTCTGCAAAATAGACGAGGACTCACTGTCAGAGTAGTTGCCCGCTAAACGCTTGCGGCCCATTATGCAGGCGCCTGAAATCGTTTCATCGAGGCTCACATCAGAGTCCATTGGACTATGAAGTGACCCTCGGTCCTTCTCCTCTTTCTCTAGAGAGCCTAAGCTCTGATGGCAATTGTTGCCCTCCCCAGAATACGTATGAGGGCTGCGTGCCGAAGCACGGAGGGATTCCCCGGTGGCTGAGCTGCCGGGACCCTCCTGGGTAGTTGTTTGACAATTGACCTTTTTCATTTTTTTTTTTTCCTGTTTTTTTTTTTTTTTTTGAGGTCAGGTCCTCATATTGGTGCCTTAGCGGCCGGGTTCCCCCCGACCATACTGAGTGTAAGAGTCCGAACGCTGAACAAAAGAATTCGGAACGGAGTCCGGGCTCTCACAATCAATACTCCCCTCGGCAGGCACCGAAACCATATTAGTGAGATTTGGCCCCTCTAACCAATAGCGTCTGTGAAACGCCCACTCCACAGAGTTGGAACTCCTTTCCTCTGCTCGACTCTTTCCACTGCACCTTCTGCTGAACAGAAGGATGCGCGGAGAGCCACCTCACCCCAAACCCCCCCAGTGTCGGATTATTCGCTGCCGTCGATAAGTCCCCACAAGTGGGAAGTGATCGACGGCACCCAGGGTACACCACGAGGAGGTTATCCGACCTAGTACCCCAACCTAACCTAACCTAACCTAACCTAACCTAACCTAACCTAACCTAACCTAACCTTTTTTTTTTTTTTATTTATTTTTTTTTTTTATCCTGGGAAAATCCATTACGGATACCACCGAACCGGGGGGTTGGGTGGTTATGTGGGGCTCTCCACACCTTACTTTGGTGTGTAATACCCACTAAAAACCCAGGGTGCTCCACCTTCGCCGACAGAAGACGGGAGGCGCGGGACCGCTTGCGCATTCGCCGCAGCTCCCGTCGAGTCGCAGCCCACCGTTTGGCAGACCCACCTCTTGGGAGGGTGTAAAAAGCCCTCCCACACCTCGTGTGTGATGCCCCGGAGCACTTGGGGCATCTACACCACCTCACGATGGCCTATCACTGAGAGGTGCCAGGTGCCCCCGCACCCAACACCCCAGGCCCTCGGAGCGGAGACGGAGTGCGGGCTCTGTTAGCCCGCCTCCGTGTCCGCGCCCTCCGGAGCGGCAGAGAGAGAGGATTCCTTTCTCTCTCCCGCTCCTCTACCTCCCTCTGCGAAACAATAGTCTCACAGAAGGAGGTCACCGCCTCCCACGACCTCTGATCATCGACCATCTTACAAATGATTGCCGATAAGGAGAGGTCCGTCCCCACGACCGCGACCAGTGATCGCCGCGGTTCTTCTCCCCCTGGGCATGCCTCCAGTGCGTGCTGGGCGGTGTCTACTGCGAAGCCGCACTGGTGGCAGGCCATGGAGTCTTCCCTTCGGGCGACACGACACAGATACCTCCCGAAACAGCCATGTCCCGAGAGAACCTGCGTCAGCCGGAACGAAAGACTCCCATGCCTCCTTCGAACCCACTCTCCGAGTACGGGGCGAATGGCCTCGAGGAGTCGTCGAGCGCTTTCCCCTCTCGGCACGGGTCCAGCAAGGAGCCGTTCCTCCCAGGTGGCGAGAGCCGATGTCTTGGCCTCGTCACGCCAGTGCGCCACCTCTATTGGTGCCGGTCGCTCGCCCCGCTCCCGCGCCTGCGCTCTGCGCCAGTAGACTGAGGCCAGGACTTCAGCCTCGAGGTCCCACGGAAGCGAGCCGGCGAGCACGCATGCCACCTCGTGAGAGAGTGTGCGATACCCCCTGCACACTCTCACCGCCATAACCCTTTGGGCTCCGATCAGCACGGCGGTGGTCTGCCGATCGAGATGACCCGCCCATATCGGGGCGCCATACAGAGCCATTGAGCTCACCACCGCTGTATAGAGGCGGCGGCAGCTTCCCTCCCCGCCTCCGATGTTCGGGAGCAGGCGACTCAGTGCGCCGGCTGTTCCCAGAATTTTGGGGGACAGCCGCCGCACGTGCTCCTTGAAGTTCCATCTGCCATCGAGGACGACACCGAGATATTTCAGCGTCGTCCCGACAGAGATGGAAGTTCCACCAACCACAATGGTGGAACCTGCAGGTGGTGCCCGCCGAGGACCATGAAAACAGATGGCCTCAGATTTGTGAAGCGCCACCTCCAGACCCAGCATTCGAATTCTGGCAACAACCGTCGCGACACCGGCGGTCGCCAGAATCGCAGCATCTCTGTAGTTTTCTCCCCGGGCGGCAACCAGCGTGTCGTCAGCGTAACAAACGACGCCGACGCCACGAAGGTTTGCACCCCGGAGAGCCCAATCGTACCCGACGTTCCACAGGAGTGGACCTAAGACCGATCCCTGTGGAACGCCGCGCGTCATGGAGCTACTTCCTTCACCTAGAGTCGTCGGGAAGACTACCTCTCTATCGGAGAGATAGTCCCCGACGAGTCTGCGCAGGTACTGGGGCACCTTGTGGTACTCCAGACCGGCATGTATCGTGCTCCAAGGCAGTGTGTTGAATGCGTTGGCGATGTCCAGCGAAACGGCCAACAACACACCGCCGCTGGAGCACGCCTCCTCGGAGAGGTCGCGGACGCGGGATATGGCATCGATCGTCGAGCGACCTCTCCGGAAACCGAACTGGTTGGGCGCCAGATCCGGTCCCGTAGTCTCGAGGTGCCTAACAAGGCGGGCAGCGACCACTCTCTCCAACAGTTTGCCCGCCTCATCAAGCAGCACGATCGGACGATAGCCCGAAGGCTCATCCGCTGGACGACCCTCTTTCCTTAGGAGGACGAGTCTGCCTCTTCTCCATCTCTTGGGGAATCTGCCTTCTCTGAGGCACCAGTCAAACAGGTCCTTCAGGGAAGCCCCTAGATGTTTATAGGAGAGGGCCCATGCGCGACCCGGTATACCGTCAGGCCCAGGCGCTCTGTTTTTGGCCCTCATCCTGAGCACTGCTACACCCAGCTCAACCTCGGAGACAGGGGCAGGCTCATCCACCTCTTCGGCGAGATCAGCCGATGTCGAGGGGGGCGCAAAGTCGGACCCCGGAGCACTGGGGAATAAGCCGTCAACCACTCTCTGCAGCACTGCCGGTTGGAGCGAGGCCGTGATGGGGGGAGCCCAGGGGCGAAGCTTCTGCCTTGCCCACTGGTACGGGCGGCCCCACGGGTCGCGCTCTAGCCCCTCCAGCAGTTGTTGCCAAGCCTGTCTCTTGCCCTCGACTATCGCAACGCGAAGAGCCCCGGAAGCCTCTCTGTAGGCGGCATAGAGCGACTCGCTCACCTCGTTTTCCTGTCGCCTACGTCTCCGATACCGCTGGTATTGGCGGCGCCTCATCACGCACGTTTTCCGGAGTTCGGCAATCTCCTCCGACCACCAGTAGACTTGGCGTTTCGGCTGTGGGGCTCGCGCGCGCGGCATCGCAGCATCGCAGACGCGCGACATTGCCTCGCACAACTTGTTCGCCATTGCATCCACGTCTACTGGGTCCGGTTCCTGAGGAGTGCCGTTCCACGTTTCGACGAGGGCTGCCTCCTGCAGCACTTCGGCGTTGAGGCGCTTCAGGGCCCATCGCGGACCGATCTCACCTCCCGTCCCTCTCACCTCGTTCGTCTGGGACGAGAAGACGCTGAACCGTATATACCGGTGATCGGACAGCGTCTCCACGTCCACCAACACCTGCCAGTCGCGAATGCGGCAGGCGAGGTCTGGCGTGACGAGCGTCACATCGACGATCGACCCACCAGACTGACGGACGCAGGTGTTTTCCGTCCCACGGTTCACTACGCAGAGGCCTACCTCGGCTGACCACTCGAGCACGACGCCGCCCCGAGGGTTCGTCGTCGGGGATCCCCACGCCGTGGATTTGGCATTGAGGTCCCCAAGTACGAGAACGGGGCGTGGGCGGGTCTGACCAATCAAGGTTCCTACCTCACCGAGAAGAGCCTCCAGTTCGTAAACCGGCCGGTTTCGGGAGTGGTACACCCCCACGACGACGACTTGGCCCAAACAAGCCGCCACAAAACCCCTTCCTCTCACCACTCCTTCAAGAGAAGGGGAGTGAGCCGGCGACTGCGTGGTGATCGCAACCAAGCCATCGAGGTCCCCCGCCCAGTCAGATCTGGACGGGACCGCGTAAGGCTCGGCGGCCACCGCCACTTGTATCGACCGCTCCGCCATTGACTGCAGGAACAGGTCCTGAGCACCGGCGGAGTGGTTGAGATTCGCCTGGAGGAATGTTAGGGCCATATTAACTAACTTTCCTCCATGCTTTCCACCGGCCCTTTTTCAGGACTAGGCGGTCGCAGCTGGGCCTTAGCCTCAGTCGCAACGGTCTTCCGTCTAGCCCCTGACTTTGACGGGGGCTTGGCGCAAGCCTTGCCCCCGGAGAGGTGGTCCGCCGGCTTGCCCGCGGCAGCACAGCGGGTGCAGCGTGGAGCGGCGGTGCACTCTTTGGCCTTGTGGGCCTTTTTACCGCAGCGGTAGCACTCGTCGCTGCGGTCAACCTCGGCCTTGCACTGGGCCACAACATGGCCCAATTCGAGGCAGCGATAGCAGCGACGCGGTCTAACAGCCAAAATGCTGACCCGCGCTGCCACCCAGCCCACTAATACACGGCCCCCGCCAGCCATCACCTTCTTGGCAGTTGTTGTTGGACAGCGCACAAACACCGTGCCCATCCCTGCTTGGCCCCGGCGTATTATGCCAACGGATATCGCTGACTCAGGGCACTCGCCTACCCTGGCTAGGGCTTCCGCTAACTCCTCCGGAGCGACGGAATCGTCAAGGCCGCTGACCCGAAGGTCGGTGGTTGCAGTCGGCCTGGAGACTCGCACGCTCTCATCGTCCCCGAGCACCGCCCTTAGTTTGCCAGCAAGGAGGTCCGCTTTGGCGGCATTATCCTCGCCGGAGATCTCCAGTACTCGAGCCCCGGTGGCCGCCGTCCTGATCTTCAGCGGCGGTACTCCCAGCTCGCCAAGCTTTATATTAGCCTTGGCCGTCTCCAGCACCTTGGCATATGTGACACCTTTCTCCGCCGCCCCCGGTTGCAGAGTGATCACCACCGCTGCGGTCTTCGGGGGGCGGAGTTTAGCCACACCTGGTTTAGGGGGCTGTGTCTTCGGCTTCGCCTTCGGGGGTGGAGGGGCTCGGGCCGGAGGGGCAGACCTCTTCTCCGCGAGTCTTGAATCTGCCGACACCGGCACAGTCTCTCGCCTCCCAGCTTTTCTTCGCCTCGTCACCACGTTCCAGGCTTCAGCCGGAGGAGCCATGGCGCCAGCAGGGACAGGGGTGGCCGTAGCTGTTGGAGCGCCTTTTGTCCTGGGCACCTGCACTGGAGTAGCGCTCGGAGGACCCTTACGTTTGGGATCTGCTGTCATACCAGCCTCGGCCTCCCTTCGCCGATCTGCAGCCAATGGAGGCCTCAGGGTCCGCTCAGGAAGCAGCCTATCCTGAATCCCAGCAAACATGGCATTTATCTTGGTGCCGACTTGCACCATGATTTGCTGCACTACCTCCTCTGTGCAGGGGATTTGAGCCGAGGCCGGGGCCCGAGCAGGTACCGAAGTCGGAGCGGGACGAGCTTGGATCGCCCTCATCTGCTCTATCTCTCGCCGGAGTTCCTTAAGCTCCGACGAAAGCCGCTCATTGGCCTTTACAAGAAGAGCCATCTCCTCGGGCATCGATCGGGCCCGTGTTTCCTGAAACGATGCCTTTATGGTGGTCGCAGCATCTTTCAGGGCCTTTACACTTGTGCCTTTCAGGTTCTTGGACTTTGTAGCCACCGCAAGGATGGTGTCCACCGAGCCCAGCAACATTGCCTCCAGCTGGCCAACGTCGCAACCGCCCAGCTGAGAATGGGATATCGTAGGCACCGATGGCGATGGCGCCTTCACGAACTCAGTCCTCTTCTGTTTGAGCTCATCTTGGAGCTCCTTCTCAGCTGTGAGCCTCAACTCTTTTTCTCGCGCCCGATTAAGTTCGGCCTTGGCTTTCGCCAGGCCAACGTATTCGCCTGTTGTAGGCGGGCGCCCTCTTCCTCGCCGAGGGGTTGACACCTTGGGTGACGGTGATGAGTCACCCGTGTCCTCCTCCTTTTCTCCGTTTCTACGCCGCTTGCGCATTCTCCTCTCGGAGCCGCCTCCCGGAGACGAAACCGACTCCCAACTCATGGTGTCGGATTCCGATTCCGACAAGTTCGGAGTCGGGATCCGAAGCTCTAGGGCTAGTAGGGTTCCATTTGGGGGAACACCAAAAGCCTCTGTCTCCACATTGTCCATATTCGTGCCAAGGTCATTATTTGTTGTAGAATCAAGGTCCGGGTCATTGCTAAGGTCGTTGTTACGTGGGCCGGAGCCCACGAGGCGGTTCTTGCCCCCCTCAGATACGTAGGGGCTGGGCGCCGTAGCACCGTGGGATTCACAGCATTCGCTGCTACCCACCTGAGGATTCGTTCCAGAAGTCGCCATATTTCCATTTTATTTTCCTTTTTTAAGGGGTGAGGTCCCCCTGTGGTGCCCTAGTGACCAGGTTCCCCCTGGCCATGCATCCCTTGTGCGAGCACCCAACAACGGGATTCGGAGACGCATTATGCCCGACAGGGTGGCCGGGTTGACCCTCCCTGCCGCGCCGCCAGCCTTGCAGGCCGGCCATCCCACGACCCAAAGGTCCGCTGTGACCCACTGCCACCGTTTCACCTCCTGCCCGACAGGGTGGCCGGGTTGACCCTCCCTGCCGCGCCACTAGCCTTGCAGGCCAGCCATCCTACGACCCGAAGGTCCGCTGCGACTCAATGCCGCCATTTAAACTTGTGCCCGACAGGGTGGCCGAATTGACCCTCCCTGCCGCGCCACCAGCCTTGAAGGCCGATCATCCTCCGACCTGAAGGTCCGCTGCGACTCGATGCCGCCATTTCAACTTGTGCCCGACAGGGTGGCCGAGTTGACCCTCCCTGCCGCGCCACCAGCCTTGAAGGCCAGCCATCCTTCGACCCAAAGGTCCGCTGCGACCTACTGCCGCCTTTCCATTTCGTGCCCGACAGGGTGGCCGAGTTGACCCTCCCTGCCGCGCCGCCAGCCTTGAAGGCCGGCCATCCCACGACCCGAAGGTCCGCTGAGTCCTCATTGGACTCCTAGCCCCGCGGAAGCTCTTCGCGAGCCCGCCTGTCCATCCGCTGTGCCCTATGGTACTATCACAGGGACACGCAGAGGACACCCTCGCGTCGGATTATTCGCTGCCGTCGGTCACTTCCCACAAGTGTGAAGTGATCGACGGCACCCAGGGTACACCACGAGGAGGTTATCCGACCCAGTACCCCAACCTAACCTAACCTAACCTAACCTTTTTTTTTTTTTTTTTTTTTTTTTTTTTTTATCCTGGGAAAATCCATTACGGATACCACCGAACCGGGGGTTTGGGTGGTTATGTGGGGCTCTCCACACCTTACTTTGGTGCGTAATACCCACTAAAAACCCAGGGTGCTCCACCGTCGCCGACCGAAGACGGGAGGCGCGGGACCGCCTGCGCATTCGCCGCAGCTCCCGTCGAGTCGCAGCCCACCGTGTGGCAGACCCACCTCTTGGGAGGGTGTAAAAGGCCCTCCCACACCTCGTGTGTGATGCCCCGGAGCACTTGGGGCATCTACACCACCTCACGATGGCCTATAACTGAGAGGTGCCAGGTGCCCCCGCACCCAACACCTCAGGCCCTCGGAGCGGAGACGGAGTGCGGGCTCTGTTAGCCCGCCTCCGTGTCCGCGCCCTCCGGAGCGGCAGAGAGAGAGGATTCCTTTCTCTCTCCCGCTCCTCTACCTCCCTCTGCGAAACAATAGTCTCACAGAAGGAGGTCACCGCCTCCCACGACCTCTGATCATCGACCATCTTACAAATGATTGCCGATAAGGAGAGGTCCGTCCCCACGACCGCGACCAGTGATCGCCGCGGTTCATCTCCCCCTGGGCATGCCTCCAGTGCGTGCTGGGCGGTGTCTACCGCGAAACCGCACTGGTGGCAGGCCGTGGAGTCTTCCCTTCGGGCGACACGACACAGATAACTCCCGAAACAGCCATGTCCCGAGAGAACCTGCGTCAGCCGGAACGAAAGACTCCCATGCCTCCTTCGGACCCACTCTCCGAGTACGGGGCGAATGGCCTGGAGGAGTCGTCGGGCGCTTTCCCCTCTCGGCACGGGTCCAGCAAGGAGCCGTTCCTCCCAGGTGGCGAGAGCCGATGTCTTGGCCTCGTCACGCCAGTGCGCCACCTCTATTGGTGCCGGTCGCTCACCCCGCTCCCGCGCCTGCGCTCTGCGCCAGTAGACTGAGGCCAGGACTTCAGCCTCGAGGTCCCACGGAAGCGAGCCGGCGAGCACGCATGCCACCTCGTGAGAGAGTGTGCGATACCCCCTGCACACTCTCACCGCCATAACCCTTTGGGCTCCGATCAGCACGGCGGTGGTCTGCCGATCGAGATGACCCGCCCATATCGGGGCGCCATACAGAGCCATTGAGCTCACCACCGCTGTATAGAGGCGGCGGCAGCTTCCCTCCCCGCCTCCGATGTTAGGGAGCAGGCGACTCAGTGCGCCGGCTGTTCCCAGAATTTTGGGGGACAGCCGCCGCACGTGCTCCTTGAAGTTCCATCTGCCATCGAGGACGACACCGAGATATTTCAGCGTCGTCCCGACAGAGATGGAAGTTCCACCAACCACAATGGTGGAACCTGCAGGTGGTGCCCGCCGAGGACCATGAAAACAGATGGCCTCAGATTTGTGAAGCGCCACCTCCAGACCCAGCATTCGAATTCTGGCAACAACCGTCGCGACACCGGCGGTCGCCAGAATCGCAGCATCTCTGTAGTTTTCTCCCCGGGCGGCAACCAGCGTGTCGTCAGCGTAACAAACGACGCCGACGCCACGAAGGTTTGCACCCCGGAGAGCCCAATCGTACCCGACGTTCCACAGGAGTGGACCTAAGACCGATCCCTGTGGAACGCCGCGCGTCATGGGGCTACTTCCTTCACCTAGAGTCGTCGGGAAGACTACCTCTCTATCGGAGAGATAGTCCCCGACGAGTCTGCGCAGGTACTGGGGCACCTTGTGGTACTCCAGACCGGCATGTATCGTGCTCCAAGGCAGTGTGTTGAATGCGTTGGCGATGTCCAGCGAAACGGCCAACAACACACCGCCGCTGGAGCACGCCTCCTCGGAGAGGTCGCGGACGCGGGATATAGCATCGATCGTCGAGCGACCTCTCCGGAAACCGAACTGGTTGGGCGCCAGATCCGGTCCCGTCGTCTCGAGGTGCCTAACAAGGCGGGCAGCGACTACTCTCTCCAACAGTTTGCCCGCCTCGTCAAGCAGCACGATCGGACGATAGCCCGAAGGCTCATCCGCTGGACGACCCTCTTTCCTTAGGAGGACGAGTCTGCCTCTTCTCCATCTCTTGGGGAATCTGCCTTCCCTGAGGCACCAGTCAAACAGGTCCTTCAGGGAAGCCCCTAGATGTTTATAGGAGAGGGCCCATGCGCGACCCGGTATACCGTCAGGCCCAGGCGCTCTGTTTTTGGCCCTCATCCTGAGCACTGCTACACCCAGCTCAACCTCGGAGACAGGGGCAGGCTCATCCACCTCTTCGGCGAGATCAGCCGATGTCGAGGGGGGCGCAAAGTCGGACCCCGGAGCACCGGGGAATAAGCCGTCAACCACTCTCTGCAGCACTGCCGGTTGGAGCGAGGCCGTGATGGGGGGAGCCCAGGGGCGAAGCTTCTGCCTTGTCCACTGGTACGGACGGCCCCATGGGTCGCGCTCTAGCCCCTCCAGCAGTTGTTGCCAAGCCTGTCTCTTGCCCTCGACTATCGCAACGCGAAGAGCCCCGGAAGCCTCTTTGTAGGTGGCATAGAGGGACTCGCTCACCTCGTTCTCCTGCCGCCTACGTCTCCGATACCGCTGGTATTGGCGGCGCCTCATCACGCACGTTTTCCGGAGTTCGGCGATCTCCTCCGACCACCAGTAGACTTGGCGTTTCGGCTGTGGGGCTCGCGCGCGCGGCATCGCAGCATCGCAGACGCGCGACATTGCCTCGCACAACTTGTTCGCCATTTCATCCACGTCTACTGGGTCCGGTTCCTGAGGAGTGCCGTTCCACGTTTCGACGAGGGCTGCCTCCTGCAGCACTTCGGCGTTGAGGCGCTTCAGGGCCCATCGCGGACCGATCTCACCTCCCGTCCTTCTCACCTCGTTCGTCTGGGACGAGAAGACGCTGAACCGTATATACCGGTGATCGGACAGCGTCTCCACGTCCACCAACACCTGCCAGTCGCGAATGCGGCAGGCGAGGTCTGGCGTGACGAGCGTCACATCGACGATCGACCCACCAGACTGACGGACGCAGGTGTTTTCCGTCCCACGGTTCGCGACGCAGAGGCCCACCTCGGCCGACCACTCTAGCACGACGCCGCCCCGAGGGTTCGTCGTCGGGGATCCCCACGCCGTAGATTTGGCATTGAGGTCCCCAAGCACGAGAACGGGGCGTGGGCGGGTCTGACCAATCAAGGTTCCTACCTCACCGAGAAGAGCCTCCAGTTCGCAAACCGGCCGGTTTCGGGAGTGGTACGCCCCCACGACGACGACTTGGCCCAAACAAGCCGCCACAAAACCCCTTCCTCTCACCACTCCTTCGAGAGAAGGGGAGTGAGCCGGCGACTGTGTGGTGATCGCAACCAAGCCATCGAGGTCCCCAGCCCAGTCAGACCTGGATGGGACCGCGTAAGGCTCGGCGGCCACCGCCACTTGTATCAACCGCTCCGCCATTGACTGCAGGAACAGGTCCTGAGCACCGGCGGAGTGGTTGAGATTTGCCTGGAGAAAAGTTAGGGCCATACTAACTAACTTTCCTCCATGCTTTCCACCGGCCCTTTGTCAGGGCTAGGCGGTCGCAGCTGGGCCTTAGCCTCAGTCGCGACGGTCTTCCGTCTGGCCCCTGACTTTGACGGGGGCTTGGCGCAAGCCTTGCCCCCGGAGAGGTGGTCCGCCGGCTTGCCCGCGGCAGCACAGCGGGTGCAGCGTGGAGCGGCGGTGCACTCTTTGGCCTTGTGGGCCTTTTTACCACAGCGGTAGCACTCGTCGCTGCGGTCAACCTCGGCCTTGCACTGGGCCACAACATGGCCCAATTCGAGGCAGCGATAGCAGCGGCGCGGTCTAACAGCCAAAATGCTGACCCGCGCCGCCACCCAGCCCACTAATACACGGCCACCGCTAGCCATTACCTTCTTGGCAGTTATTGTTGGGCAGCGCACAAACACCGTGCCCATCCCCGCTTGGCCCCGGCGTATTGTGCCAACGGATATCGTTGACACAGGGCACTCGCCTACCCTGGCTAGGGCTTCCGCCAGCTCCTCCGGAAGGACGGAATCGTCCAGGCCGCTGACCCGAAGGTCGGTGGTTGCAGTCGGCCTTGAGACTCGCACGCTCTCATCGTCTCCGAGCACCGCCCTTATTTTGCCAGCAAGGAGATCCGCTTTGGCGGCATTGTCCTCGCCGGAGATCTCCAGTACTCGAGCCCCGGTGGCCGCTGTCCTAATCTTCAGCGGTGGTACTCCCAGCTCGCCAAGCTTGATGTTAGCCTTGGCCGCCTCCAGCACCTTGGCATATGTGACACCTTTCTCCGCCGCCCCCGGTTGCAGAGTGATCACCACCGCTGCGGTCTTCGGGGGGCGGAGTTTAGCCACACCTGGTTTAGGGGGCTGTGTCTTCGGCTTCGCCTTCGGGGGTGGAGGGGCTCGGGCCGGAGGGGCAGACCTCTTCTCCGCGAGTCTTGAATCTGCCGACACCGGCACAGTCTCTCGCCTCCCAGCTTTTCTTCGCCTCGTCACCACGTTCCAGGCTTCAGCCGGAGGAGCCATGGCGCCAGCGGGGACAGGGGCGGCCGTAGCTGTTGGAGCGCCTTTTGTCCTGGGCACCTGCACTGAAGTAGCGCTTGGAGGACCCTTTCGTTTGGGATCTGCTGTGGCTGGTACCTCGGCCTCCCTTCGCCGATCTGCGGCCAGTGGGGGCCTCAGGATCTGCGCGGGTAGCAGCCTCTCCTCAATCCCGGCAAAGCGGGCGTTAACCATGGTGCCGACTTGCACCATGATCTGTTGCACAACGTCTTCCGTGCAGGGTGTTTGAGCCGGGGCCCGAGCAGATGCAGATGTCGGAGGTGGGCGAGCTTGGGACGCCCTCAGCTGCTCTATCTCTCGTCGGAGTTCCTTCAGCTCCGACGAGAGCCGCTCATTGGCCTTAACGAGGAGGGCCATTTCCTCTGGCATAGATCGAGCCCGCGATGTCTGGAAGGATGCCTTAATGGTGGCCGCAGCGTCTTTCAGAGCCTTTACACTCGTGCCCTTTAAGTTTTTGGACTTGGTGGCCACTGCAAGGATGGTGTCCACCGAGCCCAGCAACATTTCCTCCAGCTGCGCGGCGTCACAGTCGCCGATCTGAGAATCACACACCGCGGGCACCGATGCTGGCGCCTTGCGGAAATGAGCCCTCCTCTCTTGAAGCTCGTTTTGGAGCTCCTTTTCGGCTGTGAGCCGCATCTCCTCTTCTCGCGCCCTGTTGAGTTCGGCCTTGGCTTTCGCCAGGCCAACGTATTCGCCTGTTGTAGGCGGGCGCCCTCTTCCTCGCCGAGGGGTTGACACCTTGGGTGACGGTGATGAGTCACCCGTGTCCTCCTCCTTTTCACCGTTTCTGCGCCGCTTGCGCATTCTCCTCTCGGAGCCGCCTCCCGGAGACGAAACCGTCTCCCAGCTCATGGTGTCAGATTCCGATTCCGACAAGTTCGGAGTGGGGATCCGAAGCTCTAGGGCTAGCAGAGATCCACTCGGGGGAACACCAAAAGCCTCCACCTCCACATTGTCCTTTTTCATGCCAAGGTCATCATTCAGAGTCAAATCAAGGTCCGGGTCATTGCATAAGTCGTTGTTACGTGGGCCGGAGCCCACGAGGCGGTTCTTGCCCCCCTCAGATACGATGGGGCTGGGCGCCGTAGCACCGTGGGATTCGTCAGCTTGGCTGACACCCACCTGAGGATTCGTTCCAGAAGTCGCCATTATCATGTTTGTTTTTTTGCTTTTTTGAGGGGTGAGCTCCCCTTTGGTGCCCTTGCTACCGGGTTCCCCCCGGTCATGCATCCCATGTGCAGGCACCGAACAACGGGATTCGGAGACGCATTATGCCCGACAGGGTGGCCGGGTTGACCCTCCCTGCCGCGCCACTAGCCTTGCAGGCCAGCCATCCTACGACCCGAAGGTCCGCTGCGACTCAATGCCGCCATTTAAACTTGTGCCCGACAGGGTGGCCGAATTGACCCTCCCTGCCGCGCCACCAGCCTTGAAGGCCGATCATCCTCCGACCTGAAGGTCCGCTGCGACTCGATGCCGCCATTTTATTTTGTGCCCGACAGGGTGGCCGAGTTTACCCTCCCTGCCGCGCCGCCAGCCTTGAAGGCCGGCCATCCTACGACCCATAGGTCCGCTGAGCCCACATTGGACTCCCAGCCCCGCGGAAGCTCTTCGCGAGCCCGCCTGTCCATCTGCTGTGCCCTATGCTACTAACACAGGGACACGCAGAGGACACCCTCGCGTCGGATTATTAGCTGCCGTCGATAAGTCCCCACAAGTGGGAAGTGATCGACGGCACCCAGGGTACACCACGAGGAGGTTATCCGACCCAGTACCCCAACCTAACCTTTTTTTTTTTTTTTTCGTGGGGAAATCCTCATGGATACCCATGCCTCGGGGGAGGCAATGGGTTATGCCGGACTCTTACCGGCTAAAACCACCACGGGGAGCAGACCGCCGCCGAGATAGGGCGAGATGGGGTCGCGTTAGCATTCACCATCTCGCCCTGGCGGTAGGCCCGAGTAGATATCTCGGGCCACTCAGCGCCTTTGGAGGGGCAACCTTATCCCAAAGGCCACCCCCCAGACGTGTGGGGCCGTGCAGGCCGGCAAGGAGTCCCCCGACCCCCTACCAGCGGCCCCACTACGGGGGATCGAGAAGGCGGCCATACCGCCTCCTTCGTCCCCTTGCACGTCTACGCCGGAGCGGGTCAGAGTGGGCGTCGTCCTCCCTGATCCGCTCCGCAGCCTCCTTTTGCGTCATCACCGCTTCGCAAAAGGAGACCATCGCCTGCCACTCACTCTCACCGCAGAGCATGGCGCTTACCACGCTCGGCAGCGAGAGGTCTCGGCCTAGTATCGCTGAAAGTGTGTGTCGCATGGGACCCCACGCGGCACACACCTCCAGCGTGTGGAGCGCCGTATCCTCTGGCGCCCCACATTCGTGGCAGGCCGGGGTCGCCTCCCGTCTCGCAATCTGGTGCAGATACTTTCCGAAGCAGCCATGCCCGGAAAGTACCTGCACCAGGCGGAAGGTCAGCGACCCGAACCGCCGCCGCAACCACTCCCGGAGGACCGGGCGGATGGCCTCCACCGTCCACTGACCAGGGACCGGCGGAGCCAGGTCCTCCGTCCACCGCGCCAACAGGGCGACCCGCGCCTGCCGCCGTATGCGTCCGACCTCCTCCCACACTAGGGGCTCCCCGCGGGATCTCCTCGCCGCCACGAAGTGGTACACTTCGGCGAGGATCTCCGCTTGTAGCCCCCAAGGGGGATCACCGGCCAGGACGCATGCGGCCGTCCAGGACACCGTCCGGTATCCGCGTATCGCCCTCGTCGCTATGACCCGCTGCGGACGTCGCAGCAGGGTCATGTTCGCGCGACCGAGGGCGTCCACCCAGACCGGTGCCCCGTACAGGGCCATACTCCGGATCACTCCAGAGTATAGCCGGCGGCAGTTGGCGCTCGGGCCACCCACGTTGGGCAGCAGCCTCCCTAATGCGGCGGCGGCTCCTAGGACTTTTGGGGCCAGTTGGGTGAAGTGCGCCCCAAAAGTCCACCTTCCGTCCAGGATGAGACCCAGATATTTCATCTGGGTCCCAACCCGGATCGAGACCCCGTCCAGAACTACACGCGTTCCTGGAGGGGGTCCCCCCCGAGGCCCATGAAACAACAGGGCCTCGGTCTTGGAGAGGGCGACCTCCAGTCCCAGGGAGCGGATGCGGTCGACCACGAGGGTTGTCCCCAACGCAGCCAGCCGCACCGCCTCCCCAAGGTCCCTCCCCTTGGCCACGACCAGGGTATCGTCCGCATAGCACGCCACCCGCATATTGGCGGGAAGCGTGCCACGCAGCACCCAGTCGTAGCCAATGTTCCACAAGAGCGGTCCCAGTACCGACCCCTGTGGAACACCGCGGACGACGCGACGGTGCCTCAGCCCGTCGCGCCCTTCCACCAGGACCTCGCGGTCTTGGAGGTAGTCCGCCAACAGCCTCCGCAGATACAGAGGCACCCCGTGATAGCGGAGCGCCTCCTGTATCGTCGAGTGCGGCAGGCTGTTGAAGGCGTTGGCTATGTCAAGAGAGACGGCCAACGCCTTTCCTCCCTCCCGGACCGCCTCCTGGGTCCACTCTTTTAACCAGAGCAGGGCGTCTATCGTAGACCGCCCCGCTCTGAACCCATACTGGGCCTGCGAGAGGTCAGGCCCAGTTCCCTCCAGGTGCTGTATGACACGGGAAGCTAGCACCCTTTCCAGCATCTTTCCCGTGTCATCCAGCAGCACGATTGGCCTGTATGCAGAGGGCGAGTCAACGTCTCGACCCTCCTTCCGCAACAGGCACAACCGCCCGTCCTTCCACAGCTTCGGGAACCGTCCAGACGCAAGGCACGCGTCGAACAGCTCCCGAAGCTGTTCCCCCAACTCCTTCAGGGCAATCCTGAGGATGCGCGCCGGGATCCCGTCTGGACCCGGCGCCGTCCTCTTGCCCTTTAGCCGGTCGACGGCCACCTCCATCTCCGCCTCCGACACGGCTGGGATCGAGGCGGGGTCGACCACCTCCCCGTAGAGGGACGGCGGTGCCACCCCAACCTAACCTAACCTAACCTAACCTTTTTTTTTTTTTTTTTTTTTTTTTTTTTTTTTTTATCCTGGGAAAATCCATTACGGATACCACCGAACCGGGGGGTTGGGTGGTTATGTGGGGCTCTCCACACCTTACTTTGGTGCGTAATACCCACTAAAAACCCAGGGTGCTCCACCTTCGCCGACCGAAGACGGGAGGCGCGGGACCGCTTGCGCATTCGCCGCAGCTCCCGTCGAGTCGCAGCCCACCGTTTGGCAGACCCACCTCTTGGGAGGGTGTAAAAAGCCCTCCCACACCTCGTGTGTGATGCCCCGGAGCACTTGGGGCATCTACACCACCTCACGATGGCCTATCACTGAGAGGTGCCAGGTGCCCCCGCACCCAACACCCCAGGCCCTCGGAGCGGAGATGGAGTGCGGGCTCTGTTAGCCCGCCTCCGTGTCCGCGCCCTCCGGAGCGGCAGAGAGAGAGGATTCCTTTCTCTCTCCCGCTCCTCTACCTCCCTCTGCGAAACAATAGTCTCACAGAAGGAGGTCACCGCCTCCCACGACCTCTGATCATCGACCATCTTACAAATGATTGCCGATAAGGAGAGGTCCGTCCCCACGACCGCGACCAGTGATCGCCGCGGTTCTTCTCCCCCTGGGCATGCCTCCAGTGCGTGCTGGGCGGTGTCTACTGCGAAGCCGCACTGGTGGCAGGCCATGGAGTCTTCCCTTCGGGCGACACGACACAGATACCTCCCGAAACAGCCATGTCCCGAGAGAACCTGCGTCAGCCGGAACGAAAGACTCCCATGCCTCCTTCGAACCCACTCTCCGAGTACGGGGCGAATGGCCTCGAGGAGTCTTCGGGCACTTTCCCCTCTCGGCACCGGTCCAGCAAGGAGCCGTTCCTCCCACGTGGCAAGGGCCGATGTCTTGGCCTCATCACGCCAGTGCGCCACCTCTATTGGTGCCGGTCGCTCGCCCCGCTCCCGCGCCTGCGCTCTGCGCCAGTAGACTGAGGCCAGGACTTCAGCCTCGAGGTCCCACGGAAGCGAGCCGGCGAGCACGCATGCCACCTCGTGAGAGAGTGTGCGATACCCCCTGCACACTCTCACCGCCATAACTCTTTGGGCTCCGATCAGCACGGCGGTGGTCTGCCGATCGAGATGACCCGCCCATATCGGGGCGCCATACAGAGCCATTGAGCTCACCACCGCTGTATAGAGGCGGCGGCAGCTTCCCTCCCCGCCTCCGATGTTCGGGAGCAGGCGACTCAGTGCGCCGGCTGTTCCCAGAATTTTGGGGGACAGCCGCCGCACGTGCTCCTTGAAGTTCCATCTGCCATCGAGGACGACACCGAGATATTTCAGCGTCGTCCCGACAGAGATGGAAGTTCCACCAACCACAATGGTGGAACCTGCAGGTGGTGCTCGCCGAGGACCATGAAAACAGATGGCCTCAGATTTGTGAAGCGCCACCTCCAGACCCAGCATTCTAATTCTGGCAACGACCGTCGCGACACCGGCGGTCGCCAGAATCGCAGCATCTCTGTAGTTTTCTCCCCGGGCGGCAACCAGCGTGTCGTCAGCGTAACAAACGACGCCGACGCCACGAAGGTTTGCACCCCGGAGAGCCCAATCGTACCCGACGTTCCACAGGAGTGGACCTAAGACCGATCCCTGTGGAACGCCGCGCGTCATGGGGCTACTTCCTTCACCTAGAGTCGTCGGGAAGACTACCTCTCTATCGGAGAGATAGTCCCCGACGAGTCTGCGCAGGTACTGGGGCACCTTGTGGTACTCCAGACCGGCATGTATCGTGCTCCAAGGCAGTGTGTTGAATGCGTTGGCGATGTCCAGCGAAACGGCCAACAACACACCGCCGCTGGAGCACGCCTCCTCGGAGAGGTCGCGGACGCGGGATATGGCATCGATCGTCGAGCGACCTCTCCGGAAACCGAACTGGTTGGGCGCCAGATCCGGTCCCGTAGTCTCGAGGTGCCTAACAAGGCGGGCAGCGACCACTCTCTCCAACAGTTTGCCCGCCTCATCAAGCAGCACGATCGGACGATAGCCCGAAGGCTCATCCACTGGACGACCCTCTTTCCTTAGGAGGACGAGTCTGCCCCTTCTCCATCTTTTGGGGAATCTGCCTTCCCTGAGGCACCAGTCAAACAGGTCCTTCAGGGAAGCCCCTAGATGTTTATAGGAGAGGGCCCATGCGCGACCCGGTATGCCGTCAGGCCCAGGCGCTCTGTTTTTGGCCCTCATCCTGAGCACTGCTACACCCAGCTCAACCTCGGAGACAGGGGCAGGCTCATCCACCTCTTCGGCGAGATCAGCCGATGTCGAGGGGGGCGCAAAGTCGGACCCCGGAGCACCGGGGAATAAGCCGTCAACCACTCTCTGCAGCACTGCCGGTTGGAGCGAGGCCGTGATGGGGGGAGCCCAGGGGCGAAGCTTCTGCCTTGCCCACTGGTACGGACGGCCCCATGGGTCGCGCTCTAGCCCCTCCAGCAATTGTTGCCAAGCCTGTCTCTTGCCCTCGACTATCGCAACGCGAAGAGCCCCGGAAGCCTCTCTGTAGGTGGCATAGAGGGACTCGCTCACCTCGTTCTCCTGTCGCCTACGTCTCCGATACCGCTGGTATTGGCGGCGCCTCATCACGCACGTTTTCCGGAGTTCGGCGATCTCCTCCGACCACCAGTAGACTTGGCGTTTCGGCTGTGGGGCTCGCGCGCGCGGCATCGCAGCATCGCAGACGCGCGACATTGCCTCGCACAACTTGTTCGCCATTGCATCCACGTCTACTGGGTCCGGTTCCTGAGGAGTGCCGTTCCACGTTTCGACGAGTGCTGCCTCCTGCAGCACTTCGGCGTTGAGGCGCTTCAGGGCCCATCGCGGACCGATCTCACCTCCCGTCCCTCTCATCTCGTTCGTCTGGGACGAGAAGACGCTGAACCGTATATACCGGTGATCGGACAGCGTCTCCACGTCCACCAACACCTGCCAGTCGCGAATGCGGCAGGCGATGTCTGGCGTGACGAGCGTCACATCGACGATCGACCCACCAGACTGACGGACGCAGGTGTTTTCCGTCCCACGGTTCACGACGCAGAGGCCCACCTCGGCCGACCACTCGAGCACGACGCCGCCCCGAGGGTTCGTCGTCGGGGATCCCCACGCCGTGGATTTGGCATTGAGGTCCCCAAGCACGAGAACGGGTCGTGGGCGGGTCTGACCAATCAAGGTTCCTACCTCACCGAGAAGAGCCTCCAGTTCGTAAACCGGCCGGTTTCGGGAGTGGTACACCCCCACGACGACGACTTGGCCCAAACAAGCCGCCACAAAACCCCTTCCTCTCACCACTCCTTCGAGAGAAGGGGAGTGAGCCGGCGACTGCGTGGTGATCGCAACCAAGCCATCGAGGTCCCCAGCCCAGTCAGATCTGGATGGGACCGCGTACGGCTCGGCGGCCACCGCCACTTGTATCAACCGCTCCGCCATTGACTGCAGGAACAGGTCCTGAGCACCGGCGGAGTGGTTGAGATTCGCCTGGAGGAAAGTTAGGGCCATACTAACTAACTTTCCTCCATGCTTTCCACCGGCCCTTTTTCAGGACTAGGCGGTCGCAGCTGGGCCTTAGCCTCAGTCGCAACGGTCTTCCGTCTGGCCCCTGACTTTGACGGGGGCTTGGCGCAAGCCTTGCCCCCGGAGAGGTGGTCCGCCGGCTTGCCCGCGGCAGCACAGCGGGTGCAGCGTGGAGCGGCGGTGCACTCTTTGGCCTTGTGGGCCTTTTTACCGCAGCGGTAGCACTCGTCGCTGCGGTCAACCTCGGCCTTGCACTGGGCCACAACATGGCCCAATTCGAGGCAGCGATAGCAGCGACGCGGTCTAACAGCCAAAATGCTGACCCGCGCTGCCACCCAGCCCACTAATACACGGCCTCCGCCGGCCATCACCTTCTTGGCAGTTGTTGTTGGACAGCGCACAAACACCGTGCCCATCCCTGCTTGGCCCCGGCGTATTATGCCAACGGATATCGCTGACTCAGAGCACTCGCCTACCCTGGCTAGGGCTTCCGCTAACTCCTCCGGAACGACGGAATCGTCAAGGCCGCTGACCCGAAGGTCGGTGGTTGCAGTCGGCCTTGAGACTCGCACGCTCTCATCGTCCCCGAGCACCGCCCTTAGTTTGCCAGCAAGGAGGTCCGCTTTGGCGGCATTATCCTCGCCGGAGATCTCCAGTACTCGAGCCCCAGTGGCCGCCGTCCTGATCTTCAGCGGCGGTACTCCCAGCTCGCCAAGCTTGATGTTAGCCTTGGCCGCCTCCAGCACCTTGGCATATGTGACACCTTTCTCCGCCGCCCCCGGTTGCAGAGTGATTACCACCGCTGCGGTCTTTGGGGGGCGAAGTTTAGCCACACCTGGTTTAGAGGGCTGTGACTTCGCCTTCGCCTTCGCCTTCGGGGGAGGAGGGGCTCGGACCGGAGGGGCAGACCTCTTCTCCGCGAGTCTTACCTCTGCCGACACCGTCTCTCGCCTCCCAGCTTTCCTTCGCCTCGTCACCACAGTCCAGGCTTCAGCCGGAGGAGTCATGGCGGCAGCGGGGACAGGGGCGGGCGTTGCTGTTGGAGCGCCTTTTCCCCTTGGCACCTGCACTGGAGGAGCGCTCGGAGGACCCTTACGTTTGGGATCTGCTCTCATACCAGCCTCGGCCTCCCTTCGCCGATCTGCAGCCAATGGAGGCCTCAGGGTCCGCTCAGGAAGCAGCCTATCCTGAATCCCAGCAAACATGGCATTTATCTTGGTGCCGACTTGCACCATGATTTGCTGTACTACCTCCTCTGTGCAGGGAGTTTGAGCCGAGGCCGGGGCGCGAGCAGGTACCGAAGTCGGAGCGGGACGAGCTTGGATCGCCCTCATCTGCTCTATCTCTCGCCGGAGTTCCTTCAGCTCCGATGAAAGCCGCTCATTGGCCTTTACAAGTAGGGCCATCTCCTCGGGCATCGATCGGGCCCGTGTTTCCTGAAAAGATGCCTTTATGGTGGTCGCAGCATCTTTCAGGGCCTTTACGCTGGTGCCCTTTAGGTTCTTGGACTTCGTAGCCACCGCAAGGATGGTGTCCACCGAGCCCAGCAACATTGCCTCCAGCTGGCCAACGTCGCAACCGCCCAGCTGAGAATGGGACACCGTGGGCACCGATGGCGATGGCGCCTTCATGAGCTCGGTCCTCTTCTGTTTGAGCTCATCTTGGAGCTCCTTCTCAGCTGTGAGCCTCAACTCTTTTTCTCGCGCCCGATTAAGTTCGGCCTTGGCTTTCGCCAGGCCAACGTATTCGCCTGTTGTAGGCGGGCGCCCTCTTCCTCGCCGAGGGGTTGACACCTTGGGTGACGGTGATGAGTCACCCGTGTCCTCCTCCTTTTCTCCGTTTCTGCGCCGCTTGCGCATTCTCCTCTCGGAGCCGCCTCCCGGAGACGAAACCGACTCCCAACTCATGGTGTCGGATTCCGATTCCGACAAGTTCGGAGTCGGGATCCGAAGCTCTAGGGCTAGTAGGGTTCCACTTGGGGGAACACCAAAAGCCTCTATCTCCACATTGTCCATATTCGTGCTAAGGTCATTATTTGTTGTAGAATCAAGGTCCAGGTCATTGCTAAGGTCGTTGTTACGTGGGCCGGAGCTCACGAGGCGGTTCTTGCCCCCCTCAGATACGATGGGGCTGGGCGCCGTAGCACCGTGGGATTCGTCAGCTTGGCTGACACCCACCTGAGGATTCGTTCCAGAAGTCGCCATTATCATTTTTGTTTTTTTTTGCTTTTTTGAGGGGTGAGCTCCCCTTTGGTGCCCTTGCTACCGGGTTCCCCCCGGTCATGCATCCCATGTGCAGGCACCGAACAACGGGATTCGGAGACGCATTATGCCCGACAGGGTGGCCGGGTTGACCCTCCCTGCCGCGCCACTAGCCTTGCAGGCCAGCCATCCTACGACCCGAAGGTCCGCTGCGACTCAATGCCGCCATTTAAACTTGTGCCCGACAGGGTGGCCGAATTGACCCTCCCTGCCGCGCCACCAGCCTTGAAGGCCGATCATCCTCCGACCTGAAAGTCCGCTGCGACTCGATGCCGCCATTTCATTTTGTGCCCGACAGGGTGGCCGAGTTGACCCTCCCTGCCGCGCCACCAGCCTTGAAGGCCAGTCATCCTTCGACCCAAAGGTCAACCTAACCTAACCTAACCTAACCTAACCTAACCTAACCTAACCTAACCTAACCTAACCTAACCTAACCTAACCTAACCTAACCTAACCTAACCTTTTTTTTTTTTTTTTTTTTTTTAAGTGGGAAAATGCCCTCGCATTTCCCTTCCACCATGGGGGTGGTGGAAGGGGGTATGTGGGACTCGAACCCACTAAAAACCCACTATGAGCAGTCGCCCGCCTTCGTGGGGCCGAGATGGGGTCGCGTTAGCATTCACCATCTGGCCCCGGCGGTTGGCCTGGAACCCGTGTCCAGGCCCCGGCCAAGGAGGGGTGGTCACTGCTCACCAGGACCACCCCTCAGACGAGTGGAGCCGTGCAAGCCGGCGGAGAGTCCCCCGACTCTCCACCAGGTGGCTCCACTACAGAGGAAGTCGAAGAAGGCGGGCAAACCGCCCCCTCCTACCCCCCCTTCGCCTCCGGCGGATCGGGTCAGAGCGGGCATCGTCCTCTCTGACCCTCTCCGCGGCCTCCTTCTGCGACATCACCTGTTCGCAGAAGGAGACCATCGCCTGCCACTCCCTGTCGCCGTCGAGCATGGCGTTGACCACGCTCGGCAGCGAGAGGTCCCCTCCCAGGGTGGCTGAAAGTGTGTGTCGCATGGGACCCCACGCGGCACACACCTCCAGCGTGTGGTGCGCCGTATCCTCCGGCGCACCACATTCGTGGCAGGCCGGGGTCGCCTCCCGTCTCGCGATCTGGTACAGGTACTTTCCGAAACATCCATGTCCGGAAAGCACCTGCACCAGTCGGAACGTAAGCGACCCGAATCGCCGCCGCACCCAGTCACGGAGGACCGGGCGAATGGCCTCCACCGTCCACTGACCAGGGACCGGTGGAGCCAGGTCCTCCGCCCACCGCCTCAACATGGCGGCCCGCGCCTGTCGCCGTAGGCCCTCCACCCGATCCCACTCCAGGTGCTCCCCGTTGGATCTCCTCGCCGCCACGAAGTGGTAAACTTCGGCGAGGATCTCCGCTTGGAGAGCCCAGGGGGGATCGCCGGCCAGCACGCATGCTGCCGTCCAGGACACCGTCCGGTACCCGCGGATCACCCTCGTCGCAATGACCCGCTGCGGTTGTCGCAGCAGGGTCATGTTACTGCGACCGAGGGCATCCACCCAGACCGGTGCCCCGTAGGTGGCCATACTCCGGATTACTCCGGAGTATAAACGGCGACACGTGGCGCTCGGGCCGCCCACGTTGGGCAGCAGCCTCCCCAGTGCGGCGGCGGCTCCCAGGACTCTCGGGGCCAGCTGGGTAAAGTGGGCCCCGAAAGTCCACCGTCCGTCCAGGATGAGACCCAGATATTTCATCTGGGTCCCAACCCGGACCGGGACTCCGTCCAGGACCACTCTGGTCCCTGGCGGGGGTCCCCCCCGAGGCCCGTGGAACAACAGGGCCTCGGTCTTGGAGAGGGCCACTCCCAGCCCGAGGGAGCGGATGCGGTCGATCACGTGGGCCGTGCCCACCTCGGCCAACCGCACCGTCTCCCTCAGGTCCCTCCCCCTGACTACGACCAGGGTGTCGTCCGCGTAGCACGCAACCCGCATGTTTGCGGGCAGCGTGCCACGGAGGACCCAGTCGTAGCCGATGTTCCACAGGAGCGGTCCCAGCACCGACCCCTGCGGAACCCCGCGGACGACGCGACGGCGTCTCAGACCGTCGCGTCCCTCCACCAGGACTTCGCGGTCCTGGAGGTAGTCCGCCAACAGCCTCCGCAGATACAGGGGCACCCCGTGGTAACGGAGCGCCTCCTGTATTGTTCCGTGCGGCAGACTGTTGAAGGCGTTGGCAATGTCCAGCGAGACAGCCAACGCCTTATCCCCCTCCCGGACCGCCTCCTGCGTCCACCCCTTGAGCCAGAGCAAGGCGTCGATCGTTGACCGCCTCGCTCTGAACCCAAACTGGGCCTCCGACAACTGAGGCCCAGTGCCGCCTAGGTGCCGGACGACGCGGGAAGCCACCACTCTTTCCAGCAGCTTCCCCGCGTCGTCGAGCAGCACTATTGGCCTGTATGCGGAAGGCGAGTCTACGGCACGACCCTCCTTCCGCAACAGGCACAGCCGGCCGTCCTTCCACAGCTTCGGGAACCGTCCGGACGTTATGCACACGTCGAACAGCTCCCGAAGCCGATCGCCCATCTCCCTGAGGGCGATCCTCAGGACCCTCTTCGGGATCCCGTCCGGACCCGGCGCCGTCCGTTTGCCGCTCAGGCGGCCGACGGCCAACTCCATCTCCACCTCTGAGACAGGTGGGATGGAGTCCGGGTCCACCTCCTCGACCGGCGAGGAGGGCGCCGCCATCGCGGGCGGGGTGTGGTGGGGGTCGATGGCGGGGAAAAGCCCCTCCAACACCCCACCCAGGATCTCCGGCTCCAGGGACTCCGCAACCGGGGGCGCCTGGCCCCGGAATTTCTTCCGGGCCGCTCAACCTTTTTTTTTTTTTTTTTTTTAAGTGGGAAAATGCCCTCGCATTTCCCTTCCACCATGGGGGTGGTGGAAGGGGGTATGTGGGACTCGAACCCACTAAAAACCCACTATGAGCAGTCGCCCGCCTTCGTGGGGCCGAGATGGGGTCGCGTTAGCATTCACCATCTGGCCCCGGCGGTTGGCCTGGAACCCATGTCCAGGCCCCGGCCAAGGAGGGGTGGTCACTGCTCACCAGGACCACCCCTCAGACGAGTGGAGCCGTGCAAGCCGGCGGAGAGTCCCCCGACTCTCCACCAGGTGGCTCCACTACAGGGGAAGTCGAAGAAGGCGGGCAAACCGCCCCCTCCTACCCCCCCTTCGCCTCCGGCGGATCGGGTCAGAGCGGGCATCGTCCTCTCTGACCCTCTCCGCGGCCTCCTTCTGCGACATCACCTGTTCGCAGAAGGAGACCATCGCCTGCCACTCCCTGTCGCCGTCGAGCATGGCGTTGACCACGCTCGGCAGCGAGAGGTCCCCTCCCAGGGTGGCTGAAAGTGTGTGTCGCATGGGACCCCACGCGGCACACACCTCCAGCGTGTGGTGCGCCGTATCCTCCGGCGCACCACATTCGTGGCAGGCCGGGGTCGCCTCCCGTCTCGCGATCTGGTACAGGTACTTTCCGAAACATCCGTGTCCGGAAAGCACCTGCACCAGTCGGAACGTCAGCGACCCGAATCGCCGCCGCACCCAGTCACGGAGGACCGGGCGAATGGCCTCCACCGTCCACTGACCAGGGACCGGTGGAGCCAGGTCCTCCGCCCACCGCCTCAACATGGCGGCCCGCGCCTGTCGCCGTAGGCCCTCCACCCGATCCCATTCCAGGTGCTCCCCGTCGGATCTCCTCGCCGCCACGAAGTGGTAAACTTCGGCGAGGATCTCCGCTTGGAGAGCCCAGGGGGGATCGCCGGCCAGCACGCATGCTGCCGTCCAGGACACCGTTCGGTATCCGCGGATCACCCTCGTCGCAATGACCCGCTGCGGTTGTCGCAGCAGGGTCATGTTCGCGCGACCGAGGGCGTCCACCCAGACCGGTGCCCCGTAGGTGGCCATACTCCGGATCACTCCGGAGTATAGACGGCGACACGTGGCGCTCGGGCCGCCCACGTTGGGCAGCAGCCTCCCCAGTGCGGCGGCGGCTCCCAGGACTCTCGGGGCCAGCTGGGTAAAGTGGGCCCCGAAAGTCCACCGTCCGTCCAGGATGAGACCCAGATATTTCATCTGGGTCCCAACCCGGACCGGGACTCCGTCCAGGACCACTCTGGTCCCTGGCGGGGGTCCCCCCCGAGGCCCGTGGAACAACAGGGCCTCGGTCTTGGAGAGGGCCACTCCCAGCCCGAGGGAGCGGATGCGGTCGATCACGTGGGCCGTGCCCACCTCGGCCAACCGCACCGTCTCCCTCAGGTCCCTCCCCCTGACTACGACCAGGGTGTCGTCCGCGTAGCACGCAACCCGCATGTTGGCGGGAAGCGTGCCACGGAGGACCCAGTCGTAGCCGATGTTCCACAGGAGCGGTCCCAGCACCGACCCCTGCGGAACCCCGCGGACGACGCGACGGCGTCTCAGACCGTCGCGTCCCTCCACCAGGACTTCGCGGTCCTGGAGGTAGTCCGCCAACAGCCTCCGCAGATACAGGGGCACCCCGTGGTAACGGAGCGCCTCCTGTATCGTTCCGTGCGGCAGACTGTTGAAGGCGTTGGCAATGTCCAGCGAGACAGCCAACGCCTTATCCCCCTCCCGGACCGCCTCCTGCGTCCACCCCTTGAGCCAGAGCAAGGCGTCGATCGTTGACCGCCTCGCTCTGAACCCAAACTGGGCCTCCGACAACTGAGGCCCAGTGCCGCCTAGGTGCCGGACGACGCGGGAAGCCACCACTCTTTCCAGCAGCTTCCCCGCGTCGTCGAGCAGCACTATTGGCCTGTATGCGGAAGGCGAGTCTACGGCACGACCCTCCTTCCGCAACAGGCACAGCCGGCCGTCCTAACACAGCCGGCCGTCCTCGGGCCGCTCAACCTAACCTAACCTTTTTTTTTTTTTTTTTTTTTTTTTTTTCAGTGGGAAAATGCCCTCGCATTTCCCTTCCACCATGGGGGTGGTGGAAGGGGGTATGTGGGACTCGAACCCACTAAAAACCCACTATGAGCAGTCGCCCGCCTTCGTGGGGCCGAGATGGGGTCGCGTTAGCATTCACCATCTGGCCCCGGCGGTTGGCCTGGAACCCATGTCCAGGCCCCGGCCAAGGAGGGGTGGTCACTGCTCACCAGGACCACCCCTCAGACGAGTGGAGCCGTGCAAGCCGGCGGAGAGTCCCCCGACTCTCCACCAGGTGGCTCCACTACAGGGGAAGTCGAAGAAGGCGGGCAAACCGCCCCCTCCTACCCCCCCTTCGCCTCCGGCGGATCGGGTCAGAGCGGGCATCGTCCTCTCTGACCCTCTCCGCGGCCTCCTTCTGCGACATCACCTGTTCGCAGAAGGAGACCATAGCCTGCCACTCCCTGTCGCCGTCGAGCATGGCGTTGACCACGCTCGGCAGCGAGAGGTCCCCTCCCAGGGTGGCTGAAAGTGTGTGTCGCATGGGACCCCACGCGGCACACACCTCCAGCGTGTGGTGCGCCGTATCCTCCGGCGCACCACATTCGTGGCAGGCCGGGGTCGCCTCCCGTCTCGCGATCTGGTACAGGTACTTTCCGAAACATCCATGTCCGGAAAGCACCTGCACCAGTCGGAAACCTTTTTTTTTTTTTTTTTTTTTTTTTAAGTGGGAAAATGCCCTCGCATTTCCCTTCCACCATGGGGGTGGTGGAAGGGGGTATGTGGGACTCGAACCCACTAAAAACCCACTATGAGCAGTCGCCCGCCTTCGTGGGGCCGAGATGGGGTCGCGTTAGCATTCACCATCTGGCCCCGGCGGTTGGCCTGGAACCCGTGTCCAGGCCCCGGCCAAGGAGGGGTGGTCACTGCTCACCAGGACCACCCCTCAGACGAGTGGAGCCGTGCAAGCCGGCGGAGAGTCCCCCGACTCTCCACCAGGTGGCTCCACTACAGGGGAAGTCGAAGAAGGCGGGCAAACCGCCCCCTCCTACCCCCCCTTCGCCTCCGGCGGATCGGGTCAGAGCGGGCATCGTCCTCTCTGACCCTCTCCGCGGCCTCCTTCTGCGACATCACCTGTTCGCAGAAGGAGACCATCGCCTGCCACTCCCTGTCGCCGTCGAGCATGGCGTTGACCACGCTCGGCAGCGAGAGGACCAGTCGGAAACCTAACCTAACCTAACCTAACCTAACCTAACCTAAAAACCCAGGGTGTTCCTCCGTCATTGACTAGAGAGACGGGGGGCGCGGGACCGCTTGCGCATTCGCCGTAGCACCCGTCGACAACAGCCCGCATTGCAGCAGGCCCACCTCATAGGAGGGTGTAAAAGGCCCTCCTTCACCTCGTGTGATGCCCCGGAACACAGTGGGGCATCTACACCTCACATTGGCCTATCATTGGGGGGTGCCAGGTGCCCCCGCACCCAACACCCCAGGCCTTTGGAGCGGAGACGGAGTGCGGGCTCGATTAGCCCGCCTCCGTGTCCGCGCCCTCCGAAGCGGAAGAGAGAGAGGATTTCTTTCTCTCTCCCGCTCCTCCTCCTCCCTCTGCGAGACAATAATCTCACAGAAGGAGGTCACCGCCTCCCACGACCTCTGGTCATCGACCATCTTTGGGATGATGGCCGACAAGGAGAGGTCCGTTCCCACAACTGCGACCAACGATTGCCGCGGTTCGTCTCCTCCCGGGCATACCTCTAGCGCATGCTGGGCAGTGTCCTCCGCGCATCCACACTGGTGACAAGCCGATGTGTCCTCTCTTCGGGCGACGCGACTTAGGTACCTCCCGAAACAACCATGTCCCGAGAGAACCTGCGTCAGACGGAAGGACAAACTCCCATGCCCCCTCCGGACCCACTCCTCGAGTACAGGCTGGATGGCCTCGAGAAGTCTCCGAGCGCTTTCTCCTCTCTGCACGGGTCCAGCGAGGAGCCGTTCCCCCCACGTGGCGAGAGCCGATGTTTTGGCGTCATCTCGCCAGTGCGCTACCTCCTGCGGCGCCGGTCGCTCTTCTCGCTCCCTTGCCTGCGCTCTGCGCCAATAGACCGAGGCGAGAACTTCGGCCTCAAGGTCCCACGGGAGCGTGCCAGCAAGCACGCATGCCACCTCGTGAGAGAGTGTGCGGTACCCCCTGCACACTCTCACCGCCATCACCCGTTGGGCTCCGATCAACAGGGCGGTGGTCTGCCGATCGAGCCGACCTGCCCATATCGGGGCGCCATACAGGGCCATCGAGCTTACCACCGCTGTATAGAGGCGGCGGCAGCTTCCCCTACCGCCCCCGATATTCGGGAGTAGACGGCTCAGTGCTCCGGCTGTCCCCAGGATTTTGGGGGACAGCCGTCGTATGTGCGCCTTGAACTGCCATCTACCATCGAGGACGACACCGAGATACTTCAGCGTCGTCCCGACGGGGATGGAAGTACCTCCCACCACAATGTTGGAATCTGAAGGTGGCGCCCGCCGGGGACCATAGAAACATATGGCCTCGGATTTGTGGAGCGCCACCTCCAGACCCAGCATACGGATCCTGGCGACGACCGTAGCAACACCGGCTGTGGCCAGGATCGCAGCCTCTCTGAAGTCCTTTCCCCGGGCGGCAACCAGCGTGTCGTCAGCGTAACAAACGACGCCGACGCCATGAAGGTTGGCACCCCGGAGGACCCAATCGTATCCAACGTTCCACAGGAGTGGACCTAAGACCGATCCCTGTGGAACGCCGCGCGTCATAGCGCTACTTCGCTCGCCGTGAGTCGTTGGGTAGACTACCTCTCTATTTGAGAGATAGTCACCAACAAGTCTGCGCAAATACTGGGGCACCTTATGGTACTCCAGACCGGCGTGTATCGTGCTCCAGGGTAGCGTGTTGAATGCGTTGGCGATGTCCAACGATACGGCCAACAACACGCCACCACTGGAGCACGCCTCCTCGGAGAGGTTGCGGACGCGGGATATGGCATCCATAGTCGAGCGTCCTCTCCGGAAGCCGAACTGGTTAGGCGCCAGATCCGGTCCCGTCGTCTCAAGGTGCCTGATCAAGCGGGCAGCGACGACTCTCTCCAACAGCTTGCCCGCTTCATCAAGCAGTACGATTGGACGATAGCCCGAAGGCTCATCCGCCGGACGTCCATCCTTTCTCAGGAGGACGAGCCTGCCTCTTCTCCATCGCCGGGGGAATCTGCCTTCGTTGAGGCAACAGTCGAACAGGGCCATCAAAGTGGGCCCTAGGTGCTTCAAGGAGAGGGCCCACGCACGACCCGGTATGCCGTCAGGCCCAGGCGCCGTGTTCTTGGCTCTCATCCTGAGCACTGCTGCACCTAGCTCACCCTCGGAAACAGGGGATGCAGGCTCGTCCACTTCTGCGGCGAGATCGCCCGATGTCGAGGGCGGTGTAAAGTCGGTCCCCGGAGCACCGGGGAACAAGCCTTCTACCACTCTCTGTAAAACCGCCGGTTGGAGCGAGGTCGTGATCGGGGGAGCCCAGGGGCGAAGCTTTTGTCTAGCCCACTGGTACGGGCGGCCCCATGGGTCGCGCTCCAGCCCCTCCAGCAGTTGCTCCCAAGCTCGCCTCCTGCTCTCAACGATCGCAACGCGAAGGGCCCCGGAAGCCTCTTTGTAGGCGGCATAAAGAGACTCGCTCACTTCGGTCTCACGCCGCCTTCGCCTCCGATACCGCTGGTATCGGCGGCGCCTCGTCACACAGCTTCTCCGGAGTTCAGCAATCTCCTCCGACCACCAGTAGACCTGACGTTTTAGCTGCGGGGCTCGCGCGCGCGGCATCGAAGCGTCGCAGACACGCGCCATTGCCTCGCACAGCCTGTCCGCCATCGAGTCCAAGTCTACCGGGTCCGACTCCTGAGGAGTGCCATTCCACACTTCGACGAGGGCCGCCTCCTGCAGCACTTCGGCGTTGAGGCGCTTCAGGGCCCATCGCGGACCGATCTCGCCACCTACTTCTCTCACCTCGTCCGTCTGGGACGAGGAAACACTGAACCGAATATGCCGGTGATCGGACAGCGTCTCCACGTCGACCAAAACCTGCCAGTCGTGAATGCGACAAGCGAGATCTGGTGTGGCGAGCGTTAGGTCAACTATCGACCCCCCCGATTGTCGGACGCAGGTGTTCTCAGTCCCACGATTCACGACGCAGAGGCCTACCTCGGCCAACCACTCAAGCACGACGACGCCCCGCGGACTCGTTGCCGGGGATCCCCACGCAGTGGATTTAGCGTTGAAGTCCCCGAGCACAAGCACGGGGCGTGGGCGGGTCTGACCAATAAAGGTCCCCACCTCACCGAGGAG
This sequence comes from Venusia cambrica, assembly GCA_951394065.1. NCBI lineage: Eukaryota > Metazoa > Arthropoda > Insecta > Lepidoptera > Geometridae > Venusia > Venusia cambrica. Next base: position 49,459 of record OX596058.1, read on the forward strand.
ATCCTCCAACTCGTCAATCGGCCGGTTCGGGGAATGGTATACCCCCACGATGACGACCTGGCCTAAACTGGCCGCCACGAATCCTCTTCCCCTCATCACTCCTTCGAGAGGAGGAGAGTGAGCCGGCGACTGGGTGGTGATCGCTACTAAGCCATCGAGGTCCCCCACCCAGTCAGATCTAGATGGTACCGCGTACGGCTCGGCAGCCACCGCCACTTTAATCAACCGCTCCGCCATGGACTGCAGGAGCAGGTCCTGAGCACCAGCGGAGTGGTTCAGATTCGCCTGGAGGAAAGTTAGGGCCATACTAACTAACTTTCCTCCATACGTTCAACCGGCCCTTTGATAGGGCGAGGCGGTCGTGGCTGGGTCTTAACCTCAGTCACGACGGTCTTTCTTCTGGCCCCTGACTTTGACGGGGACTTGGCGCAAGCCTTGCCCCCGGAGAGGTGGTCCGCTGGCTTTCCCGCTGCTGCACAGAGGGTGCAGTGGGGAGCGGCGGAGCAATCCTTGGCCTTGTGGGCCTTTGTACCGCAGCGGTAGCATTCGTCACTGCGGTCAACTTCGGCCTTGCACTGTGCCACAACATGGCCCATTTCAAGGCAGCGGTAACACCGGCGGGGCCTAACATCCAAGATGCTGACCCGTGCCGCTACCCATCCCACTAAGACGCGACCCCCGCTGGCCATCACCTTCTTTGCGACTACTGTGGGGCAACGCACGAATACTGTGCCCATCCCGGATTGTCCCCGTCGTATTGCGCCAACAGAGATCGCCGTCACAGGGCACTCACCTATCCCGGCTAGGGCCACCGCCAGCTCCTCCGGGACGACGGAATCGTCCAGGCCGCTGACCCGTAGGTCAGTGGTAGCAGTCGGCCTGGAGACTCGTACGCTCTCCTCGTCACCGAGCATCTCCCTGAGCTTACCGGCAAGGACGTCCGCTTTGGTAGCGTTGTCCACGCCGGCTACTTCCAGTATCCGAGCCCCGGTGGCCGCCGTTCTGATCTTCAACGGCGGTACCCCTATCTCGCCAAGCTTGATCTTTGCCTTGGCCGCCTCCAGCACCTTGGCATAGGTGACGCCTTTTTCCGCCGCCCCCGGTTGCAGCGTAATAACCACCGCTGCAGTCTTTGGGGGGCGCAGTTTTGCCGCACCCGCTTTGGAGGGCTGTGGTGTTGTCTTTGGCTTCGAGGAAGCAGAAACTCGGGCCGGAGCGGTAGACCTCTTGTCGGTGGGCCTTGCCCCTGCCGCTTTCGGCACCGTCTCTCGTCTCTCGGCTGGTCTTCGCCTCGTAACCACGGTTACGAGTGGTTACGAGGCGAAGACCAACCTAACCTAACCTAACCTTTTTTTTTTTTTTTTTTTTTTTTTTTTTTTTTTTTAAGTGGGAAAATGCCCTCGCATTTCCCTTCCACCATGGGGGTGGTGGAAGGGGGTATGTGGGACTCGAACCCACTAAAAACCCACTATGAGCAGTCGCCCGCCTTCGTGGGGCCGAGATGGGGTCGCGTTAGCATTCACCATCTGGCCCCGGCGGTTGGCCTGGAACCCATGTCCAGGCCCCGGCCAAGGAGGGGTGGTCACTGCTCACCAGGACCACCCCTCAGACGAGTGGAGCCGTGCAAGCCGGCGGAGAGTCCCCCGACTCTCCACCAGGTGGCTCCACTACAGGGGAAGTCGAAGAAGGCGGGCAAACCGCCCCCTCCTACCCCCCCTTCGCCTCCGGCGGATCGGGTCAGAGCGGGCATCGTCCTCTCTGACCCTCTCCGCGGCCTCCTTCTGCGACATCACCTGTTCGCAGAAGGAGACCATCGCCTGCCACTCCCTGTCGCCGTCGAGCATGGCGTTGACCACGCTCCTAACCTAACCTTTTTTTTTTTTTTTTTTAAGTGGGAAAATGCCCTCGCATTTCCCTTCCACCATGGGGGTGGTGGAAGGGGGTATGTGGGACTCGAACCCACTAAAAACCCACTATGAGCAGTCGCCCGCCTTCGTGGGGCCGAGATGGGGTCGCGTTAGCATTCACCATCTGGCCCCGGCGGTTGGCCTGGAACCCATGTCCAGGCCCCGGCCATGGAGGGGTGGTCACTGCTCACCAGGACCACCCCTCAGACGAGTGGAGCCGTGCAAGCCGGCGGAGAGTCCCCCGACTCTCCACCAGGTGGCTCCACTACAGGGGAAGTCGAAGAAGGCGGGCAAACCGCCCCCTCCTACCCCCCCTTCGCCTCCGGCGGATCGGGTCAGAGCGGGCATCGTCCTCTCTGACCCTCTCCGCGGCCTCCTTCTGCGACATCACCTGTTCGCAGAAGGAGACCATCGCCTGCCACTCCCTGTCGCCGTCGAGCATGGCGTTGACCACGCTCGGCAGCGAGAGGTCCCCTCCCAGGGTGGCTGAAAGTGTGTGTCGCATGGGGCCCCACGCGGCACACACCTCCAGCGTGTGGTGCGCCGTATCCTCCGGCGCACCACATTCGTGGCAGGCCGGGGTCGCCTCCCGTCTCGCGATCTGGTGCAGGTACTTTCCGAAACATCCATGTCCGGAAAGCACCTGCACCAGTCGGAACGTCAGCGACCCGAATCGCCGCCGCACCCAGTCACGGAGGACCGGGCGAATGGCCTCCACCGTCCACTGACCAGGGACCGGTGGAGCCAGGTCCTCCGCCCACCGCCTCAACATGGCGGCCCGCGCCTGTCGCCGTAGGCCCTCCACCCGATCCCACTCCAGGTGCTCCCCGTCGGATCTCCTCGCCGCCACGAAGTGGTACACTTCGGCGAGGATCTCCGCTTGGAGAGCCCAGGGGGGATCGCCGGCCAGCACGCATGCTGCCGTCCAGGACACCGTCCGGTATCCGCGGATCACCCTCGTCGCAATGACCCGCTGCGGTTGTCGCAGCAGGGTCATGTTCGCGCGACCGAGGGCGTCCACCCAGACCGGTGCCCCGTACAGGGCCATACTCCGGATCACTCCGGAGTATAGACGGCGACATGTGGCGCTCGGGCCGCCCACGTTGGGCAGCAGCCTCCCCAGTGCGGCGGCGGCTCCCAGGACTCTCGGGGCCAGCTGGGTAAAGTGGGCCCCGAAAGTCCACCGTCCGTCCAGGATGAGACCCAGATATTTCATCTGGGTCCCAACCCGGACCGGGACTCCGTCCAGTACCACTCTGGTCCCTGGCGGGGGTCCCCCCCGAGGCCCGTGGAACAACAGGGCCTCGGTCTTGGAGAGGGCCACTCCCAGCCCGAGGGAGCGGATGCGGTCGATCACGTGGGCCGTGCCCACCTCGGCCAACCGCACCGTCTCCCTCAGGTCCCTCCCCCTGACTACGACCAGGGTGTCGTCCGCGTAGCACGCAACCCGCATGTTTGCGGGCAGCGTGCCACGGAGGACCCAGTCGTAGCCGATGTTCCACAGGAGCGGTCCCAGCACCGACCCCTGCGGAACCCCGCGGACGACGCGACGGCGTCTCAGACCGTCGCGTCCCTCCACCAGGACTTCGCGGTCCTGGAGGTAGTCCGCCAACAGCCTCCGCAGATACAGGGGCACCCCGTGGTAACGGAGCGCCTCCTGTATCGTTCCGTGCGGCAGACTGTTGAAGGCGTTGGCAATGTCCAGCGAGACAGCCAACGCCTTATCCCCCTCCCGGACCGCCTCCTGCGTCCACCCCTTGAGCCAGAGCAAGGCGTCGATCGTTGACCGCCTCGCTCTGAACCCAAACTGGGCCTCCGACAACTGAGGCCCAGTGCCGCCTAGATGCCGGACGACGCGGGAAGCCACCACTCTTTCCAGCAGCTTCCCCGCGTCGTCGAGCAGCACTATTGGCCTGTATGCGGAAGGCGAGTCTACGGCACGACCCTCCTTCCGCAACAGGCACAGCCGGCCGTCCTTCCACAGCTTCGGGAACCGTCCGGACGTGATGCACACGTCGAACAGCTCCCGAAGCCGATCGCCCATCTCCCTGAGGGCGATCCTCAGGACCCTCTTCGGGATCCCGTCCGGACCCGGCGCCGTCCGTTTGCCGCTCAGGCGGCCGACGGCCAACTCCATCTCCACCTCTGAGACAGGTGGAATGGAGTCCGGGTCCACCTCCTCGACCGGCGAGGAGGGCGCCGCCATCGCGGGCGGGGTGTGGTGGGGGTCGATGGCGGGGAAAAGCCCCTCCAACACCCCGCCCAGGATCTCCGGCTCCAGGGACTCCGCAACCGGGGGTGCCTGGCCCCGGAATTTCTTCCGGGCCGCTCTGTACGGGCGCCCCCACGGATCCCTATCGAGGCCCTCCAAGGCCTCGCGCCAGGACCGCTCCTTGGCCCGACCGATGGCCAGCTGCAGCTCCCGCTTCGCCTCGCGGTAGGAGCTGTACAGCTGCTCCTCGGCTGTCAGCTCCTCGGCTGACAGCTCGCCGTCGGTCCGCCCGTGACGCCGCCTCCTACGGTGAGCGTAGGAGCGGCGCGCCGCCGAGCAGGCGGCTCGGAGATCCGCTATCTCCGAGCTCCACCAATAGACCTCCCGGCGGCCCGGGAGGCGTCTGCACCTAGGCATGGCGGCGTCGCACACCGCGGTCACCGCCTCCCGGAAGCGGCTCGCTGCCACTTCCGCCTCCGGGTGTGTGGGCGCGGCGAACCACGACTGAACGATCGCCGCCTCGGACGCCACCTCGGCGTCGAGGCGAGAGATCGCCCAGCGCGGGAAGTCCGCTCGCGCCACTTGCCCCCCTTGGATGTCGGTGGTGGAGGAGATCTCGAACCATATGTATTTATGGTCCGAGAGAGTCTCCACCTCCGACATCAACCTAACCTAACCTTTTTTTTTTTTTTTTTTTTTTTAAGTGGGAAAATGCCCTCGCATTTCCCTTCCACCATGGGGGTGGTGGAAGGGGGTATGTGGGACTCGAACCCACTAAAAACCCACTATGAGCAGTCGCCCGCCTTCGTGGGGCCGAGATGGGGTCGCGTTAGCATTCACCATCTGGCCCCGGCGGTTGGCCTGGAACCCGTGTCCAGGCCCCGGCCAAGGAGGGGTGGTCACTGCTCACCAGGACCACCCCTCAGACGAGTGGAGCCGTGCAAGCCGGCGGAGAGTCCCCCGACTCACCGTTGCCCAGGTCTCTTCCTGGGCAGGAGCGGCGGCGGGGGCAGTCACCCTGGAGGGGCCAGCCACCGGTGCCACTTTGGGAGGGGCAGCAGTCTTCGGGGGAGTGGTGAAGGAGGTTCCACAACTGCCCCTTCCCCCACCCACCGCCGCTGCCCAGGTCTTCCCCTGGAAAGCGGCGGCGGGGGCAGGCACCCCTGAGGGTCCAGCCACCGGCGCCGCATTTCTCCCCGCTTTGGGGGCAGGGTTGCGAGCCGGCTGTGGCGTCGCCTTTGGTGGCGCGGAAGCCACTGCCGCCCTAACGGCATCCGTCCTCAGTGGTGGCCGAGCCACCGAGGCCGGCAGGAGACGCTCCTCAATCCCCGCGAGTCGGGCGTTCAGCATCTGCCCGAACGTTAAGGTCAAGGAGCGCTTTAGCTCCTCAACCAGCTCCCCTGCCCCCTGCATGACTGTGGGGGCGGCCACCTGCGGCCCAGCTGCGGCAGCAGTGGCAGCAGCAGTGGCAGCAGCAGCGGCCTCCGACTTCGCTTCCGAGAAGCCGCGACGCAGCGCCTTCACTTCCGCCCGGAGGGATTCAACCTCCAGGCGTAGGCGGCCATTGTCCGCCCTCAAGTGGCGCGTCTCCTCCACCTCAGTCCTGCCCGCGAGGGCTGTGACGACCTCACGCAAGTCGGAGGCGGACTGTTTTAGTCGGGCGACGAACTCGCCCTTGAGGTTGCCCGACTTCCTAGCAACCTCCATAATGCAGGCGATCCTCTCGCCCGCAAACGCCCTCATCTCCTGGGCGTTGAACTCACTGGGGTCCCCGGACCTTGCGGTGACATCGGTATCACTGCCGGTGTCAGTCACAAGGCCGGAGACGACAGCGGGACGCCCCTTCCCATATCTCCTGCTCTGCAGGACCTCATCGAGTTCCTCATCCACTGGCCGTGGCTTGAGGAAAACCTCCCTTGCTGCCGCCCTCGCGGTGCTCCCTCTGCCTCTCCTGGCAGTGTTAACCTTGGCGGCCAACGTCCCCTCGGTCTCAGTGTCCGAGTCGAATCCCCCGGGCACGAAGAGCGAGGAGGACGGCCGCTTCCGGCTTCCCTCCATTTCGGAGCCAGATTCCTCCGACGTCTGGCCCCGAGAAGAGCCTGTTGGGGGGCCCTGAGAAGGGCCGGTTGGGTGGCCCTGAGAAGGGCCTTTTATGAAGCGCCCGTTCGCCCCGCGTATGGGCTTCGCAGCCTGCAACGCATTATGCGGAGTCTGCGATGTCTCCTCGCAAGACGGACCGGCTTCAGCAGCTTCCCGACGACAGGGGGGGGGTGACCCTCCCCCGCTTACGACAGGCCGCTCGTCCATCCTGATATGGGAAGGCGGAACAACGCACAGGAGCCTAGCTCGACCGTGCTAATTATTCACGCCCACCCACAACAGTTGGCAACACTAACTATCCAAAACAGTTGGCAACAACGCGAGGGAGCCTAGCTCGACCCTGCTAATTGTCCCCGAACTGAACGGATAACTTGGCAAACCTTAGCCCGAAAGGTAAGAAAAGTTCTTTCTTGTTCTTGCCACAATTTTTTTTTTTTTTTTTTTTTTTTTTTTTTTTTTTTTTTTTTTTTTTTTTTTTTTTTTTTTTTTTTTTTTTTTTTTATGCGGAGAATGCGTTTAGGCACCATAGCCTCGTTGGGGACGAGGCCGTGTGTGGGACTCAACCCGTCCTAGCGACAGGCAATACCCACTAAACTCCGCAGTGACCCGCTATCGCCGAGTGGTGGTGTCGTGGGAATCCGGCTAAAGCCTTTACCGCCACAACACCACCAGCGATTGCCCCTTAACAGGGGCCCCACAGGCCCCCCCAGTGTGACTGGGGGGGGATGGCGGGAACAGCTGGGTCGCCAGGCTGTTCCCGCCGTTGGGCGGGGATGAGGGTCTGTGCAATGGAGGCCGGTTGAACGCCCCTACGTTCCCAGCCCCCAGACCCTCATCTGATCCCACTGCCCGACAGGGTGGCCGAGTTGACCCTCCCTGCCGCGCCGCCAGCCTTGAAGGCCGGCCATCCCACGACCCGGAGGTCCGCTGAGTCCCTCACTGGGACTCCGCCACGCGGACGACCGCCTGTCCATCCACTGTGCCCTATGCATATATCATAGGGACACGCGGAGGACACCCTCGTGTCGGATTATTCGCTGCCGTCGATCACTTCCCACAAGTGGGAAGTGATCGACGGCACCCAGGGTACACCACGAGGAGGTTATCCGACCCAGTACCCCAACCTTTTTTTTTTTTTTTTTTTTTTTTTTTTTTTTTTTTTTTTTTTTTTTTTTTTTTTTTTTTTTTTAAGTGGGAAAATGCCCTCGCATTTCTCAGGGTATGTGGGACTCGAACCCACTAAAAACCCACTATGAGCAGTCGCCCGCCTTCGTGGGGCCGAGATGGGGTCGCGTTAGCATTCACCATCTGGCCCCGGCGGTTGGCCTGGAACCCATGTCCAGGCCCCGGCCAAGGAGGGGTGGTCACTGCTCACCAGGACCACCCCTCAGACGAGTGGAGCCGTGCAAGCCGGCGGAGAGTCCCCCGACTCTCCACCAGGTGGCTCCACTACAGGGGAAGTCGGAGAAGGCGGGCAAACCGCCCCCTCCTACCCCCCCTTCGCCTCCGGCGGATCGGGTCAGAGCGGGCATCGTCCTCTCTGACCCTCTCCGCGGCCTCCTTCTGCGACATCACCTGTTCGCAGAAGGAGACCATCGCCTGCCACTCCCTGTCGCCGTCGAGCATGGCGTTGACCACGCTCGGCAGCGAGAGGTCCCCTCCCAGGGTGGCTGAAAGTGTGTGTCGCATGGGACCCCACGCGGCACACACCTCCAGCGTGTGGTGCGCCGTATCCTCCGGCGCACCACATTCGTGGCAGGCCGGGGTCGCCTCCCGTCTCGCGATCTGGTACAGGTACTTTCCGAAACATCCATGTCCGGAAAGCACCTGCACCAGTCGGAACGTCAGCGACCCGAATCGCCGCCGCACCCAGTCACGGAGGACCGGGCGAATGGCCTCCACCGTCCACTGACCAGGGACCGGTGGAGCCAGGTCCTCCGCCCACCGCCTCAACATGGCGGCCCGCGCCTGTCGCCGTAGGCCCTCCACCCGATCCCATTCCAGGTGCTCCCCGTCGGATCTCCTCGCCGCCACGAAGTGGTAAACTTCGGCGAGGATCTCCGCTTGGAGAGCCCAGGGGGGATCGCCGGCCAGCACGCATGCTGCCGTCCAGGACACCGTCCGGTATCCGCGGATCACCCTCGTCGCAATGACCCGCTGCGGTTGTCGCAGCAGGGTCATGTTCGCGCGACCGAGGGCGTCCACCCAGACCGGTGCCCCGTAGGTGGCCATACTCCGGATCACTCCGGAGTATAGACGGCGACATGTGGCGCTCGGGCCGCCCACGTTGGGCAGCAGCCTCCCCAGTGCGGCGGCGGCTCCAAGGACTCTCGGGGCCAGCTGGGTAAAGTGGGCCCTGAAAGTCCACCGTCCGTCCAGGATGAGACCCAGATATTTCATCTGGGTCCCAACCCGGACCGGGACTCCGTCCAGGACCACTCTGGTCCCTGGCGGGGGTCCCCCCCGAGGCCCGTGGAACAACAGGGCCTCGGTCTTGGAGAGGGCCACTCCCAGCCCGAGGGAGCGGATGCGGTCGATCACGTGGGCCGTGCCCACCTCGGCCAACCGCACCGTCTCCCTCAGGTCCCTCCCCCTGACTACGACCAGGGTGTCGTCCGCGTAGCACGCAACCCGCATGTTGGCGGGAAGCGTGCCACGGAGGACCCAGTCGTAGCCGATGTTCCACAGGAGCGGTCCCAGCACCGACCCGGACCGACGGCTGACAGCTCGCCGTCGGTCCGCCCGTGGCGCCGCCTCCTACGGTGAGCGTAGGAGCGGCGCGCCGCCGAGCAGGCGGCTCGGAGATCCGCTATCTCCGAGCTCCACCAATAGACCTCCCGGCGGCCCGGGAGGCGTCTGCACCTCGGCATGGCGGCGTCGCACACCGCGGTCACCGCCTCCCGGAAGCGGCTCGCTGCGACTTCCGCCTCCGGGTGTGTGGGCGCGGCGAACCACGACTGGACGATCGCCGCCTCGGACGCCACCTCGGCGTCGAGGCGAGAGATCGTCCAGCGCGGGAAGTCCGCTCGCGCCACTTGCCCCCCTTGGATGTCGGAGGTGGAGGAGATCTCGAACCATATGTATTTATGGTCCGAGAGAGTCTCCACCTCCGACATCACCCTCCACGACTGGACACGTGCTGCGACAGCGGGGGTGGCGAACGATACGTCCACCACGGACCCCCCTCGCTGTCGCACGCACGTGTGGGCCGACCCTCTATTCAAGAGGGTCAGTCCCGTGGCAACCCCCCACTCCCTGACAATCTCCCCACGAGAGTCTGTAGAGGGGTTGCCCCAGTCCCGGGCCTTGGCGTTCAGGTCCCCCATAAAGAGGACCTGACGTGGTACCTGCCTTCTAACCGCCGCGGCTAGGAGGTCCATAAAGACCTCCAGCTCTGCAGCGGTTCTATTGGGGGAGAAGTATGCGCCCACTACCGCATACTCCCCCCACTTGGCCACCACGTACCCCGCACCTCTCTCTACTACCGAGAGGGGGGGACCGCCATGCGCCCTTCCCACGATGGCCACGGAGTCGTCCAGGTCCCCAGCCCAGCAGGCATGCTGAGAGGGGACAAAGTACGGCTCCGCAGCGACCGCCAAGTCGACGTTCCACTGCGCCAGGGACTGCATAAGCAGATCTTGAGCCCTGGCGCAGTGGTTGAGGTTCGTCTGGAGGAGGTTGAGTTGGCCGACTTGATCCATGTTAGTCAGCCATCTCAACCTCCTCGCAAGTCGCTTGGCTCGCTCCCGTCACGGGAGCGACCAGTGGAGTCACTGGGGTGGTCCGGACCCCAGCGGTTCTCCCCTTCGTCTTGGGGGGAACGCAACTTCGCGTCCCCATTGTGTGCCCGGCCGGCCTCCCCGACTCTGCACATATAGCGCAGTGGGGATCGGCCCGCCCGCAGGTGGCCGCCTTGTGACCTGTGTTTCCACACCGGAAGCACAGGTCACCCCTGTCAGACGTCGAAGGGCACTGGGGGCGTGTATGCCCCAGCCCCATGCACTTGTAACAGCGCATGGGGCGATCCCCCAACGACACCAGCCGTGCCACGCTCCACCCGACCAAAAGCCTGCCCTCTTTCAGCAGCACCTTGGCTGCCGTGACAGGGCAGGACACAATGGTGGAGCCAGTGCCTCCGGGGCCGGTGCGCACCTCTCCAGCCCTCACGAGCCCGACGTCGCAGCGGCCCGCCTCGGCCACTGCAGCGGCCACCTTCTCCTTGGTGGCCGTGTCGTCCAGGCCGATGACGCGCAGGTCCGTCGTTTTGACGGGCCTGGTCACCACGGCCACCTCCGACAGGACCTCGCGGAGCTTCTCCGCGAGCCTGTCGGCTTTCTCCTCTGTTTGGGAGCCGGGAATCTCCAGCATCCTGGCTCCCGTGGCCGTCTGCCTGAATCGGACAAGATCAATTCCGATCTCGCGGAGTTTGATCCTGTCCTGGGCCAGCTGCAGGACGGCGCTGTAGGTGACCCCGGCCTCCTGGGCCGCGGGACGCAATGTCACCACGACCGCCGCGGAGTTAGGGGCCCTCGGTAGCGCCGCCATCGGCCTCGGCGCCGCCTTGACAGCGGCAGCAGCCGCAGGCGCAGAGCGGGCCGCAGCGGCGGCGGCAAAAGTCACCGGCGCTGAAGGGGGGGAGGATTTCTTCCCCCTTTTCCCGCGCTTCCTCGGCCCTGGGGCAGCCACTGGGGCAGCTACTTGAGCAGGCGCTGGGGCAGTAGCTGGGGCAGCCGCTGGAGTAGGCACTGGGGTAGCCGCTGAGGGGACGGAGGATTTCCCCCTCCCCGTCCCTTTCCTCGTCACCGTCGCCCAGCTGTCACCAGTAGGGACAACTGCCGGTATGGGCCTGGGCGGTGGCGGTGGTACGGCATCCACTGCAGCCCTCTTTGCGTCCGCCCTCAGCGGCGGACGTACAACAGGCGCTGGCAAGAGGCGCTCCTCTATTCCCGCCATTCGGGCACTTAACATATCCCCGAAAGTCAGGGAGAAGGAGCGCTTCAGCTCCTCCAGCATCTCCCCCATCCCTGGGGGAGCCTGCATCGCCACGGAGGCAGAAGCAGCAGCAGCGGCGGCAGCTGAAGTGGCGACGGCGGCCTCCGTCTTGGCCTCCGAGAACCCACGACGGAGCGCCTTCACTTCCGCCTTGCAGGCCTCCACCTCCAGGCGTAGACGGCCATTGTCGGCCCTCAGCATCTGCGTCTCCCTGGCCTCGCTCCGCTCGGCGAGGGCGTCGACGACCTCTCGCAAGCACCTTGCCGAAGTTTTCAAGAGGCCAGCGAGCTCCCCCTTTAGGTTCGACGACCTCTTCACTACCCCCAGGATGTTGGAGAGGCTCTCTCCTGCCCGCGCCCTCAGCGATTGCGCGTCCAGCGCACTGGCGTCGCTTTCCGCCAGGGAAGCGACTTCGTTGCCGCTGTCCGCCCTGGCTGCCTTTTCAGAGGCCCCCCTGTAGCACCGTTTGCTGAGGGTTTCCGCCATCGCAGGGCGGAGAAACTCCTCCCTTGACGGACCCCCAACTTTGGCAACTCTCCCCTTGCCCCCTCCTCTCTTCGACGTTGCGACCTTTGCAGCCGCCGCACCCTCGGTCTCCGTGTCGGAGTCTAAATACCCCGGCGCGAAGAACGAGGAATACGGCCGCTTCCTGGCCGCCTCTTCAACAGACATGTCCGAGAAGTCGGACTCCATCCCTTCCTCCGTGCCGGAGGGGCCCTGAAGAGGGCGTTTTTTGGGCGCAGCCGATGACTCGGACTCCGACCCCGATTTAACCCCCGTGGACTGGCCCTTAGAAGGGCCTTTTACAAAGCGCCCGTTCGCCTTGCGTAGTGGCTTCGCAGCCTGCGACGCATAATGCGGAGTCTGCGATGTCTCCACGCAAGACGGACCGGCTTCAGCAGCTTCCCGAATACAGGGGGGGGGTGACCCTCCCCCGCTTACGACAGGCCGCTCGTCCATCCTGATATGGGAAGGCGGAACAACGCACAGGAGCTAGGGCTCGACCGTGCTAATTATTCACGCCAACCCACAACAGTTGGCAATAACTAACTACCCACAACAGTTGGCAACAACGCGAGGGAGCCTAGCTCGACCCTGCTAATTGTCACCAAAAGTTCCGAGCGTCAAGGAAAAGTTAGAGAGATTGGTGCCTCAGAGCGAAAATTGTGGCAAGGACCAAACAAAAATCCGAACGAGACCCAATGAACTTTTTTGACGAACCTGACCCAGTACCCCAACCTAACCTAACCTAACCTAACCTTTTTTTTTTTTTTTTTTTTTTTTTTTTTTTTTTTTTTTTTTTTTTTTTTTTTTTTTTTTTTTTTTTTTTTTTAATGCGGAGAATGCGTTTAAGCACCATAGCCTCGTTAGGGGACGAGGCCGTGTGTGGGACTCGACCTGTCCTAGCGACAGGTAATACCCACTAAACTCCGCAGTGACCCGCTTTCGCCGTGTGGTGGTGTCATGGGAAACTGGCCTTAGCCTTAACTTCCACAACACCACCGGCGATGGCCCCTTTGCAGGGGCCCTACTGGCCACCCAGTGTTACTGGGGGGCTGGCGGGAACAGCTGGGGTCACCAAGCTGTTCCCGCCATTCGACGGAGATGGGGGCCTGTGTAAAGGAGGCTGGTTGAACGCCCCTGCGTTCCCAGCCCCCAAGCCCCCATCTGAGGGAGGAATATTGCGGATGTAGGTCCGCCTATTCCTCCCTCTTCTCCGTCTTCGGAGCGTCGGAGCGAGGGGATCCGCTTCTCGCTCGCGCTCCGCGGCCTCCTTTTGTGAGACGACCTGCTCACAGAAGGAGGCGACCGCTTCCCAGGACCTTTCGCTTCCGATCATGGCTGCAACAACGCTCGGAAGCGAAAGGTCCTGGCCCACGACCGCAGTGAGGTCACGGCGTTGCTCCTCCCAGCCTGTACAGACTGAGAGAGTGTGCTGCGCCGTGTCCTCGGTCGCGCCACAATGGTGGCACGACGCGGTCTCCTCACGCCCGATTCGGCACAGGTATGTACCGAAGCAACCGTGCCCGGTTAATACCTGCGCCAGACGGTATGTGAGGAACCCGTGCGGTCGTTCTGCCCACAGTTCCGCCACCGGTCCAATGGCGTCCAGCGTGTGGCGGCCGAACGGCGCGCGAGCCATATCTTCCTTCCAGTGGAGGATCATGGTCTCGCGCGCCTCGCGCCTGACGGCATTACGCTCCTCAGGTAGGGCGGGGCGCTCCTCGAGCGCCCTTCTGTCCGCCGTCCAGTGGTAGACGGCGTACAGTACCCCAGCCTCCAAATCCCAGGGGGGGGTCCCTGCGAGAGAGCACGCCGCAAACCTAACCTAACCTAACCTTTTTTTTTTTTTTTTTTTTGACGCTGGGAAAAATGCATTACGCATACCCTCCCATCGGGGGTGGGAGGGTTATGTGGGACTCCCCGGTGGCCCGGTATACCCACTAAACAACCCAGCGGCACTCCCGCATCGTCTGTGTGGAGGGAGGACTGGGAAACCGGCAGAGCCTTTACATCCAGTCCCCCCTGACGACCGCCCGCCTTTACAGCGGGGCCTTCACGCCACTCCCCCCGGAGGAGGGGGGCCCGAGAATGACTGCGAGTGCTCAGCCATTCTCGCCCGACGTGGGTGGTGAATTGTGCAATACGGGCGAAGACGCCCCCGCGCCTTTCGCCCGCTATTCACCACCAGGTGAGAGAAAACGACGATTGTTCAATCGCCTTCTCCCACCCCTTCTACGCCTACGGAGCGGTGCCGCGAGGGGATCTTCCTCCCGCGCACGCTCCGCCACCTCCTTCTGGGACATGACGTCCTCGCAGAAGGAGGCGACTGCTGCCCAGGCCCCCTCACTTCCCAGCATAGAATTGACCACGCCGGGAAGCGAAAGGTCCTGCCCAACCACCGCGATCAAACTGCGGCGCGGCTGGGACCATGACGGACACACCTCGAGGGTGTGCTGCGCCGTGTCTTCTGCCGCGCCACAGTGATGGCACCTCGGGGTCTCCTCTCTTCCGATCCGGTGCAGGCAAGATCCAAAGCACCCATGCCCGGATAATACCTGCACCAGACGGAACGAGAGGAAACCATGGGACCGCTCGAGCCAGTCTCGCAGGACCGGCCCGAGCGCGTCCAACGTTCGGCGGCCGAACGGAGCGATGGCGAGGTCCTCCACCCAATGGTGGATGACTGCGTCCCTCGACTCTCGCCGGACCGCTTCCCGCTCTTCCGGGGTGGGGTGCTCACCGAGCGCCTTACGCCCCGCTGCCCACTCGTACACTCTAGCGAGCACCCACGCCTCGAGCTCCCAAGGAGGGGTGCTAGCCAGAGCGCACGCCGCCGCAAAGCCCACCGAGCGGTAGGCCCTTGCAACCCGCAGTGCAATGGCCCTTTGGGGCCTGCGGATTGCAGTGGCATTCTCCCTCCTGTTGAGGGAGTCCGCCCAGATGGGGGCCCCATACAGGGCCATGCTCTTCAAGATGCCGGCATACAGTCGCCGGCATCGCGCCTTGGGCCCCCCCAAGTTTGGGAGGAGCCAAGAGAGGGCGTCCGCGGCCTTCAGCAGGCGTGCTGACAGCCCGCTGAAGTGTGGGCCGAAGCGCCACCTGCTGTCGATTATAAGGCCCAGATATTTCATCTGGGCCTTCACTTCAATCCTGACGCCCTCCACGACAATGTGGGCGTCAGGCGGGGTGCGCTGCCTTGGCCCGTGGAAGAACACGGCCTCGGTTTTATGCAGCGCCACCCTCAATCCTAGGCGGCGGATCCTTCCCGCAACCAAGGATCCGCCAGCCGAGGCCAGACTTGCCGCCTCTCTAAAGTCCCTCCCCCGGGCAGTGAGGAGAGTGTCATCCGCGTAGCAGATGACACTCGTGCCTCGGAGAAGGGTTCCCCGCAGGAGCCAGTTAAAGCCTATGTTCCACAGGAGTGGTCCCAGGACCGACCCCTGTGGAACACCGGACTCTGCGCCGTACCGGCGGACTATGCCCGTTTTGTCCACGAGGAGGACAGCTCGGTCCGCCAAGTAGCTGGCCAAGAGGGCCCTCAGGTATTGTGGCACTCCATGGTACCGGAGTGCCTCCAATATTGTCGAATGGGGGACGGAGTTGAAGGCGTTGGCTATATCAAATGACACGGCCAGCACCCCTTCCCCCGTCCCGACTGCCGCCTCCACTTGGCCCTTGAGTCGGGCCAGCGCGTCCACTGTCGATCGCCCCCATCGGAATCCAAATTGGGCGTCCGACAGGTCCGGCCCAACTCCCCGCAGGTGGTTGTTCAGCCGGGTGGCGATGATCCCCTCGAACAACTTACCGACCTCATCGAGCAGTACGATGGGCCGGTATGCCGAAGGGGAGTCCGCCGGGCGACCCTCTTTACGGAGAAGGCACAGCTGCCCCTCCTTCCATGGTTTCGGGAACCTCCCAGACGTGAGACACGCGCTGAAGAGGTCCCGAAACCTCTCCTCCATTTGGAAGGCGGCTATGGCCACCACCCGTGCAGGGACGCCGTCCGGTCCGGGGGCCGTCTTCTTAGCGCGGAGGCGAAGAGCCGCCGCCCCGAATTCCGCTGACGTCACTGGAGGGACCTCCTCTTCCTCTGACGGACCCGTCCCTCGCGGGGGGTCCATCACTGGTGGGGTGAAGTTGTTGGCCCTGCATGGAAACAGGGACCGGACCACCCCATCCAGCAGTGACGGCTCAAGGGTCTCCGTCAGTGGGGGACCAAAGGGGCGCAGTTTGTTCCGCGCCGCCTTGTATGGTCTCCCAAAAGGGTCCCTGTCGAGGCCCTCCAGCATCTCGGCTCTCGCCGCGTCGTCAGCGGCGATGATGGCCGACTTGAGGACCGTTTTCGCCTCTACGTACGTCGTGTAGAGGTGGTCCTCGTTAGCCGGGTCTCGTGAGCTACGTCTTCGGCTCCGCGTGTAGGCCCTCCTAGCCACCACACAGGCGGCTCGGAGCCCCGCCAGTTCCTCCGACCACCAATAAACGGCACGACGGGGAGGTGGGCGGCGAGACCGAGGCATGCTGGAGTTGCACACCTCGGTCAGAGACTCCCTTAGCTGGCCCGCTGCGACGTCCACGTCCAGGACTTCGACAGGAGGTGCAAGCCAGTCCTGGACGAACGCTGCCTCCTTGGCCGCCTTTCGGTCAAGGCGGGTGAGAGCCCACCGTGGGAAGGGAGCTTGGCCCGAGCGGGCCGTCCCCTGGGGGCTCTGGTTGGAGATGTCGAAACGCACATATCGGTGGTCCGACCATGTCTCCAACATCTCTACCCGCCAGTTCACGACGCGGGCGGCTAGCACGGGGGTGGCGAACGAGACGTCAACCACTGACCCTCCCCGTCGCCGCACACACGTTTGAATTGTCCCTCTGTTTAGGAGGGACAGACCAGACGATGCTGCCCAACACTCGAGGGCGCGTCCCTGGACGTTGCAGCGGGTGGCCGGGTTGCCCCAGGCTGCCGACTTGGCGTTAAGGTCGCCCAATACGGCGACGTGGCGCGGCGCCGCCCTACCGACAACTCCGGTGAGGACTTCGAGGAAATCCTCGAAGTCCGAGAAAGGGCGGTTAGGGGAGAAATAGACACCCACTAGGGCTATATCTCCCCACGCGGCGGCCACGTATCCCGGTCCCCTCTCTAAGAGCGAGAGGGGAGGGGAGTCTGTGGAAGACCGCGCTACCAATGCTACCAAGCCGTCCTGATCACCCAGCCAACGGCCAGGGACCGAGAACGGCTCGGCAACCACCGCCACGTCCACCAACCACTCAGCCATGGCCTGCATAAACAGGTACTGGGCTGTTTTACAGTGGTTGGTGTTAGCCTGGAGAATGCGATGTCCGATCCTATCCATCATTCGATCATCGCACCCCCCTCGTCGTCGGCCGTCGCTGCATTTTCAGCAGTGACGGTTGCAGCAGGCTGGGCCGGCACCTGCGTTCTGCCCTTCTTGGGGGGAGGATTGCAGTTCCTCCCCTTCATCACGTGGCTCGCTGGCCGGCCGCTGGCAGCACACACCGCACAGTGCGGAGTGGCGGCCTTGCAGGAGGCGGATTTGTGTCCGGCCTTGCCGCAGCGGTAGCAGCAGTCCGTCCTGTCGACCTTGGACGGACAAAGGGCCCGGGTGTGTCCTATTCCGAAGCACTTGTAGCAGCGCAGGGGCTGATTTCCAAGTGCTCGTACTACACCCGAGCTGAAGCCGACGACTAGCCGTCCCTTGGCGAGGGCGGCATTAGCCGCGGCGACTGGGCACTCGAGGCGAATAGCGCCCATGCCACCGCGGCCGGGTCTGATGTCCCGGCCTTGTACCGCTGCGGCGTCGCAGCCCCCTGCTGCTGCGACCGCCGCCACCACCTCCTCCTTGGTGACCGAATCGTCCAGACCGGTCACCTCCAAGGCCGCAGATTTTACGGGCCTCGCGACCTTGGCCACGTCTGCGATGACCTCTTGCAACTTAGTTGCGAAGAGGTCCGCGTTGGCGCTGCCCTGAGCCCCCGGAAACTCGAAAATTCGAGCTCCGGCTTGGGTCCGGCGGCACACGACTGTGCCGATCCCCATTTGGGTGGGATCGGCGTTGGTACGAGCCCGCTTTAGGACGGACTCGTACGTCTCCCCACGCTCCGCGGCCTCCGCGCTGAGTGTCACTACGACGGCCGCGGTCTTGGGAGGAACCAACTTCCTCACTCCGGCGGGGGCCCTGTTGGCTGCGGGAGCAGCGGTGGCGGGCTTGGCCTTCTTGCCTTTCCCCTTCCCCTTTCCCTTACCCTTACCAGTTTCCTGGGACGGGCTGGGAGGGGTGGTGGCGGGGGTGGCAAGCACAGCGACCGTTCCCGCCCTTTTCTTGGCCTTGCCCTTCCCCTTCCTAACCACCTCCGTCCACGGCTGGTTGGACAGAGTGGTGGAGGGCAGAAGGGGGTCCTCCCTCTGAGGGGTGGATGGCCCCGGCTCGCACAGCCTCTTGTCGGCCGCGAGTTGTGGTCGGAGGCGTTTTTCCGGCAAGAGCCGGTCCTCTATGCCTGCGAAACAGGCTCTCGTGAAGGCCCTCTCCTCCATGATGACCTTGCGGATAGTATCCTCAAGGTTGGAGGGGCCTTCCACCGCAGGTCTCGGTACGGCTTGGGTAGGTCGGGCCGCAGCTTCCGCCAGCTTTTTGTGAAGCTCACTGACCTCCGACTGCAGGCGATCGACCGTCGCTTGCAGTTGCCGCGTTTCGTCGGTTGCCGTGCGCTGCGCCAGCTCCCGAACGATGCCGCGCATACTTGCGGCCCGGCATTTAAGGGACTTCTGAAAAGTCCCTTTTAGGTTGGTGGACTTAGAGGCGAGCTCCATAATCTCCCCTTCGTCCTCTTGAGCCATCCGCTCAAGTTCGCCCAGAGTGTAGTCCGCGTACAGGACGCTGGACGCACCGTACCCGGACTTGGCCCGAGTGACGCGTGCCTGTTGCTCCTTGGCGGCAACCTGCTCCTCCAATTCTTGCTGGACTCGCACCCGTCGAGCCAGGTTTAGCTGACGTTGGGCGTCAGCCAGACCCACGTCGTGCGTATCAGCCAAAGAAGAAGGCTTTTTGGACTTTGCCTTCTTCTTCGGCTTGGCACTCCTTGTGGAGTCCGAGGAACCTTCGGACGCACCCTTCATGAAGGCCCGCTTGCGCGTTTGTTGGCGACCTTCTTCCGTCGCCATCGAACTTGCGTCCGACACAGACGCAACGGACTCGTTGTCAGAGTCTGACAGCTCGTCCGCCCTCAACCCGCTAGCTGCAGGTGGTGCGCAGCTAGCTCCCGACGCTGAAGCGTCGTCGTCAGGTTGGCCCTGAGAAGGGCCTTTAAGGAAACGCCCGGAGGCGTCCCGCAAAGCCTTCGATTTAGGCATTTCGCCGCAAAGCCGCAAGGTGATGGGAAGGCGGAACAACGCACAGGAGCCTAGCTCGACCGTGCTAATTATTCACGCCTACCAACAGACCACTTGGCAAACCTTAGCCCGAAAGGTAAGAAATGTTCTTTCTTGTTCTTGCCACAATTTTTGCTCTTTTTCCCTAGCAAAAAGCCTCACATAACTGCTCAACCTAACCTTTTTTTTTTTTTTTTTTTTTCAGTGGGAAAATGCCCTCGCATTTCCCTTCCACCATGGGGGTGGTGGAAGGGGGTATGTGGGACTCGAACCCACTAAAAACCCACTATGAGCAGTCGCCCGCCTTCGTGGGGCCGAGATGGGGTCGCGTTAGCATTCACCATCTGGCCCCGGCGGTTGGCCTGGAACCCATGTCCAGGCCCCGGCCAAGGAGGGGTGGTCACTGCTCACCAGGACCACCCCTCAGACGAGTGGAGCCGTGCAAGCCGGCGGAGAGTCCCCCGACTCTCCACCAGGTGGCTCCACTACAGGGGAAGTCGAAGAAGGCGGGCAAACCGCCCCCTCCTACCCCCCCTTCGCCTCCGGCGGATCGGGTCAGAGCGGGCATCGTCCTCTCTGACCCTCTCCGCGGCCTCCTTCTGCGACATCACCTGTTCGCAGAAGGAGACCATCGCCTGCCACTCCCTGTCGCCGTCGAGCATGGCGTTGACCACGCTCGGCAGCGAGAGGTCCCCTCCCAGGGTGGCTGAAAGTGTGTGTCGCATGGGACCCCACGCGGCACACACCTCCAGCGTGTGGTGCGCCGTATCCTCCGGCGCACCACATTCGTGGCAGGCCGGGGTCGCCTCCCGTCTCGCGATCTGGTGCAGGTACTTTCCGAAACATCCATGTCCGGAAAGCACCTGCACCAGTCGGAACGTCAGCGACCCGAATCGCCGCCGCACCCAGTCACGGAGGACCGGGCGAATGGCCTCCACCGTCCACTGACCAGGGACCGGTGGAGCCAGGTCCTCCGCCCACCGCCTCAACATGGCGGCCCGCGCCTGTCGCCGTAGGCCCTCCACCCGATCCCACTCCAGGTGCTCCCCGTCGGATCTCCTCGCCGCCACGAAGTGGTAAACTTCAGCGAGGATCTCCGCTTGGAGAGCCCAGGGGGGATCGCCGGCCAGCACGCATGCTGCCGTCCAGGACACCGTCCGGTATCCGCGGATCACCCTCGTCGCAATGACCCGCTGCGGTTGTCGCAGCAGGGTCATGTTCGCGCGACCGAGGGCGTCCACCCAGACCGGTGCCCCGTAGGTGGCCATACTCCGGATCACTCCGGAGTATAGACGGCGACACGTGGCGCTCGGGCCGCCCACGTTGGGCAGCAGCCTCCCCAGTGCGGCGGCGGCTCCCAGGACTCTCGGGGCCAGCTGGGTAAAGTGGGCCCCGAAAGTCCACCGTCCGTCCAGGATGAGACCCAGATATTTCATCTGGGTCCCAACCCGGACCGGGACTCCGTCCAGGACCACTCTGGTCCCTGGCGGGGGTCCCCCCCGAGGCCCGTGGAACAACAGGGCCTCGGTCTTGGAGAGGGCCACTCCCAGCCCGAGGGAACGGATGCGGTCGATCACGTGGGCCGTGCCCACCTCGGCCAACCGCACCGTCTCCCTCAGGTCCCTCCCCCTGACTACGACCAGGGTGTCGTCCGCGTAGCACGCAACCCGCATGTTGGCGGGCAGCGTGCCACGGAGGACCCAGTCGTAGCCGATGTTCCACAGGAGCGGTCCCAGCACCGACCCCTGCGGAACCCCGCGGACGACGCGACGGCGTCTCAGACCGTCGCGTCCCTCCACCAGGACTTCGCGGTCCTGGAGGTAGTCCGCCAACAGCCTCCGCAGATACAGGGGCACCCCGTGGTAACGGAGCGCCTCCTGTATCGTTCCGTGCGGCAGACTGTTGAAGGCGTTGGCAATGTCCAGCGAGACAGCCAACGCCTTATCCCCCTCCCGGACCGCCTCCTGCGTCCACCCCTTGAGCCAGAGCAAGGCGTCGATCGTTGACCGCCTCGCTCTGAACCCAAACTGGGCCTCCGACAGCTGAGGCCCAGTGCCGCCTAGGTGCCGGACGACGCGGGAAGCCACCACTCTTTCCAGCAGCTTCCCCGCGTCGTCGAGCAGCACTATTGGCCTGTATGCGGAAGGCGAGTCTACGGCACGACCCTCCTTCCGCAACAGGCACAGCCGGCCGTCCTTCCGTGTCGCCTATCGACCCATTGTTGTAAAACGGGTCGAAAGGCGGCTACCACCTCCCGGCTGGCAGCCGGGGACTCCAATCTCTGTGCCCAGTCCAAAAGGAGATCTGCGCGGGCTTCCTCCCTCCACTGCCTGATCTCCTCCTGGAGTGGCCACCCACCTGTCTGCTTCACCTCCGAGCTGCGCCTGTACACCGCCGCCAGTACTTCCGCCTCCAAATCCCACGGCGGTGTACCGGCCAGCAAGCACGCCGCCTCAAACGAGACGGTGTGGTACGCTCTAGCCGCCCTAACTGCCATGACCCGCTGCGGTCGTCGCATAAGGGTCAAGTTTTGCGCGTCGAGGGCGTCCGCCCATATTGGCGCTCCGTACAACGCCTTGGAGCGCACCACACCGGCATACAAACGGCGACACCCCACACTTGGTCCCCCTAAATTAGGGAGGAGTCTACTGAGCACTCCGGCAAAGGCAATAAGCTTTGGAGCCAGTTGTCGGAAGTGCTCCGTGAACTTCCATCTGCCATCGAGGACTAGGCCCAGATATTTCATTTGCGGCGCGACGGCGATGGAAGTTCCACCCACCACAATCTCCATCCCTCGCGGTGGGGATCTCCGAGGCCCGTGGAAGAAGAGAGCCTCGGATTTCTCCAGCGCCACCTCAAGCCCGAGGGTCCTGATTCTTCGAACCACTTGGGCTGTACCGGCCGTAGCCAATATGGCCGCCTCCCTATGCGTGCTTCCGCGGGCAGTTACCAAGGTATCGTCGGCGTAGCAAACAATGCCGATACCCCTCAGATTCTGCCCGCGAAGCACATAGTCGTACCCGATGTTCCACAGAAGCGGACCGAGGACTGACCCCTGTGGAACACCGCACGACATCCTTCTCTCTTTCCATTCGCCGTCCTGGGCCGGATAGATCACAACCCGGTTTACGAAGTAGCTCGCCACGGAGGCCCTCAGGTACCGGGGAACACGATGGTAGGCGAGGGCGAGGTCAACAACACCTCGCCCTCCGAGACCGCCTCCTCCGCGAGGTCACGCACCCTAGTGATGGCGTCCACCGTCGATCGCCCATGCCGAAAGCCGAACTGACCGTCGTGGATGTCCGGACCTACCTCCCTCATGTGCCGAATGAGACGAGCAGCGAGCACTCGTTCGAAGAGCTTGCTCGTCTCACTAAGCAATACAATCGGGCGATAGGCCGACGGGGAGTCGGCCTGGCGCCCGTTCTTTCTTAACAAGACCAACTTTCCGCGTTTCCAGCATTGCGGAAAGTGGCCCTGCGCCAGGCACAAGGAGAACACGGATCTCATGTGATCCCCAAGCTGCCCAGCCGCCAATGCCAGGGCTCGTCCCGGAACGCCATCAGGTCCCGGGGCCGCGTTCTTCAGCTGAAGCCTCAACACGGCCATCCCAAACTCAGTCTCCGAAAGATCCGGAACTGCAGCGTCGTCGTCGTCAGGTCCGTCCACCTCATCCGGAGCCACCATGGGCGGCGGATTCCACGCTTCTCTGTGAGGAAAAAGCGCAGTCACCACCCGCTCCATGAACTCTGGCTCTAGTGTCGTGGTGAGTGGGGGGGCCCAAGGACGAAGTTTCCCAGTGACCGACTTATATGGGCGACCCCATGGGTCACGGTTGAGGGACTCCAGCCACTCCCGCCAAGCGGATTCTTTAGCCTCCTTGATGGCCACCTGCAGTTCACTACAGGCAGCCCTATAATTCGCGTAGCGGTTCCTCTCAACCTCCTCGTCGCGCACCCTTCTTCGGCGGTAACGAGCGTAACAGCGCCGTGCCACGATACAGGCCCTTCTGAGCTCTCCGAGCTCCGGTCGCCACCAGTAAGTACGACGCGGCGGTGACGAAGTCTTGACCCGGGGCATGGCGGCGTCGCAAATTCGCACAAGCGATTCACCCAGCGCTTCCACCGCCACGTACACACTCCCCAGGTCCGAGGCAGACAACCATGCCTCGACGATGGACGCTTCCTTAGCCACCTCTCTATCCAGCCCCCTCAATGACCATCGCGGGCCGTCGCTAGCTGTATGGTGCAACGGTATTTGTTCTACAGACGTAGAGACGCTAAATCGGATGTATCGGTGGTCCGATAGCGTCTCCACGTCCGTCTCCACTCTCCATTTTGAAACACGGCCTGCAAGGGCGGATGTCGCGAATGTGAGGTCTATTATTGATCCACCCTGTTGTCGTACACACGTGTGCTCGTTGCCCCTGTTGAGGATTTGGAGATCCATCGATGCCGCCCAGTCTTCCAACACTTCCCCTCTCACGTCAGTTGCTGGAGATCCCCAAACCGTAGACTTGGCGTTGAAGTCTCCAGCAACCAGAACGGGACTGGGGTGCACTGCTCCAATCAGAACCCCGACCTCTGCGAGTGTCCGCTCGAAGTCAGCTAGGCTCCGGTTTGGGGAGCAGTACACCCCTATTACCGCCACACTACTTTGTCCACCTACAACGGCCAAAACACATCCCCGACCTCTGGACACCCTCTCAAAGGACCGAAAACCACCAGTCGCCGCCGGTACAACTATGGCCACCGAGTCCTCTCGATCCCCAACCCAGTTATCGCGGGTAGGAACCAAATAGGGCTCGGTAACCACTGCTATATGTGTCAACCACTCTGCCAGACTCTGGAGCAGAAGATCCTGAGCTCTGGCAGAGTGGTTGATGTTCGCCTGGAGACATCGAAGGGCCATCTAATTGACGTCCATCTGACCCTCCTCACGAGCTGAGCCCGATGGCTGCTGCGATGGGGGTATTCCCACGCCAGCAGTCCTCTTCCTCCCCCCTTTCCCCGGGGCCGAGCTCTTGCAGCTCCGGACCTGGTGATCGGCCTTTTGGCCCGCCGTCTCGCATATCGGGCAGTGCGGCGCGGCCTCGCATCCGACTGCCCTGTGCCCGGGTTTGCCGCATCGATAGCACAGCATGCTGCGATCGACGCTGCTCGGACAATTCGCTCCCACGTGTCCAGCCGCTAAACAACGGTAACAGTGTAGGGGTCTAGGTTCCAGTATTCTTGCGGACACCGAAACCCAACCCACCTGAATCCGACCGGCTGTGGCTTTCTTGGCCGCAGCAACTGGGCACCGCACCCAAACCGATCCCTGGCGGCCAGAAGATCGGGTAATGTCCCCGACTCTAATGGCCTCTTTAGAGCAGCCCCCCGCCTCGGCAACAGCCGACGCTACATCCTCCTTCGTTGCCGAGTCATCGAGACCCGAGAGGCGCATTTCTGCGCATTTCTCAGGGCGTGACACTCGAACGAGGTCAGTGCCAAGGACCTCCACCAGTTTCTTTGCGAGGCAGTCGGCTTTCTCGGCGCCGGAGGCACCTGGTATTTCCAGCATTCGGGCTCCAGTGGCGGCCGTGCGGAACCGTAACCCCTCTATGCCCAGATCTTTCACATTGATTTGATCCCTTGCTTGTGTAAGCATCTGGGCATAGGTCGCTCCTTTTTCCACTGCTTCTGGCTGCAGCGTCAGGACGATCGCCGCAGTCTGTGGAGTTTTCAGCCTCAACCGTTGCCTCCTTTTGGGAGTCTCCTTCACTTTAGCAGGAACCTTATCGGTCCCTGGCTTCCTTGTGTCCTTCTTCGACGCTTTTGCGGCCCTGCTGCCCTTGCGGGTCACCAAGTTCCAGCCTTCGTCCATTGTTTCCGGAGCAGGAGGCAAAGGACGGGCCTCTTTTGTCGCCTTGGCCTTATCTTTCCCTTTCCCCTTCCCGGTCTTTGCCGGAGGAGGCGGGGGAGAAGGTACGCGAGGAACCTCCTTTGTCTTTGGCGGTGCTGCTGCTTCGACAGGACTCCTCCTCAGATCTGCGGCCAGCGGTGGCCGTAAACGCTTAGCCGGAAGCAACCGGTCCTCCAATCCCTCGATCCGCGCATTCAGCATGCTACCACATTGGGTCATTATTGAACGAGCGATCTCGTCCACATCCACGTTGGGCGGCTGAGAGAGAGCGCGAAGCTCTACCATTTCCTTACGCATGGATACAAGCTCCGCCGAGAGTTTTGCGTTAGCCGCCTCGAGGCGCAACATCTCTTCCGTGACTGTACGGCTCCTCATCTCCGTAAATGCTTTCCGAATATTTTCGGAAGCCTCCTTTAGAGCCTTCTGAAAGGTCCCTTTTAAATGCTTGGACTTGCAAGACACGTCGTTGATCGTCGTGAGCGCATCTCCCACAAGTCCAGCAAGATCTACCATCGCCTCATCAGGGGCATCTAGCCTCGCCGTTTCCACTTTGCGGAAGGTAGCGGCAGTCGCCTCCCTCTTGCTAGCCAATTCCTTCTCAAAGGCCTGCAGACGCTGCTCGCGCTCCTCTTCCTCCTCGAGACGCCTTTGTTCGGCCTTCGCCTTAGATAGACCGACATATTTGCCGGTCGTAGGTGGACGTCCGCGCCCTCGCTTCGGGGCCCCAGTCGCGGAGGTCACTGCTCCGTCGGTTTTCTCGCCGCGCGATGGGCTGACAGCACCCCTCTTACGCCAAAAGCGATTCTCCTCCACGGTGGGCGAGCGGCTGCTGTCCCTTGCCGACTCCGTCACCATAGGCGTCGTTCTCCCTCCCGTCACAGATACGTCCGATTCTGAGTCGGAGCAGATCGCACGTCGTCGTAGTTTGCCGCCTGACACGGTGCCAGATCCCACCGTCACCATGCTCATGTCAGACTCCGAATCTGACAGACGCGTCACCACTACTCTTAAGTCCTTATGCAGGCCGTGGTCAATGGCGTCAGCGCACGCCTTCGGGGCGCACGCTTCTACCTCCTTTTCAACAACATCCAAATCGTAAGCAATTTCAGTGTCCAGTTTTCCGCTAAAGCCAGGGTCGTGTTCACGAAAGCCGGCGGATGGCCGACCTACGAGGCAATTGTTGCCCTCCCCAGAATACGATTGAGGGCAGCGTGCCGTAGCACGGAGAGATTCTTCAACGGCAGAGCCGCTGATACTCCCCTGGGTAGTTTCTTCACAATTAACCTTATCCATTTTTTGTTTTTTTTTTTCCCTTTTTAGTGAGGTGAGGTCCTCATTGTGGCGCCCTAACGGCCGGGTTCCCCCCGACCATACCAAGTGTGTGAACCCGGACGCGCACCGCGACCCAACACGCAGCCGCTCCATGCATCCGCACTATACAAGTGCGACTGCATAGAACGGCTAAATATTGGATACAGCAGTACGAGTCCGGATTCACACACATGGTACTCCCTTCAGCAGGCGCCAGAACCTTGAGATCTGGTGTCCGAAGATCCTATTGGATCAACTCCACAGTGGAGTAAGAACTCCCAGCTCCATTCATAGCTTCCTCTGCAAGGCAGAGGAACGCGTGAAGAGCTTTCCCGACAACCGGCGGCTCTCCCTAGCCCACCACACCTCTTCAACGGAGTTGGAACTCCTTTCCTCCGAAAGTCTCCGTCCACTGCGCCCTTTGCTAGTCAGAGGGACGCCTGGAGGAGCCTCCTCACCCATTTCCCCCCCCAGTGTTTGGTCCGCGCCGAAAACGGTAACTCCCATTTCTGGGAGCCATTCCCCTATCCGCCACCCGGGGACGCGCCACGTCGGAGTACACCTCTCCGCCCACTGAGACAACTCAGCAGGTCCGTGGAACCTAACCTAACCTTTTTTTTTTTTTTTTTTTTTTAAGTGGGAAAATGCCCTCGCATTTCCCTTCCACCATGGGGGTGGTGGAAGGGGGTATGTGGGACTCGAACCCACTAAAAACCCACTATGAGCAGTCGCCCGCCTTCGTGGGGCCGAGATGGGGTCGCGTTAGCATTCACCATCTGGCCCCGGCGGTTGGCCTGGAACCCGTGTCCAGGCCCCGGCCAAGGAGGGGTGGTCACTGCTCACCAGGACCACCCCTCAGACGAGTGGAGCCGTGCAAGCCGGCGGAGAGTCCCCCGACTCTCCACCAGGTGGCTCCACTACAGAGGAAGTCGAAGAAGGCGGGCAAACCGCCCCCTCCTACCCCCCCTTCGCCTCCGGCGGATCGGGTCAGAGCGGGCATCGTCCTCTCTGACCCTCTCCGCGGCCTCCTTCTGCGACATCACCTGTTCGCAGAAGGAGACCATCGCCTGCCACTCCCTGTCGCCGTCGAGCATGGCGTTGACCACGCTCGGCAGCGAGAGGTCCCCTCCCAGGGTGGCTGAAAGTGTGTGTCGCATGGGACCCCACGCGGCACACACCTCCAGCGTGTGGTGCGCCGTATCCTCCGGCGCACCACATTCGTGGCAGGCCGGGGTCGCCTCCCGTCTCGCGATCTGGTACATGTACTTTCCGAAACATCCATGTCCGGAAAGCACCTGCACCAGTCGGAACGTAAGCGACCCGAATCGCCGCCGCACCCAGTCACGGAGGACCGGGCGAATGGCCTCCACCGTCCACTGACCAGGGACCGGTGGAGCCAGGTCCTCCGCCCACCGCCTCAACATGGCGGCCCGCGCCTGTCGCCGTAGGCCCTCCACCCGATCCCACTCCAGGTGCTCCCCGTTGGATCTCCTCGCCGCCACGAAGTGGTAAACTTCGGCGAGGATCTCCGCTTGGAGAGCCCAGGGGGGATCGCCGGCCAGCACGCATGCTGCCGTCCAGGACACCGTCCGGTACCCGCGGATCACCCTCGTCGCAATGACCCGCTGCGGTTGTCGCAGCAGGGTCATGTTACTGCGACCGAGGGCATCCACCCAGACCGGTGCCCCGTAGGTGGCCATACTCCGGATTACTCCGGAGTATAAACGGCGACACGTGGCGCTCGGGCCGCCCACGTTGGGCAGCAGCCTCCCCAGTGCGGCGGCGGCTCCCAGGACTCTCGGGGCCAGCTGGGTAAAGTGGGCCCCGAAAGTCCACCGTCCGTCCAGGATGAGACCCAGATATTTCATCTGGGTCCCAACCCGGACCGGGACTCCGTCCAGGACCACTCTGGTCCCTGGCGGGGGTCCCCCCCGAGGCCCGTGGAACAACAGGGCCTCGGTCTTGGAGAGGGCCACTCCCAGCCCGAGGGAGCGGATGCGGTCGATCACGTGGGCCGTGCCCACCTCGGCCAACCGCACCGTCTCCCTCAGGTCCCTCCCCCTGACTACGACCAGGGTGTCGTCCGCGTAGCACGCAACCCGCATGTTTGCGGGCAGCGTGCCACGGAGGACCCAGTCGTAGCCGATGTTCCACAGGAGCGGTCCCAGCACCGACCCCTGCGGAACCCCGCGGACGACGCGACGGCGTCTCAGACCGTCGCGTCCCTCCACCAGGACTTCGCGGTCCTGGAGGTAGTCCGCCAACAGCCTCCGCAGATACAGGGGCACCCCGTGGTAACGGAGCGCCTCCTGTATCGTTCCGTGCGGCAGACTGTTGAAGGCGTTGGCAATGTCCAGCGAGACAGCCAACGCCTTATCCCCCTCCCGGACCGCCTCCTGCGTCCACCCCTTGAGCCAGAGCAAGGCGTCGATCGTTGACCGCCTCGCTCTGAACCCAAACTGGGCCTCCGACAACTGAGGCCCAGTGCCGCCTAGGTGCCGGACGACGCGGGAAGCCACCACTCTTTCCAGCAGCTTCCCCGCGTCGTCGAGCAGCACTATTGGCCTGTATGCGGAAGGCGAGTCTACGGCACGACCCTCCTTCCGCAACAGGCACAGCCGGCCGTCCTTCCACAGCTTCGGGAACCGTCCGGACGTGATGCACACGTCGAACAGCTCCCGAAGCCGATCGCCCATCTCCCTGAGGGCGATCCTCAGGACCCTCTTCGGGATCCCGTCCGGACCCGGCGCCGTCCGTTTGCCGCTCAGGCGGCCGACGGCCAACTCCATCTCCACCTCTGAGACAGGTGGGATGGAGTCCGGGTCCACCTCCTCGACCGGCGAGGAGGGCGCCGCCATCGCGGGCGGGGTGTGGTGGGGGTCGATGGCGGGGAAAAGCCCCTCCAACACCCCGCCCAGGATCTCCGGCTCCAGGGACTCCGCAACCGGGGGTGCCTGGCCCCGGAATTTCTTCCGGGCCGCTCTATACGGGCGCCCCCACGGATCCCTATCGAGGCCCTCCAGGGCCTCGCGCCAGGACCGCTCCTTGGCCCGACCGATGGCCAGCTGCAGCTCCCGCTTCGCCTCGCGGTAGGAGCTGTACAGCTGCGCCTCGGCTGTCAGCTCCTCGGCTGACAGCTCGCCATCGGTCCGCCCGTGGCGCCGCCTCCTACGATGAGCGTAGGAGCGGCGCGCCGCCGAGCAGGCGGCTCGGAGATCCGCTATCTCCGAGCTCCACCAATAGACCTCCCGGCGGCCCGGGAGGCGTCTGCACCTCGGCATGGCGGCGTCGTACACCGCGGTCACCGCCTCCCGGAAGCGGCTCGCTGCGACTTCCGCCTCCGGGTGTGTGGGCGCGGCGAACCACGACTGGACGATCGCCGCCTCGGACGCCACCTCGGCGTCGAGGCGAGAGATCGCCCAGCGCGGGAAGTCCGCTCGCGCCACTTGCCCCCCTTGGATGTCGGTGGTGGAGGAGATCTCGAACCATATGTATTTATGGTCCGAGAGAGTCTCCACCTCCGACATCACCCTCCACGACTGGACACGTGCTGCGACAGCGGGGGTGGCGAACGATACGTCCACCACGGACCCCCCTCGCTGTCGCACGCACGTGTGGGCCGACCCTCTATTCAAGAGGGTCAGTCCCGTGGCAACCCCCCACTCCCTGACAATCTCCCCACGAGAGTCGGTAGAGGGGTTGCCCCAGTCCCGGGCCTTGGCGTTCAGGTCCCCCATAAAGAGGACCTGACGTGGCACCTGCCTTCTAACCGCCGCGGCTAGGAGGTCCATAAAGACCTCCAGCTCTGCAGCGGTTCTGTTGGGGGAGAAGTATGCGCCCACTACCGCATACTCCCCCCACTTGGCCACCACGTACCCCGCACCTCTCTCTACTACCGAGAGGGGGGGACCGCCATGCGCCCTTCCCACGAGGGCCACGGAGTCGTCCAGGTCCCCAGCCCAGCAGGCATGCTGAGAGGGGACAAAGTACGGCTCCGCAGCGACCGCCAAGTCGACGTTCCACTGCGCCAGGGACTGCATAAGCAGATCTTGAGCCCTGGCGCAGTGGTTGAGGTTCGTCTGGAGGAGGTTGAGTTGGCCGACTTGATCCATGTTAGTCAGCCATCTCAACCTCCTCGCAAGTCGCTTGGCTCGCTCCCGTCACGGGAGCGACCAGTGGAGTCACTGGGGTGGTCCGGACCCCAGCGGTTCTCCCCTTCGTCTTGGGGGGAACGCAACTTCGCGTCCCCATTGTGTGCCCGGCCGGCCTCCCCGACTCTGCACATATAGCGCAGTGGGGGTCGGCCCGCCCGCAGGTGGCCGCCTTGTGACCTGTGTTTCCACACCGGAAGCACAGGTCACCCCTGTCAGACGTCGAAGGGCACTGGGGGCGTGTATGCCCCAGCCCCATGCAC
Organism: Venusia cambrica; assembly: GCA_951394065.1. Taxonomy (NCBI): domain Eukaryota; kingdom Metazoa; phylum Arthropoda; class Insecta; order Lepidoptera; family Geometridae; genus Venusia; species Venusia cambrica. The sequence continues at coordinate 80,181 of OX596058.1, forward strand.
TTGTAACAGCGCATGGGGCGATCCCCCAACGACACCAGCCGTGCCACGCTCCACCCGACCAAAAGCCTGCCCTCTTTCAGCAGCACCTTGGCTGCCGTGACAGGGCAGGACACAATGGTGGAGCCAGTGCCTCCGGGGCCGGTGCGCACCTCTCCAGCCCTCACGAGCCCGACGTCGCAGCGGCCCGCCTCGGCCACTGCAGCGGCCACCTTCTCCTTGGTGGCCGTGTCGTCCAGGCCGATGACGCGCAGGTCCGTCGTTTTGACGGGCCTGGTCACCACGGCCACCTCCGACAGGACCTCGCGGAGCTTCTCCGCGAGCCTGTCGGCTTTCTCCTCTGTTTGGGAGCCGGGAATCTCCAGCATCCTGGCTCCCGTGGCCGTCTGCCTGAATCGGACAAGATCAATTCCGATCTCGCGGAGTTTGATCCTGTCCTGGGCCAGCTGCAGGACGGCGCTGTAGGTGACCCCGGCCTCCTGGGCCGCGGGACGCAATGTCACCACGACCGCCGCGGAGTTAGGGGCCCTCGGTAGCGCCGCCATCGGCCTCGGCGCCGCCTTGACAGCGGCAGCAGCCGCAGGCGCAGAGCGGGCCGCAGCGGCGGCGGCAAAAGTCACCGGCGCTGAAGGGGGGGAGGATTTCTTCCCCCTTTTCCCGCGCTTCCTCGGCCCTGGGGCAGCCACTGGGGCAGCCACTGGAGCAGGCGCTGGGGCAGCCGCTGGGGCAGCCGCTGGAGCAGGCACTGGGGCCGCTGAGGGGACGGAGGATTTCCCCCTCCCCTTTCCTTTCCTCGTCACCGTCGCCCAGCTGTCACCAGCAGAGACAACTGCCGGCATGGGCCTGGGCGGCGGTGGTACGGCATCCGCTGCAGCCCTCTTTGCGTCCGCCCTCAGCGGCGGACGGACCACAGGCGCTGGCAAGAGGCGCTCCTCTATTCCCGCCATTCGGGCACTCAACATATCCCCGAATGTCAGGGAGAAGGAGCGCTTCAGCTCCTCCAGCATTTCCCCCATCCCTGGGGGAGCCTGCATCGCCACGGAGGCAGAGGCAGCAGCAGCGGCGGCAGCTGAAGTGGCGACGGCGGCCTCCGTCTTGGCCTCCGAGAACCCACGACGGAGCGCCTTCACCTCTGCCTTGCAGGCCTCCACCTCCAGGCGTAGACGGCCATTGTCGGCCCTCAGCATCTGCGTCTCCCTGGCCTCACTCCGCTCGGCAAGGGCGTCGACGACCTCTCGCAGGCACCTCGCCGAAGTTTTCAGGAGGCCAGCGAGCTCCCCCTTGAGGTTCGACGACCTCTTCACGACCCCCAAGATGTTGGAGAGGCTTTCTCCTGCCCGCGCCCTCAGCGATTGCGCGTCCAGCGCACTGGCGTCGCTATCCGCCAAGGAAGCGACTTCGTTGCCGCTGTCCGCCCTTGCCGCCTTTTCAGAGGCCCCCCTGTAGCATCGTTTGTTGAGGGTATCCGCCATCGCAGGGTGGAGAAACTCCTCCCTCGACGGACCCCCAACTTTGGCAGCTCTCCCCTTGCCGCCTCCTCTCTTCGACGTCGCGACCTTTGCAGCCGCCGCACCCTCGGTCTCCGTGTCGGAGTCTAGAAACCCCTGCGCGAAGAACGAGGAATACGGCCGCTTCCTGGCCGCCTCGTCTACTGACATGTCCGAGAAGTCGGACTCCGCCCCTTCCTCCGTGCCGGAGGGGCCCTGAAGAGGGCCTTTTTTGGGCGCAGCCGACGACTCGGTATCCGACCCCGATTTTACTCCCCTTAGAATAGGGGATTGGCCCTTAGAAGGGCCTTTTATAAAGCGCCCGTTCGCCTTGCGTAGTGGCTTCGCAGCCTGCGACGCATAATGCGGAGTCTGCGATGTCTCCACGCATGACGGACCGGCTTCAGCAGCTTCCCGACGACAGGGGGGGGGTGACCCTCCCCCGTTTACGACAGGCCGCTCGTCCATCCTGATATGGGAAGGCGGAACAACGCACAGGAGCCTAGCTCGACCGTGCTAATTATTCACGCCAACCCACAACAGTTGGCAACAACTAACAACCCACAACAGTTGGCAACAACGCGAGGGAGCCTAGCTCGACCCTGCTAATTGTCACCAAAAGTTCCGAGCGTCAAGGCAAAGTTAACGAGATTGGTACCTCAGAGCGAAAATTGTGGCAGGACCAAACAAAAATCCGAACGAGACCCAATGAACTTTTCCCCAGTACCCCAACCTAACCTAACCTAACCTAACCTAACCTGGTTATGTACGCTAGACTTGAGGATAAAGGAGGCAGCCGCCCTTTACGAAGCAAGAAGAGGGGTACCCCGGCCAGCACTGGGAGACAGGGAGGTGGAGCATGTGGTTATGTATGTCATGATGGAGCACCCAGCAGAGCATATGAGCCTTGAGTTCATGAGCCTGGAAGACCGAGAACAGGTGGAAACCCATAACGACCAACAAGTTCGAATTTTCACCGATGGTAGCAAGATTGATGGTAAGGTTGGGGCAGCGCTATCCTTCTGGAATGACGCTGCAGAAACCAAAGCCATCAAACTTAAGCTACCATCATACTGCACGGTCTACCAGGCGGAACTCTTAGCCATATGCAAGGCTACCAGGGTTATTCTAAAGCGCACAGAAAACTCCTTTGGAATTTACAGCGACTCAAGGGCATCACTGGAGACGATCGTAAACCCCTGTTCACCTCACCCCCTGGCAGTGGAGACCAGAAAAAAACACCAAAGAGGCCCAACTCCAGAATAAGGTGATAACCCTATTCTGGATTAAAGCACATGCGGGTCTTGAGGGGAACGAGCGCGCCGACGAGCTGGCCAAGGACGCGGCACATAACTTAAAAAAGAAGCCTGACTATGACGATGTCCCTGTTTCATACGTCAAGCGAGAAATCCGTGCGGACTCGCTTGACGAATGGAATAGGAGATACATATCAGGCCAAACAGGATCGGTGACCAAAATGTTCTTCCCCAACGCCATCGAAGCCTACAAAATAGTAAGGAAGCTACAACCAACTGGCGTCATAACGCAGATAATGACAGGGCACGGTGGGTTCTCCGAATACTTGAACCGTTTCAAGCGTAAGTACCTGAAAACAAAAGAAACGTATGAATCAAAGGTTAAACAAGCGCAAACTGACAGTTGGAAATACTTCTGTGGTAAACAGGACAGGGAGGGAATGTGGGAGGGGATATACAGGGTTATCGGAAGAGTAAATAAAAGGCAGGAAGACTTGACGCTTGTAGGAAAACTGTGTTTTCCTGCATGATTTTGTACTTTTATCTACATGTTTTTTATACTTTCTACACTAAAACATGTACTTCTTTATCGTTTAGTTCTAATTTAGTTCTAAAACAGTACCTTTTTGTGTTATTCCTTCACAATTCGTACATTAATATTTTCATTTTTATCCCTTGTTTTGCTTTCAAAAGTACATCTATAGATTCTCTGGATTTATCTTATTACGATAAGCTTATTATTCTTTCTTCAAATATAATATTTAGCTGAAATCAATAGACCTTAGATTTTCAAAGATTGTTTACATTATTTTAGGTTGTCAATTATGGCAAATGTCATTTATCTTTTTTATGTCATAAAAAGCTCATAGACGTAAGTTTCCTTTATATTTTATATGCTATCTCTGTCTAACACGTACATTTTTATCTCAACTTGTATTAAAACCTTAGCAATTATCTTATTATTAATTATCAATTATCAATTAATTATTATAATATTTGAATTAATCAAATTTAGAATACTAGCGTTCCACCAAAGTCTTCTTGCTAAAGCTGGTGGCTGAGGAAAAAAAAGTTGATATCTAGCATCCAAACGGAGCGGAGATAAGTTACATCTATTTAGCTCCCAATCGGAGAACTCTAAATTAAATACAAGACCATTCCCGGGTCAAGTGGCCCGGGAAAGTTGCTGGTCTTCAATATATTTGTCTGGCTGTCTTTAAAAAGCTGCTGTACGGGATACTGAAGACCCTCTTACTGGCTGGACGTTGAAGACCCTCAAACTGGTTGGACATTGAAGACCCTCTTACTGGCTGGACGTTGAAGACCCTCTTACTGGTTGGACATTGAAGACCCTCTTACTGGTTGGACGTAGAAGTCTCTGATTGTACTTGTGGACTTTCTTTTCTTTAATATACTTTTATTATCTTTCTTACTTTCATAATTCTTATTTTACCTATCTCTTTAACACCTCTAGTAGGATAGGTCCTTTAATATTTCTTATTATTGTTCTTACTGTTTCTCGTATAAAAACAGTAACGTTACACGCTGCAAAAAGAAGGAAGATCGCTCGCACCTAGGGAGTCCGCACTGATGCTTGCAGAAACATTTTACCCAGAGGACAAGCATGAGATGGATAATGCGGATCACAAAAGGATGAGAATGCTGGCTGCCAAAGTAAACGAGTCGGGTCATGCTGAGAACCATGACCCACCGTTTACCCTCGACGAAGTCCAAAATGCAGTAGCTAGCTTCAACCCCAAAAAAGCCCCAGGTGCTGACGGATTCACAGCGGATATCTGTCGCCACGCCATTTTAAATGACCCAGAAACATATAGGTCAATAGCCAACAAATGCCTGGAGCTTGGGTGTTTTCCAAAGCCATGGAAAGAAGCGACTGTAGTGATACTCAGAAAACCGGGAAAAAAGACCTACCTGGAACCAAAATCCTACAGACCCATAGGACTTCTTTCGGTGCTGGGAAAACCCTCGAAAAAATGGTTATCGGCAGAATAAAATGGCACGTATTGCCCAGACTCAGTACTCGCCAGTACGGATTCATGCCCCAAAAAATCACAGAAGACGCCCTCTACGACCTTATAAAACACATTCGCCAGAAACTTGACCTCAAAAAGGTCATCACAGTGGTATCTTTGGATATAGAGGGTGCCTTTGACAGTGCATGGTGGCCAGCTATTCGAGTCCGACTGGCTGAGGAAGGCTGCCCGGGCAATATCAGGAAACTGGTAGACAGTTACCTGGAGGAAAGACTGGTAAAGGTGAGGTATGCAGGAGAAGAAGTCTCCAGACAGACCACCAAGGGTTGCGTCCAGGGTTCAATCGGTGGCCCGATACTCTGGAACATACTAATTGACCCCCTCCTCAAAGAACTCCAGAGAAATGGCCACTATAACCAGGCTTTCGCAGACGACATTGTCCTAGTCTTCGATGGAGACACCGGCTCAGAGGTCCAAGGACAAGCAAATGCCGCTCTCGCCCAAGTCCGGGAGTGGGGTGTCAAAAATAAGCTCAAGTTCGCGCCACAAAAGACAAACGCTATGGTGGTGACACGAAAGCTGAAGTTTGACATTCCACTCCTAAGGATGGGCGGGATCGACATTGCTATGTCTAAGAACATCAAAATCCTGGGTCTTACCATTGACGAGAATTTAACCTTTAACCAGCACGTGACAAATGTGTGTAAAAAAGCACAAAACTTTTACAAGCAGTTGTCGAGAGCCGCCAGGGTAAGCTGGGGTCTCCACCCCGAGGTCATAAAAACCATTTATACGGCTGTAGTGGAGCCAATTGTCATGTACGCTGCTGGCGCCTGGGCCCCAGCAACGAAAAAACAGTGTGTGCAAAAGCAATTGAATAACGTACAGAGGGGTTTCGCCCAGAAGTTATGTAGAGCTTATAGGACCGTATCCCTAAACTCGGCTCTAGTGCTGGCTGGCATACTACCTCTCGACCTCAGGGTACAAGAGGCAGCTGCCCTGTACGAGGCAAGGAGAGGTGTCCCCCAACCAGCACTAGGAGACAGGGAGGTCGAAAAGATGTCGAGTCACTCTTCAAGGCCCCACCCAGCTGAAAATATAAACCAGGAATTCATATGCCTGGTAGACCAACAACAGGTGAACACACACAGCGACTACGCAGTACGTGTATTCACGGACGGCAGTAAGATTGAGGGTAAGGTCGGAGCCGCATTATCCATATGGACAAATGCGGAAGAGACCAAAACCCTCAAACTGAAGCTTTCGTCCTACTGCACGGTCTACCAGGCGGAATTGTTGGCCATATTTGAGGCTACGGTGGAAGTATTGAAGAGGAAAGAAAATCGATTTGGCATCTACAGCGACTCAAGGGCCTCACTCCAAACAGTCACCAACAACAGCTCTACCCACCCTCTTGCTGTCAAAGTTCGTGAGAACTTAAAGGTAAGTAGGGAAAAGGGCAAAAAAGTAGATCTGTTTTGGATAAAAGCGCATGCAGGACTCGAAGGCAACGAGCGAGCCGACTCACTTGCCAAAGATGCGGCCTTAAAAATCAAGACAAAGCCACGGTACGACGCGTGCCCTGTTTCATTCCTCAAGAGGCACATCCGCCAAGGAACCCTTGAGGAGTGGAACAGGAGATACGCGTCAAATACAACAGCGTCTGTGACAAAACTGTTTCTGCCCGACGCCGCCAAAGCGTACAAAATCGTACAAAAGATAAAACCCACTGGAGTACTCACGCAAATTTTGACAGGGCATGGTGGATTCTCTGAATACTTGAACCGCTTCAAGTGTAAGGAGAGTCCATCATGCATCTGTGAACCCAATAAAATGGAAACAGTGGACCACATCTTGTTCGAATGCCCTGTTTTTGGTCAACGGAGATACGAAGCTGAACAAATGTTAAACATAGACTTAAAACCAGAAAATGCCAACCACCTGTTAACCAACAAATACCTTAGAGACGAATTTATTAAATACTGTTTAACAATTGCAAGTAAGGTCATCCTAAGAAACAAGGATAAATAATTTTGCTGAACATTATATTATTGAATATCTGAATATCAGAAATAAAAATTTGTATAGAAAATAAGTAGTATAAGTAAAATAAGACACTAGGTTAGAAGTATTTAATGAAACTGTAAATTTTTTGTGAGAATGTAAGACAAAGTAGAGTTGCAGCTTGAAAAAGCCGAAGAGTTTTCAGGCTGCAACTCTATCTTGCCAAAGTTAAAAAAGGACTAAACAATGTACAAAGTCTGTCCTACCTAAAATATAGCTAGATATAAGCATAAAGCCATAGCATTATGTTGCGAAGGAACAAATCTCTATTTTATAAAATAAAGAAATAAAAATAAAACAAACTAAAGTAGGAAGACTCTGACAGTCTAAGTCAGAGGGTCACCGACGGCCGGGTTACTGATACCGGTAAAAAAAAAAAAAAAAAACCTAAGATCTTCATCCACTCTCCAGTCCTCCACCAGACTGAGCAGGTCTTCAGTGCAGGCCGTCACGTCGACATGGCTTGTCGACGTGAAAACCTAACCTAACCTAACCGCCGACCAGCTTGCAAAAGAAGCCGCTCAAAAGCACAAAAAAGAAAAATCCGTTTGGAGTCGCTCGAGGAGTGGAACAGAAGGTACGGGACTGGGGAAACCGCAGCAACTACAACACTTTTCTTCCCTGATGCGGTAAAGGCCTACAGCATAGTCCGGCACATACATACATGTCCCATAGGCACTCTAACACAGGTAATGACAGGACACCGTGGGTTTTCCGCATACCTGAACCGCTTCAGGTGTAAGGACAACCCATCGTGTATTTGCGAGCCAGGAATACCGGAAACTATAGAGCACATTTTGACAGAATGTCCTGTCTTTCTTTTGTAAAGAAAGGTACGATGTGGAACAGTTGATAGATTATAGGATAGAAGTAGGTAACATTTGTAAAATTGTAGAAAATAAAACTGTAAGAGATAAGTTTTTTGAATACTGTAATGTCGTAGCAAATAAAGTAATAAATAGAAATAGATAGATAAGTTAAGTTAAGATATATATATTAGTAACTAAGATTTAGAACAGATGTATAATAACTAGTAAATAGGCAGACATGTATTTAAATTAGGAAACTTATGTAATTTGTTTTTAGGAAAATTAAAAGAACCCAAGATAATACGCTGTAAGCTGATGTGAACAACCTACCTGTAGATCCTAAATGTGTTGTGTGTAATTAAGTATAAATGTATGAAAATAATTTAAATAAGTAATAAAGTAAGTTATGCTGAATACATATAATACCCCAACCCAGGAAGGATGTTGGGAGGGGACGTAGTACGGCTCCGTGGCGACCGTAGCGTCAATCTTCCACTGCGCCAGGGACTGAACGAACAGGTCCTGGGCCCCAGCGCAGTGGTTGAGGTTCGTCTGGAGGAAGTGATGTCTGGCTTGATACATTATTCAGACATCTCCTCCTCCACCTCTGGGGGCTGGGACTTCCTTGCCTTTCCCTTAGTCTTTGGGGGTTCGCAACTGCGTCCCCCCCATTACGTGCCCGGAAGGCCGCCCCGAGTCTGCGCACATTGCGCAGCGGGGTTCGCTCCTTCGAATAGCAACTTTGTATCTACTTACTGTTGCTAAGCGTTTTGTAGTAGACTGGTAGACTAGAGAGTCTCGCAGAACTGTTTCTCTTGTGTCACTCATCAGCCCGTTCAGCAATTTCCTCAAGTTCCCAGAACCGAGATAGTTCAGCCAAGTTATTTACGACTACGTGACAATTCAATCTTTGGACGCTTCCAGATAATATCCAACCCAGTTTCATTTTTTGAGTTTGGTTTCATGTTCGGGCATTTGATGAGACCGCTCATGATGATTTCAGAATAGATACTCGCGTCTAATAGTAAATCGATTTTTCCGGAGACATTGGGTAGGTTATTTATGACGTGCCTGATAACCAATGCCTGAGTTGCGAAATCGTAGTTTTCGTGAATGGATTGACATTCAAGAGACAACTGATTTGCCATGATTAGCCCCACTTCCGACGCCGAACACAGATGCGTGAAACCGCTGTCGGAGTAAGCCTAACATCTGGGCAGCGTTTTCGGATATCAAAAATATTGTGAAGCCTTGCTCAAGGAGCGCTCTCTTTTGAAATGTCGTACGCTGATTGCTTGTGAGCAGTAGGTTGATTCAAGAATATCTCTACATGCTTAGTGAGTTGTTGTATCTATGTGTTAGTAGTTCCCATACAGTGTCGTGATTGTCTACTGTGATATGCAGATGTTGGATAAGTCGCTCAGCGTCTCCGTGGACTTTTCCTTTCAATGTTGCATTTTTCTGGGTCTTAGTGAGTAGGTTATTCTCGTGAATGCTTTCCATGTGAAGAAGCCAGCTTATAATTCATAATCTTTCTGATCTTCTTGTATGTTTCCTCGTTGGCTTGAAACTCACCATCATATTGAGGGTCCGATCCTTGTAGAATATTGTCAATTCGCAAATTTAAAACGTCGATTGCATCCCATCGTTGCTTCCCAGTTAACCGAATAACAAAATGCCCTCGCGGCTCGCGGCGCGTTACTGGGGTTTCGAGGGATCAATGTTTGGATTATCGTTATTGTAGCGGGAAAGTTAAAGTACGAAACCATCTCACGAGTGCTAGACGGTATATATGCTATCGTATAAGAGACGGTATACGGAATCTCATTAAAACTGATCTATTTATTTTTTGTTGCCAAACCAAGGTTGTCGATAAAATACATGAATTTCTCTTAGGATGTCATACTAGGGGTTTGACTGCGCATATTCCATATCAATAGCACATTATTGTCCAACAAAATATGGAAAGAGCTTGCTCCAATACTGTAAGGTTTGGCCATAATCACCACGCTTTGTGACTTATTCACTTATTGCATGCTACCCGCCCACTGTGACGTACGGTCGGTGCTTTGCTTTCATTCTGGCTTTGTGGTGTTTGGTGCCGAATTGCCAAGCACAACAACATGTTTATTGTATGGCACCGCCTTCAAATTATATGAACTTACCCTTTGTAAGTTTTTAGTGGTGAAGTCGGTTAATTTTTTTCCAAAAAGAGTTTATTTTAGCATATTTTCGTTGTAAAACCTACGACACCACGACGTCTCCGACACACTATTTAAGAGTCGTGTGAGGGTGCAATAATACGTTATTTTTTGTATGAAAATATATTTTCCAAATCGGTTGAATAATAATGGAGTTCTGAGGTAATGCAGTAGTAGTAGTTAAAGAGTCATCGATCACCAACACGCCTGCCAAGCGTGAGTATTATGGCAAAACCCTCCATTGCTTTCTTTAGCATTGGAGGAGGCCCATGTCCTATACAGTTGACTTTTATGAGCTGTAATGATGATGATGATACATGTAACAGCATTTATAGCCAGAATGCGTCAAAGTCAATTCCACTTACTACTACGTATCATCATTACTGCGATCAACAACATGCCAGGCGTGGTGATTATGGCAAAACCCTGATGATGATGATACTGGAAGGTAAGCGGTTCAAAAGGTCTACTCTAGTGACCGTAAACACCACCAGAATACGCAATAATTATCGTTTACTTGGATGACATATATTTTCCAGTTATTTTGATATAAAAACCAAACTACTGAACCGATTTTGATAAAATTTATATGTGACTACCTCGAGAGTATGGCCTACCAAACGTAAGAATCATCAAAATTTATTTCGAATTGGCGGAGAAATCAACAAAAAAACAAAAACACACCCGAATAAAAAAAAATCATTCACCTGAATTGAGAAACTCCTCCTTTTTTGAAGTCGGTTAAAAATATATTTTAATAGGTAGAGTCATATTTATTTCGTGTGCTGGATGATGAATTATACCTACCTACCCACCTTTTCAACCATACTTACCTGTGCACTCTAAAATCTTCATGTTTTCATTCCATAAGATAATTTTTACGTACTATTTTTAGCTATTTCATAATGCTATTTTAGCGTCGCCTAAAGCGTGTCGCGTCAAACAAAACAAGACACAAATAGCCGCGCCACCGCCGCGCCGCCGCCGCCGGCAGTCTCGCGCGACGTACAGCTACACTACACGTGTATACTGTCGAGTGTCGAGTCTAGTGCGGTTCACGATGCGCGCGCACCCGCTCGCCGCCTTTGCCGTCGTCGCGCTCTGCTCGCTAGCTGCTGCTCAGGAGAGCGACGAACTGACCATAGGTAGGTAAACATACGCTGCTATCGCCGCACAACTCCTTGCCTACCTCGATATCGAAGTCACACTCACTAGGTGAGTCCCTTCCTAACGCGGTACCACGGCACCTTACCTACTGACCGCCGCGAGCCGCCCCTCCCGTGCGACTAGTCCGATCCGACTCTAATTAACATTGCAGGTATCATTGTAATAGGGATCACCTGTCTGAGTACCTACTCATATTAGATGTGAGAACCAGTGGTTCTGTTAGAACAGTAGACCTCGCGAGCCTTATAACCATGCAATAACCGATGCTTTCCTCATACACTTTTCCTTTTAGACTTTTGAGCGAATAGAGGTATAAGCTTTAGTGATTACTCGTGTTCCCCTGGTCCTAGGAGGTCAATTTGGTGTCTACGAGTTCGTCTAACAAAAGCGGAGAGGACTGCGTAATCTGATCGGTATACGTGGGGTATACATTTTCCAAAAAAACTTCTCCCCTTTTTGTTTTTTTTACAACATCTTGTGTAGAATTAAATCCTTAGGGTGTCTTTCAAATTTAATTGAACTCTGTTGATAAATAACGCTACAGCAAACTTCCCCCCTTTATCCCCGTATTTTGACCCCGATAAAAAATTGCAGACAGCGGACAAAATCATTTTTGGCCAATCTCGAAACTGAGACGCATCGTTCGCTTCGCTCGCTCTGTCAATAATATCCTGCAAGACATTAAATTATGACGCCCTTTATCATAAAGTAGTAACTAAATCAACCCCTTTAACATTTTATCCTACAAGATATTATAAATACGTAATCAAGGATATTCATTGAACGAGTGAGCAAAGCGAACGAAATCTCCAAATTTTGTTGGGAAACCCGCTAATGTATGTAATATGGTGTGTGTATTTGTGCAATAAATGGTGTGAGTTTGTGAGCGTAGCAGTTAGTAGTCTCCTGAGAACATAAATATCTGAAGACAGAGCGACGCGACGGGAGGCTCAGTGGGTGTGAGTGTATGACAAGTGTATCTAGTGTTTGATTATAATTAATCGAGTGAGCGTAGCAAACGAGATCTCCGAGTCTAGTTAGTAGAGGAAATCCGGCACTGTATGTATGTATGTAAGTGGCAATGTTTGTGACGGCATAACTCTCAAACGGGTAATCCGATTTTCATAAAATTTGAGCTGTCAAGACATAACGTAAATATAATTTGATTGTCGCGGGGGTTTTTGATAAGTGGGGTAGTTTATGAGATATTGAGGTGAAAAGAAATGCCCATATCTTTTGAATGGTTAATTCGATCAATTCAATATTTTTAATATGCAGCGATTATATTAATACTCATCAATAGATATGAGGATTTTTGTGACACTAGCGTAGTTTTTATGAAATAGGGCTGTTGAATTAAAGAATGAATGAAAACACTTTATTGCACACAACTGGATAACTTGTATGATACAAATATTTACATATAATACACTATGTACTTTTTATTTCAGCTGGTTCCTGTAGTTGCTTTTTGTTTCTATCCTTACATACATGCACACACTCACAAACACACCTACACTCACACGCACACACACACCTACACACGCATACATACATACACAAGCTTGCTCACGTCTTTATATTCAACCTTGTCTTGATCCACTTAATTTAACTTAATTTAGTTTAGTTAATTTGTACCCACTATACTCGTTTCTAAATTTATATATAGATAGATAACATTTATCCTATTTACAAGTGTCTAATTTCTCAAACTGTCAATCAATCTATCTCGGATGCCCGCAGCACAGGCCAGCCCTAGTGCGGGATCCATTTGTAAACTGTTATATTTTGAAACATAAATATATTGTAAACATTTGTTGGTAAATAAAGTAATTATCTTATCTTATCTTATTGAATATTGAATATGTACCTACATACTATACTATACCAATACACAAATATAAATATATACAGTGTGAGTTCTTACCTCTAAATGCCGCAACACAATATTTTTTAAGAATTGTTATTAAGGCGACTGCATTAGGTAAGATGGTGGTAACTAACCAGGCGGACTTAAATAAAATCCTACCACCAACCAAACCAAGCACAATATATTGTACTCCCCATGGGGATCGAACCCGGGACCTCTGGATCTGAAATCGGTGGGTTAAACCACTAGACCACAGAGGCGGTTATAGTAGCCGTAGCGAAAAAATCCTACAGCAAACTTCTCCCCTTTTCTCCCTCCTCTACCCCTTTTTTTTTCACAACATCCTAAATGTATCTTTTAAATTTAATTCAAATCCGTTGGTATATAATGCTACAGCAAACTTCCCCCTTCTTCCCCCCGATCAAAAATCGCAATCAAAAAAATATTTTAATAAATTAAGTAACATGTGTCATTTCAACCAATTTTCATCAAAATCGATTGTAAAATGCGACCTGCAGGTCTACTCTACAAACCGATAAACGATATATCGGGACAATTATCGTGCAAAAGGTACTCTTAGTGACATCGTTTTGAGTATCGTTTGAACGATGAATCGTCCGACATTGATTTCGACAATCGATGCCGAAATCGTACTCTAGCACCAAAAACGATACGATGATTTGAATTAGACCAATAACAGCCGTTAATTCGACCGAGCTTGACGAACATTGTAACGACACATAGTTTGCTATCGTGTAGGTACGTTATCGTTTCTATTTTTTTAACAGTGATTCCTTGATTTTCTGCTTCAAATGATTTAAGTAGTAGGTATAATAGTTACCTACAATGTTTATGTTAACTTAGGTACCTACCTTATAAACACAAAAAGTCCAATCTAATTATTAGTAGGAGGTACCTAGGTACAGTGTTTATGTTAACTACTTAGGTACCTACCTAGTAAGCTTTGGGTTACTAGGTAGTGGACTCTCGATTTACCTTGTAGTTGGATTCAATAAACTCACCACCATCTGTAGCTTTTAAAGTTATATGTAATCCAAAGTTTATTAGGTAGGTACCAAAGTTAACAAAAACATTATAGGTACCTCTACTATTAAACCTACTACGATTTGACTCTCTTCTGCCATGTTAATTATGTAGGCATTCTTGTTTTAGGTAAAATGGTGCGATTTCTTCTGTTCGTCCCAAATGCTTCCATGGTCAGAAAAAATCAACATAATATAAGAATGTACCTGCCTATACATATAGAACACGAAAGAAAAGAGTTAAATCAAATTATTTAAGTAGTAGGTATAATAGGTACCTACAATGTTTATGTTGACTTAGGTACCTACCTAATCTTCCGGAAGATTACTTGTGTTCCCATAGCCTCGGCAACTAAGGCGAGGAAAGGTAATCCATGGGGTTTTAGCCGGTCGGAGTCCGGCATAACCCACTTGATGCCCCCGCACCAGTGGGTATCTAAAGGATTTCCCCATGTAAAAAAAAAAAAAAGGTACCTACCTAATAAACTTTGGGTTACTTATAACTTCCAATCCAATCAAAAAGTCCAATCAAATTATTTCTATAGGAGGTATCTAGGTACAGTGTTTATGTTAACTACTTAGGTACCTACCTTGTAAGCTTTGGATTACATACAACTTCTTGAGTTTATTGAATCCAATCACAATGTAAATGAAATTGGTTTCAGACAATGTTTTCTATCATATTATGTAAACTACGTAGGTAGGTAGACGTTAGGTATAGGTAAGTAACATGCAACCTACTTTTTGCTACTGCTGGGCAGTATTATCACTGCCGATTAGGGAGTTAAGAAGTTGTGTCAAATCTTGCAATAACCTCCTTGCCATAGTGCGGCCGGATGCCATTATCAGATCCCTGGCTAGATTCATATGCAGGGTTAAATAAATCTAGCAAGACGTTCAACGTTGATGATCAAACGTTGGCGTGTAGCTCATTTTATCATGTCGGGAGGTCCCGTAGTTACTTCCGCGCCATCGATCGATCCTATTTTACACCATGCCAAATTTATACCATCGGTACCTACTTACCTACGGTAACTGTAGCTCAAAATGGTGACGCGCGCTGGCTGGTGATTAGACCATAGAGAACAATAAGTGGTATGGTTGTATAACTTTAGCCTTTCCGTAATGGGTTACTAAAATAATGAAACATAAGAAAACAAAGTCAACAAACTTTGACATAAAAATGGATCTAGACCATCAACTATAGAGATTTATGCCAAAAGATTTTTATCCATGCCATGCATTTTGTTGTCATTCGTTCCGAGCATTCGATACAACTTTCGACAGACGATGATTATTTCGATGTTTTTCAGAGTACCGTTGTTTCCGATTATTCGGAAGACTATCGTATCGTTTCGAATATATCGCAATCGGTTTGTAGAGTAGCACGGCTGTAGACGAGATCAAACCGACAGACAGCGGACAAAAGCATTTTTGGCCAGTCTCGAAACTAAGACGCTTCGCTCGCTCAATCAAGAATGAATAAGTCACCCCTTACTAACATGGAAAAATTAATGACTCATTTGTTAAATGTGGTTTTAAATTTTACCCATGCAGCCCACGGATGTCATAAACATAAAAGTCAAGAACTTCACCAAAATGGCAATACAATACAATACAATTCAATCACTTTATTTGCTTGAAATACAGGTAAAACATAAAAGATAACATATTCAAATAAGAGCTGCCGTGTGTTTAAATAGACTCCCGCGGCACAGGCTAGCCCGAGTGTGGGGTCCTCTGGTAATTTTATAATTGATTTAAACTTATTGGCAATCAATTAATTTGAATTTTGAATTTGTGTCTCGCCGTCCAATAGGCAAGCACATTTTAACAAGATTATGCAATTTTCGAATAATACGGTAAGCAGGTATAATAATTTTTTTTTAAAAAACTATTTCAATGAGAATTTAAAGTACTTAGTTAACTATTATTCATGCTTATTTACGTATCATTAATCTGTCAAATATTCTTGGATAGTATACTCGTAGTACGCTTTTTCGATCTATAATCTGGTGACCCTGGCTTTAAAAACAATAAAGCTATCGATTTCCCGTATATTTGAGGCAGTTGATTATAAATCCACAGCAGCTTCCTTCTGTGTATAAACAAAACTGTAGCTGTCTGTCTAAACCTATCTGTCTGCCAAGCGTGGTGATTATGGTCAAACTTAGTGGAAAATTATGTGCTGTTGATGTGGGATTGCACCCTCGCATATCCCATTTAAAAATCTTTATATCGTCTGCAAATAAAAGAAAGTCCGAGAGAGTAAAACACGATCCAATGACATTAACAAATAAAATGAAAAGAAGTGACCCAAGAATTGAACCCTGGGGTACACCTGGTAGAATCAGCGATACACTGGAGGCAAACCCATTGAAGACTACAGTTTGGTAGCAACCTTGGACATACGAGGTAATCAACCTGAGTAGGTCAGCATTGAGTTTCTCAAGAAGAATAGAGTGGTGTATTGTATCGAATGCTTTTTTTTTTACTGTAGTCTGTATATATTGCATCGACTTGACTCCCTGAATCCTTCCCAGAAGTCACAACATCTATAAAACCTACAAGATCAGATGTAGTGGATAACGTAGGTACAGGTAGATTACATACATCGATTTAACTTGAGAAATCCAACAGATTTCTCAAGTTGTTAACTCGAATTAGGTACATAATGTATGGCTGAAATAGGGTTTTCATATCTTGAGCACCAAATAAAGGCACCATCGTTACGTTATGTTTAGAAAAAATGGCATATCCCTCCCCCGCGTGACCCCCCCTCGCCGCCTAACGCAATCACTCACACTCCGTGCTGGCCGCAGTCTATCTCAATCCGTGTTGGCCGCAGTCACTCTCACTCCGTGCTGGCCGCGGTCACTCCCATCCCGTGCTGGCCGCAGTGACTTCCTCCTCGTCTTCGCGCCCCCCATCAAACACTAGGGAGGGTCGGCACAACGAGTTGACCAAATAAAAAAACAAAGTATAAGTACGTCAAAGTATCGTAACACACATATGGATATGCGACATGTAACAGGTGTGGTGGAGGACACGGGGCGCGCGGGAGAACTGGCGGCGGCGGCAGAGGGCGCGCTGACCGCCGGGGGCGGCGTGCGAGTCGGCGTGGCGCCAGTGCCGGCAGGCGAGCCGCTGGCGGCAGCGCGGCATGTGTGCGAGCTGGCGGCGCGCGGGGCGGCGGCGGCGCTGCTCGGTGGCGGCGCGCAGGCTGCTGCCGTGGCGCGCGAGGCGGCGGCGAGGGCCGGCCTGCCGCTGCTGCTGGTGGAGCCGAAGGCGGCGGCGGCGGGGGGGTCACGAGGGGGTGGGGGAGCGCGCGAGGCTCTGCACATGTACCCGTGCGGCGCGGTGCTGGCTCGCGCCGTCGCCGACCTCTGTCGCGAGAAAGGCTGGCCGAGCGCCGTGCTTCTGCACTCGAGCGGCGCGGCGCCCTCGGCCTGGGCGGCGCCCGACGCGAGCGATCTAGCGCTGCCGGCGCGCGCGCTGCCCTCGCCGCGCACCGACCCCTCGGTGCTGCGCAACCTGATGCTAGTGCTGAAGAAGATGTCCGCGGAGCGGTTCGTGGTGTGGTGCGACGCGGAGTGCACGATACGCGCGCTGGACGCGGCGCAACGCGCGGGGCTGGTGGGCGAGCGTCACTCGTTCTTACTGCTGGCGCCGGACCTGAGCGCCGCCGCCCTCGAGCCGTACAGCCACGGCGGCGCCAACGTGACCGCGCTGCGACTGGTGGCGCCGCCGCCGCCGGCCGGGGAGCGCCCCACCGCGCAGGTGTTGGCGCGCTCGGCCGCCACGCTGGCGGAGCGTGCGCTACGCTCGCTGCGGCTGCCGTTGCGCCACGCCGCTGACTGCGCTGCTGGCCGTGCTGCATTCCATGCTGATACTCTGCTCAACTATCTGCGATCGGTACGTTCATCACCATTCTGTAACCAGCTGACCCCGCGCCCGCGCCAACGACTTAAGTTCATTAATATATCATTCCGATACCGATACCGATAAAAACTAGTAGTTCTCCGCGAACTGTGATCTCGTGATGTCTGGTTTGAGTTAGGTATTTAATCACGGACATTATTTCTCAAAACGATAAAAGTGTGCTTTTATTACACATTACTTACCTTACTTAAGCACTATTTTCTCAATCTCTCTTTATTCCCCTGAGTGCTCGAGGCTCTCTCTTGTTGCTAAAGTAATGTACCTAATATCCTTACTAACATGAAACAAAGGTTGAAGTCGTATTGAAAAGTGCTCTCAAAACTGTTGCCTTAGTAATAGTGGTTTAAAAATCTACCCCTCTAGCCCACGGATGTCTTAAGTCAACCAAAAAGGCAGCAGCTTTTTTTTTTCTTTGTTGTAACAAAACTTTAGTGTTGAGCACCAATCTGTCTGCTTAGCGTGGCGATAATGGCCGTACCATACCGTGTTGAGTGAATAACAATAGATAAAATAGACCAGTTTTAATGAAATTTCGAATACCTTCTCTTATCTTACAAGACCTGATAATCATCCTTTGCCCCTTTCATCTTAAAAACCACCCCAAAATAAACTTATTTGGAAATCTGCCGTCTTAACCCCTACATGAAATATCATATGATATTTCATGTTTTAACATATATTTTTTTAATAAGAATTCAATCTTATTTACCCCTTTTGCAACCCTTAACGTAAATACATGGGTGGTTTCAGCAAATCAAAAGACAATTAATAGTGAAATCAACCCTCTTTAACAGTGTATCCTACAAGGCATACCAAGCGTTTTAACCCCTTAACGCGCCCCTTTGTTTCGAACACCACCCATAATAAAAAGTAAAATACATATTTTCTGAATATGCAGTCGACACTCTTTGAAATGACACCCCACAAGCCAAAAATATTCTCGTCTCACTTAACACCCCTATTTCTCAAAAACTACCCTAGTGTCAAAAAATCTTAGTACCGATTGATGAGTATAAATATAATCATGTTATTTTTTTTTAATTAATCGAATTAGCCACAATAAAGACTTTTTATTTGCATTCCAAACAATGACAACCAAAATATGTCAATACAATACAGACAAAAACGAAGAACACGAAATTTCGCCTGCTTTCTTTGTGATCATTTTTTTTTCAGTTTTTTTTAATAAGTTCCTATTTGTTATGCATTGTTGGAGAGCTAAGAAAACGGTTATGTTTTTAAAATAATCTGCAAGCCCGGTTTCATAGTGTTTTTTTAAGGCATTTTAGTGGAAAAAATCTCAAAAACATACTGAAATAATATCGTTTTTCGTCTCGCATTTTAAAATTTGAGCCGATAATTGTTGTTTTTATATTCATAAATAACCAGCATTTATTCGTTTTAGAAATCAGAAGAAAAAAATATAATTAAACTGATGCTTTTTTTTTAATAAATTTTTGATGTTGCTAAAAAACATGATAACTCAAAAATGGTTCACTTTTGCATTAAAAATATAGGGTTAAAATTATCGCAAATAGTTACCCTAACGGGAATACGTCGAATTACAAATAACCCTGTATACTTTTCTGGTTATTCATTTTGATAATATACAGGTGAGTTTCAGGGCCACTGAGGCCAAGTCTGAAACCGTGAGAGTTGTCGAAAAAATATGTTACGTGCTTGATTTGAAAAAAAAATCACTGAAAATCTTCTTCTCTTCTGAAAATCTTGTTTTTCTTTTGTTTTTCTGGAAAAGTGAGTTCTTGAAAAAAAAACGAATTTTTGAGTTCTTTGTTTGATCATAAAAAAAATGTAAAATGACTATTGTAGATAGATAGATAAACTCTTTATTGTACACCAATAAACAAAAATAAACAGACAAGCAAGAAAAACACTTAAACTAGGTATAATGGTGGCCTTATCGCTAAAATAGATCTCTTCCAGGCAACCTTTTTATGGAAAGGATAGCAAAGAGCAGACAAAGCGGTGTACTAAAATAAATATTAATTTATATAGCTACTTACTAATAATAACAAAACATACAATACATTACACAATGTCCAATCATTACTAAATATATATATATATATAAATAGAAACTAAACAGCAGTAGCGAACGAGACAATTATAAGTTGGTCGAGGAAAAGTAATGACAGCGTAAATTATTTTTAAAAATGTAGATTGTTTTGGAGGATCTGACCGAAACGGGTAGTGAGTTCCACAAGCGCACAGCCTCAACAGTAAACGAGTTAGCATAGAACACTGTGGTGTGACTCGGAATCGCAAGTAGAACATTTTTCGAAGAACGAAGTGTTCTCACGTGCCCTTGGTCCAAAAATTTAAAACGCTTTTTGAGATACGGTGGAAAGGAAGGGTTGAAAAGAACATTATATAAAAGGGACAAGATATGAAAATTTCTTCGAAAACGTATAGGGAGCCATTTGAGCCTAGCACGAAACTCGGAAACGTGGTCATATTTGCGCAAACCGAATATAAACCGAAAGCAGAGATTTTGTAGACGGATTCTGAAAAATTACGAATTCTTCTTAGGGAAGCAAAAGACGCAAACATTTTGCAACTGATTTCCTGAATATAGGGATTTCAGGACATCGTGGAATCCATAATTATACCCAGATTTTTCACGGACTTACTAATTGGTATTATAGATCCATCAAACAATATACTGGGAAGAATTGAGTAATCCAATTTGGGAATTTGCTTGTGACTACCAATAATGATGACCTGAGTTTTATTCGGATTAACGGAGAGGCCAAAAGATTTTTTGGGCAAAGGTATTACTTGGGCTTCCTTCCATGCGCTTGGAAAATAGCTAGTATCGACTGATAAACTTAAGATAAAAGTAATGACATGAACAATCTCATTCAAAATAGGCATGATCATATTTCGGCTAATGTTATCACTACCAACAGCGTTCGAATTAATGGACGATATGCACTTCTTGACATCACAAGCGGCAAATTGACTAAGATGAATCTGAGGAACATCTGGAGTTGGTAGAGATGAAAGATAATTAAGTGTATTAAGTTTTGCAGGGAGATGCTTCAATTTGATCATCGCTCGCAATGGAGCGTGATCATCGTACAGTTTAGTCAGTTTGTTATTAAAACAACTCAACATCCCATCCACACCCACTACGCTCTCAAGTTCAAAGTTTTTGGCACACTTTCAAAATAAAAAAAATATGTAAATTCAAATTTATGCATTTAATAAAGGTTGTACGTTTAGACTATGCGTAAGCTAAGGTATTAAATCCTCTTTTGCTGTATTTTCTGTTCGTGATGAGCTTAAATTTAATCGTCATCGGATTAAAAAAGACGTTCGCTTTTCGTGGAACGTTCGTTGGAACGAAGCTCATGACAAGGCACGTACATCCTAATGGCTGTACATTTTGAATATTATAGTACCCACCGTACAGTTGCAGATAGAAAATAATTATTTTAAATTTTTTTTTTAAGAACTTCCAATTTTTCAGTATTCCATATTCTATACTTACTTCAATAACTGGCATCAAGCAGCGTCTATCATCGATAGTCCAATCTCGCACTGTCACTTTGTTCGGGCACGTGTCACGCCGTGGGGAACTGTCCATTGAGCGCCTCTCTGTACCACGGTACAGAGTAAAGTCGATGGCAAGCGAGGACGTGGCAGATCTCCCATGAGATGGACGGCACGAGTGCACCAGGACGGCAGTTGCTAGAGATCTTGTACAATTGGTGGTTGTACAAAGCTTGTACAACCGCCAATACAGGTGACCACGACCACTCTTGCCACTCTTAAGCAAGAGCTTAGAGACTAAGAAAAAGAAGATATTCTCCAGTTTTGCACAATGGAGTCGCCACTGTGCAAAGCTGGATGATCCAGAAATTTGATCAATGATATATAACCAACTTTATTATAATTTTGAAATTTATGATGAAGTCTGTTTTCAAACGCTGACGTACGAAGATACACTTTGCATTCGGCGATACCAAGCTTTTTGAAGACATTCCGATTTTCAATAGTTCTACATGAACAGCAAAAGGGGATTTAATAGCTTCGCTTACGCATTTCAGACTATACGTACAACTATGAATAAATTCATAAAGTTGAATTTATAAATTTTATATTTTATAAGTGTTCCAACAACTTTGGGCTCATAGTCATCATATCATATTTTTTTTTGTTATCAAACAAAGAACTCGAAAATGCATTTTTTTTTCAATAACTTACTTTCCCGAAAAACTATAAAAAAAAAAGATTTTCTTGAATGCAGAACTTATTTTTTTTGTAAATCGATCACTTAACTCCTAACATGACTTTTCGATAACTCTCATGGTTTCAGACTTGGGCTTAGTGGCCCTGAAATAAAACTCAACCTGTATATTCTCTGCACCTTTCTACCTGCTACCTGTTACAGTTCAAACGATTGGTTGTTTCCTGAATCATTGGACTCCCTACCCTTTAATTTTGAAAATTCCAAAACCCTTAGATTTGAAATTACTTATTTCATGTAGACAATCTACATACGAATTTAATAATAAATAATAAATAAATAAATTTTACAGGACATTAATTTTACACAGCGCCATCTAGCCCCAAACTAAGCATAGCTTGTAATATGGGAACTAGATTACGGATAAAATACTTAAATACTTTTTGTAAATACATACGTACTATATGATAATTTGCAAATGTATATCATGTACATTTCTCTCCGAACTTTGGGAATCACGGAGAATTTATATATTATAACGATAAAAGTGTGCTTTCATTACACCTTAGTTGCCTACCTTACTTATGCGCACTTTTTCTCAATCTCGCTTTATTAACTTCTGGGTTAGAGACTCTATCTCGTTGCTAACTCTCATTTTTTTTAAATGCAGAATGAGAGGAAAGCACTCAAGCACTGACCTTGCGTCTTAGTAGGTGGGCAGAATACTTAGTAGGTGGGCAGAATACTATCAGTGAATAAGACAATCCTAACCCATTACTAACAAGAAAAGGTCATCAGGGGTGGTTTTCATGGCAATTGAAAAATTAAGGGTAAAAATAAACTTATTTTGAACGCAGTTGTCTAAACAAGACTTTTTATTTGTCTCTTCATTTGTTGTATTCTGCCCACCGTATGCCCACTGTATGCCGTTAGTTGTTCTCATTCTGGCATCAAATGAGAGTTAGCACCAAGAAAAAACTCTTTTTGGAAAAAAATGGAACCGACTTCACCACTAAAAACTTGCAAAATAACTCTCAGGGTAAGTTCATATAATTTGAAGTTGGTGCCGAATTGCCAAGCACAACAACATGTTTATTGTAGGGCACCGCCTTCAAATTATATAAACTTACACTAAGAGTTATTTGTAAGTTTTTAGTGGTGAATTCGGTTCCATTTTTTTCCAAAAAAATTTTTTTTTTTAGCTTTTTTTCGTTGTGAAACCTACGACACCACGACGTCTTCGACACACTATTTAAGAGTCGTGTGAGGGTGCAATAATACGTTATTTTTTGTATGAAAATATCAAAATTTATTTCGAATTGGCGGAGAAATCAAGTAACAAAAAAAAACACACCCGAATTGAGAACCTCCTCCTTTTTTTGAAGTCGGTTAAAAATGAGTGATCACATTAAGGTGTAATAAAAGCACACTTTTATCGTTATTATAGCACGGACCATAGCAACGACATCACGATATCTCAGCTCGGGGAGAACTACTAGTATTGTATATAAAAGTATATATATTGTATATAAAAGTATATAGATGATTTTATAGCATCATTTAGAAACGTCAAATCAACAAAAGCTCGGGCTAGTATTTTACATCGCAATGTACCAACTTTATGTTTACTCACTACAGGAGGATTGGCAAGACAACGATACGAACTCCATCTCCTGGGAGGCTGACGGCTACAGACGTGATGTCGATCTGCAGGTGTGTTCATCTAGAGATAGCTCAAATCACGAAACCAAACGTGATGTCGATCTGCAGGTGTGTTCATCTAGAGGTAGCTCACATCACGCAACCAGCAGAATGTCGATCTGCAGGTGTGTTCATCTAGAGATAGCTCGAATCACGCAACCAGACGTGATGTCGATCTGCAGGTGTATTCATCTAGAGATAGCTCAAATCACGCAACCAGACGTGATGTCGATCTGCAGGTGTGTTCATCTAGAGATAGCTCACATCACGCAACCAGACGTGATGTCGATCTGCAGGTGTGTTCATCTAGAGATAGCTCGAATCACGCGATCGGCACTGCGAGTTGTGGGAGTTTATTTTTTATTTATGTAGCATGGAGACGGAACAAGCAAGCAAGCCATCTGATGTGAAGGGTAGACGTTGCCTATATGAAGCAAAGCCACACTGCAGTTGCACTTTATTGACCCCTGAACTTGGAGCCTAGAGATGGTTAGCCTCGTATACCCGTAATATCACCGGCAACCACACATATAAACACGGCAATGCTTCCTGGCGGTCAAAATAGGTATAGTGGTAGTTCTTCCCCGGGCGGGCCTTCACAAAAAACTCTATCACTCTTCTTCTCTGTTTGTCAGGTTCCTATGGCTATTGTCCTGTATGTTGCAGGTGAGCGAGCTAGCCCGCGGCGGCACCCTGACGCCGGTGGGCGTGTGGTCGGCGGTCGGCGGCAGCGTCGGCGGCGGCGTCACGTGGTCGCGCGCGGAATCGGCGGCGCCTCCGCCCGCGCACGACTCCATGGCCAACCGCACCTTCAACATCCTCATCGCGCTCGTGCGTATCTATTCTATTTGTGTGGGGATGTGGTGTGGGGATGTGGTGTGGGGATGTGATCATATAACATGAACCGTGCCGCTCGTGCTTGTGCTTGTCCGCGAACATAAGCCGTGAACGACGACGGCCTATGAAATAACAAACCACCAAACATTCATTTTTTTAATTTATTTTTGTACAGTTGTACAAGTACTAGCGTTAACAAGCAAACACAACAAGCCTCATAGCTCAGTTGGTAGTAACTCTGCCTTCTGCGCTGTAGGTTGTGGATCGATTCCCACCCAGAACAAACATCTGTGTGATGAATATAGATGTTTGTTCTGTGTTTGGATGTTGTATCATATAGTACGTATGTATTTACAACGGTATTTAAGTATTCTATCCGTAATCTAGTTCCCATATTACAAGCTATAGCTTAGTTTGGGGCCTGTAATATTGATATTAGTTACAAATACCTTAGAACGGCACAATTAGATGCATAAATGAAGGAGTGCACAGCCTGCCGCCGCGCGACTAATAGGTACGCTGCGCTGGCGGCATTTCGCGTGTGATACCTCCCTACATACGAGTAAGTATATAATACACAAACGTAATAAACAAAAGCAATTTTTTATAAAACGAATTCCAATTACCAAATCCTGAATGCGCAAATGCAACTGGTTTCTGGTTATCTTAGCTTTAGAAATCATTGGCCATTTTTTAGAAAACTTTGTTGTTTTAATTTATTTTTAAGTTAGTTTTCTTTAATAAAATGAAAGCGAATTAAATGTTTCAATATATTTTAATATATCGAAATTAAAAAATAAATCGATAACTGGGTACTTATTCGGTTCACACTATTGCAGTGGGTGGAGGGGTTTTTTCGGGCCAGGAAAAGTATTTGTTGTGGTGGGGAGATAATAGTGAATTCCCATTTACAGTTTCCCATACAAATCTTTTCATTTTCTCAATGACAATAAATAGTGACGACCCTATTCCTTTACCTCACTATGCATTTAGGTAGGTACACGCACAAATTGACTACCTACATATGTTGTAAGTTTTGTAGGTACCTCTTTCGTGTAGGCAGGTAGGTATCCGGTGACCGGTGGTCGGACGATTACTAGACGATTTTAAGTACCTATTTGAATTTCTTGTCGAAAAAAATTTAGGGTTCTTTTACACTACCTACGAAAAATAAAAACGGAAGCTGCAGTCAAAATTGATCTTCACACACCTAATACCTACTTTACTTTTATGTGTCAATATGTAGTCTAAGGTATTCCAAACCTTGCACTAGCTACCTAACCTACACATCTCCGAATATTGCGTGCATGCAGCTAGATAGATAATGAAGCTTGAGACAAAGATTGTACCTAGAAATACCTATTAGTGTAGGTAAACACGGTGCGAATCACTAATTACGTTATTATTCTTATCTAAATGTAGGTAGCTTTTAGTAAAGATAATGAGCTTTGTAGCCAAGTGGCCGTAGATAATATCCTCAAAAAGTTCTACTTGTAATAATCCGAGTTCGAACTGATAAAAGTCGTAAGTACCTAAGTAAATTTTTATTTCAGCGTCTGCACGAAAAGTAGAAAATACAGATTCTATGTTCTGAATACTTTTTATCTTTTAGATAAAAAAAAATGTACGGAACTATTGTAAAAATTATACTGAAAGTGGCGGTTTACTCAAAGGGAGGCGGCTGGCGCGTGCCGGCTTTCAAAGGACCGCCGCCGCCGCTGCTGCGTTTAACAAACCCGCCGCTGCTGCGTTTAACAAACCCGCCGCTGCTGCGTTTAACAAACCCGCCGCGGCGGCTTGCACCGCCCGGTCTAGTTCAGAAAGCAACCACAGCCGGCCGCGCCACGATGCAAGTAGCCAGTAGCTACGCCCGCACCGCATTCACTTGATTTTGTGACGTTGAGCGCAGTATAAGCGTTACACTCAGATAAATCATATACTACTATACGATTGGGTAACGATTATTAATTAGAAAAATATACTGCAAATGGATATTAATAAAATTTGGAATGAAGATTTATACGACAGGCGTCAGTGCTAGAGGTTGGTACTATTGTACTCTGCTGCATATCTCATAAGGCTGAAGATAGAGGCGCGCTTCACCCGGAATCCTCAAGAAACTGAGGAACTGGCTATCTTACCTCTAAATGCCGGAACACAACAATTTTAGAATACTTGAAGTGTGTACCTACTACCTATACCTAGGTACATAACCCAAGGAAGTTAGTTGTCCATAGTAACTATTTTGTTACCTATTGTAATATCTCCAAAATCATAGATACTTTAATTTTATAAATATATACACTAATTTAATATTATCACAAACATTTTACAAGTCGTCATACTAAAATTTGGTTGGTACCTATATGTTTTTTTCTTGTGACACATGACAATTGAACATGAATATCAATTTAACACATTGACTACCAACTTTATTTTCACTCAATATACCTGTCCTAACGCCGCACACGCGTAGCGCTCGAAAATAACTTGCTACGGAAATCTAGACTAAAAATCCGCTGGAAGGATTTACATAGTTTATAATAATTTAAATTAAATTACAAGTTTTATCCACATCATAAACATAAATTACTTAATTAAATTTTCTTAAAACATTTATTATTACTACTAGATAGGGGATCTAATAGGCAGATTGTTAAAATTGAGAAAATCGACTGAATGTTCACATCACAACACTGTGTACATCACTTCTTTTACTAAACTCATCAATGTTCCTGCAAAACACATATTGCGTAGAATATGATTTTTGCACTCAATTTTCTCTACGGTAATATCTTTGTAAGGTCTTTCTTCCAAAATTCTTGCATATGTACTCGAATCGCCATACGCTATGAGTCGTCCATATATGACGTTGTACATTTCAATAGAATGTTTAAAGGCTTCCGTAATTATTTCCGCTTCTATTCCAGAAGAAGAGACCGTATAGTTTTTGTAGCAGGTATGCTCTTTCACTGCTTGATTTTTAGTTTGAGCACGCGAATATATGCAGCAAAATTTGTTCTTTACGCCTAAATAAATTACTTCTTTAAATTTTCGGCCCACAATGGCGGCTGCTCCGGAAAGCGCAGAGTAATTACTTCTGTATGAACGCTTAGACCAGCAGCCATCAGCAATCACATCAATAATTGCAATGCCATCTTTATTTACTCTGCCTTCTTCTATAGCAGCTAGTCTTTCGCGTTTGGCCGAAGCAGTCATAGCCTCTTGTGCTGTTTTTTCAATGTTGACATATTTTGTCGTGTTCTTTTTGGTAAACTTGTTCGGACAACGTAGAGAGATTCATTGCAGCACAAAAAAAAACAAAAATGTTACAAATTGCCCAAAAAATACACATTTCAAACAAATTAAGTATACCTACTCATTTATAATCCTGACCCTTTACTCTAAAATGGCATAGAATGAAACGTAAAAAAAAAAACATTTGTGAGTATGTCAAAGTCACACCTGACTTTGACAACAGAAGATAACTAACTATAACTATACTTCAAAACAAAGAAAAACAAAAACACATTTACCAGACACCATTATTACATACTACACTAAGTTGAAAATAAACATGATGAGGGTGTTAAAATATTGGTTATCCAAGGTATAAAGTCTATAAAAACCGAGTAGGTATCTACATAGGCAAATAAAAACATACAAAACAGAAACGATGAGGATGACTACTTGTGAAGTTTGGCATTTGTTCGAGTTTGCGGGCCTTGCCTGGGGTTCGCTCTAGGGCAAGCCGCCGCTCTCAACACTGCTTTGCCTGGGGTTCGCTCTAGGGCAAGCCGCCGCTCTCAACACTGCTTTGCCTGGGGTTCGCTCTAGGGCAAGCCGCCGCTCTCAACACTGCTTTGCCTGGGGTTCGCTCTAGGGCAAGCCGCCGCTCTCAACACTGCTTTGCCTGGGGTTCGCTCTAGGGCAAGCCGCCG
Organism: Venusia cambrica; assembly: GCA_951394065.1. NCBI lineage: Eukaryota > Metazoa > Arthropoda > Insecta > Lepidoptera > Geometridae > Venusia > Venusia cambrica. The sequence continues at coordinate 108,703 of OX596058.1, forward strand.
CTCTCAACACTGCTTTGCCTGGGGTTCGCTCTAGGGCAAGCCGCCGCTCTCAACACTGCTTTGCCTGGGGTTCGCTCTAGGGCAAGCCGCCGCTCTCAACACTGCTTTGCCTGGGGTTCGCTCTAGGGCAAGCCGCCGCTCTCAACACTGCTTTGCCTGGGGTTCGCTCTAGGGCAAGCCGCCGCTCTCAACACTGCTTTGCCTGGGGTTCGCTCTAGGGCAAGCCGCCGCTCTCAACACTGCTTTGCCTGGGGTTCGCTCTAGGGCAAGCCGCCGCTCTCAACACTGCTTTGCCTGGGGTTCGCTCTAGGGCAAGCCGCCGCTCTCAACACTGCTTTGCCTGGGGTTCGCTCTAGGGCAAGCCGCCGCTCTCAACACTGCTTTGCCTGGGGTTCGCTCTAGGGCAAGCCGCCGCTCTCAACACTGCTTTGCCTGGGGTTCGCTCTAGGGCAAGCCGCCGCTCTCAACACTGCTTTGCTTGGGGTTCGCTCTAGGGCAAGCCGCCGCTCTCAACACTGCTGCACTCGGAACAGCATCCAACTCCAGCAATGTTGTGACTTTTTGGCGAATGTTGTCTGGTGTTTTAATGTATACTGCACCACTAAAAGTCCAGCAATTAGTCATGCCAAAATGTTTCCTCGCAGCTATGAACAAATTGTGTCTTGTTTTAGTTAGAAACTCACCGAGAACAGTATTGGTTGATTTCAATAGTTTTTTGGCATTCCAAACTGAGTTTCTTATATTCATGTCGGTGAAACGCACAATTATTGGTCGAGCCTTCTGGTCACTCCTTACTCCCAAGCGTTGGCAAACATAAAAGCATGATGCCTGGATACTTGCCAAATTCATTCTGGAATTAAAAATGTCCAATACCGTCCGAGCACAGTCCTCGTTTTCTCTCTCTGGCAGACCATGGAGGAGAAGTGCATCCTGCTCTGGGTGTGAGGAGGCTCCAATGACTTTTCAAAGTTAGCCATCGTGGCACGAATACTTGCTTCCAACTGCTTCTGCATATCCAATACTTCTTGTAAGTTAGTCATCACTTAATGTAAATTGTAAATTTTCCAATGTAAATTGCAGCACTAATAGGTTAGGTTAGAGCCAGCAGGTAATGCAAACAATTAATTATTGCATGAAGTTACACGGTTTTTTGTTATTTATTTGATATTATTATCAAAATTACTTAATTTTTAGTTTTACACTTAAAATTGCCAAATTCAATATTTTAAACAAGAAATAATAAATTAAATATGAGAGAGATAGTTAAGGCAATGTTAGCAGTAAAAACGCCTACCCGCCTAAAAAGTCCTACCACCAACCAAACCAAGCACAATATATTGTACTCCCCACTGGTGTAATGAAAGCACAATTTTATAGTTTAATCTCCGTCACAAACCATCACAAGATCTCAGTTCGGGGCGAACTACTAGTTATCTGTGTTTAAAGACCTATTTTACAAATTGTTAAAGCTGTTCATGTACATCTTTACAAGATACACGACGATACATGTATGTGTGTTTACAGAACAAACCGTACATAATGCGCAGCGAGTCGACCGGTCGCCTGACGGGAAACCAGCGGTATGAGGGTGAGTGGAGCGGCGTGCTCGTCACGTGACTAGCGACGTGTCCCAAACAAGTGTGAAATGTATCAATATCATCAGATTCGACAAGGTTGTTGATGATACGGAGGGCTCGCGTGAATGTCGCTTCACGCAGGAGGTAAGTCCACGCCCAACCAAGGCGGACGTCGCGCGCCCACATAGTTGTCGGGCACGTACACGTACATCCCGATACACATCAGTACACGCGGATTCGCGGACACACACTATGTTCACAATCCATAATCATCACAATCCTCTCAGCAAACTTATAATATACACAGTCAGGTCATAAATATTGTCACACAGTAAAAACTTTTCTTTTAGAATGCTGGCCACAAAAAAGTTTATTGAAACTGGGTATACCTAATATAGTTTAAGATACAAATATATTGGAAAATAGAAGCTAAACTAGCATCATACTCTCCAGGAAGTAAGCAGTTCTGGTCTCTGTCTAAATCAGTTGAAAACAACTTCTGTCGTCCCAAATTACCTCCGCTGTTGAAACCGGATGGAACTCTGGCCCACCGCGGTAGAGAAAGAAAATTTATTTGCTGATCTATTTGCGAGCAATTCCCGTTTGGACTCTTGCTCTTCTCAACCTCCAACTATAGTAACACTGAGGTATACCTCAGTGTGGCATAGCAATGCCGATGCCAAGTATACATGCCAAGGAGGTCCGTAGAGCACTTTTCAGTCTAGACGAGAATAAAGCCAGTGGTCCGGATGGTATTCTGGCGCGAGTGTTGTGACGCTGTGCACCTGAGTTGTCGTCTGTGCTGACATGTCTGTTTCGCCTTTCTCTTGAGAAAAAGACCGTACCCAAATCCTGAAAGTTTGCCAACGGGCAGCCAGTTCCCAAAAAGTGAAGTCGAGCCGACCCGGCCAATTACCGACCCATCTCCATCACCTCCATAATCTGCACAACATTATGGAGAGAGTTCTGTAGTAGCTTCAGTTTGAAGCTAATGAACTGCTCAGTGACCATCAATATGGCTTTCGCCGAGGAAGGTTCACTGGCGATATTCTTGTGTACAACAAGTTGTATTGTAAGTTGTAGTTGTATTCAACGCCTGAAATCTAAATTGAATGTTTGGTATCTAGATGACGGAACCCTAGGTGGCGATGTGTACTCAGTATTTGGCGATCTAAAAATTATGATAGATGAATTTCGGCAGATTGGCTTAGAACTAAATTTTTCGAAATGTGAAATATACATTTCAGATACATGTTTGGATAAAAATTCAATTATTCAAAAGTTTGAGACTTTGGCTTCCAATATTACTGTTGTAGATATGAGTTCACTCCATCTATTAGGTTCACCAATTCTTGATGAATCTTTTCCGGGTTTCGTCGACGACAAAATTCAAAATTTTATGAAGGTTTCGGACAGACTTTCAAAAATTAACTCACATATGGCTTTCAGCATTATAAAATTTTGTCTTTTTGTCCCAAAATTTTATGCTTTACGATGTTGTCAACTGTGGAAACACTGTGATCTGGAGGAAGGCTTAGACAATACCCTTTCCACGGTTTTGAATATTGAGTTGGATGACAGAGCATGGTCGCAGGCCTCATTGCCTATTCGATTAGGCTGCTTAGGCATACGCAAAATTTCTAGTGTTGTTTTGCCAGCTTTCTTGTCTTCCGTCTATAGTACACATTCTTTGGATGAGAAAATTCTAACACCATCAATCAAATCCTTGGGAAATGGGAAGGCCTTTGGTGTGGGACGCTACCTGCGTCGACACCCTAGCGCCATCTCATCTGCCTGGGACATCAGTTAGGGCTGGTGGGGCGGTTGATTCGGCCGAGGATCACATAGTGGTCTCGACAGAGCTTACCTATTTGAGCCTTTTGGGGTGGAGACCTTGGGTCCGTGGGGAGCCGGTGCCCTCCGGGTTTTCAAAAATATTGCGGGGCTTTTGATTGAGGTGACACGTGACCCAAGGGCTGGCTCTTATTTAGGCCAACGAATTAGCATAGCTATTCAGCGTGGCAATGCAGCCAGTATCTTGGGCACACTTCCGTCTGGTACTGGTCTGGAACAGTTGAGTTACTTATAGGCCGTTTGTAACGGTCCTTAGGTAATCTGACTGATTCCTTTGTACAAAGTTAGTTTAATTGTACTTTTTATTGAATAAAGAGGATTTAAGCCAGAATTGAATTAAGTTTACTATTTTGGCCCTTCTTTACATCTGACAGCCCATTAACTGCAGTCCGACCATCCAAATTCTACGACTTAATTGCCTCAGTTTCATCGCCCGTTATGCTATGCAATATCTCGACGTCAGCAGCAACCAGATCCGGAGCTGCTACTGACGGTAATGTCGTCCGTAGTGGCTGCGCTCAGGTGCCTCGGGATACGGCGTTCCTCGGGTTCACAGATGACTTGACTATCTAATTTTTTTTTTGTTCTGGTTCCGGGTTGCAGCGGTATGTTAGCTGACAGAGAAGGGGATAATCTCAGCGGGTTCAACAAGGGGCTGTGATGCGATTTTGGGAGCGACCTTATTGTTGTTTGAAACAAGGGTGCTTGTAGCAGCGCACGTGCAGTGGAATTTGGCTTCAATTTTATTAAGTAGACTCTGTATTTGGGTTGCATAGGTTTCAAGCTTAGTCTCGTATCTAACAATAGTAGTAAGAGCCAAGCCCATTTGATCTTTGAGAGCTAAGATTTTCTCCTTCAAGGTACGTATGTCCGCCGACAGCCTATCGCCGATAGACTATCTGACCAGTCTGCGAGGCTTCCTCTGCTTTAGGCTTAGGGATTTTTAAGCGGTACGTTACATTAGGATCACGGTTTTTTTTGGAGCTGCATGTATACCGACTGGAGTGTGGCTATTATCGCCTCCTCGCTTGGTCGTACAACGGCATTCCGGACAGATCCACGATCCTGGAGATTCGGACAACTTGTTCCCACCGGTGCAAAGAAGGTGGTATAGCTTACTACACCCACCCACCCTATTTGCCGCATGACTTAATGAACACCATAGTAGTGCCCATTTTGAAGGACAGAACAGGTGACATCTCGGCTAAGGGGAATTACCATCCTTTATCGCTAGCTACGACTATCGCTAAAGTATTGGACAGTTTGCTTACTACATACCTTGAGGAATTCTCACATCTACATAGACGCTCAGTTTGGATTACGATCCAGGCTTTCTATTGAGAGCACAATCGTAGGTCTTAAGCATACTGTTCAGTACTACACCCATCCTAAGACGTCGTTTATGCCTGTTTTCTTGACCTCTTCAAAGCATTTGACCTAGTGTCATATGATGTGCTCTGGATAAAGTTGAGAGACAGGGGTGTATCAGCAGAAGTGTTAAATATTTTCAGATTTTGGTATGCAAACCCAACTTATTTGGTGAAGTGGGCTTACTCATTGTCTGAAGCGTATGTGTTGGAGAGTGGGGTCAGACAAGGGGGGTTCTCGTTGCCCATGCTCTTTAACATATATGTTAATGATCTCATCGTCGGGTGTTAGTGAGCAGCATGCGTATCGGATGTCGAATAGATGGCGTGAGTATTAATAATATTAGTTACGCGGATGATATGGTGCTGCTCTGCCCGACAATGGGTGGTATGCAAGAGATGTTGAAAGTCTGTGAACGTTATGCTGCGGAACGTGGACTTGTTTATAATGTAATGAAAACAGAATACATGGTATTTAAGGCTGTCGGAAAAAGTCCCGATAACAACACATATAATGTAACCCTTAATGGCATGAACGTCAAAAGAGTACATCAGCTTAAGTATCTGGGACATTTCATCGCCGATGACCTTAAAGACGATGCTGATATTGAAAGGGAGCGTTGGTCGCTTGCGTAAGGGGTAATATGCTGGCCCGCAGGTTTTCCCGTTGTTCTGAACAAGTAAAAATAACTCTTTTTAAAGCCTACTGTCAGAATATGTACACGGGAAGCCTGTGGTTCAAGTACACCAAAATCAATATAATAATATTTTCAGGATGATATTGGGGCTGCCTATCGGGGATGTTTGCTGGATACCAAACTAATGGCTTTGAAGCTCTTATTCGCAAAAAATCTGCATCCCTGATTCGTAGAATTTGAGACAGCCAAAACAGCATCCTGAAAACTATAGCGGATAGTTACACGTCACTGATGTGGGCAAGCCTGGTACACAGAGTGATCCCAGAAAACTGTTCGGTACTCTGGTGATCGCTCTATAAATCAATGTCTCCTTTTATTTTTTCTATTTTACTTTAATTGTGTCTTATAACTCCCTTTTCTTTGTTTTTTTATTTATATTACGTGCTACTAACCACTATGGATCTAAATAAAAAGTTGTCTGAAATAAAAAGTTTTGAATTTGAATAGCAGTGCTGCGTTCCGTTTGAGTGTGAGTTCCGTTTCCGGCGTCTAAACAACAAACATCGTTCGTCACTGTGCTTGTCTTTAAAATTGATATTACCGTAAATAACAAAAAAAGTGAGAATCCACCGATAAAAAACACCAAAAGTAGTGAAAATACAAGTGAGAATCAATACTTTGTGAACGGGAAGCCCGGATATAAGAAGACTTTCACCGAACAACTACCAAAATTGAGGTTAGAAAAACATTGTGAAGCTAACAAAACTATGCAACCTAGCAAGTAATACCAACCTCTGGAAAACTTCGCAACCGACTATACTGTCAATGTCACCTGTCTTGCTGACATCTCATGTCAAGTGTGGAATTTGACAGTTACATCAAGCTAAGCTACTCATAACAATCGAAAGGGTTGCCAACTTAGGAATTTTCCCTAAAAAATATGGACATGCAACTAACTGAGCTACTTAAAAAAATTAAAGAAGAAATGTCATTACAAACTCTAGATATTATGAATCAGATGGACGAAAAATTGGCAGGAATCTTGGAAGACATCAAAAAAAATACACACCAAAGTAAACCATTTGGAAAACAAAATAAAGTTCTTAGAGGAGGGAAAGAGAAAGAAAAATTTAATATTTTTCGGAGTAAGAGAAACTGGATATGGGAGCGTTTTAATTGAAAACGTAAAATCTATAATTGAACGTGAAACAAACGTTACTATCCAAAGTAACGAGATAGATGATGTCTACAGACTGGGTGCCAAAGGCAAAGATACTAGACCACTATTAGTGAGCTTCAACTCCACCTGGAAAAGAAATATAATACTTAGAAGTATAAAGAAAACCAACTCGGGCATTTACATCAAAGAAGACCTATCAAGGGAGGTCCTGGCTAAAAGGAAAGAACTCGTTCCGCAATTGTTGCAAGAAAGAGCAAAGGGGAAAATTGCATTTTTCAAGAGAGACAAACCAATAGTTAAGGACTCCAGCGATGAATACAATGCTAAAAGAAAAAGAGACCAAGTTGAATCCCCGGATAGCTCGCCCAACCAGCCCGGCGCATCAGCTAACTCATTACAGAGATCATCGGCCGCCCCAAAGAAAGTAAACAAAACAAGTATGTTCGACTACGTGACACGAGACAAGGCGAAATCCCTTTCCGAAGCAAAAAACTAAGTAACGTCGGCAGCTGGAAATCAAAACAAAATATAACAAATACAACAAAACAAAACACAAACCTAAGCACCCCAATCCGGCCAGTCCCCGTGGGGAAAGAAGACTACTACCTCCCAACCAATGGAGCTAAAAACCACAACAAAACCAGTTTTAAATCAAAACCCAAATATTATATAGCAACATTTAATACACTCACACTCAGAACACAGGAAAGTCTGGACGAACTAAAACTGGCACTACGCAATATAAAATGGACCATAATTGGCTTGAGCGAAATACGGAGGTTTGGAGAAAATATAGAGGAATACGACGAATTCATTCTGTACTACAAAGGAGAGTCTCCAGGCAAACACGGCGTAGGATTCCTCATAAAAAAGGAAATGAAAAACCAAATCGATGGATTCAGCGGCATTTCTGAACGAATCGCAATACTTAACATGAAACTAGGTACAGATTTTTGGTCAATATTGCAAGTCTACTCTCCCACAGAACAATCTAGCGTTACAGAAATAGACACATTCTACTCCACACTCATTACAGCCATCAAAGAAAACGCACACAAAAACATGATTGTGATGGGAGATCTCAACAGATAGGGGAAAGAGGAAAAGGAGAAGACTTGGTACTGGGGCCATTCTGCTATGGAAAACGAACGAGGAATGGGAGAAAACTAATTGAATTGGCGTACGAAAATAATTTGAAAATACTTAACACACATTATCAAGATCGGAAAAACAATAGATGGACATGGATTTCCCCAGGAGGCCTATATAAAAACGAGATAGATTATATCCTAACCAACAGAAACCGAGTGTTTGAAGATTGCAGAGTCATCAAAAATATCAACTTCAATAGTAACCACAGAATGGTAAGAGCAAGCTTCATCACTCAACAACTGAACAAGCACAGACCCTTTAGAATTCAACCTAGAAAACCCAATCCAGTTGTACACACAAACGAGATCAAAGTAGAATTACAAGACTTCTTCGAGACAGTACAAAATAGCGATATTCAATCCAAGTATAACCAACTTTCACAACTCTTGGAAAAATCAACCATCAAGACCAGTAAGACCAAAGCTAAAGATGTCAAATCGGAAGAAACAAACAAATTACTAGAAAAAAGAGCTGAATTACTAAATACCAAAAACAAAACCAAGCACATTAGAAAAGAAATATCAGACCTTAGCAAACAAATAAAGGAAAACCTTAGAAAAAATCGCCAAACCTATAGACTTAAAACATTTGAAACCCATATAACCAAAACTGGAGGCGTCAAGCGAGCGCTCAGAGAGTTATCAGACAAAAAAGAGTGGATTCCAAAGTTGCTTAATAATAAAGGAGAATGCAAGACCAGAAGACCGGATATTTTGACCACAGCCACGGAATTCTACAGGAAACTCTACTCAAAGATAGGCGATACAGAATACACTGACCTATCTGAAACCAATGCCGACGAATCGATTCCACCAATCATTGTCCGAGAAGTAGAGAAAGCCATCGATTCCCAGAAAAGAGACAAGTCACCCGGACCAGACAATATCAGCAACGAACTTTTGATAACATGTAAAGAATACATAGCCCCCATACTGACTAAACTGTTCAATGAAGTCATTGAAAGCGAATCAGTCCCAAAGCAGTGGTCAACATCGACAATCATATTATTACACAAAAAAGGTAACAAGGAGGACATCAACAACTACAGACCAATAAGCCTTATGTCAAACATATATAAAATTTTTGCCAAGATAATCCTCAATCGTGTAACAAGGAAACTAGACGAAAACCAACCAATAGAACAGGCCGGCTTTAGAAGCGGTTACTCCACTCTTGACCACATCCATGTGATCAAACAAATCTTTGAAAAGAGTAAGGAGTACGATGTTCCTCTCTACTGCTGTTTTGTCGACTATTGCAAGGCGTTTGACTCAATCGAACACGAACGAATATGGCAAGCACTGAAGAACCAAGGCATCGAAAATAAATACATCAGAATAATTAGGGCAATCTACAAAAATAGTTCAGCAAAAGTAAAATGGAAAGAGAGGGGAAAGAAATAAGAATACAAAGAGGTGTTAGACAGGGTGATCCGCTATCACCTAAACTATTTTCAGCTGTATTAGAAGAAATATTTCGCTCACTTCAATGGGAAAACCACGGCATTAATATAAACGGAGTAAAGCTATCCCATCTTCGATTTGCAGACGACTTAATTATTATATCAACAACAAAAAGCGAATTAGAGGAGATGCTTATTGCCCTAGTCAAAGAAAGCCAGAAGACAGGACTTACTATGAATACATCCAAAACAAAAGCTATGACAAACAGTTACGAAGACCCAATCATTATCTTAAATAAACAAATAGAATATGTTCAAGACTACACATTGTAACGTTACTGTTTTTATAAGAGAAACAGTAAGAACAATAATAAGAAATACTAAAGGACCTATCCTACTAGAGGTGTTAAAGAGATAAGAGTAAAAATAAGAATTATGAAAGTAAAAAGGAAATAAAAGTATATTAAAGAAAAGAAAGTCCACAAGTACAATCAGAGACTTCTACGTCCAACCAGTAAGAGGGTCTTCAATGTCCAGCCAGTAAGAGGGTCTTCAACGTCCAGCCAGTAAGAGGGTCTTCAGTATCCAGTACAGCAGCTTTTTAAAGACAGCCAGACAAATATATTGAAGACCAGCAACTTTCCCGGGCCACTTGACCCGGGAATGGTCTTGTATTTAATTTAGAGTTTCTCCGATTGGGAGCTAATAGATGTAACTTATCTCCGCTCCGTTTGGATGCTAGATATCAATTCTCTTTTCCTCAGCCACCAGCTTTAGCAAGAAGACTTTGGTGGAACGCTAGTATTCTAAATTTGATTAATTCAAATATTATACATGGCCAAAGATAATTGCTAAGGTTTTAATACAAGTTGAGATAAAAATGTACGTGTTAGACAGAGATAGCATATAAAATATAAAGGAAACTTACGTCTATGAGCTTTTTATGACATAAAAAAGATAAATGACATTTGCCATAATTGACAACCTAAAATAATGTAAACAATCTTTGAAAATCTAAGGTCTATTGATTTCAGCTAAATATTATATTTGAAGAAAGAATAATAAGCTTATCGTAATAAGATAAATCCAGAGAATCTATATATGTACTTTTGAAAGCAAAACAAGGGATAAAAATGAAAATATTAATGTACGAATTGTGAAGGAATAACATAAAAAGGTACTGTTTTAGAACTAAATTAGAACTAAACGATAAAGAAGTACATGTTTTAATGTAGAAAGTATAAAAACATGCAGATAAAAGTACAAAATCATGCAGGAAAACACAGTTTTCCTACAACATATCTCGGCCAAGTTATATCACCTAAAGAATTAACAACAAAAGAAATAGAAACAAGAATTGGTAATGCTTGGAAGAGATTCTGGTCCTTTAAGGAAATCATGAAAAATAAAGAAATGTCCATCCGCGTTAAAAGGAAGCTTTTCAACTCCTGTGTGCTCCCAGTTCTAACATACGGTTGCCAAACATGGGCCCTAACTAAAGCCCAAAATAAGAGCCTAGAAGTATGCCAGAGATCAAATGGAGCGAAGTATGCTATCCATACTTCGCTCCATACTAGACAAAATAAAAAACTCAACGATAAGAAAGAAAACTAAACTAGAAGACGTAACATACACAGTCAGGAAAAACAAATGGAGATGGGCAGGCCACACCATGAGAGGATCTGAGAAATGGAGTAAAACCATAACATTCTGGTATCCCAGAGACAGGACAAGAAAGCGCGGAAGGCAATGTAAAAGATGGTCAGACGAAATAAAAAAAATAGCAGGTCCAACATGGACCAGGGTGGCATCCCTTAGGGAAATTTGGAAAGGGTTGGAAGAGGCCTTTGTCAAATCTGACAAACAGGTAGCTGTCGACTAGAAAAATGTGAATAGATAATTAGTGTAAAATAATGTAACAAAGTATGATGGTTCCTGAAATAAAGGCTCTTATTATTATTATTATTATTATTATTAGCAGTGCTGCAAGCGGCACAACTCATTATTAGCGAATGATGTAATAAGCGGTGCAACAGGAACAAGTGAGTGCTATTTGAAATTGGTAGGCGCAGCTCAAAGCAGTAGCACTAAGCGTCTTCGTTCGGGCGCGGCGCTCGTCGCGCACGGGTGAGCGGGCAGCGAGCGGGGGCAGAGAGATGATTCACCGACACAGCAAAAACAAAGGAACGCACTAACCGCGGTCGATTTTGCAGCCGTAAGCAACAGTTTTTAAACTGTTTTTGGTTATTACAACACTGATTGGAGACTGATTTTCGTCAAACTAACACCGTTGTTTAGAGTTTTACACTACTGGCTACATACAGTCACAGTTTCACTGATAGAAGTGAACTTTAGACATTTTTGATAACAGAAAAATTATGGAGCGCGCGCTACTGCTGTTGCCTCTAAGACGTTTGGACGACACCTATTCAAAAGATAGGTACCTACGGGCGAAATGTTGTCATTCTTTCCAGCCATATCAATGTCACAGAAATGTGGTCATTTTTGCCAGCCATATCCGATATCACAGAAATGGTGTCATTCTTTCTAGCCATATCCGATATCACAGAAATGTTGTCATTCTTTCCAGCCACATCCAATGTCACAGAAATGTTGTCATTCTTGCCAGCCATATCCGATATCACAGAAATGTTGTAATTATTTCCAGCCATATCCAATGTCACAGAAATGTTGACATTCTTTCCAGCCATATCCGATATCACAGAAATGGTGTTTCAAAATCAGTAACTGCGACTAACCTTATGGCGAACTACTCACTGGTATATATTTTCCAGGTTTTTGCATCGAGCTGATTGAGAAGCTGGGAGAGCTATGTGGCTTCAACTACACCTTTATAGAAATGGAAGACGGCAGCAGCTACGGCAAGCGGCTGCCCAACGGCGAGTGGGACGGCATGCTGGGCCGGCTGATGAGAGACGAGGTCAGCTCTCTTCTTTGACAACAGAGCCGAGCGGATGTTCCTCTCGTGTACTATTTTTTTCACGATCTGTGGACAGTTTAAAGGAACCCTTGCGCGTATCTGCGTTGTTTGTCCGCCACCTGCAAGCTGCAACCTGCAACCTGCAACAAGCACATCAGTGTCCGGTTCCGTTTCAGAGCTTCGAGTTCGCGATCACGGACCTGACGATCACGGCGGAGCGCGAGAAGGCGGTGGACTTCACGACGCCTTTCATGAATCTCGGCATCAGCATCCTGTTCCGCAAGCCGGAGCCGCCCGCGCCGCAGCTGTTCGCCTTCTTGCTGCCCTTCTCCAATGGGGTGAGAGCGAGCTGGAGTCCGGCACCGCGCCGCCCGCCGGCTCCGCGTTCCTCTGACCCTCGGCATCCGTCCGCAGGTGTGGCTGGGCCTCGGGCTGGCGTACCTGGGCTCGTCGCTGGTGCTGTACGTGGTGGGCAGACTCTGCCACGAGGAGTGGCAGAACCCGTATCCGTGCATCGAGGAGCCACCCGCGCTTGAGAACCAGTTCACGCTCGGCAACGCGCTTTGGTTTAACCTGGGCGCCGTGCTACTGCAGGGCTCGGAGATCGCTCCAGTGTGAGTAGCCGACTGTCCGTGCGTGCCCGACGGGTATCAGTCGCAGGGCGCACGGGACTCACGAGGTGACCAACGGGAATCGGTTGCAGGGCATACGGGACTCGCGCGGTGGCCAGCTCGTGGTGGCTGTTCGCGCTAGTGATCACCAGCTCGTACACCGCCAACCTCGCCACGCTGCTCGCCAAGAAGACCCCCTCCGACTTGATCCACGACGTCACCGACCTCGCCAACAAGGATCTCAACATCGACTTCGGCGCGAAGTTCGGCGGCTCTACTTACACATTCTTCGAGGTACCACCTCCACTCAGCCTCTCTACAGGCGGCCCCCTACTTCTTTTCCTGCAGGTGGCATGTAACTAGTAACATTCACCACTACATACCTACCTGCAGGCGGCATGTAACTAGTAACATTCACCACTACATACCTACCTGCAGGCGGCATGTAACTAGTAACATTCACCACTACATACCTACCTGCAGGCCGCATGTAACTAGTAACATTCACCACTACATACCTACCTGCAGGCGGCATGTAACTAGTAACATTCACCACTACATACCTACCTGCAGGCGGCATGTAACTAGTAACATTCACCACTACATACCTACCTGCAGGCGGCATGTAACTAGTACCATTCACCACTACATAACTACCTGCAGGTGGCATGTAACTAGTAACATTCACCACTACATAACTACCTGCAGCCGGCATGTAGCTAGTAACATTCCCTTCAATCCACGAAGAGTCGGGTACATAGCCCGCCCCTCGGCTACATCCGCTAGCGCCTGTGCTGCGGCAGCTGGTACAAAATGCTTATGCATGTCGGCGAACAACATAAGGGACATCATATACGAGGAACTTCAGATCGAATTCAAGACCCAATTTATTCCACAACTGATTGACATACGGAACGTGGTATCCACACTCAATGAGGAGGCTTCAATGACTTTTTGTAGCGAGGAACTGCAAACCATCCAAACTGCCCAAGCTGAACAAGCAGTAGCGCTCAGTAGCATGAAGAAGGAACACCAGGATTTACGCGAGACCTGTCGATCTCTTTCTTCCCGACTTGCTCAGCTCGACCAGCAGTCCCGCTCTTCGAATATAGCGATTCAATGCGTGCCTGAGCATAAACAGGAGAATCTCATCAACACAATTCAACAGATGGGTAAAACGATCGAATGCCCCATCAGCGAGAATAACATCCACTATTGCTCCAGGTTAGCAAGAATGCGCTAGTCCTCGCCCTCACTCTATCCTGGTGAAGTTTAGCCCACGTCTACGAGACGAGTTCCTTGCTTCCACCAGCAAGTTCAACAAGATTCACAAGGATGACAAATTGAACACCAGTCACGTAGGGATCGGAAGAAAGCCATCTACGTCGTGGAGCACCTCACCGCTGAGAACAAAGCTCGCAGCAAAGCAAAGGAGTTAACGTACAAATTTGTGAGGTTGCGCGATGGACGGGTCCTCATGCGCAAAAATTAAGAATCCGATTTTATCCATGTGAAAAGTATGGACACTGTACAGAAATTGTCATAAATGCGCTTAACTTGCATAATATTGTACTAATGGGCACTCTTACTGATCTTAACGTTTACTATCAGAACGTCAGAGGCTTGAGAAACAAAACCATTGCACTTTTTAACAATATAGTGTATTGCAACTATGATGTTATCGCTTTTACGGAGACATGGTTGAATGGTGGTGTCTTCGATAGGGAAATTTTTGATGACAGGTACGTCCTGTATAGACGGGATCGCGAAAGCCTTGCGGTCGCGAGCGAAGGTGGTGGTGCATTAATTGCTATTTCTAAACGCTTTAACTCCCAGCGTATGTTTGGACTTGAGTCAGGTTGTGAAGATCTTTGGGTTAAGATGGAGTTACGAGATATTACCGATGGCCCCGCATATTAATACATTTGTTGTATTAACTTACCCCCGCCAATTAAACTCACTAATTTGGAAAACTTTACTGACAACTGCAATCAAGGCTTGGACTCCCACAATGGAGATACTCTGATTTTGGGTGATTTTAATTTGAATACCTTGGTTTGGAATAAAACGTTATCTCTTAAGCTCACCCTTGAAAACTCTAACAGTCTTCTGCAAAGTAAGCTGCTTGACTTCATGTCCTAAATAGTCTGTCTCAGTTTAATTCCAGTCGGAACGTAGTGAACAAAATTATAATAAATATATTCTTAGCTCTCTGTCTTTGTCAAAGTTTGAAGTGTGTACCAGCCCTCTTATTGGGGTTGACCCTCTACACCCTCCGTTTCAATTTTTCATCCCTATCAATTGTGCCAAAAATCTGAAACCTTCGTGTGACTCTAAATATCGTTTTTTACAAGGCGGACTACGAGAAAATCGTAAGCGATCTAAGTAATGTCCAGTGGGAAGAGGAGTTGGCAGCTTGTTTGACTGTAGATGATATGTCTCAAATTCTCTACGCTTTCATCCGCTCTTCTATAGCCAAGCACGTTCCCAAATCCAGACCTCGAGTTAACAGTAAGTATCCCGTATGGTTTTCCGTAGCCTTGATTAGATTGCTTAAAGAAAAACATAAATACAGAATTAGATATCGCACATATGGAAATGCCCGCGACGCATCAACTTTTGAACTTTTGAGAGATCGTTGCACAAAACTAATCGAAATCAATTATTCTAGATACCTGGAGCAATTGGAGTCTTCGCTTATATGTAAGCCTAAGCTAATTTGGAGTTATATTAAGCACAAAAGAGGTGGAACTACTGCTTTTCCTTCCTACATGTCTTCTAAGGACAACTTAGCGAATAACGGAACAGATATCTGTGAACTCTTTGCCGATCAGTTTTCCTCGGTTTACACGGAGTCTATGCCGGATAGCGTTATTCATTGTGAAAAAGTTGCAAATATTTTTTTGACCTCCATCTCCATCAGTTACCGCCGACCAAGTCTTTAGAGTTTTAAAAAGACTTGATTTAAGGAAAGGCGGGTTCAAAGTTAACCACAAAATATTTTTAAAAACTAACTTCTTTTGGTATAGCCGTTCATTTTTGCTATGGTGTAGGTCTTATCTGTCTGACAGGGTAGTTGTTGTTGTCAAAGTCAAAGTCAAAGTCAAATATGTTTATTCAGTAAGATTTTTTAGGATCACTTTGAAACGTCAAATCTACCGCCTGTTCGGAATCGCGACCAGCACACAAGGAGAAAGGCAAGAACCTCGGGCTAGTTTTTTTTTTTTCATGATCCATTACAATAGCTTAAAATTATCTAATACTAATTACAATTTATTCACTGGAGCAAATTCATTTTTTTTAATGCCAGGCTTTCTTATCTTCTAGGTAATCTGAAATTTTATAATAAGCTTTCCTGGATAGCTTTTGTTTTACAAAATTTTTGAATTTATTATTTGACAAGCTTAGCACATCACTTGGCAATTTATTATAAAAGCGTACAGTTTGCCCTATGAACGATTTATTAACCTTATGGAGCCTAGTTGTGGGAACAGCGACTTTATTCTTATTTCTAGTATTATAATTATGTTTATCACAGTTTTTGTCAAATAAGCTTATGTTTTTACGCGCAAACATAATATTTTCATAAATATATTGGCAGGGCATAGTCAATATATTTATTTCTTTGAACTTGTCTCTTAATGAATCTCTGGGACCTATTTTGTAAACAGCGCGAATAGCCCTCTTCTGCAAAACGAATATGGTGTCTATATCTGCAGCACTTCCCCACAGTATTATGCCATATGACATAATACTGTGAAAGTAACTGAAGTAAACTAGTCTTGCTGTAGCAACGTCTGTGAGAAGACGTATCTTCTTTACAGCATATGCTGCAGAACTAAGTCTCTTCGCCAGTTTATCTATGTGTGGGCCCCATTGAAGTTTATTATCTAAAGTTAATCCCAAAAATACAGTGGTTTTGACTAATTCTATGTTTTCCTCTTTAACTTTTACATTAGCTTCAACTTCAGTTACATTTGGTAAAATAAATCGAATACATTTGGTCTTTTTCTGGTTGAGTACTAAGTTATTTACATTAAACCAGTTAACAATTTTTGAGATTGCATTGTTTACGTTGTCAAAGTTAGTCATTTGTCGCTTCAATCTAAATAGAAGTGACGTATCATCTGCAAACAGTACAATCTCATGGTCATCTTTAATTATTTGGGGCAGATCATTAATATATACTAAAAACAAGAAAGGCCCCAATATTGAACCCTGAGGTACACCCATGGTAACCAAAGATCCTGAAGAACGCTGGCCGTTCACGTCGACATGCTGTATGCGATCACTTAGGTAAGACGTGAGTAAAGTTCTGTTGGAGGTTATTCTTCCAAGCCTTTCTCAACCGTATCTGAAGTTTCACAGGGCCACCACTTAGGCCCTTTATTTTTTAATGTGTTTATCAACGATAATGGCAACTCCTTTCCAAATTCAACATTCTATATGTTCGCCGATGATGTAAAGTTTTTTAGAAAAGTAAACTCCATTGATTGCATTTCTCTACAAAAAAAGGGATCTCGATAGTTTGGTCTCATGGTGTGGCTCGAACGGTATGAGTTTAAATGTGGACAAGTGTCACGTGATTCGTTTTACTAGGGAAAAAAAGCTTGTTTCCATACACGATAAACGACTGGCTGTTGTCCAAGATCAGATTCGTGACCTTGGTGTTACCGTAGACAGTAAATTAAGATTTCACATTAATACAAAACAACATTGTGAGTAAGAGTTTCAGGATGCTGGGCTGTGAGGCCCGAATTGCCTATTTTGGAATTACCACTCTCTTGAATCGTAGAAAATTACTAAATAGTGAATTTCTATACAAACTGGTCAATAGTCGGTTCGATACCCCGTATCTCGTTTCTCTTTTGCGCATATATTTACCTCGAGTCGCTTTTACCAGGTTAAATAGATACAAACCTTTGTCACTCGAGCCGCTCGTTCTAACCTAGGTCTCAACTCCCCAAAACGACAATGAATAGACTCGTTAAGGGGTACAATGGTTTGCATAGCAAAACTGTAATTGTATGTAAATGTACCTCACAGTAGTGAGGTAAATGAAATTGATATTTTCTACAATAGCCTCTTCTGTTTTAAGAGGAATATTGGTCTGACTTTTTATTTTTATGATGTCGATAGGTTTTATTTTGATTTTATAATTAATAATTTTATTATTATTATTATTATAATAATTTTTGATTTTTGAATTTTATTGTAATATAAATTTTAAATTAGTATGAAATTTTGTAATAATAAGATTTTCAATTTTATTGTCTTAATCCAATTTTTTTGCGAATTAATTAATTATGAAATTGTTTCATGGTTTTAATGTTTTAATAATGTTGATAGTGTTAATAGAGTATTTTATTTAATTGCATGAGGTTTGAATCGATAATTGAGGTGGCACTTGACCTTTTTGTGTTATGTATTAATTGTTTTAGTTTACACCTTATTGCTCCAACATATAAATAAATAAATAAGAGAGAATGTATAGTAACAATGTGTGGTCACTTATAATTGTTTTTTTATTATTCAAAGCAATCACAGAGTGGAACATATTACATGAAATTGTTTGAGTACATGAAGACGCAACGCATGCCCATCTCCAACGAGGAAGGCATCAATAAGTGAGTACCTCCCTTTCTCCACCTTTCCCCGTAGACGTATTGTACATAGTTAGAATCATATGTTGTTTGAATTATTTTTGAATATTTAAAAGACTTAGAAACAAGAAAATTTATCTAAGGTATGTAACCCAATAAATAATGTTGTAATAAACTCTACGCTGTAGATTCTTATTGATTGTCAGATATCTATGTTAACGTATTGTTTTTTGTTACATTAACTAAGTAATGTTCACCGGGAGGCGCCATGTTTCAGAGTGGCGTCGAACGACACGAGCAGACTTTACGCATTCTTCATGGAGTCCACCTCCATCGAGTACGAGGTCGAGCGGAACTGTCAGCTCACCAAGGTGACTCACGAGCTACGTGCTGACATCCCTGATCCCCAAGACCCCAAGACTGCCGGAATAACTCGCTGACATCCCCATTGCGTTCCTTATTGCAGAGACTGCCGAAATAACTCGCTGACATCCCTATCGCGTTCCTTATTGCAGAGACTGACGGAATAACTCGCTGACATCCCCATCGCGTTCCTTATTTCAGAAACTGCCGCAATAACTCGCTGACATCCCCATCGCGTTCCTTATTGCAGAGACTGCCGAAATAACTCGCTGACATCCCTATCGCGTTCCTTATTGCAGAAACTGCCGCAATAACTCGCTGACATCCCCATCGCGTTTCTTATGGCAGAGACTGCCGGAATAGCTCGCTGACATCTCCATCGCGTTCCTTATTGCAGAGACTGCCGGAATAACTCGCTGACATCCCCATCGCGTTCCTTATTGCAGAGACTGCCGGAATAACTCGCTGACATCCCCATCGCGTTCCTTATTGCAGAGACTGCCGAAATAACTGGCTGACATCCCTATCGCGTTCCTTATTGCAGAGACTGTCGGAATAACTCGCTAACATCCCCATCGCGTTCCTTATTGCAGAGACTGCCGGAGCAACTCGCTGACATCCCTATCGCGTTCCTTATTGCAGAGACTGCCGGAGCAACTCGCTGACATCCCCATCGCGTTCCTTATTGCAGAGACTGCCGGAATAGCTTGCTGACATCCCCATCGCGTTCCTTATTGCAGAGACTGCCGCAATAACTCGCTGACATCCCCATCGCGTTCCTTATGGCAGAGACTGCCGGAATAGCTTGCTGACATCCCCATCGCGTTCCTTATTGCAGAGACTGCCGGAATAACTCGCTGTCATTCCCATTGCGTTCCTTATTGCAGAGACTGCCGGAATAACTGTGTTCTGTTTTTTTTTATGGATTGTTTTTACAAGCTTTTGACATAAAGCAGGTAGCACCCATATTTGAAACTTTATGTTTTAAGGTAAGCAAGCATTTATTCCGTTTAAAGCTATAGACAGACTCGCCAGGTCTACAGCTCACAGAGCCGCTAGTATTAGTTATTATAAGATGCACCAGAATATGTACCCAAGTGCACAAGAGCTCTGTTTGTACTACATTACATATAATTCAGCAGAATATGTACCCAAGTGCACAAGAGCTCTGTTTGTACTACATTACATATCATTCAATAACTTTTCTCTTTTCCGAACAAACTCAATTGCATAGAAAACACACCTGAGTACTGCATCCTTCCGAACGTATACACTCTCAACGCGCCCCCTTCATAAATAAACCACCCGTATTAAAAATTGCAATTAAAATAAGAAAATTACAAACGGCCTATAGGTAATATAGGCTATAGGTAACTCAACTGTTCCAGACCAGTACAAAGACAAGTAGAAAGGTGTTTCGGTATTAGGACAAGCACTATGCGAAGTATTTCGAGCCTCGTCAAGATATGAAATTTAGAGTATATTGCCAGGAACAGCCGAAATTGATGGTGTTAGAACTTTGTCAACCAAAGAATGTGTACTATAGACGGAAGACCAGAACGATGTCAAAGCAACACTAAAAATGTTGCGCATCTTAAGCCGCCCAATCCAACATGCTCCATGCTCTGTCATCCAACACAATATCCGAAACCAAGGAAAGGGTGTTCTTTATGATGTCGTCTAAGCCTTCCATCAGCTCACTGTGTATCCACAGTTGTAAGTGCAATGTTTGTTCTAGGTGGGAGAGCTTCTCGACAGCAAAGGCTACGGCATCGCGATGCGGAAGGGTGAGTGCCGCATGCCTCCACTACCTCCACTACCTCCACTACCTCCACTACCTCAGTACCTAACGAGGAGGAATATCCGATTCGTACTAGTCACTATTACATATGTCTATGGAATTAACATTAGCCAATTCACCTGAACTACAAAACTACTGAATCGGAAGTGCATTGACATACTTTTGTATGACTATAGGAACTTGTGTTTCAGACTGGTGGTTTAGGTATCTGCAGGCCTAACTCTACCATCGGTTTCAATCAGAAATGCAGGCATTTTAATTGAAACCCATTGAAACCCAAATGAAACAGAGTTAGGTAATAGGCCTGCTGGTGTAGACTTGGCATGGGGATTAGTAGTTCATAAATTATTTCTGTTGAATTGTCTGCGGTGCCAACAAAACTCGTAACCATCTGTGTTGAAGCTCGGACCCGGATATCTTTGGAGCGGACCGGGGACCGACTATACTCTTGCATTGGGGTCGGTTTGCTCCCTAAATGGGGGTGACTCGGTTTTCTGGGAAAGGTAGGTGTAGGTACTGTCCAAGTGGAACCTGTTCTATTGCTGGGCCTGGATCAGCATTCTGAGAGCGATCAGTTCACTCTTTATCTATATATTGTTACGCCAGTCAGAAACGTCTAGAATATTCGCGAGCCTTCGCATACTTCCGAGAAAATAAGACAATAACAACTTGTTTATCAAAAACACAAAAGAATGATTTATGACCGCCGTGCCAGATTACGCAACAGTTAGCGGCGCGACCATTCCCGCGCTTACTAGAACTTTCGATAAAGTTGGATATAAATTGACGCGCGATTCGGAAGCAAGTCAGTATTCGATTACGATACAGAGAGTTCACATCAAGTGATATTTGAGTGCGATAAGAGTGTTTAGTGATTCGGTAGTATAACTAAGTAGTGTTGTACTGTGTTTGAGAGTAATTAGTTTGGTGCTGAATAAACGTGTCTTATTTTGAGTAATAACCGGTTGCTTTTAATTCTTACGAATCCCAACTCGCAACAATATTAATATATTCACTAACATATGTCCCTAACTAGGTCTCAGTTCACATCCCTGGGCTACAGCCTGTGAGATGGGACAAGCACAGTATGAGGATAGGCCAAACCGAGTTTTACTAGCTCGTTCTTACTAGCACCTTAGAAGTTCAGCATTGCACTGAGGTGAACTGTATTAGCTATCACAACACACCACGCTATTACTGATAAATGTGGAGACTCTTTTCCTAGTTTTGTAAACAGATCTCTAGATGCGGTCATGATAGAAAGATACACATTTAGGACATGTTAGGTGTTTATTTGTGCGTATCAAATAATCAATTACTTCGATTAGGACTTAATAAACCAGCTACTGAATAAAATAAAAGCAAAATGAAATATTTATTAATAATAACTCATGAAATCAAATATATTTTGATCTTTATATCTACAAAGTGAAACTAAATAAATAATGTATCTTTATTGTAAAGCCTGTATGATAGTTCAATATTTCTGTTTAGTTAAAATAAATAACAACTCGAGCTTATATTGTAAGCGGGTTCACAGCAGGTACTTATACTAGTTTTAATTGGAACTTATTTAGATAAATCTAACCTTTTCAATATCTAGGTTACCACATAGATTATTTTCATATCAGTTTATTTAACTTGACCAATAGAGCTATCTAACTAATTTGTTTCCTTTTAAAATAAAACTTCACTGATTTTGGGTAATAGAGATTGAAAACAATTTCTTACACCACACCTCCTAGTGTGAGGACAAGTTCTTGATAATTATATTTTATGATCGGAACAGTTACTTCCTTATTACAGTTGTTCGCTAAACCAGGAACACTATAAGATTCTTCAAGGTCATATATATTATAATTATGTTCTATTGGGTAATTACCCAATAGAACCATCAAATACTTATCAAATCTGTGTGACTTTGACCTAATGCCTTTGTTATCACAAAAGCTAGAAAGCTTGACTTAATCCCTGATATGGATTTCATTTGATTATAATGGAGGATTGATCAACGCATCATAATCCCTCATAACAATCAATTGTATTGAATATGTTTATCTTTTACTCTTTCTAAATACTTATTTTTCTCTAACAAGGGTTGAAATTAGTATTAGTTATTTTACTGCTGAAAAGCATATAAACTTAAGATTATAGTTTCGTTTAGATGTCCATAATTAGTATATGATGTATCTAAAATTAGAATGCTCTTCGAGCTTAGTTTAGGTCAAAATAGGCTAGGATAGGAAGATGGAAGATAGGGATCCATCTAATCTTAAAATAAAAAAGATTTGGATCCCATACAGAACGGGGAAAACAAAATTAGTCTTTTATGAAACAATGGAATGTATGGATGCTTTGCTATTTTATAGATTGTAAAATTGAACACTACAAATTCAAAATATTAACATTCCCTTTGAAAGCAATAAGACTGACTTAGGTTGCTAAAAAATAATGTCTTCTCGTCCCTTGCATAACAAAAACTGACTAACCGACTTACAGTAGATAAATAAAATAAAATAAAAAAGCGTTTATTCTATTGCCTAAAATTTACATTATATCTATTTTCTATGAACTTATTTACTACTTATAAAACTACTGTGTATTCACTATCATGGTCCGAGTCCGGCTCGGCAATAGTCGCCTCTACGGCGTAGGCCTCCTCTAAATCCCTCCATACGTCCCTTTCCCTCGCCTTTCTCATCCAGTCCGATCCGCATTGCTTTGCAAAAGCGTCTCTCTCAACGTCTCAACGTCTCTCCATCGCATTCTAGGTCTTCCTGGTTTTCTTTTCGCTTCCAGTGGTATCCACTCAGTTGTCCGCTTTGTCCACCTAGAGTTGTTTAGTCTGCAGAGATGTCCGGCCCACTTCCATTTCAACTGTCTTATTTTTTTTTGTAGATCGGTTACCTTTGCTTTTTTCGTATTGCTTGGTTTCTTATTTTGTCCGACCTTTTTATTCCTAACATGCTTCGCTCCATTGTCCTTTGAAAAATTGCCAGTTTTTCCTGGTCTTCCTGTCGCAATGCCCACGTTTGACATCAATATGTGAGACAGGGAAGTATCGCGATATCAAACACCTTTTTCTTGACCTTTGTCTTGACTTCCTTGTTATTCATTATTTATTTTAATCCCTAGTACTTCTTCCACGCTACAGCAATTATCCGTTGTATGTCTTTAGCGGTATTGTATTCAAACGATACTAGCTGTCCCAGACAAACATATTCTCAGGCATACTCTATTTTCTGTCCTTCTACCATTACATCATCTTAACAAAACTTAAAAATTTCTTAAATTAACAAGTCTTTTAGCTCGGTTGGCAGTAACTCTGCCTTCTGCGCTGTGGCTCGATTCCCACCCAGGACAAACATTTGTGTGATGAACATAGATGTTTGTTCTGTGTTTGGGTGTTGTATCATATAGTACGTATGTATTTACAAAACTATTTAAGTATTCTATCCGTAATCTAGTTCCCATCAACAAGCTATGCTTAGTTTGGGGCTAGATGGCGCTGTGTAAAATTAATGTCCTTTAATATTTATTATTTATCTCCGTTAGTAATAATTTTGGTTTTGGACGAGTTAAGCAGCAACCCTACGTTCTGACTCTCTTTGGCAAGCTCGTTTACCATCATCTCAAAATCTTGTGTATTTTCGTTAAATATCACAACATCATCCGCGAGCCGGAGGAGACTTAATAACTCGCCATCGATTCTTATTCTTTGCCCTCCCAGTTTAGTTGCCTGAATACGGATTTGAGTACAGCTGCAACAATTTTCGGCGATATTGGGTCCCCTTGCCGAACACCTCTCTCTCTGCACTGGGAATTCTTCCCCTTCTCGTCCTAGTCGTACTCTACTGTAACATTTCGAGTTTTGCCGACCCAATACAATATAATAATAATGCAGAGGAGGAGTGGCCAAGTCAGGGATCGAGCTTCACTGGCAAGGGGTGGTGTCCTTGCCCATTGCTGCAATTAGTTCGCATCTGTGTATGTAGGTTTTTTTTTTTTTCGTACGACGGGTAAGCACTTGGTAATTTGATAAAGATAAGATAAAAAAAAGCTTTTATTTTTCCTTACATGGTCTTGCATATCTACTTACTTAATTCTAAATGACATAAATTAAACCTAAAGCTTATTCAATACTTATTCCTAACTATTTCTATCTAGGTGTTATGGTTATGCTATTTCCAATATTATATCAATATATCAATTTATTCATAGTTGTAAGGGGCCGCCTTTCGCGGCAAAAGCCTCCTCCAGCTCATTCCACCTCATTCTGTCTTGAGCGGCTCTGCTCCAGGTTTTTCCCGCTGTTTTTACTTGGTCATCGTCCCATCTTTTATATGGTCTTCCTTTGTTCCGTGTTTTATGTAACGGGTACCAGTTTGTTATTGTTTTGGACCACCTTTCATCTGGGATTCTCTGCAGGAGGACTTTTTGGACTGCATCTTGGACTTTCGTTTTTAATCTGATGGTATTGTTTCTGATCCTGTCTTTTAACTTGAGACCAACAAGACTCCGTTCCATTCCCCGCTGACAGGCTTTTATCCTCTCAAGATTGCTTACAGATAAAGGCCAAGTTTGACAACCATATGTAAGGCATGGCAGCAGGCAAAAGTATCCATGGCTTTACTTTTTAACTGGTAAATTACTCAAAACTAAATATTTCTTTCATCGCCCAGCACTTATTCCATGTATTTTTCGTTCGTCTTTCTACTTCTTGTTCTGTACAGGATTTAAAAGAAATCAAGTGTCCTAAATATATGTATTCTTCTACATACTGAAGGTCTGCAGATAGTAGGGTCAGGGGCACTTTTTGTCTGTTTGTCATAATTTTTGTTTTATTTACCTCTAGACCGACCTTCCTGCTTTCCTTACACAGTGACTCTATCATTGATTGTTTCTCATTAGGGTCTTCTGAGAACAAAACAATATCATCCGCGAACCTGAGATTAGACAGATCCAAATATCCATGGTAAATATCCATTTAGTCCCTTGTCCTCCCAGTCCAACGTTCGGAATATCTGTTCCAGCACGGCAATAAATATCTTCGGCGAAATCGGATCGCCTTGTTTTGCTCCCCTTTCGATTTTGAAGCACAGGCCTGGGCGCTCTAGTGATATTCTTGCGGTACTGACTGCATACATTTCTCTCAAAATATCTTTGTAGTCTTTGTTAACGCCTTGAGTTGCTAAGACTAGCCACATACAATCGTGTGAAATTGAATCGAATGCTTTACTGTAGTCAATAAAACACTGGTTGATTAACATTAATAATATTTGTGAGTCGTCTTAGTAGTGTTGCGGCAAAGATATTGTATAGACATGATGTGAGGCATATGGGTCTGTAGTTGGATATGCATTTTGGATCGCCTTTTTTGAATAACAGTATTATATTTGAATTTGTCCATTGTTTAGGTATTTATTTCTTTTGGAGTATCAGGTTGAAAAGGTATATATATATAAATAGTGGTGTCGCAAGTGTATCGCTGCCGTGTCTTAGCATCTCATTAGTAATACCATCTGGTCCAGGACTTTTTTCTGATTTCAGTTGTTTTAGTGAGTGTTCAATCTCGGTTTTTGTAAACATTGGTACTGGATTAGTGTTTATGTAATTCCAGTGTAGGTTTTCTTCGTTTAGGCTGTTATCCTTTGAGTATAAGTTTTTATAAAAATCTGTGGCCACTTTTAACAACTCATCTCTGTTCGTTAAAACTCTCCCAGTTTTATTTTTTAGTTGGACCAATGTCTTTGAATTACGAAGATGTTTGTAAGCTCCTTTAATAGCCCCTGTGTTTTTCAAGTAGGTTTCTATTATTCCAATTCTATATTTCTTTGTATTATTTTTGATGATTTTATTGATGGACTTGTATAGCTTGCTCAGCTATTATTTTTCTTTTCTCGATTTATTATCTTTGTTCTAATGTAAATACTGCTTCTTTTTCAA
This sequence comes from Venusia cambrica, assembly GCA_951394065.1. Lineage (NCBI taxonomy): Eukaryota > Metazoa > Arthropoda > Insecta > Lepidoptera > Geometridae > Venusia > Venusia cambrica. The sequence goes on from OX596058.1 coordinate 135,138, forward strand.
GGTTTTTCTTTGAAGTTCTGGAGCTATCTAAAATAGATTTTTCTGTACTTTCATAATGCTCTTACACAGATATTTGCTCGTCTACAAACTGATGTTCTGGATAGTTGTTTTTAATATTTCTCGATATCTATGTAATTTTGTGGTTTATGAGAGAAATGTGCTCTAGATTGGTATTTATTTTGGATATTTAATGTAATTCTGACCAGACGATGGTCACTTGAGTGCTTAATGTTTTTGAGTATGTTGCAGTTTTCTATGGTGTGTGGTGTATTTGTAGCGATGAAATCAATCTCGTTTTTGGTCTTTCCGTCTGGTGCAAGCCATGTGCATATTAGGTTTGCTGATTTTTTAAACATTGTATTAATAATTCTTAGATGTAGGTAATACCTAGGGTTAAATAGCATGTAGGAATATTTGACTGTCTAAAACTCTTATAGAATCTGGAATGCTACAAAACACAACGTGGAGGCCTAACTATACCAGATTAGACCTAGAGAGACTAGATTGACCACTGGCCATTATAAAGTATACAATCAGCAAATAAAGTAGGTAGGTAAGCTATCAAAAGTATATAGGCTATAGTAGTAGTAGGTAGCAGAGGTGTTAAAGTAGAGTTTAGTGGGTGGGTTGTATTAACAACTCACTCACTGCCGATGCCGATGCCTCCTCCTCTCCGCCGGCAGTGCTGGCATCATGGCACTCGTCATACGCCACCTGCGATGTTGATCAGGACGACACTCTTCGTTCTCGTTGCAGAATCCAAGTACAGGCAGGCGCTGAACCTGGCGCTGCTGAACCTTCAGGAGGCGGGCGTGCTGCGCGAGATGAAGAACACCTGGTGGAACGAGAAGCACGGCGGCGGCGCCTGCAAAGTGATCATGCTTCTTTACATGAGCAATCTCACACGAGAAACCAACAAGTTGACCTGTTAGAATAACGCGCTTTTGTTATCACAGGCACCAGAGGAGTTCAACAGCCAGGAGCTGGGCATCGCCAACTTCCGAGGACTGTTCCTGGTACTGGCGGTGGGCTGCGCGCTGGGCGTGGTGCTGAGCGCGTTGGACCTGTGCGCCTGCGCCGCTGGCCGCGCGCGCGCTGCCCGCCAGCCCTTCTGCCACACCCTCCTGCAGGAGCTACGCTTTGTCTTCCGCTTTGAGAACTCAATCAAGCCGCTACACGTGAGTAAGCCTCGTGCAATGATATACAATACTTCTACTTTTTTTTTCCTGGTAACTAATTTAATTCTCCGCTTATCTTCTTGTATTTTGTAGGATTCGCTGAACTCTTCCACGGCGGGCTCTTCACCGCCGCTCTCTGCGGAGGGGGAGAGGGAGGGGGATATGGAGGAGAGGGAGGAGGGGGAGGAAGATGAGCAGCGCGCGCGCTCTGGTTCACGGTGGCGGCGGCGCTCGTCCATGCACGCCGCCAGTCTACGTCTGGCGCGACACACGGCACGTGACTCCGCCACGCCGGCGCCCAACTCACCGCTACAACGCTCGCTGCGTCGCTAACATGTCACTGAGTGCGAGGCGTGCCAGCGCTCCACTCGTCCATGCACGCCGCCAGTCTACGTCTGGCGCGACACACGGCACGTGACTCCGCCACGCCGGCGCCCAACTCACCGCTACAACGCTCGCTGCGTCGCTAACATGTCACTGAGTGCGAGTCGTGCCAGCGCTCCACTCGTACATGCACGCCACCAGTCTACGTCTGGCGCGACACACGGCACGTGACTCCTATAAGTAGTAGTAGAGAGCTATATTCAATATAGCTAATGTTTCACAGTCATACAATAGCATTTTACAGAAGTTTTTTTTTTCAAATTTTTCCAGTATTGTTTCAGTTTGTTTATTAGAAACAAAAATACAAATCTTTTATCTTTATAGTGAAGAAAGTGATAGTATGATTGCACTCACATAGTAACTTGTAGTTTGCCTAAAGTGATCGTAGGATTATAATAATAATAATAAATAATAATAAAATGTATTTATTGTTCAGAAAATGGCCGTAGATACAAAAAATAATATAGTACTTAATAAAGCTAGGGTATCTAATTTTTTTTATAGTTATGTAATATACTGAACTAATGTAATGTAAGTACATATGTTAATCTTACCATATGATGTAGGTATTGTGAACGGTCCAGTACTTTGACACTTTGTTCTAACTAAGTTATTAAACTTGTATTTAGACACAAAAGGATCTTTGCTTTGGCTCGTGTTATACATGACAATGTTGTGGATAAACTTATCAGCATGTTAGATTTAACAATAGTTTTGGTAGGTAAGTACATAGTAAATTTAACTAAATAGGTATTTGAAAATGAGAAAAAGTTTGACTTATTAACTAGTAGTCCTTTGAAGTAAGTATCTAATATAATGTGTGTGTGTGTGTGTGTGTGTGTGTGTGTGTGTGTGTGTGTGTGTGTGTGTGTGTGTGTGTGTGTGTGTGTGTGTGTGTGTGTGTGTGTGTGTGTAGGTGTGTGTGTATATAATGAGTAGAAAGGTTGTGTAGTATTTGTGTTGTGTGTGTGACAAAATAGTGCATTGTTATTAGAAATTAGTTGAGTCCAAGTAGCTATTGCTTTAATTTATTTTTGCAAACTATGTGACATTTGTTTCATGAATAGTTTAAATTTTATTGATAGTGTTATACAGGTAAACAGCTAGGAAGTCGAAGTGTTTGTGTGCAAACGAAGTTTAAATTTTTGGACCATTGTATATTTTGTGCTTTCGTCTTTTGTTAGTGGAGTCTATATCAGGAGTAATTTTGTGTTGTTTTAAAATTGTGTGTTGTATAAATAGCTGTCTCACAGATAAGACCTCGCACTCATGGTAGAGTTGTTTTGTTGGAAACATTAGTGGTCGAGAATATGCTACCTTAAGGACTGCTCTTTGAGCCCTCTCCAGTGGAATCAGGTGTGTCTTGGAGGCTTCACCCCAGGATGTTACACGATATGTTAACAGCGATTGGCATAGGGCATAGTAGGTGTGGACCAGGTCTGAGGTTAGTATGAGAGCCTTGACGGCCTCGTTCGGATTTTTGTTTGGTCCTTCTCATCTGTTTCCGAACTAACCTTACGTTGACGTTAAAAACTTTTGGTGACAATTAGCAGGGTCGAGCTAGGCTCCCTCGCGTTGTTGCCAACTGTTTTGGAAAGTAAGTGTTGCCAACTGTTGTGGGTGGGCGTGAATAATTAGCACGGTCGAGCTAGGCTCCTGTGCGTTGTTCCGCCTTCCCATATCAGGATGGACGAGCGGCCTGTCGTAAGCGGGGGAGGGTCACCCCCCCCCTGTCGTCGGGAAGCTGCTGAAGCCGGTCCGTCTTGCGTGGAGACATCGCAGACTCCGCATAATGCGTTGCAGGCTGCGAAGCCCATACGCGGGGCGAACGGGCGCTTCATAAAAGGCCCTTCTCAGGGCCAAAAAACAATCGGCCCTTCTCAGGGCCACCCAACCGGCCCTTCTCAGGGCCCCCCAACAGGCTCTTCTCGGGGCCAGACGTCGGAGGAATCTGGCTCCGAAATGGAGGGAAGCCGGAAGCGGCCGTCCTCCTCGCTCTTCGTGCCCGGGGGATTCGACTCGGACACTGAGACCGAGGGGACGTTGGCCGCCAAGGTTAACACTGCCAGGAGAGGCAGAGGGAGTACCGCGAGGGCGGCAGCAAGGGAGGTGTTCCTCAAGCCACGGCCAGTGGATGAGGAACTCGACGAGGTCCTGCAGAGCAGGAGATATGGGAAGGGGCGTCCCGCTGTCGTCTCCGGCCTTGTGACTGACACCGGCAGTGATACCGATGTCACCGCAAGGTCCGGGGACCCCAGTGAGTTCAACGCCCAGGAGATGAGGGCGTTTGCGGGCGAGAGGATCGCCTGCATTATGGAGGTTGCTCGGAAGTCGGGCAACCTAAAGGGCGAGTTCGTCGCCCGACTAAAGCAGTCCGCCTCCGACTTGCGTGAGGTCGTGACAGCCCTCGCGGGCAGGACTGAGGTGGAGGAGACGCGCCACTTGAGGGCGGACAATGGCCGCCTACGCCTGGAGGTTGAATCCCTCCGGGCGGAAGTGAAGGCGCTGCGTCGCGGCTTCTCGGAAGCGAAGTCGGAGGCCGCTGCTGCTGCCACTGCTGCTGCCACTGCTGCCGCAGCTGGGCCGCAGGTGGCCGCCCCCACAGTCATGCAGGGGGCAGGGGAGCTGGTTGAGGAGCTAAAGCGCTCCTTGACCTTAACGTTCGGGGAGATGCTAAATGCCCGACTCGCGGGGATTGAGGAGCGTCTCCTGCCGGCCTCGGTGGCTCGGCCACCACTGAGGGCGGATGCCGTTAGGGCGGCAGTGGCTTCCGCGCCACCAAAGGCGACGCCACAGCCGGCTCGCAACCCTGCCCCCAAAGCGGGGAGAAATGCGGCGCCGGTGGCTGGACCCTCAGGGGTACCTGCCCCCGCCGCCGCTTCCCAGGGGAAGACCTGGGCAGCGGCGGTGGGTGGGGGAAGGGGCAGGAGTGGAACCTCCTCCACCACTCCCCCGAAGACTGCTGCCCCTCCCAAAGTGGCACCGGTGGCTGGCCCCTCCAGGGTGACTGCCCCCGCCGCTCCTGCCCAGGAAGAGACCTGGGCAACGGTGGCAAGGAAAGGAAGGAGAGGGGGCAGGGGGAAGAAATCAACTGCTCCTCCTGCCTCTGCCACATTGACTGGCGCGAGGCCGAAGCCGGTGGCCCCCCCGAAGCCTAAGGTGGCGCTAAGGACCCCGAAGTCCGCGGCTGTGGTGCTGCTGTTGCAGCCTGAGGCCGCGGAAAAGGGGGCGACTTACAGCGCCATCCTTCAGAAGGCGCAGGAGCGCATCGATCTCCAAGAGTTGGGGATCGATGAGCTCCGCTTCCGCCAGACGGCCACGGGAGCCAGGATGCTGGAGATTCCTGGTTCCCAAAACGGCGAGAAGGCGGACAGGCTCGCGGAAAAGCTCCGCGACGTCCTGTCCGAGGTGGCGACAATCACCAGGCCCGTCAAATCTACCGACGTCCGGATTACGGGCCTGGATGACTCGGCCACCAAGGAGAGAGTGGCCGCAGCGGTGGCTAGGGTTGGCGGCTGTGAAGCGCGGCTCGTAAAGGTCGGGGAAATGCATCCCGGCCTCGGCGGTGCGGGCTCCACCCTGGTGTCCTGCCCGATTTCAGCGGCCAAAGCGCTGCTGGAAAAGGGTAGACTGTTGGTCGGGTGGAGCTCGGCGCGAGTGGTGGCCCTAGGGGAACGCCCCATGCGCTGTTTCAAGTGCATGGAGCTGGGGCATACACGCCCCCAGTGCCCTTCCACGTCCGACAGGGGTGACCTGTGCTTCCGGTGTGGAAACACAGGTCACAAGGCGGCCACCTGCGGGCGGGCCGACCCCCACTGCGCTATATGCGCAGAGTCGGGGAGGCCGGCCGGGCACACAATGGGGACGCGAAGCTGTGTTCCCCCCAAAACGAAGGGGAGAACCGCTGGGGTCCGGACCACCCCAGTGACTCCACTGGTCGCTCCCGTGACGGGAGCGAGCCAAGCGACTTGCGAGGAGGTTGAGATGGCTGACTAACATGGATCAAGTCGGCCAACTCAACCTCCTCCAGACGAACCTCAACCACTGCGCCAGGGCTCAAGATCTGCTTATGCAGTCCCTGGCGCAGTGGAACGTCGACTTGGCGGTCGCTGCGGAGCCGTACTTTGTCCCCTCTCAGCATGCTTGCTGGGCTGGGGACCTGGACGACTCCGTGGCCATCGTGGGAAGGGCGCATGGCGGTCCCCCCCTCTCGGTAGTAGAGAGAGGTGCGGGGTACGTGGTGGCCAAGTGGGGGGAGTATGTGGCAGTTGGCGCATACTTCTCCCCCAATAGAACCGCTGCGGAGCTGGAGGTCTTTATGGACCTCCTAGCCGCAGCGGTTAGAAGGCAGGTGCCACGTCAGGTCCTCTTTATGGGGGACCTGAACGCCAAGGCCCGGGACTGGGGCAACCCCTCTACCGACACTCGTGGGGAGATTGTCAGGGAGTGGGGGGTTGCCACGGGACTGACCCTCTTGAATAGAGGGTCGGCCCACACGTGCGTGCGACAGCGAGGGGGGTCCGTGGTGGACGTATCGTTCGCCACCCCCGCTGTCGCAGCACGTGTCCAGTCGTGGAGGGTGATGTCGGAGGTGGAGACTCTCTCGGACCATAAATACATATGGTTCGAGATCTCCTCCACCTCCGACATCCAAGGGGGGCAAGTGGCGCGAGCGGACTTCCCGCGCTGGACGATCTCTCGCCTCGACGCCGAGGTGGCGTCCGAGGCGGCGATCGTCCAGTCGTGGTTCGCCGCGCCCACACACCCGGAGGCGGAAGTCGCAGCGAGCCGCTTCCGGGAGGCGGTGACCGCGGTGTGCGACGCCGCCATGCCGAGGTGCAGACGCCTCCCGGGCCGCCGGGAGGTCTATTGGTGGAGCTCGGAGATAGCGGATCTCCGAGCCGCCTGCTCGGCGGCGCGCCGCTCCTACGCTCACCGTAGGAGGCGGCGCCACGGGCGGACCGACGGCGAGCTGTCAGCCGAGGAGCTGACAGCCGAGGAGCAGCTGTACAGCTCCTACCGCGAGGCGAAGCGGGAGCTGCAGCTGGCCATCGGTCGGGCCAAGGAGCGGTCCTGGCGCGAGGCCCTGGAGGGCCTCGATAGGGATCCGTGGGGGCGCCCGTATAGAGCGGCCCGGAAGAAATTCCGGGGCCAGGCACCCCCGGTTGCGGAGTCCCTCGAGCCGGAGATCCTGGGCGGGGTGTTGGAGGGGCTTTTCCCCGCCATCGACCCCCACCACACCCCGCCCGCGATGGCGGCGCCCTCCTCGCCGGTCGAGGAAGTGGACCCGGACTCCATCCCACCTGTCTCAGAGGTGGAGATGGAGTTGGCCGTCGGCCGCCTGAGCGGCAAACGGACGGCGCCGGGTCCGGACGGGATCCCGAAGAGGGTCCTGAGGATCGCCCTCAGGGAGATGGGCGATCGGCTTCGGGAGCTGTTCGACGTGTGCATCACGTCCGGACGGTTCCCGAAGCTGTGGAAGGACGGCCGGCTGTGCCTGTTGCGGAAGGAGGGTCGTGCCGTAGACTCGCCTTCCGCATACAGGCCAATAGTGCTGCTCGACGACGCGGGGAAGCTGCTGGAAAGAGTGGTGGCTTCCCGCGTCGTCCGGCACCTAGGCGGCACTGGGCCTCAGTTGTCGGAGGCCCAGTTTGGGTTCAGAGCGAGGCGGTCAACGATCGACGCCTTGCTCTGGCTCAAGGGGTGGACGCAGGAGGCGGTCCGGGAGGGGGATAAGGCGTTGGCTGTCTCGCTGGACATTGCCAACGCCTTCAACAGTCTGCCGCACGGAACGATACAGGAGGCGCTCCGTTACCACGGGGTGCCCCTGTATCTGCGGAGGCTGTTGGCGGACTACCTCCAGGACCGCGAAGTCCTGGTGGAGGGACGCGACGGTCTGAGACGCCGTCGCGTCGTCCGCGGGGTTCCGCAGGGGTCGGTGCTGGGACCGCTCCTGTGGAACATCGGCTACGACTGGGTCCTCCGTGGCACGCTGCCCGCCAACATGCGGGTTGCGTGCTACGCGGACGACACCCTGGTCGTAGTCAGGGGGAGGGACCTGAGGGAGACGGTGCGGTTGGCCGAGGTGGGCACGGCCCACGTGATCGACCGCATCCGCTCCCTCGGGCTGGGAGTGGCCCTCTCCAAGACCGAGGCCCTGTTGTTCCACGGGCCTCGGGGGGGACCCCCGCCAGGGACCAGAGTGGTCCTGGACGGAGTCCCGGTCCGGGTTGGGACCCAGATGAAATATCTGGGTCTCATCCTGGACGGACGGTGGACTTTCAGGGCCCACTTTACCCAGCTGGCCCCGAGAGTCCTGGGAGCCGCCGCCGCACTGGGGAGGCTGCTGCCCAACGTGGGCGGCCCGAGCGCCACATGTCGCCGTCTATACTCCGGAGTGATCCGGAGTATGGCCCTGTACGGGGCACCGGTCTGGGTGGACGCCCTCGGTCGCGCGAACATGACCCTGCTGCGACAACCGCAGCGGGTCATTGCGACGAGGGTGATCCGCGGATACCGGACGGTGTCCTGGACGGCAGCATGCGTGCTGGCCGGCGATCCCCCCTGGGCTCTCCAAGCGGAGATCCTCGCCGAAGTTTACCACTTCGTGGCGGCGAGGAGATCCGACGGGGAGCACCTGGAGTGGGATCGGGTGGAGGGCCTACGGCGACAGGCGCGGGCCGCCATGTTGAGGCGGTGGGCGGAGGACCTGGCTCCACCGGTCCCTGGTCAGTGGACGGTGGAGGCCATTCGCCCGGTCCTCCGTGACTGGGTACGGCGGCGATTCGGGTCGCTGACGTTCCGACTGGTGCAGATGCTTTCCGGACATGGATGTTTCGGAAAGTACCTGCACCAGATCGCGAGACGGGAGGCGACCCCGGCCTGCCACGAATGTGGTGCGCCGGAGGATACGGCGCACCACACGCTGGAGGTGTGTGCCGCGTGGGGTCCCATGCGACACACACTTTCAGCCACCCTGGGAGGGGACCTCTCGCTGCCGAGCGTGGTCAACGCCATGCTCGACGGCGACAGGGAGTGGCAGGCGATGGTCTCCTTCTGCGAACAGGTGATGTCGCAGAAGGAGGCCGCGGAGAGGGTCAGAGAGGACGATGCCCGCTCTGACCCGATCCGCCGGAGGCGAAGGGGGGGTAGGAGGGGGCGGTTTGCCCGCCTTCTTCGACTTCCCCTGTAGTGGAGCCACCTGGTGGAGAGTCGGGGGACTCTCCGCCGGCTTGCACGGCTCCACTCGTCTGAGGGGTGGTCCTGGTGAGCAGTGACCACCCCTCCTTGGCCGGGGCCTGGACACGGGTTCCAGGCCAACCGCCGGGGCCAGATGGTGAATGCTAACGCGACCCCATCTCGGCCCCACGAAGGCGGGCGACTGCTCATAGTGGGTTTTTAGTGGGTTCGAGTCCCACATACCCCCTTCCACCACCCCCATGGTGGAAGGGAAATGCGAGGGCATTTTCCCACTTAAAAAAAAAAAAAAAAAAAAAAAAGGGCATAGTAGGTGTTCCTAATCTGTTGGTTGTTTGCTGCGTGCTTAATATTTTTGAAGACTGCTATTAATTTTCGAGTTCTAGATGTAAGTAAGTTAATGTGAGTTGCATAAGAAAGATGTTGATCGAGTGTAACACCTAGGTATCTGATCGTATTACAGTTTTCAATCGTTGGGCAGTTGCAAATTTGAAGACTGCTATTAATTTTCGAGTTCTAGATGTAAGTAAGTTAATGTGAGTTGCATAAGAAAGATGTTGATCGAGTGTAACACCTAGGTATCTGATCGTATTACAGTTTTCAATCGTTGGGCAGTTGCAAATTTGTAGAGAGTTGGTCGTATTTAAGCAGTGTGTGGTGTGAGCTTTTATGGAGTGGTTTGCAAAGCTTGGAAGTCCAGGTTTACGTAGTGAGAATGTTAAATATTTAGTTTTCGTCACGTTAAGCGTTAAAATGTTATGGTAGAGACATTTAGAAACTATATTAAAATTTGTTTGAGCGTACGTGAAGACCTTTTCCCAATTGCACACACATTGTATCTTGTAGTTCGCGTCGAACTGAGATCTCGTGATGTAGGTCTATTTTAGGTTCTATTATGTATTTAGCCACGGAACTACCTATACCGAAGCACTCTTTTTCTCAATCTCTCTTTATTCACCTCAGTGTAAAGCCAAAATAAAATCAAAGCACCGACCGTATGTCACAGTGGATGGGCAGCATACTATAAGTGAATTAGTCACACCCTTACTAACATGAACAGATTGATATATTTTTGAAAAGTGCTCTCAATACCGTTGACTTAGTAGTCGTGGTTTAAAAATCTACCCCCATGATCCAGACCATGAAAAAAATAAAACTTTAACTGTGAGCACCATTCTATCTGCTAAGCATGGCGATGAAGGCCAAACCTTACAGTTTTGGAGCAAGTTCATTCTACATTGTGTTGGACAAAAATGTGCATCACAAAATAAATTCTTGTATTTTATCGACTCCCTTGGTTTGCAAATGATGATATCAATAAGATTTATTTCATTATTGTTGCCAACTCACCGATTGGTTTCGCCTCGCCTTGAAGTTATTGTGCTTGCCATAATTGTACGAATTCTGCATCAAACCTCCTTGCGGCGTAAATTCAAATCGAGTATTGTATTGTGGATATGAAACCCACTTCAAAACACAATGGCGCGATTTCTGATTTCCCTCCAAGGTTGTACGTATGCCCAGATTTCTCCACGTACCCATAATTCCTAATTCGTTTTTATAAATATTTGCTAGCTAGTGATACCCCGCGACTTTGCTTGTACTTTACTTATGAACCAACGCATTACAAATAGTGCAGAACTTGCAAGCTCACTCACCATACCTAAGTAACATAAAGTGAATAAGTAACATAAGTGAATTACAAAAATAAATAGACCAGTTTTAATGACATTCCGAATACCGTCTCTTGCAAGACCTGATAATCATCCTTTGCTTATCTTCAAACCAAAGAAAAAAGAGAGAGAGAAAGAGAGTTCGAGAAAAAAGTGCTTCAATACGGTGAGAAAGGTGTAATGAAAGCACATTTTTATCATTTGTTAATAACGTTCTGTTTGAGAAATAATCTCCGTCACAAACCAGACTACACGAGAACTCAGTTCAGGGCGAAGTACTAGTATATTTTTATACACTACTAGCTTTTACTCGCAAATTCGTCCGCGTATCGGTTATTTTAAATAGGTGCAAGTATTATATTATAAACTAGCTGTACCAGTGCAGTTTCACTTGCACATAACATGGATCTCTCCTGCTTACCCCACAATAAAAAGAAGTGAGATTTTACATCACTGACATTAAATATTACCTATCTAATGCAAAGTTTCTAGTACGTGGCGGCCGCAGCGTAGTGAAGACAATTATAAATCGCTAGCAGAAGTACTTATCAACCCGTGGATGTCATTCGATTCAACTAAGGGATTTTAGCAGGCAATGGGCAAGCAGCATCTTCCATCCACCTGAGAACCTACCTGACACCAATACTGTGATCACCAACTCACCTGTCAAGCGTGGGGATATTGGCAAACTCCCCCATTACTCTTGTTGGGAGATGGGCAACATACTCTTTAGTACTAAACACAAATACTGCCATCATCAACTCGCCTTTCAAGCGTGGTTGTTATGGTAAATCCCCCGGTCACACTCATTGACACTTGAGAGTTGAGATATAAATGGCAGCATACACTCAAATAGGTAGGTTATCAGGGTGAGTTCACTCCATCGTAGACCTTATCTTTGTCTGTGCGTATCAGTTTCTAGTTAATATGGGTCCATCTGCTAACCGCTCCTGGATGTCATTAGATTCGACCAAGCGATTTCACCAGGAGATAGGCAGCAGCTTTCATATATCCTACCTACCTAACACCGACACTGTGATCACCGATTTACCTGCCAAGGATAGCGGCAATGAATCCCCCATTACTCTACAAATAAATAGACTCGCTTTTTCCCCTTCGAGGATTCACCTCCAATCACTACTCAGAGCGTAGATCTTATGAGGATCACCTACTACGAGTATATACCAACACTGCAACTACCGAATCGCAGGAAGAGCGTTGCTCCAGGAAACGTTTTTCACGTTTTATTCCAAAACAGTAACATGCACTAATTTCATACTTGGCGCACTAATACAGCATATATCGCTCTAAGTATGTGTTGAACTTAATTCGTTCTAGAAGATACTTTCCTGCTGGAGTAATGAACACGAGCAAGGCCACTGAATGGTCTAGTAAAAAAAATAGTTTGACATGCCTTTGCCCACGACATCAGTAGCACCATTTACTTATAAGGCAAACGCGATGCAGAAGTAATTAAATGAGATGAGATAATGGCAGGAGTATGGGATATGCCATCTTAAATGTCGTAAAAGGCGACCAGGAGATGAGGAGTAAATAGTATATATATTTAGGAACTTGACGACATCAGTACGACTAACCACCCACCTGCTCAGCATGGTAATTATGACAAACTTTTTTTGTTACGATTGGGAAACGGGCAGGAGAATAACAGTTGATGATGATAATGATGATGATAAACTAACATTTATGGACTGCAAAGGTAAAAACTGCTTTTTTTTAAATGTACCGTGATGTTCCGTAGCCAAGCGTATACACAACAATACACAGCAACTCTGAATTTGTAATGTTCGATATTACCTACCTTTTACGATTTTGCATTCCTTTTACAACTACAAATAATAAATACAAAGTTAGCTAAAATTTAAATCTCCAAAGAGTATTTAACTCATGACTCGTCATCAACCTTTCGCTTAGGTATACTTAGAAGTTAAAAGTGTGCTTACATTACACGCGTTACGCCGAAAATGTCTCTTTGACCACGCTAATCTCCGAAAGTACTAAACCGATTTTAAATAAAAGTTAATACAACTTTATAATTATTATTTTATATTTAAAAAAACAAATCGATCGTCAGATCCTGCCCTGAACAATACACAACACATCATCGAAAACCACATCCAAATCGGATAAGCCGTTCCGAAAATACGCGTGCACAAACAAACACAAGCAGACAATTTAAAAATTGTATTTTTATGCTCAGCTGCCTGTTTTTAAGTAGGTAGCATAATTTTTTTAACACAGCTTTTCTACGATTTTATTATGAGTATAGATAGATAGATAGATATATATATATGTTGGATATCTGGATAAATTTGACCGATTAGCTACTACATAGTGTGCAGACACGCACACCGAGGGTTCTGGCCCACATTCCCAGACAAAAAATGCAGGGTTTTTGAAGTCTTAGTGCCGGTCCGACTCACGTTTGGCCAGATTTTTTATTAGTTTATTTATTTACTACAAAGTAAGCACTATACTCACACCAACTTTGTTATTAACGAAAATAACAATTTATAAAAACGTTTCATCTATGGGAATCCCCTATTTCTTTGTTCATTATTAGTCAGGTCTGAATATTTCACACCTCCTAATGGGCAATCAACGTACTAATTTCCAAGTGCCTATCATTTGTGGTTTCAGGGATATGCAACATTTTATTCCGAACTTTGAAACCCATTTTGAACCCTAAGGCGGCGTTTACACACCAAGACAAATATGCCCTTGTAATTTCAAGACTGTACGCCCAGCGGCTTAGGCTGTGCGTTGTATCTAGTTGAATCAGTCAGTCAGTCCGAAACCTTCATAAAATTTTGAATTTTGTCGTCGACGAAACCCGGAAAAGATTCATCAAGAATTGGTGAACCTAGTAGGTGGAGTGAACTCTTATCTACAACAGTAATATTGGAAGCCAATTATTATTAGTAGATATTTAGTATTTCTAGGGCTAATTTCACAAACAACGTCGTTATCCAAGAATTAGTTATTCTCCAGGGTTAAAATTATTCGCTCTATTTACTCTTAGAACTAGTAGTTCGTCCCGAACTGAGATCTCGTGATGGTCTTAGGTATATAACGTTGTTCGAGGCTCTCTCTTGTTTGTAACTCTTATTATATACAAAACCAGAATGAGAGCAATGCACCGGCCGTATGTCCTAGTAGGTGGGCAGAATACAATAAGTGAATACGTCACCCCTTATTAACATGAAAATGATGGACAACATTTTTTTGATGTTTTTGTGAAAAGTGCTCTCAAAACCTTAGACGTCGTGGTTGAAAGATCTGCCCCTCTAGCCCACGGATGTCGTTAAGTCAACCAAGGGGCATCACCAAAAAGGCAGCAACATTTTTCTGTGTGTAAACAAAACTTTAACTGTGGGCACCAATTTTTATCGACACCCTAGGTTTGGCAACCCTATTGAGTGAATAACGAAAAATAATTTGACCAGTTTTTTTGAGATTCCGAATACCTATGATCTTGACCGGACCTGATCTTAAAAACCACCCCTAATAAACGGTAAATTAACCAAACCCCCATTCATATGATATTTCACGTTTTCAGAATTTTTCAAGGCTTTGATCTTATTAACCCCTTTCTACCCCTTTTGCAACCCTTAATGTCAATACAGGGGTGGTTTCAGCATATTAAAAAAAGGTAATTTTGACGACAACCCCCTCTAACAGTATATCCTACAAGACATATTAAGTGTTTTACCCTCTAAACTTTAACCCCTTTATTACAAAAACCAACCCTAATCAAAAGTAAAATATGTATTTTTTTAATATGCACCCGATACTCTTTCAAATGACACCCCATTAGCCAAAAATATTCATGTCAAACTTAACACCCCTATTTCTCAAAAAATACCCTAGTGTCAAAAAAATCCTAATACAGATTGATGAGTATTAATATATTCTCTGCATATTAAAAAAAAATTATAGATTGGATCAACCATTCAAAAGATATGGACGAAAAATTGATTTTATTTTCACCCCAATATCTCAAAAACTACCCCACTTATAAAAAAAAACCCCGCGACAATCAATTTCTATTTATGTTATCTCTTTAACAGTTTAAATTTCACCAAAATTGGATAAACCGTTCGACAGTTATGCCGTCACAAACATTGCCACATACATACATACATACAGTGCCGGATTTCCCAACTTAACTGAGAGATCTCGTTCGCTTCGCTCACTCGATCAATAACTCATATAACGTTTCACCACTTTGTTAAGATAAAAAGTTACTCCTAGTAATTTTGTATGTAATTTTGACTTAATAATAATAATAACATTTAATTCAGGTAACTTAAGAATAGTACAAAATGGTAAATTTACTAATTCTTAAAATTAAAGGTTACCTACCTAACATCTAACGTATTTATAGATTACCTATGCATGCTTACTTATTTACCTACATACTCTAAAACCAAACAGATTTGATCATTATAAAGTAGGTAGTTGTGTACCTATATCGACGTACAGTTTACTATATCACAGTGTAGGTGAGTGAGAAAATGAAAATGGTACCTACATCCATTTGCATTCATCACATTTAGATTTTTTTATTTCAATATAAGCCTATTTGTTCTTTCAGAAACACCAATGTATATCCCCTATCAACCATGCGACCAACGAGACAATCAACCACTGGTGATTTTAGTGGGTTTAGTGTATCGACAGCACACAGTTATAACATACACAAAGTTAATACAGCAATAGCATCATTACACCACGAATATATGACATTTAGAACTATAATAATGTCAACATTAACTTCTTTCTTTTGGCGAGCAATCGTCTTACCAAATACTATTCAAAATGTCCTGGTAAGATGATGTAAGGTACCTACTGAGAAAATGACAAGCCTATTTAATGCAGCCCCTCCAACACAGGGGGATAAAGCAGCGCTGTGAACTTGTTCGTAGCGCAGCATCCGCAAAGGCTCCTCGGAAGCCTTGCGATACAGAGGGCTTCACGGAAGTAGTGAAGAAGCGGAAGCCTTCTTGTAGGAAACAGTGCGGCACTGCAGCATGCAGTGACCAGCTCTTCCGAGCAGAAGTATCCACCACGCAGATCTACGTGTCCCGAGTCCACTACGACGTGAACACCGTAGAGGTGGTGGAATACATCAAGAAGAAAGCTGGAGTGGGTTTGAGAGTAGAGAAACTGGACTCTCGTCATAATGTGAGCTTCAGTTCATTTATGGTGATGGTTTCTACTGCACGCATCTCGACCTTCTTGAGCCCTGACTTCTGGCCGAAAGGGGTGAAATTCCGGCGGTTCAGAGGCCGTCTGCCACACGTCAGCGACTACACGTGTAACCTAGATTAAATAAGTTTTAATAAATATTGTATGCATTTTAGTTTTAGATATATATTTTATGGGTCCTAGAATTAGTATTTAACATCATGTACTATTCTTATGTTACCTGAATTAAACGTTTATTATTATGAATGTGTCTGCATTCACATTCATTCCACATTCAATGTCCGACAGATAACAAATAAACCTATAGCTATATCCTATGTCCGTACTTTTTTTTTATTGTACGACGGGGAAGCTCTTGGCCTTCATCTCACCTGAGTGGCGAGTGTCAGTTGTAATATTGCTCCATACCTACTCGATCGCGTCAGCGTTTGCCACGATTTGTATGAAATTTGCACATCGCCATCTAGTGTAATTAATATGAAACACAATTCGCGAGTGCAAGATTTGTACGGCAAACCTATCGAGCATCGACTGTCGGACGAGAGTGGGGACTGGGGACGCTATCGCTCATTATTGGTTGTTTCAACCAAACACGATCATTTTGGCGTAAACTTTATGTAACTAGTGGGGGCTGGTTATTAGAAAAATACGCGCGCCTTTGATTATTCCACAATTTATTCGCTACTTTGACATGCACAGTACAAACGGAGGGCGACGCCATTGCCCTTTCTTACATACTACCTTAGCCTAAAAAACAAATCAATATGTACCCTCAACTTATCAATAATATAAATTCAAAATTATGATGTACTGAACGTGTCGCCAACACTCCCACCCCTAGTGCTGGCACAGCACTATTCTCCTAATGAAATAGGAGCGACACGTGCCGCAGAACGCCTCCAGACGCCAGTCCGAGTCCTCACGTCGATCTGTCGGACGCGACCGTCTCTAGACGTGATCACACGTTGGACGACACCTTTGGGCCACACGTTACGGGGAGAGTCAGGATCGACCACTAAAACTAAGTCACCGACCTGTAAAGGTTTTTGCTCCTCGGTCCACTTCTTCCTAGGTATCAGCTGGGGCAAAACTTCTTTCAGCCATCGTTGCCAGAACATATCGGCCAGCGTTTGCGCCTTCCGCCATTGTTTTCTTAAAAACAGGTCTGAATTGTCAAACTTACCGATGACAGGAAGGTTAGAAGAGGTTCCCAGGAGAAAATGGTTTGGTGTTAAACTCTCCACGGTTCCGGGTTCGACTGACACATGTGACAGGGGTCGACCGTTCACGATGTTCTCGACTTCAGCCAACAGCGTGCTCAGCACTTCATCTCTGGGGGCGCGTTCATTCAGTATTACCTTCAGCGCAGTTTTTACACTGCGAATTAACCGTTCCCACGCCCCACCCCAGTGTGGGCTCAGCGGTGGGATGAAGTGGAACTCCATTTGGTTGTTGGCTGCTTCGGCTTGTAAGACTTCATTGTTCAGTTCCTGCATTGACTTCTGCAGTTCTTTATCGGCGCCACGCAGGTTCGTGCCGTTATCACAGTAAACATGGCGAGGCCAACCACGTCTGGCCGCCATCCGTCGCAGTGCCATGACTAGTGCGTCCGTAGTAAGAGATCCTACGATTTCTATATGTACGGCACGAACCGTGAGGCACGTAAACAAAACTCCATACCTCTTTTCCCTGCGTCGCCCCACTGCAACCTCCATGGGCCCGAACAGGTCGATCCCACAGTAGGTGAATGGACGGTGATGATGCGCCATACAAGCCTGAGGTAAGTCACCCATTCTAGGTACGCGAGGCGTAGCCTTTCGTATTCTACATAACATGTATTTAGAAACTACATACTTAACTGTAGGCCCTAGCCTAATTAACCAATATTTTTGTTTCAGCTCGTTGACCACAGTTTCCTGATTGCCATGAGCTGCCTTGACATGATAGTGTCGGACGATCAGGTGAGCTATAGGGTGCCGGCCGTCGAGGATCACGGGCCTCTTCGTTTGCAGGTCCACGTCTCGGACGGCGTCGATGCGGCCGTCGGCACGCAGCACGCCTCGCTCGTCGACCACCAGACACAGGGAAAGTAGCTTGCTAGATTTATTTATACGTTTACCATTTTTTATTGCAGCTATTTCCTCGGAAAACGTCTCAGCCTAGGCATGTCGCAGGAGAAGTAGTTCCGCGCGCTCCAGCATGCCGCAGTCCAACGAACTTACCGTAGAATCAGCAGTTAACGCGCTATGAGCGGGCGGCGGCGGCGGTTTACCTTTTCAGTGGGGTTGTCCCTCCACAGAAACCTAAATGCGTGCTGGTCGTCCGGCTGAACTTTGACCCTTAGGAAAAAATCTTGAATGTCACCTGTTACTGCAATTAAATTCTCCCTGAAGCGCAGCATTATCCCAAGTAGCGATGACAACAGATCCGGTCCTGTAAGTAGGTAATCATTGAGACATAGCCCGTTTACCTTTGCAGCCGAATCGAACACCAGGCGGAGTTTTTTCTTGTTTGGATTATCTATCCCAAAGTGAGGTAAGTACCACGTCTTATCGGTAATAGTAGTGTCTGTCAGCTCCGTAGCAAAATTATTATCTAATAAATGTTTAATTCTATCTTTGTACCTTTGAGCGAAACCCGAGTCCTTTTCCATCTTCCTATCCATACTCTTAAACCTTTTCAGAGCAGCCGGATATGAGTGTGGCATTCGGCAATCATCATTCTTCCATGGCAACCCTACCCACCACCGACCATCAACGAGCTCGGCGGACTTCTCCAGCTTGGCTACTGCAAGTAAGTCATTTTTATTCTGACGGGGCTTACCGCAAACGCCCATGGAGTCCAAAGCAAACGAGCGCCTCACCTCGTCGTGGAGATCCTGGAGCTGCTGGTCCAACTGGCGCGCAGCAGACGCCGGCGCCGCCACTGACTCAGTGTCCGACACGAACAGAGTCGCGTGGGCCTCGGGGACGGATCTGGAAGCGGAAGCGGAGGTGCTCCGGGGCACGTGCCACTTACCATGGACACACCAGCCTAGGGGGGTGAGTGTAGCGAACGGTTCCACTTTACTACCTAAGTTAATCTCTATCGGGATCATTAAATGATAATTATCTTGACCTATTAATATTTCAGGTTTTAAATCAGTTGAACACAATAAATGTTTTATAACTGACAGACTTTTGTACTTATTACAATCAACAAAAGACATTTTATTTACAGGCAAATTTAAGTTTTTTACTGTACGAGCCCTAATCGAATAAACTTTATTGTCCATTCCAGAAATGTCTATATTCGCGACCATAGTATCACATGAAAGTTCTTCATTGAAGGCGCCTCGGATCCGGAAAGGCTCGCGGCGGCCGCACAAACCCGCGCACTCGGCAAGTCTTTGGCTTATCAGTGAAACGGTCGAACCATCGTCGAGTAGCGCACTTGTGTCTATTATACCGTTAGCACTATGTATACGTATGGGTACGACTTTTAATAGCACTTTGCACTCACTATCGCGCGCGTTAAGATGTGATACCAGCTCGGCTACGGGGCCGACGGACACGGGCGAAAACGGGATCGGCGGCACCGTCGCCGGCAGCCGCTCCAGCGGCGCAGGCGCCGGTGCAGACGGGAACACGCTGCGTCGCTCCTCGGGCACGCACGGGAAATGGAGAAGTGGGTGATGAGCCTGGCCACAGCCATCCTTGTTGCAGGCGGGTGCTGGACATGT
The DNA here is from genome assembly GCA_951394065.1 of Venusia cambrica. Lineage (NCBI taxonomy): Eukaryota > Metazoa > Arthropoda > Insecta > Lepidoptera > Geometridae > Venusia > Venusia cambrica. The sequence continues at coordinate 154,523 of OX596058.1, forward strand.
GTCGCGGTCGTGTTTTGAAACAAGGCATTTAAAACATAGGCCATTTCTTTTCACGACTTGCCATTTCAACTTTCTTAATGCCCTTTTAAATTTAGAGCAAGCTGTTAGCTTTGTATGAGCAGTTGTTTGGCAGAATACACATTTATCATATTCTGTGGATGTGTGCAATAATGTTTGAGTGCGAGGTTGAGTAGTTTCGCTATGTCTTTGCCTCTGTTGATAACTTTGAGTAGGTACAAAGTAGGTATTCATTGTTTGAGAAACTTTGATTGCTTCATCTCGCAAAAATTCGGATATTATTACAAGGCGAGATTTGTTACCTTCAGTTATCTGAACCAAACAATAATCCGTCCATTTAGCCAAAAGAATGGTAGGTAATTTTCTTAATATAATCGATGCAATACCTATGCCTTGTAGGTATTCTTCTCGGCCGACAGTGCGCACAGTTTCAACAAAATTCTGTATTTTGACCGAGAAGGGCACAATTTCCTTGTGATAATCATGGGACATTGGCTGCAACTTTTGTATGTCACTCACCAGTTTCGATAGGATGTATTCAGGATTGCCGAATCTCAACGTGAGTGTGGACATTATGGCTTCAGGAGATGACGCACTTATGAGCAGAGCCGAGACGGCTTCCTTGGCGGCTCCACGAAAACATTTTCTCAATCGCCACATATTTTCCTTGGCTGTGAACTTACATAGTTCCGTAGATTCTTCGTACGCGTTCTTGAACGTGAGCCATTCCATGGGGTCGCCGGAGAACTCGGGGAGCTCCCGGGGCGTGCAAACGCGGCTCAGCAGGTTCGCGTGCGGCGCGTGAATGGTGGAGGCAGCGGCGAGATCTCTCAGCGCGCTGGCTAGCATCTGGACTGTACCTTCGGTGCTGGTAGCGGCGGCCAGCGGCGCCGCAGGAGACGACGCGGACTGGATTACCGCCGCCGGCGGCGCGGCCTGCGCCACTGGTGGCGGCTGCGCCCTCGGTGCCGGCGGGTACGAGGTCGCCGCCGCCGGCGTTCCAACTTGGCACTGCTCACCCGTATAAATACCATCTTCGGGGGCAGGCAGGCCTTTATTAAGTTCCAGATAGCTACTTTGTACCCAGTCTTCGACGCGACTACGGCCTTCGGTACCATTGTGTGAACTGTATTCTTCGTCTAGGCTAGCTAGATCTGCATCTAACTGTTTGTCGATAAGTTCCGTGTGTAACTGTACTTTCTTCCGTTCTGCTTCCAAAATAAGCTGCGCCCTTCTTGCCCGCATTGAAGATGTGGAGCCTTTTTTGGATTGTAGGCTTCGTCGTTCACCTTTGTTTGACATGGCGGGAGGGGCCAGCGGCTGTTCCGACTTGATACTCGCTGGATGCACAGTTTGGCTCAAAATAGGATTGATAATTTCACAACTTTTTGCTTGCTGCATGACATTTGAAGTCGAAGCGTTCGGGGTTTGGAAGTTTTCTTGTGGGATGGCGCCATTTGACGCGAGGTTAGCGGCCACGTTGCGATTACTATCTCGCGGCACTGTTCTTCGCGTATTTACCATTGTTCGCGGCGCGGTAGGCGTTCTAAACATATATCCGGCTCGAAGTGACCAAATGTAACTAGTGGGGGCTGGTTATTAGAAAAATACGCGCGCCTTTGATTATTCCACAATTTATTCGCTACTTTGACGTGCACAGTACAAACGGAGGGCGACGCCATTGCCCTTTCTTACATACTACCTTAGCCTAAAAAACAAATCAATATGTACCCTCAACTTATCAATAATATAAATTCAAAATTATGATGTACTGAACGTGTCGCCAACACTTTACTTTACGCGTTCGTAAAGTTATCACTTCCCATCGCTTGGATTTTCACAATGAGAGTAGAATGAGTAAGTACGTAAATAAGCACCATATAATAATAGCACATAAATAAGCATATTATAATTATAATAAAATAGGGATTAGGTATATTTATATTTTTTTTAATGAGTAGATAGTACCTACTTAAACCTGCCTATCCTACCTACTATCTTTATCAAGCAGCAGATTTCCTCAACCTTAACGTTTAAGTTCTGATAAAATAAAGCCTTGTTGATAAATCAATTTGTTAGTCTTCATAGTTAGCAAGGTACCTAGCTTCCTACCTAGGTAGGTACCGTCAAACGGGGGAAATAACGCCGCCGCAAAAAAAAAAAAAGCAGAAACAGCGCCATCTTACTGCATTGATTTGAACGAGAAGGGCAGTATCGTTCAGAAATATCATAAATTTAATGCTGTATTTGGAACATTTTATGAATCTTACGCCTTAGAAAGTAACTAATTATCAAGCTACGCTCGATAGAAACGCTGTCAGCCTATTTTAAATTGGTCCATGGTACAAAGCGACCAGATAGTGGTAATGTCATTCTAAATTTGGTTGGTTTAACTTAGTCACCATTCGCGGTGAGCAAACGCTCATCGAGTGATCTTCAATTATAGGTAACCCACACTACTACTAGCACACGGGTTACAAGTTGATGGTTGGTTACGCCGCCCGGACCGTACAATACATATTACGTAATACGTAATATTAACACCAGGCCGGCCACTGGACAAATCGATGAACGCATCGCGTTTCACTTCACGCATATAAGAATATTCCATAGAAAATTAAATTATTTTAATACAAAATTTGAAAAATACTATTTTATTACATCTTTAAACAGAGATATATTCGTGGTGTAATGATGCTATTGCTGTATTAACTTTGTGTATGTTATAACTGTGTGCTGTCGATACACTAAACCCACTAAAATCACCAGTGGTTGATTGTCTCGTTGGTCGCATGGTTGATAGGGGATATACATTGGTGTTTCTGAAAGAACAAATAGGCTTATATTGAAATAAAAAAATCTAAATGTGATGAATGCAAATGGATGTAGGTACCATTTTCATTTTCTCACTCACCTACACTGTGATATAGTAAACTGTACGTCGATATAGGTACACAACTACCTACTTTATAATGATCAAATCTGTTTGGTTTTAGAGTATGTAGGTAAATAAGTAAGCATGCATAGGTAATCTATAAATACGTTAGATGTTAGGTAGGTAACCTTTAATTTTAAGAATTAGTAAATTTACCATTTTGTACTATTCTTAAGTTACCTGAATTAAATGTTATTATTATTATTAAGTCAAAATTACATACAAAATTACTAGGAGTAACTTTTTATCTTAACAAAGTGGTGAAACGTTATATGAGTTATTGATCGAGTGAGCGAAGCGAACGAGATCTCTCAGTTAAGTTGGGAAATCCGGCACTGTATGTATGTATGTATGTGGCAATGTTTGTGACGGCATAACTGTCGAACGGTTTATCCAATTTTGGTGAAATTTAAACTGTTAAAGAGATAACATAAATAGAAATTGATTGTCGCGGGGTTTTTTTTTATAAGTGGGGTAGTTTTTGAGATATTGGGGTGAAAAGAAAATCAATTTTTCGTCCATATCTTTTGAATGGTTGATCCAATCTATAATTTTTTTTTAATATGCAGAGAATATATTAATACTCATCAATCTGTATTAGGATTTTTTTGACACTAGGGTATTTTTTGAGAAATAGGGGTGTTAAGTTTGACATGAATATTTTTGGCTAATGGGGTGTCATTTGAAAGAGTATCGGGTGCATATTAAAAAAATACATATTTTACTTTTGATTAGGGTTGGTTTTTGTAATAAAGGGGTTAAAGTTTAGAGGGTAAAACACTTAATATGTCTTGTAGGATATACTGTTAGAGGGGGTTGTCGTCAAAATTACCTTTTTTTAATATGCTGAAACCACCCCTGTATTGACATTAAGGGTTGCAAAAGGGGTAGAAAGGGGTTAATAAGATCAAAGCCTTGAAAAATTCTGAAAACGTGAAATATCATATGAATGGGGGTTTGGTTAATTTACCGTTTATTAGGGGTGGTTTTTAAGATCAGGTCCGGTCAAGATCATAGGTATTCGGAATCTCAAAAAAACTGGTCAAATTATTTTTCGTTATTCACTCAATAGGGTTGCCAAACCTAGGGTGTCGATAAAAATTGGTGCCCACAGTTAAAGTTTTGTTTACACACAGAAAAATGTTGCTGCCTTTTTGGTGATGCCCCTTGGTTGACTTAACGACATCCGTGGGCTAGAGGGGCAGATCTTTCAACCACGACGTCTAAGGTTTTGAGAGCACTTTTCACAAAAACATCAAAAAAATGTTGTCCATCATTTTCATGTTAATAAGGGGTGACGTATTCACTTATTGTATTCTGCCCACCTACTAGGACATACGGCCGGTGCATTGCTCTCATTCTGGTTTTGTATATAATAAGAGTTACAAACAAGAGAGAGCCTCGAACAACGTTATATACCTAAGACCATCACGAGATCTCAGTTCGGGACGAACTACTAGTTCTAAGAGTAAATAGAGCGAATAATTTTAACCCTGGAGAATAACTAATTCTTGGATAACGACGTTGTTTGTGAAATTAGCCCTAGAAATACTAAATATCTACTAATAATAATTGGCTTCCAATATTACTGTTGTAGATAAGAGTTCACTCCACCTACTAGGTTCACCAATTCTTGATGAATCTTTTCCGGGTTTCGTCGACGACAAAATTCAAAATTTTATGAAGGTTTCGGACAGACTTGCAAAAATTAACTCACATATGGCTTTCAGCATTATAAAATTTTGCCTTTTTGACCCAAAATTTACTTATGCTTTACGATGTTGTCAACTGTGGAAACACAGTGAGCTGGTGGAAGGCCTAGGCAACATAATAAAGAACACCCTTTCCACGGTTTTGAATATTGAGTTGGATGACAGAGCATGGTCGCAGGCCACATTGCCTTTTCGATTGGGCGGCTTAGGTATACGCAAAATTTCTAGTGTTTCTTTGCCAGCGTTCTTGTCTTCCGTCTATAGTACACATTCTTAGGTTGAGGAAATTATAACACCATCAATTTCGGCTGTTCCAGGCAATATACTCCAAATTTCTTATCTTGACGAGGCTCGAAAGGCTTGGCATAGTGCTTGTCCTAATACCGATCCCCAAAACACCTTTCGGCACAACGGCAGTGGGACGGGCCTCTGTGCGAGTTGACACGGAATTATCTATTACATACGTGCTCAACCTCCACAGATCGTGCTCGTCTCTTAGCTGTTTCAAAATGGGAATCAGGTCTTTGGCTGCAAGCACATCCATCTTACAATACCGGTACACTTATGGATCCTGTAACTTTCCGTATTGCCACTTGTCTTAGGTTGGGTGCAAGATGCTGCGCCTCTCACCAGTGCCGGTGCGGTGCGGCCGTAGATCAATTTGGTTTTCACGGACTTTCGTGCACAAGGTCTGCCGGCAGGATTTCGCGCCACGCTAGTCTTAATGACATTATCCGTCGAGCTTTTACCAGTGTCAATGTGCCAGCCGTTCTTGAACCGAATGGTCTGTTACGTGATGGTAAGCGGCCCGGTATGACTCTTGTCCCTTGGGAAATGGGTAGGTCTTTGGTGTGGGACGCTACCTGCGTCGACACCCTAGCCCCATCTCATCTCCCTGGGACATCAGTTAGGGCTGGTGCGGCGGCTGATTCGGCCGAGGATCACAAAAGGCGCAAATATAGTGGTCTCGACAGAGCTTACCTATTTGAGCCTTTTGGGGTGGAGACCTTGGGTCCGTGGGGAGCCGGTGCCCTCCGGGTTTTCAAAAATATTGCGGGGCTTTTGATTGAGGCGACACGTGACCCAAGGGCTGGCTCTTATTTAGGCCAGCGAATTAGCATAGCTATTCAGCGTGGCAATGCAGCCAGTGTCTTGGGCACGCTTCCGTCTGGTACTGGTCTGGAACAGTTGAGTTACCTATAGGCCGTTTGTAACGGTCCTTAGGTAATCTGACTGATTCCTTTGTACATAGTTAGTTTAATATCTACTAATTGCTAAAGGCCTGTAGAAACTGGCTACTTATAGTATTGACATTCGAGGTGGTGGGGAGGTGGGGAGGTGGCTGAGCGTGTTACTGAAGCTACAAATCTTGGGCTTATTTTGGACAGCTGGCTTCATTGTGAGTCATGAGACGGAAGGTGTCCATAGCTGTTTTTATAGACTGAAATTACTTGATAAAATAAGACCGCACTTAAGTGAAGAAATCCGCGTAACACTTCGTGAGTCTCTCATTCTGTCTGAGCTAAACTACTGTGATGTGGTGTCTGGTTCATATCATACAGCGGGTACAAAACGCCTGGGCAAGATTCGGTTCTCAAGTCTCGCCTCGCGCTCAGACTATACAAAACGCCTGGGCAAGAGTCGGTTCTCAAGTCCCGCCTCGCGCTCAGACTATACAAAACGCCTGGGCAAGATTCGGTTCTCAAGTCCCGCCTCGCGCTCAGACTATACAAAACGCCTGGGCAAGATTCGGTTCTCAAGTCCCGCCTCGCGCTCAGACTATACAAAACGCCTGGGCAAGATTCGGTTCTCAAGTCCCGCCTCGCGCTCAGACTATACTAGAGCCCTATAGGTACTTGACTCTAAACATTTATTTAAAATGAAATCGAGAAGAGACCTTCACCTCGCTGTACTTCACCTGGGAGTTATCAAAAGCTAGTTTGGTTTACACTTAGTGAAGTGTAGTGTAGTGAAGTCACGGTATCAAAGAAGATAATGTACTAAGTAGCGAAGCAGAACCACAGAACCACAGAACCACAGAACCACAGAACCACAGATCGATGGCATTTCGTGGCTCCTTCAGACCGCTGCTGGATTAGTTACCTCTTCCAGTGCGCGTTCTCTAATTATTGCACACTTTTAGATGCGTTTACCAAAAATACTTATACAGCTTTTACTAGCCCAACTAGAAATAGGTGTAACCACCTCCCCACCACCCCACTTTTCATTTCTTATTGATAGATTGGCAGCCATTTCGAAGTTGGTTCGTTTTTAGTCTTTCAGTTTATTTTTTATTACTCTTCTACTTTAGAGCGTGTAGGTTTCCCGAACTATTTAGGTGTATATTATTTATTTAGATACAAGTATTTAGGGTGTAGGTTTCCCGAACTATTTAGGTGTATATTATTTATTTAGGTACAAGTATTTATCACCATAGTGACGTTATCCTTCGTAAAGCTCTGCCTAAAAATCAGCGCTGAGGTAGGACCAATTTGATGGACTCAGCACAGCACGGAGCAGATCCTATGCATACTTATATTATACGTAATAAGTTATTAGTATTTGTAGGTACCTATTTATGTTTTTAAAACTACTTGTTTTTTATCGTATGTTACGATTTAATGCTCTTAATATATTTAATTCATTGTTGTTTTGTCAAATAAATGTGTATCTTTCTTTTTTCTTTTCATTCCTTTTTATTTTTGCGGATCTATGAGTAGGGTCGCGATGTATCTAGTCAGTTATAGTTGACGAATATCGGCGTAACGTTATTTTGAAAATGAGAATAATCGTCGCGACGAGGCGACGTAGTTTAGTGATGGTGACGCACGGCACCGAGGAGGCTGAGGAGTCGCGGGTGACGGGTGACGGGTGAGGGGTGACGGGTGAGGGGTGACGGGCGAGGACGCGATGCGCGCGCAGCCCGCCGCGCCGCGCCGCGCCGCCGCGACGTATCGAGTGATCGACGGCGGCAGTGTGCGACATGCAGTCCGAGGAGACGGACGTCCCGGCGCCGGCCGCCGCCGCGCGCCCCCTCGTGCGCCCCCTCGTGCGCGCCGACGAAACCGGAGAGGTGGACGCCTCCAGGTGCGACTAGCTCCACGCTATCTCCGCCGCTGCTGCCACCCCACTCCTCACGTTCACGGGACGTGGAGGTTTAGTTGCAGGTTTCCCAGAAGTCCCCCTAACCCGCTTGTCTTTTCTTGACCGTATTATACCGACCCGACGATATCGTGTAGCTTTCCGTTAATTTCCAAACGATTGTTATCATGTGTAAATGTTCAAGTTACATAGTAAAGTATACTATTACGTAGGTCTCAGATCAAATTAACCGAAGGTACGTAAAGTACCTACTACCTCCTACGCTCTGCGGTCTCTCCTGAAACGTTTCCTTAACATCAGTAGTTTGTTTATTTTCTATTTGCCTACGTAACTAAACTAACTAAAGTTAAACTATTGATGTGCTGGTTCTCCTGGGTACCGATTTGTATCGATCGCTCGATCGATATTTGTTTACAAGCTGATTCAATTTTAAATTAATGTACTATTTTAATAACTTGATTTAAGCTAGTTATCTGATACCTCAGTAAAGTGGCTGAGTGATGCTGAAACGACTCGTTAGCTTTCGAAATGGATGCACTAGCCCGACTACGTCAAGTAGCGATGTTTTGAGCTAAAACTCAAATTAGATTTCAATCAAGTGACCTACATTTGCTTTGTTAAAAGAAGATGACAGATAATTGCTTTAATTTAATCGTAGCGTGAAATCGATTCCCGTAACCGATATATAAGTGAAAGTGTTCTTTGGGTTGGCGCCTGGCGCGCGGAGGGCTGGGCGGGCGGCTGGGCGGCTGGCCGCTCTGCGCATGCTTAGGTCAGAGGTCGCGTATCCGGAGCTCACCACACTCATTACATAACAACTAAATAAATAAATCGACAGACATGGCTTATTGTTTTCTATCACAGAAAGCCTTTGAACTAAGCGGTTGTTATGCTCAATGTTAGGGTCACATATATGGGATGAGAATAAATGCCTGCTGATAATAAGGAAACCTGTGACAGTAGTTGTCGAGAGGTGTCGAGGATATTCAAATGGGATTGAACAAACATTCTGCGAACTCTTCGCAATCGAATTTCCACTCATCATTATTATGAAGAGGTCAAGTTTCGATCAGATTCCAGATCGGAAATATACCTACTATAAATGGGGGAAAACGCGTTGGAAAGAGAAAACTTGATTTAGAGGGAAAATGAACCTCGTTCGATAGATAGACAATAAATTTCATTCATGGTAATGTGGATGAATGAGTGATTGTAGTGGTATAGGTGAGATTGTGAAAGCTATAAAAAGTATAAAATCAGGTAAGTCTGTGTGTCTGTGTGTCTGTGTGTCTGCGCGGGTGTGATACGGTATCTGCCAAAATACTGAAGGCTGACGTCATAGCGAGCCAGCTGTATCACCTTTTCAAGTTGTGCTTTATCACCGGCAAGTACCAAGCGATTGGTGCTTGAAGGAAGGCTAACGGAAACAAAGGGAAAGGCTAACGGCAGGACTGCAAGAACTACAGAGGCATGAGCTTCCTCAGCATTGTTGGTAAAGTGGCGTCACCACGGCTGTTTAACCTATTTATGGTCAGTTTTTTAAGGACTTGAAAGAAAATGAATGAGGATGAGGAATGAATGAGTTACTTGTCAATTGTCTTCTCCACGCCGGTGACCAAGTTACATCTACGTCATTGTCAGTCTAGTTGCAGGTGTTGGGAACTACACTGCAAGATGCTTCTGAAGAGAAAGCATAAATGGGCTGTTGACGTGATTGTATTTACGACCCTTGACTTATGTAACTTGACTACTTGAAACATACTATTTATTAGTAAAGCCGGCCAAGTGCGAGTCGGACTCGCAAACGAAGGATTCCGTACCATCTATATCTTATATACTTATACAAAATGCTAACTGACTCACTGATAACAACGCACAGCCTAAACGGCTAATCGTAGAGATGTGAAATTTGGAGGGTTTGTTTGTCTTGATGCGAAAATGAGTACTTTCCATTTCCTTCCATAGCCACAACTGTTAGGCCAGTATGTATTTTGTATAGATATGAATATATGTACGTCAAATTTATCCAGATATCCAACAAATATATATATTTTCACACCACCTGCTTGACAATGCCAAATTACATATCATGCCAACCTTACGCAAAGCAAGTCATTAAAGCCCTTGGCTCTAGCCGGGGTGTAATGTTGGTCTGAATCTCATTATAACCCGCTGGGTTTTAATATTTTTACTTTTCATAGTTCTTATTGCAATGGCCTTAAAGTCTAATTTCGTAATAATAGATCAACAGACTAATACTCGAAGGCCGGGGCCGGCGCCGCGTCGAACTTATTTGAAAATCGAACTTTTTCTAAAATCGAGCTGGCCACGGCAAGCTGAATGGAACACATTTGAAATTAAACAAAAGCCGCGAGTATTGTAAGACGCTGCAATAATATACGTAATAACTGCAAAGATTTTCTAAAAATAGATCAAAATAGAAGAAAAGTTCTGTTAAAATGTCGAGTGATGAAACTGATTTAACTCCGGAGTCCATTAAATTGGATGCCTTAGGCATTGTTCATAATCTACTCCCAGATACCGTCAAATTACATATCATGTCCAGTATCCAGTACCGTCATTGACTGTGAATCGAACACATACCAGTGTAATCTGTCCTACGTTATAGTTAAATTACAAGTGTTTAAAGAGAGTAGTAATTCATAAAAGTTAATTTATATTGTAAATTTAACCTCAAAGAAATGATAAGTGGCATACCGACATAGTTTTAACATGTACAAAGCTTGAAAATTGCATTTGAAGATGCTTGAAGTGCTTCCAGAGCACTTTGTTTTGATAAGATAACGGTTTTATCACAAAAAAATCACTTCATTGTCTGAGAAAAAACCGTAAGTACAATTATTCAAAATAACAATACATCGCACAAGAAAAGAACTGAGTCGAAAATTGTGTGAACATGAACAGCTGATTGTCATACCACTGACAGAAATATTTTTCGTGCAGAAACTCAATCTTAGGGCCTGGATATATATATTTTCGGCCGAAATAATCATCGCTTGAATAATCAGTGCTGCCCCATCTAGATAAAAATACCAGAATAGTAAAAATTATGACTAGAAAAATGAAAGCAAATTTGCGTGATGAGTGATATATCGATACATTCTATTCAACAAGACTTGAATAAATCACTGAAACTAAACCAACAGCTGCTTGAAGAACAGAATGAGAGTGAAAAAGATTTTGAAAATATCTTAGATTCTAAAAAGCAATTGAAAAGTGAATTAGTAAAACTAAATGGAAAAATCGACATTTTGCATATTGAATGCAGTACAAAAGAACAGCTTCTCACAGAACTGAGAAATGAACATCCAGATATAGAAATCTTATGCAGTGAATACATTGTTATTAAAAAGAGTGCAAGAACTCACAGATAAGCTGTATAAATTAATTCGAAGCACACTGAATATGGAAAAAGAAAAAAAAATGGTAATAGTAAAAACGGAGAACGAAAAACTAAGAAAGCAAATAATGGTGCATATAAAATCAAACTGCAAAAATTTTATTTCTGACACTCCAACAGAACTGATTGCAGACAGAAACTATTTGAAATCTAAAAAGGCTAATCCTAAAGTTCTGCGCAAAAGAAAAAGCACGCATAATGGACCGTCAACGTCAAATAACGTAATACATTCTAAAATTCAGGCCGAAACAAAACGTATCGAAGATAAATATAATGAATTATTAGCAGAAAATAAAAAAAATCTCAAGGCATTAATAGAAAATGAGCAAGCGCTTATAGAGCAGGTAAAAACACTGGAAAATATGTGTTTAATTTTAAGAAAATCATACGACACGGTCAGCATCGAAAACTTCAACAACGAGCAGGAAAAACAAGAACTACAACATATTATTGAGCAACTTGAACAGGTGCTTATGGAAGATAGTTTATTTAATGATAACAGGAACACAGAAAATATAAATATGAAAACAACCACTAATGACCAACTCTCAAATGAGCATACAAAGAAACATAACGCCATACTTGTTATTGGAGATGAATGCATTCGAATGTAATAAAAAATCATATAACTTTAAGAGAACCCGTCTCTTGTTACGTATACCCTCATGCGCCCATCAACTGTTTAATGAACACTACTCGTCACTTGGCTGAATCGCAGTGACCCGGAACTATATTTTTAATAACAAGAAGAGTGGGAAGCAAAGAATCCCAGAACTACGTGCAGGGTATACTTAACTTACATGTAACCCTTAAAGTAAACAATATAAGATTGATATGCCCAAATATAACATATGGCAGGTTATTAATTCCGCAATACGAGCAAGACAATAAGTTGATCCACAACCACAATATGATTCTACACAATTACAGTTTGTATGAAAATTCAATGGAACTAATAAACATAAGCCCAATGAACAAGAAAACGTCTGTAAAAGACTTTAAAGACACCATAGTCAAATATATTGCCACACACCTAATCAATTTTTTTCAGACCAAACTGACGTAGCACGCATCGCGAGCAAAGGTTCTGATGACACTTGTAAGGACTACATTACAATATGTCATCAAAATGTCCAAGGTCTGAGAAAAAACTCTTGATCTTAGTATATTCTTAAAAATAACAAGATAGATGTATTTTGTGCTTCCGAATCCTGGCTTACAAGTCACAATACTGACATTATGTAATATATACAACTTCAAAATTGTAAGTAGTAGTAATCGTAAGCATTTTAAGCGTGGAAGCGTTATTATTTATGTAAGAAACACCATTAAGGCAAAAAACAGACAAGACGTAGTAAAACTTTCTGTAGACAAGGAATTTGAGGTGAGATGTGTGGAACTGAATGACACGCTTATTTTGGTCGTCTATAGATCTTCATCGGCAAGGGCTAGTGACTTCATCGATAAGCTTGAAGAATGTCTTGTCAAAATTAGTGCCAACAACAACAAAACAATACCAATTTGTAGTGATTTTAACATACACTTTCCATCTGATGACAAATCATCACATCCTTTAAGTGATCTAATGAAAAGTTACATGCTAAAACAAACTATATATGACTACACCAGAATAACATTGACAAAAAATCCTGTATAGACAATATCCTAACCGATGGCATTGCTCTTTATGCGAAGATACTAAATGGTGTAAAATCAGAACACAAAACCCAAATAATTTAACCCAACATAACATCTAAGATAATTAAACGCAGATTATTTTCTTCAAAGAATTAATGTATCAAATAAATGCAATTGTTCCCTTGACAAGTAAAAAAGTCCTAACCATGAGATTGGGTCACAAAAGGAATACTTATATCCCGTAATAAACTATTTGCCATGTATAATCTACTAGAAACTACAAACGATGATAGATTAAAAAAATATGTTATGATATATAATTAGTATGATGATAGATTAATATATAGTAAAATATTTAAACAAGTATCACTAGCCGCAAAAAGAAATGCTCTTAAGGACAGAATTCTTAGCTCTAAAAACATTATTAAAACTTCATGGGCTAATATTAAAGAAGCCACGGAGAGAAAGATATGATTCAGAAAACGTTAATCTGTGCCTAAGAAATGGAGAACTTTCCCATGACGATTTGACAATTGCAAATTATTTTAATGATTACTTTGTTAATATTGCAGAGCAATCAACTGATAGGCTGATTTCCGACGCACAGCAATCTGTCAGCTATATAGATATATTTGTAAAAGACAGAAAAATAAAACTACAGACTAATGAAAACATATTTTATGGCGCCAGTTACAAAGAAGTTTATAAAATCATTAAGGATATGAAAGCAAAAACATCAACTGGTTATTGGCATTTATCATCTAAGCTCATTAAGTCTATTGCCGATGAAATAACTATTCCCTTGGCTGATGTGATAAATAGTTCGCTGCAATCTGGGACTTTCCCAGAATTACTAAAACTAGCGAAAGTCATTCCTCTCCACAAAAAGGGGGATAAGCGTGATGCACACAACTACCATCCAATATACCTACTACCTATATTTAGCAAAATTTATGAAAAAATTATGTTTATCAGACTAGAAAGGTATCTCAGTGAGAACAATATACTGAGCAGTAAGCAATTTGGCTTTCGCAAAAGTTTGTCAACTACAGATGCCCTAGCGGAAATTGACAAAAACATACTAGAAGCATTAGACTCAAAACTCAAAAGTTATGGCATTTTCTGTAACCTTTCTAAGGCGTTTGACTGTGTTAGTCACGACATCCTCCTTGCCAAGCTCCAACGATATGGTATCAAGGGCGTTGATTTACTTCTATGTCAATCATATCTATTATCACGTAAACAAGTGGTTCATGTAAATGGGGTGACCTCTAATGAGGCTAACATCCGTTTTGGTGTCCCACAAGTTGTTTTTCCTCATTGTTCACATGTTTGCTGATGACATTTCTTTAGTAATTAACTGTAATAAAAGTGCTGACATTAACTCTAAAATAGTTAAAGTATTCGAAAAACTCATGAAATGGTTTGAATGTAGTGTCTTCTTCAAGCTAGGTATCCTCACATTCACTGGAGAATATATATTGCAATGTATTCTGTATGTTAAAAAAAAATAGGCACAATTTACCGACTTTGACAGCAGCACATTATTATAACACAAGGCAAGGAAATAATATTCGGCATCCAGTTTGTAGGTTCGATAAGGTATTTAAAAGTTATTTGTGCAATGACATAAAGCTGTTTAATAAGCTTTGTGATGAAGTAAAAGACCTTCATTATGTTTTGTTTAAAAAAAAGGTTAAATCACTTCTATTGAATAAGAGCTATTACAAACTAAATGACGCACTGGAAGAGAAATATCTCTCTTAATAATTTGCACTGGTAATTTTTCCCTTAGCTTTATTTTGTTGACTTAACATATTGTTGTAGCCCCATGTTTATTTTTCAAATTATCTAGTCATTATTCTTATAACTTTTTATCATTTTGACATTTTGATTTGACAATGCTACTTAAATTATTATATTTTTAGATTAGTTTTTTCTGAAAATGCTTCTATACAGCTCCCGTTGACTGTAGTTATTTTTAGATTTTTTTGAATATGTTAATATTTTGACATCGGCCTATTTACAGCCAAAGTTATTAGGTACTATTTAATTTTTAGATTTATATTATTTTCTTTGTCATTATATGTTAGTTTTACTTTTATATTTCAAATTTTTGACATTAAGTTATTTGCTAAGCTTGTCTGTTTTTTTTAATTATTATTTCTTGCTTGTGTTTATAAAATTTTAGATTTAACGAAACTAAGTGTAACTTTCGTGTACCTATGGTGGAAATAAATGAACTATGAACTAGAGAAGTCAAAGGAAAAGTACCTGAAAGCCTGCAACGATTTCGACAAATGGAAAACTGCAAAAAAATAATAATTTTAATTTCCTATAATAAAACGCTGTTTTTAGAAGCCTGGCTTTTTTATTGTCTCGCAAAAGGTGAGAAAAGTAGAGTACACTCCTCGGGGATAAAGCTGTTTTTGTCTTCCCCTCACAACCCCTCACTGCGCTCAGGACTCGTCTTAATTATAAAACCCTCGCTGCGCTCGGCAGTTAAATCTGGAGTCCTGCGTTACGTTCAGAATTCAATATCGCGCCCGTGACATAAAACAGTGCTTTATCCCCTCGATGTATAATCTACTATTATAATATAATACTTGCACCTATTTTAAAAAACCAATACGCGGACGAACTCGCGAGTAAAAGCTAGTGTATATATAAAATTCAAAGTCCTGACTGACCGATATATCAACACCAGCCTAAACCGCTGGTCCTAGAGACATGAAATTTGGAGGGTGTGTTCTTTGTGATGTGTAAATATACACTGAGAAAGGGTTTTACAAAATTCTACCCCTAAGGAGGTGAATAGTAATGAAAGATGTAAAAAATCGTAAGTAGATTGCCCATATATAAAATCAGCAATGAGCATATTCTTGAGTTTTTTGAGTTTTCAAAATAAAAAAGTTGGGTCAAATATCTTTTAAAACTTATCTTTTGAACTGTACCAGGTAGCAGTGAATATGTATTATCATATCGAATTACCTGAAAAATAAAAAACAAAATTACTAAAATATTAATAAAAGGTTCCCAAACAAGAATCGTTTTTATAAATTGGTATTTTAGCCCTGTCATAAAAATGGTAATATCTATCAATTTCTGAAGTGTGAATATAGGGCTTACTATAGACTATACTAGGTAAGCGCTATATTCACAGTTTTTATAATTTATTGATATACCTCTATACTGTAGTATATACATATGTATATAGGTATATATATATAGCGTGAGTGGGAGCCGCACTGAGGCTTCAGAACTTACTGTCTAATAACATGTATTCTTTTGACTGGAAATGTGGATCGATTGCGTTACAATAGATAGCGGGAAACGGACATAGCGGAGCGGGCTAAATGGTGATGGGTTATGTAGGTACTAAGATAGATGAAATGACATCCCTCGGTCGTATCTAATGACATCCAGGAGCGGTTAGCAGAGGGAATATTAACTAGAAACCTTTTACTCCAACATAAAAAAAAACTGACTAAAGCTTGCGTTAAGAAAGTAACGATATCAGTGGTGTGAAAACAAACTACGAAGGTACGTCTTTCTGAAGGACAAGCGGGATAGACCAAAGCTTATTTCTTGGCGTTTTATTTTATGTGCAAGTGTTACCTACTGCACGGGTAGGTACAGCTATATTCTAGGCCAGAGGTGCCATAAAGTTTAAAGGGAATCTTATACTTTTGATTCCTCGCATGTGAACGTGTAGGACGATGCCATTGCGCGTAGGCATACGTACGAATTTTAAAGATAAAGATAAAGATAAAGATCATTTATTTGCTAAGCCATGTGTACATTAAGATGGTATCTATTTTAATAGTGTGTGTGTTACAACATGCTTTACCGATATTGTCGGTGTACAAATTGAGAGAGATTGGCATGCATTAATTAACAAATATTTTCGATTCAATTTGTAATATAAATATTAATAAAAAAAAAAAAAAAAGTCATTAAAATATTATCATTATCAAATAAGCATTAAAGATGTCATTATTAATCATTATACAAAACAAATTAAAATGTATTATTTAAGAATTCATCAACTGTATAGTAGCACTTTTGTGTTAGGATTTTTTTAAATTTAGCTTTAAATAAATTGGTGCCTAGTTCCTTGTATACCTTTGGTATTTTATTGAAGATTTTGGGAGCCATGCAGACTACACTTTTGTTCAACAATTCTGTCTTTGCGGGATGTAAACATAATCTATCCTCGCGTCTGTTTCTAATAACTGAGTCAGATAAATGTGGAAATAAGTGGGGATTATTCCTAACAAACATAGCTATTTCTAATATATATATCGACGGAAGTGTAAGAATATTGTGCCTTAAGAATAATGGTCTACAGCTGTCAGTTATTTGTTTTTTAAACATAGCTCTTAGACAACGCTTTTGCATTTTAAAAATGGTTTCTTTTTCTGTAGAGTTGCCCCAGAAAATGATTCCATATCGTAGGACTGATTCTACATTTCCATGATACGCTGTAAGTAGAGCATCCACGTTTACAGTTGTCGATAATTTATGTAAAGCATAGGTCGAGCTGCTAATTCTCTTGTTGAGATAATTGACATGATTTTTCCAATTTAATTTTTGATCTATTTGCAAACCTAAAAATCGTGCTGAATCAACCTGCTTTATAACATGGTCGTTAAATATTAAATTAATATATGATTTATTTTGGGGCCGTTGATTAAAATGAATAATATTAGTTTTATTTAAATTAATTTTTAAATTATTATTATTCAACCATGTAATTATAGATTTTAAAGATTCATTAATGTCCGATTCGTATGTGTCAATGTTATTATATTTGATTGTTATTGTACTATCATCAGCGAATAGCGTCATAGGATAATTTATTGCTTTTGGAAGATCGTTTATATAAATGATAAATAGTAATGGTCCTAAGACGCTTCCTTGAGGAACGCCATAATTAATATTTCGAATGCTGGATTTATATGTGTCATTATATTTAGTTTTAATGTTCAATTTTGATACCTCTGTAATTTGTTGTCGACCTGTTAAATATGAAGATATTAATTCTAACACATTGCCCCTGATCCCATAGGCTTCAAGTTTATTTATTAAAATACGGTGATCTACACAGTCAAAAGCTTGGGACATATCACATAAAATAGCACAAACAGGGTTTCTTTTGTCAACTTGACAGATGATATACTCATAAAAATCATATATTGCCATATTAATACTTCTATTTTTTCGAAAACCTTTTTGCTCTGCACACAAAATGTTGTTTTTTTCAAAATAGGCATATATCTCACCATATAAGTATTTTTCAAATATCTTAGAGAATATTGATATAAGAGCAATAGGCCTGTAGTTTTGCATTAATTCTTTATCTTCTTTTTTAAATAGTGGCTTTACTATAGTCACTTTAAGACCTTGAGGAAATTGACCCGTGGTAATACTGATATTTATTAAATAACTAAGGTGTATGCATATCTCATCTTTAACTTCCTTTAGAATTTTTGTTGTTATTCCATCAATACCCGTGCTATTTGTGTTTTTAAGGCTTTTTATAATTTTTCCTATGTCGTGTGGCAAACATGGTGCCATAAACATTGACTTCTCACGATGACAAATGCTTGCTGTAACATTTATTTTTTTAATACAAGTATGTACATTATATGCAAACTGATATTCGGGCATTGTTTTAGGTAACATGAAACATCATCATCATCATAATCATCGTTCAAAAAGATTTACAACAGAACAGTAGTCAAATGTTTTAGAGTGATTGTAGTGTTGGTATCTGTATGACGACCGTGGAAAGCAGATGTTTTTTATGTACCATTCTCTTGACCTCTAGATTTGCGCAGACGAGTATAAAGTCAGCGGTAGAGTGAACCCACTCTGATAAACTACCTATTTGAGTGTATGCTACCACTTATCGCTCGACTCTCAAGTCTCAATGAGTATGACTGGGAGATTTGCCATAACCACCACGCTTGACAGGCGAGTTGATGGTGGCAGAATTAGTGTTTAGCACTAAAGAGTATGTTGGCCATCTCCCAACAAGAGGGTGGATATGGGAATTCGCCATTTTTTTACCACGCTTGAAAGGTGAGTTCACAGTATTGCTGTCAGGTTGGTTCTTAGATCTATGGAAGCGCCCATCGCCTGCTAAAATCCTGTAGTCGAATCTAAGTGTATCTATCGTCATCGTCAGGGATATAAACTCTGGTGGAATGATGGCCGCAGCCTCCTATCCTAGCGCGGGTGACTTTATTCAAACAAAATATCTATTCTGATAGCTCATTTACCTCTAATTCTGGTATTAACTCCATTTATATGCATATTATTTCAAGTTAAAATAGTTTTCTCATTGATTCAGTCGTTATTTTGCGGAAAACCATTTTTCAACATATTTATGTTGATACATATTGTAACAAAGGTACATAATAAAAAAAAAATGAATGTAACTATATTAATTAAAATAAATCTGAAAACAGATAAACAATTCAGTAACAAATGCGCTTTAAAGAAATCAAATCGACGTGTGTTTTGTCTATCATAAATAACTGTATAGTAGGTAGCTGCGAATCGTCCGTTTGTAAATGTCCTATTCGGTTCGTACGAGGTGTCGGTGTCTCAGAGGAGGCGGCCGGTACCTCGAGCGTCGTGCCAGAGATGGTGAGTGGGGGTGGGGAGTGGGGTGTGGGGAGTGGGGAGTGGGGAGTGGGGAGTGGGGAGTGGGGAGTGGTGAGACTGACGCCGTGTGCTTGTCGCGACAGGTACCCGGCGCCGAAGGAGGCGACACACAAGGTGCGCGGCCGCAGCGATGTCCTGGAGCTGGTGTGCGGAGCGGGAGCGGGAGCGGGAGCGGGAGCGGGAGCGGCCGGCCTCGACCCCGAGCTGCTCACCGTGAAGACGTTCTACTTCTTCTTCTACTCGGCGTTCGGGTCGCTGTTCCCGCTGATGGGCGTGTACTTCAAGCAGATGGGTATGAACGCGGGGCAGTGCGGCCTGCTCATCGGCACCCGGCCCTTCGTCGAGTTCCTGTCCGCGCCCTTCTGGGGCGGCCTCGCCGACCGCTGGCAGAAGGTAACGCCTCTCTACTCTGTTCACCTCGTGTTTGTGTTCATACCTCGCCCACTGAATCTTAGGTTAGCTATATACTTAGCTATACACAACAAATAACTCAGATGAGGAGTTGGTCGCGATAAAGGAACTAAGTCATGACCGTGACCTTCTTATTCTGAAGGCAGATAAGGGAAATGATACGATAGTGATGGATGTTGAGGAATACGAGGACAAGATACATAGATTATTGAATGACACTAGCACCCATAAACAAGTTGATTGAATGACACTAGCACCCATAAACAAGTTGATTGAATGACACTAGCACCCATAACGTCCCTTTCATTAACGTAAACTCCCAGTTCACTAACGTCCCTTTCATTAACGTAAACTCCCAGTTCACTAACGTCCCTTTCATTAACGTAAACTCCCACTCCTAACACACCTCAATAGTATCCGTGGTCAAATCCGATTCATTTTCGAAATGGAAAGTGACCGTCGTCTGGCATTTCTGGATGTGCTGGTACAGGTTCGTGAAGATGGAAGTTTAGGACACTCATACGGACACAAAATCTACTCATACGGACACAAAATCTACTCATACGGACACAAAATCTACTCATACGGACACAAAATCTACTCATACGGACCGGTGAATCATGCCAATTCACACCAACACCCTCGGCAACTTAACTCAGTGATAACAGTCTTCACTACGAATTGGCTAATATTCAGATGGTATTGCAAAAAAATGGTTATAATCTGCGGTCATTACCATCTCGTCGAAGGCCGTGATCTCGCAGATGTAGTGTAGATGTGATGTAGATGTGGAACGGAAACTAGCTTTCCTGGCATACATAAGAGGAGTGACGGACAAAATTTCAAAGGTTTTGCATAACGTTAAAACTATCTTTACACCATTTAAAAAGATTACACACTACCTGCGCCCACCCAAAGATAGTTATCCGCTTGAAATACCAGGAGTGTATAAGATTGATTGTAGATGTGGGAGTTCATACATTGGTCAAACATAGCGCACAATAGCTTGTCGCGTGAAAGAGCACATTAAGGCGGTGAAGAATGCGGATGTCACTAATCACTGGATTGAACTGCAAAATCCACAAGTAATCTCAACAGAGCAACATTACATACCAAGATTGGTTCAGGAGGCCATTAAGATTACCAAACACAGGAATTTTAATCGTAAGGATGGTTTTCAACTATCTTCAGCCTGGAATCCTGTTGTAAGAAAATTAAAGTAAAAAAAGTGCAAGATCGACCGTGCGTAGCGATCGGTCTGCGTTAAATTAAAACCAGTGGTAGTGTCGTTAGTCTCAGTAAAAGACTGAGGAAGAGGGTATATCGCTTAGGTGATCACTAACTACCTTCATTCCTACTCGCAAACACTTCAGTGTATCCGTTGATCTTGGCGCAGTTGCATGCAACTGCGTCGAAATATCGGATAAATCAATAAACAACAAATCATGGTAAATATCCCGTTAATATTACTTATAGTTTGCATATTTATTACCTACTAGTACGCATGGCTAAAATCCCCTCTTTAATTTATCTCCTTCAGAAACGTCGAAACGGGGTGAAAACGTTTTTATGATTTATTTGTAACCAGAAACGTTCGTGTAAATATTCGT
The DNA here is from genome assembly GCA_951394065.1 of Venusia cambrica. NCBI lineage: Eukaryota > Metazoa > Arthropoda > Insecta > Lepidoptera > Geometridae > Venusia > Venusia cambrica. Next base: position 176,045 of record OX596058.1, read on the forward strand.
TATAGTTAATAGCGACAATGCGAGGTTATATTATGTTGGCTCAGCTCTGGATCTCGAAGCTTGCCTGGGCAAGAGTGTGGTTTACAATGGAGCGAGCCTTCCGAGAAAATGATTTGCCCAGCAGTAAGCTTAAATGGCCCGATATTTTAGTTAGAACCTTGGTGCAAGTGGAGGGTAATTATTATTTGGTACGGACACGATCCGTGTTGGAAGCCCTCCTTGATGGTGCCGATTCTTATTTGCCATCTCAGTGTTATACAAAGTGTATTGCTGACAGTAGGTATAATACTCATCGCAGCATCATCGTTACAGTTGACAAGATACCTCTTGCCGTCTGTACCGAGTACGTACGATGATCGAGTCTGTACTCTACCGAGCACGCGTTCACGTCCGCAGGGCCGCACGTTGCTGCTGGCGTCGCTGGGCGCGTGGATCGTGTTCACGTTGCCGCTGAGCTGGGTGCAGCCGGGGGCGGTGTCGTGCGTCACGCCGTACAACCAGACGGCGTACAACCTGACGGAGCCGCGGTACGACGCCGACTGGCAGCCGGCGGCGGCGCGCGCCTTCCGCGGACCCAACGCGCGCGCCGGCTCCCCGCTGCCCGTCACCGACGCGCTTAACTACGACCCCAAGGTACGGCGCCGAGCGCCTTCCGCGAAAATGTAAAGTGTGATGTTGTGGTAGTTTAAAACAAAAGTAAAATCGCCCTGCGGTGATTCCATGGCCGGAACCGCGCAGTGGCCGCTACGGTGGCACGTTTCGTTTACCTCCAGAACAACGCGGACTGGGTGAGTCCGCTGCACTCGTCCATCGTGTACCGCACTCCTGACATCCAGAAGACGTTCTTCCTGCTGTTGCTGCTGGTGGTGATCGGAGAGTTCTTCAGCGCTCCCGCCATCACGCTGGCTGACTCCGCCGTCATCACACTGCTGGGCGAGGACGCTGACCGGTCAGATATTATGTTTATCTTATGTATGTTTTGGTTCTCTTCACTCATTCAACTCTCATTGGTACACAAATCAATTTTAACCATAGGCTACATGTATGAATAAAAAGTTAAGTAAATTACCTTCTTGATGAAAACACAACATGCGCAACAAGTTTATTTAATGACCTTCCCGATGAAAACACAATATGCGTTAAAAGTTTATTGAATTACCTTCTCGATGTAAACAAAATGTGTCGTGGTTGTACGCTAGTTATAGGCTAGGTACATCTATGACGTCACATTAAATTGAATATGGCGCCCTCTAGAGGACATTAAGTCATAAATTAAAAAAAAAACTTCGTTAATGATGACGTGTTGGGTACCAAATGAAAGGGCTTAATAAGCACATTTCAAAATATATAATTATTGTTAGCTGATGCACGCGGTTTTGCTTGCATGCCCGAGAAATGGTATTTTAATTTCTATAAAATGACGTCTCAGGGTTCAAGTAAAAAAATACCTACTCTTGTACATTTGGTGTTGAACTAAGGACTCAAATAATTTTCCATATTAATATTTATAATTTATTGATATGGGCCAATAGTTGGCTATATCTGATTGATCCCTTTTTTTTTGAGGATGGGGGTTATATGTGACTGATTCCTTGACGGACAAGAACCTTGACGGAAAGAAACCACTAGCAAGTGAGTTATTAAATATTATTTGCAATGGCTTTGCACGCTCTAATGCATAAGTTTTCAAGTATACAGGGTCAATAGAATCTGAACCATTACATTATCATAGGGGCGCAACGAGGAATCTTCTTCTTCTTCTTCTAAATATATATAACTCAAAGTCAGTCAAAAGTGACTGACTGACTGACATAGTGATCTATCAACGCACAGCCCAAACCACTGGACGGATCGGGCTGAAATTTGACATGCAGGTAGATGTTATGACGTAGGCATCCGCTAAGAAAGGATTTTGATTAATTCTACCCCCAAGGGGATAAAATAGGGGATGACGGTTTGTATGAAACTTTGTCAATTTTAAACCGATCAGGCTGAGACTGCATTCATAAAGCTACTATGACGTAGGCATCCCCTGAGAAAGGATTTTGAGATTTTGCATTTGTTTTGTTTCGGTTTAGTAGTTTTGGTTATAGACTCTGCTTTGTATCTGGCATTTCTTTTGTTTTCGTTTGGTTTAAGTAAGTATAGGTTTTGTCGGTTAGACTTTTTTAAAATGGCTAAAGAAAATGGCCATACCCATGAGGGTAGGGTGGGACTTAACCATACCACCATAGTATTCAATATAATTCCATTTAATGGAAATGGAAGCTGCAATGCTTAATTAATGACTAAACCAGAACGGAAATTCATTTTGTCCTTTTCTACAAAGCGGCGTGTCTTTACAATTATCGGCATTACGCATACCGTCATTGAACATTATTTGAGGTCGTCTACAGGATGGGTCTATGGGATGATCATCCCAGTCATTCTACCTAGTTCAACCTCATAAGAAATACGTGTGTGTGTAGTTATAGGTACTTCTTTAGCGTAATAAACTAAAATAACGAGATAATTATACAATAAATGTACAATGTAAACATTTATAAAAATAATACCTACAAACCGATAGTTAACCTAAAATAAATAATAAATAAAAAAATAAGCGTTGTATCATATAAGTAGTACGTATGTATTTACAAAAGAAAAGTGTACAAGTATTCTATACGTAATCTAGTTCCCATATCACAAGGTATACTTAGTTTGGGGCTAGATGCCGCTGTGTGAAATTGATGTCCAGTAATATTATTTATTAAAAAAAAAAACGAGCAATATTAGAAGTTACAGAGGGAACATTTTATTTTTATTTTTATTGCACTACGGGTAAGCACTTGGCCTTCGTTGGCCTTCAACTTAATGTTTGTTCAACTTACTTAATAACTACTGTTGTAAACATAATAATGTAATAAAAAAACATTTTTATTCTATCAAATAGATTACATTTAAATATTTTGTTACACTGTAAATTTTTTGATATTCATATATCTCTTCTGGGGAAAAGCTAAATCAGGGTCCCCTAATGTTAATGGAACTAATGATTTACCGAAACCTTAATTTCATATAAAGGTATTTAATATATTTTTTTACACCTTATTACTTAAAAATGTAATTACTATATATATATATATATATAATAAAATGTGAGATGAACATTATGAATAGGTACTAATGTACTAACAGTGAGTAATGTAAAAGATACGGGCACCAGCGGATGTTCGGCTCGCTGGGCTGGGGGCTCGCCATGTTCTTCGTGGGCATCGCCCTCGACCACAGCACCGCGTTCAGCTCGCACCCCTGCGGCGGCCCGCAGCGGTTCGAGAAGAACTACACCATCTGCTTCGCCACCTTCTCCGTGCTGATGGGGGCGGCGCTCATCACCGCCACGCAGGTCGGCGACACACATCTGATCAAACTAACTTCCATTCATTATGTTGTAACTAAAATTGTATTTATCGCGTATTTCACCCGTCTCTCCCGACGACGTGGTTTATGGAAAGGCCTTAATTTTCAAGGTAATACAGCTAAGCGCTTGGCCTTCATCTCACCTGGTTACAAGTTGAGATAAGGCCGAAGGTGGAGGCGCACTTCACCCGGAATCCTCAACAAACTGAGGAACTGGCCATCTTACAAAATTGTTAATCATAAATTGTTCCGGTTCCATTTTAGGAATGTTACTATGTTACTATGTTACTATGGCGACAGAATTAGGTAAGATGGTGGTAGCCAGCCAGGCGGACTTAAACAAAGTCCTGCCTACTCCCCGTGGGGATCGAACCCGGGACCTCTGGATCTGAAATCCAGAAAAAGGTGGGTTTAACCACTAGACCACAGACGCGGTTAAATATTCACTAAATGTAAGATTGAGGCTGATGGTTCAAAAGTAACGCGAGTCTACATACCTACTAACTAACGCGACGTCTACATACTCGTACCTACTAACTAAAGCATTATCGCTGTTGTTGAAATAACAACCCTCAGCTTCCAAAACTACGAAAGGTTTCAGCTATGACTTGTTCTCCCAGACGTTGGCGTGTTCCTCCCAACCTGCGACAAGCCCTCTTGTTCTCCCAGACGTTTGCGTGTTCCTCCCAACTTGCGACAAGCCCTCTTGTTCTCCCAGACGTTTGCGTGTTCCTCCCAACCTGCGACAAGCCCTCTTGTTCTCCCAGACGTTTGCGTGTTCCTCCCAACCTGCGACAAGCCCTCTTGTTCTCCCAGACGTTTGCGTGTTCCTCCCAACCTGCGACAAGCCCTCTTGTCCCCTTATACGAGTAGTTACCTAAGTACTTGATGATGCAGGCGCCAGCTATGCGGATCTCACTCAACAGCCTAAGTAAACTTAGCGGAACCAAAATGTGATCATCATCAAACGCCCATGGTTCGGGTTCGGGTTCGGGTTCGGAATATCGCCGTAAGCTCAAATGGTCCCGCATTTGTCCTTCCACCGGAATACTCACTTTTTTATGGAAAGCACCATATCACTGACCGTTCGTCATTGTGTGTGGGTAGAATACAATATACCTATTGAATAAGTCACCTATAAGAAAAGGTTGATATCAGTTTATAAATTGTTCTCTCAAAAATGTTGCCGTAAGGTATTTGTAGTTTAAAAATCTACTGCTCCAGCTGACGGATGCCGTAAAAGGTGACCAAGGGGTTTCACTGAAAAGGCAGCAGCTTTCTTCTGTGTACAAAAGTACTTTAACTGTGATCAACTATCTGACTGCCAAGCGTGGTAGTTATGTTTTCCTCCGAACAGGTTAGGAGGAAATGTTTTCACTGTGGCTTTTGACGTGCGCAGTGAAACTCATGAAATTACAAAAGTTATCAACCCCTGGGCTTGACCACCCTATTCAGTGAAAAACAGTACATAAAACACTGAAAAACAATACATAATAATACTAGTTTTAATTGACCGAGTGAGCGAAGCCAAAAATGCTTTTGTCCGCTGTCTGTCGGCTGTCGGTTGGTTTGTTCTCGCCTACAGGTCAGTTCAAAATTATATTTGAAAGCCATACTAAAGATTTATTTCTACACACGATGTTGTGAAAAAAAAACCAAAAAGGGTGAGTGGAGGGGGAAAAGGGGAGCTTGCTGCAAGTTTTTTTTTTCCGGAAAATTGATACCTAAGTTTACTAATCAGACTAAGCAGTCCTCATCGCCTTTGCAAAACAAATCCGTAGACACCAGGTTCGCTCTCCTCAGTCCAAGGGAACGCAAGTAATCGCTAAAACTTATACCCCTATTTGATCAAAAGTCTAAAAGCAAAAGTGAAAGAGGAGAAAGCATCGGTTATTGCATGGTTACGAGTATAAGGGCTCGCGAGGTCTAAGTACTGTTCTTACAGAACCACTTGTTTATTGTATATAGATATATACAAAAAGCCAAATACCCTCACGTGACTATCTTGCAAGACCTGGTGATCATCAAATTATTTGCAACCCTGCACTTGTTAAGGTCTGTCTGTTCCTTGTTAACAAAGCATCCTGCTGTACAAGCCCTGTCAGATAACATTTCGTTTTAATGTGTTCCCATATTATTATGAGCCTGAGCTTTGACGTTTAGCAACACTCTCGCTCGTTTAGTAGCCCTCACTATATAGGCGGGTCCGCATCATCATCATCATAGCTATGATATAAAAGAAAAGCTTACCATAATCTCATGCTGGGCAGGCAGGTGGTTGGTCGTCGTGATATCGTTTAGTAGGTACTTAGATAGATCGCTGGATGCTGAGCGTTGCTGTGTTATGTGACTCGCAGATCCGGTTCAAGTACGAGTTCGCAGAGACCGAGGCAGAGCTGGAGCCGAGCGCCGCGCCGCCGCCGACAGAGCCCACGCACGAGCAACGCATGCAGCAGCAACTGGCGGCGCAGCTGCAGCTGCCCGGACTCGACACCAGCGCGCCGCCGCCACACCAGCCGCCGCCGCCGCACGCCAAGGTACATCCGCAGTACGACGACTCCTGCGCCGAGCGTACCTCGGACCTGACCTGACCGTGCTCCGTGGTGCAGGTGTTCGCGCAGACGACGCGCGAGATGCCCGAGTGGGTGACCGTGCTGCGCCAGTTCCAGAACGTGAAGGCGGCCTCCTTCCTCTTCGTGGCCTGGTTCATGGGCTTCGGCATCGGACTCATCTTCACCTTCCTCTTCTGGCATCTGCAGGTGCGCAACTTCTGACCATTCAATTGCATTATCTAAATGACAACGTTAGTGATCTGTGATCTCGGATATCGTTCCTCTCTTGAATGTTTCCAGGACATAGGCGGCTCCCCGACCTTGTTCGGCGTGGCCTCGGTCATCAACCACATTTCCGAGATCTTTGCGTATTTCTTCAGCTTCAAGCTCATCACGCAAATGGGACACGTCAAGGTAAAACGGTTAACGTGAAACAGCTATTAGCTTTCCAAACGTTGTTATTTTGCCAAAAACGTTACTTCTTAGAAAAGGTTTTTAATATTATAGAAGGTTGGCATTAGTTGGTGGCAAGACTTTGTTTAAGTCCGCCTGACTAGCTTTTACAACTTTCAAATTGTTGTGTTCCGGCATTTAGAGGTAAGAAGAGCCTGTTCCTCAGTTTGTTGAGGATTCCTAGAGCTTCCACCTTCAGCCTTATAATAACTTCAAAATAAGGTGAGATGAAGGCCTAGCACAAAAATGGGAGTCTGAGGTTCAAGGATACCCCAGCTTTCGTTGGTTTCGTTTGTTGGACAAACAATTGACTATGTTCACAAGCATGCATGCAAGTGGTGACGTGAGGTGACGAGCTGACTGCTGATCCTCCGCCGTCACGTGTGCAGGTGCTGTGCCTCGGTCTGGCCGGCAACGTGGTGCGGTTCCTGTACATCTCGTACCTGGCGACGCCGTGGTGGGTGCTGCCGTTCGAGTTCGTGCAGGGGGTGACGCACGCCGCCGTGTGGGCTGCGTGCTGCTCGTACATCGCGCACGGAGCACCCCCCGGGCTGCGCTCCTCGGCGCAGGGGGTGTTGCAAGGGCTGCACCACGGATTGGGGCGCGGCTGCGGCGCCGTGCTGGGCGGCGTGGCGGTGGCTCGCTGGGGCACCACACGCACCTTCGCGGGCTACGGGCTGCTGTGCGCCGTGGTTCTGGCCGCCTTCGCGTTCATCAACTTCCGCGACGGCGGCGCCGACGTGTTGCCGGCGCCCGACGAGGAGGCGCGCGCGCGGGCCGAGGCTGGCGTGCTGGCGCCGCACGGCGTGCCTTCCAACCCGCTGCCTCGCGCGCTCTCCTCGACGCGCCTCGCCGACCCCCACCACCACGACCAGTACGGTGCCACACAGGTACGTACACGTACACACGCACACGCACACGCACACGCACACGCACACGCACACGCACGTTGGCTCACCGCAGTCTGTCTGTTCCAGAGCTACAGCGGCGAAGCGAGCCTAGGCGTGCCCGGGCAGGCGCCGGCAGCGCGCCCCTCCAACCCCTTCCTGGCGGAGCAGCCTCCCACGGCCCCCCTCTACCGATAGACGAGACCGCATACGTACCTACCTACATTACCCAATTCGATTTGGTTCATTCTCGGTGGCCTAACTTGTTACAAATATGTAAAACTGCTATTGTTCGTATTATAATGTACTTACATTTATTGAATTTCTCGGTGTATTTACCTACCTTTACAATTCTGCAATTGGTTTTTGTTACGATTTTGTAAGCATTGTCGGTAGCTGATCCGAGCCACCTGCCTGCTGCCTGCTGCCTGCTGCCTGCTGCCTGCTGCCTGCTGCCTGCTGCCTGCTGCCTGCTGCCTATGCCCTTCACCTACCTACACCGGACGAACAGACAGTCTGAGCTGAGAGAGACTGACTGTGATGTCACGATGCCTGGTTGGTACCGGCTGTGCCGAGCCGCCATCACGAGTTTATATCACAAAAAGAAAATATTTACTCTATGATGAAAATGTGCTTTCACTTTTTTTCAATCTCTGTACGAGGCTCTTTCTCGTTACAAACTCTCATTCTACGTAAAGCTATTAAGACGGATACCGTACGTCATAGTACGTCGACAAATACTCACAAAATAAGTCACCCCCCTTATCGTACTTACACGAAATGTTGATATCTGTTTTTGAGAAATGCTTTCAAACCCGTAACGATAACCATTATTTAAAAATCCACTCCAGCCCACAGACGTCATAAAAGTCGACCAAGGAGTTTCACCAGCAGCTTTCCTTCTGCGCATAAACAAACCTCCTTGACAATATCATACTAAAAGCAATATTAAATGCACGCTTTGATGTTACAGATATCGTAGTAGATTATATCTACACACTAAGTATTACCTATAGACTAGAATCATCCCGTTTTGCAGAATAACGGAACATAAACCAGTCATTAATTTGATTGAAAGCACAATTTTGTACCAACAGGCTCTTGGGTGCTGTATATATGTTATACCACCCCCTCCGCCCTTTTTATTTTAAGGAGCAGAGTTTGACTCCACCCTTTTTATGTACTTAGCAGTTATTTCTCATAAAATCGCACAATAAGCCTCCGGCGCATTAGACTAAAGAACCTTATTTTTTTTCTGCGCCGTTTATTTACAAAAAAGATTGGTAGATAACACGCATAAACGCGAATTTTGATGTAAAAGTGATTTCATAGATATTTAAAGATTCATAAATCTTGGCTCAACGAATGTAGCTACCTATATGTATGTATGTATGTATGTTGCGTAAGTACATGTAGTAGGTACGTTACGAACACGCCATGCAGGGTGTATGTAACACGTCATCCGTACCTACCTATCATAACAAGAGGTAGGTTGCTACAGGACAGGCTGCACCGCGATGAATGGGTCAAACCAAGCAGCAAGAGTCAAGTGGGGATCTACAAACAATGTTTGCTTGATGTTACCTTATTTTATTATTTGACTTTCACTAATGAACTATTGAAATACCTAGGTACGTACTTTAATCGTTTCGTGGTACTTGTTATCGTAAACCGATCGTTATTATATATAAGACAATATTTTATTGAATACGATAGTTTGTCTGATTTAATTCTGTTGTTATTGTACCTAATTATATCTAGGTTATACCTAGACCTAGTAGGTACCCAGCTTGTTGATGGTGAGGAGACTGTCAGTGTCAGTGTCAGTGTCAGTGTCAGTGTCAGTGTCAGTATAGATAGATGCTCTGTCATGATTGTTGTGGATTATGTTATGTTATAGATAGGTAGGTACCTACCTACCTACATCATTCCTACTTATATATCTACTAGTTTAAATGTGTTATAAGGTAGTTCTTATTTATGTAATAAATATTGAGTAGGTGTTGAGTCACGTGCACATGTGTGTGTGTATCGAGTATCGAGGGAGCGACGCCAGCAGCGTGCTGTGTGCGGGCTGCGTGCGGGCTGCGTGCGGGCTGCGGCGTGTTCCCCTACTCGCATGTTTTTATATTTCATTAGGTAAAATGGAAGCGAACATAGATGTGTTATGTGTAAACGCTTTTAATAATAAAAGTATTGTACTCTTAAAGCTAAACGGGTATTTTGCGAGCTAAATCTTCGAACTGTACTTATCTTGCGATGGTTACTGCCACGTACACTAAGTGGCGTGGGCGTGGACGTGAGCGTGGGCGTGGGCGTGGGCCAAGCGATGAATGTCGACTGACACGTTTTTCTATTCAATATGGTAATATTTTTATTGAGAGGGTATTTATTTATGTATGAATGTACACAAATGAAACGGAATGTCATATCATGGTGTGATGAGAACGTAACGTAACGTAACGTAACGTAACGTATCTACCTAGCTATACTCACGTGTGTACTGGCAATGTCCTGGACTCATGGTTTGATGGCGACGGAAGGTAGATACTTTAAAAAAATAGGTATACAAAATCGTGTAACTAAAAATTATATTTATCTTCATATAAAAATATATTTAATATAAGGTACCTAATCTTATAAAGTAAGTACATAATTTTAATTATTAAAATATACATGTAGGTTAACGAATAGAACGTACCAAATACTAAAGGCACCTAGATATACAATTGTAGTACCTACCTACCTACATACTGTTGGTACCTACCTACCTATAGTAGGTACCTACCTACCTACCTACTGTTGGTACCTACTCGTAGCCAACGCCTTTGCTATGATTCGGATATATATGATTATTGAAGTTAAGTAGGTAGGTAGGCACCAAAATAACAAAATATTGATACTTATGTATAACAGTACCTACTTAATCACAAATCGCTATTCGTGAAAGTATCAATAAGACGAGTAAAATAGTGAAGATACGAATGAATAGATAGGTAGATACCGTTCACGTCAGCCCGTAGAGGTGGCAGTGTAGATACCTATCTACTCCTACTCAGTTCCTTGCACTAGGAATAGCTGCCTCAGAGCTCCTAGTAGGCCCCTACGTTACGTAAGTACCTAGCATAATACTGGTACCTAAGTAATACCTACCTACTAGGGGTTTGGGGGCGAACACCATGTAACTAACTATACCTATCTTATAATGAATGTCACAAGTTACCTAAGTGTTGGCGCGCTTACCAAACCCCCCACCCTATGCCGTGAGGAGGGGGGGGGGGGGGAGGTGGAACACGTCCCTATTCCATCTTAAAGTATGTTATAAATAAATGTTGAACTATCGACGCGGACTTTTTATTGACGTGACACAACACGAGTGCGCTGCCCTCAACATTTATGGTACAAGTCATCTGTAGACGGACCCAGCAACCCTAGCACCCTATGTCATATGATATTTCGTGTTTTAACTCATTTTTTTTACAAGGGTTAATAAGAATTCAATCTTATTTACCCCTTTTGCAACCCTTAATGTGAATACAGGCTAGTTTTCAGAAAATCAAAAGAAAGTTAATTGTGAAGTCAACCCCCTTTAACAGTCTATCCTACAAGACATACAAAGCCTTTTAACCCCTTAACGCGACCCTTTGTTACGAAAACCACCCCTATCAAAAAGTTTAATTTATATTTTATGAATGTGCAGTTGATACTCTTTCAATTTTATATGCTGATGATTTAAAAATATAGTAAACTATTTTTAAGAGAGACGATTCGGTTTTCCCTCTTATGTAAATTCTGCTTCGCTATTAATTTTCTGGTTGTGATTCACTACACGCCGGACTGACTCTACCTCCTTTAGAGTAAATATAAAATGAGTACTTTATACCAGCACACATGTTCCGATGAGCCATGTCACCAGCATGCCATCCTCACCGGATATACAAATAATAACGTAAAGCGTGTACCCGAGGGTGTACCCGAGGGTGTACCACGCGTGCCTTCAGCATACTATACGGTAGGGACCGCCAGATGGACGTCTCCATCGCGTCCCCACAAACGGTACTCGGCCGAGATTCTAGGGTAGACGATCCGCCATCCCCAAGTGGATGACCCCGTCTACAAACAAGACACAACTTCAGATATCAGACCGGGAACCCCTCGCACAGTTTCCTCCCTGATATCCTACATAACTTTCAATCATCGCGGTAATTTAGATCGTAAACCCGATACATTGTGGTAGTATAAATACTCAGCTCCTGATCCACGACGGCGTAAGGCAGACCGCAGCACCCTGGATCCGCAACACTCGCACCCGCCGACTGCACACCCATCAGCGCTACAAAACAGACATGAGATTTCCACAAGGAATGCAAAGTTTTAACTATTCAGCGCCAAAGCCATATATTAAATGACGTCACGACTATCTGACTACCTTCACTCTGAGGTTGCGTTCGTTCGCCGGCTACAACAGCGCTCTCTCGCACCACAGACAAAACAAGAAATATAATGTTGCCACCGTATAATTTGAAAGTTTACCTATGGGTTCGCGCTAAGCACGACAATCCCATTGGTGTAAAACCAATCGTATGTACTTGAATGTCGACAAGAATTTAACAATATCGTTTACAAATAAGCGTAACAAGATCATTAATCACTATACGATAGACGGCCAGGTGCTAAGCCGTTCTTTTGTTGCTAAAGACTTGGGCATTTTGTTCGACGACAAACTTTCGTTTCGTGCACAATACCAGCACATTGTTTCTAAAGCCAACCAACTACTGGGTTTTGTTTTACGAACTACGAAAGGTTTCAAAAAGCCACGCACTTTATTGTATCTCTTCAATATTTTTATTTGCTTCATTATTTTGATTTGCTTTATCTCTACAAAATAATTAATTAATTAATTGATTCTCCAACTTTGTTATCAGTGATATCATTTAAAATTAAATTTAGGGCACGTAACTCCAATAAAGCTAAACTATTTGCTCTTTAAATACCTATACAAGAATAATATTTAATTCTATAATCCATTAACTTTAATGGCTCGTCAGTACAATGACTTAGCTAGTAATAACATCGAACTTGATATATTCGTTCCAAAGCTAAGTCACTTCATTAAAATTGTTAGGACTATCCTCTATCCCAGTAGGTAATGCTATTAACTAAGCCAATCTATTGTTCAAAGTGACTTAGTTAGTTGATGGGAAGGGATAGTACCTAATCGTTAATGATATACATGGGACAAATTTGTGAAATTACATTTGTATTTTTAACTGTCTTAAGTTTATTTATATATTTCGTTTATATATCCCGGAACTTATTTTAAGTTAGGTATTAAGTAGAGTTCTATTAGATATTTTATGTTTTGCTTAGTTTTGCGTGAATATGTTTATGTCTCAATCAAGAACAGAACTATACTGTATTTGTTACACTATAATTTTATTGTGATAGTGATGTTTTTTGTGCGTTTAAAAAAATAAATAAAAAAATAATTAAACAAACAACTTCCGACGAGCCTAAAATCTTCTCGTCTCACTTAACACACCTATTTCTCAAAAAACTATCCTAGTGCCGAAAAAATCCTCGTACCGATTAAGGAGCATTAATATAATATCTGCATATTAAAAATTTTGAATTGATCGGATCAGCCATTCAAAAGATATTGGCGATCAAAACTCCCGCGACAATCAAATTCTATTTACGTTATCTATAATCAGTTAAAATTTAATAAAAATCTGATAATCCGTTCGAGAGTTATGCCGTCACAAACATTGCCACATACATACATACAGTGCCGGATATCCAAACTTAACTCTGAGATCTCGTTCTCTTCGCTCACTCAATCAATTAAGTTTCCTTGTGGCCAACCTAGTTTGGCGTTCTAGTTTGGCCATCAGGAAATGGCCCAAATTAGAAATGTAAACGCCGCCGACTATCATCATTTGATGTCACATAAGACACCTACCTACAAACATGACTGTGGGTACCACACAATACTATACCTACCTCAATCGAAGTCAAAGTCAAAATTTCTTTATTCATTAAGTATCCCGTATCCCGATGTTACTATTAACATCGGGCCACGCGGTCTTATCGTCGATATAATCACTAATTTTGTAGTAGGCACTTTTAATTAAATTATTCTTAATATACTATTTGAATTTACGAGCAGAGAGTTTGGTGGCGCTTTGAGGAAACTTATCATAGAATCTCACACAGTTTCCTAAGAATGAATTATTTACTTTACCTAAGCGATACCTAGGTATGTCAAGTTTGTTTTTATTTCTAGTAACACTGTGAACATCACTTATTTTACTAAACTCATCAATGTTCCTGTGAGCGTGCATTAGATTTTCATAAATGTATTGGCAGCTGACTGTAAGAATACCAATCTCTTTAAAACGTTTTCTGAGAGAGTCACGAGTTTTCATTTCGAATCGTTTATAAATTGCCCGTACAGCTCTCTTCTGTAGAATAAAAATGTTTTCAATATCAGCTGCACCTCCCCATAAAAATATGCCATAAGACATAATACTGTGAAAGTAACTAAAATAAACTAACCTCGCCGTAGCTTCATCAGTAAGATGCCTTATTGTACGTACAGCAAATGCAGCCGACTTAATCTGCTAGCTAACATACATGTACTACACGCAGGAGTCACACAGAGCTTCAGCTACAAATTCCTACCAACTCTACGTAAGCAGGCTTTATAATAAATACGAATTAAATATATTTTATGTTTGGCATTGGCCCTGATATCTCGAAAGGATTCCGACATGTCACGTAGAAAGACGGATTCTACTCGTCGAGGAGTCATCATCATCTTGTTTCCGGCCACACCGCCGCCGACGTTCGCAGGGCCGCCGCCGACGTCTAGTCACAAGATGACAAGTCGGCCGTTCTTGTAGGCCGTCTTCAGCGGAGCCGTCTCGCTGTTGGTGCTCGATATGCTGAAACTAAATGCGATAGGTATGTGGATCATCCCACCATGCTATTCCTGACCATAGCGTCCAGGGGGGAGCTATCGTCTTCCTGGGGCCTTAGTGTGGGTTTCTGACAACTAACTGAAACTATTTTCGTTTTCGTTTATGACGCTTATTTCCATACATTTGGCTATAGCGGAATAGTAAAGCAACTGTATTACTGTAGTTCCTTTCAATGTCCGCTAACCAAATGTATGGAAATAAGCGCCATAAACGAAAACAAAAATAGTTTCAGTTAGCTGTCAGAAACTCATACTAAGGCCTCTGACGATAGCGCGATTTTAAGTGATGATGATAATATTTAATTTTTCCTAAAACAATGCCAGAATATCCGTTTTCATAATTATAGTTATGCCTTCTATTTAAATTAGTAGGTACGTTACGCGTAATGGCAACGTCCTACACGTTCACATGCAAGGAATCAAAAGATTAAGATTCCAAATATGTAACTTTACGGCACTACTATAGTCCAGAAAATAGCTGTACCCGTGTATACACGGTGTAACAGAATATGTGTACTAAGCAGTGGGGGGCTTTTCTGACCACGAAAAGTATTTGTTGTAGTGGAGAGATAATAGTGAATTCCCATTTTCAGTTTCCCATACAAATCTTTTCATTTTCTCAATGACAATAAATAGTGACGACCCTATTCCTTTATCGCACTATGCATGTAGGTAGGTAGGTATCAGTTGGTAAGAAGATTACAAGACTATTTTAAACACGCAAAAATTTACTACCTACCTATGTTATATGTTTTGTACGCACCTTGTTTAGGTAGGTATCAGCTGATCGGAAGATTACCAGACGATTTTAAACAAGCACAAATTCACTACGTTGTTTCCGTCGAAAAGAGTCTTCTTTATCACGAAAGCAACTATAAGAGGGCAGCTCCTCCACACTGCCGCCGTCAGCTCATTACATGGAGATTCACCAACACACAACATCATATTATAATATTCAGCATTACTGTATGTCTCAATTTTTTTTAATTCGATTTAAAAACACACGATAATCCGAAAAATTGCCTAACTTTGACGAAGCCGACGCTTACCTTTGACGAAGCCGACGTGGCGGAATGTCAAAGGTAGGGCGCTTTCTTTGTGCAATTGTCTGTGTCAAAGAATATTAAGGACAGATGAACCAATTTTAGTGAGAGCTTGGAGTCATCTCGTGAAAGTAGGTTATTAGATAGAACATACACATTGATATATTACATAGGCACCTACAGTTGCAAAAAGACGATAATTGCGATATTGGACGAACAAAAGTACATTATAGGAACGATTATTTTGTATTTTAGCTAATAGATAGAAAACATTCTTAATGATTTGACAAATTAAACCTTTTAGTAATTTATTGTCTCATTAGCCGCCCAGGCTTTTCGACAATTTTCCTCTGTTAGTGAAAGCGCTTTTCGTTCTTTGG
This sequence comes from Venusia cambrica, assembly GCA_951394065.1. NCBI lineage: Eukaryota > Metazoa > Arthropoda > Insecta > Lepidoptera > Geometridae > Venusia > Venusia cambrica. Next base: position 191,741 of record OX596058.1, read on the forward strand.
TACATTAAAAACGACCCTGGTACATTAAAAACGTCGATCTCCGCCGCTACCTCAATATTGATGTCGTCCCCAAAGTAATACAAAGATACGCAGACGCTCATGAGCGAAGGCTTCTTTACCACGTAAACGTCGAGGCAATCCAGCTCCTCGACAACACGGACATAGTGAGAAGGCTCAAAAGAACTAAACTTTTTGAGTTAGTGTTATGTAAATAATATAATAATGCAGTGTTTGTACTAGTGCTACTTAAAAATACATGAACAAAGTGAATAACCTTAGATAGAGACAATAAGAAAAGTGCTATCAGTATATCAGTACTCATTAGCCTACCACTTGGCTAGATCGTAATGCAATTGAGATGTATTTAGTTATGCATTCTAATATAAAAAATAAATAAATATAAATCCAAAGTCGTTTGACTTTGAATTTATTTATTGGAAAACCAACAGCTCTTAAAGTTAAAATAACAAAAGCAATAGAATCAGAAAGCTAGTACCAGGTTTTCACGTCTAGATAACAGTATGAAAACAAAAATGTGAAAAAAATATCGACTTAAATAGTACCTATCTGTAATTTTAAGGTTTCATAAAGTTGATACAATGCAATTATGAACATGTACATAAGTTAACTCACTAATTAACCTAATTAACACCGAAAAAATCTGTATTTAGCCGCTGCCTTGCTGAACTGACGCTCGTACAGGAAAGGTAAAATCTATTCGCCTACATAGCTCATTGAAGTTATCACATGCTCGCCACAGATACGTATTTTGCCGGTAGTTGGTACCAGCACGAGGTACATAGATAACTGGGTTAATATAGTATCATATAGTACGTATGTATTTACAAAAAGTATTTAAGTATTTTATCCGTAATCTAGTTCCCATATTACAAGCTATGCTTAGTTTGGGGCTAGATGGCGCTGTGTAAAATGAATGTCCTGTAATATTTATTTATTTATTTATTTATTTAAATCTTAGGGGTCTGGAAGGAACGATCAAATTAATTTTGCTCAATAAATCAGGACAGTTAATATTATTGGAGGTAATTTTTAACAAGAAGGATTCAGAGACTTCGCGCCGCTTAACTAGGGGTAAGTAGGATATGAAATTGTTTACAAAGATCAAGGTAATTAGATGAACTAAATGGAATTTTAAGACGAAAGCAAAGGTATTTCATGAACTTAACTTGGATGCGCTCGATCCTTTCGGTATAAACCTGATAGCGAGGGTTCCATACCTGCGAAGCATATTCGAGAATGCTTCTAACGAAGGTGCAGTAAAGGATCTTGAACGTTTTAGCACGATGAAAGCTAGCAGCGCTCCTCATCACAAAACCTAGGGCTTTGGAGACTTTAGAAACAATCGACTCCACGTGAACATCACATTTGATGCCAATGAGGGTGTCCAGTTCGGAACAATACTAGCGTTGGATCGTTTATATAAATCAAGAATAGCTCTAGTCCCAAAATACACATAGATCGTTGCGGTACCTCACTATCTTAATGCTCAGCGTGTCTGAAAGAACTCCATCAACTGTTACGTTTTCTGTGTGCTAAATAAATTACCATAATTTTTAGCTAATTTCACTGAAACCCAAAGTAATTAGTTATTTCTACAAGTATATCATAAAGGCCATGGATTAATAAACACTAATTTGAAATGTCACAAATCAATTTCAATAAAATGTAATTTCGTTGTCGAGGTCTCTCATTTCTTTACTAGTCAAATCATAAATGTCCTTGCATTTGTTGGTTTCATCTCTCTTACTGCCTGTCTGAAATCTGCGTAACTCATTGTTAAATTTAATGTGTCTTTGTCTTAGGTAATTTACATTGGTAATCCATGCATTTGGTTTGTTTTGGATCCTTAATGACACCCAGATCCTTAATTTTGGAAAACAAAATCAATACATGGCCGTTTAATAAATATTCATAGTGATTCTTTGGAAGAGCTTCGAGTTAAGTGGATATAATGTTATTTTTTCATATTTAAAGGTCATATCGTTATGTAAACACCAGGTAAAAAATCAAAAGGTAAGTTTTTTTTAATACCTAAACATACTCATCAATACTCTGTATGGATGCACTAAATTTAACGTTGATTGTGTGCCCACACACACTTGACCGAAATTTAAAGATTTTGAAATTGAAGATTACAAAGCTTTAGGAGTAATATTATTTAAAGCCTTACTAAAGTCCGTATAAATGGAATCTAGAGATATAATCAAATCTGATGTATATGAGACTACAGACTATAACAGTGACCTACGCAGTAAGGCATTGTTATAGGAAAGAGATGCACTTATCAGGTGGGCTACTTGCTTAATTCATCTCATAGTTTTATAAAAGTAATAAATAAATAAAAAAATATTAGTTGGACACAGTAGATCAAGCTAGATGTAATCGCTAAATTTGTTAGGTACGCTTTCTAGATCGCGCTATCGTTGTGTTTTAGGAATATTGTACATATGGCAAGTAAATAATGTCTATTATATAAGTAAAATTTAACAAATAAAGCGAGTAGCAAAAGTGCAATTTTATTGGGAAATTACCCTTTCTTTTTTATCGTACGACGGGAAAGCGCTTGGCCTTATTGGCCTTGGCCCTCCCCGCCCCGTGCTGAGGGTGCAGGTGGACTCAAACAAAGTCCTACCACCAACCAAACCAAGCACAATATTGTACTCCCCTTGGGGATTGAACCCGGGACCTCTGGAGTTGCAATCGGTGGGTTGCACCACTAAACCACAGCGGCGGTTAAACAGGGTGTCACCTGTTTAACCGCCGCTGTGGAGTGAGACATTTTTATTAGATCAGGTATGTTAACTGTAAATAAATGTTGTTGTGGGAAATCGCCCACAGCTGGCATTAACTAAAGGTGGTCGCAACGATTGATTGTCGTACCTGATGTCGTCCGGCTGGCAGCGAGCGCGCACGTCGGCCGCGCTCAGCACTGCCAGCAGCACGGCCGACAGTTGCAGCAGCCCCGTCAGCGTCAGCACGGCCGCGCCCACGTACAGGTTGCAAGGCGCGTCTGCCTCCGCTTCCTGCCGATCACCATCAGCACTCACACATATGTTTTCACTTTAATCCCATCCGTGCTCCAGCAGGCAAGCCAAGCCAAGCCAAGCTAAACGCTGGCGTCCACAAGGCACAGGGAACAGTATGGCCCTCTACGCTATTTCTGTTGCACTAATAAAAAATAAATAAATGATACTTATTATCTTGTGTTCAGACTCGACTGCATGGTTATGCAAATGATAGTACCGGGAACACTTTTGACACGGGCCGTGCCAATATACCTGCTCTGGTAAACCCTACTAAAACATAAATTGCGCGTTTACCTAGTGCAAAAGAAAAACCATTTACTGTGGCCCCGCAATTCCAGAATACACCACTTGATGTACGAGCCTACAATAAAAGATGTTGTATTTGCAATAACTCAAGTATATTTGTTTGACTTAGGTACCTATTTATAATGATGTGGTCGACGCGATGGTGTAATGCGGACTGATGGCGCGGTGGCGGCGGCGGTGGCGGTGGCGCGACGCTACCCGAAACTTGCCACGATAGAGTAAAACGCTAACGTAGCATTATTGTACCGTTTGTGCACCGTACATATTCCGGGACGCGAGATGGGGTGAGGGATGGTTTTAATGATGTTTGTTAGTGCGTAAATGATTTATGAAGGTGACAGGTATAAGGTGATTCTGTTGATTTGTTAGTATAGCGCAGTCTGATACCGACATTTATTCGCTAAGAAACCTTATCCTACCAAAGGTGGGGGAAGTCCCCTTATCCTTATTTAGCACGCACTTCACTGAACTGCACTGATGTTGTTGTCCACTTATGTCACTGTTACATGTTGTCGTCGCGGCAGCGGTGTTGGGCTGTACGCCCGGTCCGGAAGGCGGAGGCACGGGCGCCGGGCGGCGCGACTCGCTCCGTGCTGCTGCCCGACGCGGCGTACGCGGCGTACGCGGCGTACGCGCCACCAGACGATCAACGCGCATGCCAATGCTGCTGCTGCTATTGTATAGATTGCGACATAGCACCACGATGTCGTTGGATGTTAGAGACATTACGATTTGATCTTCTTGTACTTGCTCTTCTGTCTTCATGACGGATAGACGAATTTCACCGATGGAGTCTTTTAAATTGCGGCTTCTGTTATAGCTTAGCTGATCCATCGGTATAGATATATTTATGATAGTATTCACGGGTGCGATTTGAAAGGATAGAACGTCTGGCTCTACTTCTAGCTCATTAGTGTGTTGTTTATGTGATGTAATGATAAATGTTTCGCCCTTGATGACGCAATCGTATCCGAGTGCGATTATGCTCATTCCTGACAGCTGTTCCTGTGTAACTTGATATCCACATATAAATCTCACAGTGCATTGACCGCAACATGTGACCATAAACTTGTTTATACTGATAAGCTCTGTCCAGGTAGGTTGACACGTGCTTATTGTTGTTCTGCAGTGACCCTGTAGATGGTCCTTGACACATAAACTGTCACCAGATGCTCTCCGGTACACCGGCTTCTGTAACGAGCATAAATGAAGATTGTTCTTGTTTCATTCATAAATGAAGATTGTTCGAGTTGAGTACATTTTGTCGGTAGCTCGCTTTCAGAAATAGTTAAGTACGTGTCCTTTTCGATGTTGATAGCAATATATGGCGCTATTGCTGTAACGCTGATGGTGGCATTCCCCATTTGCTGAGGCACGGAGAATGTTTTGAATAATTGATAGCTGTCTCTGTTTACAAGTGGAATTTGAAGTTCAAATATGAAGTACTTTGATGTCATGCGAGCTCTAACTCTTATAATTTTGTAGATTGATGCTAGATCTGTTTGTATATTGTTTGTAGGTAGTGATAGATCTTTGGATAACTGGCCAGAGATCATGCTGAGTTCATCACGAGGCTGCGTTGGTGTGAGAAGATGGACGTTGAATTCATGAGAGTTAGTGATTGTGTCGAGCTGTGGTGTGTCCTGAATGTTCTTCAGATTGCTGAGGATGTTGGTGGCGATAGCGCTGGACATTATGAACTCGTTGATGTGGTCCAATCTGACTATAGCTTCATTTAATTTGACTTCCGCTTGTAATCATTCGTCCAAATGCTTGCTGAAAATTTCATGTTGTTTTTCCATTGATGTTTCGATTCTCCTTAGTAGATTGTCAAAACTGGACCATTTGCTAGGAAATGAGAGGGAGTGAGATGGTTTATGTCGTCCGTGTCTTCGCTTATCGGACATAGGGGTCGGGAGTTTAGGCACGCTTCAAGTTGTGACAGAAGGGTTGTAAATTCTTCATATGTTAGTTTTCGCTCGCCGACTACCCTACGTAGATGGTATTTCAGACTTTTTACGGAACTTTCCCACAATCCTCCTGCTGATGGCCACGAGGGAGACAAGTGGAAATCGATTCTCATTTCATTTACTTCAGTCATGAACTCGTCAGATAAAAGTGATTTTAGTTCCACGAACTCCCTGTTGAGAATTTTGTTTGCTCCGACAAAGTTTGTTTCATTCTCACAGTAAATGTGCCGTGGGGTCTCTTCTCGCTGAGAACCTCTTCAAAGCTGCCAAGAACGTTGACGATGATAAGTCTGACACCAGTTCCAGGTGAATGGCCTTTGTCACCATGCAGACGAAAACTGCTACGTATCCCTTCGATGTTTTAATACCTCGTCTTTTGCTCGATTTTACATCAATAAAACCGGTAAAGTCAACTCCTGTGTGGTGGAAAGGTCTCGTAGGGTTGGCTCTAGCTGCTGGCAGGTCACCCATCAGTTGATGTTGCTTCACTGGATTGTGTCGTTTGCATGTAACACATTGTTGTAGGCGTTTTTTGACAGCTCTGTTCCGCCAACGATCCAATACTGTTGTCTCAACCAGGATAACGTGAGACGAGCTCCACCGTGAAATCTTTGTTTGTAGTCTATAAGAATGTCGGTGAGATGACCAGAGTGTGGTATTATTAGTGGGTGTTTCATATCCTCACTAATATTTGAATGTCTCAGACGACCCCCGATTCTCAGCATTTCCTGTTGATCTAGGAATGGGTTCATGCTGAAAATCCTGCTTTTCTGTTTGACTTTGTTGTCTTTCGAGGTACTTGATGTCATCTAAGAATTCAGATCTCTGAATACATTTTATGATTTTAAATTTGGAGGCGCATAACTCATCTGTTGTTAAATAAGATTGTTTACTAAGAGAGGAACGTCGTGTTATCGCTCGTTGTACCCATGCAAGTACCCGAGTCGCGTGCGCGAAACTGCTGTGCTTGTAGATTAATTGCAGTATCACGTCTGTAGTACTGTTATCAATTTGTGTAACATGAATCGACTTAGTTTTTCTTGTTTCTAAATCGGTTTCGAATTTGTCAATTTGATTTTGATTCTTGAATGATAGGAGCCAGGTAGGTCCATTCCACCAGAGCGAATGGTTTTGTAGTTGACTTGGTGTCATACCACGACTAGCGCAATCCGCCGGGTTTTCCTGCGACTTTACGTAGCGCCAGCTCTCTGACCTCTGTAATCTTGTTGACCCTGTTGGCGACGAAAGGCTTTCACCTACTTGGGTCTCCTTGTATCCAACCGAGCACTGCTGTTGAGTCACACCATCCATATGTTTCGATTTTGTGACTCTGTAAACTTTCTGTTACTTTGCTCATGAGCTTTGTTAATAAGTGTGCTCCGCTAAGCTCTAGTTTGGGCAATGATAGCGCATTTTCCTTCTCGCTGATTGGGTTGACCTTGTTTTTCCTGCTAGAAGTGTAATTGTTGTTGAATTTTGATGTTGAATTCGTACGTATATTACTGCTGATATTGCTTTTAGTGACGCGTCGCAGTACCCATGGAGCTGAATGACGTCACTCTCTCCACTTCCAATCCACCTCGGAATTTTAAACTGATTGATGTTGTCGACCTCGTCTCGCAAGTTGATCCATTTTGTGTAGATATTTCGGGGCACTTTTCCCATTGTAAGTCTGAAGACCACACTTCCTGGAAAAGTAGTTTAAGTTGGACTAAAACTGGAGAGAGCCACCCGAGGGGATCAAAGATTTTGGAAATTTCAGATAGGAGAATTCGTTTTGTTGGTAATGATGATGATTTTTCCGACATTTTGCACTGGAATGTGAATACGTCATTTTCTGCATTTCAGGAAAGTCCCAATGTTTTGTTTGATTCCTGGTGACGAAAATCAAAGGTTTCGCTGGACTCTGAGGTTGCGTTATCATTACGTGTTGTTAGTGATTGTTCATTGGAAGTCCACTTACGTAGGTTAAATCCGCCTAATTTCATTAGCTCGATGAGATCTGATTTTAGCTGTTTTGCTGATTCAATGCTGTGGCTTCCACTAAGAAGGTCATCCATGTAGAACTTACTGATCTTCAAGAACCCTCGCTGCTGCGAGGTATTGTTGTCTCTCGTCGTTTGCTAGCTGTTTGAGTCATCATTGCTAAAAATGGAGCTGCTTTTTTACCGTATGTAATGGTGAGAAGACAGTAGCCCTGAACCTTTTCATCTGCGTCTGAATGTAAAGGTAGACGCACGACATATCGGCCATCTGTTAAGCGCTCTGTCGTTGACTTGTATAGTTTAAGGCATTGTGAGTCTAGTGTAGACGTGTTGCTTTGATCGGCGATATCTTCCATAGACCAAAACCTGCTAAAGTCACTATCGTCGTTCAATATTACGCTGCAGTTGTATGATTTAATGACAGACGCACTGCCACTTAAAATCCAGCCGAAACGCGTCTGTTGAGCTACTGGCGTGAATTTTTCTGTTTGATGTCTGATGATACCTCCCATTATGATTTCTGCGTAGACGTCAGCGCCTAATAATAGGTCCACTGAACGCTTTCTGTAAAACTCAGAATCTGCCAACTGGATACTGTCTAAATGTGGCCACGAAGGATTTTCAAATGTTTGATTTGGTAAGTTGTTCACTACGTGCTTCATAACGAATACATCGATGCTGAGATTGTAGTTTGTATAAAGGGATGATAGTGCGACGCCGATCATCCCCTTACAGATCATTTCCTTGGCTCCTACCCCAAATATGATACCCTTGCATCGTTTGCGTTTAAGGCCTAATAACTGAGCGGCATTCTCAGTGATCACAGATGTTTGTGAACCTTGATCAATTAGCGCTCTTAATGTTATGTAGGTACCATCGGCCTTGGCTACGTTTACCAGTGCAGTTGCTAACAGAATTTCTCCTGCCCCCTCCAGTAAAACGTGTGCAGTACCCCGCTGCTGACTCTGCTGAGAGCGGCTCGTTCCCCTGGTAGTGATGATATTCGAGCTCTGCCTGAAGAAGCATTGTTACACAGCAACGTATTGTGGTCTCCCTCACACACACGACATTTTTTTGTTGAGTTGCACTCCTTATTGCTATTATGAGTAAGGCATGTCCAATGACCAACGCATTTTCTGTCTCACGTGAGGTTGCATTTCCAGAAATGTTTCGCAATAGAAAATTCCATGTTGGTCGTTGGTGTCACAAACTGCGCATTTAGGTATTTGGATTTTTTTGGTGTTAAATTAATTGTTGTATTTGTTACTGACAAAGGATTTAAAGAAATGGGTCGATGGTTCTTGTTGTTGCTGTTTGATGTTTGATGGGCTCAAACTTACGTCTAGATGCTTCTAGCGACGTGAACTTGAGTTCCAGGAATGTTAGTAGGTCTTGTAGGGGTGGGCCTCCACGAATAAATCCTTGAAAGACGTCCATTGCTGATAGTTCCCGCTGAAGGTAGGTACATCCATTTGAGGCGTCGACTTTTCTCTATATTGTTGACACCACATTCTATCGTTGAATTGTTTTTTGATTTGGATGAACTGCTGTTCGTACCTACCGTAGCTTGTTTCGTACTCTACATTGTCCTCATAGAGTTCACTGTCAATATCCCAATGTAGGGAGTCAATAACAGACCACCTGGCCTATATTGACTTTAACGCATCTTCGATTTCCCACCTGCTGGCGTTTTCGTCGATGCTGATTGCCGCCATCCGGGAGAATGCCTTGAAGTTACTTTGTTGTTTTCGTAGCATCTCGTCCAGCTTGCTGCTGGTACTCCGCTCGTTGCCGCTGCTGCGAGGAGCTGTGGACCAGGACGGCGTTGGTGGCTGCTGCCTTACCTCATGCGTCTTGGCGTTTGGCGATGTTCGCCCCCCACTTGATAGGGGTGTAGCCGGGCGCAGAAGCTGTTTTACTTCTGGTATTGTGTCAGAAGATAAATTTGTTTGGTCTGCTTGTAGATATCGCGCATGATATAATCGTGATTTTTGTCTCCGAATTAGCACAATTTTATATGATTTAGCTGAAATTCTTGCCATATTGATTCTAATGAGCCCAGACGTTTTTTAACATTGGATGTGGTTTTGCGTTCCGCCCCGTCTTTTCTGAAATTGACTAGAAGCGTATCCATTGCTGCTATGATCTGGACTTGATTAGCAAGAAGATCCTCCATTGTAGACATGATGCTCGATGATAGAGATGTGGACTGTATGAAACTGACTCATCGAAGACTGCTTTCTCACCTTACAGATCTAGGCCTTTGTTCCGTTTGGTAATCCAGTGGTAGGCACTAAAATCACAAACACTGATTCGCGAATTTAGTCCCGCCTTTGGTTGGCTTGAAGGACCATGATGTACGAGCCTACAATAAAAGATGTTGTATTTGCAATAACACAAGTATATTGTTTGACTTATTTATATTGATGTGGTCGACGCGATGGTGTAATGCGGACTGATGGTGCGGCGGCGGCGGCGGTAGCGCGACGCTACCCGAAACCTGCCACGATAGAGTAAAACCCTAACGTAGCATTATTGTACCTTGCACCGTGTTTGTGCACCGTACACCACTTACTATCTCTAAGAGCATCAAAATACACGGTGTTGACATCTAGCAGTCAACAGTCTAGCGACGTCCATTTTAAACAAGGCTAAGTTGGCTATTGAAAAGCTCGGTGAGCTCAATAAGGCAAAGATAAAGCAACCTACTGATGGTGATGGCGCGATCACCGGTGGAACTAGACTCGTAAGTGAAGGTGACACGCACCTCCATGAGATTCCTGATCCGATCGGGCAGGTCGTGGTACCGCGCCAGGAAGGCGAGCAGCGGCTGCAGGTACTCCTTCAGCTCGAGCAGGTCCAGCACGGCGGCGGCGCGGTCCGAGCGCAGCCACGCGCCCACCCGCACCGCGCTCCACGCCACCCATGCCGCCTCGCCCACCGTCAGCGCCGTCAGCACGCACGCGTACTGCAACCGAGCAACGAAGAGATACAGGTAGCTCTCAGGGCTTCGGGGCCTCGGGGCGGACAGTATAACGTACCGTGAAGAGTAGGGCGCGCGCGATGCGAGGCGCGGCGGCGCGCAGGGCCAGCGCGACGGCGGCGAGGTGCGCCAGCGCTATCAGCGCAGCGGCGGCGGCGGTCAGCGCGGCGGCGGCGGCGCGGTACTCCGCCGGCAGTATCTCGCGCAGCGCCACATACGTGGTCGGGTCCCACTTCAGCCGCGCCGCCGTCGCCAGACCCGCACCACCCACCATCTACACGTTACATTTATCTTATTTATTCATTGTATCAAATCGCGTAGCTAATAGTAGATACAAGTTATTTAGAATCGCTGCTGCTGGTTGGCAAAGTTTCTATGGGAAACATGAAATCCACCTATATCACCTCATCCAGATATGTTTATATGGATGAGGTGGGGAACTGTTACTGTACGAGCCTACGATAAAAGATGTTGTATTTGCAATAACTCAAGTATATTTGTTTGACTTAGGTACCTATTTATAATGATGTGGTCGACGCGATGGTGTAATGCGGACTGATGGCGCGGTGGCGGCGGCGGTGGCGGTGGCGCGACGCTACCCGAAACTTGCCACGATAGAGTAAAACGCTAACGTAGCATTATTGTACCGTTTGTGCACCGTACATATTCCGGGACGCGAGATGGGGTGAGGGATGGTTTTAATGATGTTTGTTAGTGCGTAAATGATTTATGAAGGTGACAGGTATAAGGTGATTCTGTTGATTTGTTAGTATAGCGCAGTCTGATACCGACATTTATTCGCTAAGAAACCTTATCCTACCAAAGGTGGGGGAAGTCCCCTTATCCTTATTTAGCACGCACTTCACTGAACTGCACTGATGTTGTTGTCCACTTATGTCACTGTTACATGTTGTCGTCGCGGCAGCGGTGTTGGGCTGTACGCCCGGTCCGGAAGGCGGAGGCACGGGCGCCGGGCGGCGCGACTCGCTCCGTGCTGCTGCCCGACGCGGCGTACGCGGCGTACGCGGCGTACGCGCCACCAGACGATCAACGCGCATGCCAATGCTGCTGCTGCTATTGTATAGATTGCGACATAGCACCACGATGTCGTTGGATGTTAGAGACATTACGATTTGATCTTCTTGTACTTGCTCTTCTGTCTTCATGACGGATAGACGAATTTCACCGATGGAGTCTTTTAAATTGCGGCTTCTGTTATAGCTTAGCTGATCCATCGGTATAGATATATTTATGATAGTATTCACGGGTGCGATTTGAAAGGATAGAACGTCTGGCTCTACTTCTAGCTCATTAGTGTGTTGTTTATGTGACGTAATGATAAATGTTTCGCCCTTGATGACGCAATCGTATCCGAGTGCGATTATGCTCATTCCTGACAGCTGTTCCTGTGTAACTTGATATCCACATATAAATCTCACAGTGCATTGACCGCAACATGTGACCATAAACTTGTTTATACTGATAAGCTCTGTCCAGGTAGGTTGACACGTGCTTATTGTTGTTCTGCAGTGACCCTGTAGATGGTCCTTGACACATAAACTGTCACCAGATGCTCTCCGGTACACCGGCTTCTGTAACGAGCATAAATGTAGATGGTTCTCGAGTTGAGTAGGTACATTTTGTCGGCAGCTCGCTTTCAGAAATAGTTAGGTACGTGTCCTTTTCGAGTTACATAATTTATTCCAAGTAAATGTGAATGATAAAATGTAAAAATGAATGAAAGTAAATGATACTGCCTCGTAAGCACTTCGTGTCGGATGCTTACGTGGGTTTGCATGTTCCGTGGGAAGCGGGCAGTCCGGCTTTGAGCTTTGTCACGGTCAGATCGATATTATTTTCTTCTATTTTTTAAAATAAATTCCATTTCTACTCTTAGCTAAAAACATTTTTCTTTTTTAAAACTCATCCTGAACCCACTTCGTAACAGAACCCAGCTCATCCATATTGTTTTACATTTGACACATCAATTTCCACGCGTGCGAAGCCGCGGGACGCAACTAGTTAGGATTAAAATTAGTATTTTTTAAACTTTCGCGATTAGAACATAGGATTTTGATTCGAAAATCGCGTATTTATCGCGTAGTTTACCTATATTTATCCCGATTATATTTATCCTTTTGCAAAAAATATATTTTACACTATTTCCAAGACCACATCTTAAAAATCTACAAATCTTAGGAGTAATACTGTATAATATGTACATATAAGCAAATAAAAAAACGTAGGTATAAACTATTGATCGATCAGTGAGCGAAGTGAACGAGATATCCGAGTTTAGTAGTAAAATCCGGCACTGTATGTACATATATATGTATGTACCTATGTGGCAATGTTTGTGACGTCATAACTCTCGAACGGTTTACCCGATTTATATGAAATTTAAACTGTAAAGAGATAACGTAAATATAAATGTATTGTCGTAGAGGATTTTTAATTACAAGGTAGTTTTTGAGACAGTTGGGTTAAGACATTGGGGTGGAACTATTTCACCCATATCTTTTGAATGGTTGATCTAATAGACTAGATTTTTTTTTAAACAGTATAGTTTTTAAGAAATAGAAGTGATACGAGAGACTTTCAAGATCTATGTCCTGTGGGGTGTCATTTGAAAGAGTAGGTATCGACAGCTTATTCAAAAAAAGTTATTAAACTTTTTAAATGAGTGGTTTTTGTAGCATGGATGTACGTCAAGAGGGCGAAACGCTTGGTATCTCTTGTGGGGTAATGTTAAAGGGAGCTTTATAATAACTATTTGCTGATTTCTTTACTGAAACCACCAATGTATGTACCATCAATGGGGTTAATAAGAAATAAGTTATGGGAAATGTCATAACGGTTTCAGATAGTAGATTTCCAAATAAGCTTATTTGGGTCCTTCATAGAGGTGATTTTGAAGATAAAAGGGATGCAAAGGATGATCATCAGGTCTTGCAAGAGAGTGACGTGAGAGCTATATAAACTTTTATTATTAAATAATTAACATAAACCCTAGCCTAAGTATTTGGTGCAGCCTCGCTGATAAATTTAGTAAAAAAAAGCGAAAACCTTTTTTCTTATTTTTTCACTGTACAACGGGTATGCACTTAACCTTCATCTCACCTGGTTACAAGTTAAGATAAGGCCGAAGGTGGAGGCGCACCTCACCCGGAATCCTAAACAAACTGAGGAACTGGCTATCTTACCTCTAAATACCGGAACACAACAATTTGTATAATTGTTATTATGGCGACAGAATTAGGTAAGATGGTGGTAGCTAGCCAGGCGGGCTTAAAGAAAGTCCCACCACCAACCAAACCAAGCACAATACATTGTACTCCCCTGGGGATCGAACCCAGGACCTCTGGATCTGAAATCGGTGGGTTGAACCACTAGACCACAGAAGCGGTTAAAACTAGTGTTGCAATCGTGAGTGAATCCAGAAATCGATTCTACCTACAGATGAAATGCTATAAGTACCTTGAATGTTTTAAGTCCCTGCTCAAACCCCTGTTTCTATATATTTTATATTATTTACAGGTTACCCCGTACCTAAAAACTCAGATAAGTCCTCGATTGAAGAATATCGTCCGATAGCCATGTACTAGCAGATGAGTAAATACTTATGCACTGAGCAACATGAATTCAGAAGCAAGAGATCTGTAAAATCAAGTTGTTGACAATAGTAGACTACGTATCCAAGGGACCGGGGAGCCCAACTCGATGTATCGTAAGTATGTTGACTTCCGGAAGGCGTTTGATCGGGTCAGTTATGAGACAAGTCGGTATCGCTTGCGAAGCAGTCTTTGTCTATCGATCGAGTAGGTAGTTACCTACCCACGCTCAACCGACGAGGAACATTAGCTAGGGAAACAACAACATCCACCTTCCATAACGGTGACACTGCGACCGAGTCACCCACCAAAACTTACCTATAGGTACCTAAGCCTTACCTACCTCGTCTGAACTGACACACATTTCATTTTGAGGATGTGACTAATAAACCTATCGGCAATTGTAATTTGAGATAAGTTATCTGTAAATAAAAGGACAGTAGGTACGCCTTACGCAGAGCAGCAAATTAACGTGGATGAGAAGCCCCGGCGACACCCGCCCACAGCACCCCATGGCTGCAGACGGAGGACTCAGGAGTGAGGAGTGAGGAGTGGGATGTGATGGTCTACCGAGCGCGGGCGCACATGTCGTCCGTAGGTAACGTTCACTTCACTGTCACTCCGCGATGCGACACGCCGACTGCCGACTGCCGACTACCGACTGCATACGATCGCACGCTAGGTATCTTATCGGAGATAGCGGCGCGGCGTCGGACCTGTGATACCAGATAATGTAATGTACTCACAGCTGTTTGTAATAGATCTAATACCTACGTATGCGCAGGCTCGTGGGTTCGGCTGCGTAGATTCTCGAAGCGTGTGCATTACTCCAGCATGAAAGTATCTTCTAGAACGAAATAAGTTCAACAAATACTTACGATATATGCTGTATTAGTGCGCCAAGTATGAAATTAGTGTTATGTTATGTACATGTTACCGTTTTGGAATAAAACACGAAAAACAAAGACTTTGTAAGTGCAGTTATAAATCTCTCATATATTAAACACAGCACAGCGGCGTCCTTGATAAAGCGTGTTGATTTTCATCAGCGCAATCTAGAAAGTGATCTGCGCATACTAGCGACATCTAGTTACAAAATCGTCAACTTTGGTCATAACACTGATACATAGAAAGTGATCTGCGCATACTAGCGACATCTAGTTACAAAATCGTCAACTTTGGTCATAACACTGATACATAGAAAGTGATCTGCGCATACTAGCGACATCTAGTTACAAAATCGTCAACTTTGGTCATAGCACTGATACATAGGTACTGTGTCCGTTACAATCAAATGTACATTTTTTACTAAATAGATTATACATTTATACCAGCCACCTACCATGAGGAACACGCAGATTAATCTTAACTAGCGTATATTTAACACACAGCTTTTAGCTCATTAACTATATAACCTAACACAAAAAATAAAACATTAATCAATTCGTGACCGGTAAGACACATACTTTTGAAGTAGGCCTGTTTAGCAATAGTTTACCACACTTCAAGGTCACTACTCTGGTAATCTGGTCTGATCCAGGATGGGTGGTCACCACTCTGCCCAGCATCCACCGATCTGGAGGAAGGTTGTCCTCTTTTACAAGAACCACATCTCCAACCTTAGGTTCAGGGATAACCTTTGTCCACTTATATCGCTGAACGCAATACGCTAAATATTCGCTGGACCACCTTCGCTAAAAGTCCTGTACAATTTTTTGCGTAACTTGCCAACGCCTCAAGGATCCCATGCTGCAGTATTCATAACTGTGTTCAGGAACCGTCACTAACGGCTCACCTACGAGAAAGTGCACCAGTGATAACGGCTCGGGATCACTGAGAGAATCCGGTAATACAGACAACGGTCTTGAGTTGAGACATTCTTCTACCTGAGTGAGAACTGTTGTTAACTCCTCAAAAGTGGGTATGGAATCACCAACAACCCTCTTGAGATGGAACTTGGTCGCTTTTACCCCGGCCTCCCTTAACCCGCCGAAGTTTGCAGCGACAAGTTTTGCCAATTCCTTTAACGCTTCTACAAAATTTGTCCCATTATCGCTCCACATTTCGCTTACGTGGCCTCTCCTTGCGACAAACCGTTGAAGCACTCAATAAACTCTTGTGCGGTAAGGTCGCTTACGGCTTCCAAATGTATCGCCTTAGTTGCCATACAAACAAAAATACTAATATAGCCTTTATATGACTTACTGCCTCGACCTTTCGACATCCGGACATTAATTGGGCCTGCAAAATCAACACCGCTATGTAAGAACGGTCTTGCTGCGGTAACTCTACTGGTTGGCAACTGACCCATAAAAGGATGTTTGGTTGCCGCCGCATGTCTCGTACAAGTGATACATTTGCGCACGTGTGACTTCACAAGATTATTGACTGCGATAATCCAAAATCTTGTGCGCAAATGGATCAGCATTAGAGTTGGACCACCGTGCGCGTCTTCTTAAGGGCTTCGTCGATAATTAAATCAGTGAAATGACTCTTCTGGGGAAGGATTATCGGATGTTTTGTGTCCTCGGGCAAATCTGACTTTGGGATACGACCGCCCATTCTAATAACCCCTTTGTTATACAGGTGGACTCAACGGCTTGAGCTTCGCTTTGTCCTCATGCAACTTTAATTGGCAATGTCTGATGCATACCTCCTCAGCCTCACTGATTTCATTGACTGTCAAGTAAAGTTCTAGTCCTTTGCTTCGCTTATATTTTAAGAATCGTCTGCAATATGCCACAACTCGAACCAATCGCTTCAATGTTGAGAATTTTGTCCACAGATCCAGATCCTCCGGCGTTGCACCCTCTGTTGCCAAATGAACCTTCACCTTTCTCTCTTCTAGATCAGTCGACGAATCCAATCTTTTGTAAGTCAGATTAGACTCTCTTAGCCATGCAGGACCGTGTAGCCACATGTTGTTCTGAACTAGCTCTAGAGGAGTACACCCTCTTGACGCGTGAGCTTACTGAACGTGAGACCATTGCGTGTTGTCGAGTCTAGACAGAATGTTTGACGTTCCTATGAACATCGACCATTAGCTGGGATTACTGCTCAGCCACGTCAGCACAACCGTGGAATCTGTCCAACCATGAATATTACCTTTATCTATACCTAACAGGTTCGCGACTTCCGTCACTAATCTAGCCAACAGGACCGCTCCCACCAGCTCTAGACGCGGAATGGAAAGTTGAATCGTAGGAGCCACCTTGGTCTTCAACGCAACAAGATTGATATGCACCCTTCCTTGTACATCAATAGTTCCCAAGTAAACTACTGCAGCGTACGCGGCAATGGACGCATCACAAAACCCTTGCAGTTCAGTGCATATTATCAACCATCTTGGAATCCGTATGTCGCTTATGTTGGTGAGCTCCGACTAGTAAGTAGGTAAGCCATTCTTTATGTAACTCGTCTGGAATAGCATCATCCCAGTCTACCCCTGCTAGCCACACCTTTTGGATCATAATTTTAGCCAAGACTACACCCAGAGCTACCCACCCTAACGGATCAAATAGCCGTACTATTTTAGAAATGACTTGCCTTTTGCTAATATAATTTTGATTCATTTCATTTCCTTCATTTCATATATTGCTTATACGGTCAGTTACCTAAGCCACTTCAATTCAAAATTCGGTGAATGTCATTGGAATGCTGCAAAGCGCGGTGTCTAAGGTATCTTAATGGAACTAAGGATGTCGGTATTGTTTATAGGAAATCAAAAGATTCTGGACAAGTGACACTGCAAGGTTTTACCGATGCCGACTGGGCAAATTGTCCCGTGGATAGAAGATCCTACACAGGCCACTTCTTTAATATATCGGGCGGCCCTGTTTCATGGGAGGCAAAGAAGCAACCTACAGTTGCTCTGTCATCTGCAGAAGCCGAGTATATGGCACTGGCGTCAGCAACAAAAGAAGCTTGTTTCTTAAAAAGATTTATTGCCGAAATCACTGGTAAGTGTACCAATGCTGTGGTATTTATTGCCGAAATCACTGGTAAGTGTACCAATGCTGTGGTATTTATTGCCGAAATCACTGGTAAGTGTACCAATGCTGTGGTATTTATTGCCGAAATCACTGGTAAGTGTACCAATGCTGTGGTATTTATTGCCGAAATCACTGGTAAGTGTACCAATGCTGTGGTATTTTCTGACAGTCAGAGTGCACTTATGTTGGCGTCTAATCCAATACATCACAATCGAACTAAGCATATTGATGTAAGATATCATTTTATGAGGGAAAAAATAGCCAATAAAATTATCGATCTCAGATATATGCAAACTAATGAATTGTGTGCTCACTAAGCCTTTAGGTGGTACTAACCATGAAAAATGTATCAAACTTATGGGTTAATTTTATTTTTATATTTATTAGGTATACATTATTTAGGTAAAAAATTGTATTTCTTTCCAACCCAATATCTCAAAAACTAGGGTTATTTACTGTTCAGTAGCGTTCGTCCCTGATTGAGCCAGCCGGGAAGTTTTTGTGGCGTTCGTCCCCACTAGCTGATAAATAATTATGAGGATGAGGATAATTTAAAATAAAATCATACTACGTATTGCAATCAACTTTTATATCATATTTTTTTTCTTTTTCTTTTCTTTATAAAACGACAGCGGGAGGGGTTTGGCCTTAAACTTACTTTCCGAGTCAGAGCGAATACAATAAACAAGTATGTACACACATCAACATTGTCTAGGGATATTCCATTTTGAAATGATTTGCTTAAAAACTATTTGCATTTTAGAAAAAGTTTATATATGGAATTAAACCTCTTTTGTTCCCTTTTCAAAATTTAGAAAAAAAGAAAAATAGAACGCAATAAACAAAAGATAGAATGGGGACTCCGATTTAAATTAAACAACGTTAATTTTGCCTAAGATAAATTAACTTTTATTTAATTATCAATTAGTGCTATCTAAGTAATTTTTAATTTTAACGGATCTTGTGATATTCGTAATGTCATGGAACGTCGACATTTAAGCAGAGAAGAAATGATAAGAGCGATAGGCATGTTGCAAGCCGGTGCTATCCAACGCGTGGTTGCCAATACCCTAAACACCAATCAAAACGTAATTTCTCGATTGTGGTCACGTTATCGTATTACTGGGGATGTAAGAGAGCGCCACACTGGAAAAAAACGAGTAACCACCCCTAGACAAGATCGTTTTCTCCAAAATTCCGCCAGGAGGGAACCCAATCTCACAGCAAAGCAGCTAGTGCAAAGGCTTCAGTCAGACCATCAGCTGTCAGTCAGCGACCAAACCGTCAGAAGAAGGCTACATGAAGTCGATCTTCATTCTCGTAGGCCGCTTCGTGTGCCAGCTCTACGCCGAGGCAATCGCGGAAGGCGACTTCTTTAGGCTCAAGAACATTTGTTATGGAACAATGGCCAATGGATTCTCTTTACTGATGAGTCTCGGTTTGGATTCCACCCCGATTCACGAAGAACACGTGTTTGGAGAGTTCCAGGCAGAGAAAGTCGCCTCCAGCAGCCACAAGAGGTCCATTCGTACCGAGGTGGGACAATCATGGTTTGGGCGGGAATTCGTATTGGCGCGCGAACCGAGCTCATTTGGATAAGAGGCAGCATGACTGCACTAAAATACTGGAACGAGGTGATAGAACCTGTGATCATCCCTCACAGAGTTCAAATTGGCCAGGAACTTCAGCTCATGCATGATAATGCCCCTCCACACACGGCGCGTTTGGTGTCAGCTGCCCTTCAGGAACATGATGTCGCGGTTTTGGACTGGCCTGCACAGTCACCCGACTTAAACCCAGTTGAACACGCTTGGGACATGTTACAGCGAAGGGCTTTCAGCAATTTGCCATCAAATTTGACAACAGAAGACCAACTTTTTTGCCATTTAAAAAGAACATGGGATCGCATACCCCAGTGAGACTTTGACACCCTAATTTTGTGTATGAATAACCGGTGCAGATGTGTTATCAACGTCAGGGGAGGCAACACCGATTATTAAATTGTAAAAAGGTAATTTTATAAAGTCATGGCAACGTTAAAATAGTTTTAACACAATTTACCAAACCTTGTAAATTTTCTGATTTTTCGAGATTTTGATCCTACTTTAATATTTATCAAAAAATTATATAAAACTGTTGTTTTTATTATTAATAATAAACAACACAAAATAAAGATTCTTGCCATACCTAGTTTTGTAAAGAAATTATTTTCAGTTTTTGTAAAAATCAACAAAATGTTGAATATCCCTAGACAATGTTGATGTGTGTATATTGTATGTACCTAGGTACATTCAATGACTTTTAGGACAAGTCTATAGGTTTGTTTTTAGTTTACAGTAGAAACGCCTGTTTTTTGGATTTTTTGTTTATTGTGTGTTCTTACATTTCACGCAAAACAAACGTTTTATGAGTTGTATAAATTACAAGTATTTTTAGTCCTCAAACCGATAACTGATAAGCTGCTCAACTCCAAATAATTTATGTCTGTTTAAAATCAACTAAGTAATTGATAAACGTAATTTATATAAAAAGGAACAATAAGGTAACTGCACTTATCTATAGAAATTGTAGCCTCACGGTAATATCCAGAAGTTGTAGAACTGAATTACTAACATTATAAAGTAGATTAACTACACATTACCTTCAAAACTTCAGTGTGGTGAAAATAGATAACTGACTTTTGAGCTACTATCACATAAACGAAAAGTGTAAGGATCCCCGATCATGTGCATGTCTCCAGATTGCACATAACGAATCTGTAATTTCTAAATATGTCAATATTTGGTTCGAATTTGGTTCAATCTGAAAATCTAGTTTAAAATTTAGGTTCCAAGCAAACTTCGTAGATACAAGCCTAAGTAGGTGTGTAAGCCAGGGACAGGGTCTACAGCTTACACATGCTGGTAACGCCAAACTGGTCAAGACTGGGCTATAATTAATAGCCTATAATTCAGTACAAAGTGGGTTCACTAAGCATCACAAATTTAAGGCCTGTAGCTATAGTACTTTCAGAGGTACAAGGTAAAGACAACGTGTATGCTGTAGACCCAGCTTACACATCTGGATTAGCAAAACGGCTGAATACTGGATTGTGATTAATAGCTTGAATTTGAGTCTGGAATTGGTTCACTGAGCATCAACATTTTGGTACCTTTAGATCCAGTGGTTTCAGAGCAATAAACAATAAACTTTAAAATAAGCAATAAACTTTTTCCCGCCAAAAAAAATCAAATATACTTGAGAAACCCGTCCACGCGTTACGTTGCCGCTTAGTGCAGGCCACAGTTACAATCAATTTTGAACTTTATCGTCTTGAAAATAACAACAGTTTTGTCTGTAACATGAAAATTATGTAATGTCCATGATATCAAGAGCCATAGCATAAAATGGATATGATTACTGATATTGATATGTGCATGTCTCCAGCTTGCACAGAACGAATCTGACAGGGTCTACAGCTTACACATGCTGGTAACGACAAACTGGTCAACACTGGGCTATAATTAATAGCCTATAATTGTGTGCGTTCTCCCAGCGGAATAATGGCGAATTTCATGAGTTTGCTTGGCTAAATAATTAGTGAAGCCGTGTAAATGTGTATGGTACTTTTTGTGCATCTAGCCGTTTTTGAGATATTTGAAAAAAATAGTTGCAGCTGGAAGAACGCATGAAAACGTTCTCACAGCGGCATCTTTTTTTCAAAATGGACTTACATGAAAAAAAGACGTCACCAGTAAGAGTACGACGCGAGGTAAATGTGTAAGCTAAAATAAAATGTGTGCAGACTGTGGTTACGGAGATATTCAAGTCTCCCAATTCAAGTGATGGGAGATCGTTTGGCCTGTTGCTGGATCTCTTAAACGGTAAGGCGTACAGCTACGATTTTTTTTATCACAGGTTCCTACCAATTTGTTTACAAAGTTTGTGAAAACAGAATAAAAAAAAACGTCCCGTTCTTAAGAAAAAAAATGATACATAAAATGAGGTTTTCAAATCTAGCACTTCGTAACGTAACCCCAAGTCTCATTAGGATACTGTAGACAGGGCCAACTTTGTCAATAGATTGGACTAGTTTTTATTATGGTTTGGCAAATTGAATAGTATTCCAGCAATTTGTGCATCTATTCAAGTATCTGCCTGTAAAATGTGCACATTCCCCGATCAGGGCTTAAAAGGTCATAATCATAGAGTTGCTGAACAACATATCCGACAGTCATTTTTGTGATATGAAAAAACTAGTCGCCGACGATATTTGCCATAAGTAGGTATTTTAATACAAATCGAACAAGGAGGTCATTTTATTTTGTAAACAAAACGAAACTCGAGGCATTCATTTGAAGTTATTCGACACACAAGTTGTAAGTACCCTATAAATGCAATCACTAACATTGCTGGCGCATATTGTTTGTTGTTAGTTTCAGAGAAACCAACAACCGCGCTGTAATAGGTAGCCGGTAGCCTACTCTCCCAAAGGTTAGAGATACCTAAGCTTAGTAGGTACCTACTTATGCATGTGAAAGGTTGTTAGAAGTTATTACTAGTAAAGAAAGTACCTATTTGATTGCTCGTACGTTCCTGTTCCATCGTTATCTCCGCTCCCTCCCCATAGAACAGCCATGAACCTCCAACCCTACGATAAATTCACAGATGTGTTGCTGGACACGACATCGGGTAGGTATCTACATATTCTTTCCAGTCGTCTCCATGTGGTCGATCCTCGCAGCATCCACAGCGACTCATCTCATTCCACCAGCCCACTTTCTACGAGATATTCCAACACAAGCACTCGTGAGAAGCTTTTCTGGGGAAAAGCTTCTCACGAGTGCTTGTGTCTTGATGCGACATATCCATTCCTTCCGCGAACTTCCTTGGAAGTTGTGGCTCGCCCCCCCACTAGTGCGGTGCGGTGCGGTGCGGTGCGATGCGGTGTGGTGTGGTGTGGTGTGGTGTGGTGTGGTGTGGTGTGGTGTGGTGTGGTGTGGTGTGGTGTGGTATATTTAAAACAAAACGCATTTGTAGGAAAATATAATTTTATTGCTTCAATATTTACGTGCTACATGTATTTGATATCTGTAACGTCACCACGTCGTGTCGCGCTCGTGTCGTGCTCGTGTCGTACCTAACACGAGAAAGTACACCGAGTCTTTACACCGAGCGGAGCCCACTACACTACGTTACTGTACAGAGTTGCGGCATCGGATCGGCCCATCCTGCCGGCCGTGCCGCCTAGCGCATGTGCGTATTATGATTATTATTGTCTAGTTACGAGGGAACAATAACAATTAATTAGAAAAATAATATTTGAGTTATATTTAAGTATAGGTAAAGTTAATATCTACACGATTCCGCGATGATTCATGATATTGTAATGAATGATATCGTCTCATCGACACCGGCTCGTGGAGCCGCGGGAAGACATGTCGCGTCCTTCAAATGGCTCTATTCACTCAACTTAAAGAAGTAGCTACCGGAGTAATGGTTGCCTTCGTCGGCTCGAATCTAAATTATCTACTTATAGTAATTTGGCACTCAGTGGTCGAAGGACCCGCCCCCGCCAATGGCGACAGACGACAGTCTACAAAAACATGGCTACCTTCGGCCTGATCTAGCTTTACATCGTAAGGCTTGAAACATTCATACCTAAGTTTACGATTGAACTGAGAATACAACAGTACAAACAAAACTACAACAATCAAATCTGTTTCTGTACAATGTTTGATAACAGAACAAATACTTAAAAATAGCAAACAGGCGACGAACGGGCACTGGACACCTTTTTCTCCATCTCCAGAATGTCAACCGAAGGCAACAAGTCGGTGGAGTACACACTACACAGCTTTACTCGTCCCACCCCTCACATACCGCTGTCCCGCCCGTCACACAACACTGTCCCGTCCGTCACACAACGCTGTCCCTTTCGTCACACAACGCTGTCCCGTCCGTCACACAACACTATCCCGTCCGTCACACAACGCTATCCCGTCCGTCACACAAAGTTGTCCCTTTCGTCACACTACGCTGTCCCGTCCGTCATACAACGCTGTCCCATTCGTCACAAACTACCAGAGGCATTATTCTGAAATTATACCTATGTAATAAATGCAATTTAGGTACAAAATGGTACCTAAATATTCACTAATTACAACATATGAGAAAACTGCTTATCAATAAATATATAAAATAAAAATATGGTTTGTCTGTCTGGAGGCGGAGCCACCCACTCGGACATCCACTGGGACACCCACTCGGACACCCACTCGGACATGCGGATGTGCTACGTTTCCCCCTCGGTCACACAAATCGTAAGTTCTCTCGGTCAATTATACATATTTTTTTTATTTCGTTTGAAACGAATTTCTGGCTTTATAATGCTTTTATTTTGAAACATTATTGCATTCAAAATGTATGAAACATTAATCGAAGTTTGAGCAAAGAGCAGTTAGAATGTCCCACCCGTCACTTTGGTTCGGCCCTACAGCTGACACACCAGTACGTCACAGGTACATACGTACTCGTACTCAATGGAAGTAAACTTTTATAGGAATGCACTGTTCTAGGACAATCAGACGTACCTCTGTTCCGTCATGCAACACCGAATGGTACGTACGTACGGTTATTAACTAGGTAAACTCAGTATAAACTTACTTACTAAAGATATCACTCAATAAATTCTTAAAACTACATCGAACTACATTCGCTAAACAATATGGCAGTCTGGTCTCGTTCGCAAGTTTATTCAGATCACAGAGACGGTTCTCGTAGGTAGGTACTGTACTGACTGCTTACAACCCCAACTAGTTCCTTACAACCCCAACTAGTTCCTTACAACCCCAACTAGTTCCTTACAACCCCAACTAGTTCCTTACAACCCCAACTAGTTCCTTACAACCCCAACTAGTTCCTTACAACCCCAACTAGTTCCTTACAACCCCAACTAGTTCCTTACAACCCCAACTAGTTCCTTACAACCCCAACTAGTTCCTTACAACCCCAACTAGTTCCTTACAACCCCAACTAGTTCCTTACAACCCCAACTAGTTCCTTACAACCCCAACTAGTTCCTTACAACCCCAACTAGTTCCTTACAACCCCAACTAGTTCCTTACAACCCCAACTAGTTCCTTACAACCCCAACTAGTTCCTTACAACCCCAACTAGTTCCTTACAACCCCAACTAGTTCCTTACAACCCCAACTAGTTCCTTACAACCCCAACTAGTTCCTTACAACCCCAACTAGTTCCTCAGAATGCAACAATTAAATATTATTGCATAATTATATTGGATTGCACTTATAAATTCAAGGTACCTACCTACCTTAGTAGACTAACATTTCGGGTTCATTGTAAAAACAAGGATTAGTGGAATGTGTTGTTCTACCGGGCGATACCCCCCGGCGAGGCGAGGATACCCTCGTCTCCACTCGTCTCCACTGGTCTCCACTCGTCTCCACTAGTCTCCACTCGTCTCCACCGACACCGAGCTGAGGGAGGTCTGCTCATGACATGATAACTTATACTGTAACGATAACGTCCGATGCAACGCGGTCACAGGTCTGCGCGCAGCAGGAGCAGGGCGGCGGGGGGCGCGGAGGGGGCGTCGCGGGGGGGCGCCGCTCGCGTCGACAGGAACTGCGCCTGCACCGCGTCCCACGCCGGGTCACGCCGCGGTGGTGGGGGCGCGAGGGGGGGCGCGCCTCGCCGCCGCCCCCGTCTGCGCTGAGTGCGCGCGGGGCGGCGCGGAGGGGCGCGGGGCGGCGCTGGGGTGGATACCCCCTCGCCACCTCTGTCGTCCTGGAACACAATCGAATCCGTCGGTGCCTACGTCTACATAAACGTGTACGTACCTACCTACGTACGTGTACGTGAGTAAAACGAGTGATTTAAAATGTATAGTGCGACTCACGTAAGTATAGAAAGTGATACAACTCCTATTCTTAAAAATACTTGTGTTCCGGCGTTCAGAGGTAAGATAGCCAGTTCCTCAAACTGCAGTTAGTTGAGGATTCCGAGTGAAGGTTCGCTTCGCTCTCTCGATCAATCAATTGTATTATCCGTTATACTCCAGAGGGTTCCGTGATTTAGCTTGATTATGACTCTCATTATTTTAACGATGAATTACAGTTCAGTAGTAGTACGTACCTACCTACTGAGTAGGTATTACCGTTTCTTGACCGACCTTTATTCAGTTTGGTTACGCAAAAATCTACTTGCTATTTTATCGAAGATATTATTAACTCTTATTTTATTTTATATCATATCGGTATTGTGACTTATGCGATCCCTGTTTCGTTAAAATACAATCATTGACCGAGCGAGCGAAGCGTCTCGGTTTCGAGATTGGCCAAAAATGCTTTTGTCCGCTGTCTGTCGTCTGTCGGCTGTCGGTTTGTTCTCACCTACAGGTCTGTCGTCTGTCGTCTGTCGGTTTGTTCTCACCTACAGGTCTGTCGTCTATCGGCTGTCGGTTTGTTCTCGCCTACAGGTCTGTCGTCTGTCGGCTGTCGGTTTGTTCTCACCTACAGGTCTGTCGTCTGTCGGTTTGTTCTCACCTACAGGTCTGTCGTCTGTCGGTTTGTTCTCACCTGCAGGTCTGTCGTCTGTCGGTTTGTTCTCACCTTCAGGTCGCATTTTTAAACCAATTTTGATGAAAATTGGCGCACATGCTCCTTGATTTATTCAAATTTTTCAGTCGATCGCGATTTTTGACTGGGGGAGAAAGGGGGGAAGTTTGCTGTAGCGTTATTTATCAACGGATTTCTATTTAATTTGAAGGACACACCAATGATTTCTTTGACACAAGATGTTGTAAAAAAAACAAGGGTGAGTGGAAAAGGGGAGAGGTTTACTGTAGGATTTAAATTTTTGATTTTTTTTCGGAAAATGTATAGCTACGATTACTGATCAGACTACGCAGTCCTCTCCGCCTTTGCAAGACAAATCCACATCAGCTTCGATCTCCTCAGACCAAGGGAACGCGAGCAATCGCTAAAACTTATACCCCTATTTGACTCAAAAGTCTATGTAGTATACGCTAGGTATTTTATTTTTCTTATTAAGTTGTGTACAATAAGAAATCATATTACTTATATTAATAGTCCTCTCCGCCTTTGCGAGACGAACTCGTACACATCAGAGTTGACTGCCTAGGACCGGTCCCCCCGGGGAACACGAGTAGGTAATCACTAAAGCATATACTTCTATTTGCTCAAAAGTCTAAAAGGAAAAGTGAATGAGGAAAGCATCGGTTATTGAGCTCGTTAGTTAGCTGATCACGCTCTAAACTTATCCCACGGGATGAGTTGACTAAATAATTGATTGATAATTTTGATCCCGATTTCAAAAAAAGTTGCACGGTTAGGTATGAGGACTCGCGAGGTCTACTGCTCTTTCAGAACTACTGGAAGTAATTGGGAAGAAACTCCGACTGTCTGTTACCTTATCCCGAGTACCTACAGGGTACCTACGAGTACCTACAGGGTACCTACGAGTACCTACAGGGTTCCTACGAGTACCTACAGGGCGCGGCTGAACGTTGCAAGTGAGATTTGTCAAGGAGACAGACCGCGCGCTAGCCTCGGCCAGCTCACGGCTACGAGTACCTACAGGTACCTATCCCATCGTATCTACAATACAGTCCCGAGCTCGCGAGCTCACCTGCTAGAAAATCTTGTCCAGTATGGAGTACATCCGCAGGTTGGCGGAGGTGCGCCAGCCGCGAGACGCGCGCTTGCACTCGGCGGCGTCCGCGTCGGCGGCGGCGTCGCTGTCGTCATCGCACGCCGCCGCCGCCGACTTGTCGGGCAGCGCCGCCGCCTGCAGCCGACTGCGCCGCGCCAGCCGGTGCGCCATCACGAACGCTGCTACCTGTACGGAGACAGAGACGCACGTGACCGCCAGCGCCCAGTGCCCAGTGCCCAGTGCCCAGTGCCCAGTGCCCAGTGACAGATCTGCGAGAAGTATTTGGCTCCGCCATCACTATCACCGCCTCAGCGGTCTAGTGGTTCAACCTACCGATTTCAAATCCAAAGGTCTCGGGTTCGATCCTTATATGTGAAGTACAAGGTGGTGCTTGGTCGGTTGGTAGTAGGACTTTGTTTAAGTCCGCCTGGCTAGCTACCACCGTCTTACCGTATTCTGTCGCCTTAACAACAATTATAAAATAGTTGTGTTCCGGCATTCACAGGTAAGATAGCCAGTTACTTGAGGATATGGGGTGAAGTGCGCCTCCACCTTCGGCCTTCTCTTCACTTGTAACCAGGTGAAGGTGAAGGTGGCGCCGCCGCCGACGTTACCTGCAGTACGATGCCGAACAGTCCGAACACGATGATCACGACCGCGTTGTTGGGCGCCTTGTGTTCCATTTCCTGAAATATTATTTATTTATTTTATTTTTTTATTTGATTCAATGTTACCGAATTGCAAAGGCCATCTTCTAATGCGTATATATTTTTATCAGCAAATGCTTAATATAGTTAAAAACTTTTGTCGATTGTGTAATCAATTCAAAATAAATTATATATATATGACGCTACTATGCACAAATCGGTATCGAGGTCGCGATTTTATGATAATGTTACGAGCTGGGGTTCGTAAGAATTAAAAGCAACCGGTTATTACTCAAAATAAGACACGTTTATTCCGCACCAAACTAATTACTCTCAAACACAGTACAACACTACTTAGTTACACTACCGAATCATTAAACACTGTTATCGCACTCAAATATCACTTGATGTTAAATCGCTGTATCGTAATCGAATACTGACTTGCTTCCGAATCGCGCGTCAATTTATATCCAACTTTATCGAAAGTTCTAGTAAGCGCGGGAATGATCGCGCCGCTAACTGTTGCGTAATCTGGCACGGCGGTCAAAAATCATACTTTTGTGTTATTGATAAACAAGTTGTTATTGTCTTATTTTCTCGGAAGTATGCGAAGGCTCGCGAATATTCTAGACGTTTCTGACTGGCGTAACAATAATAAGGCGTTACTATGCCCAAATCGGTATCGAGGTCGCTATTTTTCTAATAACCTTAAGAACTAGTCGAGAAGTCATTTCTCTGATGACTAATTTTTAGAATTTGATAAAAATTTATTTTTAACCTTTTTGTTGTAAAACCCACGAAACTACGACGTCTACGACACGATTCTGGGAAACATCTACGCAATGATGGGAATTAAAAATAAATACAGATTACCTAAACAAATGTTAAGAATCGTGTCAGACTATCACGGAGGATATCGTGTAGCGCACCTCTGGTGCTCCATGTCAGGATAATGGGAACGATTTTTAACCAACTTCAAAAAAAGAGGAGGTTCTCAATTCGGCTGTACGTTGTTTTTTTTTTCGTTTGTTTGTTTGTTATTTGATTACTCCGCCAATTCGCAATTTATTTGTATATAGTCCATTCCTAGTAGGTATATAGGTAATTCCTAGTGGGTAGGTACTCGTATACAGCGAATGGCTCGCTTTAATTATATGTATTTATGGTTCATTAAATAGCCCTATTTTACTTAGTGGTGACACAATTAGTGGTGAAACTCAAAATGTCACAGTCTGGTTTATTAAATAAAAATAAATAAATATTACAGGACATTATTTTTTACACAGCGCGATATAGCCCCAAACTAAGTATAGCTTGTAATATGGGAACTAGATTACGGATACACTAATTAAATACTTTTTTTTTGTAAATACATACTTATATACAATACAACACCCAAACACAGAACAAACATCTATATTCATCACTCAAATGTTTGCCCTGGGTGGGAATCGAGCCCACAGCCTACAGCGCAGAAGGCAGAGTTACTACCAACTGAGCTATGAGGCTTGTCAATGGTTTGCAGGTTATCACACAGTCCATGGATCAATTAAAGAACATCACATGTTCAGGCAAGAGATGGATCAGCTGCAGCTAAGGATTGAGAATCCAACTTCCCCACTCCCTGATGCCACCACGGGCAGCCTGAGTGCTGATCTCAGTACATTTCGTAGTTTTGTTTTGGGAGCACTTCAGTTGTTGCAAGACCCAACTTCATGTTGTCAGCAGGGAAGTTGATAGCATTGAAATGCGCAGTCGACGCAAGATTTTAATGCTTCATGGAGTTTCTGAAGAGGCCAAAGAAGATACTGCGGATGTAGTTGTGAAAACCGTAACCCCAAAATGTAAAGTTGCCCAACTTCAATAAAACTGCAATAAGTCGCTGTCATCGCATGGGCCGACCTACTACAGGAGATAGGCCTAGCCCTATACTTATCAAGGTTGTGAACATCGCACATCGCACATCGCACATCGCACGGTATGACCGTGTCCGAGTATGGTGCTCGACATCGCGGAGGCCATTATTTTATTATTTGGAGGCAGATTAACTGCCAGAGGGATCTTGAGAGGGGACGGTCCCTTCACAGGACATGTCCTGTGAAGGAACATGACCCGGAAAAGGTTGCAAAGGGGGATATGGGGGTACATTTTCTCTCAGCAAAGATTCTGAACCAGTTATGGACCTATCTATATCTTTAGTTAATTCAATGGCAAAAAAGTTTTCGAAGGTATTTGCAATTTCCTCTGTCTTTTATTACTTTACTATCGATAGTTATGGTGTCTGGTATTTCTCGAGATTTGGTCTTACCCGTTTCTTGCTTTATTATGTCCTATGTAGTTTTTATTTTATTATTTGATTTATATTTTTTTCTGTTTATAAATATGAATTTGGCACAACAACAGACCTTTTTAAATATTTTAGAATATTTTATTACATAATCTGGAGTGGCAGCATCCGTAACATAATTCTTTTTATCATTTAAACAGTAAAGCTTTTCTCTAGTAATCATTATTCCTTGGGTAGCCCACTCAGCGAATTTAGGTTTTTTATTTATATTCGCGTTCCGTAGTTTTAAATATTGATAAGAACGTGTTATTAATTAGCTGAAATAATACATTATACGATTCTTCAGTTATATCAGAGTCAAGTAAATTAGTTTTCAGTTGCTCAGATACAGTCGTCCTGAATAAATCTATTCGGTTTGTTGTGATTGGTCTCTACATTACAGTTTTCACGACCGGATTAGTTCTACTATATGTATAGTACAACCGATTGTTCCCTGTGGGCAGAACGTACAGTTAACCATCTCATTATCAGAATACTCACAATTTAAAAATATGTTATCTAGACAAGTAGCTGTAGAAGCAGTAATTCTTGTCGGTTCAAAAAATAGCTCACTTAAATTATAACATCGACATAAAAACAGAAATGTTTGCTTATGTGAAGAATCCACCAATATATCAATGTTAGTCTCCACACATTATTATTCCCTCATTCCCTCCAACCAAAAGAAAAATTTGTATAAAATGTGTTCGCTAGACATGTTTTTCTATGATAAACAATATTATAACATTAGACTAGACTACCTATAAATAATAATTAACTCGCTATTCCCACAACTAATTATATTATCTCAACTTATTACCAGGAGAGATGAAGGCCAATCGCTTTCCCGTCGCACAATAAAAACAAATATGGCTGCAGTATGCCTACCGTCACCGTCACCGTCACCGTCACCGTCACCGTCACCGTCACCGTCACCGTCACCGACTGTGCTAACTTGTCAAATTACAAACACAAACATTTTGTAAAGCAAAAGCTATCTATGAAACCTTGACCGAGCGAGCGAGGCGTTTCAGTTTCGAGAATGACTAAAAACGCTTTTGTCCGCTGTCTCTCGGTTTGTTCTCGCCTACAGGTCGCATTTTTCAACCGATTTTGATGAAAATTGGCACACATGTTCCTTGATTAATTAAAATTTTTAATCGATCGCGATTTTTGATTGGTGGGAAAATAGGAGAGGAAAGGGGGAAGTTTGCTGTGCTATTTATCAACGGATTTCATTGAAATTTGAAAGACACTATTATCTAATTCTACACAAGATGTCGTGAAAAAAAAAGGTGAGTCGAGTGGGAAGAGGGGAGAAGTTAACTGTTGGATTTCTGTACTTACAGAACCACTAGTGAAAATCATATTCAATAATTTATTTGCCAGAATACATAAACTATTATAGTAACAGATCTAAGTGCTAAAGTATTCGGGAGCCCACCCCGTAAACAAGCAAGCATGCATGACGCTTGCTCCATAGAGTGGTGGCGCCCACAAGTCGTGGTACCTCGATCATCTCATAGACGGGCAGCGCGAGGTCGCGGTAGTTGTTGACGGCGAGCAACGCGGGCTTCAGGTCCTGCAGGAGGTCCATGCCGCGGCGCGCGAGGGCGGCCTGCGGGGCCTCGCGCCACCACGCCACCAGCGAGGCGCACATCCACGCCGCGTACGCCACCTCGCTCAGCGCCAGGCACGCCACGCCGGCCATGTACTGCAACACACGCGATACAACGATACAGTCACGTGTCACAAGCGCGGTGGCGGCGACGACGGCGGCCACGTACTCACCACGCGCAGACAGGCGACGGCCGCTCGATGCCGCGCCGAGGCGGCGGCGACGGCGGCCAGGTACACGAGCCCCGCCAGCCAGACGCCGCTGGCCGCCACGTAGGCCGCCGACACTCGGTACTGCGCCTCGCACATGAACCGGAACCACGTGTAGGTGCTCGGGTCCCACGTGAGCCGCGCCGCCGTCGCCAGCAGGGCGCCGCTGTACATCTACAACAACAGCGCACTACTGCTTAACTACTACTTAAATAATCTAATAAATAGATATCCGCCGATCACTATCCTTTAATTTGCCTAAAAACGAAACCCTTATAAAATAAACCGGTCAAGTGCGCACTCCGAGGATTCTGACCCACATTTCAAGATAAAAAAATAATTCATAGGAAATGGTACCCCATGGAGACTACAGATTTCAAAGTTACCATATTGTTGCCCATATTCGGGGTGTTTTTTTTTATTACATTGAAAATAAACAGCTTATAGCTAACATCTTAGGAACCGAAACATTATGAACAAACAAAGCCTTATACAGCTTTCACTTACAGAATACAGATCGGTACAAATTTGGAGTAAAATAAGTTTACTATAATTACTACTACAACAACATTCTGCATACTGATTGAAAATAACGATTAGCAAAAAGTCATGCTCACTATTGCATCGTTGTTAGGTGGAGGAGCAAGGGAAGGTCATCAGGTCTGGTAAGGTAAGTTGGAGGAGCAAGGGATGGTCATCAGGTCTGGTAAGGTAAGTTGGAGGAGCAAGGGATGGTCATCAGGTCTGGTAAGGTAAGTTGGAGGAGCAAGGGATGGTCATCAGGTCTGGTAAGGTAAGTTGGAGGAGCAAGGGATGGTCATCAGGTCTGGTAAGGTAAGTTGGAGGAGCAAGGGATGGTCATCAGGTCTGGTAAGGTAAGTTGGAGGAGCAAGGGATGGTCATCAGGTCTGGTAAGGTAAGTTGGAGGAGCAAGGGATGGTCATCAGGTCTGGTAAGGTAAGTTGGAGGAGCAAGGGATGGTCATCAGGTCTGGTAAGGTAAGTTGGAGGAGCAAGGGATGGTCATCAGGTCTGGTAAGGTAAGTTGGAGGAGCAAGGGATGGTCATCAGGTCTGGTAAGGTAAGTTGGAGGAGCAAGGGATGGTCATCAGGTCTGGTAAGGTAAGTTGGAGGAGCAAGGGATGGTCATCAGGTCTGGTAAGGTAAGTTGGAGGAGCAAGGGATGGTCATCAGGTCTGGTAAGGTAAGTTGGAGGAGCAAGGGATGGTCATCAGGTCTGGTAAGGTAAGTTGGAGGAGCAAGGGATGGTCATCAGGTCTGGTAAGGTAAGTTGGAGGAGCAAGGGATGGTCATCAGGTCTGGTAAGGTAAGTTGGAGGAGCAAGGGATGGTCATCAGGTCTGGTAAGGTAAGTTGGAGGAGCAAGGGATGGTCATCAGGTCTGGTAAGGTAAGTTGGAGGAGCAAGGGATGGTCATCAGGTCTGGTAAGGTAAGTTGGAGGAGCAAGGGATGGTCATCAGGTCTGGTAAGGTAAGGTGGAGGATCAAGGGATTGTCATCAGGTCTGGTAAGGTAAGGTGAAGGAGCAAGGGATGGTCATCAGGTCTGGTAAGGTAAGTTGGAGGAGCAAGGGATGGTCATCAGGTCTGGTAAGGTAAGTTGGAGGAGCAAGGGATGGTCATCAGGTCTGGTAAGGTAAGTTGGAGGAGCAAGGGATGGTCATCAGGTCTGGTAAGGTAAGGTGGAGGATCAAGGGATTGTCATCAGGTCTGGTAAGGTAAGGTGAAGGAGCAAGGGATGGTCAACAGGTCTGGTAAGGTAAGGTGGAGGATCAAGGGATTGTCATCAGGTCTGGTAAGGTAAGGTGGAGGATCAAGGGAATATTTTTTTAAGGGAATAATTTTTTGTTATTACTCAATAGGGTTACCAAACCAAGGGTGTCGATAAAATCCAAGAATAACCTACTTTAGGGATGTCATGCTCGGGGTTGGACTGCGCACATCCCACATCAATACATTACTGTCCACCACAATGTAGAAAGAGCTGCCTCTAAAACTGTAAGGTTTGCCATAATCACCAAGCTTGGCAGACAGATTGGTGCTCACAGTGAAAGTTTTGTTAACACATAGAAAACCCCGGCTGGCATTTTTTGACATTACAACATCCGTGGGCTGGAGGGGTATATTTTTAAACCGCTACTAAGGCAACGGTTTAAGGTAGTGTTTGTATGAATTCGTAACCTATATGCAGGCGTTGTTTCAGTAATTCGTTTATATCTACCTTAATACGAGACGTGTAAAGCTGTAAAGCTAAATTTTCAGGATATAATTTTCAATAACCGCTCTAGTTCTAAGGTATAAACTCACAATCGTGGGTTGAAAAGGTTTCTTGCATTTTGATGTCAAACTTATGACATTAAAAGTTTTGATCTAAGCTATATTATTCAAAAACGCTTGTATGTGCATTCCTGAAGTTTTATATGGTTGCATAGAATAACAACAAGAACCGAATACCGTTTACAATGAACTTGTATGTTTGCCCATTTAAGAGCTAGACACTTTTTAGGGTTTAAATAAAAAGCTAGATTACTTAAAAACGGTATATATTTTTGATAATATTAATGTGTCACAAATACGCACAATTTTTTTTTATGTATATATTTATTAACCAAAAATAAACTTAAATAACTTAAATGAAGAGCTACTCATGTATGTATATCTTACGGGTGCACATCTAATGGTTTCCGAGAAACACGATTCTGCAAAACGTTCCTCCAGTAGGAAATGAAATATCTCAAAAACCTTAAGGCCCACAAATTCCATTTTTCGCGCACTTTTATGCACAAATGTAAGCTATCTGCCCATATATGTCACTTATGGCTACGGTCATTCGTTTAGAATCTTCCTGCTGGAAGAACGTTGCTCCAGCAGGAAACGTTTTTCGCGTTTTATTCCAAAACGGTAACATGCACTAATTTCATACTTGGCGCACTAATACAGCATATATCGCTCCTTGTATGTGTTGAACTCAATTCGTTCTAGAAGATACTTTCCTGCTGGAGTAATGCACACGTTAAATACCTAACACAAACCAGACATCACGAGATCACAGTTCGGGCGAACAAATTTTATTTTGTTGTAAAATACTGAGTCAACGTTATTTTTATTATGAAAAAGCGGTGTCAACAATATAAAAAAAATGTTAATAGCGCATTGCGCATATAATAAATACCGTCTAACCGGCATGGCCTCACAATCTGGCTAATGAAGCTGTGAGCCTCCTTTTTGTCAGCGATAGATGGTGTTTTATTATTTATTCAAATTCGTAAAAATTATTAACATCGCATTTTTATAATAGAGAAAATGACTTCGGGACACTTTGTACTTACTCTGTTTGGATTGTAGGTAAACTAGTTCTCGAGAATGTAGAGATACAGCTGTTTAAAGTGACAGGTACCTACTCGTAGTTGTCATCCGAAATGTATATATGAATAGATTAGTAAACCAGCGTCAGAGCTCAGATATAGAGACTGACTGAGCCTGGACTGGACTGGACATACAAAAACAACAGGGATCCCTATCCCTATCCCAGACAGACAAACATTAATAAACCTTTTTAAACGACTCCCAAAAAGGAGGAGGTTTTCACAATTCCGAGGCTTTTCCCCCACCTTGTGTTAAGCCGCCTCTAAACATAGGCCAACGCGTTGGCAAGCGCGCTGGCCCAGCCACTGGCCCAATGTGTAGAACGGGCGTTGGCGCATTGGCGGTAGGTATTTGAACGTTGGGTGGCGCGCTTGCGAGCTTGCCGCGCGGTGTCGGCAACATCAAAGGACACTTGTTGCAAGCTTGGCGCACCATCCACACATTGGCCGCTCGATTAGTTTACTTAACCGGAGCAGCGATCAAGAGTGCACATTTTCTTCTTGCGGCGAATTGAACATGAGTAACGAGGAAACATTTAAATTTATTGAGCTCTATCAGAGTGAAAATTGCCTATGGAACCCAAAAAATAAGTTCCATAAAAATAAAAATGTTGTAAGTATAAAAAGTGTTAAATAAATAAGGTTCTTCGACATGCCGTTTTCCTCACGATGTTTTACTTCACAAAGAGCATCTTACTTTATTATTATTTTCATATTATAAATGTGAAAGTGAGTACCCTTTTCTTGTACACATTTACAAAGTAATTATAAGCTGTGAATAAATATACAGCTGCAGCTGTTAGCGACTCAACATCCATTTTGAATCCGTCCGCACATTGGCCCGAACCAAACCATACTGAACGACCTTCCAGTGTGTGGATTACTCACAAGCGCGTTGGCAAGCGCACCGCCAGCGCGTTAGCGAATGCGCTGGACTATGTGTAGAGGCGGCATAACGCAGGGCCACGCGCCGCCAACACTTAGCATCGTCGTCGTCTCGTCTCTGTCGCCTTGACATGCCGAACTCTCTCAGTCAGTCAGTCAGTCAGTCAGTCAGTCGGTCAGTCGGTCGAGGTCAGGGCTCTATTATTTCATTTACACCTTTACTGAAAGATGTCAAAAGCTAAACGCTATTGTAAACATGTTTGATGTTTCTGTTCAAATGAGTAAGAATCAATAATCTAGACATCGACCATTAATGCAAGTAAATTAATTTATTTCATTTCATAATAGTGGTCGATCTGTAGCGACAACTATACCTAATTGTATAGAAGCGGGTATCGATCGGCCCATGGTCCGGAGAGCATTCGACGTTCCCTCTTAGATATTATGACTATCTTCTTAATTCTTAAATCAGAAAAATCCATAAATTATGTTAGTAAGTTCACAATGTCAATGAACTTACTAACATAGGTACCTATTGTTATTGGTTTGAATTAGTTCTTCAATTCGTTGGGTCATATTCGTCGCTCTATAAGAAATAGTCTTCCATTGTGTCCAAATGTTCCGACAAACATGTTGATTGGAAGCCATTTGTCGGTAATTGTGTTCAATGAGCGGCGATGGCGCGATGTCTCGTGTCTGATGGAATTGAAGGTATGTAGGTACTTGGTTGTAGACACACTTGGTACACGTGACGTCACTACAGAGGAGGCATTGCACCGCCGCCGCCGCCACACGAACAAGCAAGCAGCCCAACGCGATGTGAAGTGCGTCTCTTGTCTATAACTAGTAGTTCGCGTCGAACTATTCACTATTCTCATATTACTTTGAACGTGGACCTGGATCGGACCGGTACCTACTGAGGTCCACAAATATCGTCAGGTCGGCAAGTTAACTAACTGCTTATTCGCTTTCAGTCACAACACAACGTAGGTATAGGTACCTACCTCCCGTTACAACTTATCCGACAGCCGAAGTAGGTAGATTTCTTTAGAACATCAAGTTACTGCAT
This sequence comes from Venusia cambrica, assembly GCA_951394065.1. Lineage (NCBI taxonomy): Eukaryota > Metazoa > Arthropoda > Insecta > Lepidoptera > Geometridae > Venusia > Venusia cambrica. The sequence goes on from OX596058.1 coordinate 229,450, forward strand.
CAATGCAGTTCTTTACAATAATAACACGATTCTAAATAAAGTAAGGTGATGTGCTGAGGCTGACAAAGCCACACATACCTACGTAGATACGTAACGGCGGCGCGGCGATTAGAAACATGACTGTTTCAGACAAATACCTAGATACAGGACAAAGTACTTAGAACCGTCGCTTTGTTCTTCATATTTCTAAATGATCATTGAATGATTGAGTCACAAAAACAAACACTCAACGATGTTGTACCTACTCTTTGCGGAAAATACATCGTTGCTGGGTATTTAAAATCAAAAGAGACAGGATCGATTTTCCCAACGTAAACATAACCCTAGATATTGTTTGTAAGTGCTAAATTAAAACCAACACTTAAAAAACCAAATTAGTAAAGTCATAAACTGTTGTTGACACACAAAGCTTTAAACCGTAATCTCCAGTGAGGATGGGGTTCCCAATTCCCATTCCCATATGTCTGCGATGACGATGATAGGCAAGTAACGTTCGTTGTGCGACGAACAGAGGTTACAACTACCGTAATCTCCAGTGAGGATGGGGTTCCCAATTCCCATTCCCATATGTCTGCGATGACGATGATAGGCAAGTAACGTTCGTTGTGCGACGAACAGAGGTTACAACTACCGTAATCTCCAGTGAGGATGGGGTTCCCAATTCCCATTCCCATATGTCTGCGATGACGATGATAGGCAAGTAACGTTCGTTGTGCGACGAACAGAGGTTACAACTACCGTAATCTCCAGTGAGGATGGGGTTCCCAATTCCCATTCCCATATGTCTGCGATGACGATGATAGGCAAGTAACGTTCGTTGTGCGACGAACAGAGGTTACAACTACCGTAATCTCCAGTGAGGATGGGGTTCCCAATTCCCATTCCCATATGTCTGCGATGACGATGATAGGCAAGTAACGTTCGTTGTGCGACGAACAGAGGTTACAACTACCGTAATCTCCAGTGAGGATGGGGTTCCCAATTCCCATTCCCATATGTCTGCGATGACGATGATAGGCAAGTAACGTTCGTTGTGCGACGAACAGAGGTTACAACTACCGTAATCTCCAGTGAGGATGGGGTTCCCAATTCCCATTCCCATATGTCTGCGATGACGATGATAGGCAAGTAACGTTCGTTGTGCGACGAACAGAGGTTACAACTACCGTAATCTCCAGTGAGGATGGGGTTCCCAATTCCCATTCCCATATGTCTGCGATGACGATGATAGGCAAGTAACGTTCGTTGTGCGACGAACAGAGGTTACAACTACCGTAATCTCCAGTGAGGATGGGGTTCCCAATTCCCATTCCCATATGTCTGCGATGACGATGATAGGCAAGTAACGTTCGTTGTGCGACGAACGGAGGTTACAACTAGCAGTCTCACGGACATCAACACTGCCACCAACAACTCAAAGTCAACATTTCTTTATTCATTAACATTTTTTACAGACTTCCTAATAACATTGTAGATCTAACAGAAAATAACAAAAAAGGCCTTCAATAAACATAAACACTGTAAACATTATAATAAACTTTTTTAGACTTCACCACTAAATACATAAAGCACAACAACATGTTGTATGCTTGTACGACACCGCCTTCAAATTATATGAACTTACACCTTATTGAAGTGTGAGGTGTGAGGGTGCAATAATACGGGATTCTGGGAAATATCTGCGCAATAATGGGAACGAAGATAAATACAGATGATCTAAATAAATGTTAAAAATCGGTTCCTACTATAGTGCAGGTACATAATGTTAAGATAGTATCAAGTAATTAAGGTTATGATGTATGATACAATGTAATTTAAAAATGTATATCTAATTATTGAATGAATTATCAAAAAAATAACCAGCCCGAGGTTCTTGCCTTTCTCGTCGCGATTCCGAACAGGCGGTACATTTGACGTTTCAAAGTTATCCTAAAAAAATCTAATGAATAAAGAAATGTTGACTTTGACAGTGTAGGGTGCACTTTACTCGTTTTCCTGTTTTGATTTATAGCCAAACTACTGGACTGATTTTGTCAAAATTTCTATAGGATTGCTTCTTCAAAAAGCCATGTTAGACGCCTATAGCTACGGCTCGTAAAGTCTGATACCAGAACTAATACATAGTCTGTTAGAAAACTATTTAGTTATGCATAAATACTTTTTCTTTCTTATATTGATAAAAAGAATAAAGTATTTATAAATGTTATTTTCTCTGTCACAATGATAGAGAATTCTGATTGCGTACGATGTACTGAGAGTTTTTACTAATATAATATTTATTCACTTTGCAATGTTGTGATTATTTAATGTAACTTGTATTATCCAGTTATAGCTGCAGATTCATAATTATAATATAGTCCACACGAAGAAATAAAGAATGAAAATATCTATTCACAAAAAAAGTATATAAGTAACATTACTACGATCAACAACGCGCATGCCAAGCGTGGTGATTATGGCAAAACCCTGACAATGATGATGACGGTCTACTCTAGTGACCGTAAACACCACAGGAAAGCAGAATACGCAATTTCGTTTACTTGGATGACATATTTTTTCGAGTTAATTTGATATAAAAACCAAACAACTATACCGATTCTGATGAAATTTCTATAGGACCACCTCGAAAGTATGGCCTACCAAATATAACAAGAATCATCAAAATAATTGCGAATTGGCGGAGAAATCGAGCAAACAAACAAAAAAAACATGCAGCCGAATTAGCACTTCCTCCTTTTTTTGAAGTCGGTTAAAAAGGACTTCAAATAAAACTGAAATAAGGACATCAAACGATTCGTATTTATTTAATTGCTTGACAAAAGCTGGTGTAAAACTGCAGTTTGAAGTTTTAATTAACTAAACTAAAATTTGTTGACGTACCTACGTAGCTAAGTGTCCCTCCTTTTCCTACAGTTTGAATAAAGTGAATTGAAATAGCTACTAATACTATACCTGCCTATAAAGTAGACTCGGTACCTACCTATGTTCAAATCTGCTGTGTAGATAAACAAATGGCTGGTCAAATTGTAATCACATCTGGTCTGCAAAGTTAGATCATAGTTCAGATTCACCGGATCCGGCCCGGTCGGCCGACGACGCGACCACGACACGACGACGACACGACGACGACACTGCGTGCGATGCGAGATGCGACCGATTCTTACAAAATAAATAAAATGGAGTCGATCTCGGTCGGGTCGAGATGACGAACAAGTTGGTCGGGTCGGTTCGGTCGGGTCGACGCGTCGCCGTCGCCGCGCCGTCGCCATATCTCCGGAGACCCGTTATCGCCGAGGGCAGCTCATCTTTACTCGATCGCTGTCGATGTACCTACCTACTACGTACGCATCTACAGACAGATACAGTACAGTGTACCTACCTATAGTACAGTACAGTACAGACGAGCTCGTTGCTTGTGGACACTTGTTGCGTCTCTCGTGTCGGGTCTCCGTCTCCGCGCTCCGTTACCAAGTCCTATCCTAGTCGTTGGATCGATGAGACCCGCGATCCTGTACCTACGTCACACACAAATCATTCATTTCACGTAGTTAGGTAACGGGGATTATTGCCGGTACCTACATTCGATCTATTCATTCATAAATAATTACATCTGAAAGGTTTACTTACTAGCTCGATCTGTGTGTATGTTTATTTCCCAAACCCCAAGGCCCAAGTCCGAAGTCCCAAGACCCAAATGGCAAGTCCCGAGGCGCACCATGACACGTGACACCATCACACACTGAACTCGTGCGTAGCTGCGGGCTTGCTTGCTCGCGGCCGCGGCCACGTGACCGATCTATCTGCTTAGTTATATCTAACCTAACTAACTTAAGTACTCCCATGCGATGCGCGGAATAATATAAAGTTGACAAAAACTACTGTGATAAACATAGCCCGTTAAAAAGTAGGATGATTTTGACGTTAAGGAAGGAGTAAGTACTTAACAAATATCTACATAAACGAACATTATTCATGCAATTATGTATGAACGTTAAACGTTAAACCATTGTACTGTTTAAAAATTACGGTGATTTCCATATTTAATTAGGCGGGGTAGTATCACTTTTCAGCTTTTTTGAACCTCTGTAAATCGAATAAAAAACGACGTAGCACCAAAAATATATATTTTAATTAAGAGCGCGCCCAATGACAGGAAAAAATCATATTTCACCCGCGCGTCTTGCTCCGCCCGCTCTAGTGCACAAAGCTACCACAGCGCGCCACGATCGCTCGAGGTTGTGACGCTGAGCACAGTAAGTGCGTTACACTAAGATAAATCATATACTTAACGATTTTTTTTTTTTTTACGCATTTATTAAATAAAAAGTACAATTAAACTAACTATATACAAAGGAATCAGTCAGATTACCTAAGGACCGTTACAAACGGCCTATTGGTAACTGGTAACTGTTCCAGACCAGTACCAGACGGAAGCGTGCCCAAGACACTGGCTGCATTGCCACGCTGAATAGCTTTACGATTGGGTTCACGATTATTCATTAAAAAACTATTACTGCGAACGGATTTTAATGTTATTTGGAATGAAGATTTATACGACAGCCGTCAGTGGATAGTCAGAATAGGTACTTGAAGTATGTACCTACTACCTATACCTACATAACCCAAGAAAGTTAGTAGTCGGTAGGTAGTAGGTAGTTATATTTTGTTAACAATTGCAATATCTCCAGAACCATACACGAATTTAATTTTATCACAAACATTTACACGGCGTCATACTCAGTTTTTTTTTTACAAGTTAATTTAAGAAAATCCGCTGGTAGGACGTTCTTTTGGCGGAAACTGTTATTCCAAATATCTAAAAAATAAAAACGGCTATCTACACATAGGATATTTTTTAAATCGTACCAAAAAATTTAAATGAGGGGCAGTAAAAAATAAAATTTGCTTGAGATGGAAAAAAAACATTGAACTAGCGACACCTTACCAACACCACTTCTGACACATTTTACTTTAAACACATTGTTACGATCCTTGTAAATCCGAGTTTTAATAATTTTAAAAACAAATTAATTACTATGTATTCGCCAATTGACAAGCCTCATAGCTCAGTTGGTAGTAACTCTGCCTTCGGCGCTGTAGGCTGTGGGTTCGATTCCCACCCAGGACAAACATTTGTGTGATGAATATAGATGTTTGTTCTGTGTTTAGGTGTTGTATCATATAGTACGTATGTATTTACAAAAAGTATTTAAGTATTTTATCCGTAATCTTGTTCCTATATTACAAGCTATACTTAGTTTGGGCTAGATGGCGCTGTGTAAAATGAATGTCCTGTAATATTTATTATTTATAATTAGTTTGAAATACTAAACAACACACAAATCAAGGTCTATTCGTCGTGGTATTATTTTCAAATTGGAGCATCCATCGGTTTTCGGGATATGGAAATCTGCGAAACGTTACCACAACAAAATCTTGAATATCTCTGAAACCTTCTGGCACACAAATTTCAAAATTACGGGCACGATTGACCCACGTAAAAACCTAGCTATCTATTGTTGTATTTGGTTCCCGTATCGGACACAATATTTTGCTGATGTAATGTTTCAGACATACCCCATACCCCGCAAAATCTGTTTATCATAAAATATCTCCGAAAGTATTAGACGCACAAATAATAGCACTTTTCCTGTGGCCAATTTTTTCTCGATACGTGAATAATCTCACTTAAAAGTATCAAATCTACACGGTATCATAATTTAATTTTTCTAGAAAGTCAAATCATGAAATTCGACACTTTTTCGCCAGGACAACGATTTTTTTTTTATTGTACGACGGGTAAGCATCTTGGTCTTCATCTCACCTGGTAACAAGTTGAGATAAGGCCGAAGGTGGAGGCGCACTTCACCCGGAATCCTCAACAAACTGAGGAACTGGCTATCTTACCTCTGAATGCCGGAACACAACAATTGCACTTATGTGCCTATGAGTCGCTCAACACTTGTTCAATCTTGCCTGTGTGGGTCGGAGCCCGCAGTGTGCTTGCTCACACTTGGCCGGTTTTTGGTAGTTATTAAGCTGCCTCGAGGCCGTGATGCAGGTAGGTACCTACTAAAGTAATTATAGATAGGTTACCTACCTTCCGATGTGTGTTTTCTATAGGGAGCGCGTGTTACTGGCAGTTCTTTTTGTAATAATTCGTTTGCAATAGCATTTTAATCCAAAATATTTTTTTTCCGGGAAAGATGCATGGATTGTGTGAGTGACGATATGCGTATGAGAGGAGTGAGTGCTTGAGTGGGGGAGACGGAGGTGTGTGGGGAGTATAGCGCCTGAACGGTGGGATCAGGGAGGAAGAACAACGATATACATTGTCACACCTCTTTATACCCCTGTTGAATAATATTAATTTTAAAAAGTGCAATTACGGTAAGGCCGTCTACATTATTTTTTATCTCTAATGTTTTTGATAATTGGTGATTAAATGAACATTTTACTAAAAGGTAAGATCAAACTACTTTATAAAACCAAATACTATTATTATATTTTATTTACTATTATTATTATTATAGCTAAAGCATACGGTTAGTTAAATATTTTCACAAAATGACTTTTCACTCCAAAACAAAAACGTAGTGTCCCGCGGCCACCCTGTACCACTAAAATTACTTCAATTCCCAGGAATGGCGTCCTATAACTCAAATTTGATATAACCTTCGATTTAATGATACTTTTGTAAGTTGATTGTGGAGAAGGTTTACTATTAAATGCTCCATTGTTGCAGATTATTTCTTTATGAATTTAAAAAATGTGTTCCGAAATTTGAAAAACTATGTTACGTCACCCGCGTTATCATAATCTCCCGACTGTGAAGTAATTGTAACTAATATACGTAGTGCCAACATTTAAAAACAATAAACAGTCATATTTGTTTTGGATATTTGTCAACACGTAGCTTGGCGACATTTTGTCGTGATTTTCGGAAAATTTTGCAGAGTGAATTACAAGGTAGGTAACGCATTTTTAGTTTCAGTGCATGTTGGATGATGAGTATTGACTATTATTTAGGGTTTTAAAACTGTTTTTCATTGTTTAACTAGCCGCAATAAAAATATACTTAACCTTGTTTGAGTGCGAGTCGACCGTGTTTTCTTGTCACCCGCGGTACTTGTGTTACCGTTTTGGTAAGTACTTTGTGAAAATAAGGCAGAGTTGAAACTGTTGTACCACAGATTACCTAATAGTTATGTTGTACTCATCATCATTATCATTGTGCCCTGAATACGCGCATCGCTAAACAAATGTAATTGTTATTAGTTTAATTGGATCTTTTATTTACTTTTATTCTAAAGTTCATAGTTATTTAACTAACTGTTTTTTTTTCAGTTCCCTCTAACCGACATGGACCGACATGGACCGACATGGACCGACCTTCCATAGTCCGGCTCGCTCGCTGGATGAACAATATGTAGGACTGAAGTTGTAACGACAAGTCTGATTAATACAATGAAGAACATATAATATTAATATGTAAAAAATATATTCAGTAATCCTAAATTATGCTAAGAGATGGTATAATAATTTGATTAATCAATATTATTTGACTTAATCATTGTTCTTTATTTGATACTTTTTGATTGTTTACTGTATTAAGAATTCTTTGTTATGTATAAGAGTATATTTTAGATTATTTATGTCTACTCAACCAATAAGTGGGCAAGACTGATTGCCATTGTGAATATTTATTTATTTCGCGTTTTTACCTGTTATTTTCATTAAAGTAAAATATGTTTTTTAAATAATAAAACTTTTATTTAATACTCTTTTCTCAAGTAAGTTTTACAATGGACAAACGATACGTACGCAGTTACACATTGTGCTACTACGTATCGTTTGTCACCCGCCTGCGTTACATGTAGGTACCTACAACTTATTACGGCCGTACCCATATGAAGTTGTTTGAAAGCTGGCTACTGCTGCGTTCGTGTATTGCTTTTGATTGTTTAATGGAGCCGGTGCCGTCTTCTCGAACACATTGTGCCCTGCTGTCTGTCTGTCTGTGAAGTGACCGGATCCGGACTGCGTGATGTGGGCGATCACTTGCACTGTACGTACCTACGCATACATGTACGTACACCCATACCGTATAGGATAGGTATGGTAGGTATCCTATATATATTCTAATGATGGTGAAAAATGAGTACCTAATCAAATGAATAGTCCTATGTCATCTCAGTGAGGCCGCCGCGGTTCACTTGACATCAGCACAGCACCAGACAGAAGCATCGCTCGCGCGTCGCCGACCATTTGTATTAGTATTACAATTACAAAACTCCCTTTTTATAAAATCCCATACCGAGCTACCTACCTACTGTAGCTAGAAGGAAAAACCTGATTGCTCTGTTCTTGATAAAACACTGAGTACCTTAGGCACTCTGCTGATGAACAGTTGGCTTGTCTGGCCGGCGACGGCATGCGTAGTGTCGTGTCGTGCGTCGTGCGTCGTGCGTCGTGCGAGCCGGGCCGACGACGATGTCGTATCGTATCGTTGTCGTTGTCGTTGTGTGCGGCCGACGACGACGCGATCACTCCTCTCCGTGGCGCGAGTTGGCCGTGACTAACAAGTCTTTGCTTTAGGTAAGTGTTAGTTAGTTTAGTATAGTAGGTAAGGTACCTATACCTAGGTAGGTATTTGTTGTTTTACAACCGAAGGATATTGTTTTTGTGAGTGATTGCTCACCGAGCTAGTGTATGTGATATACCCATAAGTCGGTAGGTATAGATATACGTACCTACAGAGGGAATTATCAATCTACTACCTATAGGTGTGTTCTATCTAACGTACGATATTATATATATACAAAGCTAGCTTTACCTATTTGTGCGATCTAACGTAGGTAGGTAGTAGGTACCTACCTACAATCTACCTATACAGCTAGTTACTTACGCCCTAGTCTCTATTTTTTATATTATCTACACAATTTCTAGATTGTTTAATATATAATAAAAACAGCAAAAATATACAAAACACTAGTTTTCGGACCTTAACGATTCTATTTTTGGCCACCATTATACTGCACTTAGTTTTAATGTTCACGTAATAAATACGTGGTATTAAATAAAATATTTTTATTTTAAACAAACAAATATTTATTAGAATTTAAGAAACAATTAAATAATTTTATAATTAATTGTTTTTTCTTATAATTCTGGGTTATATGAAAATATTGGCCGAATACTGAAACCAAACTTAGTTTTCGGCCGCGATTTTGCCATAGAATAAAACAAAATATATTGAAATTCAAGACTTTTGACCCATTTCACCCTTTTAGAGGTATAGTAAAAAAACATGACACGTATCTCATTAGTCTTCGAAACACAAATACATGCAAGTGTTGAACTAAATCCAATTATAAAGATTTTGAATGCATGTTTTGGCCCATTTCACCCTTTAATAGTAAGATTTTTCTATATATTGTTTAAACATTATTTCCACTTGATCAGATCATAAAAGACTTTTCCACGCAAAAAGTATTTCCTCGTTTCACCTTTTAGTGAAAGTTTTTTATTATTATTAGCATTTCAGTAATTATAAATACACTTTCAAATATTCCCCCGTTTTGTTTTGCCCTATTTTACCCTTTAAAATTAAGATTTTTCTGAATATTTATTCTAAATAAGCATTTAAATTAAAACACAATTTCAGCTCGTTTGGATTATATAAAAAGATAATCTACTAACAAAAAGATTTGCCCCATGTCACCTTATCAGATGAAGAATCTCAAAGTTATTTTTCTCATCATTAGTATTTCAAAGTTATTATATCTATGTACATATACTTCCACATATTTCAACTCAATCGAATAAAACGAAACATATTAAATTTCAAGACTTTTGCCCCATTTCACCCTTTTAGAGGAATATTAAAAAAACTATGATAAGTATCTCAATAGTCTTTGAAACACAAATACATACAACATAGTAAATAAATCGTTTTTTTTTTCATTTCATGCATTATTTTTTGCCCTATTTCACTATTTCCCTTTATCTCCTTTTAGAGGAAGAATCAGAAGGATTTCTTCCATATTCAGCATTTTAAACGTATTTTTGTAAACGTACAAACTTTTTTGCCCCAATTAACCCTCTAATAGTTTGATATTCCGAAATATATTTTTTAAATCATCATGTAGTTATATAGACACACGTACAAAATTTCTACTCGTTTAGATCAGATAAAAAGATTTGATCACACAAAAATTATTGCCCCATTTCACCCTTTAGAGGAAGACTCCAAGTTTTTTTTATTAAGTATTTGCATTTCAAAGGTACTATTACAAATTTGCTATTTTTAAATCAATTGGATAATAAATCAAGATTTTTCATAGAAACTGTTTTGCCCCATTAACCCCTTTTAAAGTAAGTTTTTTTTTTCGTAAACGTATTTTAAGCTATCATTAGAGAAAAAAATTCAACTTGATCGGATCAAATATAAAATACATCTCCATACAAAAAGTTTTTCCCCGTTGCACCCTTTAAGAGGAATAATCTCTAAGTTTTTGTCATAATTAGCATTTCTAAGTAATTACAAATACACGTACTAAATTTCAACATAATCGGATCATAAATAAAGATTTTGCATACAAACTATTTCACTCCCTTAGGGGAGGAATTTCCTAAAATCCGTTCTTAGTGAGCACCTCCATGTCACAATAAACACCCTGGCAAAATTTCAAGTCTGTAGGTCTTACAGTTTCCGCGCTAGCGTGATTATACCTAGCTATCACGTCAGTGGTAAATCGATTTTATGTAATAGAAGATAGGGTGGTTTTCAGAACAAAAGCGCGCGTTTAGAGGGTAAAACGGAGTCGATAAAATGCAAGAATTTATTTTGGGATGTCATTCTAGGGGTTTGACGGCGCGTATCCCATATCAATAGGACATTATTGTCCAACACAATGTGGAAAGAACTTACTCCGACTGTACGGTTTGGTCGTAATCACCACGCTTGGCAGACTCTTGAAGGTGGATAAGGAGAGATTGAGAAAAAGAGTAAGTAAGGTGTACTTAATTAAAGTACGTTAATTACGTTCTTTTTGAGAAAGAATAGAAACAAGGGTTCTCTCTCTTATAAAATTTATGATCCGAATTTAGCAATCCATAATAACCTTTGCCATAATAATCAAAATTCCGAAACCTATTTTCGTACGTATCACTTGTACGTATTGCAAATTCTATAATAATAAAAATTCCGAAAGTGTTTTAACATAATCGACAAAATCCCGAATATTCAAAAGTAATTAACACTTTATCCATTATTTGGTTTATCATAACAGTCATGTTGTATATACATATCATTTATCCAAGCAGTATGTAAGCAGCATGCAAGCACCATGCATGCAAGCACGTTTTCTGGGACGAGCTCCCGCCCGAAGCTCGCTCGTCGCCCCTGAGACTGAGAATCCCTTCATCCACTCAACCTGCGCTTCGCTACGTTTAAACTGCCCACAACAAGTAATGAGTAATCTATAACACGCGTTCGTGTTGTCATATTGTGATTAGTGACACTAGGTATAGGTATAGGTAGGTAGGTAGGCAGGCAGGGATCAATCCGAGTGCACTCGTGTTGTCATGTTTACACCGACGATATCTAGAGATAGAGGTAACAGAGGCACTTGACGGTTTACTAAATAAGTTAGGTATCGGTACCGCGTTCTTGGCTCCAGTCAAGTTAATTGCAATTTCAAATACCTACTGGGGACAGTCATTAGGGCTGTTTTCATCATTACGTAAAATGCTTGAACAAAAAACACATGAATTGGGACTGAAGCAGAAAGGCGAACGCAGATTTATAGGATTGTGCTTAGATTTATCGCTTTTTCCCGAAAATTTTATTGACGAAGGCTGGGGATAAGTAGATATATTCTAAATATGAGTGACCCGTAAAACATAATGAAAAGTTAACAAAGTTTTTTGAATATTTGCATAAAACTTGGTTGGAAAGGTATTTCTCGTAGTCAGTGTCAGTGGTGTATTTATCAAGAACGACATCGTAGGTACGAACGTTGCCGAGAGCTGGAATGCAACAATCACTACAGCACTAAGTATAAATGTGACCATTTCTCGTAGTCAGTGTCAGTGGTGTATTTATCAAGAACGACATCGTAGGTACGAACGTTGCCGAGAGCTGGAATGCAACAATCACTACAGCACTAAGTATAAATGTGACCATTTCTCGTAGTCAGTGTCAGTGGTGTATTTATCAAGAACGACATCGTAGGTACGAACGTTGCCGAGAGCTGGAATGCAACAATCAATACAGCACTAAGTATAAATGTGACCATTTCTCGTAGTCAGTGTCAGTGGTGTATTTATCAAGAACGACATCGTAGGTACGAACGTTGCCGAGAGCTGGAATGCAACAATCACTACAGCACTAAGTATAAATGTGACCATTTCTCGTAGGCAGTGTCAGTGGTGTATTTATCAAGAACGACATCGTAGGTACGAACGTTGCCGAGATCTGGAATGCAACAATCACTACAGCACTAAGTATAAATGTGACCATTTGACGCCTGCCGAATGTTCTTATAATAATTAAGTTGTAAAAACTAAAAAGAAAATCGACTTCAATGAAGAATATGATACAGTTTCGTTTACCTGGATGACGTATTGTTCCAATTATTTTTATGACAGATGGACAGACAGATAGACGCGTGATCTAATAATGGGGTCCGTTTTATCCTTACATTTCAGGTAATACACCGAAATCGCTTCAAGTGTGTATATAATATATGTAGAGTTCCCTCGATTTCTCCAGGATCCCATCATCAGATCCTGACCTGATGTCAATGGGACCACCTGTGAAGTATATACCCATTCAAACAAAAAAAAATAATTTCCAAATCGGTCAAGGTGTCTTTGAGTAATCGGGGAAAATATATGAAAAAAAAAAAAAACTACAAATTGACGCCGCCGGTAGATATCGAACTGAAATAACCTCCGCGGACAAGTACCTAGGGACCTAACTGCGGGTAATTTTATGGAAATTCTTGGATACATCGAGGACGGGGTTCTTATTGTTTGACTTTAATTGTACATAATGTTTTTGAAATATAACTTATTTTCGTGTGCTGTAGCAGACTTAGAACATTATTGAATTGATGCTTCTACCAGTGGGAGAATCGGTACTAAATTGTATTCGTGCTCCTAGCAGGGGTCGACATCGACACAATCAAAGTCACGTTGTAAGATTTTTGGGCCACCTGTTACCTGTCACCTGTCAGACGCGACGTCAACCTTCCTTGGGAATTACAAACAGACACTTCTATTTTATCTGTCAGTAACTAACCTACCTAGTTAGGTACCTACCTATATTATGTATAGGTACTTATACTTTATTACTGTTATACTTATTTAGGTAGCTACACATACTTACCTGTATAACTTACACATCTTTCTATATTTTCTCTAGATCTACCGACCTCTACATAAGCTAGGTACTACCTACCTACCAAATTTTTTTTTAATAGCATTGAATGTAGAGGAGTTATTCCCAAAAATAGCACCAAACCTATTCCCATCACTAACACTATGAGCCTATCTCTATCGACGTATCCACCGGACGTGGTTGTTGGTTTGATGCTCAGGTTGGGAATAGTTGCTAATCTTAAAACAATTCCCAAAAACATACCTTGTACAGAGGAGTGCCTTCTACTTCCAGCGGGTATTGTTGGAGTTTTCGTTGTTTTAAATACATAACGGACTAGGTATAAATAAACATTTTTATTTTATTTTATTTATTTGGAAAACAAACAGCTTCAATATAAATTAGATAGCTTAAATAAAATAGTTATTGTTATGCCAAACAGTTTTCGCTTATGGGTTTACAGTACGTAGGTACTTATAATCTAACTCTCAAGTTAATTACGATTTATCTCCGCGTTACAGACGCTGGATTACGCGGTATTAAGACGACGCGGAAAGATATAAAAAAAGGGCAAAATGAAATGACAGGAGCTAGTGCCTGCCAGTGCTGAGTGCAACCCGACGGCGGCGGCGGCGGCGGGCACGGGCAGGTAGCCCAGCAGAGCTTCCTCGAACTAACACTCACAGAAAGCTCACATACACACACACACACACACGGCTAGCTTGTATCCTAGCAGCTTAGATATTGAGACATCGCATTACAGCTGTACAGGGTAGGTAGGTACCCTGTGTCTGCGTACCTACCAGGTGGTATACCACCAACCACAATATATGGTAAGGGAACTTACCGCGAACGCGATATTGATGAATAAGAAGATTTTGTCCGCGGTGCAGACGCGGCTACTGCAGCCCATGGCGGCGGCGAGGCGAGGGCGGAGGGACAGGCGGCGGTCAGCTCGACATCACGTCACCGGGGCTCGGGCACGCGACTCGCGACTCGCGCGGGACGGGAGCGGGGGCGGGACACGACACGACACGACTGTCCACGGTCACGCCTCGTAAGGCACTGACTGAATGAACTGACTAACTGATTGAACTAACTCGGACTTGTTTCGTTCGTTGCTCACTCCACTCCACCCGCTCCGCTCCATAAACTACCATTCGTTCGAGTTCGTTCGCGTCTCGGGGGCTCGGGGGCTCAGGGCTCTTTTCGGGTAGGCAAGTATGGGTAAGGTCAGATCCGCACAAAGCTTTCGCGCCCCCAACCTTTGTAGAACCAGGTCAGAGTTGCCACGTTGCCCTATAACAAAACTAACTTACTAGTTAAGCATCTTGTAAACTAGTGAATTAAGCATCTCTGTAGGTATTTTTTTGGCAATAAACATTATTTTTATCTTTGGTAGCTACCTATTTACTAGTTACAGGTTTGGAGTAGATACTTAAACCCTGCTGCAAAGGGTCTCTCCCTTACCCATATTAAATCCAAACCCTGCACGGTAGTCATTATCATTAGTTATTTATATAGGTAGGTAGGTATTATGATCATAACTAATCAGCCCCTCCCTGGGTCACAGTGGTTGAGACCTATTAATTTAATTTTATATACCTATATGTAAGTATATGTATAAACAATTTAATTATTAGTACTAAACATTATAAACATTGAAGATAACATTTATTCAATAAAAAGTACAATTAAACTAACTATGTACAAAGGAATCAGTCAGATTACCTAAGGACCGTTACAAACGGCCTATAGGTAACTCAACTGTTCCAGACCAGTACCAGACGGAAGCGTGCCCAAGACACTGGCTGCATTGCCACGCTGAATAGCTATGCTAATTCGCTGGCCTAAATAAGAGCCAGCCCTTGGGTCACGTGTCGCCTCAATCAAAAGCCCCGCAATATTTTTGAAAACCCGGAGGGCACCGGCTCCCCACGGACCCAAGGTCTCCACCCCAAAAGGCTCAAATAGGTAAGCTCTGTCGAGACCACTATATTTGCGCCTTTTGTGATCCTCGGCCGAATCAGCCGCCGCACCAGCCGAGAGATGGCGCTAGGGTGTCGACGCAGGTAGCGTCCCACACCAAAGGCCTACCCATTTCCCAAGGGACAAGAGTCATACCGTCGGGCCGCTTACCATCATCACGTAACAAACATTGAACGATATTAGATACTTTATTGCATACCTTAAAAGTAAAACTGAATTACTGACTTAATGTTTTTTTTGCATATGCCTCGAACTTCTAATACGTAGGTAAGTAGGTAAGGTACCTAGGTACCTACTTTTGAGGTCTAGACGGAAACTTTCGGAAGTCACCGCCGCGCACCAACCTGGTCTAAGTATTTTCATTACGCACAGCACAACACAACTACCGCGCTACATAAAGGCCTACATTGGTACGTAGGTAGGTAGGTAGGTAAGTAACTACTTCGCTTGGATTCGAACTACCGACGAAGTTTATCGCTACTGCTGCCTTGCGCAACTTGTCCTAATTATGATAAGTAGGTAACGATTTTTAGGAATTTGATTATACCTTTTCCGTTAGTATTACTTGTTAGTCATTCTGTGCTTTTGGCATGATATTCTTATGAAGCGCGAAGGTGGAGGAACTGGTTCATCTATATTTTATGAAGCGCTCTGCCTTCATCTCACTCTCACTCTCACCTCGAGCAATGACAAAGTCGAAGGTGGAGGAACTGGTTCATCTATATTTTTTGAAGCGCTCTGCTTTCATCTCACTCTCACTCTCATCTCGAGCAATGACACAGTCGAAGGCGTTATTATATATTCGAAAATACTTATTATATTTTTTGGAAATTCCTCCCAAAAAAGGGGAAGGGGCATTTTTTTAAATTTAACTTGAAACGTTTTATTTTTATTTTTATTACATTTGATGTAGGTATCATATTTTTATTTATTTGTCTGTTTAAAATAACTTTGAAATGAATTGAATATTTAGTCCTAGAGACAAGCTTCATAGCGATTTCCTCGCGATATACTCGTATATCGCCTTCATTTTCATTAGTGAATTTTCATGTATTCTTCTCTTTCCCGATTCAAACGTTTCAAAACATTAAAACCTTCCTCGAACAACTAAGCAACCTCCACTACTCCACGGGGCATAACGGACAGGAAAGAAAGTGGGCCATACTATCCTGTATGGGAGCTCCACACTAGCAATGTGCGCTCGAGGATTTTAATAAGCCCCATCTGGAAAGATTTGTACTGCAACGGCCAACTTGAGTCCGTAGGCGGTTCAGTGATTTCTGAACCAGCCACTGCAGATCATGTACTTTGCTGGTGGCCAGCTGGGATGGCCGATACACGTACAAAGGATGACGACTGTCTGTTTCTTACTTCCTCTTTTTAATGCAGCAGGTAATTGCATGGTGGATTTTAGGAGGGGTTATGCCAGCTAAGCGATACAGCATTCTGAGTGGAGTAGGTTTTAGATACATTGTTGTGCGAAATTCAATGATACTTATGCTACTACCAACCAAATAAGCACCAGGTTCTCTTTATTCTACATACATACTATATTTTTATACCTAATAGTATAGTTAATAGGATCTGGACAGAGATTTCAGAATTAGTGGGACGG
Organism: Venusia cambrica; assembly: GCA_951394065.1. Taxonomy (NCBI): domain Eukaryota; kingdom Metazoa; phylum Arthropoda; class Insecta; order Lepidoptera; family Geometridae; genus Venusia; species Venusia cambrica. The sequence goes on from OX596058.1 coordinate 246,441, forward strand.
GCCGTGTAGAAACCAGGAACCCTGTCGTTCTTTATTATAGCCAGCGGTATCACGGTCATTCCGTTCTTTTTATTTTGCCGTAGCGAAGATCGGGGGTATGTTCAGCTGGTATATGTATATAAGATACAATGGTAGGTAGCTAGGTATATGTTGAGCAACTCTGAACTTCGTAAATAAAGTCAATTATTATAACCAATCATAGTCACGTAGTACCTACCTGGTATGGACGAGCGAGAGATTGTCAAGGTTAACTAATCAATAGATTTAGTTAATCTCGATCGCAGGTCATTGACCGAAGCAGGCTGCGTCGGCTCTCGGACGATTGAGTCGATCAAAGCTACAAAAACTAGGTATACTCGTATACTAAGGTACATATAGTTGTACATATAGTTATAACCTACATATAGTTGGTCCAACCTGTCATTTTACTTGAGACAGCTCGAATACTCATCAACTTAACGAAGTGGTGTGTGCGCCACCTACCGATTCGATTTCTTAGAGCAAACGACTTTACTTATACTTATAACTAGGTGACCCCGCACACTTGAGACAAGGCTCTAAGTTCATCGCTATCGTTTCGGGTTTCGGGCCCGTATGTCCGTAAGGCCGTTTACCCACAGCTGAACAAACCATCTTCTGGAAAGTCTTGCTCCATTCCATTGTAGACCTCATTCTTGTCCAGGCAAGAATGAAGTCTACTTACGCAAAGTTTCATTCAAATCCATGAAGTAAATAATGTTATGTATCTATATCTATTATTTTCCTAATATAAAATGCTAACTGACTCACTAACATACAACGCACAGCCTTAACGGCTAATCGTAGACTTGACATTTGGAGGGTATGTTTGTCTTGATGCGAAAATGAGTGCTATGATCTTGAAAATTCCTTAACCCCTTAGGGTTAAGGGGCTTAAAGTTTTCATTAAAAGTATGCCTTATCTCTGAAATCGTGGATGGTAAACGGTCAAAATTATCAATCTAGATATTATAGATAGAATAGATTTCTCATATGAAATGTATAAGAACGTGATTCATGGTTTTTTTCATTTTTTCATAATTAAAGGGCAGGGCGGCCTTCCAAAGCAATCAGGTAATTCTAGCCTGCAACGTCCGGACGAAACGGCCCGGCGACCAAACCTCATAAAGGAATGCCGCACCCGGGAATCGGACCTAGGACTACTAGACAGGTGCGAGTCTCTAAAGCTCTGAGTTTCCGAAGATTATTTTCTACTGTGTTTTTGAAATTCAATATATGCCTACTAACAACCAAATAAGCACCAAGTTCTCTTTCTTCTATATTTTATATCAAATAGTATAATTAGGATCTGGACATAAGATTTCAGAATGACCGGGACGGTCCGTGTAGAAACTAGGAACCCTGTCGTTCAGTACGAGCTGTATACCAGGTGTTCAAGATATTTGAACACGCAGCAAAACGCATAGTGCGTTGTAAGCATTCACAATGGCAGTTTTGCTGCGAATCAAGTAAATCTAGTTCAGTTCGCGTCTTACAATCAACCAGAGCGGCTCATAACCATTTTACCATAATTCATTTAGTAGTAATAATTATTTAGAGTGTTAGTGCTAAGTGAATCATACAAATATAATTTGTCAAAATAACCAGACTTTTATATACTTACTTACTCAGTAAACTCAAAGGTTTTGTAGGGGAGGGGTCTCGGCGACCATAACATCGAGAAGCTACAAACCTCACCAGTATATATATATATAGCATTGGTATCTACAGTCATTCCTATTTTATTATTTCACCGTAGCGAAGCACGGGTACTTTCAGCTAGTCTATACTTATAATAAAATCGTAGATAAGAGCACGGGTACTTTCAGCTAGTCTATACTTATAATAAAATCGTAGATAAGAGCACGGGTACTTTCAGCTAGTCTATACTTATAATAAAATCGTAGATAAGAGCACGGGTACTTTCAGCTAGTCTATACTTATAATAAAATCGTAGATAAGAGCACGGGTACTTTCAGCTAGTCTATACTTATAATAAAATCGTAGATAAGAGCACGGGTACTTTCAGCTAGTCTATACTTATAATAAAATCGTAGAAAAGCTGTGTTTTTATTTAATATTAAAAAAAAAAATGATGCTACCGGGTACCAGTTTGTTCCAACAAACTTACATAAAAACCGTTACATAAAACACGGAAGAAAGGAAGACCATATAAAAGGCTTTTGCCACGAAACGCGGCCTCCAACAACTATGAATAAATTGATATATTGATATAATATTGGAAATAGCATAACCATAACACCTAGATAGAAATAGTTAGTTTAATTGTACTTTTTATTGATGAAATAGTTAGGAATAAGTATTGAATAAGCTTTCGGTTAAATTTATGTAATTTAGAATTAAGTGAGTAGATATGCAAGACTATGTAAGGAAAAATAAAAGCTTTTTTATCTATATCTTTTTATATAGTTTTTTGAATTTTTGTCTGTTTGTTTGTGCACGCGTATTTCTAGAACGGCTTATCCGATTTGGATGTGGTTTTCAATTATGTGTTGTGTATGGTTCAGGGCAAGATCTGACGATCGATTTTTTTAAAATAAATTATATACATAAAAAAGATGTGTTGACTATTAATAATGTCTCTTGCATTTCGGTTTAATGCATGCATATCTTATGATATGCATGATTGGATTTTGATAAATTAAACGAATAATGTTAACTCAAATATTACACAATCTACCATTGAAAAATGTTCCGTACTTTCGAAGATCAGCGTGGTCAAAGAGACGTTTTCGGCGTAACGCGTGTCATGTAAGCACACGTTTCCGGCGTGACGCGTGTAATGTAAACACACTTTTAACATGCATAAGCGATACTTTGATGACGAGGGATGAGTTAAATACTCCTTGGAGATTAACAATTTAGTAGGTAGGTAAATTCAGAGTTGCGATGTATTGTTGTATCGTATTATACGCTTGGCTACGGAACATCACGGTACGTTTTTCTGAAGGTAGTTTTTACCTTTGCAGACCATAAATGTTAGTTTATCATCATCATTATCATCATCAACAGTTGCTCTCCTGCCTGTATCCCTCATTGTATAGGTGGATCAGTTTCATCATTATCATCATCAACAGTTGCTCTCCTGCCTGTATCCCTCATTGTATAGGTGGATCAGTTTCATCATTATCATCATCAACAGTTGCTCTCCTGCCTGTATCCCTCATTGTATAGGTGGATCAGTTTCATCATTATCATCATCAACAGTTGCTCTCCTGCCTGTATCCCTCATTGTATAGGTGGATCAGTTTCATCATTATCATCATCATCATCATTGTAACCGAAAAAAGTTTGTCATAATCAGTGATTAGTCGTACTGATATCGTTAACTCCCGAGATATGTACTACTCATTATCTCCTGGTCGGCTTTCACGACATTAAAAATGGCATATTCCATACTCCTGCCATTATCTCATCTCAATGCATTACTTCTGCATCGCGTTTGCCTTATAAATAGGTGGTGCTACTGATTCTGTACAAGATACTATAAATACTGATACTGATAAATGAGATACTGTAATATATATATACATATATATATATACATATTATCTATGTTTTTTACTAGAATATGCATTGGCCTTGCTCTGAACAGAACGACAGTCATTGCCACTACGATAGGTAAACATAGGTACTAGAGAGAGTATAAGCAATTGTTGTGTCGTTTTTTTTCGTGTAATAATCATAGCCCGGAAAAGTACCACTGCATGACATGGGCAGTGACTGGCAGGTCACAGAGTCGGTGGTCACAGTGTCGGTGTCAGGCAGGTAGGTAGGTACTAAGATACATTAAAACTGCTGCCTATCTCCTGGTGAAATGAAATCCCTTCGGGGTCGAATCTTATGACATCCAGGAGCGGTTAGCAGAGGGATATAAAAAATGACTCGTGACTTGTTCAGAAGTACTTTAATTTTCCATTGGAAAAAGAGGAAACGTCTAATGACAGGGCTTTAACTAGAAAACTTTTACTCTAAAAATAAAAAAAACTGACCAAAGCTTGCGTTACAAATGAACGATGTCTGTGAGAACTACGGTGAGAACTACGGTGGTACGTCTTGAAGGGCAAGGATTAATGAATCGGTGTGAGGATTTTTTTGACACTAGGTTAGTTTTTGAGAAATAGGGGTGTTAAGTGTGACAATAAGATTTATGGCTTGTGGGTGTCATTTAAAAGAGGATCTGCTGCATATTAAAAAAATATATGTTTTAATTTTTTTTTTACAAAAACCACCCCTGGCTTTTGTAACAATGGGGTGCGTTCAAAGGGTAAAAGGCTTGATATGTCTTGTAGAATATACTGTTAGAGGGGGTTGTCTTCACTTTTAACTTTTTATTATTTTTTTTGTAACAACCCCTGTATGGGTAAGGGTTACAAAAGGGGCAAATAAGATTGAAGTCTTGAAAATTTATGAAAACGTGAAATATCATATGAAATGGGGGTTTAGACTGTAGATTTCACAGTTGGTTTATTCACCACCCATTCATTAGGGGTGGTTTTTAGGATAAAGGGGCAAAGGTTTCTCATCAGGTATTACAATATAAGAGGTATTCAGAATCATTTAAATTGGTCTGTATAGTTTTTGTTATTTACTCAATAGGGTTGCCAAGCCATGGATGTCAATAACAACCAAGAATTTATTTTGGGATGTCATGCAAACGGTATGACTGCGCATATCCCATATTATTTGTCCACCACAATGTGGAAAGAATGTCATCCAACTGCAAGGTTTGGCCATAATTACCACGCTTGGCAGACAGATTGTGTTCACAGTTAAAGTTTTGTTTACACACAGAAAAAAGCTGCTGCCATTTTGGTTCACCCACGATTACTAAGGCAACGGTTTTGAGAGAACTTTTCAAAAACACAGCAACACTTTAATGTTAATAACGTGTGACTTAATTCACTTATCGTATTAGGCCCTCCCACATTGACGTACGGCTGAGCATACAACCTGAAACAGAATATGTGTACTATGCCGAAACGGGGTTATCCGACCCGACTCGTGGAACAACGTTTGTTTTACGACTTTTTGAATTTTGGTTCAAAGTTTTTGGTAAAACAGGATCAAAGTTCTGACACCAACAGCTGGTTTTTTGAGTTGAGACTACCCTAAAATCAGCTGTTTCTTAACTCGCGACAATGACCTGAGCTCTAGAGCTGAGGTCATTGTCGCGAGTTATTGTTATTGTTGTGGCCTCATCTGTCTAGACAGATGAGGCCACATAGCAGAAGGTCACAATCACAAAGAACGAAAAGCGCTTTCACTAACAGAGGAAAATCGTCGAAAAGTCTGTTGAAAAAAATAGGCTGCTAATGAGATAATCCATTACTAGAAGGTTTAATTTGTCAAATCAATAAGAATTTTATCTATCTGTTAGCTAAAATACAAAATAATCGTTCCTATAATGTACTTTTGTTCGTCCAATATAGCATTTATCGTCTTTTTGTAACTGTAGGTGCCTATGTAATTTATCGATGTATATGTTCCATCTAATAACCTACTTTCACGAGATGACTCCAAGTTCTCACTTAAATTGGTTAATCTGTCCTTAATATTCTTTGACACAGATAATTGCACGAAAATTGCAAGAAAGCGCCTTACCTTTGACACTCCGCCACGTCGTCGGCGTCGTCAAAGATAGCCGGCGGCTTCAAAACAAACAAAAAATGTGTTTAAAATGTGAAAAGTGTCGTTTTTCTTCGTGATGAATAAAGTTTAATATATTTAAAGACGATACGTGTAGTTTTCGCGAGTGTAGTCGCTAAATAAAACGTATAATGACGTGATGAAAGTTCGTGAGAGCGCGAAACTTTGTGTTCATTTTACCGCTTACTCGGACTATATTTCGGCAATCTGTGCAAACTAACGTGATCTACGTGCTCCGGCGCTTCTAAAAAGGTATAGCAAGTGAAATTTTGAGAGAAAAAAGTGAAAAATTTCGTAACCTTGAAAGTGACCAAAACTATGTAAAAAGTGAAAATTGTGCAATTGTTCTTCATGCAATCGTAAGAACGGCCTTTTCAAGGACTGTACGTGTAGTTTTCGCGAGTGTACCCGCTCCGAGGAGCCCACAGTGTTGTGATGAAAGTGCTCGCTGTTCTTCACCATAAAATGCTTTATTCTCAACTACTCGCCTGCTTAATAGGTACGTACAAAACATACAACATAGGTAGGTAGTAAATTTGTGCGTGTTTAAAATAGTCTTGTAATCTTCTTACCAACTGATACCTACCTACCTACCTACATGCATAGTGCGGTAAAGGAATAGGGTCGTCACTATTTATTGTCATTGAGAAAATGAAAAGATTTGTATGGGAAACTGAAAATGGGAATTCACTATTATCTCCCTACCACAACAAATACTTTTCCGGGTCCGAAAAACCCCCCCACTGCTCAGTACACATATTCTGTTTCACCTTGTATAGGTAATGAGAGTTACAAAAAAAGAGAGAGCCCGAACACTCAGGGGAATAAAGAAAGATTGAGAAAAAGTGCTTATGTAAGGTTTGTTAATTACGTTTTTTAAGAAAGAATTCCGGTGGTTATATACTTACCTAAGAGCATCACGAGATCTCCGTTCGCGTGAACTACTAGTCTAGGACGTTACCATTGCGCAATGCGTTATACGTTATAGGTACGTTCTAATTCTAATAGAAGTCTTATACATTATATGAAAACTGATATTCTGGAATAGTTTTAGGAAATTTGAAACATCATCATCATCATTCAATAAGTATTACTACAGAACATGGGCAAAGCGTAGCAAGCGAGTCAGTAATTGTAGTGTTGGTATCTCTATGACAATTTTTTTTATGTATACTCTTGCTTGACCTCTAGATTTGCACGGACAAGGGTAAGGTCTACGATGAAGTGAACCCACCCTGATAAACTACCTACTTGAGTGTATACTGCCACTTACATCTCAACTCTTAAGTCTCAACGAATGTGATTGGGGGGGTTTGTCATAACCACCACGCTTGACAGGCGAGTTGATGATAGCAGTATTTGTGTTTAGTACTAAAGAGTATATGTTGCCCAGATGGGCAACATATACAGGTGAGTTGGTGAATACAGTATTGGTGTCGCCCATCGACTTCCAGAGTCCCCAAGTCGAATGACATCCCCGGGAAGGTCAATAAGTCTCTCTGCTAGGGACTTATACGGTGTTTACCGGTTTACGGCTGCTGCTGCCACGAACTAGAAACTTTGCTTTAGATAGGTAGGGTAGACCTACTACTGTACATGCTGTGTATGTGTGCGAGCGCCAAGCCAAGCGCCTTGCAGATCCGGACTTGCTCACCAGTCGGCGGCGAGTCGCTGCGAAACGCCAAGCCAAGCGCCTTGCAGATCCGGACTTGCTCACCAGTCGGCGGCGAGTCGCTGCGAAACGCCAAGCCAAGCGCCTTGCAGATCCGGACTTGCTCACCAGTCGGCGGCGAGTCGCTGCGAAACGCCAAGCCAAGCGCCTTGCAGATCCGGACTTGCTCACCAGTCGGCGGCGAGTCGCTGCGAAACGCCAAGCCAAGCGCCTTGCAGATCCGGACTTGCTCACCAGTCGGCGGCGAGTCGCTGCGAAACGCCAAGCCAAGCGCCTTGCAGATCCGAACTTGCTCACCAGTCGGCGGCGAGTCGCTGCGAAACGGTTGTGACCACAACCAACAACGTCAACATCTTTTGAGTTAAATTATTTTTCCCCTGAAGTTGTTCGTCGAAAGCAATGAAGAAGAATGTTTTTGTCACAGAATGCAGGATTGATATTTGTCATAATTGTGAGTAATGGGAAATGCCGAAGCTGCATTGGACAATAATGTTCATGATGATAATGTGATAGTCATCTTAGGCAAAATTCTATTTAGTTACACTTTTAGTTTTTAAACTTCAAAAATAATCACTGTGATTTTAATTAAAAAAAATATATTGATATGGGTGTACTTGTACCAGGGTTCAATTGTAACTCCATACAAACATCATTTTGTTAATTATATTATTGATTTATGACTATACGTTAAATAAGTAGACTCTATAGCAATGTCCTAGCCAAAGTGATTATGAGAATACCAAGAATTTGTTTATAGCTTAGAAAACGTTTATTTTCAATTTTGTTAGATTGTTATGTTGATTTCGTAGAGTTATCAATAAAAACTGAGTTCCTAATGAAGAAGACTGATTGATTAATATTAAGAGAACAAATAAACGATAGTGTTGTTATCTTTTATTCTATAAATACGTTTTTATTACCATCTTAAGTTTTGGTACAATTGACCTGGAGTAAGGATCAATTGTAACACTGGACCTCATTCGATTCTAACCCAATTTTCACTGTGTTTCATAACCTGTGGGTAAAAATTAAACATAACATCTTGTAGGTATTGAATGTATGTACATATGTACAGATACATGATTTAAAATACATGAGTAGATTTAGAGCAATCGACCGATAATCAAAATGTGTTACTACTGTCCCCGGTCTACCCTAATATTAAATGTCAGTAATATAAAACCTCACTTCGTTTTTCTGTGAGGTAAGCTATATTATGTGCAAGTAAAAGTGCACTGGTACAGCTAGTACCTACCTAACTAATAGGTAAATTAGATAACAACATTAGTTAAAAAAAAAATAGAACAAACTTTATACAAAAACTTGAAAATATTTCTAAATTCAAGAATTTTTAACCTTTTCCGACTTGCCGAAGTCAAAATTTGTTTATTCATTAAGATTTTTAGGATCATTTTGAAACGTCAAATCTATCGCCTGTTCGGAATCGCGACCAGCACACAAGGAGAAACTGGTTAATTTTTTGATGATACATTCTAATTTTAATAAATAAACATTTAGATAAGTATACAGTTTTATATAACATTCTAAGTAGGTACATAATAAACCTAAATACTTAATACTATGTTAAAACATTTGTTATTAGGTAATAAAGCCAAGTCAAACAACAGGATTTTCAGGACGTAATCTTATCAGGTAGCTACCTAGTACTAGGGCTAGGGCTAGGGCGGTAGGTACATGTCTTTATACGAAGCCGCCTTCCGAGATGTGCCTAATGCAGTTAACCATAACATTATTTTCAAGTTTTTATTGAAGTTTATTCCAATTTATTTAAAAAAATATATAATCTTATTTAACTCTTCTTTGCGTTATGTTATGTTATGTTATGTGATTAGGCCTCAGCATAACGGTGAAACTGTCCATGCCTCTATCTACTCCAAGTACAAACAGTACCTACAGGGCTGACATAATGCCGTCTGTTTCTACTTTTGTGAATGCCCAATTGTATCGTTTGATTGTCCCAATAGAAGATTATTTGTTTCTCGTAAGGCATTGAGTCCACAGGCACAGCGCGGCGCGGCGCCAAGTGTACTTTGTACGTTTCATTGAACGGTACGTTAGTTACAAACTAACCAAATAGTGCTCATAGAAATAGAGACAAACTTGGTATTTTTGTTCGTGTCGATTGCCAAGCAGTAAGCAGTGGGTTCGATTCCGATCCGAGGTCCTTGCACTGAAAATGGACAAAAGCCGACGCGAATGGGTATTCGGTTGTAGCTAGGTACCTGCCTATATATACATATGCATACGAAGTGAAGCCGCAAGAAGTGACATCAGCCATTCGCGAGGAGATAAGCCAGGAATGCTACCGGGACGACAACAACGTTCCTTTGATCGTATACCTACCTACGTACGTACGTGTACCCACACCACAGCACAGTGGACAACGGACATTAACGGGTCAACGGGTCCCGGGTCCCGACCCGACTATTGAGCGAGTTCCAAACGGGACCAATTGCCGTCTTCAACATGTAATTAACGACAATTACTGTTCATTCGCGTGCTTCTTTAGTCGTAGGTATCTACCTAATGCCTAAAACTATTACTCAATTCCTACCGTATACAGGGTGCACCAAACCAATGCCCCCCGAAAAGTAGGTACCATCAATATTGAAGTTACCTAGTATCATACTCATAACGAACAAATGTCTCAAATAATCATTACCTACACCTTAAATCAAGGAAAGGATAAGGAAATATAAAAGATAGATCGTTAAATGATGGGCCGTGTGTTAATTGAACGTAGTTAGAATATTGAAAGGAATATCAGGTGAAGTCAAGTGGGGTCACGTGACCATGCAACGCAAGCCCTGCGGTCCTCGCACCTTGTCTCTCACGTGGTGTGGGTAAGGGACGGACGCTGTTGCCGCGGGGAGTGCGAGTGGGAGAGGGAGTGGAAGCGGCAGCTGCATGGGCACGTACTCGTACGTACCCGCCCGGCGGCGTCGGGCTGGCGATGGTCGGTTGGGGGATGAGGGCTATGGCTAAACTGATGCGATGCCTGCCGCCGAGGGGGTCTGCGTGAGTCCCGACAACCTCACGTAGCCTCATCGCACCCTCAGTGCGGAGGGAGGAGATCTACCCCTATTTTAACCTAACATTAACGACTAAGTATATCGAACAACCAGCTCATCCAACTAATATTACTTTAATCACTAACTAACTAACTAGCTACGTACCTACCGGCACTACTTACCACATATATTACTTTAATCACTAACTAACTAACTAGCTACGTACCTACCGGCACTACCACATATATTACTTTAATCACTAACTAACTAACTAGCTACGTACCTACCGGCACTTCCACATATTAAAATATGGCTGTAATTTGTGATATTCGTGTTAATCTTAATTATTAAGCCGAATTAAAGTTATTGAATTGAATTGAACTTCCAAAATTACTTTTTTATTTTGTACGACGGGGCCTTAAAGTTCTTCGCCTTCATCTCAACTGGTATATCTAAGTATTTATATTTTATTGGCGATGTGGTTCAAACACAAACGAGGGCAATGAGTTTCATATGCCCCGGGGGTGGAGTATCTACCTACGAGAATCATTTGAAAAAGTTGTTTCACTGTCACAAGTGGTGGACATCGGGAATACTTAATCGAACAGTTTATTAATGATAAAGGCAGAGGCGAAACCATTTTAAGAAGCTTCACAGCTCAGTTGGTAGTAGCTCTGCCTTCTGCGCTGTGGGTTGTGGGTTCGATTCCCACCCAGGTAAACCTTTTGTGTGATGAATATTAATGTTTGTTCTGTGTTTGGGTGTTGTTTTGTATGATAAGTATGTATTTACAAAAAAAAAGTATTTAAGTATCTATATTATCCGTTATCTTGTTCCCATATTACAAGCTCTGCTTAGTTTGGGACAGGGCGCTGTGTGAAATCATTGTCCTGTAATATTTATTATTATTATCATTTGTGTTCGGCACATTGGAACATCTACAAGGAACTTAAGGGTACGGGTGGTGGAAAGGGGATGGAGAGATTATGTCAAACATATCGTGCGCGCACTCGCACAAGTGGCTTTTATAGAACACAGACAGCCTGGAAACCCAGCAGCACGACGCTCAATCGAGCCCAGGGCTCCGAGCTGATACTTGAAACTTGGCTGAGCCATCCCAGAGATGGCAGCAGTACCTACTCCGTACCCATACGAGACCGGACCTGAGCTTTGTCCAAGTATAAAGGCTACCCCGCCCGGTGTGAAGTACCCACCGCCGCCGAACCTGAGCAAACATAATTTACTAATTTGCTGCAATGAAGCTGGGTAGTTCATAGCAGCAAATTTGGACTCGATTTAGGATCCAAAGTTCAAGTTCGATGAAAATTCAATAAAGATAAAGATAAATAATATTTATTTGCATAAACTTGTGTAAGATTAGATGATAATGTAAATAAAGGACATGTTTTACCGATGTCGGTGAGCGAACTGAGAGGATGGCTTGCTTTTACTTAACTACATTAAGTAGGTACTTACCTACCTACTTAATACAATTAAATGTCCGAATAGATGTCAAATTGAAAAATAATTATTAATAGGTACTAAGTACTGTGAAATCGTCAATGTTGTAGTAGCATTTTTCAATGAATGAGAAACAATTAATAGTAAGATATTTTGAATACCTTGAGTGCTTACAACAATAATGATGATTCGAACTGCGTATATCAAATCGCTTTATGTTTTTCAGTTCATTTGACTACATTATAGACGCTCATATCAATTTGACGCCGACTGTACCTACCTATCGCGAACACAACATTACTACAATTTAATTCTACACAAGACGTCGTTGCGAGTAACGGAACGCAACTGCACCATGCTGCATGCTGTCATGCTGCACTTGCGTTCCGTAACTGTAAGTTAAAATATTGCACGATGACAGCTGTCAATAAAGCGAAAACGAAAAGAGGTCTCGGAACTCTTGGACAGGAATCACTTCCTTCGAGAGGGTTTTCTCTGAATTTTCCTCCATTCCAGATTATTTAAGTGTTACATGTGTCACCGTGAAATTGTAAACATCGTCCGTTTGTCCGGCACATTGTCAACAGGAACTAACATATTTACAATTTTACGCATTATTTCTAGCTTCTCTAGTTCTGCCGCTTGCTTTAGCATAGACACAGACCTGCCTCACTCTCTCCTCAAGAGGGTGAGGTGAGCAAATGGTCTTAAAGGAATGTACAATCGAATCCTGTAACGTAAGCCTAGTGGTTATCCTTCACGCGGTGCTCCCTTATTCTCGATCTAGTTCCATCAGAAATAGAGTTAACTGAAACCACAGGACCGTCCGTTTACAATATGCCGAGATATATTACAAACGGACGGTGCTTATAATCTAACGCTGACATGTGTGATAGTATGAATTACCGGACGTACCCTATGTGATCCAGGGAATAATTTGTGTACATAGTGATTATAAACAACTGTGCTTACTTACATACCAGTGTTTATTTTCCACCAAAACTCCAAAATATTGTGAAACAAATAAACATTTTTTTTTTTTAATGGAACCGACTTCTCCACTATAAAGTCAAAAATAACTCTAAGGGTAAGTTCATGTAATTTGAAGGCGGTTCAAATTACATGAACTTACCCTAAGAGTTATTTTTGACTAGGAAGCGCTTGGCCTTCATCTCATCCTGGTGTTATGGGATTATACAGTTGAGATAAGGCCGAAGATGGAGGCGTGCTTCACCCGGAATCCTCAATAAACTGAGGAACTGGCTGTCTTACCTCTGAATGCCAGAACACTACATTTTTTTTTTAATTGTTTTTATGGCGATAGAATTAGGTAAGATGGTGGTAGCTAGCCAGGCGGACTTAAACAAAATCCTACCACCAACCAAACCAAGAACAATTGTACTCCCCATGGGGATCGAACCCGGGACCTCTGGATCTGAAATCGGTGGGTTGAACCACTAGACCACAGAGGCGGTTAAAAGTGTGAAGTCGGTTCCATTTAAAAACAAAAAAGTTTATTTTAAGCTTTTTTACGTTGTATAACCTACGACACCACGATGTCTCCGACACCCTATTTAAAAGTCGTGTGAGGGTGCAATAATACGGGATTCTGGGAAATATCTACGTAATGATGAGAACGAAGATAAATACAGATGAACTAAATAAATGTTAAAAATCGGTTCCTACTAGGTATAGTGCAGTGTAGGGGTGCACTATGTCAGGATAATGGGGACGATCTTTCGTAAAGTCTGATACCAGAACTGCTATACAGGAACACATGAAGCAAGAATGAAAATATGTATTTACAAAAAAAAAGTATACAAGCATCATTACTGCGATCACCAACACGCCTGCCGAGCGTGGTACTTATGGCAAACCCTCCATTACTTTGTGTAGCTCTGGGGGAGGCCCCGTGTCCTATGCAGTGGACTTGTATGGGATGTAATGATGATGATGAAGCAGGTATACAGCATGTATAGGCAGAATGCATCCGAAGACAATTCCACTTCGCCCAAACAAACAAACAAACAATGCGAGGTTACATTGTTTTTTTACGGAGTTTCGGTGAACATCGTCATCACAGGAAAGCAGAATACGCCATTTCGTTTACTTGGGTGACATATTTTTTTGATATAACGTAGATAGGTACATTTGACGATTCAACGAACGAACTAAGATAAGTACTTAGGTACCTTTATAAAATAATATAGGATCTTGATTTGTACTCGCCTTTCATATAAAACGTGAAAACGTTTTCCGGCAGTTTCTGTAGCGAGCCGGCCGCGCATCTGGCGATGTAATGCATTTCCTCGAGACTCGCTTCCTGGTGATTGTGTCGTCACATCACATCACATCACATCACATCACTCGCGTCTTCTGTCATCAACAAATGTCACACACACACATAGGTACGTACCTACTCAGGAACAGTTGCATGTGTAATGTACCTATGTAAGATCACGTGACCGGGGCCGTGTATTAGCCTTGGTATATGAACTCAAAATGCAGTTATTGGTGCAATACATTTATTAATGTTACAATAATAATAGATAATTAGTGAGAACACTAATATGGCACCTGACGGGGCGGCGGGGCGGCGGGGCGGCGGGGCGGCGGGGCGGCGGTGGTCGTATGTACATCGGAGGCGACGGAAGTACCTACAGTAAATGGAACTCGCATCCAGTAGCCCATTCCCTCCGCCGTCGTGCGTTGTAAGTCGGATACCAATATAACTTGGTCGTACCTACATAATAATTGGTGTGCAATCTCCAGGACTTATACTACATATGTGATAAAAAGTTGTAAGAAGTTTCCAACCCCAAGTGGGGACCAAAGTACGGGCTCACTCAGCCACCGCGGAACGTTACCCAAGAAGTGTCCACAGCCTGCTGCCAGCTACAGGGAGGTGTGGACTGAGAAGTGACAGTCGGACGGGCCATGGAGGAACCTGCGACCTACTCTTTTATGTTTCGAATATTTTTTTGTTAAATTCCTATTGTGTTTACTCATTTAATTTGACGATTGGCGCCCAACGTGTGGCATACAACGGTAGGTTCTAGGTATTGTAGTATAGGAGGTTGTATCTACAGTACAGTTTTTAATAGAATATTACTTATATTTTCAACAGCTGCTTTAAAGTGGCCTCCACCTGTACCTGTACCTACACCCGAGCAGCTGGGAATTTACAATGGATTCTATAATGAAAGTGGGTCTTCGTAAACGCGATCGATCTCGCGTGTTCCAGTGAGTGCGTCCGACTATAAATACATACATACAAAATACATACGAAGGGGTTTCATTAATCAATAGTAATTGATTTGGCACTCGTGAGTGAAATCTAAAAACTATGACTTTGATCACTTTAAAGTCGACCCTCCCATCCCTCGCCCCTACTCTCACCCCCTCCCCCTCCCCCGCACCCCGCTCTCGCGTGTTAAAACTAGTGATTACATTACATTATCGAGTAGACGGCGGCGGTCGATTGCCTCTGCTCTGTCCCACAGATGTCCGTCTCGCTCGCACACACACAGACACCCTGCGTCGTGGTGTCGCAGCGTCTCTCTCCCTCGACATGAGGATGTCATCTCTCAGATGAAGAGAGAGCGCCCGACGCTCAGACAATCAGAAATTCACTTATAATATTGTGCACTCCGGCGCACTACACACATTACGGTAATAACATTCCACATTGATAAATAACTTTGTGACAGACAGTTCTAACACACACTACACATACACACGTTTCTATTGATATTTACTTTGTAGACATACGATACGATACGACACGAACATAGAGAGCACTAAACGGTAAGTATTATAATGTAATGAGGAGCTGCCGACAAACAAACATTACACATTGACTTTCACTCGTATGAGGAATCTTGCACTAAATATGTTAAAGCTAAAATCAGTCTAAACAATAACAATAATATAAAAAAGAATACCAACAAACTATAAAGTAAGTAATAACTAAACATTTGTACTCGCTCGGTTACAACTTATATTGATAAAGTGGGATTCAAATCAGTCTCAGATTAAAGCAATCAATGGCATTTAGAGATGATACATTACAATGATACATTTACTGGAACGTTCAGTACAACTAACGCGAACATAGCTTGTAACCATTATTATTATAGTGAACATTACATACTTACAGGAGACGGTCGTGGAACAACCAGGGAGAGTATCATACAACCACTGGACATATTCATTCAGTGATATGATAAAGCTAAGAAACACAAACCACCACGTAATGCTGTAGGTAGGTATGCACGAGACCACATTATCTGTCCCTTTCTCACACGAGTGTGCGAGCAGGAGGCCTATTATGTGAGTGACACAGAGAGAGAGAGAGATAGATGGTGGGTACAATACAATGTCCTATTGACTTACACCTAAACACACATTTGGTAATGTCTTACACTAATGGTTAGTTACTGCATTCATTATATTAGTTCCACTTTCACTTACTCTATAGATAATATATTACAAGTGGTCCTCACGTGTTATAATCGTATTTACAACGCAATGATGTAAATACGATTGTTGTAAATGATATCAACGTCGTGATGAGTGGACGCAGTCGAGTCTAGTAGTCGTACATTCAGTCTCGTGTCGCCTGTCCTCGCAGGAATCTCTACGTTTAAATGCAACATTATTATAATATTTATTGTAAAATTGCTCAACTGCAATTAAAGTATATTATAGGTTAATGAACGAGGCCAAGGAGTGAATATTGTAAAGTTATAAGATATCATATGATATCGGTACCGAGAGGTATATGTTACAACTTGCTACCAAACTCTCCACGTTCCATTACAATACAATACATCAATATTAACTAACACTAGGAAGAATCTAATCTAAATAAATTATTATAAAAAACGTTAGATATTGACAAAACGGTGAAGCGGAATTACAAGATCACGTGATCACATCCCCGCGACACGCAACGACACCTACCTCCACCCACCACAAGTCACATTCTAGTGATGTTGTGTACTGTACCGTACTGCACTGTACCGTACTGTACTGTACCGTACTGTACTGTACCGTACTGTACAGTACAGTACGGTACAGTGCAGTACGGTACGTACTTGTTGTGGTACTTGTTGTGGTTGCAACCACCTGGCTGTGCAAAGTGTGTGTGTCACGTGACGCGAGCAGTCGCCATCACGCGACTTATTGAGTCAGCGTCTCTTGGTAAAGTGATGTCGTTTGGAAGTATCGGTCCGGGGGGTGTCGCACCGGACCCCGCCCAGGCGAGGCCGGTCTCCCGGGGGGTGTCCCCGTGACACACCGCTTTATATATGAACTTGAACATTACGATACTGGAACGTTCTCCCGTCCCGTTGGTGCGCGCGCACCCCTCCGTCCCGTCACACGGTGTACTCGGGCAGGGTGCGAGGGGGTGCGCGGGGGGGCGCCTAGGCCTTGTAACGGGGCGCGGGGTGCGCGCGCAGACACAGCGCCAGCGTCAGCAGCAAGGCCAGCGCGTGGCTCGCCAGCAGCGCGCCCCCCGCCGCCAGCGGCACGCGCGCCAGACGACCGAGCTCGGCCAGCACGCGGCCGGCGCACCCCTCCCCCCGGACGCCCCCCGCACCACCCCCCGCGCCGCCCCCCGCCGCCGGCAGACGCGTCGCCACCGCGCACTCCACCTCGTCCCGGCTCTGCAACACGTTACGATACCAGTTCATCCTCTAACGACTCAGTCTCGGTACTTCAGGACGATTACACTCAACTAGTTTGTGGAGATAACTTATAAACGCCTTCTGAACCTTTACGTGTTCTCACAGAGTTCAGGGCTCCATGAAACCGACGTACGGAGCACGCAGACGCGACTCCGACGGACACCTCTCTCTCACCTCCTCGTGAACAAACTTCGGACGATTCATCACAGGGTCATCGTTACTTTGTGACAAATCGTCAAATCTAGTAGATTTGCACGAGGGCTACTATTAATGGCATTTTATAATGCCCGTTTATATTAAAAGGTTTAATTAAGCTCTCCAGTACAAACGTAGTTCCTTTTTCATTTAGAAGTGGTCACTCTGAATCACATTACATTTCGCAGGTATAACCGGATATGGATAATCCGTGTCTGTGGTGCGCTACTTTCTCTTAAAACGTGATAACAATGAAAATATATGGAAAAGTGTTTGTATGGAAACACTCTTTTCCATATATTTTGGTTTGTATTCGTTTTTTATTTAAAGTAGCGCACCACAGACACAGATTATCCCTATCCGGCTGTACCTGCGAAATGTAATGTGAATCGGACTTGCCACTTCGAAATGAAAAAGGAATATAGTTATTTTTTTAAGGTATTATATTACTATGGGCCATAGACTATGTTAGAATAAGATCTGGTATTTTATTATTGTTGCCTGAAATAAAATTATATCTGCAAAAAGTATGTTGAATCAAACTTGCCATTTCGAAATGAATGTGGAACTAAGTTTGTATGGGAAAGTGAACCTACTTGGCACTTAATGTATTCTGTCCACCCGTTATAACGTACGGTCAGTGCTATAGTGCGTTGCTTTAATTCTGGCATAAGAGCCTCGAACACTCACGTCAATAAGGATAAACCGAGAAAAACGTGTTTAGAGTCAGGTGTAATGAAAACACACTTTTATCGTAGTGTTAGCACCTAACTATATTTATGTGAGATAGTCTCTGTGGTTTGAATACGAACACTAACGCGCTTCCACGTCGTACAGTAAATATATATATATATATATGTGTGTGTGATGTGTATTCATGACAATGTGAAAAGCATGAAGTGAGAGATGGATCGCATCGCAGGAGACGTACGAGAGCAGTACTCACAACGCAGCACGAGGCCGGCACGTGGTAGTAGGCGGGCGGAGCGGACACGGACAGGTCGAGTGCAGCGCGCGCCGCCGCCAGCACGCCCCCCTCCGTCCCCTCGCCCCCCGTCTCCCTCCGTCCCCTCGACCACGCCGACTGCTGCCAGTCGCGGGCCCCGTCCACTCCGCAACACTCCAACTGCAGCGTCACATCGTCATCAGATAAAGACAACTCGCTGACCGAACACAACCAGTAGGTCAACTCAGCTTTCGTATTTTATTAAATCACCCTTATATTGACATAAATAACAAAACAACTGTCATAAATAAAAATAATTATAATAAAAAGTTGCAAAGAGGGTAAATAAGATTGTGAAATGTCAATTTTGTCTTTAATAGAGGTAGTTTTCAAGATAAAGGTTTAGAAAGGATGATCATCAGGTCTCGCAAAATAGTGACGTGAGGGTGTTTTTTTTAGTTATTGTAATGAATACTGTACCTACTGGTCTAACTATTATAATTGTTTTTCAAAAACCAGGAATGAACTTTTTATATTAACATTTCGTCCATGATATTAGTAAGGTGTGACCTTTTGTATGTAATTTATCCACCCACTATTACGTACGGTCGGTGCTATGGTGCTTTTTTCTCGAACTGGATTTGCATAAAATGGTTGTTAGCAACGAGAGAAAGCCTCAAACACTAAGATGAATGAAATGAAAAAGTGTCCTCATAATAAGGTGTTATGAAAGCACACTTTTATAGTAGTGTTACTAACTTTATTTTGCTGAGATAATACCTAACACAAATCAGTTATCGCAAGATCTCAGTTGAAGCGAACTCCTAGCCTTTGGTAATGGTAAGTGCGTGTCTCACCCCCCGCTGGATGGCGTCGATGACTTGAGTCCGGGAGGCGACACGTCCGTAGTCGGTGGCGACGGAGCGCTCCAGAGAGCCACGCAGTGCCGCGCGCAGCTCCTCAGAGTGCGCCGCGCCCCACCACGCCGCCGCGCCCTCCGCCACGCCGCTGTAACACCACCACTCTACACTCTACAGACACGTCAGCTCCTCAGAGTGCGCCGCGCCCCACCACGCCGCCGCGCCCTCCGCCACGCCGCTGTAACACCACCACTCTACACTCTACAGACACGTCAGCTCCTCAGAGTGCGCCGCGCCCCACCACGCCGCCGCGCCCTCCGCCACGCCGCTGTAACACCACCACTCTACACTCTACAGACACGTCAGCTCCTCAGAGTGCGCCGCGCCCCACCACGCCGCCGCGCCCTCCGCCACGCCGCTGTAACACCACCACTCTACACTCTACAGACACGTCAGCTCCTCAGAGTGCGCCGCGCCCCACCACGCCGCCGCGCCCTCCGCCACGCCGCTGTAACACCACCACTCTACACTCTACAGACACGTCAGCTCCTCAGAGTGCGCCGCGCCCCACCACGCCCCTGCGCCCTCCGCCACGCCGCTGTAACACCACCACTCTACACTCTACAGACACGTCAGCTCCTCAGCGTGCGCCGCGCCCCACCACGCCCCTGCGCCCTCCGCTACGCCGCTGCAACACCACCACTCTACACTCTACAGACACACAATCATTGCTATCTGACTCCTCCTGCAGCCTCCATGTACTGTCAACGTGAAGACTATCCAACTACCCAGTAGATCATACTACTCGTAATATTTAACTATTTAGCCATTATTGCTTTTATGATACCAATGAAAATAAAAATAAAGATAAAAATCATGTTTCTTGTATGGAAATAAGTAATAAAATTAAATAATTAATTTAGTACATACCCTTAGTTTTTGATATTTGCTGACAACATATTATTATTGTATTTCACTCTGTAAAAATTATAACTGTGTACATGATACAGTTAATAGGAGAGAACGGACGGCCGGGGGCCTTTGGCAATCTTTGGGTACAGAAATAACATGTGCTGCAACAATTCAGAGATTTTACAAATGTGTGTTACACCATTTATCTGCATTTTTGTATCAAATATTTAACCATTTTATCCCAATTGAAGATTCAGCAATATTTCACGTAGATACAAAACCAGATCTATAGTTTTGACATACACCGAGAATGATAATTGCTATAAATGAATGGTAGCTCCTAACACAAACCTCAGAGCCAGCAGAGCGAAGGCGGCGGCCAGCAGCGAGGCGGAGTGGCGCACGGCTCCGCAGAGCGCCGCCAGCGCGCCCACGCTGAGCGCGGAGGCCCACGCGGCCAGCGCGCACAGCCCGGCGCGCCCCGCCGCACTCTCACTGGCGCGTCCGTCGTACAGCGCCCACGCCGCGAACCCGCACGCCCCCGACCCCACAACCTGCACACGCATCACACGCATCACACGCTCACCGGCGTGCAGATTCACATGCTCCATGTTACACGGACATTCAGTGCACACCACTGTCAGTATTGTTGAGGCAAAGCAGTGGTCAATAATGCTGCTACTATAGGTTTCGTCAAAGATGGATCCAGATAATAATAAGAATTGAATATTGTGATCTCGATGGCACATATCCTCAAGTTAAAGCTGTGACTTTTAAAATTACATAATTCATTTCACACAAGTACCTATATAAATATAAAATATAAAGTAAATATAAATTCACAGAAATTTACTTGCATCTGAAAAATCTAAAATATACTTACAATGATACCAACTCAGATAGATAAGATAAGATAATTACTCAATCTGGTATTTTAGAACATGCCTATTAGCAAATAAATAACTACCTAAAAACGCAGTTAAATAGTGTGGTGATAATGGCCTTACTTTAAACCTTTCAGTTATAGAGGAAGTTCTTTCCACACTGTAGTGAACAATAATGTACTGATTATATGGAATATGTGCAAAGCCCTAGCATGAAACCACAAAAGTAATTCTTGAATTTTATCAACTCCCTTCCCTATTGAGTGAATAACAATAGATAAATAGATCAGTTTTAATGAAATGTTGAATACCCTATTATCTTACAAGACCTGATAATCATCCTTTGCCCCTTTACCTTAAAAACCACCCGTAATAAGGGCATAAATAAACTTATTTTGAAATCTGCTGTCTCAACCGCTATTTCAAATGATATTTCATGTTTTAACACATTTTCAAGACATCAATCTTATTTACTTTTGCAACCCTTAATGTAAATACAGGGGTGGTTTCAGCAAATCAAAAGAAAGTTCATTGTTAAGTCAACCCCCTTTAACATTCTATCCTACAAGATGGTATGTGTTGCGATACTAGCGATATGATTATGTCTTGCCCATAACACGCCCCATTGTTACAAAAACAACCCCTAATAAAAAGTAAAATATACTTTGTCAATGTACAGTCGATCCTCTTTCAAATGACACCCCACAAGCCAAAAATCTTCTCATCTCACTTAACACCCCTATTTCTCAAAAACAACCTAGTGTCAAAATATACTTTTACCGATAGATGAATATTATTATTATCTCTGCATGCAAAAAATTTTGAATTGATTGGATCAGCCATTCAAAAGAAATGGGTATATATATAATATTATTTTTTTTTTTTTCATAATTTTATTTTTTTCACACCAATATCTCAAAAACTACCCCACTTATCAAAAATCCCTAGTGTCAATCAAATTCTATTAATATATATTAATAATATCTATTTACGTTATCTCTTAAAATTTAATGAAAATCTGTTCAATGCCATCACAAACATTGCCACATACATACTACATACATTTTTTTTTATTGAACAACGGGTAAGCACTTGGCCTTCATCTCAGCTGGTTACAAGTTGAGATAAGGCCGAAGGTGGAGGCACTCTTCATTCGAAATCCTCAACAAACTGAGGAACTGGCTATCTTACCTCTAAATGCCGGAACACAACAATTTTAGAATTGTTATTATGGCAACAGAATTAGGTAAGATGGTGGTAGCTAGCCAGGCGGACTTAAATAAAGTCCTACCACCAACCAAACCAAGCACAATATATTGTACTCCAATCAATATATTGTGATCGAAGCCCGGACTTCTGGATCTGAAATCGGTGCGTTGAACCACTAGACCACAGAGGCGGTTAAAATACATACAGTGCCGAATTTTCCAACATAACTCAGAGATCTCGTTCGCTTGATCAATGAAACCCTGAATTATCTGCCTATTTATAGTGATTGCAAGGATGAAAATAACTTTCTCACGAATATTTTAGTGAAATAAAATCTAAAAAGAAACCTAATAAATTATAACAATGCCGTCCAAGGAGTCCTGCATATTAGGGTAAGTACGTGCGGATCTGCGGCTAGCCTGAGCATTAGTTCCAACTAGCATAACGAAATTAAATGGACAAAGATTGTTTTATTACCAGGAATATTATGTTGAAAATGATCAGCAAACATTTCATTAGCGAATAACACCGTGACATTCCCATGGTGCTCGCGCGGCGTTGCGCTGCAGTTGATTTAGTTTGCTGGCACTCCAATTCAATAATGCAGTGGATTAATTATACTATACCACTCAGATAAACGTATTGTAAACACAAATTCAATTTTAACCCACAAATTATCAATTTCCTTCCATTATTGATTTATTTTACATTGTTTATTTATATTTATTTATTTAGTTCGTTCTTTCTCATCTAATTCTCAATCTCACTCATTCTCATGCAGTTCATTCCACAGACTTCGTTCAAAAATCCACGTCTTGGATTCGGATATTTGTGATCTGTGCTTGCACGAGGGCTACCATAGTTTTAGAATATATGCCTACTAACGTTAGATTAGCATTTTAAATCAAAAATTGAAATCCTACAGTAAACTTCTCCCCTTTTTACTCACCGTTTTTGTTATTTTTTTTACAACATCTTATGTAAAATTAAATCCTTAGTGTGTCTTTCAAATGCAATTGAAATCCATTGATAAATAACATTACAGCAAACATAACCCCTCCCCCCTCCCTATTTTCCCCCAATCAAAAATCATGATCTACTAAAAGTTTTAATAAATCAAGGAACATGTGTGCCAATTTTCATAAAAATCGGTTGAAAAATGCGGCGAGAACAAACCGACAGCCGATAGACAGCGGACTAAAGCAATTTTGGCTAATCTCGAAATAATGACATTTCGCTCGCTCGGCTGCGCCATTCACCACCGGATACTTTGTTTATCGATAATACCTGATTTGACGCAAATGTGTCTGAGTGATTACATAGTAACTACATTAAAAGATTCAAGGCTTTGCCATTCATTCCGTAATTGTAATTCCGTCCGTAAATTAAGAGTTAAGTTGTGTAATCCGGCACTGTATGTATGTATTTATGTATGCATGTATGTATGTATGTATGTATGTTGCAATGTTTGTGACGGCATAACTGTCAAACGGTTTATCCGATTTTGGTGAAATTTAAACTGTAAAGAGATAACATATATAGAAATTGATTGTCACGGGGGATTTCTGATATACCCCACTTATCACTTACCACTAGATTTTGAGATATTGGGGTGAAAAGAAAAACAACTTTTCATCCATATCATTTAAGTGGTTGATCCAATCTATTAATTTTTTTTATTATGCTTAGAATTTATTAATACTGATCAATCGGTGTTAGGTTTTTTTTGACACAGGGGTAGTTTATGAGAAATAGGGGTGTTAGTATGGCAAGATGATTTTTGTCTGGGAATTGAAAGTGTGCATATTAAAAAAATACATATTTTACTTATTATTAAGGGTGGTTTTTGTAACAAAGGGGTTCGATTAGAGGGTAAAACGCTTGATGTGTCTTGTAAGATATATCTACTGTTAGAGGGGTCACAATTACCTATTTTTTATATGCTGACACCACCCCTCTATTTACATTAAGTCGGGCCACTTACCATCATCACGTAACAGACCATTCGGTTCAAGAACAATATAATAATTATATTACAATAATTATAATACAATATAATAAAATAACAATAGATATAATAATTAAATAATATATTTTAAATTTCCTTTAAAACTTAAATAGAAATTAGTTGGCGAATTACAGGTAATAGCTAATAGTAACATTTTTATAATAAAAAATTAGAACACTCATCTTACTTTAATTATAACCACTGAATATAGGTACAGTGAATATACACGGGCTAGTTATTCAGATATTGGAGTGGAAAGAAATACAACATTTCGACCATATCTTTGGTTGATCCGATCGACTCAAAATGTTTTATTGTTAGAGAATATTACCTACCTGTACTCATAAATCGGCTAAAGGATTTTTTATAGACAAGGGTAGTTTTTGAGAAGTAGAGGTGTTAACTGGGACATTCAAGATCATGTCTTGGGGGGTGTCATTTGAAAGAGTATCGACAACATATTTCAAAATAGTTACCAAACTTATTAAAGGGGGTGGTTTAAGTAACATAGGGGTGCGTTAAGAGGGTAAAACGCTTAGTATCTATTGTAAGATATCATAATTCATTATTTGATGATTTATATTAAATATATATATAATATAAATATATTATATATTAAATAACTTTGAACAACTAAATCACAAAAGAAAACTACCTACTGTCTTTGGTGAAACCCCTTGGATGACTTTTAAGGCATTCGTTGGATAGAGCCGTTGTTTTTTAAACCAAGATTACTAAGGCAACTTTTCTAAAATTTGACATTCAGCTTTACATGTTAGTTAGGGGTGACTTATTCACCTAATTATTATGTCCACAAAATCTCTTATATTTAGGGACGCTGCTTATATTTATTGAAGTCTAACTATGAACTAATTGGTGTGTTCCGGCATTCAGAGATAAGATAGCCAGTGCATCAGTTTGTTGAGGATTCCGGGTGAAGTGCGCCTCCACCTTCGGCCTTATCTCAACTTGTAACCAAGTGAGATGAAAACCAAGCGCTTCCCCGTCGTACAATAAAAAAATATGTTATAATATATATATAACTGCAATTAAAGTTCTGTACATACCAAAAAATAGTAGTATTTTATACCAATAATACCATTTTTTAATTTAAAATAATAACAATTAACCTCACTTTTGACATTAAGAAACTACTTAGTATTGATGACACATATCGATATTTTGCTAACTGGCAAAGGTTCCATACAGCCTGCAACTGCGCTATATTCTTAGAATTTTATTTTTACAGCAAAAGTGCAAAATACTTCTAATTAAAGCTTGCGACATTCATATAATACATAAGTTCAATAATATCAACTTTAAATATTACGGAATTAATGGCAAAGCCTTATATCTTTTGATGTCAAACCGTAATGAAAAAATATACATTGTTGCGAAAAAGCAATAATAAGTTTATCCTCCATCCACTGTAAGGTACATCTTCATCAAATCAGATATTATCGATAAACAACGTGGTACATGGCGCAGCACTTTTGCCTCACACACATTCATATTACACGCATCTAATGTATTTTGTTTTTTGTCTTGTCCTAATCACTCTATTGCCAATCTAACGTTAGTATATTCTTAATCTATGGGTCACAGCAGTCCTAAGCTTTGCACTCAACTCACGCCAACTGAAAGTACCTAGATCTAGATCATCGTCGTCGTCAGTTGGTGAGTCTCAAAGCTGCTATTGTAGTTTTAGCTTTAAGCTCGCCACATTACAGACAAGCAGGCCGATATAATACTAACTATAACTCACAAGTGAGTGATGAGCATGAGCAGGCCAGCCACATCAGAACTCACTCATTCATTCATCGTGTTGTTTATAAATTTAATCTGTGAATAATAAAAATAGTCGAAGTCGAGAGTCGAGATGCATGTCAGCGGGCAGTCTGTCGCAATTTAGAACAAAATAAACGATGTTTGAAGCGAGGCAGGACTTGAATGGCAGATGTTTTTCTTTCATATTTCCTAGTTTATTATTTATCTTATTTTTTTAGTTCTGTCATAAAGTTGATTAGCTGTCAATTCTTCCTCTCTCGTCCCAGCGTTATTGATTAATTACAAATAAGATATAACACCTACAATTTTATGATTAACTACCTTTTGCCCGCGACTTCGTCCGCGTATTGGTTATTAAAAATAGCGTTAGGAGATACAGACTGAGATTACGAAATCTTGAAAAATTTCAAGCTTACAGAGGCTATGCCTAAATTGTGAGACCAGTCAATTCCACCAGTCAGACCTGTCACACACACCAGGGCACTCTAACCCACATTTCCAGGCGAATAATTAAGGTTTTATGAAGTGTTAGCGTGGGTTCGACTCACACCTGGCCAGTTGTTCATAAATATTGAACCTCTACTCCTTAAAAACCCATAATACACACCACGCCAAGAATAGAAAGATACCCTCTAAGTTTAAAGTCTGTACAACCAGCGGTTTAGGCTGTACGTTGTATCTAGTTGAATTTGAAAATTCTTAAAAACCCTTAAACAGGCCATTGCTTATTTTATATGGGCAATCTACATACGAATATAAATCGTCTATCATGTACGGTTTTAAAGATATGCAACATTTCACTCCAAACTTTGAACCCCATTTTGAACCCAGTAGGGTGCGAATTTTTAAAATGTCTTTCTTGACAGGTGTCAACACACCAAGACAATAGATACCCTCAAAGTTTAAAGTCTGTACAACCAGCTGTTTAAGCTGTGCGTTGATATATCAGTCAGTCAGTTATGACTTTGGGGGATAATTTTGGAAAAACTGTTATACACCATGTCTCATAATTTTCATTGAAGAAAATTTATACCAATTTTTGAACCAGGCGGACCAAGAATAAAAAGTGTCATCGAAAAAAAAATTTTTTGAAAAACTATTTCTTAACAAACCTCATAGCTCAGTTGGTAGTATTTCTACCTTCTGCGCTGTAGGCTGTGGTTTCGATTCCCACCAAGGTCAAACATTTTGTGTGATGGATATAGATGTTTGTTCTGCGTTTAGGTGTTATATCGTATTGTACGTATGTATTTTAAAAGTATTTTAGTATTCTATCCGTTATCTAGTTCCCATATTACAAGCTATGCTTAGTTTGGGGCTAGATGGCGCTGTGTAAAAATATGTGTCCTGTAATATTTATTTTATTTAATGGACACATAACAAAGGTCTGTTCCCTCCAAATTTCATGTCTCTAGGACCCGCGGTTTGGGCTCCGCATTGATATTATCAGACGGTCAAGTCATGTCAAGGCCAAATTTGATGCTTTGAAGCTGGGTATTCAATCTTGGAGTCTTCATCCCCGAGTGAACAGGTTCCTTTTAGACAAGCGTGCTCCATCTTATTATTTTATTATATTACTTGTTTTTCAAGTGAGTTGGTTAAAATACACAATTTTTTGATTACTATGATTGTGCACATGACGAAGTTTTTTGTTGTTGTTATTTGTTTTTTTATATATAGGCTTCTGTTTGCCGGCTAAGCTAATTTGCTCATGTAAATATAAAATGAAGTACAGAATTATATCAAGTATGTCGCCTCAAATCCGAAATGGAGGACGGTGGACCCGCTGGATGAACATCAGTAAGTTTATATTTATTAGCTACAGTCCTATTTAGATGTATTTTATCCTTCACTTAAGTTCTCAGCAAATTATTAAGGTTCAAAAAGTTTTTTTTTTTTGGTGTTTTTATGTTTATATTTTGTAATTAACAAAATCTTGCATCACTGGTTTTAGAAAACAATATTTTCAAAAAGTTTGTTGCCCAAAATAAAGCAAGTGGCGCAAGGACTATTGCAAGTTATTAAAATGAAATGCACATACACGTATATTGAGCCATCAAGTTTAACGAGCTTAAACGATTGGTAAACTTGTTTTTGATTGATTATGGTATGGGGTCCCGTCTCTTCTTACCCAGTATTATATATTGTATTGTATACTCTTTGCAGCTATCACTAGGTAGGTACGTACTAGGTATAGGTAGCTTTTGCTGGCTGCTTTGCAAACTTACTTTGCATTGCTCGCAAATTTACAAAAATTGTATTAAATTGATTATGCATGAGGAGCTGGCGTCACAAACTAGGATCAATCAATAAATAATTTGCAAAATGCTTAAGGTAAGTGAACGTTTTCGGGCGAGGCTCCAAGTTCTAAAACCCAGTGTAGTTCGGTGTAGTTGACTTGCGATTTGGTATATTCCCAGGAGCGAGGACAGGTGACGTTCGAGGACAAGTGGCCCTGCATGCGGCCTATCGTGCTGAAGTTGCTGAAACAGGAGGCGGTGACGCAAACGGAGTGGCAGGATCTGTTCGGATGCGTGCACTCTGTGTGTCTGTGGGACGAGCGCGGTCCGTACAAGCTGCGTGATGCGCTGCAGCAGGACGTGATGCTGTACATCGCGCAGGCCCAGGCGCGTGTGCTGCAGCATCGCGAGCAGCAGGCGTTGCTGAAGGCCTACATCGCAGAGTGGGGCCGCTTCTTTACGCAGTGCAACTACCTGCCCACTCCCTTTCGCCAGCTCGAGAGCTCTATCAATAACATCACCAAGAGCTTTGCCTCCAACGGCACCAAGAAGAACAACAATAACAACAACGAGGACAGCCTTGTCAGGAAACTCATGCTGGACTCGTGGAACCAGACCATCTTCATGGACATCAAGCAGCGCCTGCAGGACTCTGCCATGAAGCTGGTGCAGGCAGAGAGGACTGGGGACTCTTTTGATTCACAACTTGTCATCGGAGTTAGGGAATCATATGGTAAGTGTTTTATGTTTTCTAGTCTTATTTCCCGTGCAACACATATTTGTTTGAATGTTGTAAGTAATGGATCTCTGTGTTGTTGCAGTGAATTTATGCTCAAACTCAGTTGACAAGCTACAAATATATAGAGAGCATTTTGAGGCAGCCTACATGCAAGCAACTGAGGAATTCTATAAATTAAAAGCATCAGAACATTTATCAACAAATGGTGTACAGTCCTATATGAGATATGCGGATTTGCGACTGAAGGAGGAGGAGGCTCGTGCCCACAGATACCTGGAGCCGGGCAGCGGGAGTGTGGCCGCTCTCACTCAGTGCTGTGAGAAAGTGCTGATAGGTGAGCATCTGTCCACATTGTTAGCTGAGAGTGCACCTCTGATCAAAGCAGATGAGACTGATAAACTCCAGCTGATGTTTAGACTCCTGGACAGAGTGCCCGAAGGAGTGACGCCAGTACTGAGAGACCTGGAAGCTCACATTGTATCTGCGGGTTTAGCAGACATGGTCGCTTCGGCAGATATTATAACTTCAGACTCTGAAAAGTATGTGGAGCGTTTGCTGAACTTGTTCAAACGCTTCAGCACCTTAGTCAAGGACGCATTCGTCGACGACCCTCGGTTTTTAACTGCGAGAGATAAAGCCTACAAATGTGTGGTTAACGATACGACGGTCTTCAAACTAGAGCTTCCATCGTCGGCCTTGATCCGAGGGACGAAAGGCACCGCACCCGAGAGCAAGTGTCCAGAACTCCTGGCCAACTACTGTGACATGTTGCTGCGGAAGACGCCACTGAGCAAGCGGCTGACCAGCGAGCAGATCGAGGCCCGGCTGCGGGATGTCCTGCTGGTGCTGAAGTACATCGAGAACAAAGACGTGTTCATGCGATACCACAAGGCGCACCTCACTCGGCGTCTCATCCTCGACTCGAGCGCCGACTCCGAGAAGGAAGAGGACATGGTGGAGTGGCTGCGCGAGGTCGGCATGCCGGCCGACTACGTGAACAAGTTGGCCAGGATGTTCCAGGACGTTAAGGTCAGCGAGGACCTCAACGCGCACTTCCGCGGCGCCGGGGAGGGCGCGCGCCTCGAGGCACTCAACATCAAGATCCTGAACGCGGGCGCCTGGGCGCGGGGCTCCGAGCGCGTCACCGTCAGCCTGCCGCTCGAGTTGGAGGACTACATCCCCGAAGTGGAAGACTTCTACAAGAAGAAGCACTCGGGCAGGAAGCTGCAGTGGTACCACCACATGAGCAACGGGACCATCACGTTCGCCAACGCGGTGGGTCGCTTCGACCTGGACGTCACCACGTTCCAGATGGCAGTGCTGTTCGCGTGGAACCAGCGACCGGACGACCGCGTGTCGTACGACAACCTGCGACTGGCCACGGAGCTGCCCGACCCCGAGCTGCGTCGTACGCTGTGGTCGCTCGTCGCCTTCCCGAAGCTGAAGCGACAGCTGCTGTCGTACGAGCCGCAAGTCCCGAACCCCAAAGACTTCTCCGAGAACACCACTTTCTGGGTGAATCAGGAGTTCGCGCTCGTCAAGAACGGTAAGCCGCAGAGACGAGGAAAGATCAATCTCATCGGGCGACTGCAGCTCAGCACGGAGCGGTCTCAGCTCGAGGACAACCAGTCCATAGTGCAGCTGCGGATCCTGCGGACTCAGGAGGCCATTATTAAAATTCTTAAAATGAGAAAACGGATCACCAACATCGCTTTACAGGTAACATTATCTTGTTTTATTTTTTGGGATGTACATGAATGGTGCAAAACAGCAAGCAAAAAAAAAACTGAGCGGTCATCTTTTATAATGCCCCTTTCTACTTAGACTTAATTAAAATAAATCAAATCAATCGCCTTTTCTATCTGTTTTGATCTACGCAAATAAATGGTAGCAAAATATTTGTGGGTCAAAGTGATGTGGTTACATTACTAACTTCTGTCCCGTGTCGGCCGTACTTTCCGTGTCGGCCGTACTTTCCGTGTCGGCCGCACTTTCCGTGTCGGCCCCGCTTTCCGTGTAGTGTCGGGTTTGACAGTGTCGGTTTTGTGCAAAAATAAAAAATAAACCTAACATCCTGCTGACGTACTCCGGCATATGACGTCATGAGGCCTTGCGTTATTTAAACACCAATTATTAAAAAAAGAGATCAGAATTAATTGAGATATATTTGTTCTCAAATTGACAATAGATCAATTAGATTCTCGAGGATCAAATAATATTGTCCCATATTTTTTCTGCTAAATTTTCATCCCTTCTTGTGTCTAGTTTTTAAGAAAATCAATAATCCAATTATTTGAGCTCAATAAACCGTAAAAACGGCATCATCGTGAGCCTCACCGCTAGATGATATCCTTCGTTTTAATCGAGTAGGTAACTTGAACCTCATCACTACTTTCTACTTATTGTTTCAGAGTGAACTCGTAGAGATATTGAAAAATATGTTCTTGCCTTCAAAGAAGATGATCAAAGAGCAGCTCGAGTGGCTCATCGAACACAAGTACATGCGGCGGGACGACGAGGACATCAACACGTTCATATACATGGCCTAGGTGGGTCCCACGAGTGGCCTGCCCTGGTCCCACGAGTGGCCTGCCCTGGTCCCACGAGTGGCCTGCCCTGGTCCCACGAGTGGCCTGCCCTGGTCCCACGAGTGGCCTGCCCTGGTCCTACGAGTGGCCTGCCCTGGTCCCACGAGTGGCCTGCCCTGGTCCTACGAGTGGCCTGCCCTGGTCCTACGAGTGGCCTGCCCTGGTCCCACGAGTGGCCTGCCCTGGTCCTACGAGTGGCCTGCCCTGGTCCCACGAGTGGCCTGCCCTGGTCCCACGAGTGGCCTACTCTGCTCTCATGAGTGACCTACACCTGGCTATTGCCTACAGTCATACATACATACATACATACTGTAACGCCGCCACCGCCGGTGCTTTGTTCGCATTTCTTGCAATCAATTTGGAAAACGTGGTCTTCCATTTCCTTTATTTGTATTGAATTTGATGAAGTTGCTGTAATCAAGTCGAAAAGGCTCTCGAAATATCGTAATGAAGATAAAGTATAGAGACTTTTCACTTATTGAATGTTTAGTTGGTCATTTTATTAGAAGCCCTATTTCGAGTCAAGTGTCTGAACTGGTGATAATATATTTAATACAGTCATTTTGTAATACGTTTTTTTTATTATGACATCTGTAAAAGGGTTATTAATTCTTTAGATATTTGTAAATAATTTTAGGCCCTTCATTTTTACAAATGTCATAGAAAAAACACGTACTTTCGAAACTCAAAAGGGTTCGAAAATCCTTTTCAAACATAAGACAATCGCACCTATCAAATGAGTAGCGTTTACAGCCATCACGTGCTAGTAGGTTGGTAGATACCGCTCTGAGCGACAAGCCTCCCCAGCAAGGTTCGTCGCCATGTTTGTAACATTGAATGAATGGGCCGATTTGACTGATGTACTTACATTATATAAGAAGCGCGCGCTCCAACCAATCGTTGGACGATCTGATTGCTCCACATCCACATCGCGTCATGACTCGGCGTCGCGATTGGTTCGTTCCCGCACAGCTCACTCTTCGTTCCCGCACAGCTCACTCTTCGCTCCGTGTCAAACATCTTTCATTCCGAGCCTCGAGGTTAAATACTTATTTGGTTACAACTGTGCGACTCCTTGTAGAAAGAGAAGACAGTTTGTGTTTATTTTCGACGTTGTGGAACGTAGTACGTCTCTTTCGCACAACACACGACAAGCGTTTGAACGACCGAGACGACGTCGATTTGTCAGTCTTTGAAAAAGGTTCAGTTATTACCGCGTAAGGCAAAAACTGATTTGAAACTTTTGTGAATATCAGCAGAGGTATCACATTACAAAGTTAAAGCAAACGGTCGTTAGCGAAATGTTTGGTAAGATTAAAACGGTCACGAAATACATTCGTATCAAATTATATGAAACATTTAAATGAACACAAGCAGTTGTCCGTGTACAACTGCTTGTGTCCTACGTAGGGTCACCTACGTCAATCCCCACGTAGATATACTGACGTGAACTTATTGTATTGTAAACCTGCCTGTGTAGTGCACAGACAGACAGACAGACAGACACTCAATGAAATGTTAGCAAGTTTACAAATAATGTACTCTTATAAGTTGTGAAATGTAACTGAATCTATTTTTTATAAGGGATTAGATTAATAGTCAGTATTATTTAATAATTGCTTTTTATTAAATACATAGTATAGATACAATATTGTATAAAAGTTAAAATATAACATTAATTCTTCGTGGGCTCTATTGTTTCACCTCCTTGAATTTGTCCCCAACCGATTAATCTGCAAGAGAAACAACAATAATGTTTGTAATCTCACAGTTTGACAATTTGTAATCTCACAGTTTGACAATTTGAATATTTGCCACAAAGAATGGTCACCGTCAGGATGATGAGTCACCTAGCGTATTTAATGTTGAAATGCTATCCAAAAATTGCTTTCCAATTGCTTCTATTTGCTTCCTACAATAAGAGAGTTGCTTCCTTAATATTTAAGAAGAAATTAAACATTTCAAGGTGACCGTTCATTCTGACGTCAGGATGGCCGGTCACCTGGCTGTAGACTACGAACGGTGTAGAATCGCTGAAATGTATTTATACCAATAATTGCTTCCTATTTGTTTCCTTCGAAGCTTTCAAACCTAGATTCTGTAGCTATCAAGGTAATAGAGATATATCGATATAAGATTAATGGGTAAGCCTAGTGCCTGTCAAAAAATTGAGAGCAAAAGTGCATTCATATGTCATTGCGTTTACTTATGAAAAAAAAAAATACTGATGGTTGCACGATGTTTTATTACTCTATATAAGTTCTTAAGGTACCTCAATAAGTAAACAGTACCTTCTCGAATCTTATTAAAAAATCATATAATTAAATAAACAGCAATTGGTAGAGGTAAAGTTGGTGTAAAGAAGAAGTTTAGTTTAGCTTATTTCCTATGGTAAGTACCGATCCTACCGATTATGAGGGTATATTGATACATTTCTTTTCTCACTTGTGTTTTGTGTTAGATCTAAATGTTAGTTATTCCTTGCACATGGATAGTTGTTTTACCGTTTATAATAAGCATTTGTAGTTTTAAAATATATATATTCTATAATGAAGAGGGGAAGAAAATTTGTGGTTTCCTTAGAGGATCAAAAAAAGGCGTTTTCACGCCACAAAAACGTTTTTCAAAGTGTTGATGATCTTCCTAAACCAATCTAAAAAAGCTACCTTCATTTTGCAGTAAAGACACTGAAATTGAAATTCCAGACATTAAAAAGTTGAATACGAATCTTGAAAATCCAAGCAATTCATTATTCGAAGACACTTTAAAACTCAACTCTGAAGGTAAAAATATTGAATTATCGAGAACAAAATCTCCATGGTGGTTTTACAATAAAATTGATGCCGAAAAGTTCATAATTACTCTGAGCAATGACAGTGATTTTGGTAATCATGAAAACCTATACTATTTTCCAACATTTATTGAGGTTTATGATTATGATTATATCCAGGAATATGATTGAATGATTCATCAACATTTGTCACAGTACACATACAACGCGCTATTTTATCGACAGGACAGGAAATGACAACCTTTATCAATGCACTGCACTGCTTGCACAAGCCTTTGCAAGTAAATATTTCTTTATTTTTAATAGAATATTGAATAAAAATACACGAACAAGGCATTTTCTTAGATTTCCATATTTCCTCACGCAAAAGATGAGCCCACATATGCTTCGGTAAACGATATTTATTTTTAATAATGCTTTTTGAATTTTGCGTGACTTTGCATGGCTTACTCAGTGTCTGCATTTTCTCCCATTGGTATAAATCAAGCATAAAATCAAAGTTAATGTCTGACTTACATGGAGAGATTTTTTCATTTGGTGCTGTACCAATATTGTCATTATGTCGATCTTCTTCGTCTTCGTCAACTTCCATCACATCGAAAAAATAATTAAAATCCTTCTTCACAGAAAAATAAAGCCTTTTTTCAGTAATGGGGCTTGCTAAGTCACTTTTTATTTCTGTTAACACTGGGTCACTTGCTGTAGGAAGATCATCAACACTTTGAAAAACGTTTTTGTGGCGTGAAAACGCTTTTTTTTGATCCTCTAAGGAAACCACAAATTTTCTTCCCCTCTTCATTATAGAATATATATATTTTAAAACTACAAATGCTTATTATAAACGGTAAAACAACTATCCATGTGCAAGGAATAACTAACATTTAGATCTAACACAAAACACAAGTGAGAAAAGAAATGTATCAATATACCCTCATAATCGGTAGGATCGGTACTTACCATAGGAAATAAGCTAAACTAAACTTCTTCTTTACACCAACTTTACCTCTACCAATTGCTGTTTATTTAATTATATGATTTTTTAATAAGATTCGAGAAGGTACTGTTTACTTATTGAGGTACCTTAAGAACTTATATAGAGTAATAAAACATCGTGCAACCATCAGTATTTTTTTTTTTCATAAGTAAACGCAATGACATATGAATGCAATTTTGCTCTCAATTTTTTGACAGGCACTAGGCTTACCCATTAATCTTATATCGATATATCTCTATTACCTTGATAGCTACAGAATCTAGGTTTGAAAGCTTCGAAGGAAACAAATAGGAAGCAATTATTGGTATAAATACATTTCAGCGATTCTACACCGTTCGTAGTCTACAGCCAGGTGACCGGCCATCCTGACGTCAGAATGAACGGTCACCTTGAAATGTTTAATTTCTTCTTAAATATTAAGGAAGCAACTCTCTTATTGTAGGAAGCAAATAGAAGCAATTGGAAAGCAATTTTTGGATAGCATTTCAACATTAAATACGCTAGGTGACTCATCATCCTGATGGTGACCAAAGAATGGAGAGGCAAAAGATATTTTGAAAACTTCTTAAGACACCATTATTGAGATGTAATAAAACATAAACTCTCGTGAACTCTTGATTAGTTCCATCAACTGTCAATAGATGGCGCTGTCGCGAGCGCCCCGCCGGTACAACACATTGAGATTAAAATAGTAGCTGTTATTATCGGCAAAGATCGACTAATTAAAAAAGTATCAAACGGTACATAACATGTTTTGTTTTTCAAATTCTGTTTTCACACAAATAGAAACGAATGAACGGCTCCGCGTGTACCTCGTGTAACATAAGTACTCCCATACAACGGTGCGCCGACCGATTAGGATATTTTTATTGGTAATAATAATAATCTTTAGCGTTTGACCAGTTGCCTAATTTTTTGCTTGAAGACTCTAGGATTGTATGGGTGCGGGAAAATGGACGAGGACAAGGAGTTCCATTCCTTACTAGTTGATCAAGTGAGCGAAGCGAACGAGATCTCCGAGTTAAGTTAGGAAATCCGGCACTGTATGTACGAGTATGTTATGTAAGTATGTATGTGGCAATGTTTGTGACGGAATAACTGTCGAAAATTTAAAAAAAAAAAAATTTCTTTCGAGATTTTAAATGGAAAGAGATAACATAAAAATATTTTTGATAAGAGGGGTAGTTTTTGAGATATAGAGGTGAAAAGAAATATCTTTTGAATGGTTGATCCGATCAATTCATTTTTTTAATATGCTGAGAATATATATTCTTGGTGGAACTAATCAAGAGTTAACGAGAGTTCATGTTTTATTACATCTCAATAATGGTGTCTTAAGAAGTTTTCAAAATATCATTTGCCTCTCCATTCTTTGTGACATATATTCAAATGTTCAAACTGAGAGATTACAAATTGTCAAACTGTGAGATTACATAGAAAATCCTTACACTGATTGATGAGTACTCATCAATCAGTGTAAGGATTTTTTTGAGAGATTAGGGTGTTAAGCGTGACAAGAAGATTTATGGCTTGTGAGGTGTCATTTGAAAGGGTATCAGCAGCATATTAAAAAAATAAATGTTTTACTTTATAATAGGGGTGGTTTTTGTAACAAAGGGGTGCGTTCAAAGGGTAAAACGCTTGATTTGTCTTGTAGGATATACTGTTAGAGGGGGTTGTCTTCACAATTAACTATTTATGTAATTTGTTGAAACCACAGATTGTGCTCACAGTTAATGTTTTGTTTACACAGAAACAAGCTGCTGCCATTTTGGTTCAACCACGATTACTAAGGCAACGGTTTTGAGAGAACTTTATAAAAAGTCATCAACATTTGCATATTAATAAGGGGTGACTTATTGTATTGAGCCCGCCCGCCCACTATAACGTGAGCTGAGCATACAGGCAATGAGTTAGAATCAAGAGACCGCCTACTTTTGTAGTATCATGCCAGGGTTTTGAGCATATTCCATGTCAACAGTACATTATTGTCCACTGCAATGTGTAAATATTTTCCTCTATGTATAACTATAAGGTACGTACCATTAGCGGTGAAGTGTAGTGTAGTGTAGTGTAGTGTAGTGTACAGTACGTTACCTCCAATGGTTCTCGACGCGCCGACTGAGCGCCACCTTCTCGCCGACCTCCGTGCACACCGGGTTGGTGAGCGCGATCTTGGCGAGGTCGGCCTTCGTCGCGATCACACGTCCGCCCGTACTCAGCGACCCGATGTTCACCAGCAGTACCTGCGACACGAGCACACTCCTCAACCCGCTGCAGTCTCCCTCCGCAGCTACACTACACTACACACACAGACGTACCTCGTTCTTGGTCAGTTTCTGCACCTTGGCCGCCTTCTTGTCCCCCTCGGTGCGCACCCCGAGCAGACGTTTCAGGAGGTAGTAGGACACCTCCAGCTTCACGAAGATGCCGGGCAGCGCGCCCACCGCCCCCAGCACCTGGCACATCACCGACCACGTCACCAACCACGTCACCAACCACGTCACCGACCACCACATCACAGGAGCGAATAAATAAACATGTCTCTTTGTAATTACTAAATAACGGCATAATACTAAATGTAGGCATACATTTCGTATTTAGTGCACAGGTACAGTACACTTTTTATATTGATGATTCTAAAAATCCTAAAATATGTAATTGGTTGTTTGTTATGGGCAATCTATATACGAATTTTCAAAATTCTATCATGTAGGTTTCTGAGATGTGCAATTTAGGGTAAAGGAGATTTCACACGGAACTTGGAACCCCATTTTGAGCCCTTTGAAGTGCAAACTTTCAAAATGTATTCCTTACCAGGCTTCTACAGACCAAGACAAACATACTTGTAAACTTCAAGTATGTACAGCGAGCGGCTCACTCAGGCTGTGCGTTGTATCTATTGGAATCATTCAGTCACAAAAGTCACAGTAAAATAACAAAACACCAAACATTCATTTTTTAATTCATTGTATTTTTATTATCTTAATAAATAAATATTACAAGACATTATTTTTTACACAGCGCCAACTAGCCCCAAACTAAGCAAAGCTTGTAATATGGGAACTAGATTACGGATAGAATACTTCAATACTTTTGTAAATACATACGTATTATATAATACAACACCCAAACACAGAACAAACATCTACATTCATCTCACTAATGTTTGTCCTGGGTGGCAATCGAACCCACAGCCTACAGCGCAGAAGGCAGAGTTACTACCAACTGAGAGACTCTTAACTAATAAACTTCAAATTACATCCCTAATACAAAATATTATGACGATAAAAAAAAAACTGCCTCTTAGTGCAATGGAGAGTATGATATTTTTAGTGAGTCCATCTTTAGCCAACACAAACACACGTGCGGTTTACACACGCGAGAACATACCACGTTTTGTTAATAATATTGTAATTGTCCGTATGAAAAACACGGTTTTCCCAAATCTAAGCCACAAACAGCAAATTGAAAATCATAGCAAATTGATTGTAAAGCTGTTTGTAAGTCTGTGGATATTGAACCCGTTTCAATGAAATTGGCACATCTGTGGGTATACTCGTAGTAGGGATTCGTGGTAGTACTTAATACATCTTCTTCTCGGAACTTGACATTCAAAATGCTGGCTTCGACGTTTTCCATCTATAGTTTAATGACTAATCGCGTGCCATTGCACAGCCGTGGTGGGTTCAAATTACGAAGCAAAATAACCGGAGATCCAACGTTCAGTGGCATATGATGAGGTGGCGTGCCTGGCAATTCTGATGAGTTCTAAAACTATGCTGGATAATTTACAGTTTATCGCAAACTGTATCGATATATATGTGTATATGTGTATGACATCAAGTCTCCAAGCAACAACTGTTGTTGGTATCTTGAAATTCAAATAGTTGATGTCCACATTTTTGCTGCCAAAAGTGCTGTTTCTGCCAACCGGCCATGATTCAAGTATTGTTTGAGATTATGGGAATATATCTGGACAATGAGAGCATTTTGCGAATCAAAGATTGTCCAGAAATCGATCGAAAATTTTATGCATATTTTCATGTACGGCTTCTCTTATTCGCAGTAGCCGACTTGTACATCGCCTATCGATATCTAACAGTTGTTTTTCGAATACTTCAGCGGAAGGATCTTGAAGCATTTGAACGCGCATTACTTTTAGCTGTACTTTTTCAACATTACGCCACAGTGACGATGATTTCAGCGGTCCAAGTACGGATCTTAACGATCGCATTAATAGCGAATCGCAACGCTCGTTAAAATGAACCGAATCGTATCGTACCTCGCGAGTATGGAAGAAAGTCGGTAACTCATATCGATACGATTTACCGAGACCTTCTTCAAAGTAGATAAAACAATCGTGTAAATAGTCAAAATTTACGATCTCGAACGTCAAACAAAATAACTAGTTATCGATAATCTCGATATAATTTAACGAATGTATACCGATTTTATCTACCGATTGTACCGTACTTGCGATGGTCGATAAAACCAATTTTATCGATTTAAACGACGTTTAAACGCATTTCGTTGAGCGTGGAATGACGAAAAGTATTTGTCTGAAATCACCTGAAAGGAGTAACAGAATGCCGCGCAGAATAGGTTGTCGCTGTTTTAAATGTCTGTCAATGTCCTGTTCAACGCCTCATTCAATAATTAAACTTGAAGCGTTTTGTTCCGGACATGATCAGTACAAGAGTAGCTAGTTTACCTGATCACTCTCAGAACAAACCCCTTCCATATTGGAGATGAGTGTCTGTCAGCTATTGTTTTCAGGATGCTGTTTGGACCGGCTCGTATCCTGCGAATAAGAGATGCAGTTTTCCATCCGTTAGATATTCCGCAAACATCCCTGATGCGCTGCGGTCTCAACATCATCCTGAAAACATTATTGTACTGGACACGTGGGGTCTCTAGCGGCTTTTCAACGTGGTGTAGAAGCACTGACAGTTTGCTTTAAAAAGCGTGATTTTGACTTCTTCGGTACATCGGGTAAGTGTACGGATCAGCATGTTCCCATGAATCGCCAGAGCCTACGCTCTCTTTCTATATCTGCATTGTCTTTCAGGTAATGATATGGCCGAGATATTTTAAGGTGGTTACTCTATTTATGTTCAAGCCATTAAGTGTTATCTTGGGATCACTTTCTCTAACCGCTTACCGGAGGCCTTAAAGACAATGTATTCACATTTTTGAACGTTATACCTAACCTAAGGCCGTGTGAAGCAGCATAGCTAGCACAAATGTTCAGCATCTCCCGAATAGATCCCGACGTCCGAACGGCGGCCCAACAGCACCATGTCATCCGCGTAGCTGGTGTTAGTGTCAACAGCATACACTAACACCATCCGACACGCGTGCTGCTGAGCTCGACGATGAGATCATTTACATACAGGCTGAAGAGTGAGGGAGAACTGAACCCCCCTGCCTTACCCCGTACTCCAACCTATATGATTCGGAGAGAGCATTAGACCACTTGATATAATTGACTTGGTTGCCATACCAATACTGAAATGTTTTCAGTAAACCCGTCGGTACACCCCTGTCTCTCAACTTTTTCCAGAGCATCTCATAGGGTACAAGATCAATTGCTTTGGAGAGGTCGAGAAAACAGGCGTATATCGGCGTCTTCCTATGGTATAGTATTGGATAGTGTGCTCGAGACCTAATATCGCTATTGTAGTAGCTAATGTTCTTCACAATGGGTACCACTTTGATATATGAACCGAACCATCTGAGAAGATGGGTTGGTTCCTATACATATTTTTTTCAATGTTTTTTAGTGCATATTAAATTGATATATGCTCTAAAACTATATTACAATCTAGCCTAATCTAATGAGTAATTTTATGCTAACTTATTTTTATAAAATAAGTTATTTCAAAGAATGTGTCCAATGTCACGTTTCTTACAGTTTCTATTTAAGGGGAGACACTGCGTTATTGTGTTCTTTGATGTAGCACTTTCACTTACACTATATTATATACTATTTAACATTACACTAACTCAAAAGGTTTAGTTCTTTTCAGTGTTCTCATTGTTTTTGTGTTGTCGAGCAGCTGGATTGCCTCAACGTTCACATGTTTATGAAGTCTTTGTTCATGAGCTTCTGCATGTTTTTCTATAACTTTATCAACGAACTCTATGTTAAGGTCCCTGTGGAGGTCGTCGTTCCTGATGTACCAAGGTGCATTCACTATATCCTTGAGTACCTTATTTTGGAAGCGTTGGATTATTTTGATGTTATTTTTTTTGGTACAGCCCCACAGCTGAATACCATAAGTCCATACTGGCTTTAGGACTTCTTTATACAATAGAACTTTGCTGTGTGTTGACAATGTTGAATGCCTTCCTAGGAGCCAGTAAATTCTTATGTATCTAATATCTAACTCTTCCTTTTTCTTCTTGACGTGAGCTTTCCAGCGTAGCTTTGCGTCAAGGGTCATGCCTAGGTACTTCGACGTGTTTTCATACGGTATAGGCTTGGTGTTATATATATATATATATATATAGGGAAATACTGATCTTTTTTATTTGTGAAGTTAATGTGCACCGATTTTGAATCATTAAGTTTGATTCGCCATTTTTTCGTCCAGCCCCGAATTTTTTTGACTGCAGCTTGAGCCTTTTCTGCTGCGTCTACATGTGTTTTTCCAACAGCCATTATAGCTGTATCGTCAGCAAACGTCGCAAGGGTATTATTTTATAGGTGAGGGATGTCACCAGTAGGTACAGGATGGGACCCAAAACACTTCCTTGCGGCACTCCGGTTTTAATTTTCTTGATTTCTGAGTAGGCATCTTCTTGCCTTACTCTATAGACTCTATCCGTCAAATATGATTGCAGAATATCGGCGAATGGTTTGGGTAGAAGTTTTCTTAGTTTTTGTATAATACCTTCGTGTCATACCTTATCAAATGCTTGGGCTACGTCTAAGAAAATTGTAGAACAAACATTTTTGTGTTCAATGGAGTTCTCAATTACATTAGTAATTCTATGGACTTGGTCTATAGTCGGTAAAGTAGTGATGTATGCATGTATGTGTATGTACCTGTCCGACGAGTCGGTCTGCGCGACACAGCGTCGGCTCGATTTTGGTGCCGACGCCGATGAGTCCCCCGGGCGCCGCGAACTGCAGCTCGTTCTGTTCCGCGAACAGAGACACGATCCGCGAGAAGATGGGGCGGCACGTGAGTCTCCCCGCCGCGTCCTTGCTGACGAGCCCGGGCCGCACCTGTCGCCGCGACACACAACGTTAGCTAAAGGCGAGTCCCCCCTCCCCCCCCACCCCCCACACACGTACCTCTACTTCCATGCCGACGGTGAGCACGCCCTGCAGGATGGACCCCCCGGCGACGCCCCCCCTGAGATCGTCCACCTCGCACCCCGGTTTGTTCACGTCGAAGGATCGTATGACGATCATGCGCGGCGGGGAGGTGAAGTCTCTCAGCGGCACCGGGATTTTCTTGGTGATGTACTCGCACAGCACCTGCAACCGGACCGACTCACTTGCTCACTCACCACACGTCACGTCTATTAATCTATTTTCTATCTAATATCATCATCATCATCAACCTATCGCAGTCCACTGCTGGACGTAAGCCTCCCCCAAGGTGCGCCACTGAGCCCGATCTTTGGCCTTTCTCATCCACTCCCTGCCCGCCACTGTGCGGGGGTCGTCGCTCCATCTAGCCGGAGGACGTCCTACACAACGCTTGCCTAGACGTGGTCTCCACTGAAGGTCTCGTTGAACCCACCGGTTATCGGTCCTTCGACAAATATGGCCAACCTACTGCCACTTCAGCCTGCTGGCTCTTTGAGCTATGTCGAACACCTTGGTTCTCTGTCGGATAACCTCATTCCTGATTCTATCCTTCAGAGAAACCCCAAACATAGCTCTTTCTATAGCACGCTGAGTGATTTTCAATTTTTGAACTAGCCCTATTGTCAGTGTCCACGTTTCGGCAGCGTAAGTCATCACAGGTAGGACGCACTGGTTGAAGACTTTAGTCTTCAGGCACTGCGGGATGGACGACGAGAAGACCTGACGAAGTTTCCCAAATGCTGCCCAGCCCAGCTGGATCCTTCGGTTTAACTCTTTATCGAAGTTATGTCTTCCTAAACGTAGAGTCTGCCCGAGGTAGATATACTCTTGCACAACTTCGAGAGGAGTCCCGGCGACAATAATCGGTTCTGGGGTAATACGATCATTGATCATAATTTTAGTTTTTACTATGTTCATACCCAGACCGATTCGACGAGAAGCATCAGCTAAGCTTTTCAACATTGTTTGCAGATCTTGCAGCGATACCGCCATTATGACGTCGTGGGCAAACCGTAAGTGTGAGATGTAGTCCCCGTTTTTGTTGATGCCCTGTCCATTCCAACTCAACGTCTTAAACATGTCTTCCAGTGGGGTTGTGAATAATATAGGATATAACATCCCCTTGTCTAACTCCACGACGCAACTGGATAGGTTTAGACTGCTGGTTCTGGACTTGGACAGACATGGTGACTTCATCGAATAAGCATCTCGGCACTTCGATATACCGCCAATCAACCTGGCATCGCAGCCAAGATTGTAGAACTGCCCAGGTCTCGAGAGAGTCAAATGCCTTTTCATAATCCATAAACGCTAAGCACAGGGGCTGATTATACTCCTCTGTCTTCTGTATAATCTGCCGCACTGTGAGAATGTGGTCTATGGTGCTATATCCTCCCCGAAACCCAGCCTGCTCTGGTGGATGAAATTCGTCAAGTCTCCGTGCGAGACGGTTTG
Source organism: Venusia cambrica (assembly GCA_951394065.1). NCBI lineage: Eukaryota > Metazoa > Arthropoda > Insecta > Lepidoptera > Geometridae > Venusia > Venusia cambrica. Next base: position 290,923 of record OX596058.1, read on the forward strand.
TGATGACCCTAGAGAACAGTTTATAGACATGGCTCAAGAGTGAGATCGGTCTATAGTTTTTCTATCTAATATCAAGAAAATAAAAAATACTCCAAGAGGATTTAATAGTGTTTGCTTGGGCATACGAGCTTAATGATCTTTCAAGAATCTCCTGATGAGAGGCGACGAGAGGCCTCGAAGGGGGAAGAGTCGCGACTCTGTTACCGTTACTTTACTTTTCTCTATTTATAAATGTACAAAAATCGAGCCGGTAGCTTGGAATCTCACTTTTCGGTAACTCTCACGGTTTCAGACATCGCCCGAGTAGGGTTTGGGCTACTGACAAAAACTTTCCTTGTACATTTATTTCAACAAACCACACCGATATCATAAAAGTTAAAGTTTACTTGTTTTCATGTTTGTCTCCCCGACCCTTCCGACAAAACTTCTCAACGGATTGAGCTGAAATTTAGCAAAGAAATTGTACTGGAGCAGGAATAACATTTCGGTAGCTCGCTGTCCTGAGAGAAGGTAGTTATCGATATGCCGCGGTCAGATACTGAACATTGAATTTCAAAACTTTGTTACCAATTATAGCTTTAGCCCGTACAGTACACAGGTACACAGTGTGTGTGTGTGTGTGTGTGTGTGTGTGTGTGTGTGTGTGTGTGTGCAGGATCTCAAAGAAGCCGTTCAAGATACAAGGAAACTGTCGCTCATTATTTTGTGAAAACTATTTTGTCAGTTTATTTTTGGTAAAACGTAGCTTGTCCACAAATATCAGACATATTGTCAATCTTCGTTTACACTGATCGGCGGGTTTCTTGTTACAATCATCCGGTTATTTTATTTAATCAATATTACATGACATTAACATGTATTCACTCACAAAAACGTTTGTCCTGGGTGGGAATCGAACCCACAGCCTACCGCCACAGCGCAGAAGGCAGAGCTACTCCCGACCGAGCTATGAGGCCGAGTTCCATACCTAGAGACATGGCGCTGAGGGAGGACACGCGGAGTCACATCTGGGAGTTGAGGTAAACATGGTACCCATGGAGGAGTGCAGCGAGCTGTACTTAATAATAGGTCTTCACCTATGAAGTTGCCGTTTTGTAGTACTGCTCATCTATATATATATAAAAATTAATCCCTATTTTTCCTGGTCACGCTATAACTTGAGAACGGCTTGACCGATTTCATTCATATTTTTTTTAAAGACTTCTAATACTTTGTAGAAGGTTCTTACATTAAAAAAAATAAGAAAATTGCGCAGAAACCTACGAAATTTAAGAAAACTTAACGACTGCTTGCCGTCCAGCTACCACGCTGCCTCGAGACTCGCTTCCTCCACACTCAGTGTCACCACAAGTCCACGCCGCATCAGCAGCATACTACAGGACAGTACCAGTGGTGACCAAGTGATTGTTCCTAGAGACTCAAATTCCCTTGAGGTCAGACACTATCATACCCCCACGCACACAGCCGGCGCTCTAGAATCTAACTTATCGTCTGTAACTATAAACTTCTATCAATATACCTACTTGTATCTATTACCCACCATTTTCTATTCGCTTTCCTGTCACTATCGTAGGCATGAAAACGATATCACGACCAACGCGACAGTGACAACAAGCATTACAATAAATAATATTTCATAGAGATAATAAAAAAATACAAAATCAAAATAAAACCACAGAAATAATAATTATTAGTATTGTAGTATCCCAATAAAAACTATTTCTGAGTTTCTATGAATTCCAATTTCAAATAGATTTTATTTTTAAAACATGAAATTCTCTTTTTAATATCAGTCTTTTGTTTACTGTTTAGCGTTAGGTTTACATCCCATTTAGGTATTTTTCGTCATCATGGGTACGTTAAAAATACCTAATTATGAAATATGAGTACCGACGGGGTAGCAACGCGGCACAAACGGCACGCAACATTAACGACTTATACGGAGAGAACACTATAAACGAACGCACAACCCGTTATTGGTTTACCCGCTTCCGTGCTGGAAATTTCGACCTGAAAAATGCACCCCGTGGTCGTCCGGAAACTTTGGTCAATTAAAGGCGATCGTGGAAGCTGATGATACTCAGTCTACTGTCGAATCGGCAGCAGCTTTCGGAGTTAGCATCAAAACAATCTTGTTCCATTTGCTTCAAATTGGCAAGGTGAAATGCTTGACAAATGGGTGCCCCACGAACTTAATGAAAAGCGAGGTGCGCGTTGAGGCACATAAACGAAGGAAATTTGAATCGCATTGTTACCTGCCATGAAAGATGGATTCTTTTCGACAATCGTAAGCGATTCATCGAGTTGGTTAGATCCTGGTTCAGCTCCTAAAAAATGCCCCAAACGAAAAAAGACACCTAAAAAGTGACGGTCACTGTTTGGCGGTCTAGCACCGGTGTGATTCATCACAGCTTCTTACCAATCTTACCAAACGGGACGAGCATTACTGCGGATATGTACCTACTGTGAAGAACTGAACACAATGATGTAGAAACTCGCACAACGCCAACCAGTTTGGTGTTGGTGAATCGATAATCCCCGTTACTGCTGCACGACAACGCGCGACCTCACACCGTACAACAGACCGTCTCCACGCTACAAGAGCTGGGGCTGGAAGCTCTCCGTCATCCGCCGTACTCACCGGACCTAGCGCCTACCGACTTCTACTTTTTCCAGAATTTTGTCAACTTTTTAACGGGAAAAAAATTCAATACCCGGGAAGCAGTACAAAATGCCTTAGAAGAGCTTGTTGCCCGTCCGGCAGACTATTTCAAGAAGGGCATCGATAAATTGCCACTGCGCTGGCAAAGATGCGTCGACTCGATCACTTTGATTGACGGAAATTAATAAGATCGAAGAAAAATGACTTGCATTGATTTCATACAAAACGGCAATTTCATAGGTAAAGACCTCATATATAGGTAGAGACAGTTGTGCAGTAGGTGTATGGTGTATATGACGTATTCAACCACCTCGATGTTGTACTTGAGCTGCGCCGAGATGGGCAGGACGGGCGCGCCCTCGGCCACGGTGCCCTGTACGAACTTGAGGATCTGCTCGTGCTGCTCCTTGGCCTGTCCTTCCTTCACCAGGTCGATCTTGTTCTGCAGGATGAGGATGTGCTTCAGCTTCATGATCTCGATGGCGGCGAGGTGCTCGCTGGTCTGCGGCTGCGGACACGATTCGTTACCTGCGCACGACAACGGTACACGTTACTTGACACGACTCGTTACCTGCGCACGACAACGGTACACGTTACTTGACACGACCCGTTACCGTGTGCATTACTCCAGCAGGAAAGTATATTCTAGAACGAATTGATCACAACAAATACTTAGAGCGACATATGCTGTATTAGTGCGCCAAGTTTGAAATTAGTGCATGTTGCCGTTTTGGAATAAAACGCGAAAAACGTTTCCTGATGGAGCAACGTTATGAACACGAATGTACAACTACAAACAACATCTTCAGCTTAACATTGTAAAGTTAAGAAGGTCATCAATATGTTTGAATTCTTTGCTTTTTTGTGGTCATTCAAATTTGGTCGGATAGGCTATATGTAGGCATTGTTTCAGTAATTAGTTTATATATACCTTAATACGAAACGTATAAAGCTGAAATTTTCAGGATATATTTTTCAATAACCGCTCTAATTCTAAGGTATAAACTCACAATAGTGGGTTAAAAAGGTTTCTTGCATTTTGACGTAAAAGTTATGACATTGAAAGATTTGATCTTAGCTATATTATTCAAAAACGCTTGTATGTACATTCTTGAAGTTTTTTATGTTTGCATAAAATAACAACAAAAACCGAATACCGTTAACAAGGAACTTCTATGTTTGCCCATTTAAGAGCTAGACACTTGTTAGGGTTTAAAAAAAATGCTAGATTACTTAAAAATTGTATACATATTTGATAATATTACTAAGTCACTAATACGCACAAATGAAGAGCTACTCATGTACCTTACGGGTGCACATCCTAAAGGTTTTCGAGAAACACGATTCTGCAAACGTTCCCCCAGCAGGAATTGAAAATTTTCGAAAACCTTAAGGCCCAATAATTCTATTTTTTGCGCAAATGTAAGCTATCTGCCCATATATATGTCACCTATGGCTACGGTTATTCGTTTAGAATCTTCCTGCTGGAAGAACGTTGCTCCAGCAGGAAACGTTTTTCGCGTTTTATTCCAAAACGGCCACATGCACTCATTTCAAACTTGGCGCACTAATTCAGCATATATCGCTCTAAGTATTTGTTGTGCTCAATTCGTTCTAGAAGATACTTCGACACTCACTGGCGATGAGAGGATGGCGAGGCGACACTCACTGGCGATGAGAGGATGGCAAGGCGACACTCACCGGCGATGAGCAGGTGGCGAGGCGACACTCACTGGCGATGAGAGGATGGCAAGGCGACACTCACCGGCGATGAGCAGGTGGCGAGGTGACACTCACTGGCGATGAGAGGATGGCAAGGCGACACTCACCGGCGATGAGCAGGTGGCGAGGCGACACTCACTGGCGATGAGAGGATGGCAAGGCGACACTCACTGGCGATGAGAGGATGGCAAGGCGACACTCACTGGCGATGAGCAGGTGGCGAGGCGACACTCACTGGCGATGAGAGGATGGCAAGGCGACACTCACCGGCGATGAGCAGGTGGCGAGGCGACACTCACTGGCGATGAGAGGATGGCAAGGCGACACTCACTGGCGATGAGCAGGTGGCGAGGCGACACTCACTGGCGATGAGAGGATGGCAAGGCGACACTCACTGGCGATGAGCAGGTGGCGAGGCGACACTCACTGGCGATGAGAGGATGGCAAGGCGACACTCACTGGCGATGAGAGGATGGGCGAGGCGAGGCGACACTCACCGGCGATGAGCAGCAGCGCGGCGTCCATGACCGCGGCCCCGTTGAGCATGGTCGCCATGAGGATGTCGTGGCCGGGACAGTCCACGAAGCTGACGTGCCGCACCAGCTGGAAGCGGCCGGAGCACGCGGGACGTAGACACGGGAAGCTGTCGTCCTTGCCGGAGGAGCCCGAGATGTAGCTGACGGGTCGCGGACACTTCGGGTTGTCGCATTTGTAGATCTTTGCGTTCGCGTAACCTGACAATGGACGACGGCTCGGTCAGGTCACTTGTCCAGTCCAGCGAGGTGCTACCGCTACCTTCACTTACTGATCGATCAAATCCTGGATTCATTGATCATTTTAACGTTTTGGTATACCAAATTTGCAGATATAGTGAAAAGTGGTTCATTTAACATTTTTTATTGTACTACTAGACCGTAGGTATTAGAGGCGCGGAGGTTCGATTGATACGTACCTACGGTATTTACTATTTGTTATCTTCAAATAACAGAAGAAAATACATATTTTGTTCTGTTATAATGTTGGTTCGGTTCGTGGTGGGACTTTGTTTAAGTGCGCCTGGCTAGCTACCACCATCTTACCCAAGTCTGTCGCCATAACAACGGTTGTGTTTCGATTCGACATGCAAACATCCAGTTCTAGAGACTGTTAAGGATTTCGGATGAAGTGCGCTTCCTTTCCTTCGGCCTATCTTAACTTGAAACCAGGTGAGATGAAGGCCGAGCGCTTGCCCGTCGTACAGTAAAAAAAGATAATATGTAGGTACTTACATTGAGAAATTGCACATGGGTTGCCATGGGTTAAACGTTAAGTCTTATGGGCGAGCACAGAGTGACAGAGAAGGGTTGCAACAGATAAGGATGGCGAGAGTTGTAAAATCTAGAAAGAAGATTTTAGTTTTGAAGTGTTGGCCCGTGTTTAAGGTCGGCAACCCATGTGCAATTTATCAATGTACATATCATGTCACATAATATATTTGTTATGTTCAAATAACAGAGGAGGGTACATATTTGTAAGTGTATGTAAGATACACCGTACGAGGGCGGGCGGACAATGGCTAGTCGACGCCGCACAGGTACATATAACTTTACAGATTATATCACGCAGTAGATATGCGTACCATCATGCGCGTCTGTCTGGAATACCCGCGATAAACTACAGGTACCTACCGAAGATGTCTTCTTTACATTTACCTAATACTACCAATATTAAGTAGAAAGTTTTAAAGCCATATAAACCTTTTAGTGAAGTTGTTTGTCAGATCCAGTTTTAATTATTTTTCTTAATTTGATATGTGGCTAGGAAAAGAAAATAATTTGTAATAGCTAATACTTTATTTTACCGTAATTTACACTAAAATGTAACAAAAACATATGTATAAAAGTAATAAAACTACATTGTGGTAATGAACATAGTTGTCCAAGCAACAAGCCAGCATCATGTCATTTATTATACTTAATAATTAACTTAATACCTAAGTATTACTTAAATAAGGCACCTTAAACCGTCATTTGTAGCAGTACACCAAATACTTTAATTTTATTTAGTGGTGGTTGCTACAAACAGTTATCATTGTTTCCTTTCTCTCTGAACAACCAACATATCATTTAAAATGTAATGTACAGGAGTAGAACCTGCTCTCTAAATGTAACGTAATGTGGATCCAACCTCGGAGATAGGAGCCACATACATTGCCACTTACAAAAATACTAACAAATTGTAAAGGCATAAAGCTGCAAAGTCCATTCATTTATCTATCACCATTTATTTTTAAACTACTAGATATTGTTGTTTTTAAACTAAATTTGTTGAAAAAACCTGAGATTCGGAAGACTTCAGGTTCATGTTATCTTAAATAATAATTACAATAATCACTTAATAATACATTTTTGTTTCATAATTAAAATTATATTTAATATTACTTTGAATTTATTATAAACGGGAGTGTAACCTTATACTTCTGAGGTTTTCAATATTTTTTTTACACTATAACTATTAGTCTTTTGTTGCACTGATACTCACTCACACAGAAATGTTCAAATGTAGTGTGACCAACTAAACTGTACAAACGTTTGTCTATGCGAGGTCACTATGCTTAACAAACTAGCCTGCAGTAAGTAGTTACACACAACTCTATTACATGCAAGGTCACTGTGCTTATCAAAATAGCCTGTAGTAAGTAGTTACACACAACTCTATTATATGTGAGGTCACTGTGCTTAACAAACTAGCTTGCAGTAAGTAGTTACACACAACACTAATATATGCGAGGTCACTGTGCTTAAAAAAATAGCCTGTAGTAAGTAATTACACACAACTCTATTATATATTTTTGATAATGCCAATGAATTGAAAGACAAACAACACACATTGACCTCACCCTCAGGTTAGAGTAGTTTCAAGTCACAAGTTGTGTCACAATGACTGTATCCCCATGTTGTTGTGTGCCTAGAAGAGATATTTCCTACAGTTGGCAGCGGCACACTTGCACTCGGTGCGGGTCCTGAGAGTAGCCATGTCCTGCTGGCGGACCTCGAACCTGGTCTTGACAGGGGTGGTGGTGGTGGTGGTGGAGGTGGCGGTGACGGGAGCGCCCGGCGACCCACCGCCCGGCACGCGCACCTCCTCGCTGTCTCTCTCGCTCTCTGTCTCCTCCTCCCCATCGGCACACTTCTGCAGGTAGTCAAAGCAGATTTCTTCGCCCGCGTCTATGTCTCGCGTCGCGAACAGAGCCAGCATCGGTAGATTAGGGTCCAGGCAATCGGCCCAAATCGCCCACACACCCAGGTTTGGGTCGCACGAGTGATTGATGAAATGAGAAACATTACCCAGATTCGCCGCGTCCACTACGTATGGGTTTTCCACAGAATTGAAGTCGAGATCGAACAGATACGTGAGTCCATTGGCATCGTACTCCCGGCCACGCTTCTCCGCCTCCTCGAACGTGATGACCTCACCCACATACTGGCAGACGAACTGGCCCTTCTGTATTCTCTGCTCGGTGCGCACCCCCCAACCGCAGCCATTGGATGTGCGGTAGATGGTAAGTCTGACGTTGCGTCCATGCTGCACTACGCGATTACTGCAGTCAGATGAACATTTGCAGGCCTTGTTACATTCGTAGATGGGGGTGCCAGATGCAACTCGGAGCCTTTTCTTGACTGTATAAGCAAATAGCCCCCCTTGCATGCCGCAGCAAGTCTTGGAGCGAACATTACAAGCGGTGCAGTCACAGCCTATGGGAGGCTCATCAGGGATCTTGATACCAGCTCCAGGTATATACAGGTTTATGTATGTAAAGTTTTCAGGTGGACCGGCCAGATCTGCAATATTCTCAACAACCAGCTTCTTAGATTTATCAACCTGATTTATATGCTCCTCCCACTGCTTCAGTTTCATCAGCTGTTGACATCGTTTCCTGGTCAGCACATAGAGCTGTAGAATTTCTCTTGTGTCTTGAACCAGTTCCGTAACAAACTCTTCATATTCTTCAGGTAGGGTGATCATTGAGATAAATTTAACAATGAGGGTATTTTTAAGCTGACTCAGTTCAGAATCATCCACTTCACCGAGTCTGCTTATGAGATTCTTTTCACTAAGTAGATCACCAAATGATAATTCTATTTGGAGCTGTGCTATCGCATCACAGTATTTGACTTCTTCCCTAATCAAAAACTCCTGGAGGATAGCGGGACAGTTGTTGAGGTTGTTGATTGGTTCCCAGGTGTTGTCATTATGTGAATATCCCTTCCATTTGACATAGAATAGTTCTTTACCATCTTCATATTTAAATTCCAAGATCTTTTCGATAATGAACTCCTCTTCCTTTTTGCTTTTCTTTTGTTTCTTGGATACAGGCACATCCTCAGGTTCGAGTGAGAGCCTCCTTTTCTTTGATTTTACAAATTTTTCAAAATAAATGTATTCATTTCTTTGGGCCTCTCTGTCTCTGTACATTCTAACGAGTGATTCCGACAGGCGCTCTGCAACATACCATGTGTTTTATTAACATGAGCTCCAACAAGTGTGCAAACTGTTTACATGATTAAATTGTTGTTCAGATCATTTTAAATAGATCATGGTATATTGCATAGCATCTGCTTATAAGACCTAATTGGAACAAGACCTGTAGTATCACCAGTAGAAGAAAAAATATATTTTTTTGTCTGCACAAAGTGCTTTTATATTTTTTATTGAGATTTAGATGCAACTTCTCGGCTTATTATTTGTTTCCGATTAAAAAAATTTACAATTATGTTGTCATTTGAGGTAGGCTTGCATAGTCTGGTCATCCCACTGTGGAGTGATAGGTTTGTGTTGTGCATTATTTTGCAATACCTACATAGTTTTTGAAACTATCATGGTTATCCTAATTTTAAATAGCAATGGGATATTTACCTTGATTTAGTGGCTGAATAAGCTCTCCAATATTATGAAACAGTTGCATGCAGCATGATCATGGATATACATCTTTGTAAGTGCAATGAGTAAGCAGTTAGAGTTTACAATGAGTACACTCATTCACCATCAAATCATGGTAAAGTAGAAATTGTAGTAATCTAAGTAGTAAAGAAAACATACCCAATTTGATAGTAATATTTCTTTCAAGTTCATTCTTGAATCTAACAGTCTGTACTCCTGAGATAGCTTTCACAACAGTTGACTTTCCGTGAGCTACATGCCCGATGGTACCGATGTTGATGGTGGCCTGCCTCGAAATCACTTCAGGAGAGAGTGCAGACAATTTTGTAACATCCTGGAACAAAAGTAAATATCATATTAATATAGGCTAGACTAACACGAGTAGGTTCCTTCTGACTAACCAGACATTAAAATAGGTTAAACCTATGCGATTACGACTGAAGAAACATAATTCTTTTATTAGGTACCTACCAAGTTGGAGGTTAGGAATGTTTTGAGTTGAAGAATTACGAATTCCAAACCAGATTCTACATTAATTGATATGCATGATGTAGTGCGGCGGGCAAAGCTTACATTTAGTCAGCTTATGTCCCAAATTTATAGATAATAAACTCACCAATTTGGTTAAATCTTGATGATGCAAGTTTGACTGAACACTTCTTCCTTCGTTAGTGGCCATAATTACAATTGCGAGGAGTATCTATGTCTAGCAATTGTTAAGTCTGTGAATAAATTGAGTGAATATCAGTTTTATTGCTTCTAACAACAAGAGTTCGCCAGTAATCTACATTCACAAAACGTATGCAAGGAATCGCGGCTAAGTTATTTCAACAAAATGATGGTGAGTGGATAGATGGTGTTTTTTTTTTTTTTTTTCTCTGGCTTCGCGCGACTTGCGCATTGCCATATACAAGTTTTAAAAAATTAGGGAAACAGGATTATATTAGAGCAACCGGGAGATAACAAGGATGGAAAAGGATCAGTAGAGAAAGTAGGAGTAGGGTTGAATAATAAATATATACAAAATTATACGATATAACTTTATAATATTTAATATAAAAAATATATTGAATATACAAAATAATTAGTAAGTAGAGTAAGTATAAATAAAATTCTAACTAAATATTTACATCTTTAATATCAATAAATGAAGATAAACATTGATATAGGACAAGGATCGGATGAGGAAAGAAGGACTTGAATTGAAGTAGGAAATGAAATGAATTTAATGATTGTAGATCCAGGTGAATAACATCAGTTGGTCTTAAAAATTATCTTGGCCCTCTAGTCTGCCGTGTCAGGCTTACAAACATAATTATTTACTCTAAAATAAAAATGAAACACAGATAGTAAAAAAAACAAAAACAAGAATGTGGTAGAGTCTAACTATTCAAAAAAAGTAAAATAATAATACTTAATACTAACAATGTCGGAGATCAAAATCAAATACTACCTACTCATTCAAAATGTCATTAAAAAATTGACATTAAGGAACTCATTAATAGAATAGTAAGCCCTTGCTTCTAAAAACTTGGAAAGCGAATTTTTAAATGCATTCAAATTATTAACGTTACGTATCGTGGGGGGAATATGATTGTATATGATTGGTGCCATACAAAACACACTATTACGTAATAAAGCTGTGTGTGAGGCATGGTGATGTAGTGTGCCCTCCCTCCGACTGCCAACTGGTAACGGGTAAGACGTTGCCAATTTGAACGTACAAATGTGGCACTTCATATATATATAATGAAGAGAGGGTTAAGATTCTCCATTGTCTGAAAACACCTTTGCATGTGTTAACCTGACTTAGACCAAACATCGCTCTGATGCATTTCTTCTGTGCTTTGACCACTTTTGTTTTATTAGTAGAGTTGCCCCAGAATATGACTCCATATCTTAGCAAAATATATAGGATATAATAGGAAACGGAACCTTTATTGAAATGAGGCTATTGTACAGCGAAACGTGATTATAATTAGGACAACAAAAGAAAATCACAAGCGGGACTGCTTATGATTTTTAATCTGGCCAGATGAGCTGGTGAACAAGTATGTCCCAATCTCATACGAATTATTACGGTAGTGGCTCGTTTACTTAGCTTAATCTTTAAAAAAACAGGGTTTCATGGGAGTAAAACTCTGTACATTTCTATAATAGCTACCCTTATGCTGATTTTTCTCTTTCCAGTCTTTATCCCAGGACTGCCTAAGACAGTCCAAAGGAAGAGCTAGTAGGTCGTGCGTATATATTATGTATGGAAAAAAAAATCTATGTCAAAATAAACATTAGGAGTAGTTATAAGCGAAGAGAAGCTGCAATTATATATATTGGCAGACTCAAAGATTGATGTATTGGGGCAGATAGATTTTGACTTATAATATAACTTCTGATATTGCAGCCAGTGTCTTGGGCACGCTTCTGTCTGGTACTGGTCTGGAACAGTTGAGTTACCTATAGGCCGTTTGTAACGGTCCTTAGGTAATCTGACTGATTCCTTTGTACATAGTTAGTTTAATTGTACTTTTTATTGAATAAAATTACTTCTGATTAAATTAGGCTGCATTTTATTTTTCCAATAGTAAGAAGAGTTAACAAGTTCTGAGAGATGGCGAATTTTAGGAACGAGCTGGTGATGTGAGTCTTGTAAAGCACGAAAGAAAAATCTGCTTGACAAGTATTCACGTCTTAGTGATCAGGGAGGGTCACCACCCTCTATTTGTAAAGCATTGAAGGGACTGGATTTAATTGCCCCAAAGATTCTTCGAAGTGCTCTCGATTGGATAGAATCTAATTTTCTAAAAGCTGCTTTGTTTCCAGGTTCTAAGATAAAAGTGCCATAATCCAGTGTGCTTCGAATCAAAGCATTGTAAACTAAGTAGCTTTTGGGAATAAGAGTGGGCACCCCACCAAACCCCAGCCAAATATCTGAGTATATTAATTAGCTTTCAACACTTGTCAACCACATATTCACAATGTGGGTGACCAGTGAGCTTAGAATCCAATAAAACACCTAAAAATTTTGCATGACTTTTGACGGGAAGAACAATATCATCATATTTTACATTTATGTGTGGAATATTTATTTTTCGGCTGAATGGAACCATAGTGCATTTAGAAGGGGAAAGCTCAAGGCCGTGTTTGTTCAACCAATATTGTAAATGTCTAAGAGCAACCGTAATATTGAAGGCAGCAGAATCAATGCTTTCACTTGCCGAGTATACTAACAAATCATAGCATATTGGAGTATGCTAACTGTATCACCAATAGCCGCTTCTAGATCATAAGTATAAATATTATAGAGTAAGGGTTTAAAACGGACACTTGGGGTAGACCTCTATAGGCCATTCGTGAAGGATCAGATGAATTTAACTTTACTAAACGTCCGACTAACATTTTTCTTATGAAATTTGTTAATATTATTGGAATTTTTAAAAGTTTCAACTTTCCAATAAGAATATCAATTAATACGCTATCATAGGCTGATTTGATATCAAGAAATGCAGCTACTACAGATTTGTTTGACGAAAAAGCTATACGAATGTTTGTTATAAAAACATCTATGCTATCCATAGAACTCCTGCCTTTCCTAAAACCATATTGGCTATTAGGTAAGACATTACGACTTTCTATGAACCATTCAATTCTGTTTTTGACTAAATGTTCTATAATTTTTAATATAACAGGTGATAAAACGATGGGCCGATAGTTCATGGAGTTTTTGGGATTTGTTAAAGGTTTTAAAAATGGCAACAGAATTTGTACTCTCTGGGTTTTTTTGTAAAGAAACCGCCTCTGTGGCCTAGTGGTTCGCCTTCCGATGTCAGATCCAGAGGTCCCGGGGTCGAACCCCAAGGGAAGAAGTGGTAGGCCTTAATTTAAGTTTACCCGGCTAGTTACCACCATCTTACCTAATTCTGTCGCCATAACAACAATTGTAAAAATTGTTGTGTTCCGGCATTTAGGGGTAAGAATAGCCAGTTCCTCAGTTTGTTTAGGATTCCGGGTATAGTCCGCCTCCACCTTCCAGCCTTATCTTAACTTGTAACTAATTAAACTAACTATGTACAAAGGAATCAGTCAGATTACCTAAGGACCGTTACAAACGGCCTATAGGTAACTCGACTGTTCCAGACCAGTACCAGACGGAAGCGTGCCCAAGACACTGGCTGCATTGCCACGCTGAATAGCTATGCTAATTCGCTGGCCTAAATAAGAGCCAGCCCTTGGGTCACGTGTCGCCTCAATCAAAAGCCCCGCAATATTTTTGAAAACCCGGAGGGCACCGGCTCCCCACGGACCCAAGGTCTCCACCCCAAAAGGCTCAAATAGGTAAGCTCTGTCGAGACCACTATATTTGCGCCTTTTGTGATCCTCGGCCGAATCAGCCGCCGCACCAGCCCTAACTGATGTCCCAGGCAGATGGGATGGCGCTAGGGTGTCGACGCAGGTAGCGTCCCACACCAAAGGCCTACCCATTTCCCAAGGGACAAGAGTCATACCGTCGGGCCGCTTACCATCATCTTGTAACTAGGTGAGATGAAGGCCAAGCGCTTTACCGTCGTACAATAAAAAATAAAAGTGGAATAATTCAAAAGTATCTTTATATGCTCATTATTTTTCCACCACAATGAGAAATGAACACCTTCCAAAACTATAAGGTTTGGCCTAAATCACCACGACTGGCAGACATATTGGTGCTCACAATTACAGGTTTGATACAAAAATAATGATCTTTCCGACAACTGTGGGCTTTGGGGGCTCATTTTTGAACCATGAATACTATGGCAATGGTTTTAAGAGTACTTTACAAAAAGACATTAATCTTTTCATGTTAGGTAGGGGTGACTTATTAACTTATTGTATTCAGTCCACCCACTATGACGTACGGTCGGTGCTTTGCTCTTATTCTGGCTTTGCATAGAATGATAATTAGCAACAAGAGAGAGCCTTGAACACTTAGGTGAATAAAGAGAGATTGAGAAAAAGAGTGCTTGCTTATGGTTAGCAAGGTGTAATGAAAGCACACTTTATTCCTTTGTTAATTAGTTTCTCACTAAGATAGAATTCCGTGGTTAACTAGGTATTTCTGACAAAACATACATCACAAGATCTTAGTTTGGTTAAACTACTAGTTCGTCTTATATAAGACATAACTATATAATACATTATAATTATATTACGTGCATGATTACACTATACATTAATGAAAATCTAATGCACGCTCTCAGAAAAATTGAACAGAGTTAAAAAAAACTTGATGTACCAAGCTTATTATAGGTATCACTCAGGAAAAGTAAACCATATATTCTCAGGAAACGGTACCAATCTATAATAAGCTTCCTCAAAGCGCCACCGAACTCTGCCCGTAAATTCAAAATATAAACAGGTACCTACCTTAATTTAACTCTAAGTGCCTCGTACAAAGTAAGTGACTATGTCGACGATAATAACGCGTGGTTTTCACACATTTTCAAGACTTCAATCTTATTTACCACTTTTGCAACCCATAACGTAAATACAGGGGTGGTTTTGGCAAATAAAAAAAAGTTAATTGAAGAAGAAGTCAAACCCCTTTAACAGTCTATAATACAAGTGTTTTAACCTCTTAACGTGCCCCATTGTTACGAAAACCACCCCTATTCAAAAGTTAAAAATATATAAATGCTTAGTGAATGTGCAGCCGATTTTTTACCTAAAGATATCCCACAAGCCTAAAATCTTCTCGTCTCACTTAACACCCCTATAAAACTACCCGATTGCTAAAAAAAACCTCGTACCATTTTATGAGTAAGTAGTAATATAATCTCTGCGTGTTCAAAATATTGAATTATTTCGATCAGCTATTCAAAAGATATGGGTGAAAGATTGTATTTCTTTTCACCCCAATATCTCAAAAACTATTCATCGAGAAATTGATTGTCGCGTGGGATTTTTGATACGCTCTCCTTCGACTTTGCTATTCATACGCTGCCGCCAGCGCCCTCTACTTTTTTACACTTGTTTTCTTGATATTGTGTAAATATGTTTTACCGCTTCTTTCTGTAGTCTAGTGGTTTGCCCTCCGGTGGGCGTAAGATCCAGAGGTTCCGGATTCGAACCCCAGGGGAGAACAATATTGTGCATGGTTTGGTTGGTGGTGGAAATTTAAGGTCCACCTGGCTAGTTACCACGATCTTACCTAAGTATGTTGCCGTTATATTAATTCTAAGCTGTTGTGTTCGGGCATACCTACTTACCTCTAATTTAGAGGTAAGATGGCCTGTACAGTTCCACTGCTGAGAACCCCGGCTGAAGTGCCTTCGGCCTTATCATTACTTGGTGTCAAGTTATGCTAAGGCCGAAGGTGAGCTTTAGCTATTTTCAAAAAGTCTTTTTTTAGCCTTATTATTAAAGCCTTATTTCAGAAAGCCTTATCGGATCAAATTCGGAAGCTTCCGATGGAGATACATCTAAATGTTTTAACATTAGAATTTGATGTTTCCCTCAGAAGATTTTCATTGATGGTATGAGAATAGCTTTGAGATCTATCGGACTGTGGCGAATCTCTGTATGATATACCTCCCCAGTCCCCACGTCCTCTTTCTTCCAAATTCCTTCTATTACTTGTATTTTCTCCCTTTATCTGTTCATTATCACAACTTACTTTACTCTAAACTTTATACATGTTTTGATCAATGTGTCCCTAAAAAAATAAGAAAATTAAGATTAGATTTCCAACTTGGTACAAGGTAAAAATTACAGTTGCACATAATAGTTACGTATTCAACATTCGTTCTTTCTGGAATTATGTCAAGAGCTTGAGAACAAAGGGTGGCTTTGAACCCGCCATCACACACGAAGGAACCAAATATACTGGACAAACAGCTGCTGCAGCTTTTGCGCAATACTTTAGCAGCGTTTTTCTTCCAAAGAAACCTACACTTGATGTTGACCACATTAAGCCTACTAACGATTATTCACAGAACATAAATGTTACAATCTTCACAGAGA
The DNA here is from genome assembly GCA_951394065.1 of Venusia cambrica. Taxonomy (NCBI): domain Eukaryota; kingdom Metazoa; phylum Arthropoda; class Insecta; order Lepidoptera; family Geometridae; genus Venusia; species Venusia cambrica. Next base: position 307,220 of record OX596058.1, read on the forward strand.
AAGAGGTAGAGACACATATCAAAAAACTGAAACCCAAAAACTCTACAGGTCCTGACAATATTCCTCCGTATATAATAAAAGCTTTCAAAACGCAACTTGCCCTCCCATATTTTCAACCTCTCACTCAGCTCTTGAATTTACCCCAAAGTTTGGAAATAATCGAGAGTAGTGCCGATTCTTAAGACAGGCGACAAATCACTAACCAACCATTATCGGCCTATCGCATAACTTTCTATATTTGCTAAGTTGTTTGAGAGTGCATTGCATTCTAAAACATACAAGCAAGTCGAACCTCTACTAGATGATGCTCAACATGCATTCAGAAAGGGCCGCTCGGTCAACACAAATCTTCTCACACTTGTTGATTTTATCTCGGCAGAACTTGACTGTAGCACGCTAGTAGACGTTATCTACCTAGACTTCCTAAAGGTTTTTGATTACATCGACAACGATATTTCTTGATTTTTAAATTTAATGTACAACCTAGATCAAGTGTTTTTTAAAATAAATAAATTATTACTATTATTATTCTCTTAAATAAATTAAGTCAGTTTGGGTTTGCTCCAAAAATATTACGTCTTTTTGCGGATTATTTGCGAAATCGTTTACAATTCGTAAGACTCGGTTGCTTTGATTCCCATTATTATCATACTCGTACTAGGTCTGGAATAAGCCAAGGATTATCACTAGGGTCACTGCTATTCACATCAATGATTAACGACATACCAAAGAGCTTCAATAATTCAAACTGCTTGTTATATGCTGACGTTCTCAAATTATACCGCAAAATAAGATCCTTTGATGACTACCGTGCTATACAACGCGATCTAGAAGCAAAGCAATTATGGTGTAATGAAAACCACCTAACTTTGAATCCTGCCAAATGCCAAGTAATTACTTATAGTACAACCATAATCATGCCTTATCAGTTATTACAAATTATTGGAGAGGCATAATTAATAACAAAAACGGGTCTTCATCGCGTACCTTTTCATATACCCGACAGTTTCGACCGTGTTACAACGATTGAGATTAGAAAGTACCCAAATTTCAATCGCGAAGACGGCTATAGACTCTCAGCTTCTTGGAACCCGATCATTAATAGGTGTTTTCGCCGTGACGATACATCGTAGTGCGAGGATGTAGTGAGTGTTGTGTGCCGCAGTGTGAACATTGACTCATCTGTTTCTAATAAACAAGTGAGGGTAGTTGGAGAAACTACCTCACAACGACGACGACAGTAGCATCGAGTACTTCAGTCTACCCGTGACCACGCCGTTGTAACACGGTCGAAACTGTCGGGAATATAAAAAGGTACGCGATGAAGACCCGTTTTTGTTATTATATATGTATTACTTATAATCGCGATAATTTAAAAAACGCAATTGGAGAGATCGCGAACAGTCAAAGATTTAAGTGTTTTATTTGACCCCGAGCTTACGTTCCATGATCACATAAAGAAACTTACAGGTTATGGCTTCAAAAAATTAGGATTTATTACCAGAAATTGTAGAGAATTCTCAAACCCAAATTCCCTCAAAGTTCTGTACACTTCACTTATAAGGTCAAAACTCGAATAAAGACATATCCGCATGAAGGAACGTTTGGCTTGATGATTGAAAAGGTGCAGAAAAAATCCTGCGTTATAAAAATGCGTATGGATATTAATTACCCTTTCTTATATCCTACCAAATAGGATTCCATTCCCTTGAAACTCGACGACTTTATGAGCAAATAATGTACATTATTCCGCATTTTACGTGGGTTCCTCATAGGTCCTGAGTTATTATCCGTATCAAGTAGACTGTACGTGCCAGATAAATATACTAGATTCCGCCAGGGGCGTATTCCTCTATTTTGCCCAATATGCCGCGCTCAACGCCACCTTCATGCTTTATTAAACTCGGATGTTTCCTTAAATATTTTGCGCGATAGCATACCTAAAATCCAAAGGATTATCCTAAGCTACTGTGAACTGCCTAGCCAACTACGGCCTTGGTAATCCTTCAGTAGGTAAAATTAATTATAAGCTAGTGCAGGTGTAATCTAATGTACCTTATCTAACCTATTTAGTATTTTTATTGTACCTAGGTGCCAATTTTAATTTTTCTATGTACCTAACTATTATGCAATTGTAACGCCTTAAAATATAATTCTGTTATGTTGCAATTTTTAGAAATAAACAATTAAATAAATTATGTAAATTTGTTAGTGTTAATAACATATATTATGATATAATCTAGCTACTTATTTCAATAAGACTAATATGAATAATACTTTATCTAATGTCCTGTAATATTTATTTATTTATAATATTCTATTGCGTTGTCCGCTCCAGTTCAGAATCAATCTTGCACATACCTTATCTTTGTATGATTCTCCCTATGGACCGTACATATATTTGTTCTGAGACCCCCAGCATCTTTTTGGTTAAAAGTCTAGTAAACACTGACATTGGCAAACTCTTGGGGTTCCCATATGGACCACTGAACACGCCATATCAAGAAGAAGAAGAAAAAGAGAAGGGTCTAATAAAGGTTTATGGAGAAGATAATTTTCAAATATGTTTAAGAGGAGATAAATAAATAGATGAATATTTATAAATAAATATTCTCTTTGATTTGAGAAGAGTAAAACAGTTATTGAGTTTTCTGAAGATAACAACCAAAGACCTTATACAGTTATGATAACAACATAACATCACAGACTACTATAAGATAACAACACAGGTCAGGCAGGACAGCAGAGCAGAGCAGGATCAGGTTAACCACAGAGTCACAGACTACTATAATGTACTAGGAGGATAACAAATCTAAAATCCAATTCAATGAACTTAGTCTTTTAGAAAATCTAGAAATGAAAATGATCGTCAAGAACGATGAAGTTCAAGAGCAAACGAAAAGGTTACGTTTCAAGCCAGTCCAAAATTCTTCTGGTGATATAATAAATATGGATAGAAGTGCAAAAGAAATTAAATCTAAGGGTAAGGACCTTGGTTCTACGTACGTTTCCTCAGAAGATATTAGTTTGATCGTCTCTGTTGTTGTTTTAGAAGATGAAAAATCGGTGTCCCTGTTTTCATTCCTTCATGTGGAGCTGACTCGCGGGTACCTTCTCGAGCACGACGAAGAGCGGTTCTCAGCGCGCCGCGAAAAGGTCTACTCGTTCATCAAGATTCCGCAGGAGCTGGAGAAGTTCATGGCATACGGATTCTTCCAGTGCGCCGACTCGTTGCTGTTTGTTTACACATTCCTACCGCTCAGATTTGTGATGGCGTTCTGGTCCTTTTCGAATAGGCTATTCAGGAAATGTTTGGGGTAAGACACAGGCTGGACTTAAATTCGAAAATACATATATTCCGTGCACAAAATAATATTGAAATGAAATTTTTCAGATTCACAGTATATCCACGTAAGAAAGTGTTGAAGCCAGCCGAAACATGTGATGTGCTAAAAGGTTTTATACTGCTGGTGTGCAGTATACTGATGTGCTATATTGACACAAACATGATGTACCACTTGGTGAAAAGTCAGAGTGTGATGAAGTTATATATTTTCTACAATATGCTGGAAGTTGGCGACCGGTTGTTCTCAGCATTTGGTCAGGACACTATTGATGCTCTGTTCTGGACAGCTACAGAGCCCCGCGACCGGAGACGAGAGCATTTGGGTGTGATCCCACATTTGCTGTTTGCGATGATTTATGTCTGTATCCTTTTATATACCTAACCTTTACCAAAGACAAGCTACCGTTTTGATAAACTTTGTTCTAAATATTTATATAAAAAAAAAAACATGTGTATTCATGTCACCTGTCACCAGGTGCGCTACTGAGCACCTGGTGTTTAGTGTACTCTTGCCTATGATGAAGCCTTACTGCATAAGTCACATCCACAAAAAACAGCCTACACGGCATTACATTGCGCCCGTCAACTTGAGGTGTTAAGCCTAACGTACCCGTAATTTCACCCGCAACCATACCCTTCAAACTGAAACACAGTTGCTTGGTGGCTGAATTAAGTATAAGGGTCAAGCCCTTTCACTAGGAGCTTCTACTATTGAAAAGTCCGCCTGGCTAGCTACTAGATGTGCGCGCCGAGTAAAAAAAAGGGCAGTATAGTAGGTGAAATTAAATCAAGTCTTCATCAAACACAAGGTAACAAGTGAGATGAAGGTCAAGCGCTTCCCTGTCGTATAATAAAAAAAAAAACATAAATAAGAACAAATTTCCGTACCTAGGACTCCGGAAACATGCTTGACTTAAAAATAAGCGTTTTATGGAAAACATTATTGGTATTATATATTTGGTACTAGCATTTGCTGGCGGCTTCTCTCGCGTTAAGAAGTATTATTATTATTAGGTATAGTTTTTGCGGCTTTACTTTTGTTTAGCGTGTGTAAAAAATTAGGGCCTACAAAACTTAAAAACGACAGTACATTCTTCAACTTCTCCATTAACGTTCAGATTTTCTTTAGCCATTTTAAAAAAGTTTAACCGACAAAACCTATACTTAAACCAAACGAAAACAAAACAAATGCCAAATACAAAGCAGATTCTATAACCAAAACTACTAAACCGAAACAAAACAAATGCAAAATCTCAAAATCCTTTCTTAGGGGATGCCTACGTCATCGTAGCTTTATGCATGCAAAGTCTCAGCCCGATCGGTTTAAAATTGACAAAGTTTCATAAAAACTTTCATCCCCTATTTAATCCCTTTGGGGGTAGAATTAATCAAAATCCTTTCTTAGCGGATGCCTGCGTCATAACATCTACCTGCATGCCAAATTTCAGCCCGATCCGTCCGGGCTGTGCGTTGATAGATCACAATGTCAGTCAGTCAGTCACCTTTGAGTTATATATATTAGAGATTCGGCAACATAATTCTTACACACCTTATAATAATCATGCACAAAACATATTTTTTTAAGTCTGAAAGGACTAAGGCGAGATTTTTTCGCTGCTATGATAAGACCAGCTACGGAACTGCCTGTGCTAGAGCTGACAACCCCGGAAAAGTATTTATTATTTTCTTCCAATAAGCAAGGATATCTCCATTCTCAAGGTCTGCGGGATCGTTGGTAGGCAAGTACTTCCAAACTTCCTGGGCGATACTGTCATCACTCCGAAAGCCAGCGGGCATGCTGTGCTTTCGAGATAATTTTGACAACAAAGATTCCTTGCTTGCTGGAATCGAAGTCGCTTCAGCGTATTGGAGAGGAGTAAAATCTGTTAGGAAGATGTGCTAAAGATTTTGCATCTTTAGCACATCTTCCTAAAAAGACGCACGCGTAAACATATTTTCTTCAAGGAATGCATCGATTTCTTTAAGTCCCATGAACCGACAATCTAACATAGCTGCCGCTACAACTGCTTTTGTTGTGGGGAACCTTTTGCCGATGTCAGCCAACATGTTATTTATTCTTTAATACCATGGTCAAAGTTTCGTCGTCCGTAATTGAATTCAACAGGTCTTTTATCTCCCTTTTTTGAACACTAACGTAGCAATGTGCTAGTTTTTTGAGATCACATAATTTGAATTACTTCTCGAAATATGCAGAAAAATCTGACAAAATCCTCAAGTAAATTCCACTCACTTTGCACAATATTAATATCATATTTGTCAATTATCTGCAGAATATTATGAATGGGATTTCGATTGCAACAGAGTCCCATGATTTCTAGCATACCCAGTACACTGTGCCAACGTGTCGGGGTCGATGTTTTAACGTTTGTAATATTATTCAAGAGGCCTAACAGAGCATGATCGTCATTTAAGTCGTTAGAAACAGGATCGTTATCGTCATCTTCAATTATGGGTGCAGCTTTCTCCAATTGTCTGTTCGTGCACTCTCGCATAGAATCGCAAGCGAGCTGACAGATCGGCGCGAATAATTGAGTTAGCCGGCGGCGCGCATATCTACTAGCTACCACCATGTTACCTTATTATTTCGCCAAAATAATAATTCTAAAATTGTTGTGTTTCGGCATTCAGAGGTAAGATAGCCAGTTCCTCAGTTTGTTGAGGATTCCGGGTGAAGTGCGCCTCCACCTTCGGCCTTATCTCAACCTGTAACCGGGTGACGTAGATGTAGGATAAGTGCTAACCCGTCGTATAATAAATAAAAAAACCCACCACAAAAGAAAGCTACCTACATTGATTGTCAGTCGGTCACTCAGCAAGTATTTGATGCACCAAATAAGATTTGACATAACTCAACAATGGCCAGTTCTACACAGCCTGCTGGTGTTGTTCCAAGCGACCACTCTCAACGTAGCCTTCAACTCAAACAACAAGAGCCTGCTCATCATCATGATGTCAAACAATGTATGTACTACTATTTTATATATAATTATTTATAATATATTTATTATAAGTACGTACCTACTACACACATAAGGGCCTCACTTAAGGGCTCACTAATATTTAAAGGTGCCTATATTTACTTCGTTGTGAAATGTTTAGGTATCGAAACAATTATTACATTACAAAACAATTTTTCTGATGGGATTTCCCAATGGCAAAATCTTAGGCACCACCAAAACTCTCAAATTTCTCTATGTATAATATAATCGGCTATTATATGATGTGTAGAGTCATTGATAGTGATTATAATTCGTTAAGAAGATCTATCAAAGGAGTTCCCGCCTTTTTAGTCAAAGAACTCTTCCCGCAATTGCTGCAAGAAAGATAAAAGGGGAATATTGTATTTTTCAAGAGAGACAAACTTAAGACAAAAAAGACTCCAGCGAGGAACACAATGCTAAAAGAGAAAGAGACGCAAGTGGAATCCTCGGATAGGTCGCACAACCAACCCGGCAAAAATCCCTTTCAGAAGCAAAAAACTAGTTAACGTCGGCAGCTGGAAATCAAAACAAAACATAACAAATACAACAAAACAAAACACAAACCTAAGCACCCCAATCCGGCCAGTCCCCGTGGGGAAAGAAGACTACTTCCTCCCAACCAATGGAGCTATAAACCACAACAAAACCAGTTTTAAACCAAAACCCAAATATTATATAGCAACATTGAATACACTCACACTCGGAACACAGGGAAGTCTGGACCATAATCGGCGTGAGTGAAATACTGAGTTGTAGAGAAAATATAGTACTGACAGTCTCCCTCATAGGATCCTCCCAGATAGGATCCCTCATAAAAAAGGACATTCTGAATGAAACGCAATACTTAACATGAAACCTGTACCGAGATTTGTGGTGAGTAGTGCAAGTGTACTCTTCGACAGAACAATCTAGTTTTACAGAAATAGACACATTCTACTCCACACTCATTGCTGCCATCAAAGAATACGCACACAAAAACTTGATTGTGATGGAAGATTTCAATGCACAGATAGGAGAAAGAGGAAAAGGAGAAGACTTGGTACTGGGACCATTCTGCTATGAAAACGAACAAGGAATGGGAGAAAGCTATTTATTTATTTATTTATACCTTATTGCACACAAAAACATTAAAACAAAGAAAAAAAACTTATAATAAAAATACATAGCAAAGGCGAGCTTAACCCTAAAAAGAGTTTTCTTCCAGCAAACCAGTGATGTGGAGAGAGAAAATATATATAAAAATTGGGAAATAGTGTACTTACATGTATAAATAACACATATAGATATATATACATAGTAATATATTATGAATCTATAAGGAGAGGTAGTGCTCTTTGACTTAACGCTTGAAGATTACAAGCGAGGGGCTAGCGCGATTGTCATGGGGAAGTGAGTTCCACAGCCTAACTGACTTCACAGTAAAAGAGCCGCCATAACAGCTAGAGGAGTTTCAAGATAAAAATGTACAAAACAAAATCTACCTACAAATATACACACTATGATTATGTTGTAATCCTTCAAAATTGAGATGGTTACTGTGACAAGTTACAGGGGCCGTCGTCGAAAGAAATAAGAAGCACGACTTCATTTCATTTGCGCTTGGTCCTAGATTCGTAAAGATTGGTAGATTGGTAGATAACGACCTTCACTACAGGAAGCGTAGAAGTCTTTTCTTTGGCGTGCGAAGTACCGGGAGTCAACTTATCCACGCCAGACTGAGCGGCAGCTGCCGTAGGCTTCAGAATTTCAAGAAAACTAGACGAAAACCAACCAATAGAACAGGCCGGCTTTAGAAGCGGTTACTCCACTCTTGACCACATTCATGTTATCAAACAGTCATTGAAAAGAGTAAGGAGTACGATGTACCTCTCTACTGCTGTTTTGTCGACTATTGCAAGGCGTTTGACTCAATCGAACACGAACGAATATGGAAAGCACTGAAGAACCAAGGCATCTAAAATAAATACCGCCGTTAAAACTAAATTATCGGATCTTCAAGTTTTACAAAATAAAATCATTAAATTACTTTTCAAATACCCATACTTAACTCACATCAACTTCTATAAAATATATAAAGAGACTAAACTAATGAACTTAAAACAGTTGTACAAATACAATACATGCCTCTTAGTCAGAAAAATATTAAACAAAACTATTCATACTAACATATCATTCGTAAAAAAATCCGAAATAACAAAGCGAAGTATGCGACGAGCCAGCTATCTTGTTTTACCTAGACCTCGGATGAACTATGGCAAACAAATTATTACCTTTGAAGGGGCAAAGCTTTACAACAATCTACCCTCTGAAATAAAAAATGTACACGCATTTAACGCATTTAAATCTAAACTCTCTACACATATTATGCAAGACCACTCTTTGCTTATGAAATAATTGCGTTAGATACGTTTAGTCGACGACATACCTACCTACTGTATATTGCTACCTAAGATCAAACTGTTCATAAGTAAGTGACATGTATTTGTCTTTTTTATGAATAAATGTATTAAACCGTATTAGGTTTAATACATTTATTCATAAAAAAGAATAATTCAATCAGAATAATTACTAGGGCAATATACAAAAATAGTTCAGCAAAAGTAAAGATGGAAAGAGGGGAAATAAATAAGAATACAAAGAGGTGTTAGACAGGGTGACAGGCTCTAAACTATTTTGGGCTGTATTAGACGAAATATTTCGCTCGCTTAATGGGAAAACCACGGTATTAACATAAACGGAGAAAAGCTATCCCATCTTCGATTTGCAGACGACCTAATTATTATATCAAAACAAAAAGCGAGTTAGAGGAGATGCTTATTGACCTAGACCAAGAAAACCAGAAGACAGGTCTTACCATGAATACATCTCAAACATTTGTTAAGTGATATGCTAATTACATACGTGAACTATTTAAGTAGATAATCTGCTAATTTATACATAAATAACATCATTAAGTTGTTTAATTGCTGCTCAGGAAGAATTTATCGCTAACAATACGTTTAAGAGTGGATACTGATGTGAAAAAAATATCGATATCATCATCACGATATCAGACCAAGAAAACCAGAAGACAGGTCTTACCATGAATACATCTCAAACATTTGTTAAGTGATATGCTAATTACATACGTGAACTATTTAAGTAGATAATCTGCTAATTTATACATAAATAACATCATTAAGTTGTTTAATTGCTGCTCAGGAAGAATTTATCGCTAACAATACGTTTAAGAGTGGATACTGATGTGAAAAAAATATCGATATCATCATCACCTTTTGTCGGTAAATTGAATGATTTACTTGCTCTGATAATAAATGCGTTCTGTCTATAGTTCGTACACACGCTGCACGTACGTAATCCCAATAACTCCAGTAACTCGGGACAGTCCACTTTGCCATTCGCTATGTTGAAAAGATATGCTAGGTCGGATGTATTCCTTCTTCGTCTTTCGTAGAGGGGCAGAAAGTGAAACTTACGACATCCCGTTATGTAGTCGGGAAGAAAGACATTGACACGATATTGTAGATAACGCAAGAATCTCTTTTGAATACTCTCCAAGGGTGAGCTGTAAATATCGTAGCACGGGTTCCAAACTTGGCATGCGTATTCCAAAAGACTGCGCACAAATGCACAGTGTAATATTTTAATAGTCTTTATGTCTGAAAACTCAGCTGACATACGAAGAACGAAACCAAGCGCTCGAGATGCTCTTTCAACTATGTTTTCAAAATTGTATCAAAAAGTAATTTGCTATCGAATGAGACATCTAAGTGTCTATGCTATGACAAACTGTTACGAAGACCCAATCATCATCTCAAATAAACAAATATAATACTTATGTTCAAGACTACACATATCTAGGTCAAGTTATATCACCTAAATAATTATCAACAAAGGAAATAGAAACGAGAATTGGTAATGCTTTGAAGAGATTTTGGTCCTTCAAAGAAATCATGTAAAACAAAGAAATGTCCATCCGCGTTAAAAGGAACCTTTCAACTCCTGTGTGCTCCCAATTCTAACATACGGTTGCCAAACATGGGCCCTAACTAAAGCCCAAAATAAGAGCCTAGAAGTATCCAAGAGATCAATGGAGCGACGTATGTTATCCATAAGAAAACTAGACAGAATAAAAAACTCAACGATAAGAAAGAAAACTTACACAGTGAGGAAAAACAAATGGAGATGGGCAGGCCACACCATGAGAGGATCTGAGAAATGGAGTAAAACCATAACATTCTGGTATCCCAGAGACAGGACAAGAAAGCGCAGAAGGCAATATAAAAGATGCTCAGACGAAATAAAAAAAATAGCGGGTTAAATATGGACCAGAGTGGCATCCCTTAGGGAAATTTGGAAAAGGTTGGAAGAGGCCTTTCTCAACACTGACAAACAGGCAGCTGTCGACAAGACAAAATAGAATAGATGACTAGTTTAAAATAATGTAACAATGCATAAATGCTATGCCTGAAATAAAGGCTCTTATTATTATTTTTATTATATGATTCGTTATTTCAACTTCGTGTGACTGCCGGTCACAACACAGCCCCCGTTGAGGTCACGGACAATTCATCTGCTAATTGTGGTTTTTATGGCCAATGTTATCTGAGCTCACCCATATTTTTTTATTTTTTGTACATATTACGTATCTGCAATCAGTTGGCATACTAGAGGCATCAGTGTTGATGGCGTTTAGGATCTAGCTAGACTCATTAGCCAGTTCTCCGGTTGTTTTCAACCGCCGCCTTGTGTAACTTGGGGACTCTCAATAGCTGGCTCCACACCGGACGATCCAACGCGATGATGCGTGGAGTGTGGATATCACTAGGCCGATTCAATTTTGTGGAATCTGTGATCCGAAACTGCGCTCCAACTGATCCATAGGCGATCCGTGATTCAGACGAACTCTTGCTGGAGATGGAGTCACACGTAGGTATAGCGGCGGCTTCGAATCGTTGTGGCAGAAGCAACCTTTATTACTAAATTCTTATTCTAATAAGTCACATTATAAAATATATATATATATTTGGTACTTCTTATTGGTTGCCCATATCACGTTAAATCTGATGTCAAGCATCGTCTCTTACACCCCTATTACAGTATAGGAAATTGTTTGGGTACCATAAACCTTTTTATCTTCCTTGTAAAGAGACTGCAACTTCAGGGGATTTCCATGGCTGATCGCGCGATCCGCGCACAGCCGTGTACACCGCGCGCTATGCGTACGCGAGGCTCCTTAGTCATGCCAAAAAACGGATCGACCGTGGCAAGGAGCGCGCGCTCCATTCGGCACGTCCACACCAACCGCGCTTTGGATCGCGCTCTTGCCGCGCGCGAATGGAGCGCGTTGGATCGTCCCGTGTTAATGTATCGCTTCAATTTGAGTTTGATCTCATCGTCCACTCGGGTCGTTGTGGATTTCTTAAGGCGTCTATCCAAAGAGAATCCCAGGTATTTGACGGAGTCTTTATGGGGAAGATCGACGCCGCCGAGGTGCACGGGGGGGACAGTTTCCTCTGAGGGCGAAGGTGATGTGCGACGACTTTTTTTTTATTGTACGACGGGGTAGCGTTTCGCAGGACTGGTGGTATTCTCCATTTGGTTTTAAGACTTGGGCGGAGGAGTTACAGAAGAGGATTGCCGGATCATCGGCAAATGTGGCAGTGAAGGAGTCTTGCTTAGCTATGGTCCGCGAACGGAACCTTGTGGGTTCAAAACTGTGGTCACAAATGATTTGTTCAGCAGTGGGCTTATATGTGCTAAATAATGGTGATGAACTTAAAACCTCGGTGCAAGTGTACACGCGGGGCCAGCTAGTTAAAAATAAAATGGAGTTGTTTGTGCAGTTCGTGGAACTGAAAGGCAGCGTGTTCAAGAAGTTCGACAAGAACAACCTGTTCCAAGTATCGTGCAGCGACGTGCGGGAGCGACTACACCTCTCCGTGCTGTTGCTAGTGGTGGTGCTGCAGACCATGCGGGAGTTCACCTGGAGCGAGGAGCGCTTCTGGATACTGGCGCCGGACTGTCTGCTCGTGCTGGCCTTCGAGGTCATCATTGACTGGGTCAAACACGCCTTCATCACCAGGTACATATACCACAGGAACCCGTAACATCTGGATCGAGGAGCGCTTCTGGATACTAGCGCCCGACTGTCTGCTCGTGCTGGCATTCGAGGTCATCATCGACTGGGTCAAACACGCCTTCATCACCAGGTACATATACCACAGGAACCCGTAACATCTGGATCGAGGAGCGCTTTTGGATACTAGCGCCCGACTGTCTGCTCGTGCTGGCATTCGAGGTCATCATCGACTGGGTCAAACACGCCTTCATCACCAGGTACATATACCACAGGAACCCGTAACATCTGGATCGAGGAGCGCTTCTGGATACTGGCGCCCGACTGCTCGACCCCAGCATACGTAATGTCATTCATAATAGCTAGCGGTAAAAACCCGACATCTGCCCACCCCAAATAAATTGTAATACGCTTGTAAGAAGAAATCCACACACAATCAGATTGTAATGTAGTGATGTTTGTAGGTTCAATGAGATCCCGTTCGGTGTGTACCGGGAGTACACGGTCAGCCTGGCGTACGACGTGGCGCAGACGCGGCAGAAGTACGCGTTCAGCGACCACTCGGACCTGGTGGCGCGGCGCATGGGGTTCATACCGCTGCCGCTGGCCGTGGTCATCACACGGGCGATAGTGCACGCCGTCACACTCGACGGGTGAGACATCACACACACACACACACACACACACACACACACACACACACACACACACACACGCACACGGGTTCATACCGCTGCCGCTGGCCGTGGTCATCACACGGGCGATAGTGCACGCCGTCACACTCGACGGGTGAGACATCACACACACACACACACACACACACGGGTTCATACCGCTGCCGCTGGCCGTGGTCATCACACGGGCGATAGTGCACGCCGTCACACTCGACGGGTGAGACATCACACACACACACACACACACACACACACACACACACACACGGGTTCATACCGCTGCCGCTGGCCGTGGTCATCACACGGGCGATAGTGCACGCCGTCACACTCGACGGGTGAGACATCACACACACACACACACACACACACACACACACACACACAAACACACGGGTTTATACCGCTGCCGCTGGCCGTGGTCATCACACGGGCGATAGTGCACGCCGTCACACTCGACGGGTGAGACATCACACACACACACACAAACACACACACACACACACACACACACACACACACACACACGGGTTCATACCGCAGCCGCTGGCCGTGGTCATCACACGGGCGATAGTGCACGCCGTCACACTCGACGGGTGAGACATCACACACACACATACACACACATACAGACACACACACACACACACACACACGCACACGGGTTCATACCGCTGCCGCTGGCCGTGGTCATCACACGGGCGATAGTGCACGCCGTCACACTCGACGGGTGAGACATCACACACACACACACACACACAAACACACGGGTTCATACCGCTGCCGCTGGCCGTGGTCATCACACGGGCGATAGTGCACGCCGTCACACTCGACGGGTGAGACATCACACACACACACACAAACACACACACACACACACACACACACACGGGTTCATACCGCAGCCGCTGGCCGTGGTCATCACACGGGCGATAGTGCACGCCGTCACACTCGACGGGTGAGACATCACACACACACACACACACACACGCACACGGGTTCATACCGCTGCCGCTGGCCGTGGTCATCACACGGGCGATAGTGCACGCCGTCACACTCGACGGGTGAGACATCACACACACACACACACACACGGGTTCATACCGCTGCCGCTGGCCGTGGTCATCACACGGGCGATAGTGCACGCCGTCACACTCGACGGGTGAGACATCACACACACACACACACACACACGGGTTCATACCGCTGCCGCTGGCCGTGGTCATCACACGGGCGATAGTGCACGCCGTCACACTCGACGGGTGAGACATCACACACACACTGTAACGTTACTGTTTTTATAAGAGAAACAGTAAGAACAATAATAAGAAATACTAAAGGACCTATCCTACTAGAGGTGTTAAAGAGGTAAAAATAAGAATTATGAAAGTAAAAGAAAATAAAAGTATATTAAAGAAAAGAAAGTCCACAAGTACAATCAGAGACTTCTACGTCCAACCAGTAAGAGGGTCTTCAATGTCCAGCCAGTAAGAGGGTCTTCAACGTCCAGCCAGTAAGAGGGTCTTCAATGTCCAACCAGTATGAGGGTCTTCAACGTCCAGCCAGTAAGAGGGTCTTCAGTATCCCGTACAGCAGCTTTTTAAAGACAGCCAGACAAATATATTGAAGACCAGCAACTTTCCCGGTCCACTTGACCCGGGAATGGTCTTGTATTTAATTTAGAGTTCTCCGATTGGGAGCTAATAGATGTAACTTATCTCCGCTCCGTTTGGATGCTAGATATCAATTCCCTTTCCTCAGCCACCAGCTTTAGCAAGAAGACTTTGGTGGAACGCTAGTATTCTAAATTTGATTAATTCAAATATTATACATGGCCAAAGATAATTGCTAAGGCTTTAATACAAGTTGAGATGAAAATGTACGTGTTAGACAGAGATAGCATATAAAATATAAAGGAAACTTACGTCTATGAGCTTTTTATGACATAAAAAAGATAAATGACATTTGCCATAATTGACAACCTAAAATAATATAAACAATCTTCGAAAATCTAAGGTCTATTGATTTCAGCTAAATATTACATTTGAAGAAACAATAATAAGCTTATCGTAATAAGATAAATCCAGAGAATCTATAGATGTACTTTTGAAAGCAAAACAAGGGATAAAAATGAAAATATTAATGTACGAATTGTGAAGGAATAACATAAAAAGGTACCTACTGTTTTAGAACTAAATTAGAACTAAACGATAAAGAAGTACATGTTTTAATGTAGAAAGTATAAAAACATGCAGATAAAAGTACAAAATTATGCAGGGAAACACAGTTTTCCTACATTACCCCAAAAACCCCAGAAAATGTTTGATTACATTTAAAAATTTTGAGGTTAAGAATAAGTCCTTGACCTTACACACACATCTTTCACAATACCTATCACAATACCTATCACTCACTCTCACTCATACGTAGGGGATATGGTTCACATTCAATGACGCATACTCCACAAGGAAATATTCGGTTAAGAATAACGTAGGCTTATTTTTTTAATTAGGTGTCGTAACCCGCACCTTTTTGAAAACCACTAATAAAACAAAATATATACAACACAAAGGCTTATTTAAAGAGTTGTGTACCGCTCATTTACAGCGCATCAACAAGGGCTTATTTTGTGAGTTGTGAACCGCTCATTTACTGCACAACGCATAACGCTTAGCACAAACATTACATAAGGGCTTATTTATTGAGTTATGAACCGCTCATCAAAGATAAAGTTCCTTATAGTTTGAAGGACAAAGAAAAGTTAAGTATTGCCAGTTCAGACAAGCAAATAAGAGAAAAAAGAAAAAAAAAAGGAGTGTACAAAATAAGCCGAAACGTTATTTTAAAGGTGGAGTGAAGATAATTATGAAGTATGTATGTACACTATAAGACATAGTTACAATTAGGTATGTACATTTCAAATAAGCGAGAAGAAATAAGAATTATCAAAATAAACATTTAAAAATTCAAAGTACGTTTCCTTAACACCTCTAGGATCCTCTGTATTGGTAAGAGTGAATGAAGATACATAATTATATAAAGTAAGTATAGTAGGTATTTGATAGTATAAGTATATGAGTGAAAAGTCTTCAGCTTCAAGTGTAACTTGAAGCCTGCATGAACGTATACTGCAAGGATATTCTCCTGCAGCACGCCGTAGAGTATTCCAGAACTCAACTTATTGGTGACCAAAAATGGTTTTAAAAACACCTCCAAGAGAAGACTGGATGTAGATTACAGTGGTAATCAGGTAAGTGGTGCATGTGTGTATATGCAGTGTTATGATGTAAGAGTACTGGAGAGTATATAGTATAGTAGTGATTGAAGTAACAGATAGAATAGTGTTATAGATGAGAGCCGAAAGAATAGTCAAAGGATGATAGTTATCTTCTGAAAGTATTTTTTAGAATTTAAGGAGCAAATGGAAGTGGGTTGAGATGAGAATAAAGATGGGCGCCAACTGTAACGTTACTGTTTTTATAAGAGAAACAGTAAGAACAATAATAAGAAATACTAAAGGACCTATCCTACTAGAGGTGTTAAAGAGGTAAAAATAAGAATTATGAAAGTAAAAGAAAATAAAAGTATATTAAAGAAAAGAAAGTCCACAAGTACAATCAGAGACTTCTACGTCCAACCAGTAAGAGGGTCTTCAATGTCCAGCCAGTAAGAGGGTCTTCAACGTCCAGCCAGTAAGAGGGTCTTCAATGTCCAACCAGTATGAGGGTCTTCAACGTCCAGCCAGTAAGAGGGTCTTCAGTATCCCGTACAGCAGCTTTTTAAAGACAGCCAGACAAATATATTGAAGACCAGCAACTTTCCCGGTCCACTTGACCCGGGAATGGTCTTGTATTTAATTTAGAGTTCTCCGATTGGGAGCTAATAGATGTAACTTATCTCCGCTCCGTTTGGATGCTAGATATCAATTCCCTTTCCTCAGCCACCAGCTTTAGCAAGAAGACTTTGGTGGAACGCTAGTATTCTAAATTTGATTAATTCAAATATTATACATGGCCAAAGATAATTGCTAAGGCTTTAATACAAGTTGAGATGAAAATGTACGTGTTAGACAGAGATAGCATATAAAATATAAAGGAAACTTACGTCTATGAGCTTTTTATGACATAAAAAAGATAAATGACATTTGCCATAATTGACAACCTAAAATAATATAAACAATCTTCGAAAATCTAAGGTCTATTGATTTCAGCTAAATATTACATTTGAAGAAACAATAATAAGCTTATCGTAATAAGATAAATCCAGAGAATCTATAGATGTACTTTTGAAAGCAAAACAAGGGATAAAAATGAAAATATTAATGTACGAATTGTGAAGGAATAACATAAAAAGGTACCTACTGTTTTAGAACTAAATTAGAACTAAACGATAAAGAAGTACATGTTTTAATGTAGAAAGTATAAAAACATGCAGATAAAAGTACAAAATTATGCAGGGAAACACAGTTTTCCTACATTACCCCAAAAACCCCAGAAAATTTTTGATTACATTTAAAAATTTTGAGGTTAAGAATAAGTCCTTGACCTTACACACACATCTTTCACAATACCTATCACAATACCTATCACTCACTCTCACTCATACGTAGGGGATATGGTTCACATTCAATGACGCATACTCCACAAGGAAATATTCGGTTAAGAATAACGTAGGCTTATTTTTTTAATTAGGTGTCGTAACCCGCACCTTTTTGAAAACCACTAATAAAACAAAATATATACAACACAAAGGCTTATTTAAAGAGTTGTGTACCGCTCATTTACAGCGCATCAACAAGGGCTTATTTTGTGAGTTGTGAACCGCTCATTTACTGCACAACGCATAACGCTTAGCACAAACATTACATAAGGGCTTATTTATTGAGTTATGAACCGCTCATCAAAGATAAAGTTCCTTATAGTTTGAAGGACAAAGAAAAGTTAAGTATTGCCAGTTCAGACAAGCAAATAAGAGAAAAAAGAAAAAAAAAAGGAGTGTACAAAATAAGCCGAAACGTTATTTTAAAGGTGGAGTGAAGATAATTATGAAGTATGTATGTACACTATAAGACATAGTTACAATTAGGTATGTACATTTCAAATAAGCGAGAAGAAATAAGAATTATCAAAATAAACATTTAAAAATTCAAAGTACGTTTCCTTAACACCTCTAGGATCCTCTGTATTGGTAAGAGTGAATGAAGATACATAATTATATAAAGTAAGTATAGTAGGTATTTGATAGTATAAGTATATGAGTGAAAAGTCTTCAGCTTCAAGTGTAACTTGAAGCCTGCATGAACGTATACTGCAAGGATATTCTCCTGCAGCACGCCGTAGAGTATTCCAGAACTCAACTTATTGGTGACCAAAAATGGTTTTAAAAACACCTCCAAGAGAAGACTGGATGTAGATTACAGTGGTAATCAGGTAAGTGGTGCATGTGTGTATATGCAGTGTTATGATGTAAGAGTACTGGAGAGTATATAGTATAGTAGTGATTGAAGTAACAGATAGAATAGTGTTATAGATGAGAGCCGAAAGAATAGTCAAAGGATGATAGTTATCTTCTGAAAGTATTTTTTAGAATTTAAGGAGCAAATGGAAGTGGGTTGAGATGAGAATAAAGATGGGCGCCAACTGTAACGTTACTGTTTTTATAAGAGAAACAGTAAGAACAATAATAAGAAATACTAAAGGACCTATCCTACTAGAGGTGTTAAAGAGGTAAAAATAAGAATTATGAAAGTAAAAGAAAATAAAAGTATATTAAAGAAAAGAAAGTCCACAAGTACAATCAGAGACTTCTACGTCCAACCAGTAAGAGGGTCTTCAATGTCCAGCCAGTAAGAGGGTCTTCAACGTCCAGCCAGTAAGAGGGTCTTCAATGTCCAACCAGTATGAGGGTCTTCAACGTCCAGCCAGTAAGAGGGTCTTCAGTATCCCGTACAGCAGCTTTTTAAAGACAGCCAGACAAATATATTGAAGACCAGCAACTTTCCCGGTCCACTTGACCCGGGAATGGTCTTGTATTTAATTTAGAGTTCTCCGATTGGGAGCTAATAGATGTAACTTATCTCCGCTCCGTTTGGATGCTAGATATCAATTCCCTTTCCTCAGCCACCAGCTTTAGCAAGAAGACTTTGATGGAACGCTAGTATTCTAAATTTGATTAATTCAAATATTATACATGGCCAAAGATAATTGCTAAGGCTTTAATACAAGTTGAGATGAAAATGTACGTGTTAGACAGAGATAGCATATAAAATATAAAGGAAACTTACGTCTATGAGCTTTTTATGACATAAAAAAGATAAATGACATTTGCCATAATTGACAACCTAAAATAATATAAACAATCTTCGAAAATCTAAGGTCTATTGATTTCAGCTAAATATTACATTTGAAGAAACAATAATAAGCTTATCGTAATAAGATAAATCCAGAGAATCTATAGATGTACTTTTGAAAGCAAAACAAGGGATAAAAATGAAAATATTAATGTACGAATTGTGAAGGAATAACATAAAAAGGTACCTACTGTTTTAGAACTAAATTAGAACTAAACGATAAAGAAGTACATGTTTTAATGTAGAAAGTATAAAAACATGCAGATAAAAGTACAAAATTATGCAGGGAAACACAGTTTTCCTACAACACATACACACACATACAGACACACACACACACACACACTCACGCACACGGGTTCATACCGCTGCCGCTGGCCGTGGTCATCACACGGGCGATAGTGCACGCCGTCACACTCGACGGGTGAGACATCACACACACACACACACACACACACGGGTTTATACCGCTGCCGCTGGCCGTGGTCATCACACGGGCGATAGTGCACGCCGTCACACTCGACGGGTGAGACATCACACACACACACACAAACACACACACACACACACACGGGTTCATACCGCAGCCGCTGGCCGTGGTCATCACACGGGCGATAGTGCACGCCGTCACACTCGACGCGTGAGACATCACACACACACACACACACATACACACACATACAGACACACACACACACGCACACACGCACACGGGTTCATACCGCTGCCGCTGGCCGTGGTCATCACACGGGCGATAGTGCACGCCGTCACACTCGACGGGTGAGACATCACACACACACACAAACACACACACACACACACACACACGGGTTCATACCGCAGCCGCTGGCCGTGGTCATCACACGGGCGATAGTGCACGCCGTCACACTCGACGGGTGAGACATCACACACACACACACACACACACACACACACACACGGGTTCATACCGCTGCCGCTGGCCGTGGTCATCACACGGGCGATAGTGCACGCCGTCACACTCGACGGGTGAGACATCACACACACACACACACACACACACACACACACACACACATACAGACACACATACACACACATACAGACACACATACACACACATACAGACACACATACACACACACACACACACACACACAGACACACATGAATGTCCTGTAATATTTATGATTATAATGAATAGTTACAGAGGCAGAGGTGAATTGTGTGTCGCAGGTTCGCGTCTGTGGCGCTGGTGACGACGGGCTACGTGTCCTTAGTGGCGGTGCGAGTGTTGGTGTCGGTGGTCATACTGGGCAAGGCCTGCGACCTCATCGCGCAGCACCAAGGGGAGCGCGGGGACGACACGCACAAGGGGTGAGTGTGTACACATACTGGGCAAGGCCTGCGACCTCATCGCGCAGCACCAAGGGGAGCGCGGGGACGACACGCACAAGGGGTGAGTGTGTACACATACTGGGCAAGGCCTGCGACCTCATCGCGCAGCACCAAGGGGAGCGCGGGGACGACACGCACAAGGGGTGAGTGTGTACACATACTGGGCAAGGCCTGCGACCTCATCGCGCAGCACGAAGGAGAGCGCGGGGACGACACGCACAAGGGGTGAGTGTGTACACATACTGGGCAAGGCCTGCGACCTCATCGCGCAGCACCAAGGGGAGCGCGGGGACGACACGCACAAGGGGTGAGTGTGTACACATACTGGGCAAGGCCTGCGACCTCATCGCGCAGCACCAAGGGGAGCGCGGGGACGACACGCACAAGGGGTGAGTGTGTACACATACTGGGCAAGGCCTGCGACCTCATCGCGCAGCACCAAGGGGAGCGCGGGGACGACACGCACAAGGGGTGAGTGTGTACACATACTGGGCAAGGCCTGCGACCTCATCGCGCAGCACCAAGGGGAGCGCGGGGACGACACGCACAAGGGGTGAGTGTGTACACATACTGGGCAAGGCCTGCGACCTCATCGCGCAGCACCAAGGGGAGCGCGGGGACGACTCGCACAAGGGGTGAGTGTGTACACATACTGGGCAAGGCCTGCGACCTCATCGCGCAGCACCAAGGGGAGCGCGGGGACGACACGCACAAGGGGTGAGTGTGTACACATACTGGGCAAGGCCTGCGACCTCATCGCGCAGCACCAAGGGGAGCGCGGGGACGACTCGCACAAGGGGTGAGTGTGTACACATACTGGGCAAGGCCTGCGACCTCATCGCGCAGCACCAAGGGGAGCGCGGGGACGACACGCACAAGGGGTGAGTGTGTACACATACTGGGCAAGGCCTGCGACCTCATCGCGCAGCACCAAGGGGAGCGCGGGGACGACACGCACAAGGGGTGAGTGTGTACACATACTGGGCAAGGCCTGCGACCTCATCGCGCAGCACCAAGGGGAGCGCGGGGACGACACGCACAAGGGGTGAGTGTGTACACATACTGGGCAAGGCCTGCGACCTCATCGCGCAGCACCAAGGGGAGCGCGGGGACGACTCGCACAAGGGGTGAGTGTGTACACATACTGGGCAAGGCCTGCGACCTCATCGCGCAGCACCAAGGGGAGCGCGGGGACGACACGCACAAGGGGTGAGTGTGTACACATACTGGGCAAGGCCTGCGACCTCATCGCGCAGCACCAAGGGGAGCGCGGGGACGACTCGCACAAGGGGTGAGTGTGTACACATACTGGGCAAGGCCTGCGACCTCATCGCGCAGCACCAAGGGGAGCGCGGGGACGGAAAAAAATGGAACTTAAATCGTTCATTAAAAGCAGTCCTTTTATTTTTAAGTCGAGCCCGAGGTACCTAATACCGTTTGCCCATACCACTATTAGTTTAGTAGCCTCAGAGGCCCTCGAAAATGACACACCTGTATACCGAAAGAAAAGAAATCTTTTAATTTTATCGATAACCAATAACCATAAAAATAGAAATTAATTAATCTAAAAATATTTTTCTGATTCTGTCAAAAAGTTTAAACTTATAACCCTTAGTGAAAAAATAAAAGTTTAAGCACTCGCTTAACAGATTCAGGTTCGATATATTTGTTCCATTTAAATAAATTACATTACAGTACACTTCGAAAAGTCACAAAGAAGGTAATATAGATAACCTAGGATCAACCAATACAATTACAATACAAATTCATTTCGACATTGTCATTACCTACCAAGTTGCTTAAAAACCAACCAAACCAAAGTTACCAAGTTGTAAAATGGAACTCGTTTTTGCATTATAAAAACTATTTGATTCCGAAGCATTTCCCCATATACCATATATCATAATTGAATGAAAGTATGAATGATAAATGATTTTGGCTGTTCGTACATCACTAAGTAGTCTCCTTGTCCTGATTGCATACACCGCTCATTTATACTCTTTTTACGAAAGAGTTAATATGCTTTGCCAAAGAGTTGAAATGTTATAAATAATATATATATATATATATAATAATATATCATAATATAAGTGCTAATCAATAATATCATTAACTATAACATCATTTTGTCTACTACCTAAGAAACGTTTAATAATATTCGTGTTTTCTACATTAAGTAATAAATTATTAGCACTGACCGACAGCTTTGAATATTGCATAGCAGAGATTCAAACTTTTTACATACTTTCAATTTACTTTTATAACTCAGGACCGTTGTGTCATCAGCAAACAATGCTATATACGTCTCATTTTCTACATAACAATAAGGTCATTTATGTAGAGAATAAATAAAATTAAAGAGGCCCAAGGATAGATCCCTGTGGCACCCCAAGTATAATGTCAGTTGCTTTCGATTTATGACCATTGCATTCTATTAACTGTTTTATATTTTTAAATATGATGTAAAAATTGAAAGCTCTTGACCCCGAAACCTGTAATGCTAACTCCAGAAGAAGAATTTTGTGTCATACACAATCAAAATCCTTTGACAGGTTGCAAAAATGTCCATAATCAGTATTTTGACTATGATCAAGGTCCCACAACACTCTATCCAAAAAGAAGCTATTGCTTGCCTGGTGTTTTTGTTTTATTGAAAGTCATCGTCGGTTGTTTTTTATTTAGTTTGTTTCAACGTAATAGAAAAAGTAGATGGTCTGCGTTAGGATGACCTGAACACAAGCACACACGTTTGTTTGTTCAGAGAGCCGAAGGACTTGCCGAAGGACACAATACAGAAGTTGGTCGACTCGGAGCCTTCCCCTAGAAAGCCGCAACTCAAGTTCATGATACCTGAGGATATTACTTTGGTGAGCTTTTCCTTATTTGCATATAACGTGATGTAAATATGTTTGTCATTGTACTGTGTTTTTACTCCATTGCATAGAAGGAGGATTATATTTTTTGAGGGTA
This sequence comes from Venusia cambrica, assembly GCA_951394065.1. Classification (NCBI taxonomy): domain Eukaryota; kingdom Metazoa; phylum Arthropoda; class Insecta; order Lepidoptera; family Geometridae; genus Venusia; species Venusia cambrica. Next base: position 331,014 of record OX596058.1, read on the forward strand.
TGTATGTAGTGTACTAGTAGTTCAGCCCGAACTGAAATATCGTGATGGTTAGGTGTACCACGGAATTATTTCTCAACAAAATTAGCAAAACTTACTTACCTTAAGTACTTTCTTTCTCAATATTGTTAGAAACTCTCATTATATGCAAAGCCAGAATGAGAGCGATGCACCGACCGTGCGTCACAGTGAGTGGGCATGATACAATAAGTGAATAAGTCACCACTTGTTAACATGAAAACTTTGATGTCTTTTAGAAAAAAACTCTCAATGCCGTTGCCTTCGTAGTCGTGGTTGAAAAATGTACATTTCCAGTCCACGGATCTCGTCAAATCAACCGAGGAGCATCACTAAAAAAGCAGCACATTTTTTTCTGTGTGTAAACAAAACTTGAACTGTGAACACACACTGTCTGCCAAGCGTGGTGATTATGGCCAAACCTTGTTGTTGAAGGAAGTTCTTTCCACATTATGGTGCACATTAATGTGCTCTTTATAGAATAGAAAGAGTGAATAACAAAAAAATAAATAGACCGGTTTTAAGATTCCGAACCTTTACCCTTTTATCTTAAAAACTACCCCTAATGGGGGGTAAAAACCAACTTTGATTAACTCTTGATCTGCCGTTTCAACCCCCATTTCATATGATATTTCACGTTTTCACAAATTTTCAAGACTTCGATTTCATTTTCCCTTTTGCAATCCTTAATGTCTACACAGGGGTGGTTTCAACAAATGAATAAAAAGTAGATTGTGAAGAACACCCCCTCTAACAGTATATCCTACAGTACATACCAGCGTTTTAACCTCTTAACGCACCCCTTTGTTACTAAAACCACCCGTTTTAAAAAGTAAAATATGTATTTTTTGAATATGCAGCAGATACTCTTTCAAATGACATCCCATAAGCTAAAATCTTCTTGTCACACTTAACATCCCTATTTCTCAAAAACTACCCCACTTATCAAAAATCCCCCGCGAGAAGCAATTTCTATTTACGTTATATCTTTCCATTTTAAATTTCAGCATAATAGATTAAACCGTTCGACAGTTATGCCGTTACAAACATTGCCTCATACATACATATATACATACAGTGCCTGGTTCCTAACTTAACTCTGAGATCTCGTTCGCTTCGCTCACTCGATAAATAATCATCATCATCATCATATCAGCTCACACACGTCCACTGCTGAACATAGGCCTCCCCCAATCGACACCACAAAGAGCGGCCTGAGCCTCCTTCATCCATCGATTCCCTGCGACCGCTACAATGTCGTCGGTCCATCGTGTGGGGGGTCTTCCCACACTCCGTTTCATATGCAAGAACCTCTATTCCCCAGCGGCTATCAGTTCTGCGAGCTATGTGGCCTGCCCACTGCCACTTCAGCTCGCTATGTCAGTGACTCTTGGTTCTTCTACGGATGTCCACATTTCGGATTTTATCACGTCGGGACACTCCAAGCATAGCCCTCTCCATAGCTCGCTGTGCGACTTTGAACTTATTTACGAGGCCTGCAGATAGACCGACCACGTCTCAGATCCATAGGTCATCACTGGCAACACAAACTGATTGAAGACTTTCGTCTTGAGACTCTGCGGTATCTTTGATGATAAGATATTTCGAAGCTTTCCGAACACTGCCCATCCGAGCTGGGTTCGTCAGTTGACCTCTTTATCTATGTTGGATTTACCTAGTTGGACCACCTGGCCTAGGTCGACGTAATGATCTACAACTTTTAAGCCCTGTGAGTGAGTATGTAGTTTCAAAAGTTATACAGAATCTTAAATCTAATGCGCAAGGTATTGATGGTATTAGTCTAGATATGCTAATTTTAACTCTGCCACAATCTTTGGAAGCCATCACATCAATTATTAATAGTTCTATCACTAGTGGCACTTTCCCTGATTGCTGGAAGGTAGCGGTCATCAAGCCGATACCAAAAAAAAGCAATCCTATCTCAGTTAGTGATCTTAGACCAATAAGCTTGCTCCCGTGTTTATCAAAGATTCTCGAGAAAGTGGTTAGTCTGCAGCTTGTTAAGTATTTGGAGGAGAACAATATCCTACCCCAGTTCCAATCGGGATTTCGAAAAGGCCATAGTACCGCGACTGCGCTATTAGATGTAGTTGACAATCTATTGTTGGCTCAAGATCGTGGCATGTGCAGCTTGCTTGTCCTCCTGGACTTCTCACGAGCATTCGACTCTATAAATATATCATTGCTTTTATCGAAGTTAGCATTTTATGGGTTTGACCCCACAGCCATCAAGTGGTTTGATAGTTTCCTTAGTGGGAGAAAACAGTGTGTGGAATTGCGAATGGTTGATGGCAAAACTATAAGGTCTGCACTTCAGCTCGTCCCTCGAGGAGTCCCTCAAGGCTCGATTCTTGGGCCGATCCTTTTCATTCTCTACAGTGCGGATATTGTCAAAAACATTGCTCACTGTAAATTTCACCTTTATGCAGATGACCTGCAGCTTTACCATTCGTTTTCACCATCAGATTGTTCTCTTGCCATTAACGAGTTAAATTATGATTTAGGTCAAATTTACCAATGGTCTATTTTGAATTCGTTGGTACTTAACCCAAAAAAATCACAATGTCTTATAACAGGGTCTAAAGCAAATTTACCTAAGCTGGATGTTGATGATATTAAAATAATAGTGGGAGGTGAGCTTGTGGAATGTGTTTCTGAGGCTAAGAGTCTGGGGCTGATCATTGATCCTCAACTCAAGTTTGAAAGTCAGGTGGCAGAGAGTGCTTGTGGCTATTTTTATAGGTTGAAAACCCTTTACAAAATTCGTCCCAATCTAAGTGAGGCTGTCCGAATTACACTGTGTGAGTCTCTTATTTTATCTAAATTAAATTACTGTGATGTAGTATTCGGGCCATGCCTATTTAGCCGGACTGAGAAGCTAGTGCAGCGTGTTCAAAATGCATGCGCACGTTTCAGCTTTTGCATTCCACCTCGTACACATGTGACACCTTACCTTAACTCGTCGAGCTTACTGAAAATGAAGGCACGTCGGGACTTGCACCTGGCAAGTCTTTTGTTTGGGGTTATTAAAAGTAAGTCTCCACCTTACCTTTTTGCCAAGCTGGAATGGGCGCGTAATAAAGACAATCCTCGTTATCCAAGTAGATCGTGCTCCCTCGTTCTACTTACGCAGAGGCATAGAACGGTAGCTTTCCGAGGCTCGTTCCGTTATGCAGCTACTCGCTGCTGGAATAATATACCCCCTCCACTGCGCAGCCTCAAATCATTACATGTCTTTAAATCTAAGTATAAAATAATGTTGATGTCGGATCAAGAAAGCTACTAGGAAACGCTTTAAATGCACTACGTATTTATTTCCCCCTTGACTATCCAACATTATTGTGTTGTATTTGTATGACATGGATAAAAAATTTACCTATCTAAGTATTCTATCCAATCGTTACCCGTTAGCTTTGTATATCTTTACTTTAATCAAACTAAATTTATATATTTAGATTATAACGTTTTTAATATGATATACCCTGTGCTGTATACCTATGTATGTTTTTGCCCACGTTAAGTGACGTCAGCTAGTAAGGTTCAGACTGAAAAACAGCGTCGCTACTGTTCTCCTGACCGGTAGCGGCATTAAGCTGAGGCTGAACCTGCTTGGCCACGCATGCAGGGAAAGACTAATTTGCTTTCTTATAGGTTACTTAAGCTAGAATAAGGGCTTGCTCTACTACGTTTTTAAATGAACTCGAGACTCTGTTTGGACTCGGCTTTATTTTATAGAATTTATTTGTATCCTAGCTACTCTTTAATTTTCATGTGTGTTTTTGTATTTTTATTATTTATTAAGTCTGAATTTTCTTGTAATGCGTGTGCTAAGTAAATAAATTCTTATTCTTATTCTTACTTCGATAACATCGTCTCCGATATGGACAGGCATGGGTGCGACATGGGCGTTTGACATGATATTTGTCTTACTTATGTTCATTTTAAGTCGTCCCTGTCGGGATACAATGTTGAGGTCTCTGAGCATCTTGCTAAGCTCTTCCAGCGATTCAGCCAGTGATGTTCATGCCATATCCTTTCAAATCCATGAGATTGAATATATCCTCCAATGCAGAGGTGAACAGTTTCGGAGAGTTTTTTCCCTGTCTCACCCCTTTTTGCAATGGGATAGGGATTGTGCTCTGGTTTTGGAGTCGAATAGACATGGTGGCTTTGTTATACAAACTCTTCAATATACCGGTATACCATCTGGCACCTCCGGAGAGACTGTAGCCCTGCCCAGGTTTCGACTGAATCGAAGGCTTTCTCGTAGTCCACGGCCGATTATACTCCTCGGTCTTCTGTATAATCTGCCTTAGCGTATGTATGTGGTATACGGTACTAAAGCCTTTTCGAAACCTGGCTTGTTCAGAAGGCTGGAAGTCGTCAAACCTTCGAACGAGACGGTTGGTAATCACTCTCGAAAACAGCTTATAAACGTGGCTCAGCAGTGAGATGGGCCCAAAGTTCTTCAGAAGAGTTTTGTCACCCTTCTTATGGAACAGTACCACCAAGCTCCTGTTCCACGCCTCCGGCGATGTGCCTTCGAGACTGACGGAGTGACTGACTTAAACATCCTCTGAAGGACTTTAAGTACCGGTGATCCACCCGCTTTCAGAAGTTCTGTCGTAACGCCGTCATCCCCCGGCGCATTGTTGTTCTTAAGCTGTTTGAGAGCCGTCCTTATCTCGTAAAGGCTGACGTCCGGGATGTCTTCGGTAGGTTTAGTAGGTTTAGTGTCGAGTTAAACGGGCTCTTTGGTAGCGTGCCGAGCTATTGACAGGACTTTGCGAGGTGTACAGCTGTCCATAAAGCTAAATGGTGGTAATCAATGTAACTTCAGTTAAGTAGAAGAGGTACACGTGGATGAAGGACGAATGGCAAGTATGAAAAATTATAGAGCGGTTGGTCCAGACGTACCAACGACGACCCGCTATACCGGTTGGAGTATGGAAGTTTCTGAAAGTTAATGGATGGAAGTGGCCGACTTTATCCTCCAACAAGTTGTTTCAATAAGAGGAGATCCCGGACGAGTGGTGACGCGGTTCAGTGGTGCCCATCTTTAAATATACAGGTGATCTACAAGAATGTGACAACGACCGGAGACGACGCTCACGTCACTCAGTATGAATGTTTGAGAATAACGTACTACACCAACTCGGCGAAAAGTACCGCCGCGAACCAGCACTTGCTCTGTATAGACCTTGACAAGGCTTACGACCGGGCTTTGAATGAAGACAGGTGCCAGGGAAGTACGTTAGGCTTGTGCAGCAATGTAGGTATGCAGGAGCGCGCGCGATCGTACGGTCTGACTCCGCTTTAATGCTGACACCAAAGTGGATCATCAATTACTGTCAATGAGGATAGGCATATGCGAGTAGGCAGGCTGAGTTAACGGGCTGCAGGAGTAAGTCAATAATGCGAAATCCAACCAGCTACAGTTGGATGGTCGGGACATTGAGGGGTCATGTTCGACTCGAATCAATATTGATTATGTGAAACACGGGTAACTGCAACGTACAAGGCTTCAGTTGTCTACACACCAAGGCCTCATTTTGAAACAAGCTTGCCAGGTTATCTCACTTGCGACTTCCAGAAGCCGCCGGGATCGTGCCGCGGGCCGCCGGGTTCAGTGTGTAGACAGCTTGACACTTTAAGACCACAATGTACTTTTTTAATGTTTATGTTAATCGCTAGAAAGATAAATTATCGCAGTGTGTTACAGTTACAGTGTAGCTATTGCTTACTGATATCGATGTGTGTGTGTGTGTGTGTGTGTGTGTGTGAGCAGACGGAGCCGCCGGCGACGGGCGCGGCCGCCATCTTCTCCAACAGCGCCATCGACCTCAACGGGGTGTGCTATCTCAACGACAACATGACTCTACCCGTCAAACTGGAACACGACGACTACCATGAGGTAACTGATGTACCGTGTACCGATGTGTGTGTGTGTGATGCCGAGGAGCGCACCACTAGACCACACAGACTATCGTGTATCGTATCGTACCTTGACCTGTCTGCTCTGATCCACCGTGATAGTGCACTCAGTCAGTCCGGTAACTATAAGGGTAGTAGAGTTCTTTGTCAAAGGGCTCGTCCGGGAAAGTACTATCACCGTACCTTTTTTATTTTATTTTTTATATTGTACGACGGGGAAACGCTTGGCTTTCATCTCACCTTTACAAGGTTACAAGTTGAGAAAAGGGTGAAGGCGGAGGCGCACTTCACCTGGAATCCTCAACAACTTTATGCCTCAAGTTGCCACGCGCAAAACGGTGCAGCGTAGGTCATGTTCTATGTGGATATGAGTTGCGCAGTCAGACTTAGTTATGATCGATTCCATAGCACCAGGAGGTCTGGCAGCTTGCTCCGTCTCCATGTCGTATGTGCGGTGTAACTCCACGTCTCCGGCTTACCTCCGTGAGCTAAGCATTTGGTCGATTGTCTCTCTCCGTCTTGCAACTCCTTCTCACTCTTCCACGCGTAGCTCGATCACTGTACAAGGTGTCAGGCTGTGGGGTTGTATCGCACATGTAGGCTCCTTATAGTAATTACGTATCATTCAATTCATAGTAATTATTGATAGTTTTGGAAGTATTCGGTCGAGTGGTTGCGTGTGCGGCGCGCGACGACTCGACTCGACGAGGATGGCACGATACGTCGCCGCCTGTGTGCGAGCGAGACAGCAGACCGCTCTGGTGCCTGTGGAGCCCGAGTCGCTCTCCGGTGCGCCTCGGCTGTTGTTGTTGTTGTTGTTGTTGTTGACGCGCTACCGAATAATCTGATTCGTGTCTAATTGGGAATTGTTACTTTCCGTCCCCCATGCAAGTACGATCCGTGCATCTAAATAAATTAAGAAATATTTTTAAGTTTAAAGAAAAAGTTCACAAGATTCATTTTAATATGTATATATTTATTATTATTCTATTTATTTCTATGAAAAATATATTTTATAAATTAATGTTCAAAAAACATTGTATTAAATATAGTAATTTTGCCTTATATTTATATATTTAGTAGGTAAGAAACTGTGTGGGTAAACTTTTGATATATGTATGTATATTTCATTTGTCCATTAAAATTTTACTTTAATTCAAGTAAGTACACTTTTCTACCTTTTCAGAGTATCATCTCTCTCTCTATCTCTCAAAGGTTTTCTGGTAGAAAACTCTTTAATTGTTAAGCTCGCCTCTGTACATAATTACATATGTACCTATGACATGTTTGAATCATATTTATTTGTATAATAAAGAATGACAAGAGTACATCTAGTCCCCAAAGTGCAAGTTGATAGTATGTGTGTGCGTGTGTAGATGGAGGTGTCCCGCAGCGCGCCCGACATCGAGTCGGTGATGCAGGCGGAGGGGGAGGGCGCGGGGGTGGGGGTCGGCACGCCCGCATCGCGCCGCGCCGACGACACGCCGCGCCGCGCCGACTCCGAGCCCAACCTGTCCACGGAGGACTGCTCCTAGCGACCTGGGCCCACACACACACGCGCCTGACATCCTCCCGGCTGCCGGCTGCCTGCTGCCGGCTGCCGGCTGCCGGCTGCCAGCTGCCGGCTGCCTGCTGCCTGCTGCCTGCTGCCGGCACCGGCCCGCGGCCGATACCTGGGCTGGAGCCACGACCTCTGAAGCTTATTTTAATAGCAAATTTATTTAAGTGTTAAGATTTTTTTAAATTTTATAAAAGGTAACTGACCTCGCAACTGTCACAGACGAAGACGAAGTGTACCTACAATGTAGCAGTAGCAGACCTACCATGAAGTTGTCGACCGTCAGGCGTCTGGAGGCTGACTTTGATTTGGGTTCGTATTCTCTGTGTTGAGTGGCCATCGGTCAACTTATTCGATTATTTGGTACAGAAGCAGAAGGGCAACACATTTTCGCCACTTACTTTTGAATGGTTGACGAAATTTTGAATCTACTCAGGTTACACTGATACTATATCTGATCGTGTTGAACATTTTGTTGAAACTTTGGTACATTTTGAGGAATGCGGGCATAAAATAGGACTAAAAGTTTCACGCCTCGTGGGTCAATATTTGAAAAGTTTTCCCTGCCGATTTATAAAATAGCTTATGACAATTTATGTTGAGCAAGAGCACGAATTTAAGATTCTTGATTTAATTTATTGTTTCTATTTAATATAAATGTATATGTATATACAATATATACATATACAAATTCGATATATATCTCTATATCTATATATATGTGTGTATATATATTGTACGTATTTCACTTTGCAAAGCGTATAACATCGGTTAACACCATTGCGGTCTGCTCACAACGCCTATTGTAATTACGAGAGGAGATGTCTGAGCTGCACATCGGAGCACCACTCTGCATTGCATTGCACGTGACTTGCCTGAAGCGTGCGCTCATGGTCTCGATGAAGGACACATTACATAATTGGTTAACATTGTTTTAATTTACTTGACTGCGTTTTCCCTTTAATTTAAGTAAATAAATCGTAGCTTTGATAACATAACTTATTGTTTGTAGCATCTTCTATGTGATTTTGTGTCAACATTAGTAGTAGTATTATGAAGCAGGGCGGACTCCCGATTGTGTTTCCGGGAGGATGGACGATGTCGCCGGAATGTATTCCAGTTTAATACATTAAGCTATTCTCAAAAATTCGGAATGCCTCATTCGGAAGCTTCCGATAGAGATCCCGAAACGCTATTGTTAAGTGCGAAATTAAACATTTTTGAACTCAGTATTCAACAGTTCCACCGACGATGTTCTGAAAGGGGTTTGAGAATACCATTGCATCGACTTAGAATCAGTTTTCTTTACAGATGTGTCACAGATTAAATATGTCAAAATAATGTTGAAGAAGTAGTTCTGAAATACGGGCCCTAAAAATAAATCCAGTGTGAAATATATTATTGATTGTGTTGTTGTACTTGTTGTAAATATATTAGTTGTGATATTATATCGGTATCGACATTTGAAATGTAAGACTGATAGGTAAGACTTGGGCGTTACGACGGATCACTTCCCAGTGCGACTCAAGCGAGTGTTGAAGACCGATATTCTAAAACTTGACGAGTATATCTTCTCACTTGAGATCCGACCGAAGCATACTTGAGTGCAGTTTTAGAATAGAGGCCTCAGATACGTTTAATTGTAAGTTTTGTAAAGCTAGCCTAGATAGTTATTAGCGACGTGCATTGTTATTTTATAGTAAAAAGCAAAGTATAATTATATGATCATACATATAGAACGGATACATTTTTATTTACGCAATAAATGGTGCATATTTCGGTGCTATGTATTGTTTTATGTAGGTATTTGCACGTTTTAATTTTTGTTGTTGTAAAGTAGGTAGTCTTTCCCAGACCAGACGAGACGAGACGAGATCCACTACTATAGATAATACACCTAACATTATAATAATATGTGGAATTGTACATTGCATATTTTCAGGGCTTCGTTCTTCAGAAGGAAAAATAAACCCTTATAGGATGTCTGTCCTTTTCATAAGGAACGCAAAGATTAATCAAATTCTAAGTGTAGGTACTTCCCGTTGACCTACAATTACGATAACAGATATACGAAAATATATTTATAGAAAGGCGGACAATTTCAATTTTCAACAAGTTCATCAATTATTATTATGGCATCAAAAATCAATGCGCTGCCCCGATGTACACATATTTTTTACATATTATTTGATAGATAAAAATAAAACCATATTTTAGATAACACAGACTTTCATATTACCTACTAGTAGGTACTTAGTTTGCCCCGAACCGAGATCTCGTGATGTGTGGTGCGAGTTAGGTATTTAACAACGGAGATTCTCAAATAGAACTTAATTAACAAACGATCAAAATGTGTTTTCATTACATCTTACTTAAGCACTCTTTTTCTCGATCTCTCTTTATTCACCTGAGTATCCGAGGCACTCTCTTGTTGCTAGCTCTTATTGTATGCAAAGCCAGAATGAGAGCAAAGCACCATACCACCGACTGTACGTCATAGTAGGTGGGTAGTTAACAGTAGGTAAGTTAATAAGTCTCCCCTTACTTAAATGAAACATAGGTTAATGTCGTTTTGAAAATTGCTCTCAAAACCGTTAGAAGTAAAAATCTACCCTTAATAATCTAATTTACTTAACGACATCCGTGGGCTGGAGCCTACGAATGTCAACCAAGGGGCTTCGACAAAAAGGCCTCTGTGGTCTAGTGGTTCAACCCAATGATTTCAGATCCAGAGGTCCTGGGTTCGATCCCCATGGTGAGTAAAATATATTATGCTTGGTTTGGTCGGTGGTGGGACTTTGTTTAAGTCCACCTGGCTAGCTAGCTACCACCATCTTACCTAATTCTGTTGCCATTACAACAATTCTAAAAATGTTGTGATCCGGCATATCGAGGTAAGATAGCCAGTTCCTCAGTTTGTTGAGGATTCAATAATAAAAAAAAAATATAATAAAAAAAAAGGTTTTTTCTAGTACCTATGTAAACAAAAGTTAAACTGTGCGCAACAATCTGTCTGCCAAGCGCGGTGGTTATGGCCAAACCTTACAGTTTTTAGGAAACATTTTCCATATTCCAAACATAAATAAGCACTTTTTTCTCGAACTCTCTTTATTATACCTAACGTAACTGCTAACTTAATGTAATATCCATTCTGACATGAAACAAAGGGGTAGATGTCGTTTCGAAAGCTGCTCTCAAATCTGTTGCCTTAGTAGTCGTGGTTTAAAAATGTACCCCGCCAGCCGACGGTATCGTAAAGCCATCAAAAAAGGCATCAGCTTTTTTCTTTGTGTAAACACTCATCTGTCTGCTTAGCGAGGAGATATTTACAATTATTATTGTAAATAATATATGTTGATTCTGTAAACTTTAGGTACACAATCATCATAACCTACCTACCTACATACACATATAAAATAAAACAAGCCAAGTGCGATTTGGACTCGCGCACCGAGGACTCCTTACAAACTTGTATCTTGAAAAAGACTAGAAAACTATGTTACAGGACAAAAATGTTTCAAAGGTTTTGTCAAAATGGCGTATGTCTAAGTACAATTACCAACATAAAAAATTAAGTTAATTGAGAAAAAAACGGTTACTTTCGAAAACATACTCTGACTTTAATTTGAACTAAGTATAATGAAATGACTAAAATATTTCAAATTCGAAGACCCTATCATAACAATGGTTAAGTACATCATTTTCGTCGGCAGCCATGACAGTTTACGTAGGTACCTCCATAAGTAAGAAAGTTCCAGAAAGATAGATAGAATGCTACGAGGCTAACGCTTAATAGTTCATCTGTCTATTTTGACGGATATTTGATAGATTGAGATTGATTTTAGTCTATTTTGTTATTATATAAGTTAGCCTCAAGTCGCAGAGTCGCCTAGTATGAGTATGACCCACCTTTAGTACCTACCTAGGTATTTGTCACAGAGTCGCCTAGTATGAGTATGACCCACCTTTAGTACCTACCTAGGTATTTGTCACAGAGTCGCCTAGTATGAGTATGACCCACCTTTAGTACCTACCTAGGTATTTGTCACAGAGTCGCCTAGTATGAGTATGACCCACCTTTAGTACCTACCTAGGTATTTGTCACAGAGTCGCCTAGTATGAGTATGACCCACCTTTAGTACCTACCTAGGTATTTGTCACAGAGTCGCCTAGTATAAGTATGACCCACCTTTAGTACCTACCTAGGTATTTGTCACAGAGTCGCCTAGTATGAGTATGATCCACCTTTAGTACCTACCTAGGTATTTGTCACAGAGTCGCCTAGTATGAGTATGACCCACCTTTAGTACCTACCTAGGTATTTGTCATAGAGTCGCCTAGTATGGATGCGGGCGACCACGCCCGCATCGCGCCGCGCCGACGACACGCCCCGCCGCGCCGACTCCGAGCCCAACCTGTCCACAGAGGACTGCTCCTAGCGACCTGGGCCCACACACCTACAATGTAGCAGTAGCAGACCTACCATGAAGTAGTCCGAGGACATCGACCGTCAGGCGTGGCCCACCAAGACCCTAGCCCGGGGCCCGGGGCCCGGGGTAGTCTCAGGTCCCTAAGCATACCTACAGGACAAAAATTGATCTACTTGAAGAACTGGGATGGAAATGGAAACTAGGCACAGGTATGTCAAAAATCGCCAAATAAAACTGATCGGCTCTATGATAGGTATTCCTTTTTGACCAAAACTACTAAGCGGATTAAGCTGAAACTTTGAACATATATTGCTCTTAGACTTTTAATTCGAGAAGCCATTGTTTGGGCTCTGTTTGTTTATTTGTTACCTTTTCACTACAAACAAGCTGAACGAAACTTAGTGAAATTTGTCTTGGTTATAGAGTATGCCATAAGACAACATGGCTACCTACTTTTTATCCGGGTATCACACAGGCGCAAGCACAAACTAGTATAAATATAAAATACCCAAGCGTATTGTAAGAAACTTTTTTGATTGGCGCGTATTGGCTATAACAACGCCATCTACGGCTATACTGTTGAACCACGAAAGAACCTATAGAAGACACTTGGATTGCCGCATTAGCGTATTGGTTATAACAACGCCATCTACGGCTACACAGTTGAACCACGTAAGAACCTATTCTATGATCTATAAGAAAATGTTCTGTCCAAATAAACCTAGATGGGATCGATGTATTTTTTATTATAAAGTAATATCACTACTTAGTTTTGATGGATATTGTAGATGGCGTTATTCAACAAAAAACTTTCAAGTTCGTCAACTTGGCGACTACGGAACAAATAACAATATTGCAAAAATTAAATAAAACAGTATGACTGTACCTACCTTGCCTATTGCGACTTTGAATACATTCTATCCATAACATTTATTTAACTTCATAGTACCATTGAATAAGTCTACTAGCACTGCGCGTGCGTTGATGTCTTTTGTATGGGAAATTCGACTAGGTATAGGTACCTACTTTGCAATAATTTCGCAGCCTTTTCAAACGACAAGTAGGTAAATCGACCTACTGCTTTGTTCCCTCTATAATTGGCATGTTTCGTACCAACACTTATAGGTATTTTTGCGGGATAAGAATCGGGGAAAAATATAGATACAAATCAAGTAAAATTTTTCAACAATTTGTATTTTGCACCTTAGGTGAATAAAAATTTTCTTTTTCACTTATATACACATTAAATTCAAATTTAATCAAGAGTGTATTTACAAATAGATATATAAATAAAATAAAATTTAGTAAAAATTAGTGAGACTTAACGATACCTACTTAAAACTATTCATATTTTAGAACATCAACAACACCTTTCACTCTGGTGAAATACAAAAGACAACTTACTTAAATGATACAATACAGAAATACTAACATTTAATGTTATAGTAGTATCTGTGCACTAGATAGGTACATAATGTACCTAGTAGGTAAGTACAGTACAGTCCTGGCACGGGAGTGGAGTCTCGTGAGGATTGTGAGGATTTACCTATAGGTATACAACACACACCTATCTACAAACAGTGCAGCAGATGTCAACAATGCGAGCACGCGTCACCGTTCGAATACAGACAGACAAGCTGCAGTTCAATTCAGTTCTCATTTACTTGTTTTGTGCTGTGATTATCACACTTTGTAATTAATTAGTAGGTATATATTTCGTAATGAAAGTAAGTCGGTAGGTATCCGAATGGCGCCTCGTACCACGTAACGTAACGTAACACACGACCTATACAAAACCGTATATTAACGTTAACGCGATGTAACATTACGTAAATGTTTAAGTATTTAGTCTTTTCCGTTTCCATTGTCACACGAGTAGATATATAAAGAGATACTCATACATCGTTTGTACCTACATGTACGTTACATCGTATGTAGCTACCTACTAGACGTACCTACGCTACGCTACCCGCGCGTTTCTCAGCAGACTGTCTCTCTCGGAGTGGCCCGCTGCACATCACTAACGACAACACTGCTGGTATCCTGTTATGTTCCTCCAGAAGTCCAGAAGCAATGCTCGGCTGCTAGAGTAGGTACTCTGCACAAGTTACTGTATGCTAAAACGAACACGCTGCTTAAGCTATTATGTCCATTTCTAATTATTTTATATATATTTTGTGAACGGTTAAATTACAATTACATTTTTAAACAATATGATAATAATAATAACCCTTTCTTAAAAGTTACACAAATTTCATAATAAGCCATATTCTCAAATAACACTTTTAAACTGATCTTAATTAACATTCGGATTGCGCAAAGTACATATAGGCACGTCTGAAAAATATAAAATGTTGTAGTTACGCAGGACGAAGCAAACGATCCAACAAGCTGAGCTTGTAAAAACATTACTTCCGAAACGCGTGTAGGTAAGTAGGTAATGGTGATTTTATATAGGACTTCATTACAGTGTAAACCCACTGCCACGTAGGTATGGTATCATACCAGTGCTATGATACGTATCAACGTATCGGCGTATCATTCAACTGTCATCCGGCTTTTATAATACGGTGTTGTATTGTGACGGAACTTTGCAAGTACGTGGTGGTGTGCTTAGACCTTTGAAATGCAATAAATATAAATCGCAAAATGACTGCCACTAAAAGCATTGACTACAAACATCGACTTCACACTAAATGGAATACGACAAAAATGATTCTTACCAAGTAATTAATGTCTACAGAAAACTTATGAGTATTATAAATAAAGGGCTCTCCTACACTTCAAAATAATTAATAATGATTAAGAGATCATATTTTAATGCTATACTAAAACTTTTACTAGATTAGATTAGTCTATTTTAATACGCTCGATACAAAAATATTTGCCATTGAGAAACATTGACTCGAAGTGAACAACTGCGATGGAAGGTAATACGGGAAGAGAGCGCGGAGAAGCAGAGTGCGGCTAGCGGCTGGCGGCTAGCGGCTAGCGGCTAGCGGCTAGCGGCTAGCGGCTAGCGGCTAGAGGAACTCTCGGGAACCGAACGGCGAAGCGAGCTTGCGCTGACATGACACGAGCACGACGCTCGCTTCGATGCTCTGCTCGCGCTAATGCTCAGCTCAGTCTTGTCCACGACTCCATATAACAAGCAGACTTGAGCAAAATGTTGTTATAAATCATATATTTTGAGCAAGAGAAGATTGACAGCAGCTGTCGAAAAATAAATTAGAATATTAATAGTAACGATATATAAAAATCTTTTAAAACAACAAGCATACGTACGTACGCACATAGTCGACATTCACATTCACATTACATCATTCGACTAGAAATATAGTTTAACGAAATCATCTGTTATACCTATCACTAAATCAGCAGTCGTGTTACAATCGGACGATAGCACTCCCCGCACTCGCTCGGTGCACACTGCAGGGGCACGGCACTTCAAGTTACATTCATGGCACAGTTTCACGTTGGTTAGCTCGAATATAACAATTTAAATAATACCTGTCCCTACCTGCGAGGACATACATAATACATACATACATACATATCGATTAGTGCAAGTGTGGTGTTAGTCTGCCTCGGCGAGAGACGGCCTCGCCTCGCCTCACCACGCGCGCTACTGTCGGCTTGTTCCCGTCGAGTCCTTCATTACCCTATCTCAATAAATACATCGAGTGGATCGGTCCCTGACCTCCTACTTACAAATACGTATAAAAACATATATATATCAATTTTAGTGAATTTACAAAACGTACAGTTAATAAAGCTTCGTTAAAGACAATCCATTTACACTTACACTACGCGACGAGAGGACGCGCGTCTCACACAGTCAGTGGGGGGTGGGGAGGGGTTGGGGGATGCGGCTAGCACTGGGCGTGCGGGTCGTGCGGCGGATGCGGGTGCGGGTGCGGGTGCGGCGGCCGCTCGCGCTTCAGCCGCTGCTTGAGGTGCACCTTGGCGTGGCGTTTCTTCTCGTCGGAGCGAGCGAACTTGCGGCCGCACACGTCGCACGCGAACGGCTTCTCGCCCGTGTGAGTTCGCACGTGCGTGGTGAGGTGGTCCGACCGGCTGAAGGATCGCATGCAGATGCGGCACTGGAAGGGCTTCTGGCCGGTGTGGATGCGGATGTGGCGGGTGAGCTCGTCGGAGCGCGAGAAGCGGCGGTCGCAGCCGTCCACGGGGCAGGCGTACGGTCTCTCGTGCACCGGCGTCTTGCTGGGCCGGTTGGGGTACTTGCGGGGCTTCACCGCCACCAGGCGCAGGGGCGCCGCGCTCTGCTGGTACACCTGCGAGAGGATCTCGTGCCCCTTGGACGTGGAGGGCGAGTACTCGGCCAGCTGCACGGGGCCCCCGGCACCCCCCGGCGCGGGACTCGCGAACGGCTCACGCTTGGCCAGGCCAGAGGGGCCCGGCGTGGGCTCGGACGGCGCGTACTCCTCCCAGGCGGGGGGCGCGCGGTACTCGAGATGCGGCGGGGGGGGCTGCGGCGGGGCCTGGCAGTAGGACTGACACTCGGGAGGCAGCAGCTCGACGCGCTCCTCGTACTCGTGGAAGTACTTGTCCTGCGACTGCGCGGAGGGCGCCGGCAGCAACCACTGCAGAGGTGGCGAGTCGTGCTTGCCCGAGGCCGCCCCCCCCGCAGCGTACAGACTGGCGCTCGCGCTGGACGCGTTGCTGACGTCCTCAGCGCGCGCGCCGGGCGACAGCGACGCCTCGTGCTTGTGTCTCCGCGGCGAGCACGCCAGCGCCAGCTCCTCGCCTCCCAGACCGCCTGCAACAACAACAACAACAACACCTCTAACTTCTCCTCTAGGTAGGTAGGTACACGTCGATGCATGTACTTGTTATTTATTTACAAAAGCTGTCCGTGTTGAGCGCGGTGCGCCGGAAGCCGTGAGATAAGTCCGTCGGAAGCCGATAGGGCTATCGCCACCGCGAGCCGATGCCGACTGCCGCCTGCCGACTCCAGCGAGGGACTATCGGGTCGGGCTCCGCTCTGTACCTACCTACCTATTCACTTATTAAGTAAATGTACCTACGGAGCGTTTCACTTGGATCAGTTAACGATCAGCATGGAACTGCTATTTCGATATAACTTACTAATCATCGCTGTCTACGCAACCTAGGTCTAGAGTCGAACTAATTCTGATACAATAAAGCGACGACGCAAAAATTGAAGTTTCGGAAGTAGGTATAGGTAGGTACTAAGTCATTAAAAGCTTTCTAAACATTTCATACCTACTGATACTTTCGCAATTGCTGTTTTACAGAACTTTAAATGTTTGCACTAAATACAACCTCGGAAAAAGTTTGGTTGGTATACTGAACACACTAAGTACCTAGGTAGGTATTTACAAGGGAAACAGTCCGGCTAATGTCCGGTTTGTTAATGGTCCTTAGGTCAGGTTAGGACCATTACAACGGTCTATTCTCTAGGTAACTCGACTGTTCCAGATCAGTGTATACCTAACTACATACCAGACGAAAGCGTGCCCAAGATTTTTTAAACAATTTTTAAAATCAACTTCCGCAAATAACTAAGTACCTAAGTACTATCTATATAGATAAAGGTAGAAATGATAGTCAAATATACTTACTAATCAAATATACAGATTGGATTTGGTTTGACTGCTAGGAATAGGTACCGAAACATTCGGGTCTTTGTATTATTTGAGTATGCGAATCAACGTGCATTAAGAATTAAGAGTTTGTTTAAGGAAATAAATATATTTATAATGCCCTATACCAATATGTTAAATAAAATATTATGTGCGCGCGTTCAAACATAAATTTGTTTGAAACTGTGATAAACATAATTATAGTACCTAGGTACTAGAATAAACTCGCTGTTCCCACAACTATATAGGCTCCATAAAGTAAACAAATCGTTCATAGGGCAAACTCTACCTACGCTTTTATAATAAGTTAAATGATGTGCTAAGCTTTTCAACTAATAAATTCAACATGTTTGTAAAACAAAATCTAAAAGAACCAAGGAAAGATTCTTATAAAATTTTGGAGATTAACAATTTACGGGTAATCCGATTAAAATTAGAAGCGTTGTAGGTAATGTATGTATGTATGTAACTATAAACAAAAGTAACAGACATTCTCAGCAGAGCTGACCAACAAAAGTAGCAATGGACAGGCCACATGATACGTGATACGTGACACTCAGGGCAAGTGGAGCAGAGCAATTGCGGAGTGGTATCCTAGAGACGGCCAAAGGAATCGGGGAAGGCAACCGACTCGGGAAGATGACCTGAAAGTGGCAGCCGGACTGAACAGGAGAAAGGTAAACCTAACCCATGGCAGGAGGCAATGGAAAACGTTTTATTCTTTTTATTTTATATATCCCTTGATAGATCGAAATGTTCATTAACTAATAGCTTGGGTACAATTACCAAGTATGACACTCTGGTAAGTTGCAATAGGTAGGTAGGTAGATAACTAGCCGTATTATCGGAGTCCCAAAAAAAATTTTACACTTTTCAAATAAAAAATATTCCTGACCGAAAATTAAACATTAATTGAATAACAAGCTTGGTAGTAGGTATTACATTAGGTAAGATCAATATTATGAATATTTATCTTCCAATGAAAAATGTAATACTTAGGTACCTACTTGAAAAAACATCACGTTCAGAGAAAGGAGCGCGGATCTCGAGAATACTTGCCGTGAATCAGTGAGTGGTGTCGTCACTAGAGAAACATTTGGCATTAACTCGCTTGTTTATTTCGGTGTATGAAAACGCACACCTACCTACCTATTCGGTCTACCGAAACTCTACATCGCTCTGAGAAACTATGCAATCAACGTGCTCCGTTATTATAAACTCTTTGAATATCGACTAACAAATATCTAAATCGTGGGCTCTCTAAAACACTGCTAAAACTAAGTAAATTTCAACGAATATTTACCGAATTATGCGCCATAAGCAAGGATACTTCCTAATATCGGTATAACTAGCACGCTGAGCACTTAGCACTCTGACGGTGACCGAGATGAGGGAGACGGGATCGATCTGCACTCCGTTACACTAGGTCCACTGAGACCTGTCACGTCACACTAGGTCGGTAGGTACTACTTCTGCGGTGGAAGATCGTGTCGGTGATCAGAGCCGGTATGTTTACAACGTTATCACCGGGGTGGGGGGGCGGGGGCAGTCGGGGTCGCACCTGAGATGAGCGGCGGCTCCAGCAGGTTGGGGAAGAAAGCGGGCAGGTCGGACGTGGAGACGGGCGTGTTGAGGTCGGCCACGGAGTGGTGCAGCGGCGGCGGTGGCGCCGGCTTCAGGCAGTCGAAGCTGAGCGGGCCCATGTCGGCCAGCGACAGCAGGTGCGGGTGCTCCGCGTCCGCGCCCATGCCGTCGGGGACCACCTGCTCCTCGGCCCACGGCCCGAGGGGGATCACGTACAGCGCCAGCGTGATGCGGCCGCGCGCGCGGCGTCTCGGCGGGGACTGCCGCCGCGCGCCCCGCTCTTCGCTTTTATCAATGGACTCTCGGTCCCATATTCGGTAGCGGCGCGCGCAGCTCCGCCAATCGCGCGGCGCGCTGCCCCCCCAGCGCTGACGTCACTCCGCCCCGCCCGGCGCCGCCCACCCCCACCCCGAACCCCCACACCCCCCACATCCGAACGAAGCCTCCACTGTACTCTCCCGCTCCCAGCCGCTCAGCTCGCTTAGTTGCGTTGCCTCCGCTCTGAGCTCGCGCTCGACTCTCATCCGCGTTCAATGAGCGATCTATCTTTTTTTTATGCTTCACTAGATTGTATTGAAGTTTAAATTAATTACTCATGATCTTTGCTGAACGTACGGGTTTTATGAATTTAATATCTGAATACTACAATCATATTCGTTCAATCAAATTGGCATAGGTATCGACACATTTTTATCCATTAATTCGAAAAAAAAAAATTGGTTTGCAGATGTGGATGTACTTTTTAATAAGAAAAGACTTGCGTGCTACAGTATAGGTACCACACACCTACCTATTATTTTTATTTGCTTGTAGAAAATATTTTATCTGGAATCAACGCTGGTGCGCAAACTCTAAAGTAAAATAAACCTGATATTTGGAAGATACCTTTGGCTATCTTCCATACCAAAAGTGGAATTTTTCGAAATTCGTTTTAAAGGGGTGAAAACTTTTGTATGCAACTTTTAATGTATAAAGTGATTTGCTTGAAACTCAGTTTAGATATTTTAAATACAAAATAAGAGACACGAGTTTAAGGAATTTTAAAATTTTACCCGTAAGAGGGGTGGAAAGATAAAGTGGGGTTAAGCACGTTTTTGTATGAAGAACTTAGAAGTTTTAAAGAAAGTAGATAGGTATAATCAATAATTTTCACTTGAAGAATTTAAATAATAATATTGAAGTATGTAATAATTAACTGCTCGGTACACCACCAACGAACTCATTTAGGTTTACGAAAAAGTTTTAAATAGTGTTGAAGCCGGAACTGGTATGATGTTCTATGTAGATGCTCCTGGAGGAACTGGGATATCATTTTTGTTTCTTCGTCTTCTATTCAAATATCGAAGCAAACAACACATTGCTTTGGCAGTGACTTCATCCGGGATCTACACGTAGATAAGGTGTATATGTATATTATCTACACGGCTAGAAGGTGGCTCAACAGCTCACTCAGATCTTATATCAGCAAACAAAGGAGCATCGCTCAAATTCTTCAAGACTATAAACGAATTGTATGGGACCTAGGTATGCTTAACGGCGCACATGTCTGAGAGGGTTTGAAGCACTGAACAGAACCTTCAAAGGCATTCGAGACACCAAATGGATATCGGATAGAGTATCTACTCTATTGTTGGCTGGAGACTTCACACGCATAATTCCTGTGATTCCTGAACGAATCGGGCCGTCGAAGTAAATGCATGTAGGTATTCATTTCTGTGGCTACATATTGAAAAGATGTCTCGTACATAAAATATGAGAATGACAACCTACATCTAAAAGGTGATTCTTCCGCTGGAGAAATTTCACAAATTTTGATAGAAATAGGAGAAGTAAAATATTCAGAAGGGAAAGGCAGCTCTCATCAACGTGTTCTGTTGTCATTTGAATCTCAGGAGATGTAATATATCTACTGTTCACGACACAAACGACGCCGTGCTCGTCATTATCTCTTACAATCATTACTATACATTGGATCCTATTAAATTGGTGAATTTCGAATATTCCCATTTTTAAACACCTACCCGACTCTCAATATAGCAAGTTTCTACGACCAGCAGCTTAGGTAGGTTAGGTATACCGTGCGAGCGAAGCCACAAGGGTATGCAAGTCAAATGTTTATCAGGGTGGGTCTGTGCAAATCTAGAGGACAAGAGCATGGTAAATAAAAAAAAAACTGACTGACTCGCTTGCTACGCTTTGCACATGTTCTGTAGTAGGTATTACTTTTTGAGTGATGATGATGATGTTTCAAATTTCCTAAAACGATGCCAGTATATCAGTTTTCATAAAATGTATAGACTTCTATTTAAATTAGTACGTATACGTATACGTATACGCGCCAACGGCAACGTCCTACACATTCACATGCAAGGAATCCAAAAAAGTAGCTTTAGCCCACCTCTGGCCCAGAAAATAATTGAACCAGGGCAGTATCACTTACACATAAAATAAAACGCCAGGAAATAAGCGTTGATCTATCCTGCGCGCTGCGGTGTAAAACGCGGTCCTAGAAATTGGGGCTCAAAGTTTGGAGTAAAATATTGCATATCTCCGAAGCCGTAAATGGTAGACGTTTGAAAATTCGTAGATTGCCATTATCAAATAAGCAATGGCATATTTTAGGGTTTTTTAGAATTTTCAAAATTAATGGGTAGGGGTCAAATATTTAAGTCGACTACCTTTAATATGCTATATCTTTTGAATAGTAACAGGCAGCAGGTTCAAATTTTCAGAGGACATGTATTATCACACTGAATAACCTGAAAAATAATAAAAATATTACAAATATATTAAAAAAGTTTTTATATATTTTTATTTTAGCTCTGTCGTAAAAAATGTAATATCTATCAATTTCTGACTTGATGTGAATATAGTGCTTACTTTAAAAGTATACCAATAAATTATAAAAATCAGTCAAGCGTGAGTTGGAGCCGCACTGAGGCTTCATAACTAACTAACTAAAATAGCCTTTATTTTTTGCCTGGAAATTTGGGTCGAAACCATCGGTATGCATAACAATAGCGGGGAAAGGACATAGCGGGCTACATACGTACACACGTTAAGTAGTGGGAAATGGATGTAGCGGGAAAAGGAAAGAAAGTCTTGACTGACTGGCTGATTCAACTAGAAGCAATTTCAGCTTAAGCCGCAGGTCCTAGAGACGTGCAATTTGGAGGGTGTGTTCTTTGAGGTGTGCAGGTATCCATTAAGAAATAGTTTTTCAAAATTCCACCCCTAACGGAGTAAAAAAGGGGGTTGAGTTTTCCATGAAACTTTTTATGCCCCGGGTCGATTGATTAAAAAATTGGTACCTATACATTATCTTCAATTAAAATTATGAACTCATGCACGTGTAGGTATCACAGTTTTTCCAAAATCATCCCGACCGCGTTCCTGGCTGACTGACTGACTGACTGACTGGTATACAACGCAGAGCCTAGACCGCTGGTCCTAGAGACATGAAATTTGGAGGTTTTTTTGTTATTTTATGTAATGTATAGGTATCCACTAAGAAAGGATTTTACAAAATTCCACCCCTAAGGGGGTCCAATTTAACCCCCTTAGGGGTGGAATTTTATATTAAACTTTTTATTCTTTGGGTCGATTTATTAGAAAATTGGTATACATTCTCTACAATTAAAAATAATGAGACATAGGTATGTATCACAGTTTTTCCAAATCATCCCCTACGCGTTCAAAGTCATGTCATGACTGATTGACTGACTGACTGATATATCAACGCACAGCCTAAACCGCTGGTTGTGCAGACTTTAAACTTAAGAGGGTAGGTGTGTTTGTCTTGGTGTGGTGCGTGGACAGAGTTGTTAATAATTTTAAATAATAAAGTGTAGTGTATCAAATACTTATGGAAAACCCCTATCATAGAGCTATTTCTTTTGAACTGTAAGGTACAAGACGCCGGTTGAAATTTTCGGACCAAAATATTTTCTGACAAATATTAAACTAGAAATTAAAAATAAAAGGGGTTATAAAATCGTTTCTTGTTTAATAAAACGATTTTATAAATTTATATTTCCCACCTAAATCAAACTTGGTGTAAATGTAGTGCATTATTTGAGGTAAATAAATAGTAAAAACTGGTCAAGCGTGAGTTAGTCCCGCGCTACCACTTCGTAGAACCTAAACTATGGGTTGTATGAAATATGGGTTGGCACCCTCGGTTCAAACGGTTCCTCGCCTCGGTTCGGTGCAAGGAGAGATAGACTGGGATTTAGAAATCTAGAAAATTGCAAGCTAACAGAGGCTTTGCCTAAATTGTCTGACCAGTCAAGTGCAGTTCTGTCACACACACCGAGGGCGTGTGACAGAACTGCAACCCATATGAATTGGTAGCGCTCGTCCAACTCACGCTTGGCCAGTTTTTAACATTCATTTACCTCAAATAATGCACTATGTTTACACCAAGTTTTATTTAGATAGGAATGAACAATTTATAAAATCATTTCATGTGTGGGTGCCATTTATTGATAATTTCTTGTTAAATATTTGTCAGTTCTGAAAATTTCAATCTGCTTCTTGGAACAGGTCAAAATATATAGCTCTTTAAAGGGGTTTTCCATAAATATTGGACACCTACTCTTTATTTTTGAAAATTCTTAAAAACCCTTAACACACACCAAGACAAACATACCCTCTGAGTTTAAAGTCTGTACAACCAGCCAGCGTTTGTGCGTTGATATATTAGACAGTCAGTCAATCAGTCATGACTTTGAACGCGTGAGGGATGATTTTGAAAACTGTAATACATGTGTCTCATAATTTTCATTGAAGAGAAAGTATACCAAGTAATCAATCAATCGACCCAGGGAATATTTTTTTTTATAGAAAATTCAACCTCCTATTTCTCTACTTAGGGGTTACATTTTGAAAACCCCTTTTTAGGATTGAAGGTTTCCTAAAAAAGGGGTTTTCAAAATTACAAAGAATTCACAATTTTGTGTCTCTAGGTCTCTTAACCACTATTATATTATATTATTACACATCATATTATATTATTATTACATTACAATCATTTATGTAGGTACCTACATAAATGATTATATGAGTTGACCTCTAGACGGACATGTCTATCGAAGCGCTAGGCTATCGAAGCTTCATCCTAGAGCTAGGATGAAGCTAGATGGCGCTGTGTGAAATTACTGTCCTGTAATATTAATACAATATTTAATCTGAAAACCTCATCCTTGCATAGGTCTGTCCAATGGTCTAGTTTTGGTCACAAGACCGAAACAAGACCATTGGACAGACCTTGTGACTCACAAGCTGACCCAATTTACTAAACAAGTTAACAATTGTATGGTCTGTGGGGAGGCTGATATTAGTGATCCCCCATTGGTATGCATATGTAGGTACCTAGGTAGGTATGTGAAGTACTTAGCACGCGATGCTCGGCGCAGTGCGTGAGGACCTGAGGAGATTTACGAACGTTCCCGAAAATAAACGTCAACATGAAATAGGTAGTTAAGTTACTTGCAGGTAGGTATAATGATGTCGTCGTTTGTGATGGTACATACCATTCTGTTTGTTAAATCAAGTCGCTCGATATATTTCCTATGAGATATTTGTGAAGGCATTGCTCGTGTTGGTAGCGCCAGGATGGTGAAGGCCGAACTAGGTCGCTGGCATGACTGTAGTTTGTTTGTTTGTATATAATGTAGGTAGATCAGTCGCTGGACTACCGCGGTCGCTGCGGCGGGGGTGGCGGCGCGAGGCGAGACTCGCCGACGCGACCGATGCCCGGGCCCACATGCACCGCTAACCCAATTACCGCGTAACGGATGATAAAGAAAAATAACAAACCCACGATTTGAACCGTCTAATTATAGCGCGCTATTTGCGGGTGCGCGGGCGCATAGCGTGGCCGCGATGTCAGGGCTATTCCTGGGCGTCAGGTGACGCCGCGCCGCCGCGGACGTACCGGCTCGTACGACGCGGACAGTCGAGTGCTCGCCAGGTGACTCACACCGGCGTCCCACTGCCGACCGCAGCACTGGCTAATATTAACTTGACTGCTTTTGGTTCGGAGTCCGGAGGCGGGGTTCTATTTCGGAGCGATTAGGTACTTGTTGTCTATTTCGATCGCGCTGTTTGTTTCTGGCTCACTTGTGGAGTAGTCGTTGTTCGTAGTCGCGATCACGAGACAGATGTAGGTAGGTATCCTGGTGGTGGCGATGTACCCACCGTCCACCTGCACCTTGACAGCCCCATGTTGACCTATCACGGAGAAACCATATCGCTGAGAAATGGTGAATCGGAAAGCGTTCACACGCAAAGCTCTCTATGTCAATAGGATGTCGATCACCTATTTCGCGGCTATCGAGTGACGGCTATCGATTATTATTGATTGTGGTTGATGGCAAACATCTTGTGTGGAGTGCCGTGATATGTCACGGTGAGTGTCACGAAGTGGAGTAGGTACCTACGTGCAAACAGCGTCGTATCTTCCCACGGCGGCGGTAGCTGTGGGAGGCGCTCTGCCAGCACTGGTCAGTTCACTGACATGACACTCCTAAACAATCTACGATACTTCCTGTAGCTTGCTATTTAGACGAGGGCCGCGCCTTTGACCATCCTCTCTCGTACGTAGCTCTGATCTAACCCCTAATGATTTTTTAACATTTTCCTATAATTACGTTTTAAAAACTAAAGAAAATCGACTTCAGTGAAGAGTATTTAATTTCGGTTACCTAGATGACGTATTTTTTCCAATTATTTTCATTTGAAATCCAAACTACGTACTGAACCGTTTTTGATAAAATTTCTATGGGACCAATTTAAATGTACACATATTCTTTCAAATAAAAAATAAAATCGGATAATAAATGATGGAGGTCTTAGTTAATAAACATAAATAAAAGTATTTTAATTTATTTATCAAACCTTGCGTTTATAGGCTTCCGTACATGAAGTTTATACGCACACATATTGAGAAAATATTCTATGTTACTTTAAATACCGTCACTTACAATACAAATACTTCTTTAGGTTTTCCTGTAATCTATAGGTGAATAACTATTTTGTGTATTTTTAGTTTACGTTACAAGTCTTTCATATGTTTACTTAATTTCAACTCAATCGAACCAGTCGTTTTGAAGTACGTTGGACTGTGCAGATGGACGGGCAGACAGACAGACACCCGCATGATCCTAAAAGGGATCCGTTTTAACCTTACTTTTACAATATACACCTTAAAAATACCCAAATCGCTTAAAATGAAGTCCTACCACCAACCAAACCGAGCACTACATTGTACTCTTCATGGGGATTGAACCCGGGACCTCTGGATCTGACACCATTGGTCGAACCTCTACACCAACGGAGGCGGTTTAATAGAACTTATTTAACAAAAGTGTAAAGTGTGCTTTCATTGCACCTTAGGTACTTAAGCATCCATTTTATCAATCTCTCTTTATTCACCTGAGTGATCGAGGCACTCTCTCGTTGCTAACTCTCATTCTATGAAAAACCAAAATGAGAGCAAATCACCAAACCAGCGACTGTACGTCATACCACTACGGGTAGAAAACCATAAGTCACCTTTTACTGAGATGATACAAAGGTTGAAGTCGTTTTGAAAAGCGCTTTCAAAACCGTTGCTTTAGTAGTCGTGATTTTAAAATCTACCTTTTTTTCTACTTTACGACATCCGTGGGCTGGAGAGAGCCCACGGATGTCGTAAAGTCAACGAAGGGACTTCACTTTTTCGATGTGTAAAAAAACTTCAACTACAAGCACTAATCTGCAAAAAATAAATAGACCAGGTATATCTTATAAACCGCCCCTAATAATGTCAAAAATAAACTAACTTTAAAATGTGCAATTATTTCATATGATATTTCACGTTTTCACAAATTTTCAAGGCTTTAATCTTATTTACCCCTTTTGCAACCCTTAATTTAAATAAAGGTTATCAGTAACTAAAAAAAAGTTTAATGTGAAGTCAACCCCCTTTATCTTGTAATACCATACCAAGCGTTTTACGCTCCTAATGAGCCCCTTTGTTACAAAAACCCACCTCTATTGAAAAGGTTTATATTTTATGAATTTGCAGCCGATACTCTTTCAAATGACACCCAACAAGCTAAAAATCTTCTTGTCTCACTTCACACCGCTATTTCTCAAAAACAACCCTAGTGTCAAAAAAATCCTCATACCCATTGATGAGCATAATTATTCAAAATTTTGAATTGATCGGATCAGCCATTCAAAAGATATGGGTGAAAAATTGTCTTTCTTCTCACCCGATATCTCAAAAACAACCCTCCTTATCGAAAATCCCCTACGACAATCAATTTCTATTTATCTTTTTGCAATTTAAATTTCATGAAAATCGAAAAAATCGTCGAGAGGGTCTTGTGTTGGAATGTTTTGTTATCGCCATTACGTGCCCTTGAAACATTAAATACTTTCGGAAAAAATAATTAGTTAATGTACAAAAACTGGCACATCTGTCACAATAATAATATTGCAAGTATTGTATTCATGTTTCAGAAAAAAAAACTTTTTCTTATATATATTTATTTATTTAAAACATTACATCTATCAATTATCAAAAACAAATTGCCCTGATTCCATTCCCGCAATTTTACTCATAAAGTGCGCAGACAGTTTAGCTCTACTACTGTTTATACTTTTCGATAGGTCGATAAATGAAAGCTACGAGTATGTACCTAATATCTGGAAGTCAGCTTTTGTATCTCCTGTGCACAAAAAAGGCCCAAAGATAACGTCACAAACTACAGACCGATATCTAAACTATGTATCGTTGCGAAGCTTTTTGAATGTATTGTATATGAGCAAATTTACGCATCCTTAAAAAATAAATTCCAGTCTCCAACCTTATTTTACTTAATGATAATTTAACTGAAGCCATGTGTAATGCCTATCAGACGGATGTGGTCTATACAGCATACAGCAAAGCATTTGACCGAATAGACCACAGTCTGATATACAAGCTATCTCTAGATGGAATTCGGGGCGACCTTCTGAGGTGGTTTGCATCATACGTCCAAAGCAGATCACAAGTAGTTGTGCTGAGTAACTTTACTTCTAAGGTGGATGAGTGTTCCAAGCGGTGTACCTCAGGGATTACTATTGGGACCTCTTCTTTTTCTTATTTTTATTGCCGATATTGACACAAGTTTTCTTAATTCTTCGGTACTTTCCTTTGCCGGTGATATGAAAATTATGAAAACAATCACCTGTCAAAATGATGTTGCTCTTCTTCAAGAAGACCTAAACCGCCTTATTGCCTTTTGTCTGGAAAATATATTAGATCTTAATGCGACCAAATGTAACGTTATTACATTCACCAGAAAAATTAAAATTATTAAAGCAAATTATTATCTAAAAGCGCATATCTTACAATGAGTTGTCATGTTTCCTCAATTGTTAAAAAAACATCAAGAGCCATGGGCTTTATCATGCGGTCCTCTAAGAATTTTAAAAACATAAAAACTGTAAAATTTCTCTATAGTAGTTATGTGAGATATCATTTGGAATACGCTTCCCAAATATGGAACCCTTCCTATAGCTTATATGATAGAATAGAAAATATTAAAAGTAAATTCTTGCGCTTCCGTAATTTTAAAATGAAAAAATATGAATCTGACTACTAATTTAACTGCGCCAAACAGTACCTCCTTCCCCTTTTCCTTCGTCGAAACTTCGCTGATGTAGTCTACCTTTCGAGAATTATAAGTCTTCTTGATAAAATCAGGCTATATGCGCCCCACCTTAGAAATAATAATCTTTTCTACCTTCCCACAGTTTCTACGAATTATCGCCAACATGCCTTTATCTATCGTGCAAGTAAATTATTGAACAATTTCAATTTTAAGCTTGACCTTGACCCTTTCTATAACAGCACCCGTTCCCTTAAAAATATAATGAACAAACCTTTTTCTCTGCCTATTTGCCTTGTTTGTTTGTTTGTTTGTTTTTTTATTTGTTTGTTTGTTTGTTTGTTTGTTTGTTTGTTTGTTTGTTTGTTTGTTTGTTTGTTTGTTTGTTTGTTTGTTTGTTTGTTTCTTACTTTCTTACTTTCTTTCTTTATTTATTTCTTTATTTCTTTCTTTATTTCTTTCTTTATTTCTTTCTATTAACTTTATTAACACTGTTTCTATTTGTGGAGACCGTTAATTGGTTTTTTGTTTATTAATTGCCAACAATGTTTTTATTAGGTCTTCGTAAAAAAAAAACAGATTAGACTAATACAATAGAGTAGTCATCAGAAATAATTATTTGACTTGTTCGGTCTCATCCGATGCGAGCAGTGTCGTCTTCCTTCTCTACTCCTACTTGATACTAGATACTAGGCGAGGTGTTCGTTGGCTGACGATACACCAGATACTAGGCGAGGTGTTCGTTGGCTGACGATACACCAGATACTAGGCGAGGTGTTCGTTGGCTGACGATACACCAGATACTAGGCGAGGTGTTCGTTGGCTGACGATACACCAGATACTAGGCGAGGTGTTCGTTGGCTTACGATACACCAGATACTAGGCGAGGTGTTCTTTGGCTTCTCATAAACTAAATAAGTACGAAAACTATTAATCTGAATTGGAGAACGTAAAACCTCCAACTTAACCCTCGAGTGTCATAAAAATTGACGAGGGAATTTAAAGAAGTGGGTTGTGTGACGTGTGAGTGTGATGGAAGCGGCGAGTGGTCATCCGGCCAGCAGTGCAGCAGCAGTAGCTAACAATACCGCCGCCGCCGCCGCCGCCGGCGATCGCGCTTTCCTTCGCTGAGTCACCGAAGCCTTATCTCTTTGTAATTAGATGAGCCCACTTGTTGGTCCCCAGAGGCCGGGGCTCAGCCAGGCGCATACTTTCAATCTGATCTCTGCATATTTGAGACTTATCGCATATATCGCGTATCGCTAAAAAAATATTGTCCTTCTTTTTGCTGGCTTAAAATTTAAAAATACTTAATATGTAGTTGTTTATAGTTGAAATTGCAACAAGTCGTCAGTATAACCTTGTTCCTCTCGCCACGACTCGAGCCACGAGCCGTGAGTATAACCTTGTTCCTCTTGCCACGACTCGAGCCACGAGCCGTGAGTATAACCTTGTTCCTCTTGCCACGACTCGAGCCACGAGCCGTGAGTATAACCTTGTTCCTCTCACCACGACTCGAGCCACGAGTCGTGAGTATAACCTTGTTCCTCTCGCCTCGACTCGAGCCACGAGCCGTGAGTATAACCACGCAGCACTCGGACAAGGTTCTATCTACGTATATACCGGAGATTTCCGAAATGTGTGCCTCCCGTTTTATGTAAATTGAGTGATGTCAAGAGGTGCTTTCAATGTATTCCTACAGGTCTCTAAGAATGCTCTTTTCTGTTTTTCCTTTGCCCGAGGGGCCACAGTAGCGATCACTTGAACTAAATAAAACTTGTAGTTCTTTCAAGATCTTTGCCCTGAGGTTAAACGTTGGAGTGTTCGAGTCCAGAGCGAACAGGTCCCTTATGACAAGCGTGTTCCATCTTAGGCCACACGTTTGCACAAACAGCACACATTTCAGTTACAGTAATCTCGTAACGTGAGTGAACGGATCCTAGCACGAAACATATCATCCACTGACGTAGGTACCTACCTAGGTACAAACACCATGGAAAGTGGATGTTTACTTCGTATTTATAGATCCTGTGTAACGTTATGTTATGTTGTGCGTAACGTTACGCTCGTGTGACGTCGAAGATAACTCGCATTCCATTCAGAGGGATTAGCAGCGTTCGGTGCTTGGTCAGCGATACAAATAGATCTCTTGCGTTGTAGGTGTCGGTGTCGGTGTCGGAATGAGTGACGCGGACAGATCCACGAGCTCTGTGTGTCAAACATCTCCTTTGGAACCATACAAATACAATACGTAGGTAGGTACTAGGTACCTTAACTTTTTTTTTTCTTTTTTTTTCGATGGGTCGGCTCTTGACCACGAAACTTACACAGGTAAGAATGAGATCTACGATGGAGCGAGCCTACCTAGAAAGTGCCTATTACCTCTCTTCTTGAAGACATTAGGGTCGTAGCACAGCGGAAAAACAGACGCTGGGAGCTTATTCCAAGTTCTTGCAGTGCGCACAATAAAAGATTCTTGAAAGCGTTTAGTTCTTATGCGTGGGATATCAACCAGGTGAGGATGATAATAGGTGTAATAGTAAGGTGTAAAATGTAATTACCTAAATACAATGTCAACTTACTAATTATAGGGGAAGCAGTTGGGTTACATAACGACCGTTACAAACGGTCTATAATCGACCGATTCAGACCACCTACGAGACATAAGCCCATGACACTTGGCTGCATTGTGCCACGAAGACTAGCTGGCCGAAATAAGAGCCTCGTCAAATCGTCTAAGTAATCGCCTAAATCAAAATCCTATTAATGTAACGTAGTTACCTATTATGACAGATTAGCATTTATTATTTTAAGACACAAGTAGCGCGGCTCACGTCCTGCACTGCCTGATGCCACTAAACCTATTTGCAGATGAGAACCTACCTACCTTACTCCCACAAATAAATTAGCCAACAATATAAATACCTGGTAATTCTATGGCAGATAACATTCCTCTCGTAGATACAACACTTACTACAACGTGCTAGCTGCGTTCCTCGCTAACAGATTAGCCACGGATATAAGAAAGTTATATTTTCTCCAGAATTTTCCGCAAACTGCTAGTTCCTCACGTAATTTGTATGCATACATAGTTATGAGTCCCTTTAAGCGAGCCGGCGGCGGCGGCGAGGGGTGCTATGACGTCACACGCCCCCTTCCCCCGACCGTCGCTACCCACCCCCCGCACCCCGTGTCGTGACGCACAGCTGACTCCTCACTTAATTTCCCGATTGTACCTACAAAGTACGTTTGATAAGTACTTTTGGAGTCGGTTGTCGATCACGCACCTCATGATTGTCTGTTTACGGTTACAATAAGGTGTTCGTGGGGTTCATCCACAGGTCGTCGTCATCGCATCGCTCAGAGCATTGCTAGCTCCTACACAACACAAACTGGTTGTGTCCAAGTATAAAACGGGACTTGTATTTCCACCAGCTGTAAGCTGCTCGGGAAGTGCGAAGTAGGTACCTACTTCTTACTAACGAGGCATTTCATTAGCCTACTGAACTCTCTACTGGTACGACTTTCACAAAATAAAGTATCTCGATCTCTTGATCAAGCACAATATTGTTCTGCCCTGGGGATCGCACCCGGGGATCTGAAACCGGTAGGCAAACCACAAGACCACAAGGGCGGTAAACAAACCACAAGACCACAAGGGCGGTAAACAAGTGATATCACAATAGATAGCTAATTGATTCAGGCGTTATTTTGCGGAGATCCATATTTAATATAAATAAAATCTGAAATATATAAATAAAATCTGAAAACAGAAAAAAATAAATAGTAATAAATCCGCCGAGCTCTGCGCTGCAAGCTTGCAGCTCGGAGCGACAACACGTCCGCAGAGCGCTAGTCAGTCAGGAGCGACAACACGTCCGCAGAGCGCTAGTCAGTCAGGAGCGACAACACGTCCGCAGAGCGCTAGTCAGTCAGGAGCGACAACACGTCCGCAGAGCGCTAGTCAGTCAGGAGCGACAACACGTCCGCAGAGCGCTAGTCAGTCAGGAGCGACAACACGTCCGCAGAGCGCTAGTCAGTCAGGAGCGACAACACGTCCGCAGAGCGCTAGTCAGTCAGGAGCGACAACACGTCCGCAGAGCGCTAGTCAGTCAGGAGCGACAACACGTCCGCAGAGCGCTAGTCAGTCAGGAGCGACAACACGTCCGCAGAGCGCTAGTCAGTCAGGAGCGACAACACGTCCGCAGAGCGCTAGTCAGTCAGGAGCGACAACACGTCCGCAGAGCGCTAGTCAGTCAGGAGCGACAACACGTCCGCAGAGCGCTAGTCAGTCAGGAGCGACAACACGTCCGCAGAGCGCTAGTCAGTCAGGAGCGACAACACGTCCGCAGAGCGCTAGTCAGTCAGGAGCGACAACACGTCCGCAGAGCGCTAGTCAGTCAGGAGCGACAACACGTCCGCAGAGCGCTAGTCAGTCAGGAGCGACAACACGTCCGCAGAGCGCTAGTCAGTCAGGAGCGACAACACGTCCGCAGAGCGCTAGTCAGTCAGGAGCGACAACACGTCCGCAGAGCGCTAGTCAGTCAGGAGCGACAACACGTCCGCAGAGCGCTAGTCAGTCAGGAGCGACAACACGTCCGCAGAGCGCTAGTCAGTCAGGAGCGACAACACGTCCGCAGAGCGCTAGTCAGTCAGGAGCGACAACACGTCCGCAGAGCGCTAGTCAGTCAGGAGCGACAACACGTCCGCAGAGCGCTAGTCAGTCAGGAGCGACAACACGTCCGCAGAGCGCTAGTCAGTCAGGAGCGACAACACGTCCGCAGAGCGCTAGTCAGTCAGGAGCGACAACACGTCCGCAGAGCGCTAGTCAGTCAGGAGCGACAACACGTCCGCAGAGCGCTAGTCAGTCAGGAGCGACAACACGTCCGCAGAGCGCTAGTCAGTCAGGAGCGACAACACGTCCGCAGAGCGCTAGTCAGTCAGGAGCGACAACACGTCCGCAGAGCGCTAGTCAGTCAGGAGCGACAACACGTCCGCAGAGCGCTAGTCAGTCAGGAGCGACAACACGTCCGCAGAGCGCTAGTCAGTCAGGAGCGACAACACGTCCGCAGAGCGCTAGTCAGTCAGGAGCGACAACACGTCCGCAGAGCGCTAGTCAGTCAGGAGCGACAACACGTCCGCAGAGCGCTAGTCAGTCAGGAGCGACAACACGTCCGCAGAGCGCTAGTCAGTCAGGAGCGACAACACGTCCGCAGAGCGCTAGTCAGTCAGGAGCGACAACACGTCCGCAGAGCGCTAGTCAGTCAGGAGCGACAACACGTCCGCAGAGCGCTAGTCAGTCAGGAGCGACAACACGTCCGCAGAGCGCTAGTCAGTCAGGAGCGACAACACGTCCGCAGAGCGCTAGTCAGTCAGGAGCGACAACACGTCCGCAGAGCGCTAGTCAGTCAGGAGCGACAACACGTCCGCAGAGCGCTAGTCAGTCAGGAGCGACAACACGTCCGCAGAGCGCTAGTCAGTCAGGAGCGACAACACGTCCGCAGAGCGCTAGTCAGTCAGGAGCGACAACACGTCCGCAGAGCGCTAGTCAGTCAGGAGCGACAACACGTCCGCAGAGCGCTAGTCAGTCAGGAGCGACAACACGTCCGCAGAGCGCTAGTCAGTCAGGAGCGACAACACGTCCGCAGAGCGCTAGTCAGTCAGGAGCGACAACACGTCCGCAGAGCGCTAGTCAGTCAGGAGCGACAACACGTCCGCAGAGCGCTAGTCAGTCAGCAGCAACACTATATTTCCTGAGGATGCCTCGTGTAGAGGCGAAATACGTGTCGATTTGTTTTTTTCAGAGAGATTTGGCGGATTTATTACTAAATATTTTTTCTGATTTTAGATTTTATTTTGATATCACAATATATAATTACATATTGTCACAAGTAACTTACAAAGATTTAAAACTGATTTATGCCATATTCGTCCCGAATTTTCGGCCCACGAATTTTTAACATTGAAGGTAGGTACTGATAGGTAGGTACTAGTATATTCACTGCTTAGATTTACTAGTAGTTCACCCCGAACTGAGATCTCGTGATGTTAGGTTTGCAACGGAAATTATTTCTCAAATAGAACGTAATTAACAAACGATAAAATTGTGCTTTCATTACACCTTTCTCACCTTACTTAAGCACTTTTTTCTCGAACTCTCTTTATTCACCTAAGTGTTCGATACTCTCTTGTTGCTATCGTAATGTTATATCTTTTCTAACATAAAATAAATAAAAAGGTTGATGTCGTTATGAAAAGTGCTCTCAAACCTGTTGCCTTAGTAGTCGTGGTTTAAAAATCTACCCCTCCAGCCCACGGATATCGTAAAGTCAACCAAAAAGGCAGCAGTTTTTTTCTTTGTGTAAGCAAAACTTTAACTGTGAGCACCAATCTTGTCTGCTAATAGATTATTATAATTCTCGGATTTTATGTACACCCTTCCCTATGAGTAAACAACAATAGATAATGAAACTCATTTTGAAATCTGGAGTAGCAATCCCTATTACATATATGATGTTTCATGTTTTAACAAATTTTCAAGACTTCAATCTTATTTACCCTTGTTGCAACCCTTAAGGTAAATACAGGTGGTTTCAGCAAATCAAAAGAAAGTGAATTGTGAAGTTAACCCCCTTTAATAGTCTACTATACAAGACAAACACCTACAACACCCCTAGTAAAAAGTAAATATATATATTTTATGAATGTGTAGTCGATACTCTTTCAAATGACTCCCCACAAGCCAAAAATCTTCTCATCTCACTTACCACTACTATTTCTCAAAAACGACTAAATCCTCATGCCGATTGATGAATATTCATATAATCTCTGCATGTTCAAAGTTTTGAATTGATCGGATTAGCCATTCAAAGGATATGGGCGAAAAATTGTATTTATTTTCACCCCAATATCTCAAAAACTAAAAAAAATAAATAAATAAATCGTTTATTTCTGAACAATTTACAGATTGGTACTTATAATTAAGAGAGAAGTTACGTTAATTTTAGGTATATTATTAGGGTATTTAATTACACAGTTAAGGTGCATAATAGCACCTACTACTTATAATATGGTTTTTGTAACCGTTAATTATATCCCTTCATGTTAAGCAGTACCACAGGTAGGCTCTGTTCCTCCCACTAGGACTAGGTAGTCTGTGTAGTGAGATCACA
The DNA here is from genome assembly GCA_951394065.1 of Venusia cambrica. Lineage (NCBI taxonomy): Eukaryota > Metazoa > Arthropoda > Insecta > Lepidoptera > Geometridae > Venusia > Venusia cambrica. The sequence goes on from OX596058.1 coordinate 366,999, forward strand.
GGGTCTTGCCAAACGGCCTCTTACTTTCTAACAGAATATTCATCACGTAATATTAGGTCCTTACATATGAAATTGGCGTTTTGTCGTACTGGCCACTTTGATCTTAAATATCTCCTCTTTGGTTAGGAATTCCAAATTCAAATTTAAACAGCTATTTACTCATGCATTTGTGTTTCGAAAACCGTAATTCATTTGTTTTTTTTTCTTTTGCTTTTTTTTTCTGCGTCACTCATTTCACAAAATGGAAAACTTAAAATATCGCATTATTTACGAGTACGAGTTCCACCGTGGCACCAGTGCTGCAGAAACGGCTCGAAGGATTAATGATGTGTATGGTGGTGGTGTCGCAAAAGAAAACACGGTGCGTTTTTGGTTTCAACGCTTTCGTTCTGGAAATTTCGACCTGCAGAACAAGCCCCGTGGACGGCCGGAGACCAAGGTCGATAATGATGAATTGAAGGCTATTGTGGAAGCAGATCCATCGCAAACCACATCACAGTTAGCTGCAGGCTGCGGTGTTAGTGACAAAACCGTTTTAATCCACTTGAAGCAAATTGGGAAGGTGAAAAAGCTTGAAAGGTGGGTACCTCATGAATTGAGTGAAGCAAACCGACAAACGCGCGTCGACTGCTGCGTTACATTACTCAACCGGCACAATAATGAAGGAATTTTAAATCGGATCATTACATGTGATGAAAAGTGGATCCTGTACGATAATCGTAAACGCTCATCGCAATGGCTGAACCCTGGTGAACCAGCAAAATCTTGCCCCAAGCGAAAATTGACTCAAAAAAAGTTACTTGTAAGCGTTTGGTGGACTAGTGCCGGTGTCGTACACTATAGCTTTCTTAAATCTGGTCAGACGATTACGGCTGATGTCTATTGTCAGCAACTGCAAACCATGATGGAAAAGCTCGCTGTTAAACAACCGAGACTTTTCAATCGCTCTACGCCACTGCTGCTTCAAGACAACGCTAGACCACACACGGCCCAACAGACGACTACCAAATTAGAGGAGCTTCAATTGGAATGTCTAAGACATCCACCGTACTCTCCGGACCTTGCTCCAACAGATTACCATTTTTTTCGAAATTTGGATAACTTCTTGCAAGGAAAAAAATTCAATTCCGATGAGGCAGTCCAAACCGCTTTCAAAGATTTCATTGATTCCCGTCCGAATGGTTTTTTTTGTAAAGGGATCAATGAACTACATATAAGATGGCAAAAGTGTATAGATAGCAATGGTACATACTTTGATTAATAAAATATATTTTAATATGAAAAAATTGCCTTTATGTTCCTCCCATACAAAACGCCAATTTCATATGTAAGGACCTAATATAAAAAAATTGTGAGTCATAAGGACAGCAATATATAATTAAGTACAATACAGTCAATAAAAATAAAATAAAAATATCTTCAACAAACAAATTAATAATGCCATGTAGGTGTATATGTATGTATGGTGATTGGTGTGTATATAATTGTAATGGTATGTAAGTTTGTAATATGTAATATGTGCACAGTGTAATGTAAGTGTGAGTGATTGCATGTTTAGTGTAGTGAATGTAAATGTACTTGAGTTTAGATATTGTGTGAAATTATTTTAAGTTTACTAAAAGGTTTTCTGTGTCGTCGTAGCCTAGGTTTTGTAGATAATTTGTGAGGATCAGTTTTAGTTTATATTGACTTAATGTCACAATGGTTGCGTATTTGCTAATTATATTGTATAGCCGTGGCCCAATAACATTAAATGATTTTGCTCCAAACATTATTTTATAACTTTGGCCTTCAAAAAGTTTGTCTTTTCTTCGTTTTCGATTGTATTTGTCAAGTATTTCTTTGGTTACTAGAGAGTGCTGCCTGGTGACTACTGATTTATATAAAAGCTGTCTGACATTAAGAACTGAGCATTCTTTGTATAGTGTGTCAGTAGAATAACGTCTCGGCTTGAATGTCATTACTTTTAAAAGGGCTCGTTGTGATCTTTCTAATGTCAGGAGAAAGGTTTTCGCTGCGGCTCCCCAGGCAGTATTGCAGTATGTGAGAATGGATTGTGCGAGACAGTAATATACTTTAGTAATAGACTTATAATTCAAGACATGTCTAAGATGCTTAAACACGTAAATCAGTTTTGTTATTGGTGTTGATACACTTTGAATATGCTTATCCCATTTTAAGTGTTTGTCGAGGATAACACCTAGGTATTTTATGTTGTCAGTGTGTTGGAGGCTAGGGTAGAGTAGGACGTGATATGTCATTAATTTTAAGCTGGATTGAATGTTTTGGTTGAGAGATGAGATGAGGCCCTTATTAGCCATAGTTTCTACTTGCTTCCACGACTTACCATGAAACAATAACACAGTGTTGTCAGCATATGTTACAACTTTACCATTTTGTAAATTCATGTCACACAGTTCATCAATGTACTATAAGAAAAGCGTTGAAAAACTACCCCACTAATGAAAAATCCCCCGCGACAATCAAATTCTATTTACGTTATCTCTATTCAGTTTTAATTTCATGAAAATCGGTTATTTCATTCGAGAGTTATGCCGTCACAAACATTGCCAAATATATACACACATACATACATACATACATTATATATAGTGCCGGATTTCCCAACTTAATTCAGAGATCTCGTTCGCTTCGCTCACTCGATCAATTATGTAACATTTGCATGGGCATTGCATTGCAACATAAAATAAATGAAAACATAAGTAGGTACTTAAAATGTTTGCATTAATTGAATGAATATACTTAGCTCAAATTACAAGTGCGCGAGCAATCGTGGCACAACACGGTAACACTCCTGCTAATGTCTTACTTTTAAAAAGACAGTAAGTACATAGTGCAGGTAAGTGGAGGAGTCGCATGACGCTGTAACCTCCTACCTAATAGGTAGAAAGTATCATCCTCGGAAACGGTGCAACATGCGCTAAAACATTTACATGGTTTGTCACCGACGCGACGCGACTGCAGCTCTCATGCGGTGTTTCAAAGTCACGCAGAGGCATTGGGGAGAGTTTCTCTTTTGTTGGAGTCTCATTAGGTAGGCCCGTGATAGATCCAAACCAGGAAATCCGGATGAAAAACGAAGTGACCGATAACAAGGGTAGGTAAAGTTTAATATGATGAATGACGCGTGAAAATATCCCAAATGTACGGAACTGCTCTGATTACTGAACCTTAATGAGAACCACGCGTTGTTCTCGCGACTGATCCGACCCGATGATGCGTCTAGATATACGTCTGCGTACATCGGACGCAGGCAACACTAATCGATGGCGTCATCGGTTCAAGTGACAATCAAAAAATAAAGCCTATCCGGCGGCGGCGGCGGGCGGCGGCGGCGGGCGGCGGCGGCGGGCGGCGTGCGTCAAATCTACCTGTTGAAACATATTGCCCTTGTGCGGTAACCTTTGGGAGGCCGCTGGCAATCGATGCTATGACGTCCAACCTCATTCATAAAGGGGGGTTATCCCCCTACCCCCTGGCCCCTGCCCGTCCCACGAGTCTACTTCCCCTGCCGGATTCCATGAATGGCGCACACCAATACATCGCTATGTGAGAGTAGGTACCTACCTATCTTCCGATACAAACAGCCCGCTGCTTCTGACGCATGCAGCTGTAATGGAAACGTCTACAACTCCTGTTGTTATGTACACTGCTATTGAAAATAACGGTTTCCGGTTCCTTTATTTATATGAATGGTAAGCTGACTAGCGGGTATTACTGACATGGTAGGTAGGTTATATACTTCCAAGACTATTCAAAGTGTTTTACTTACGTTCAATTTTTTATATGTATCTCTACTCTACATAGATAGATAGGTGAGTATAGTCTTTTGTTTGTGTATAGAATTATGTAAGTAATATCATTACATGAACTATATTTATCAGTAAATTTTGTCACAATTAGGTACAATTACGTGAGCAGTAATATATAATACAGACCTTGAAGTAGCCATAATAACATAATAACTCCCCATCGGGACAAAGGGACTGCTATATCAATATTAAAAATATGCTATATCTGTAATTTATGATTTTCAAAATAAATATGCTTAGATAATTGATTTGCACCAAAGTGAGCCTCGGCTGGGCGACTCCTGGCCTTGATGTTACCAGCATCACGTGTACATGTACAGGGGAGTGTACAGGGCGTACATGTACATTAGACATGCGCCTGCGAGCTGCGAGTGTTACACTTGCACTACCTAACACAATCGCCGTAGCCCGGAGACGACTTCTGCCTGTATCGTTATGGCGGTTGATCACTTTGCCTTCATCTCATCTAGACTGATAGTTAAGTAATAAAACGGAACTACAAGAAGCATTCGTGTTTTGTCAAAGTCATCGGTCAATACTTTATTGATTTGATTATTTTTATTTGGTACCTACCTAATTTCATTAATTCATTCATTCACACACATTCATCAAATATGTTTACAGATATCTATTTATCATGTGATATACAATTTTATACGTTTTTAAACAGGTTCTGCCTTAATACTTGGTGGTTATCTACCTACTACAGCCTTTATAAATTATGTTGTAATCGTCAAAGTACAGATAAAAATCTTAAAAAAAATTGCCAGTTCAAGTAAAAGTCAGTCCCCAAAGATCAATTATGTTTTTCTGGGAACTCTTTTCTATTTTTAGAGTCATACAGAGCTAATAGTAAACATCGAAAGCATTGTCTTCTAGCAGGCACCCGCCACCCGCCTAGGTATTGAATACTAGATCAATGCATGGAGCGGAGTTTCAATAGATAGTACCTACCTACCTACTCCCCTATGGAGGTGGGCGCCGCGTCCAAAAAAGTCAGCGGCGGCGCGCCGGTCATAGTTAGTCAGCGGCGGCGTGACGCCGGCGGCGGCGTGGCAATTTTTTTTTTTTTTATTGGTACTTATTAAAACTAGCTCCAAATGTTCAACTACGGCGCAAATGACTCCTCCTTGCTTTTCGCTATCTTTGCTGGGTTATGTACCTACTGTCTAATCAATATAGGATCATAATCATAAACTCTTTGTAAATACACCTTCACATTACACACAAGGCAGGACTTTAAAAAGAAACTTCCACGCACTAAACTTAGGCAAACGTGTTTACATTACAAGTGCAAGCTGCATTCTGGCGGGTAATTTCGCTCATTTTTTATATAGATGATAGCCAAGCGTTTGACTACCAATACACTTGAAAAATAAGTAAAGATGTGGCCTGACATCGATCACACTTGTCACCGTGACCAGCTTCATAGCAGCAAATTTGAGCCAAAGTTCAGTTTAGATGATAGCTCAACATCTAAAAGGCTCAAACTATTATAAAACTGAAGCAAAGTGCTGCTTGAAATAGGTGCAGGGTGGAATTGGTTTTTTTTTGCAGATAACACACAAGCCTGAGTTTTGGAAACGTTAAACCGATCAAGATTTGCGTCACCCCATTCAGACACAAAGTTAAGCTTGAGGTTCAATCGCTCCACTATCTCTCTACGGAGGCTGCAAATTTCGTTCCATATCCATAGCTACCTGGTATTAGTTGATCATTAATGTGGAGCATGAATAGAGTTGCTGATGGAACAGATCCTTGTACCCCAGCATTTATAGCCAATAGATCGGACAAACAGCCACTAATGACTACTCGATGATTCGAGTCAATCACACGCGCGTTAGCGTGATCTGAAATGGCAACAAAAAAACTTTACGCCGCGCCGCACAAATGACCGGCGGCGGCGGCGTCACGCCGGCGCGGCGCCCACGTCTACACCCTACTGTTAAGTAGCGATTCATCTCGAAGATTCCGTGCGTAGCTGCGCGTTCGGTTAATGTAATCAAAAGTGCGCACGCGCCTCTTATTTACTGCGGATTACGCGCTCGCGCAATCAACGAGGTAAATACATACGAGCCTGTCAGTGTCAGTGTCAGTGCATATACTTACTCGCGGGACAATGCATCATCACTCGTCTTATTGCCTGCACTCCAGCGCAACGCGAGGGTTCTCTTTTTACGTAGCTCGAGAGCGCGAGGTTCATTATAGCGCAGATACGAGTATTGTATAGCCTTTATTCGAACCTCGCCTTTGTTTATTTACTTATAGTCGCACAAAAATTTATTGGAAAATCATAATGTAGGTACCTTTCTCTAGAGCTTTCCGTAAACCAAATACCCCACTTTTACCAATAGTAACTAGGTAAGTGTACTTTCCTAAGAATACCATCCAAGTGAATGTATCGTCGATATCCTACGTAGGTATCATCTGAATACAAGGTTCAGGCTCGAATCCAGCTGTTCGTCAGGGTCGGAGGGCGACCGGCCGCGGCCGTGGCATTGCTGAGGCCTATCGATCTCTCGGTGCAGCAGCGTGCGGCCGTGGCTCCGTGGCTCCGTGGCTCCGTGGCTGCGGCGGCTGACTGCCGGCTATCGATCGCCTCCCCCGGCCTTGAACCCTCGCCCGCAGGACGCATGCGTCGCGGCTCACGTCATGCGCTCGTGCCCACAACACGCGCCAAGCTGCCTCTACTCTCTCACCCCACACCCCAACCTCCTACATTATCACTCCCCTCACCAGGGGGAGTGGACTCTCACACCCCTCCAGCTCTGCCATTCATACGAACGACTCCTTCGGCGATGACCTTTGTAAGATAAGCTCTGAACCTGGCGCTGATAAGGTTACGACCGTTCATCTATAATTTTCCGGCTGTTTTCATGAACTCCGACATTCAGTTTCAATAGGTAAATTCGATTCCTTGGCCTTATTCATGTAGATACCTACTAGTAACTTCGTTACGTGTCAAAACACTTACGTTATTGCATAATCAGGTTACATTATCAAATGTAAGGAAACTTTTCATGAAGAGGTGACGTGCACCACCGATGTGGCAATGTGGTAAGTAGGTAGGTACGTAGGTAGGTACGTGTCGATGCAAGTCGACGACGAGAGCCAGCTTGAGCACGCAGGGCTTGTTGTTATGAATGAAGGCTCCGTGGGCGGCGGCGGCGGCGGTGAGCGTGGCCCGTTCATTCATTAGCTCGGAGGCCATGCCTCGTGCCTCGTTGTGAATAGTACCTACTACCTACCATATCCGAAACTGTCTGTAACTAGGTAGGTTCTGCGCGGAGATCGCATATTACGTCACGTGTCACTTCGCCATGCCTTAGTACCACGATTCCGAACTTTTGACTGTACCATTACCACAGAATAACTAATACTACTATTAATGATCATTGTTATATTGCTGAGGAGTTTGATAAGGGATAGGTAGCTGAGTAAAGTATATTTTATAAGTTTGGTTTCGACATTACGTGACCATGTTCAGAGGCAGTGTAACAAACCAGCAAGGTTCCATTCAGAAAGGAGGTCTGGTGCCGCGTAGGTGTCAAGGTAAGGTCTGCAGGTTCTAGCCGTGGATTGGAAGCATTGTCTCCGCCAACAAACACACTAACCTCAACCATTGCTGTTGGCTAATTCCTCGAGGATAGGCATTACGACTACGAGCTTGACTCATCTAATGATTTTGGAGATTTTACTGCACCGTGTGCTCACGGTTGCCGCTTTTGGTCATCCCGCCTCGCGCCCACATCGTCACTACGCTGACACCACTCGAGCTTCGTTTACAGTTACAGCTTGGAGCGAGCTATTATCCTCGTTTTATATCTCTCTAATAACAAACGTTTATTCATAAATCAATTCATAAACATAGAACATACGTACTAGTACGCTGTAGGTTGGTACCGAAGCAGCGTGTTGCTAAGATCATAAATTGCATATTGGGGCTATCATAGCGCTTCGCCTGTCGCTGCGTGGTCTACCGAGGTCACTCCATGACATCATGCTTTGTTCATCACAGTATCAACACATTATTTATTTGTTGGAAGTTGAACAAGCGATGTCAGATCTCTCGCTTCAAGCAATCACTTATTGCGGTCACAGCTTGACATGCAGCGCTAAACTGCATTTGGTTCAATGAATGTGTATCGAGATAATTTAGTTCACGACTTTAAAATTCAATTGTACTGTATATATGTATATATGTTGTATCTTTACCTGACACGGGCTTAAGCTTTAGCTTTTGAAGCACTTCATACATTATAACTTGTACCTAGTCATAAAAGTTACCTCCGAGGTATTCAAATGGGTGACGTCGTAGGTAGGCACCTCCTCTATAACCTACAAGTAGAGCGAGTGGAACTTATCGTGGTTTCAGCTGGGGTCTGTGACCTGCATACATAACATGTAAGTACATCTATCTATCTATATTTTATCTATCTACTTATATCTATAGGTACTCATAATAAAACATGTAATATTTTCAAGTTAAAATTGATGCTACCTACTCGGCAGCTGAGCATAAAATACAATTTTTAGAATTTATGTCTGTTTGTTGTCACGCATATTTTTGGAACGGCTTCATCGATTTTGATGTGGTTTTCGATTATTTGTTATGTATGGCTCAGGGCAAGATCTGACGATCGATTTTTTAGAAAAATTATATACATATAATAATATTAAAAGTTGTGTTGATTTTAATAATCTCCTCTTGCATTTTGGTTTAATGCATGCATATCTTATTTATTAACGAGCTGTACCAGTGCAGTTTCACTTGCACATAACATAGGACGAAGTACATGTTTTCCGTATAATCTTGGATCTCTCTTGCCTACCCCACAGATAAATGTGGGGTATTTTTACATTTCTGACATTTAATATTACCTATCTAATGCAAAGTGTCTAGTTCGTGGCGGCAGCAGCGTGGTAAACACTATAATATTCCCTAGCAGAGGGACTTACTTAGCTCTACTAAGGGCTTTTAGGGGGCGATGGGCAGGCAGCAGCTTCCATCCACCTAAGAACCAACATGACCACCAATACTGTGATCACCAACTCACCAGTCAAGCGTGGTGATAATGGCAAATCCCCCCATTACTCTTGTAACGACATGGGCAACATACTCTTTAGTTTTAAGCACAAATACTGCTATCATTAACTCGCCTGTCAACCGTGGTGGTCATGGCAATAAAGAAAGAAAGAAAGAAAGAAAGAAAGACAGAAAGAAGAAATTCATTTATTTGACAAACAACAAAGAACATATTATTGTATAAAATAAAACATAGTACTTATCATAACACAACACATTCTTTGTGCTAAGTCTGTCAAATAGGTCCTACCTCAGCTTAGTGCTACCCCTTACAGGATAGCGCTGGTTTTCAGGCAGAGCCTTGGTAAATGACATCAAGTTGGGGGATACATAAAAAAAAACAACATTTGAAAAAAAAAAACAATTACATACACAGAAAAAAAGATAATATTATTTAAATTAAAATAGAAATAATAAATCTGTAGTAATACTTATTGAGTGATGATGATGATGATGATAATGTTTCAAATTTCTAAAACGATGTAAGTATATACTTTTATTAAAATGTATAAGTATACGCGCATTGGCAACGTCCTACTCCTACATGTTCACATGCAAGGAAAGAAGTATAAGATGGGCACCTATAGCTGTGGGACTAGATGGCGCTGTGTAAAATTAATGTCCTGTAATATTTATTTATTTGATATTATGATTATTATGTAAATAACAAATAAGTAAACTAACTTTTTCCCCTTCGAGGATTCACCTGCACTCAGAGCGTGGATCTTATGAGGATCACCTACTATTTACACCAACATTACGATTACCGAATCGCTTGCGCTTGCGCTAAATTATGACACGAAAACCTAAAGAAGACACCAGAAAAAACATTGCTCATGCAATCTTTAGTATCTACATTTACGTATGTATAGTAGTATGTATAGTATTTACGTATGTATAGTAGTGGCAATGACTGCCCTTCGGTTTAGAGCTAGGAGAGCGCATTGTCTAAAAAAAAAGAAAGGTTTTACACGCCTATCCCCAGCGGACTAATGGTTCACCCACCGGTGTCAGAGATCCTCACACTGTTGAGGATTCTGGATGAAGTGCGCTTCCACTTTCGGCTTTATAATGACGTGAAAAAACCAGGTGATATTCTAAGAAGATTCGAAGAAGTCTTCTAAGCGCTTCCCCGTTGTATAATAAAAAAAATGCCCCAAGAATCAGTAGGGCCACATCTTTTATAAAGGCTACTGCAAACACGATGCAGAAGTAATGAGATGAGATCAGGTAAAGGCAAGAGTGTGGGACATTGCCACCGCGAATGTTGCAAAAGACGACCAGGAGATGAGATACTATCTATTTAGGAAGTAATTAACGATATCACTACGACCTGCCGGCCTACCATCAGCGGTGATTATGGAAAACTTCTAGTTTGATGATGATGATGATGCTGAGCCACCTATAAAGTGACGGATACGGGCAGGCGAATAATACTGGATGAATTGCAAACTTAAATTAGTTCCTATTTAAGTATCTATCCGTAATCTATTTTCCATATTACAAACTATGAAAAATATAAAAACGACCCATCAGAAAAATTGCCAGATCCTAGAAACAATAATACAGAGCACCTATATACATATACCTACTATACTATTTAGGAGTTTAAAACCCTCATCATCAACGTTTTGCTTGAGCATAGAAGCAAAATGAAGAAGTTTCTAGTGTTTACATGCGTCACGCCGATAACGTCTCTTCGACCACGCTAATCTCCAAAAGTACTAAAAAACCGATTTCAATAAAATTTTTAATGGTAGAATATGTAATATTTGGGCTAACATCATTCGTTTAATTTATCAAAATCTAATCATAAATTTAAAATATATGCATGTTTGAAACCTAAATGCAAGTGGTTATTAAAATAAACACAAAGTTTTTATGTATATATTTCAGATCCTGCCCTGAACCGATGATTTTCGGTGATGTGTTGTGTATACAACACATACCGAAAACCACATCCAAATCGGATAGACCGTTCCGAAATACGCGTGCACAAACAAACAGACAATAATTTCTAAAAACAGTAATTTTTATGTTCAGCTGCGTGTTTTAAGTGGGTAGCATCATTTTTATTTGAAAATATTAAATGTACAGACACAGATTTTCTACGATTTTATTATAAGTATAAAATATATAGACAAAGATAGATCAAAGTCAAATATTTTTATTCATTAAGATTCTTTAGGATAATTTTGAAACGTCATATCTACCGCCTGTTCGGAATCGCGATCAGCAGACAAGGAGAAAGGCAAGAATCTCGGGCTAGTTAATCTTTTGATGATCCATTCAACATATAGGTACTTATATATACATACGAGTTTATTATAATTGAAATAACATTACAAACAAGTGTTACCTTTGGCCATAGGTGCGTATCTTAACTTTTTTTGGAGTCTACTTTAACTAACTTTAATTTAAGTTTATACATATGAAAACTGATATTTTGGCATCGTTTTAGGAAATTTATTACTACAGAACATGTGCAAAGCGTATCAAGCGAGTCAGTAATTGTAGTGTTGGTATCTCTATGACGGCCGTGGGAGGCACATTTTTGTATGTGACAAGGGTGAGATCTACGCTGGAGTGAACCCACCCTGATAACCTACCTACTTGAATGTACTGAACTCTCAAGTCTCAACGAGTGTGACTGGGGGATTTGGGTATAACCACCACTTGACTGACGAATTGATGATGGCAGTATTTGTGTCAGGTAGGATATATATGATATATCATAATATAGTATAGTTCTTAGATGGATGTAAGCTGTTGCCCAACCATAGCCTGCTAAAATCCCTTAGTCGAGTCTAATGACATTCACGGGCGGGTCAATAAGTCCCTCTGCTAGGGGCTTATATATACTTAGTCTTTACCGCGCTGCTGCCGCCACGAACAGAAACATTACATTAGATCAGGCAATATTTCATATCATTCATGTAAAATCTCACTTCGTTTTTCTGTGGTAGGCAGGAGAGATCCAAGTTTATATGGAAACCATGTATTTACGGCGTCCTATGCCAATCCATGCACTGGTACAGCTAGTAGATAATAGAACCATATACCTACACATCAGGCATATACCCACACGTCAGTGAACTTGTGAAATTTTACAACATTGTTTAATATGCGTTTATTCGTGAGTGAGTATGTAGGTACAATTTGTCTTTGTAGTTTATTCGTGATTTGGAGGAATTTTATCAATTAAGAATTTTGTGTAATATATTTTCGTCCCGCCTGAGGATTTCATGAGACTCGAAAGATGTGCCAGTAGAATGTATTCCGTACAGTTACTATTAGAATGGATTAGATTTGGAATTAGAATGGCCGCAGGAACTTGCGGTTCCTGCGGCCAGCAGCAGGAGTGTGCCCGTGGTGCCGCCGACCGCAGACCGCATACCGCAGACCGCAGACCGCAGACCGCAGACCGCAGACCACTCCTCATCAACGATGGAGGGAGGTCACTTGTCGTACGATCAGGTAAACAACTGGGAATTATAACATACACCATGATCCGACACCAGAAGACGATGGTGTTTGTGTTTGACCACATTCATTGTAAGTCCTCAGTAGGTAGGTAGGTGAGGTGCTATGCAACTGTACGAAACACCTACCAGTACCATGTCGTGACCCCGCTCGTGATCCGCCAGAGATATCAATAGTATGTAATACCTACTACGTTTTATTTAAACCATCCAATGGTTGTCATGGTGTGTCATGATGTGCGTTCAAGATACAGTCATTCAAACAATAATGAAAAAAAAGAAATTTGACAACATTATTTTTTTTTACATTCAGTATTTAAATCCCTGTCTTTTCTTTTAAAATGGTTTTATATACTGTTGTACTGTTTGTTTTCCGATGAAATAAAATAAAATAAATTACGTATATTGCATGTCCAACTGACTACAGAAGTGACTCATAATCAAGTAAGCAGTTCATGAGTTTCACAAGAACTCAACTGAATACCTAGGTACCTTATTACATTATTTATTACCTTATTATATTTGTTTTTCTATTTATTTGCAAAACGATTAGGTACTACATAGGTGTAGTTGTAAAAAACATAAGTACCTACCTACCTACACCTGTAGCATGCTATTGGTAATTGAGTAGGTGCACCTACTCAGTTACCAAATTTTTTTAAACCTCGGAAATTAAGTAGATCTCTCTTTATTTACGTATAATAATATAATAGCGGCTTAAAATCAGTATCTAAAGATATTATATAAATAAAATAAAAAAATAAAACATAAAAAAAATATTGGAAGTAGCTCTATTATCGATACTATATACAATACAACAGTTGTTTCCCCTATCATCAATTTATCTAAATTCTACCCCGTTGCAGTACTTAATGATTGCAATGTTTTATTAAGGTAATAAATAATAATATATTTTCGGTTTGACTTTTTTTCGGAGCGAATTTTGTTCGCTATAATAAAATGACCTAAGCAAAATAAAATAGGAAACATTTATTTAACGAATTTATGATAATCATCCTCGTAAAAGAAACCAACCCATAAAAGAAACAACCAAATTGGCTCTTTTGTGAAATGTTCATCGTCCAACTTGAAGTGTAGCGAGCCGAGTGTATCGTGTAGCAGGCGGCGTCGTCCTCGAGAGACACGGATGTCTGCAGAATCACTTGTCTCTGAACTCGCGAGTGTGTCAGTGATGTCACCACACTGTAGGTACCTACTGTAGGTCACGTCGAGGTCACGGTGAAGGTGACGTGACCTTTCATGTTACAGTAAGATCATTATCCCATCTAATTGCTCCTGTCCCGTATTAATGTATGCGTTATTTTGTGGTGAGCTTCGTTCTCTCGTGTCGCGGTGGGCGCGGGTGTGGTGGGTGTGGGTACATAGCATACAGTGAGATGATAGCCACTCACTTTTCCCGTTTACAATGAACACAGTGGATGTAGAGTGGAAGAAGATTTTATTATATTCTCGTGTTTTATGAAAGTGTGTCGCGTCTCGCGAGCGATTCACTTTTAGTTTAGAAAAATGTAACGATTGCACAAAACTTGTAACATTGGCTCACTTCCAGCTTCGCAACACCGCACCGGTACGTACGTAGGTTTCTATATCTATAGGTAGGTTAGTTCTACTATTAAATAGTCATCTTCACGAGCTTAAGAACTAAAATGTTTTTGATGATGTGTGATGTTTGTGAGATCGGTCAGATTGAGTTATAATTGCCTATTACAGTTGGATCAACACACATTATAGTGATTTATTGTTATCTAAGTAACATATTTATTTGTATTCCTTTATTTATTGGATGCATCTGATCTTAAAATATTAGAACCATAACAATGAACCCGTAGGCACGTGCTCAAAGCGGGAACTTTAACACTAATATCTACTTAAACCTGTATTAGGTACTTGCCTATCTATAGTATCATTTTTTTAGTGTTTTTATACTTAGTCAAGGACTACTCCACTTTCAGAGGGATTTTGGACAGAAGTACCAAATAAGCTGAACACAAAATAAGTACTTACCTACTTTATTATAAAAATTCAGTGTTGTTAAGTTCTTGCTCAAAGTTTTCATAAATTAATTATGTTAAGTTAATAAGATGAAACCTTCGCCAGTCAGCCATTTTGGGAAATCTCTCTGGGATTCATTTTGGGACACAACCGAATGGTATTTCGAAGTTCAGTCCCAATGCCACCTTTACCTATAAGTATTCAACTTACAGCATTTCATACGACCGGTTCTAGAGGTGTTGAAAAGCTGAATCAATAAAGTATTCCGTGGCGTGTGACAGCAGCATCACACCTCTGAGAGCTGAAGCGACATGACAGTACGAGACGTCACGTCACGTGACCACGTGGCCGGGCTGACAGTGATCCGTGTGAAGACGACCTGGCCCCGAGCCTCTGCCGAGTGCCGCTCTCCGCTCCGAGAGCAAGCGTCAGCATGACACCATTCTTACATTAGATATTTACTGGATCTACTCCATATATTTTTGTTTGCATTATGATGTCAGACTTTCCAATATTACTCTTTTACCATTACAATTGTCACATCTTTATACCTTGCATATTTCATCTAAGTCTTTAGGCTTTATTTCTTGCAATCGTGCAATGTAGTAGGCTCTTTTAATTAAATTATTCTTTATATACTTTATATACAATTTGAATTTACGAGCAGAGAGTTTGGTGGCGCTTTGAGGAAGCTTATTATAGAATCGTACACAGTTTCCTAAGAATGAATTATTTACTTTTCCTAAGCGATACCTAGGTATGTCAAGTTTATTTTTATATCTAGTATTAACACTGTGTACATCACTTCTTTTACCAAACTCATCAATGTTCCTGTGAGCGTGCATAAGATTTTCAGAAATATATTGGGAGCTGACTGTCATAATACCAATCTCTTTAAAACGTTCCCTGAGAGAGTCACGAGTTTTCAATTTATAAATTGCCCGTACAGCTCTCTTTTGCAGGATAAAAATGCTTTCAATATCTGCTGCATTTCCCCATAAAAATATGCCATAGGACATAACGCTGTGAAAGTAACTAAAATAAACTAACCTCGCCATGATTTCATCAGTAAGATGCCTTATGGTACGTACTGCGTAAGCTGCCGATCTTAGCCGGCTAGCTTATGTATTAATATGAATACCCCATTGCAACTTTGCATCGATATTTAAACCCAAGAAAGTAGTTGCTTCCATAAAGTTAAGTATTTCCCCATTTAAGATAATGTTAGCATTGCTGACTTGAACGTTAGACAAGGTGAATCTAATGCATTTGGTTTTTTTCTCATTTAATAAGAGGTTATTTACCGTAAACCAATCAAGAACTATTGTGTAAATAAAGATTGTGTAAATGCTAGAGAAGCATTTACACAATCATAATTATCTTTAGCCCTATCAACTCTAAATATTAATGAAGTATCGTCTGCAAACAATACAATATCACATAAATCCTCTACACAGGAAGGCAGATCATTGACATAGACTAGAAACAAAAAAGGCCCCAAGATTGACCTTTGTGGTACACCGATGTTAGTGGATGTTCCCGAAGATTTGCTACCGTTAATGTCTACTTTTTGAATGCGATTCGATAGGTAGCTACGCATGAGGCTTATTGCCTGATTCTGAATGCCATAGTGTTTTAGCTTTGAGATTAAGGTGTCATGATCTACGCAATCGTAAGCCTTAGATAAATCACAGAATACTCCTGTTTTCCTTCCCAGGTTTTAAAAACGTACTTCAACAGCATGGCACCAGCGTCAGTGCTTGGCCTTCATCTCACCTGATTGTCAGGTTATGATATGGCCGATGGTGGCCCAGAATCCTCAACAAACTGAGGAACTGGCTATCTTTCCTTTAAATGCCGGAACACTACTATTTAATAATTGTTGTTATGGCGACAGAATTGGGTAAGAAGGTGGTTGCTAGTCAGGCGTACTTTAATAAAAGTCCTACCACCAACCAAACCAATGCATAATGTTTCACTCCTCTAGGGGATCGAACCCTGGACCTCTGGATAATGTCATGTGATGTTTAATCTTTTAATTCATTAATATTACTGTGAGTACATTTACTTCGTCTAGCTCTTCGTAGCTTTAATATTTTACTATGTATATTTATCAACACTACACACAAGTAGGTAGTCAAGTAGCCAAGCCGTAACCAGGTATTGTGTGAAGTAACGGAAAACGGATTTCGTGCGTTGACATTTCAAACTGAATAATTCATAATTTTGTTTATTTTTTTAATGCGGGCCGTATGCTGAACACAGGACCCTCCTATAACTGCGTATCATATGCTTCCGGTGCCGCCTCTCCCAACGAGTGCCCATTGGCAGCTATCATCCATTGTTTGTTAACGATTGGTGATCACAGCTTTGATGGTAGTTAGTACTCGGGTAGGTGCTGCTGCCATTTCCCGTGTAAACCGTAAGACTGCTTTCGACGTCCGCGGCTTTGTAGAAATATTAACTGATTTTGTAGAATTATTGTAGGAGTAGTAGGTAACAGATCGCTTTATTATGTTCATTCGCAAGAGTAAACCGTGACAGGTTCAACCTAGATAGTTATCATTCTCAAAATCTAAATAGTGTCTCGGTCGACTTCCGGCCACAGATAAAGCAGATCGCGAACTGCATTTGAGCAAAGTCGTTTGTAATTTCCAGAAGCTGTTCCGCTACGCGAGATTCGAATCGCGTCTGACTCATCGCTAGAAGTATTTTTAAAATCACGTTCAAAAGGGACGTGTCCGAGATCCCGCCGTAAGATACGCGACAGGACATACTCGGGGGGAATCGTTTACCTAATTACGTGGACTAAAAACGTAATGTTTTATGGAGACGCACTCGATCGAAACGGAATGGCCTGAGTCAGCCGTAATCGATTCAATAACTATTGCTTCGCGGGTGTACACGGTAGAACTGATGGGAACCAATACCATTGTTTCCATCGGTTCGGACACTAGGTACAAAGTGAAATATTACCGCAGTAAAAGTTTATTGTAAGTATTGTACCTAGCTACCTACATTCAGACGTCAAAGAAGCTTTTGAAACTTCAATAACCTACACTTTGTGATTCTTCGAGTCTTTAAAACTCTGCGTACAATATCACGTCTTGCGATGATCCTATAATGACTAATATGGAATTATCCAAATACATAATGTGCACTACCTCTAAACAACTAAAAGTAGCAGGTCAATGTGCACTACCTCTAAACAACTAAAAGTAGCAGGTCAATGTGCACTACCTCTAAACAACTTAAAGTAGCAGGTCAATGTGCACTACCTCTAAACAACTTAAAGTAGCAGGTCAATGTGCACTACCTCTAAACAACTAAAAGTAGCAGGTCAATGTGCACTACCTCTAAACAACTTAAAGTAGCAGGTCAATGTGCACTACCTCTAAACAACTAAAAGTAGCAGGTCAATGTGCACTACCTCTAAACAACTAAAAGTAGCAGGTCAATGTGCACTACCTCTAAACAACTTAAAGTAGCAGGTCAATGTGCACTACCTCTAAACAACTAAAAGTAGCAGGTCAATGTGCACTACCTCTAAACAACTTAAAGTAGCAGGTCAATGTGCACTACCTCTAAACAACTAAAAGTAGCAGGTCAATGTGCACTACCTCTAAACAACTAAAAGTAGCAGGTCAATGTGCACTACCTCTAAACAACTTAAAGTAGCAGGTCAATGTGCACTACCTCTAAACAACTAAAAGTAGCAGGTCAATGTGCACTACCTCTAAACAACTAAAAGTAGCAGGTCAATGTGCACTACCTCTAAACAACTTAAAGTAGCAGGTCAATGTGCACTACCTCTAAACAACTAAAAGTAGCAGGTCAATGTGCACTACCTCTAAACAACTAAAAGTAGCAGGTCAATGTGCACTACCTCTAAACAACTTAAAGTAGCAGGTCAATGTGCACTACCTCTAAACAACTAAAAGTAGCAGGTCAATGTGCACTACCTCTAAACAACTAAAAGTAGCAGGTCAATGTGCACTACCTCTAAACAACTAAAAGTAGCAGGTCAATGTGCACTACCTCTAAACAACTTAAAGTAGCAGGTCAATGTGCACTACCTCTAAACAACTAAAAGTAGCAGGTCAATGTGCACTACCTCTAAACAACTAAAAGTAGCAGGTCAATGTGCACTACCTCTAAACAACTTAAAGTAGCAGGTCAATGTGCACTACCTCTAAACAACTAAAAGTAGCAGGTCAATGTGCACTACCTCTAAACAACTAAAAGTAGCAGGTCAATGTGCACTACCTCTAAACAACTTAAAGTAGCAGGTCAATGTGCACTACCTCTAAACAACTAAAAGTAGCAGGTCAATGTGCACTACCTCTAAACAACTTAAAGTAGCAGGTCAATGTGCACTACCTCTAAACAACTAAAAGTAGCAGGTCAATGTGCACTACCTCTAAACAACTAAAAGTAGCAGGTCAATGTGCACTACCTCTAAACAACTTAAAGTAGCAGGTCAATGTGCACTACCTCTAAACAACTAAAAGTAGCAGGTCAATGTGCACTACCTCTAAACAACTAAAAGTAGCAGGTCAATGTGCACTACCTCTAAACAACTTAAAGTAGCAGGTCAATGTGCACTACCTCTAAACAACTTAAAGTAGCAGGTCAATGTGCACTACCTCTAAACAACTAAAAGTAGCAGGTCAATGTGCACTACCTCTAAACAACTTAAAGTAGCAGGTCAATGTGCACTTAGTTCAATGGAGATCCGTCCTTTTAGTTTATTTACAACAATTCCAACATCAATTTTAACTCGATTAGATTTTGATTTATAAACTGTTACAGAATAAGTAACTACTTAAATTATGGACGGCTTTTTATCTCGCAGAAGGTATGAAAAGAAGAGTTATGCTCCTCTGGGATTAGAATAAAGCCTGTCTTCGTCTCGGACAGCTTGAATCCCTCGCTTCACTCAGGACTCTACATAACTCCAGAGCCCCTCGTAACTCTCAGGGTTCAATATGTATGTGATGTAAGACCAGACCTTGCTTTATCCCGTTGGTACATATTGTAGTATTAAAAACAAATGAAGACCGTTTTCTTGGAGCTAGTGGGAAGCAATGCCACTGCGAGGAGATCGTATCGCCACTGGTGGTAGGCCCGCAACGCAACGCAGTTATAGTAACAACGTTTAAGTAATTGCGGGACCGGCCATTGTTAGCGGCCGACGCAAATTGGGCATTACCGATAATTTATTGATTTTAAAATGAACTTGCCTACGACAATGGTTTGAATATGTATCGAGTGGGCTAATGACAGTGAGTGTTCCCCGTGACTGGACACAGGTGCGTCTCGAGACAATTGCACCGAACAATGGACCCACAGGCACAGGTACCTAGCTAGCAAGATGCGACACGGTTCCAAACTGATACTAAACCGATCGTTTCATCACGCAGCTCTGTCACGAAACTACTTTTGTATTTAGCATATTACTGAGGAACAAGACACACTTGCTCTACGAGAAACACTACCTACTGAGATTCCACGATCGTTATTTCATCAGAAACGGTCTGCGTACCTGCGAAGATATTTGAGCTAGGAGTGGCTTTTTCGAATTTCACCACAAACGTGTTGTAATGTACAGCGGTGCGTGTGAGGACGGGCTTGCAAATAGATCCGACTGGAAGATACCGCCGATGGCGATAGCGCCGCCGGTAGCCGCTTTGTAGCGATGTTCCGCGACTAGTTTGTCGTGTATTCGACGAGTGTTGGCATCCGTGGCTCACTTTCAGGAACATTGCACCTTCGCATGATGCGCATTGCGCGGCCAACGACTACTAAAACGGCCAATCGTTTCACTTTTGTCAAAAACTTAGTTTCGATGCACTGGCCCGTCGGTAATTAGTTTTAACCTGAAGTTGCATGAGTGTGAAACTAATTATGATTCATTTAGATACTCATTTTTTATTTACTCGGCCTAGTACCTTATCTACTCGTACCTACAATCTTGGAATCTTCATGTCTGAAATGAATAGATTTCTCTTAGACAAGCGTGCTTCATGTTAGGCCACATCAAAATGATCTAGCTACGGTAGAAGAGTTAATTCCAGATTGTGTGAGCACCATAAGAATGAGATTACGAACGTGTACTTGGTTCTCGTGCGGCTCAGAAGAATGATAAGGCCTTTTCGGCGATGGCTTTGGCATCGCGCAGTTCTAAAGGCTAGATGGTCAATTAGTTTGTGGTGATGTGCCGCGGTGCTCATCCCATAGCGTCGCGGAGACACGTGCGCGGCGCCGGCGGGAACACAAAGCCTATCGGACACATCTCGGAAGCCTCTGAAGGTGTAATGGCTTCGTGTGGCTCCTCTGAAGAGCCGCCGCGCTGCGCCGGAGCATGTGGCGGCGTGGGACGAGCTGACGCGACCGTATCGCCGTGTCCGGGCCGTGGTGCCGTGGCGTTACGGAAGCACTCTCCGTAGCTGATGCTATCGACGCAGGCGCTAACCTCTGGGTGCCGCCGATGCATCGTGAGCATCGTGGGAACATGGAACGATAGTGTTGTACCTAGTCTAGTCAAAAGTCAAATGAATCATTTTGAAACGTCAAATGTACCGCCTGTTCGGGATCGCGAATGTATGACGGGCTTCGTATTTTGGGACATTAACAGACATACCGAATTTCAATGATGGAATGTCGATGATATTGATGGTAACAGAGAAGCTGGACTATTTTTTGATTGTACGACGGAGAAGCGCTTGGCATTCATTGCACCTGGTTTCAAGAAGACCCGGAATCCAAACCAAGCACAATTGTACTCTCCCAGGGATCGAACACGAGACTTCTGGATCTGATAGCGATGGACGAACCATTATAGATCACAGAGGCGGTAAAAATATAAGATATCTTACCCTCATTATTTTAGCTTTAGCTGATTTTGGTGAGACCTCCTGCGGACGGCTCTCGACCTTTCTGACCCCTATTTTCTGAATGAGAGGAGTACTACTACATACCGGCGGCTCAAGGACCTCGACCGCGTGAGCACGTGACCCCCCGCGCCGCAACTCGTTGCCCAAATCACGGTTTAGCAGCCTTCGTAGTTTTAACCACCTCTATGGTCTAGTGGTTCAACCCACCGATTTCAGATCCAGAGGTCCCGGGTTCGATCCCCAGGGGGAGTATAATATTGTGCTTGATTTGGTTGTTGGAAGGACTTTGTTTAAGGCCGCCTTAAAAACTTGTTCATAATCAGTTGTTGTCACATTTTAACTGTAACAGGCTACTGTATGACAAATCATTTGGGTTTACTAAAGGTCGTTCAACAACCGACGCTGGTTGGCAACAGCATGGCTGCTGTTGGAGTACGTTTTTAAAGCCTGCGAAGGAAAACAGGATGCCACAGAAGTATTCTGTGATTTATTTAAGTATGACAACTTAATCTCAAAGCTTAAACACTACGGTATTCAGTATCAAGCAATATTCCTCATGCATAGTTACCTATCGAATCGTATTAAAAAAAATTACTTTAACGGTACCAAATCTTCAGGAACATCCACTAACATCGGTGTACCACAAGGGTCAATCTTGGGGCCTCTTTTGTTTTTAGTCTATGTCAATGATCTGCCTTCCTGTGTGGGGGATTTATGTGACATTGTATTGTTTGCTGACGATTCTTCATTAATATTTAGAGTTGAAAGGGCTAAAGATAATTATGGTTGTGTAAATGCTTCTCTAGCTAGAGTTCTTGATTGGTTTTACGATAAATAACTTCTTATTCAATGAGAAAACAACCAAATGCATTACGAGTAGATTGACCTTGCCGAATCAATAAAGTCAGCAATACTAACACGAAAAAAAAACCTACTCCTACATATGGGCTGGAAAATAAGTTTTATATTTTCTGTATATCTATTATTTTTGCATGAAATATTAGATATATCTATACTTATAATAAAAATGCAACGGGTCGAAAGTCGCAGATGCCTTGTCCGCAACCTCACCGGGAGCGTTCACGTGCAGTTGATGGATAGAGGCGGCTCATGATCAGTGGCGAGGCCGGTTTTTTTATATACGTAGGATCAGCTCTGGATCTCAGGGCTAACCTGATTAAGAATGAGGTCTGAATGGAGCGAACCTTTCCAGAAAATGCTTAATTCAGCAGCGGGCTTACCTACGTGGGCTGAAATGATAATGATGAACTTAAAACCTTGTCGCAAGTGTAACCGCGCGGGGTCAGCTAGTAAATAATATGATTGCGACTAAACAGATTTGTATATATACACAGTTCCATGACACTAAAATATATTTTTGGATCTCCGGTTCTTAGGAACCGAATACGAAGTGCAAGTACCAGCATTGTTGCCTTAGTCCGAACTCTAGATCTCGATATACTCGATAGACCATCACGGTCTGATTCGCGTTTGTTCGGCATCATTTCATTTCATTAAACCACGATTCAAAATTGTCCACAACCATATCTATTATTTGTTAATTAATTCACAAAAAAATGGAAGCAATGGATTAACACTGATGAGAGTTTTGGTAACACCTGAGTAGGTACCACTAACTATAAAAAGCAAAATACGCCCGGATGCTTCTACACCTATAATGCCCGCGGTTTCGCACATGTGCTACACGTTTGCAAAGCACCTACACACCTACCTATGTACCTATTTAAAGTCGCAGGGTGAGCATAAAATAAATCCTTTCATCAAATATCTTTGAAAGCGTTTGTAAAATTCCGTCTTGTCGCCTACAGCCGCTTATGCATATGAAATAGAACTTAGGCAGTTCTATTTTCATGCGATGGGGAGGAGCCTTCAGCCCACTTCAGGCAACAAGAGGCGTGTTAGCCGCTGACCCCTCCCATTTCCAAATCGGGGACACGCCCAGCTTCGCTTCGTTCCTTGGAGCGATAGAGATATTTAGCGAAACGAGCAAGTACCTATATTTGGAAATTTTCTGAGTTATGCTCGGGGGGTGTATCGAAAGGGATGATATTAGGAGTTGTCTTTAGACATTTCTAGAGAAATTTAAAACCAGTAAATTTATAAAAGAATAACGATTTCATCAGAATAAGAAATGTTTTATCGATATTCATATTCATTTATTGCATTCCATAAGTTACATTCTGGTCCCTGTCGGACACAGCAATTCCTAGTAGAGAGGACGACTGCGATAATATAAAAATAAAATTTATCATAGTTTTATGCTTAATTTGTAGTATAAATTGTTTTTTTTCTCTAATGTTTATTTATAGGAGTTTATTATTTTATTGACATGAAATGGACATTAGATGATTGTAGAGCTAAACGTGAATGTGGATGAAGAAGTCTGTTTTTGTGGAGTAAACTGTAAGCACGGGAACATCTCCACGCTTTGTGCAAACTGTCAGGCACTGAAACATCTCCACGCTTTGTGCAAACTGTAAGGCACTGGAACATCTCCACGCTTTGTGCAAACTGTAAGGCACTGGAACATCTCCACGCTTTGTGCAAACTGTAAGGCACGGGAACATCTCCATGCCTTGTTTAAACTGTAAGGCACGGGAACATCTCCATGCCATGTGTAAACTGTAAGGCACGGGAACATCTCCACGCTTTGTGTAAACTGTCAGGCACTGGAACATCTCCACGCTTTGTGTAAACTGTAAGGCACGGGAACATCTCCATGCCTTGTTTAAACTGTAAGGCACGGGAACATCTCCATGCCTTGTGTAAACTGTAAGGCACGGGAACATCTCCACGCTTTGTGCAAACTGTAAGCACGGGAACATCTCCACGCTTTGTGCAAACTGTCAGGCACTGGAACATCTCCACGCTTTGTGCAAACTGTAAGGCACTGGAACATCTCCACGCTTTGTGCAAACTGTAAGGCACTGGAACATCTCCACGCTTTGTGCAAACTGTAAGGCACGGGAACATCTCCATGCCTTGTTTAAACTGTAAGGCACGGGAACATCTCCATGCCTTGTTTAAACTGTAAGGCACGGGAACATCTCCATGCCTTGTGTAAACTGTAAGGCACGGGAACATCTCCACGCTTTGTGCAAACTGTAAGGCACGGGAACATCTCCATGCCTTGTTTAAACTGTAAGGCACGGGAACATCTCCATGCCTTGTGTAAACTGTAAGGCACGGGAACATCTCCATGCCTTGTTTAAACTGTAAGGCACGGGAACATCTCCATGCCTTGTTTAAACTGTAAGGCACGGGAACATCTACATGCCTTGTGTAAACTGTAAGGCACGGGAACATCTCCACGCTTTGTGTAACCTGTCAGGCACTGGAACATCTCCACGCTTTGTGTAAACTGTGAGGCACTGGAACATCTCCACGCTTTGTGTATACTGTAAGGCACTGGAACATCTCCACGCTTTGTGTAAACTGTGTAAGGCACGGGAACATCTCCATGCCTTGTGTAAACTGTAAGGCACGGGAACATCTCCATGCCTTGTGTAAACTGTAAGGCACGGGAACATCTCCATGCTTTGTGCAAACTGTAAGGCACGGGAACATCTCCACGCTTTGTGTAAACTGTGTAAGGCACGGGAACATCTCCATGCTTTGTGTAAACTGTAAGGCACGGGAACATCTCCACGCTTTGTGCAAACTGTAAGGCACGGGAACATCTCCATGCCTTGTTTAAACTGTAAGGCACGGGAACATCTCCATGCCTTGTGTAAACTGTAAGGCACGGGAACATCTCCACGCTTTGTGTAAACTGTCAGGCACTGGAACATCTCCACGCTTTGTGTAAACTGTAAGGCACTGGAACATCTCCACGCTTTGTGTAAACTGTAAGGCACTGGAACATCTCCACGCTTTGTGTAAACTGTAAGGCACGGGAACATATACACGCTTCGTCGAAAAGTTAAGAAATTTGAAGGTAAACTTACATGCTTCTAACGTATAAATATGGTAGAGTATGGTGTTTTAATTTAATAAAATGAGGTTTACAACTGTTTGTATTTTTGATATCGATATAAATTCTGATTAGCTTTTTATGTGCTGTAAAGAGTGAGTTTGCACCAGTACTATATCCCCATAACAATACGCCATAGCTAAGCCACGAATACGTATAATACCTATAAGAAAGCGTAGTATGTAGTTAAAGTTGTTTGTAAATCATTTGTTTAATTTTATCTCGCGCGAATTAAAAAAAAAAAAACCGTGAGATTTCCGATTCGTTTGTGAATCTATGAAGAAAGAATAAATATTCTCTCCAGATTTTCCAAGTAAAGCCGCATGGAAGCGCACTTCATCCGGAATCCTCAACAATCTGAGGAACTCTGAGGATCTTACCTCTAAATACCGGAAGACAACTATATAAGAGTTGTTGTTATGGCGACAGCATTAGGTAAGATGGTGGTAGCTACCACCAGCCAGGCGGACTCAAACAAAGTCCTACCACCAACCAAACCAAGCACAACATTATAGTCCCCTTGGAGATTGCGCCCGGGATCTGACACCGGTGGCCGGACTAGACCACAAGAGGCGGTTCAATTGAATTGTCTTCCTTAGGATTATTGAATTCCAAAGAGCTCGGTATAATCACTATAAAATAAAAATATAAAAATATGAAATAGGAGCTTCCTTTTGTTCTGAAGAAGAGCATTAACAATGGATTCTGGAAAACTTTGTGATAATCGGGAACGGGTCGCCAGCGGCCCACTAGCTCGGAATATATTTAGAAGATGTCTGCAGATGACCAGCGGCCGCCTTCGCACTCGGCAGTTCATTATCCGGCCGATGAGGACACCGCCCTCTGACTCCCTGGAATTTGGGATGTAAAGGAAGCAGAGATGACGATAATGATCTAATGTCGTAAAATGCTTCGATACAGTAGGTTTATACTTAATGACGTCATATTGCCTGTTCGGAATCGCGATCAGCACACAAGGAGAAAGGCGCAAGAATCTCGGGCTTGTTAATTAAAAAGTAAAGTAAGTAAGTAAATTTTATATGATCAATTAGAAAGAGCTTAAATTACCGAATACGAATTACAAATAAATTCATTCGCTAGAGCAAAATATTTTTGCCAGGCTTTCTTATCTTCTAGGTAATCAGATATTTTATAATAAGCTTTCCTTATTTTAGTTATATTCTTCTGACCGAGCGAGCGCGAAGCGTCTCTGTTTCAGCTCGGACTCAAATGTGTCCGTCCGTCCGTCCGGGCGCGGCGGATGGCTGTTCTCCTCTACAGGTCGTCTTCCTCTTCCTCATCCGATTCCGCTTAAGTTTTGTTAGCAGGATCGATAAATATATGGTATTTTTGACGCGGAGAAAAATCGCGGAGAAATGGGGGTTAATAACGTAAACTAGAACCACTGAGCCATTTCGTCAAAATTTGAAAAATGTTACAACTTTTTGCTTTAGTTTCTTTTTGAATTAGCAAACGATAAAAGTGCTTTCATTACACCTGACAGACCTTACTTATGCACTCTTTATAACGATATCTCTTTATTCACCTGAGTGTTCGAGGCTCTCACTTGTTGCTAACTGTATAATATTAATGTATATTAATATTTAATTTAATTAATATTTAATATAGTGTCCGACTTAAGGAGCTTAAAACTTGCATATATTGCATATTTGAAAGCTGGTGCTAATGAATGGAACATCAACAAGATGAAGAATATAATGAGCAGAGCGTGTGGAAGTAGGTAAGTACTACTGTAGAACGGAGAAGGCGAGTCCAGCCATACCAGGATATATCCAGCATCATCGGTGATACAAGTCGGCAGTGTCCTAGTAAACTACCAACAAACCTACCAAAACCTAAAGGACTTCCCAGGAATTCAGCCTTGGGACTCCGGACCACGTTATCTCATCGACTTACCATGAACAATCACTATATTTACCGTATCATCCATGAAGACACCTTCTTTATCAATTGAGATTTAGGTACCCAAGTTACGATTAATTGAGTTTTTAGCGATACAATGTATGTATGTATGTAGGTACGCATGTTTACGTAGTCAGGCCGGCGCGGCGGCGGCGGCGTGTCGCTGGGTGCGCGCGCGCAGATTACTTCGTCCGGTGCTGATAGCGAGCTGCCGGAACGCTGATCCCAAATGTCGCGCAGACACTCCGCTCCGGGAGGGAGGGAGGCTCGTGTGGTGGAGACAAACTAAACTAACTGGTACCTATCTGTTCATTCTGATACTAATGCTTTGTTGTCACTGTATGACCATAGAGCCGCTTTATAAAGTTTGTGTAGGTAAGTACCTAGGTACTCGAATGTTCGAGATGCAGAGAGCTTTGCGTGACCGCGCAAATCCCGATCTATTGTAACGACCAATCTACATACCTATCTAGCTGAATATGAATAGAAACATGCGAATACGATCGAAGTCGTCAAACCAGTGGGTGTTATACCTAGGAGACAAACAGACATACAACCGGTTTACAGCCTTTCCTCCAAACATTAATTACGATGGCTGGTGTTCAGTTTGTTGAAAATTAAAATTACACCCCGTTTTGACTCGTTACCTGCAGCTAGGACTCATCGAGAGACTAATGCGGTAATCAAACTCAGACCTATATCCTTTACCTTCGATGCATATGTATACCTAGTAGGTACCTATGTATATAGCTGTAATGATGTCATACCGAGTTGTGTGTCGCCGTGCGAAGAGGGGTTGAAGTAGAGCGCGAAGAGGTCGTCGACACTGGTGGTGGCCGACTGGTGGTGGTGATGGTGATGGTGTGGCGGCGGCGGGGCCGGCGGGGTGTACGGCATGGCGTGCGGAGCGTGGGGGCCCCCGTAGTGCAGCCCGCTCGGACCCGCCTCCACCAGCAGCTGCATCTGCGAGATGTCCACGAACTCGTCGCCAGGGGCACCAGCGTCGCGCTCCGAGTCCTCCGCCCGACGCATCGCGACCACCGACACCATCGCACGGGCGCATCCCCCCGGGAGTTCCCGCGCGCTCTGCCACTGCCACTGCACGCACTCGCAGACACCACTCCACTTTACTCCACTGCACTGCACTGCACTGCACTGCACTGCACTACACTAACCTAACTAACGTCCTAGCGAATCGACACGATCACAGAGCGTTGCACGGTACTGGCGCGACACGGTCGCGAGCCTCTACTGATAAATGAACACGGAATTGGCGCGTGTCGCCGCGTCCTCCAGTGGGCGGCGGCGAGCGCGATCCTCGGGCGCGCTGTCGACGGAAGGCAGCCACCCGGTCGGCGGCGCGGCTCGTGCAGACAGAGCGAGCTGATGTCGGCGGCGGCGTCGCGTCGCCCACGTGCGCAGCGACCGGCGCGCGGCGTCGCGACGAGCGAGCAGCGCAGCGCCCCGAGCCTCCGTGGGAGCGCGACCGGCGTGGGCGCGGAGGCTCGCCGCCGCCACCTGCACCTGACTCATCAACTGTCCGCGCTACAATTAGCCGGCACCGGCTCGCTCGAGATCCTGTGACGTCAGCCTGACCGAATACCGTCCATTCCACGTTACGTTACGTAGGTATAGCTCGAATAAATCATCGGCTTCGTCTAAAACTAAATATATCGCGCGGTCATCGTAGTTCTCATGACGATGTACGTGAAACGTTTAGTCGATTGTCTATTTCGGTGTGTCAGGTAATTACGAATTGACGTCGACGCAAGAAAGTTCCAAAATAAGCGTGACGTGGGTTGATAACGCGTTCAAAATAATGGTGTTTGTCTAAATATATCTAGTACGCGAAAGATTCTTATGAGTAACTGCAATGTCTCGAAGCCTCTGAGCGCATGGGCTACTGCAATGTTCTTGTCTCGAAGCCTCTGAGCGCATGGGCTACTGCAATGTTCTTGTCTCGTAACATCTGAGCGCATGGGCTACTGCAATGTTCTTGTCTCGAAGCCTCTGAGCGCATGGGCTACTGCAATGTTCCCGTCTCGAAGCCTCTGAGCGCATGGGCTACTGCAATGTTCTTGTCTCGAAGCCTCTGAGCGCATGGACTACTGCAATGTTCTTGTCTCGAAGCCTCTGAGCGCATGGGCTACTGCAATGTTCTTGTCTCGTAACATCTGAGCGCATGGGCTACTGCAATGTTCTTGTCTCGAAGCCTCTGAGCGCATGGGCTACTGCAATGTTCTTGTCTCGAAGCCTCTGAGCGCATGGGCTACTGCAATGTTCTTGTCTCGTAACATCTGAGCGCATGGGCTACTGCAATGTTCTTGTCTCGAAGCCTCTGAGCGCATGGGCTACTGCAATGTTCTTGTCTCGAAGCCTCTGAGCGCATGGGCTACTGCAATGTTCT
Source organism: Venusia cambrica (assembly GCA_951394065.1). Taxonomy (NCBI): domain Eukaryota; kingdom Metazoa; phylum Arthropoda; class Insecta; order Lepidoptera; family Geometridae; genus Venusia; species Venusia cambrica. The sequence goes on from OX596058.1 coordinate 396,633, forward strand.
TGTCTCGTAACATCTGAGCGCATGGGCTACTGCAATGTTCTTGTCTCGAAGCCTCTGAGCGCATGGGCTACTGCAATGTTCTTGTCTCGAAGCCTCTGAGCGCATGGGCTACTGCAATGTTCTTGTCTCGAAGCCTCTGAGCGCATGGGCTACTGCAATGTTCTTGTCTCGAAGCCTCTGAGCGCATGGGCTACTGCAATGTTCTTGTCTCGAAGCCTCTGAGCGCATGGGCTACTGCAATGTTCTTGTCTCGAAGCCTCTGAGCGCATGGGCTACTGCAATGTTCTTGTCTCGAAGCCTCTGAGCGCATGGGCTACTGCAATGTTCTTGTCTCGAAGCCTCTGAGCGCATGGGCTACTGCAATGTTCTTGTCTCGAAGCCTCTGAGCGCATGGGCTACTGCAATGTTCTTGTCTCGAAGCCTCTGAGCGCATGGGCTACTGCAATGTTCTTGTCTCGAAGCCTCTGAGCGCATGGGCTACTGCAATGTTCTTGTCTCGAAGCCTCTGAGCGCATGGGCTACTGCAATGTTCTTGTCTCGAAGCCTCTGAGCGCATGGGCTACTGCAATGTTCTTGTCTCGTAACATCTGAGCGCATGGGTTACTGCAATGTTCTTGTCTCGAAGCCTCTGAGCGCATGGGCTACTGCAATGTTCTTGTCTCGAAGCCTCTGAGCGCATGGGCTACTGCAATGTTCTTGTCTCGAAGCCTCTGAGCGCATGGGCTACTGCAATGTTCTTGTCTCGTAACATCTGAGCGCATGGGTTACTGCAATGTTCCCGTCTCGAAGCCTCTGAGCGCATGGGCTACTGCAATGTTCTTGTCTCGAAGCCTCTGAGCGCATGGGCTACTGCAATGTTCTTGTCTCGAAGCCTCTGAGCGCATGGGCTACTGCAATGTTCTTGTCTCGTAACATCTGAGCGCATGGGTTACTGCAATGTTCTTGTCTCGAAGCCTCTGAGCGCATGGGCTACTGCAATGTTCTTGTCTCGAAGCCTCTGAGCGCATGGGCTACTGCAATGTTCTTGTCTTGAAGCCTCTGAGCGCATGGGCTACTGCAATGTTCTTGTCTCGTAACATCTGAGCGCATGGGTTACTGCAATGTTCTTGTCTCGAAGCCTCTGAGCGCATGGGCTACTGCAATGTTCTTGTCTCGAAGCCTCTGAGCGCATGGGCTACTGCAATGTTCTTGTCTTGTAACATCTGAGCGCATGGGTTACTGCAATGTTCTTGTCTCGAAGCCTCTGAGCGCATGGGCTACTGCAATGTTCTTGTCTCGAAGCCTCTGAGCGCATGGGCTACTGCAATGTTCTTGTCTCGAAGCCTCTGAGCGCATGGGCTACTGCAATGTTCTTGTCTCGTAACATCTGAGCGCATGGGTTACTGCAATGTTCTTGTCTCGAAGCCTCTGAGCGCATGGGCTACTGCAATGTTCTTGTCTCGAAGCCTCTGAGCGCATGGGCTACTGCAATGTTCTTGTCTTGTAACATCTGAGCGCATGGGCTACTGCAATGTTCTTGTCTCGTAACATCTGAGCGCATGGGTTACTGCAATGTTCCCGTCTCGAAGCCTCTGAGCGCATGGGCTACTGCAATGTTCTTGTCTCGAAGCCTCTGAGCGCATGGGCTACTGCAATGTTCTTGTCTCGAAGCCTCTGAGCGCATGGGCTACTGCAATGTTCTTGTCTTGTAACATCTGAGCGCATGGGCTACTGCAATGTTCTTGTCTCGAAGCCTCTGAGCGCATGGGCTACTGCAATGTTCTTGTCTCGAAGCCTCTGAGCGCATGGGCTACTGCAATGTTCTTGTCTCGTAACATCTGAGCGCATGGGCTACTGCAATGTTCTTGTCTTGTAACATCTGAGCGCATGGGCTACTGCAATGTTCTTGTCTCGAAGCCTCTGAGCGCATGGGCTACTGCAATGTTCTTGTCTCGAAGCATCTGAGCGCATGGGCTACTGCAATGTTCTTGTCTCGTAACATCTGAGCGCATGGGCTACTGCAATGTTCTTGTCTCGAAGCCTCTGAGCGCATGGGCTACTGCAATGTTCTTGTCTTGTAACATCTGAGCGCATGGGCTACTGCAATCTTCCTGTCTCGAAGCCTCTGAGCGCATGGGCTACTGCAATGTTCTTGTCTCGAAGTCTCTGAGCGCATGGGCTACTGCAATGTTCTTGTCTTGTAACATCTGAGCGCATGGGCTACTGCAATGTTCTTGTCTTGTAACATCTGAGCGCATGGGCTACCTCTAACCAATGTAATCAATGATTCAATGATCATCGAATAAGGATGTCAAAGTAAACTTTCAGAGAATAAGGAAAGGTCATGTAGCACACGTTGCCATGGCGACTACCTGTTGATGCCGGAGCCGGGAGTCGGGAGTCGGGCCAAGCACTGCTCATCGTGGGTCGGCAGCTAAATGTCAACGCAACGAGTGGGCATGGGCGTGGGTGTGGGACGAGCGCGCCCCCAAAATCTTTAGATTTGATCCGATAATGCTAGGCGAGACTTGTGGATTGTAACGAACATATCTTTTAGCGATTTGTCACGTGCAGTCCAAAAAAACAAGAATTTTGACCTAAGTCCGTTTGTTATTCATGTCTATGAAGATACAATTGACCTGAGTCCTAAGCTAAGGTCAATACCCAACGTGTATTAAATACAATTCTCCTAGTTTTAGTTTTGTCGGCAAGTTAATCAGTCCCCAGAACCTCGTGTATCGTAGGTAAGTTTGACCTAAAAGCATTAATTGTTTAATAACCATCTATAAATTAAGCCTGGTTGCTCCCTGTTACCGTCCGGTTGCTCCCTGTTACCGTCCTGACCAATTATTTAGCTTCGTCAGGATAGTGTCGTCAGGATCACTCCGGTAACTGGTAACAGGGAGGTGTGGGGCGCAGCCAGGCTTACATTATAAATCTCCACCAACACGAAACGACGCGAACCTCTTACCTATCTGCTGTATAATATATAGAATGCATGTTTTATGCTTAGAAAACCAACGCAAAAGTACTTTATAGACAAAACTGTTTTTTTCGCATTGATCACGAGATTCACGGCCATTGGAGGCAGACGTAGGATAAAATAATGTGAATGTAAAAAGGCAAAACGAATATAATTTGGGGGCTGCTTGATGTGTAGGATGGAACTGTAGGTGTAACTATATGATGGAACTGTAGGTGAACCTATATGATGGAACTGTAGGTGTACCTATATGATGGAACTGTAGGTGTACCTATATGATGGAACTGTAGGTGTACCTATATGATGGAACTGTAGGTGTACCTATATGATGGAACTGTAGGTGTACCTATATGATGGAACTGTAGGAGTACCTATATGATGGAACTGTAGGTGTACCTATATGATGGAACTGTAGGTGAACCTATATGATGGAACTGTAGGTGTACCTATATGATGGAACTGTAGGTGTACCTATATGGTGGAACTGTAGGTGTACCTATATGATGGAACTGTAGGTGTACCTATATGATGGAACTGTAGGTGTACCTATATGATGGAACTGTAGGTGTACCTATATGATGGAACTGTAGGTGTACCTATATGATGGAACTGTAGGTGTACCTATATGATGGAACTGTAGGAGTACCTATATGATGGAACTGTAGGTGTACCTATATGATGGAACTGTAGGTGTACCTATATGATGGAACTGTAGGTGTACCTATATGATGGAACTGTAGGTGTACCTATCAAATCAAATCAAAAATCAAAATCAAATTCATTTATTGCCAATAAATTTAAATTAATTATACAATTACTAGAGGACCCCACACTAGGGCTAGCCTGTGCCGCGGGAGTCTATTTAAAGAATTAATCTATAAAGTGAGCAAGATAATTCACAATGTTGCTAGCAATGCGATATATAAATGGAAAGGAAAAGAATTTAAACCGTCTTGCGAAAGAGGTCTTAATAGCAGGAACATTTATTCTAATGCGACGCTTCACAGACGGTGGAGCAGCCTTCTGCTCAGCCAGAAAAGTCTTATGGTAGGTGATTATCACTCGCTGGAGGTAGAGCTGGCGAACACTCAGTGTTTGAGTTTCGGTGTGTAGTGATATAGTAGGGTATCTAAACGGCTTGCGAACATGACTTTGAGCACCGATCTGTGAGCTCTTTCAAGGGTAATTACGTGAGGCTTGCCTGCACCACCCCAAACCGTAATGCAATAACACAAGATAGACCGGCAAAGAGATGTATACACCAACATCAGAGTATCTACATCTGAACTATCACGGAGAAGCTTTATTATGTGAATGAGTTTTCTGACTCTAGCAGAAAGCGAGAGAATATGATGCTTAAATGTTAAATTTTGGTCAACGTTTATACCTAGATATCGCAGGCATAGTGTTTTTTCAATAGAAGGACATGTACAATTATTTGCAAGTCGGCTATAGCATTTATGAATTCTAATTGGAGAAAGAAGAGGAGGAGGACTAGATGCTTTGGTTTTCGTCTTAGCGGCGTTAAGAGTACGCAAATTAGCGTCAAGCCACGCAGCTATATAGGATGGAACTGTAGGTGTACCTATAGGATGGAACTGTAGGTGTACCTATAGATAGATATCTAGTAGATATTACCTACTAGAACCGATTTTGTTTTGTTCAACCTATAGGTGAACATAGAATTGCTTTGATTATTTTTCTTTGGTTTCACATTTATTTATTCAGAAAAAATATCATTACAGATTTTTTTATTTAACCCTTAAGAGATGCTTAATCTAGGTAACTTATCATAATGAATCTAAGGTACAAATACTATATTTACTACACATTATAAACATTTCGTTTCAATGACGACCGGTGCCGTTTCCATGAGTTTCGGCAGGTTTTGGTAAAGTATGTCCACGCGAGTGTCACGGGGGCAAACTTAAGTTGGTTGGCTCTACACTTGGGTACTCAAGCATGGCGGGGCAGCGGCGCGCGCCCAGCGGTCGTCGGGCGCGTGCAGATGCAGCGGCGCCATCACCTCCGGCTGGTGGAGCTCCCCGCGGAGCGCACCATGTACTTCACCAGCGCCACGTCTCTCCGCACCGACAGCCTGCAGTAGCCTACCATACCGAGCACGAACAGACTCGGGTACATTCCTACCATACCGAGCACGATCAGACTCGGGTACATTCCTACCATACCGAGCACGAACAGACTCGGGTACATTCCTACCATACCTAGCACGAACAGACTCGGACACATTAATGGGTAGTACGGATAGACTCCATTTTTTTTAAATAAAGAAAGCGTGTAAATTTATTTTGGATCTTTTCTATAATATGTCTAAAATATGGTGTCGGAACCTCAGGTCGGGCACCATCTCAAGGCCCAGGTGTCGCACGGACATTGCTCTCGGCACCCCCCGTACTGGTACTGCAGGGGGCGGCCGCGGCTGTAGCTCATCACGGAACACTTAGCTACGTTGAACAGTAGCTTATTGGATCTACTCCATTCGACCACCCTATCTATGTCGCACTGGAGGCGCTCGCAATCAGAAGTGTCTGCAACCGTTAAAAACACTTTTAGGTCGTCCGCAAAGAGCAACTAACCCGCCTCATTAACTATCGGCCTCAGAGCGGCGTGAATACTATGACAGAAAACTTCGACAGCATCATTAGATCATTATCCACAGCATCGAATGCTTTCTGGAAGTCGAAGTACGCGCAGGCCACTTGCCCGCCCGCGTTCACGGCCGGGGTAAGTTGCAGGTTGCTGCCCGTGCTGCGCCTCGCCTGGAAGCCTTGCTGGGCGTGCATTTATGCAGAATCGATTCAAATACCTTGGCGAAGGCCGACAGCACGGCGATCGGACGGTACTTGCTCACATGTGTCGGTGTAGGCATTGCGCCTATTTATTATGGTAGGTTACACTTGCCTACACTTGCATCTTACGTTACACTTACATTACTTGCACAGTGTTGACATCACAATGTTGCTAAATAAGTTACCTACATTTTCGTTATATTATTGTGTGATTGATAAGCCCGTCATCGGGCGGGGTGGAAGCTGTCATTCGCTTCGGCCACCGCCGCCGCCGCCGCCGCCGCCGGGGGGTATTGACGCACTTTTGTATTGTGAACTCGAATTAGCCAACGCAGTGACGTCCTTGTGTCATAACATCCTATTTAGATAATGATGACCGATAAATGTGTTATGGAAAATGATCGCATATAGCGCGGCGCAGCGCAGCAGGGGGCGATGGTCGATGACACCCGGCGAGGTACGGACGTACGAGCTTACCTATTGATCGCCAGCTAGGTATATTAGGTATACCTAAAGGTATGTCCGGTCATGTTCCGTAGTGGAAATAAATTATGATGATGGTGATGATAGTCATGACAGAGACGGTGAGCGTTGGTTCTTTGTCTCGCTGTGACATGACAGCTCTGACATAATTATTATCATGAGTTTTCCAACAAAGTAAATAACCACGTAGGTACATTCATTCTAATTGTTCAAATTGACATTTAATTTTCATAACAAGTCAATAATCACGTACAAATATAGGCATGTTTTAGTATTAACATATTATCGATATGGTTAGTGTCAGAGAATCGGCGCAGTGTTTAGTAGTTCTGGTTGTCAGGCTGCGGGGGCGATAGGTACGAGTAGGTAAACATACAAGGCAGCGTCGGCGGCGTCACCGACTGCCACCGGGCACCGCCTCGGCAACCACTTCTCACTTTATCAGGTACTTTTAAGGTAACATTTTGTGCGCCCACGTAAATTTACAAAGGAACAAAGATCAGACTAGAAAGTATTATTTTCAGTAATTCCATATGCGAGGAAATATTAAAAGGTTAAAATTAACTTTGACGTCAAAAGATTTCTCAATTATGATTTTTTATTCTTCTCTGTTTTTGTATAAAGGCATAACTATGAATATTTTAAAGACTAGCTGACCCAGCGCATGTTGCACTTGTGCAAAGTTTTTCAAAGTTTATCACTATCATGATATGCCCAGCCCGGTGTGATGTTGAGACAAATGTATCCTACAATTGTGAAAATAATTGAATTAGGAAAATATAGTGCGACGTACAAAACCAATAAAAAAGTAGTTAAAGTGTGTGAAGCCCAAACCGGGAACTCTGGATCTAAAATCGGTGTATTGAACCACTAGGACCCACAGAGGCGGCCTCCCGTGGTAGTAGATGCATGCTGTACCGCTGTGCCTCACTTGGCACGTGTCCTACCGTTTCCATGATAATGAAGAACATTTCCTCAAGCGGCGCCAAAGAAATAGGTTTTTATATGTACCAATATCCATTACATTTAATACGTAAACGCAGTGGCCAGTCCTACACAGGGTCCAAACGCAAGGAATCAAAAATGTGAGGCTAAAAAAACCCACCTAACCTACTTTGTACCTAATTCACTTATTTTGGAGAAAACAGCGATTATAAACTAACCTTATCATATATAGCTTGAAACCGGGTGAGATGAAGGCCAAGCGCGTCCTCGTCTTACAATCAAAAGCCCGTAGATAAGTCGTGCACGAACTAACAGTAGATAAGTCGTGCACGAACTAACAGTAGATAAGTCGTGCACGAACTAACAGTAGATAAGTCGTGCACGAACTAACAGTAGATAAGTCGTGCACGAACTAACAGTAGATAAGTCGTGCACGAACTAACAGTAGATAAGTCGTTGCACGAACTAACAACGGATTGACGGACAAACTGACAAATTTATTCTAAAAACTATTACTACGGCTACTAACGACGGCTCAGCTGCATGTCTTTAGTAAGTTGGTGCTACCTAGTTAAGTAGTTAAGTTTTACATTGAACTATTAAATGTACAGGCTCAGCTTCTCTAAGATTTTATTATATGTATAGCATGTCGTAAGTCAAATACGTAGCCCCATTAGTTAATTTAATTAGTTGAGTTATACAATCACTTGTGGCTACAATTGGCGACGTGCCTACAATTGTGTTTAAGTTCAGTATATCTATATAACTATAGATACACATACGCATACAGGTGCTCCATCAGTAGTGGCCATTCGCCCGCGTATCATCTATCTATCTTCTTCTTAATATATATAACTCAAAGGTGACTGACTGACTGACATAGTGATCTATCAACGCACAGCCCGAACCACTGGACGGATCGGGCTGAAATTTGGCATGCAGGTAGATGTTATGACGTAGGAAAACGCTAAGAAAGGATTTTGATTAATTTTACCCCCAAGGGGATAAAATAGGGGATGAAAGTTTGTATGAAAATTTGTCAATTTTATACCGATCGGGCTGAGACTTTGCATGCATAAAGCTACTATGACGAAGGCATCCCCTAAGAAAGGATTTTGAGATTTTGCATTTGTTTTGTTTCGGTTTAGTAGTTTTGGTTATAGACTCTATTTTGTGTTTGGCATTTGTTTTGTTTTCTTTTGGTTTAAGTATAGGTTTTGTCGGTTAGACTTTTTAAAATGGCTAAAGATAATCTGAACGTTAATGGAGAAGTTGAAGAATGTACTGTCGTTTTTAAGTTTTGTAGGCCCTAATTTTTTACACACGCTAAACAAAAGTAAACCGCAAAAACTAGACCAAATTAATAATAATAATACTATTTAACGCCAGCGAAGCCGCGAGCAAAAGCTAGTTAACCATATACCAGATATGATTATTCACGCGGGTTCCACAAATTGTACCATCTCTCACTGTCACTGACATAAATGTGCATTGTATGTGTATGCGTATGTGTTGTATACAAGGGCTTGTTAACAATAGGTATACTGTTTACTTTGTATAGAGGCCATTTTGTATATCGAGGGGTTTTTAAAGGTGGACGCAGGAATGTGCCCCTGATCTGCTATCGCTACGAGATTACGATCAAAATAGGCTGCTCTCTAATTGAGAGAAATATTTAGATCTGTATTCACAGATGATATGCCTCTGTGGTGTAGTGGTGCAACCACCGGTGTCAGACCCAGAGGCCCCGGGAGCGATACCGAAGGGGGTACAATTGTTTGGTGGAGGACTTTCCTCACACTTCATCATCTTACCTTAGTCTGTCGCCATAACAAAAATTATAAATTGTTTTTCTTGTAAGAAATTTAGAAAGGCTGGCCCATATATAAAAAAACCGGCTTCGACCATGAGCCGCCTCTATCCATCAATTCCGCGTGACCGCCGATCGCAACACAGCCCCCGCCCCCCGGGTGCGGTCGTGGCTACTTCGTCTGCTATGTGAAGTGCGGTGTTTCTTACCAATGTGTACCCAGTTCAAGAACTCGCCCATTTCAGATGAAAAAAAAACATACCATCGATTCTTAAATTAGTTGTACACTGCAAACCTTTTTAAGAAGCAATCTGAGGTTTTACCATGTTCATAAAATATACTAGCTTTTTTACCCGGGACTTCATCCGCGTAATGATATTTGAAATAGGCGTAAGTATTATAAATACATATAGGCCAATAGCGAATTTCAAATGAAGCTTTGACATGACACTTAATCTAAAATAATACATTTCAATCAACAATCGCACCACATCGGTACGATCGCGGCTACTTCTACCTGTTATAGTTCAAAAGATATCGTTTTTTGAAGGTATATCCTTAAATGTTGATCTTTTTAAAGAACCCTAACATTTTCTATTGCAAATTTAATATGAGCAATCTAATCGACATTTGAATTTTCAAACGTATATTATATCATGTACGGTTTCGGAGATATACAACATTTCACTCTGAACTGAACCCCATTTTGAAACACTTGGAATTGTTTTGGTGCGAATTTTCAAAATTTCTTTCTTATCGGACCTCTACACACCAAGAAAAACATACCTGGCAAATTTCAAATCAGTGCAACAAGCGGTTTAGTTAGGCTGTGTGTTGTATCTAGTTAATCAGTAAGTCAGTCTGTCACTCAGGACTTTTCCTTTTATGTATTAAAATAGAAGAAGAGAAGATTTCATGCTAACCCTTAAGTGCTTATTTGTATTTGAATTAAATTTAATGTATGATGATTTATCTAGCTAGGACTGCTGTCTTAAGATGTCCATGGGGAGCCGGTGCCCTTCAGCTTTTCAAATAGTACAATAAAAAATATTTATTATTGTACTAATCCTCAACTGACTGAGGAACTGGCTATCTTACCTCTAAATGCCGGAACACAACAATTTTATATTTTTTGTTATGGCGACAGAATTAGGTAAGATGGTGGTTGCTAGTCAGGCGGACCCAAACAAGGTCCTACGACCAACCAAACCAAGCACAATATAATTATACTCGCCATGGGGATCGAACACGGGACCTATGGATCTGAAATCAGTGGGTTGAACCACAAGACAATAAAGATATTAAGAGTATTAAATAATCGATATAATTCGAATGTTGTCAGGATATTGATAATCTGATATAGACCAGGAGGCATATACGTATGAAAATGTATACGGATACCGCACCACTAAAATGTATACGGATACCGCACCACTAAAATGTATACGGATACCGCACCACTAAAATGTATACGGATACCGCACCACTAAAATGTATACGGATACCGCACCACTAAAATGATCAGACAACCATTTTTAATCTAGTACAGTAAGCTAAAGCGCGACCGATTTATAAATCCTACGTAATAACAATTTACATTCCACGCCGTCGTCGTCGGCAGAACCTATTGAAAGACTAGCGATGCAGCAGGAAACGTACCCTACGTCTATTGAAAGACTAGCGATGCAGCAGGAAGCGTACCCTACGTCTATTGAAAGACTAGCGATGCAGCAGGAAGCGTACCCTACGTCTATTGAAAGACTAGCGATGCAGCAGGAAGCGTACCCTACGTCTATTGAAAGACTAGCGATGCAGCAGGAAGCGTACCCTACGTCTATTGAAAGACTAGCGATGCAGCAGGAAGCGTACCCTACGTCTATTGAAAGAGTAGCGATGCAGCAGGAAGCGTACCCTACGTCTATTGAAAGACTAGCGATGCAGCAGGAAGCGTACCCTACGTCTATTGAAAGACTAGCGATGCAGCAGGAAGCGTACCCTACGTCTATTGAAAGACTAGCGATGCAGCAGGAAGCGTACCCTACGTCTATTGAAAGACTAGCGATGCAGCAGGAAGCGTACCCTACGTCTATTGAAAGACTAGCGATGCAGCAGGAAGCGTACCCTACGTCTATTGAAAGAGTAGCGATGCAGCAGGAAGCGTACCCTACGTCTATTGAAAGACTAGCGATGCAGCAGGAAGCGTACCCTACGTCTATTGAAAGAGTAGCGATGCAGCAGGAAGCGTACCCTACGTCTATTGAAAGACTAGCGATGCAGCAGGAAGCGTACCCTGCGTCTAGGTAGGTAGCTTGGTAGGTGTACTGCTACCTTAGATAACGTATGGTGCTGTCTGAGGAAGGTATACAGATATCTACCAATTAGGACTGCTTAGTAAATTGTGGCCGCTGTAGAACGAAGTGTCTTGTGTGGTACCTTGCTTGTATGCTTTTCATCTGAAAGGTATCTGCCTATAATTTTAATTTTATTTCATTTTCATTTATTTCATAAACAATTACAGAATCGTGTTTGAAATTTGGTCTTAAAACTAACACATGTAATTAGGATCAAAAAATCAAGAAAATAATAATATAATTCTGAATATAAAATATATATGACAATACATTTATTCAATAAAAAGTACATTTAAACTAACTATGTACAAAGGAATCAGTCAGATTACCTAAGGACCGTTACAAACGGCCTATAGATAACTCAACTGTTCCAGACCAGTACCAGACGGTAGCGTGCCCAAGACACTGGCTGCATTGCCACGCTGAATAGCTATGCTTATTCGCTAGCCTAAATAAGAGCCAGCCCTTGGGTCTTGTCGCCTCAATCAAAAGCCCGGCAAGATTTTTGGAAACCCGGAGGGCACCGGCTCCCCACGGACCCAAGGTCTCCACCCCAAAAGGCTCAATAGGTAAGTTCTGTCGAGACCACTATATTTGCGCCTTTTGTGATCCTCGGCCGAATCAGCCGCCGCACCAGCCCTAACTGATGTCCCAGGCAGATGAGATGGCGCTAGGGTGTCGACGCAGGTAGCGTCCCACACCAAAGGTCTACCCATATATTACTAAAATATATTACTTTCTATATTCAATTATATGTATCAGTACTTGTATATAAGTTGCTGAATTAAATTTTAAATGAACTTTCAGTAAAGGTACGTTCCAAAATTGACGAAAGGTACCATAGATGTAAATAAAATGTATCGGCTGACCGCTCAGCGAAATGAATTTGTTGTCACAAGATTCAGGCACGACACAGATAGGACAATTTTGTGGTAATCCTGTCGTATCGTAATTCCATAAATAGACAGAATCAATTAACAATCAAAAGAAAGCGTGTTGAAGCGTATTATAACCGTGTAATGAAGTGCTTCCGCGTTGAAATAGCATGTTATCGGTAATAAATAATAAGTGAAACATTGAGTGAGGCTTCCGGCGCGAGGCGAGGCGCTCTCTGGACGTAGATTTATTGCCCCAAATTGTGTATTTTTCATCGCAATCTTGCCGTTCGATAAGTGCCGTTTAACACTTGATGTAGTGTTGGTAATTTGTGAGTGGTCCCCCTTTTCTTTTTTCAATTAGCCCGAAATTGGAGTCCATGATGAAATACTCCAAATTGGTAAACGATCCGCCGGTTCGAGACGATACTTCAAGCTATCGACTTATACAAGTGCACTAGATTCTCCGGGCGCGTTTTCATAAACGCATCGATACTTCGAAATTAACTAAACTTTCAAAAGCTACTACGAGTATAAGGATATATTATAGCTATACTAGAAGTTAGCCCATAACTGAGATTTGTGATGGCTGGTTTAAGTTAGTTATTTAATTACGGAGATTATCACATAAAAATAAAGTAACTAACAAACGATAAAAGTCTGCTTTCATTACTCCTTTCTCTAACCACACTTTTTCTCTCTCTCTAATCTCTAATCTCTTTTCAGAGTGATCTAGGCTCATTCCCATTCTATGCAAAGCTAGAATAAGAACAGAACTGCAATACCTGATGATCATCCTTGGCAAACCTTTAACTACTACTTCTACTTAACACAAAAAATATTATATATCTCACGGCACGGCACAGCACGGCACGGCTGGTAAAACCCCGCACGACGTCAGTAAAATTCACGGGAAATACACGTTTTCCTTTTTATAATAGTAGCGTTCCGAGCTGCAGTCCTGAAATAATCCCCTTGGGCGGTTCAGTCACATCTACAATGAAACCTGACTGACACTGTAGGCGCATGGGTAGGTCCCCACGTTCCCGAAGGCTGTAGATCTGCCGTCTGCCCTCACAGAGCGTTGACCTCTCCGTAAATAATATCTCTTCTAAACCTTTTTATTTCTCTTCAAGTTATCTAATATCGTATTAAAAAGCTTACCTAGATTGAATAGCATTATTAATAGACACGATTCGGTAATGTGGTTTTATGTGTTACCGAATGTGGTGCAGTAATGATGCTGGATACAAATTCATGGAACATAAACATATTATGAATAACAGTTCATTTTTGAACACAATTTTGTAAGCTGATGATAATGATGATGAACCGGTCCCGTCTCTTTGTGGTCGATATAATCTTTTTCCATGGCGATTGTCCTGTTTGTTTCGTTTACAAATCAATCAATAGCGAATGTTAAAGGTCAAGCCTCTTCCGCACTCACATATCTAACTCACTATATCTAAAGAGACATGCGTTAGGTGATCGGAATATTAAAAGCATTTGGGAATGGAGTTCTTACATTTAAGATAGGTCCAATTATTGTGTTATTTTGTGTTGTTTGTTGTGTGTAAATAGATGATAATTAAATTAAAAGTGCCTACTACATAATAAGTGACTATATCGACTATAAGAACGCGCGTAATAATAAGAATCCATAAGAATAAGAACGCGTGGCCCGATGTTGCTATACCAGTTGACAGCTAAATGGTGAATGGTTTCTCAACGTTAACAAACTGCCCAATTGGTAGTTATGTAATAATACATGTTTTAAGATAGTACTAAGTATTTAGGTTTATGATGTATCTACTTGTTATGTTACTCTGTATGCCTAAATGTTGAATGGAACATCAAAAAACTAACCAGCTCGAGTTTGTTGCCTTTCTCCTTGTGTGATTCCGAACAGGCGGTTCATTAGTCGTTTCAAAATGACCCCAAAAACTCTAAATGGATAAAAAAACATTGACTTTGACTTTGAACCGCTCTACCTGAAGATCATGTACGAGTTACTACACCTTTGATATTACCTAAATTCCGATATACCAATAATCCTATTATAATTTTACATTTTAGATCTACAGATTCCGCATGATGACGCCTAAATTGACACTATTTTAACCTACTCAGCTATTGATTTGATTTTGTCATGGTCTTCATTGGCACATGAAAAATCAAGTGATATAAAGACTCTACGTTGTGAATGTAGTAAACCTGATTCTTTGAATTTGAATCTAGCTTCTTCTAAAATACGGAATAACCGTTTTTATCATACGTATTTACCTTAATCTGTAAAAAATACTATAATCTATCTATCTATTATATAAAATCGATTTACCACCGACGTGACAGGTAGGTAGCTAGGTAGGTAGGTAGGTAGGTATAATCACGCTAGCGCCAAAACTGTAAGACCTACTACAGACTTGATTTTTTGCCAGGGTTTATTGTGACATGTAGGTGCTCACTAAGAACGGATTTTAGGAAATTCCTCTCCTTCCTGTGCAAGGGGACATTTCAACTTATCAACTTTTTGGCAAGTTGTCTCGACATAGACCATTTGAATGAGACATATCTCGATGTCCCGTTGTCTCGATATCGCGCAGAGTCAGTAGAGGAGACAGAGACATGTTCAGTACATGTTGCATGTGATGATGATGATGACGATCCACGCATTGTGTGAGAAGCGCAGCATCTAGCTCCAGCCCGAAGGTAACGTCGTCGCTGGCGCCTCGCGGACGTGGAGTACGTAATGTGCCGAGCGCGGCCGCGGTGGGTCGAGACGCTGACCTCTGGCTGGTCTACCTACTCGTGGTGCCTCCTCCCCAGGACTCTGCTGACAGCCTCGCCGTCGCCGCACATCGTACAGTCCTCAGCTGCATTCTTTTAAATCGACGAACTACTAAAAAAGTCGACTATGAGAACGCTATTGTATAATACCTGTACTACATTACCTAAGTGTAATTGTATTCTGTAAAATATCATGTTACGTTTTCATTGAGCAGGTCGATAGATTATTTCTGTAGGTTAAAATGCTTGCCCATATTTTTGCATTGCACAATACTCGTGCAAGGATCATAGTATCTGAAAATAAGGAGAGAGTCGTATATGTCTGGAAACCAGGCGTGATTCTTATGTAGGTACATAGACGTGTACCTAGAGTAGACAGTTGATAGCGTCCACTAGCGACTACCGTTGAAGATGGCGCAGTGCGTCGTCACACAAATATGATGTCTTACCAAAACCAGCCTCCGATTACTGCCTGTAGATACTCCAACATATTAATTACCAAGATTTTACTACGTTGTCATATTAGTCCTTCCCGAACAGACAGGCAGATGCGGTGAGATACTTCACACTAACTTATATTTATAAATATTATTCAGTTAAACAAAATAGAATCTGTATCATCGTTCATACAAAAACAAACACACTGCAATATGTTATTACCTATTTGTGTGAAACTTATTAAAATATTGCTATTAAAATATAATAAATCAGACAAATGCCCAAAAACAGGAATCCATTCCAGGGATCCGTTTTGAAATTCTGATCTGCAACCTTTTTGTGTGACGAAAAGTGGTAGGGCACTGAGTCGGGTAGAGTGTGAGATAGTTAAAAAAAACTCTTTGATACAAAAGCTTCACTTCTATCATGTGTGTTTACGATACACCCTGTTTTTTTAACATACATTGTCCCACAGCATGCAAAGGTCTTCCCTATAATGTTTCAGGCTTTTCGGTCATCTGCTTCCACCAGTCCCGATTAAAGGCAGGTGGATCGTCATGCCAGCGTTTTATAAGTCTGCCTCGACGTCCATGTCCATCGCAAGGCAGGCACCCATCGTATGAGTGTCTGCCAGTAGACACCCGGCCGACAGGCCATCGTGTGAGTGTCTGCCAGTAGACACCCGGCCGACAGGCCATCGTGTGAGTGTCTGCCAGTAGACACCCGGCCGACAGGCCATCGTGTGAGTGTCTGCCAGTAGACACCCGGCCGACAGGCCATCGTGTGGGTGTCTGCCAGTAGACACCCGGCCGACAGGCCATCGTGTGAGTGTCTGCCAGTAGACACCCGGCCGACAGGCCATCGTGTGAGTGTCTGCCAGTAGACACCCGGCCGACAGGCCATCGTGTGAGTGTCTGCCAGTAGACACCCGGCCGACAGGCCATCGTGTGAGTGTCTGCCAGTAGACACCCGGCCGACAGGCCATCGTGTGAGTGTCTGCCAGTAGACACCCGGCCGACAGGCCATCGTGTGAGTGTCTGCCAGTAGGCACCATCAATGAATCTGTTTCTACTTTTTGTTTCGCTCTAATTAATTATCGCGATAGATTAGTTTCCAGTACTTTTGATATTCCGCTGTAAGTGTACTCCATGGTTCGCTAGGCACATCATATATAAATATAAATGTAAATGTCACGTGGAGGTGTGAGGTAACGTGTTCCGACACCGTGGGTGATGCCAGTATGAGTCTGAGTCACTGGAGGTATTACGTGATTTTCTATTTCACTAAATGCATCATTTTATTCAGAAATCAAATAAATATATAATTTTATACAGCACCCCTGCGGCTACTTCTTAGCTCACGTTGTATTTACATTAAAACAATATTCAAGTATTTTTGGTGACCTACCGGTTAGACGACGAGAAAAGATTATTCCTTGTGATCAAATCACTTTGATAGAATACGATTATAGTTACAAAAATCTGGGCAAGCGTGAGTCTGACCCTACGGTTTCAGGCTTCCTTGAATTGTGTCTTTAACCTTCGGCGTGCATGTACGGCTCGCACTTGGCTGATTATTTCATTCAATAAAAAAAATACTGAACCCTACACTACAAGTGGAAGGAAAAAAAGTATACCATGAAAGGATGTAGGTGTCAGAGATCATTATGAGACTATAATAAGGTTTATTAAAAGCGATAACGCGATGTAAACGATTACTGAGCCTCGAATATCAATAAAACGGGTGAATACAAACATTCCCACAGCTCTGTGACTTTTATACGTTCAAATTATGTGTAATGATTATAGATTTGTTTTTAGTTAATCACATAAAATGAAAAATATAGTGTGATACGCTCTTCTTCTGACAGAAAAGTCATGCATCCGAAATGAGTAGGTATCTATATGGTATATAAATAAATGAGGCATGTTTTCGAGTCTTTTAAATCGGTGTGCCTAATCTTGTACGGTTCAATGTTTCCAAAACTCAGGCGTGTGTGTGTGCTCTGCAAAAAAGACTCCACCTTTTTGGAGCGGCACTTCGCTCCAGTTCGATAATATATTATGAGCCTTTTTGGTGTCAACTTTCATTGAATTTGCCAATTTGCACTTTGACTTGAACATAGAAGGCGGGTGGCCAGGTTGTCTGTGTTCTATAAATATCACTTTGCGCTCGATATCTTCGACTTAATCCCTCGTTCCCCCTTCCACCACCGAACTAGCAGACGTGTCCACGACATAATGAATATATCAGCATATATTCCGTTACTGGTAAGGGATGGAACTCGTTGCCCTCATCTGTTTTAGACAAACGTGATCACAAATTTCACGTGAACATAGTTTTATGCTTAATAACGAAATGCTTAATAATAACAATAACGGGTTCCGTTTATTTAGCAGAATGAATTTAGCTACTTCTTTTTACGGATAATCTTTTGAATTGAATTTAGCTACTTCTTTTTACAGATAATCTTTTGAATTGAATTTAGTTTCTTCTTTTTACAGCTAATCTTTTGAATTGAATTTAGCTACTTCTTTTTACAGCTAATTTTTTGAATTGAATTTAGCTACTTCTTTTTACAGCAAATCTTTTGAATTAAATTTAGCTTTTAGTAGCTGTTCGTATTTTCAATAAAATCTAATAATGTAGGTACTACGTGTATAGTTGCTGAGGTATTGTACGCGTATGAATAACAAATTGAAATGAGAACGCTTCTTCATAAAATTAGGGCGCTGGCTGGCTGGCTGGTTGGCTGGCTGGCTGGCTGGCTGGCTGGCTGGCTGGCTGGCTGGCTGGCTGGCTGGCTGGCTGGCTGGCTGGCTGGCTGGCTGGCTGGCTGGCTGGCTGGCTGGCTGGCTGGCTACTACAATTTATGGGATGTATTGAGGAAGTGCCGAAGTTGCCTTCCGAGAGTGAACATTGGCAGATCCGCGCGCACTGCACACGTGTACACTGTACGCGTACACACTCTGTACGAGGTTAAGCACACACGAGTACTTTTAGCATAATAGATCGAATAGAGCCTTACTAATTTTAATGAAACGCGATACGGTAATTGAATTCACATTTTGATTAAGCGATTTTAAAAGGTTGTGTTTTTAAAATGCCCAAATAACCACGTGTCGCTGCATGGATTTCAGTATTTAGGTAGATTGAGAACTGTTGTAAACCTATAGGTAGTGACATTCCTCAGTTGCTTGTGTTATACCTTTTGGTAGGGACCGGACCGGGGTTGGCACGACATCATTAATACAACGTTAGAGCGCAGTACATTATGTCTAAAATGCGATGCAACGTTTCGCTTGATGTTGCGTGATCTTGAAACAGCAATCACACGTTCGCACACGTTAGCACACGTTCGCACACGTTAGCACACTGTCGTAACACACCGCCCCGCGTCACACTCTCCCAGCGCTCCCTATCTCTATCACTTGCAGTTCATTTGCAGAGCTACTATGTCACAGCAAGGCCCCGGTTATCGAGACTGTATCAATAAATTGCACTTTCGTCCGTTGTGTTACAATAAAAAAAAAACAACTCGCTGCGCTTATCGGCGAGTTACAAATAAATTATAATAACGTACATTTGTAGATCTGATTCAACATCATCATCTGCTTATCATCTATATGATAAGCAGATTATTATCATCAGCTATGCTTCCTATGCTATGGTTGGTTTCTTTTAAAACCCTCAAATCGATGATAATCATAAACTCGTTAAAAGATGTTTCATAATATACTTTACTTAGTATTTTAGCAACTTTTAAGTTCACAACAATCCCTCAATAACATTCAATTTACAAAAAAATCTTTGCCGTTATTTTTAATATTATTTTATATTGTCGAGGGGTAGATTTAAAAAAAACACGATGAGGTAGGTATATTATCGTTTACCGTGATGCATATTCCATAAAATTTCATGTACGAAATCATTTCCAGTAAAAAGTTACATACAAAATGTAGGAGTAATAAAAGGACTAGAACTTCTTTTATTACTCCTACTATTTTCTACTCCTTTTTAATCAACCTCACGAAGGGAGCTTGATGAAGTTGATGGGAGATCATAAGTATACATTAGCCTTTCCAATGTTATAGATAACAAATAAACAAAGTAGTAGTAATAAATGTACAAAGTTTCAATCACATCTATCAAGTATTGTTAGGTGTAAATTGAGGTGAAGTCAACAGGCCTATATACTGTGCGCGCACTCGGCTGGGCGTAGCGTGCCAGCCGTCGCAATTTTTCTAATAATTTTAAAACAAGTCAAGTCATCATTTCCTTTATGATTATAATCATTTTTTAATTTTTATTGTGCGATTAAATAGTGTTTCATCGATATATTTTTTTTTGCGATATATTTTGAATGGAATGTCAGATTTAATAAGTAATTCAAAATGTACTCTTCAAGAATAACCTTGACTACGAAGCTTAGATGATAATTTTAGATTTATTTGTTCAAAGATTAAAACCTGGATACAAATAACGTGGTAAAGCTTCTATCGGCATTTATATTAACTTTTAAAACTTAAAAAAGTAGTTGTAGTGTTACATAAATATGATAAATGGACATTTGGTAAGCGTAACTTTTTGTATTTTGATGTGTTCTCTAAAGCTGCAGATGTACCTAGTAGAGCATTAGGAACCAATAGCTTTGTCCGCGCACGCGATGTGAGGAACTTCATTAGTCATCTTCCTACACTACACAATGGGCTACATTTACAGATTACAGTTTTCGTAAGGATATGTTACTCAATTGTACTATATTAGTCTATAAGTGTTTTTGTAAATCGGTCCTGAAGTTTTTGAGTGTATACATTACAGAAAAAATACATTCATCTTTTCTCTTGATAATTTTCGTGTAGATAGTTTTGGTAGTCGAAACTCTCTCATATGATCATGGATCATATGAGAGATGTAGCATGGATCTTCCTGTTTCATTTCACACCCCCAATTATCAAAAGATACCCCAGTCAAAATAAACTTGTACTAATTTACTGAGTGGGCGATGTTAGAACAGATATTGAGTGATGCAAATGGGGATCGTGGATGATGACCGAACCTTCCGGCAAATAGTGAACTCTAGCTGATCAAATTTTGTTTAGTTGATGACATGTCATACCTACGAGTATTAAATTAAAATGTTTACGTCTGCAATCCGATTACTTAGCTACACAAATACACAAGTCTCGACAAAAGTCAAAAGTCAGTTTATGCAGCACCTTAATTACAAAGGTCGAGACAACATTTGTTTGTTCATTGTTAGTCATAACAATAACAAGCCCGTTCGTACATTTAGTGATGATAATAAGCAGGTCGTTTGTCAGACGCGGGTTCGATTCCCACAACGCTTCTTTTATTTTGATAATCAACAAACAATCGAGTATCAGCCGTTAACGAGCAATTGCTTTTGTCCATAGCTACGTGCATAGCCAGCGCACCTCCACTGTATCGATGCTACCATATGAATATTCAGATTACTTACATATTAATGGGAATGTTCGTATGATTTATGGCGCACGATCTGGGATCACCAAAGTTCCCTTATTCGCTTGACACAGTGATGGTAATGACGACGTCGTGATCACCACCCTCCCTTACTCACTTGACACAGTGATGGTGATGACGACGTCGTGATCACCACCCTCCCTTACTCACTTGACACAGTGGTGATGATGACGACATCGGGATCACCACCCTCCCTTACTCACTTGACACAGTGATGGTGATGACGACGTCGTGATCACCACTCTCCCTTACTCACTTGACACAGTGGTGATGATGACCACATCGGGATCACCACCCTCCCTTACTCACTTGACACAGTGATGGTGATGACGACGTCGTGATCACCATCCTCCCTTACTCACTTGACACAGTGGTGATGATGACCACATCGCACATCGTCACCGAGAGGTTTACAGCAATAAAGCGGGAAAAACGATTGAATAATGTTGGTAAAATTAAAAGTGTATGTACGTGTTAAGCGAGTCTTCCGAAAACACCAGTCTCTTCAGAGTCTGGGCAACGGGAGGCCCAGTGTGTGTGTGTGTGAAGGTTGTTGTGTGAGGGGGTGTGTGTGTGTGTCAGTGATTAAAACATGATGAACATGATTTAAAGGTTATTTCTACTTGATATTTTTGTTGCAATAGCAAGAATATTTAAGCTTAACTTTAAATGTGAATGGGCAATTTTTTTTTCTTAAAGGTGGGGGAAGATCGTTCCAAATTTTTGAGGCCCGGTATTTAAAACCACCTTTAAACCCTGTGGATTTATGTTTGGGGATTATTAGGGAGTTTTGCGCTTTGGAACGGGTGTTAATCTCATGCACGTCATTAAAAAGGACAATCTTTCGAATAAATATTCGGGTTTTTTACTCCAGATAACTTTTTGGCAGGTACAAGCCAGATGCAGTTCATTTCTAGCCTTCATGTTAAAAACGCCTTTTTTCGCTAAGTACGGGCTGATGTGCTCTCTTTGGGGAGCGTTAAAACACTCGTTTAATTACACTTTCTGTTCTGACCCATAATCTAGGACCATAAAACGCACTGCAATAATAAAAAGCATATCTGCTGTGAAAATAGAAAAAGGATTGGACTTAGAATTGAACCCTGTGGGGTCGCACATTTTCTGGGTTAGAAGAGAATTTCTGGCCAGCATGGTCTTCAACCTCTACATACTGTGTTCTGCAAGATAGGAACGATTTAACCAGTCAATGAACCAGTTGCACGTTTCTTCGGAACAGCCATAATATGCTAATTTAGCTACAAGCAATTCATGGTTTATGCAGTCGAACGCGCGAGAGAAGTCCAAAATAACAAGTACCGTACAGAGCCCAGAGTCAGAAGCAATAATGATGTCATCAATGACCTGTAAAAATGCGGTCTCTTTACCATGGGACTTTCGGAAACCTGACTGGAATTTTGATACTATATTCTCATGTTCTATATATTTTTCAATTTGGTGTAGCACAACTCTTTCTAATATTTTGGATAAACTGGGAGAATACTGATGGTCGTAAATATTTTAATTTTTCGACAGCGCACGATTTCGGTATCGGTCTAACTAGGGCTTGTTTTCAAGCCTTTTAAATTGAACTATAATTTTATATTAGTAGTTAATGGTAAGGTTTCTGGCAAAGTGAGTTTGACCATGTATGCAGTCAAGTTTTCGTATCCAGATGCGTTGGTGCCTTGTGTCAAACAATTTCTTCTGAAACCGTTTGCAGAGAGAAGACACTGCTAGTTTTAGGTTTACCATTGAAAAAATGTATGAGTGCGCTATCAATTCGGTTATTTCCTGGGATATTAAAAAAAAGATTATTAATTAAATAATCATCTGTTAGATGGTCTGGTATAGAGGGTAATACTATATAAATAAATATATAAATAAATTATTGAATGTTTAGATTCTTTTAAAATAGTTCCACATCTTTTTCGGCTGTTTGATGTTTTTATTTATGTATTGCGAAAAGAAAGCAGATATTTCTCGTACTAATGTTCCTGTTCCAAGGTTTTTTATTTTTAAACTTTTATAGTAAATATTTGACGAATTGTTTTTTTTTTGCGTTTGCTTTAGCAAGAGCTTTGCCTCTAAGTTGCATCATTAATCTCACTATATCTGTTAACCATGGTTTAGGTGAGTCTCTACCTTTTTTGTTTATATCTTGGTGAAAACCATGTATAGAACTTGTTGTACGTATACAAAGCATGTATAAAACTTGTTGTGTGTATACAAAGCTTGTATAAAACTTGTTGTTGCCTACATGTTTATACACTTTTCTTCATGTGTGCAGTTTACTTTTAGGTACCATGAACTGGTCGTGATCACTTATGAGAAGAAGATATCAAGAAGGGGACTACCGTTCTACATTCAATTATTTAAGGATAGAAAACCGAAGTGGATTTAGATTTTTTTCTTCTGACGATCTTTATAAACTTAATTTTTTACATTCCAAAGGCATTCTCGCAAAATGCAAAAGCTCAATTAGTTCTAAAGTTTGTTTCTTTGACCACTCCATTTTGACCTACTCGTATACTTGTTGGCTACTCAGTGTGAACGAAAGAAAGTTTGAGACAGTCTATAGACATGTATAAAAACAAATATTTATGTTTTGACAAGTATTCTACAAGTTTTGTATCAAACTAGTATAAAACATGTTTCTTGGTGAAAACGAAGGGTTAGAGGGGCGTGTACTTCAAACAAACAATTTACTCTGTTAAGTTAGTTATTTAGTTGTTTGTGATGCATCGCTCATGTTCACAACACTCGCCCTAGCCTCGCGCCGATACTAAATAAAAAGGCAGATGTCAGATTCAACAACCTCCCATTAGAAGGCATTATATGCCCATAAATATGTAGAGGAGGCAGTCGCGAGCTGCCTGCGCTGCCGCGGCTATACCTCGTACGAGTGTCACTCTCCTCATGGAAATAATAGCTACGTCACTGGGACCAACGGCCCTATTACAATCGATTCAAATAATAGTACCTACCTATCGTTCATGTGTTAATATTAGATAGGTAGCTATAGGTGTACACAGTGCTGTGGTAGTCGTAGCTCAGCCATGTCACAATCTACTGGAGCCCACTATTTAATGTTCAACATTTGCTAAGTTACATCAATTTATTATATTATTTATTAGTGACATTGTTATACGTTACTGCATACTAGAAACATGGTTTGTATGTTTGTATCTAATTCTTAACTGCAAAAATATTTCCAAGTATGTTGATATCATTAGGTATGCAGATTAAGTCATTGAGGTTGCCAACTGCGAGTGAAGCCTGCAAATATTGGGAAACCAATCGATCCATGGACAGTAGCCTCAGTGGGTAGGTACACGCACTTTCAGACTATTTTTGATTGAAATCTGAAGATTTTTTCTTTTAGATAAAAGGGTTTCTAAACATCTTATGTTATGCGACTTTGATTGAGTCCCCGCAGACTACAAACTTTCTATTTAATGTGCTGATATGAAGGTAGGTAGTTGAAATAATTTACTTAAGAAGTAGGTATACATCAACGACTGAATACACCTAGAGATAAAATATATACCAACGAGAAGATTCGAGATCACTCTGCACTGCAATCAACTGGCACACAAGGTGCCTCTGGAAATAATCATCTAGACCCCATTGAATAACGTTACCGTTATCATAGGAACACCGAGCATACGCAGGCAGAGAAGCAAAACGTATAAAATGTAGATCATTTAGTAATTTTGAAGTAATAATAGGTAAATTGTGAGCGGAGGATAGTGGCATTTAATATAATGAATGTTCACGACTTGCAGGATCAGAAGTGCCACGAGCTGACCGTTGCCACGAGCTGACCGCACGAGGCACTCCTGCGCTTCTTATTACTGTTCAGATACCTCACAGTAGTAGTTTCAAAATGTATACAGCCGATCGAAACGCATAAAAAATATTTCCAATTATTAATATTTAAATATTTCAATCAACTGCCCCAAATAAAATTATAATAAACGCACGATGCAAGCTTTCGATATTCAAAATGACATAAATAAAATGTTAATAACGTTTGTCCTATAGATGAAGTATACGATTACAATAACTGGTCGAAGGCGATGCCATCTCGTACCTATCGATGAACTAATTATTGTCACTGGAGACGAGACGAGACGAGACGAGACGTGGAGGACGAGGTTATTACATCGTGATTGCGCTGTTTGAATTATATATCCTTAGGAATACCACCTACTAAAGCTTGGTCAAAAAATGTCACAGACAGCTGTATAGAGTGGCTCGAAGATTGTAGAGAAAATCACGTGACGCTACGATCCGTAGATCTCCGCGGCTGGAGGACAGTCGATGCTCTCAATCCTAAGATCATCTGTAAGATCCTCTTCACTTCAGTGGATGATGGCTCGGCCGAAGGTCCCACAGTCCCGAGCCAGCCCAAGTGGTGTCAATTTCCATTAAAGCGGCCATTACCGCGGCCCGTGCATAAATCGCTCGTTGGAGCGACCACCGCGCCTGGCCGCGGCGGGATCGTACCTACCCCGTTCGACTGGACTATCTACTTCACTCGAGATGGACATTATTTCCGAAACGGTGACACAACGGCCCGACACGACTGTCGGTGAGCGGGGCGGCGACCGTTGCCTGTGGACGGTCGCTTCAGTAGTAGTAGTACTGAAGCGCAGTAGCATCACTCGCGCGTTGCCGACACTTTATAGTACTGATAGGCTACTCTAAATTTACTAACGTTGTATATAACACGGAACTATAAGTAAGATTTCAATAATTTATTATTATTTGCTTTTCGTTCATGAACAGAGAGCGATGCTCTGCATCTGTATCACAAAACGAGTCGGGCGTTTAGTTTATTCTGCTCTACGTATACCCTTCAGCAAGAATCTATGTAATGAACTGAAAGTGAAGCTCTGCATCTTTATAACAAAATAAGTCGGAATCTAAAGCAATTACCTCCAGAGTAGTTTCGTTGGTTCGCTGGCGGTGCGCCAAGTGTGCTCGCCGTTTAACTATTTCAGTAGATAATCACTTCGTAATGTAAATTGCAACAATGTCCCCGATCGCACGCCCGCAGTACAACGCACTTATTTTGTGTTGCATCTCTTCATATTTGTTAACATGTTATCTTTATGATAATCATGAAGATAAAGCAATGCAAAATGATTTTGTAGGATTGGTTTAAATCAATGCAATCGATAAAAAAATGTACGGGCCCACAACACCGTGATTCGCATTAATTACAAAAGCGATGCTCTGTATATTCAAAACAAACAGAATCGACTCAGAAGTGGTACACGAACGGAATCACATAATCATGCTATTAAGCCCCAAAGGGTAGATTTTAGTTCGGCTTAAACTCATACGGTGGGCGTCCGGTGTCAGCAACGGTCGCCCTTTACCTATTATAGAGGAAGTCAACATTTTAACTCGTTCCAAAGATCGACGTCGCTGGTGATCGTACAGAGCCATACATAATTATATATACCTACTCATCGACCGAGTAGGTATATTGAGCCGCGTCCAGCAATGCGACAACCTCACGGCATCAACGCAGATTTTCATTACAAAATCCTATTTTTCGAAACGCAAGTCGTAATTT
Organism: Venusia cambrica; assembly: GCA_951394065.1. Lineage (NCBI taxonomy): Eukaryota > Metazoa > Arthropoda > Insecta > Lepidoptera > Geometridae > Venusia > Venusia cambrica. The sequence continues at coordinate 423,186 of OX596058.1, forward strand.
AAGATTACACACAAGTAATATCTGCGCCGGAGAGCGGTGCGTATAAATTATGGAGCTCACTCGCGATATTGTGTTTCATGTCCGGTTAGACTCGGCCGGGTATCAGCGTGAAAAGGGCGAAATATTGCACAAATTTCAAAGGCGACAGCGACAGCGACAGCGACAGGACAGCGTTCGATTCGTCGCGGTGTCGGATTTCATTGCGCCGTGTCGCGACTAAACTCTCTCCGCGACATTCATACGCAATGTTTTTGTGTAAATCGTGATTATTAAAATTAGATTCAATTTCACACCGGTCGGTTTTACTGCGATACTTATTTACGGCGCTGTCGTAACCGTATCTAGATTGTTACGGCCTCGTTAGATTTTAACTGCTGTTATATGAGTTTAGCGAATGCGCGCCGTTCGTAGATTCAGTTAATTGTAACAGAATTAGATATTACCGTCGATTGTGTTATATCGGGAGTCGAGGGGCTATCTGATGGTATCTGAGGTATTGTCGATCCGGTAATTAGAATTGCGGCCGTGTGCTGCAGGGACCCTTGCGTCTGCGTTGCGGTGCTGCCGCCGCTGCACAGCGACCAACGACCTGTTACAACAAGGTGCCTCCGATCAGCCCGGTACCTCCGTACCGATTTCAATTCCCTAACGAGATTCAGCATTCCGATTCATATCAAACTGTAGCGTATAATCGTTACACCGGCCGTGGAATAATGTAGCTATTCCTTGTTTGCGATGTGATTGTTGTTCCTTAATGGGAAGCAGTCTAATCGGAACATCCTCGCTAGCTGCATGCAGCCGTGTCCGCTGCGTTAATTAGTCTGCGATTGCAGAGCGCGAGGTCAGCTGCTGCGTGCTCCGACACGACGCTACCTATCGGACATGTTGCCGCACATACAGTGCATTATCTCCAAGTATACCTACCTATAGTTGCATAATGTAGCGACGACACGTTGCGGCAGGTCCATCGCACGGCACGATCGAGAGCTGAAGGAGGCTGTGTCGCTGCGATGACCCGCGAGGTGCGGCTGAGGAGCAATCTGCAATCATTATTTACGAACGGCTATTATCACCTCATGGCTTTTCTGGTTTATTATCGGCATTGCTCGTTATGTTGTCCTGCGATGGATAAATTATGCTATTAAGTTAGCAGATTGACAAAGTTATTTATGACGTTAAGTGAGAGCGGGCTGAGTGGTCACCGCTAGGGAGATACGGTCGCTGGCGGTAACCTCGGGAACTATCCGGAGCTCAGGGCATCACGAATCTGCAATCATTATATGGAACGGAAGAGTGATGAATATAAACTATCATCTTTTCATTCTTTGTCATCATCTCCTTTTACAGCTATGATGATGTTGATGTTTCTGTGCTTGCCCATCTCAAGACTCTGGCATTTCGATAGTACGACGCGCCAGCATGATTTTCCTCGTCATACGATTGATGTGATTAGCTAATCTTCCCTGTGGTCTAATTTACAACGAGTTACGAAACTGAAGTGAATGGTGATTGCCTGTCCATCCAACAGTAAGGGTCTGTCAATCCAACAGCAAGGGTGGGAGTGAAGTATGAGTCGAGTTCGTTAAGATATCAGCAACATCCAGCTTGTATTATTGACACACGATATACGATTTGTATGAAACATTTCATTACTGAATTCTACCGATACTGATAAGGAACCACTAATTTTAGTGTCGCTCAGGAAAATATAATATTTCAATATCTACTAAATTTGTATTGAAAGTAGCATATTATTGAATTGCGCGATAAAATAATATTCTCTATTAAATAATGATAACTTTAAGGAGTGGTACTGGGAACGTAATGCTATTACGTGTGTTGTATTTACAGATGCAGACAGTAATGTTGACTTTACTTACACTGACTGTATCGAACATCGACAGACATACAAAGTGTAGTCGTTGGCGAGGGACGCCACGTTATGTGACATCGATACCGAGAAGTAAATGCGCGCTCGCTGCGTGTGCGCATCAAACTGCAAATGCCGCAGAAGATAGCCAATAACGCCGTACCTATGTAGGTACTAGTACCCCATTTGCATAAACGTGTTTGGTGTCGTATAAGGCCTTGTCTTTTATAGTTTTTAATGATTGAACTATTGAGCTTTACAATACAAATATGACTCACTATGTCTTTTTTAGGCTTTGTTTACGATTTGTTTGTAAAGTTTTACAATGATCAGTACCTGGGTGTTGTTAGTTACTGATTTCCGAGAGAGAGGTGGTGCGATTCTACAAAAGTCATCATCACCGATACGAATGCTTAGGCAATATCGCTTAGTTTATTAGTAAGTAGTAGACATGTTGTAATATATAGTGGTTTGTTTGTATCACTAAGTAGGTTCAGTATCGTCCGCCTGGCAGCGTCGCAGCAGGCGGCGGCGGCGGCGGCACGTTTCAAGTGACGGCAGCCGTCCAGTACGTAATACTGTAAAACACTTGTCAAACGATTGATATCGATAGGACAAGCGGTCTGACACGGCGAGCTATTTATATATCATTTATAAATTAATTGGCTGGTGGAATGCAATTTGTAAGGTTGTCCTTTAATGATGCTTGATTGAGATGTCGCTTGGAGTGTGTGTATGATTTTTTGCGCCGGCGCAGTAACTTTCGATTACGTCGACAGTTTAATGTCTGCTTTTATATCTTACCGCTTTTACTGGTTACGGAGAATGGCTGTTTAGCCTTCTGATATGATTGAACACCTAACATCTGACTATTTCAGTCAGAAAGTCTTTAATAATAAGTTGTACTACTTATTAAAAGTCTTTAATAAGTAGTGCAACTTATTTTCGGACGTACCTATGTGAGCTAGTGATGATTGAATGTAATGGTAAAGTAGACCATAATACTAAGTGATAGGTAGATAATCAGGTATCCTTTGAATAATAAATGTAAGAAATAACTAAATGTACGTATGTAATAAACTGTAAGATAAAGTGACACTCTGAAATCTTCCACGAGTATCAAATTATCAATGTCCTGATGGATGGAATGATGACGTGTAAATATTTCTGAAACATATTTTATTCCAATATTTACAATTCTCACTATAAGTATTTTTTAGTTATATTTAGCAAGTTTGAAATAACAACTATACCTGAATGATATAACTGCAAATAAATTTACAAGTTAAAGAAGTGCAACAATTGAATCGCGTTGATGAAATCACACACAAGGAGATTTTCTAAAGTGGATCACTTTAGAAAATCTCCTTCTTCTTCTTTTATGTCCACACTCTTGCCAGAGTGGCCGTGGCGCTCCTGTAATAATGTATTGGATTAAGTGAAATCCATGTTGAGATACAGTATAAAATGATGGGGCTACAACACGACGAAAGCTTTTGTCATACAAAATCGCGCCATGTGGTACGTATAACGAGGTTTGAATCATGTAGGGATCACTTTCAAAATTTAAAAATGTGAACTGTTTCCAGCCTCTTCATGTTGGTGGTGCTCATGGATGTGGTAAAAAATCCTTATAAATATGAATGTTGTGAGCAGCGAGAACACATACTAGAGACTAGACGTAAGGATCTATAGTTAAACATGGCTGTCAAATGATTTAACTGGCTTCCTATTCAAATGAAGACCATTGCAAGCTCATTGACATTTAAAACTAAGATTACCTCTATTGAAAGGGTGCTTCTATACTGTTGACGATTTTTTTATTAGTATCTAGTACCTACACATGAAATTAATTAATTTTATCAATGTTAACTATTTTTTTAGACTATGTACTTACCTAATTATTATTTTATTTTTTATTTATATTGACTTAATTAATGTGTGATTATTATGATTATTATTTCATTGTCTTTTTTTATCCTAACAATAAGTGATAGTTTTAAGACCAAATTTCATGTACTCTGTAATTGTTAATGAAATAAATGTAATGAAATGAAATGATTACATTTCATAATTTCTCAGCATTAGCAACATTGTTTCAGTCAAAATAGAAATGATGAAAAGATCTTGATACCTATTTTTGTAGATATAATATTATTGTATTGAGAGCATTCCTTTTTAAAATGTACTTTTGAACTATCAAAGCGAATAGTCTCTTTTGTGTAAAAATATGAAGACTTAAAACTGAATCACGATTCGAGTGAAAATGTAAGATCGATCATCGTAGTCGAAATTTGTGCCCAAGATAGAAGCTAACCTAACTATTTATAAATACCTACAGTTAAAATAAGCTTTGTAAACAAATAACCGATGAACGGAAACCACTTCTTTTTTGGTAGGTGGACGACAAGCACTCGAATCGTTTTGATGGAAGATATCATTTGTATGCGACTTTAGCCGGAAACATTTATTTCCATCAAGTTAAGCCGAATCTTACTTGCATTGACTGAGTACCGAGATAATTCCAACTCCGGTAGGTATACTTGTGAAGTACACGGTAAGTACTTGTACCAAGATTGGACGTATGAAATAAATAAATTACATGCTGATGTAAGAATTTTAAGATAAAAATACTAGTTAGTCACCTGTAAAAATGTTAAAGATCGGAATGCAGTTATAATGATGTCGTGTAATCAGACGCCAAAATAAATAACCATAATAAACAGCGCAGCGTTGACACGAGGCCGGCGCGCGCGCATCGTCCATCTGATAACAGAAAATGTGTACTTAAATAATTATTAAATATTATCGGACGTCAGAGATAGGGTCGTTTAGGTGACCGCGACTGTTATCTCAGTTATTTTTGTCGTGAACAGGTCCGCGGACGAGGTGCTATCGCACTGAGTTATGACGCCGGGGATGACAACCAGAGACTCCTCTGCATTCGAACGTCGCACCAGCTGGCCTCTGCCACTGCCACTGCCACTGCCACTGCCACTGCGACAGTCAGATACCATCCGAGATTAATGGATACAATTAAACAGGTAGCTGCGGGATGAGTGACTATTTGATGACGGCTTGAAGTTTCGTTGACACTGTGATCAAATGAATCAACAACTTTCGAAATCACTCGTAGCATAGTTCCGCGTCCCAGGGTCTCTGCACCGAGACAATCTGACTATATATATCAGGACCGGTTGGCTTCGACTGACTGAAGTGAGTTATGATGGGATAACGGTCAGACAGGCAGGATGACCATGCTTATCGGTGCACAAAATAAAAAGATGATCTACGAGTATAAACTGTTTCATTTCACCTGAACAGTGAAAAGCGAGCGATAAATAACAAGAAATAAATAGTCATTGAGGTAGAGTACGATAGTTTCCTTGAATTTGTATCAGTCGATTGGTGGCGGGTGCCGCCGGGGCCGAGCTGATTCCGATTCTTTTATGAATACAAACTGTAATTGGTGCCGCCGCAGCCGTGGCTTGCGAAACGTAACTGATTTAGCGGTAGATGACTATCGCGGTTAAATATTAGGACTGCATTTGAAGGCGCATAGCACATCACTCATTCCTATAGCTGTGTATCGACGGCGGGAGTGGCAGTGGCAGCCACGGCTACATATCTACCTACCTACGTAGGTACCTACCAGCAGGTACAAATGATGCGGTCTCCTTAAAGGTGTCCCTCGAATGTTGTCGTAGTGAATAGCGAGAGATAAGTCGCGGGTCGCGGGTCGCGGGTCGCTATCTCTGTATTAATACCTGTCGGTCGGTATCGGAGGCGGTGTACCGAGTGGAATATTAAAAGGCTTATGGAAGGCGCTCATTAGAGCGATTTGTATTGAAGTTAGTGGCGCCGCACAGCAAGTTATCGATGAGTATTGTATCTGACACGAGAATCGATTGTGCGGTCATTTATCGATGAGCTTCTGGGTGGAGGGGCGCAGGTCGGTGAAGCACGCGCCGCTTGCGGGCCGCGTATCACTGCACGCTCATTTGTCAATTAGTGTGTCAGGTCGCGGGTCGCGGGTGGCGGGTCGCGGGTCGGGGGCGCGGGCGGCACGCAGTAATGGCGCAATTTGTAGCATCATTGCTCGTAAGTACTGTCGTAGGTACATCGTACATCAGACAGACATCACGGCAATTGATACAAACGAGCGCGTGTCACGTCTAAATATAATATTAGGAATCACGGCGCGAGCCAGGATATATTAATTAGGAGTGGTCGCCGCATCATCGGGCTTGGAGTAAGTCTGCTGCTCCACCAAAAGCTACGGAGATGATCAAAATAACTTGAAACATTACGGTTTTTGGTGGCAATTACTAATAATCTTATTTATTTTATTTTATCTAATAATTGGTACAGATTTACGGAATCTCAATTGATTTGTATAGTTTTGATGTAGAGACAGTTTGTATATTTCCACCGCAATTTTAGATACGAATGGTGTTGTCCTAGTTAAATAAACAATGTTTCACAATTTCCTCTTCTCATTTCCCGCGGCCAGTCCCTAGCACGGATCGTCCTGATAATATCTTGAACTAACTAGTCGTACTATACCATGATTACCATGTACCATGATTGTCTCACCCTAGAAATAGGGACCTCCCACTTACCCAGCAAAGGGATTTCATAAGATACGACTAAGGGATCTGACCAGGGAATGAGCAAAACATTCCTAGATAGATAGATAAACTCGTAATATAAACTTTTTCAATGCAATAGGCAATGGACTTAGGCGTTTCAATGTATTCATTGAAAAGCGTGAATGATATGGTAAAAATAAAGAGATGCAAGAGGTTTGCATCCAACAGTTGTCGATAAGGCTGTTGATGACGATGATGATAATAAATATAAATTTAACTGAAAATATATTTACAGCAATGAATTAACGAATTGACTGATAACCGGCCGGTGATAAATCTCCGTTCTGGTGATAAACGTCGAGCTGTGTCAACATTATTACCACTTTCGGGAGTTAATGACGTTATTTTAAATGAGTGTCAATTTATAGGTGGGGCGACCCTTGGTCCTCGGCGCGAGCTCGACGACGATTTATGAATGGGGTCAGTGCAGAGAGGTCGCGGGGTGGCCGAGTGACCGCACGAGGAGACGGCTCAGCGACGTGTCAAAGAGCGGAGCGCAGCAATAACCACTTGTGTTTATATACGTTTATGAATCAAAATAATTGTCATTGACATGCTTTATAATTGCAAATATCTGCAGGAATAAGGAACACGCTGCTCCATCCCGAGCAGCGCGCCGCACCCCGGCACCACGGCACCCCGGCACCACGACACCACGACACCACCTGCCTCGCAGCCGAGCTCACCACACGCCTTCTCTGAACTACCAGTAACTGATGATGATCATGTAGCTTGTATTGAGCAGCTCTCTGAAACAAAAGCGATACCAAGTTTTAATTCATTATCAAACTATAACATCTTAAAGCTTGTCTTTTTTTATATTTCATTTTTTATTTAGGATCTCAGCTCAAGGGTTTGTATAAAACAGGAGACAAGCAAGTGTCAGTCTACTAGCGAGCGGCTCTCCGCTTGCGATGTAGCGATAGTCGTTTCACGATTAATATTCCCGGGTCCCACCGCCCTAAGCCTGACACAATGGGCTTCGAACGAGGAACTGTCTCCACACAATACGACACTAACATTAATTCAAAAGACCAGTTCGGTATCTCGTGAAATAGCCGCTATTATTGTACCCTGTTTCGTAATTATCGCAGATACGCCCTCCACGAAGAGACACCTCGCAACAACATTGATCATTTGGAATAGCACGCAGCCATAACTCAGGGGACCAGGTTCAACACCCAGTAATAACAACTTGTTCTGCGTCTGTGAGCTCGCTCGGTATATTTTGTCTACTTTAGAATGCAGGCAATATTTCAAACCGGTCAGTTTTGTATTATCGAGGTCACAGTTATCTTATTACTGGATCATAACTCTTCGAGCTGGATATCTACGTTTTACAGTTTCTATGAAGTTGACATCTGCAATAACAGAACAGCTCTGTGCGTGCACAAAGCCTTCCCCACACGTGTATTTGTTGTGATACTGTTCATGTACAAGCCTATACTGTTGCTATTGAAATGCTATGGTCAACCTTATTCACTAACCGTTTGAGACATAGTTAAACTTTGTATACTCGTATAAATCAAACAAGTGCGACGATGCCTCATAAGACACACAGGTGGAGCTACCACTGGCATCCCGCAGACCTCGCACGCACCGATCCATGTGCCTCGTTAATTCGGTCAGCAACCTGAACGGAGTGACTGCTCCATCGCGCATAACTTCATTACCAGTTCAATTGAATAAACTGATAGGAACGCACGCTCTGCAAGTTGATTGCTCAAATTTCCTCTTCAACTATCACAAAGATATGGTGAATTTCTAATTGGATAAACGTGTCGTTTCCTATTTAAAGGCGACGGCGGGAGTAAAACTGCCACTGGAGGAAGACCCCTGTCCTCCTTGGGATTGTGCGTCGGTGGGGGAGCGCCGGAGGTCTGCGGAGGCTGGCGGCTGTGTGTCCTCGGCACGCGCGCCGTCATCCCGAGTAATGGTGGTGACGCCGCGTGCTCAATGACCAACTAATGAATTGTGATTTTACTTGAACGCTTCCCGGGCGAGAGAGAGCGACCGTTTCAAATGGAGGTGTTATCGATGTGTCAGCGAGTTTGTTGATTCCGTTCTACTCGCGCTGATGACGCGACGCCGGCCGAGCCTTCCGGCATCAAGCCTCAATCGAGGCTTCTCTGCGATCTCAACTTTGTTTACAGTTTGTTTAGTACTTATTCTAATTTAACGAGTACTTTAAAATGTCGTCTAATAAACCGAATTTATCTGATTCCCATATACCTTGAAGTATTTTTCTTAGTTTTAGTAACAGTGAGTTGAAGTGAGACGTGGTAGAGTATCAGTCGTTGGCGTCCGAGGGCGCTGGTGGCGTGTGGCGTGTGCGCTCATGGCGTGTGGCGTGTGCGGTGATGGCGTGTGGCGTTTGCGGTGATGGCGTGTGGCGTGTGCGCTGCGCTTCACAAAGTATCAAAAAAGGCTTCAACGCCGTTTCCGACGTTTTTATTCAACTTTACAGATATTTTATAAATTGTGACGTGGAAAATGTATTGCTGGTCATGTTTCTTCTCAACCTTCGTATTAAAAAAAAAGCTTCGGACACTATAACATTAAAATACATCATATGGTTCCAACACTTTCTAACGACATAATAAATGTTATTTCATATTTGTACAATCAACGGTTTATATCAAAGACGGTAAATATCATGCCACTGATCTAAACGAACCATGAAATATTATAATGTGCTGATACGCGCAGAATAAGGAAACGATGTATTAGTCGGTATCACCGAGGAGTACAGAGGTCGCCTGCTGCCTGCTACCTGCGCAGGTTTGGGTGGTCGACACGTGCCTTACCAATAGCAACTCCATTAGAGGCTATCTCCGAACAACTATTAATCAAGCTTTACCGACTGTATCATTAAAACGAATTTCACTAAATCCGACGTTTGATTAAGAGAACATTTTATTCATTAATATGATTGGCCAATCGTAATGTTTTATTAAAATGTTAAGTTTGTATCTTAGAATGTTCTGCTAAAAAGTTTGTTCCATGGAAGTTTTAGGCATTTTTAAAACGCTTTTACTAGCTTCACTTGTAGCTATAACAAACAAACAATGTAACAAAATCAATTTTAAGTCTCCTAACTCCTTACTCCTAATTGTTGTATCGAAATGAAACTACCTATGGGTATATATTCAGATCGGATGACAGAACTTTAATTTGGTATCTTGGAACTGATCTGATGATGGAGTCAGGATATGGATTATGGAACTCTAGTGGCTACTTGCTTTAATCCGCTCTAGTTTGACGTTTGTTTTTACAATTTGTGACGTTTTTTTTGATATTTGACGTTTGTTTTGACATTTGTTTCGTGTCAATGATTAGTCAAGTTTCACGCATAACTAAAGTAAACATTTAAATGTTAAATTTGGTTAAAAAAACAAATGAAAAGCGTAGCGTGTAATACATACTCGTATATATTTTTAATCACTTTAAAAAAATAAAAAAATTGAATTGAACTGTATGATTTTTACTTCCACGCAAGCTTCGTCATTCAAGAAGCCAACTCATAAATAGAGGTTTAACGAAACGAAACGTGATTGTAAACGTCATGTTGGAAGTGTGAACACCACAGAATACCCGAGTGCAGCAGTGGCAAGGCCTCCACTCCTCCTGACACCTTGTTCAAGAACTTTACTGAATGAACCCGAGTGCAGCAGTGGCGAGGCCTCCAATCCTCCTGACTCCTTGTTCAAGAACTTTACTGAATGAACCCGAGTGCAGCAGTGGCGAGGCCTCCACTCCTCCTGACACCTTGTTCAAGAACTTTACTGAATGTACCCGAGTGCAGCAGTGGCGAGGCCTCCACTCCTCCTGACACCTTGTTCCAGAACTTTACTGAATGTACCCGAGTGTAGCAGTGGCGAGGCCTCCACTCCTCCTGACACCTTGTTCAAGAACTTTACTGAATGTACCCGAGTGCAGCAGTGGCGAGGCCTCCACTCCTCCTGACACCTTGTTCAAGAACTTTACTGAATGTACCCGAGTGCAGCAGTGGCGAGGCCTCCACTCCTCCTGACACCTTGTTCAAGAACTTTACTGAATGTACCCGAGTGTAGCAGTGGCGAGGCCTCCACTCCTCCTGACACCTTGTTCAAGAACTTTACTGAATGTACCCGAGTGTAGCAGTGGCGAGGCCTCCACTCCTCCTGACACCTTGTTCAAGAATTTTACTGAATGTACCCGAGTGTAGCAGTGGCGAGGCCTCCACTCCTCCTGACACCTTGTTCAAGAACTTTACTGAATGTAACCGAGTGCAGCAGTGGCGAGGCCTCCACTCCTCCCGACACCTTGTTGAAGAACTTTACTGAATGTACCCGAGTGTAGCAGTGGCGAGGCCTCCACTCCTCCCGACACCTTGTTCAAGAACTTTACTGAATGTACCCGAGTGTAGCAGTGGCGAGGCCTCCACTCTTCCTGACACCTTGTTCAAGAACTTTACTGAATGTACCCGAGTGTAGCAGTGGCGAGGCCTCCACTCCTCTGACACCTTGTTCAAGAACTTTACTGAATGTACCCGAGCGCAGCCGGGGCGGGGCCTCCACTCATCCATTCACCTTGTCCCACTCAGCCCGGTATCGATATCGGTCACTTATTAAAACGCAAATTGAAACAAGTCGGCCGAGGCGATTAACATTAACGATCAGACTCCCGCCATTCTTGGCTCTTTATCGATATGCGGACAGATTGTATCAACTTGAACATAATTTGCTGATATTTTTATACTATTTATGTACCATTGATAACATGAATTGTTTATATCTAAAGTTATTATAAAACTTTTGTATGGATTCGGACTATCCTGTTGGTAATGTGGGGTCCCGTCGATGTATGATGTTGTAACGTGTGTTTTTCTCGTCGCATTGTTGTAAACAAAACACCAACGTAACATCTTCCTTGGGTTCATCTCATTTTTGATTGGGTTTACCCATTTTTAGATAGAGTAAAATTGTTCTCAACAATAACATATCTATTATCGATCCATTAATTTTACAAATATTTGTAATATAACAATGTTTTCGATGCCGATTTTCATAATGCTTTAGATAACCAGAAGAACAGTGTGGTACCACCCGGGTGTGGTGTAGGGTAGGTAGGTACCTCCTGTACGCGACGTCTGTCATTATGAAGGTACACGCACATGGCGCACGTGAGACCACCCACCTCCGCGGTGCTTTACTTGCAACGATTTATTGTTATAAAAATAATGTATCATCAGAGAGCACAATGCTCGTAACAAGCTCGCCTCTGACTCTCCCCCGCTGACGACAGGCGGCGCTGCCTCTCCACTGGCAGATGTGCGCACTCACACATCTCATTTGGAAGTTAATGTGTGTTTCGCGAGAATCGAACTTCTCCTAGAAATTTAAACGAGAATCAGAGACATTTGGTGCCACGTGTTATAGCAACATGCTTGTATTGTTTTGAGTTTGTCGTCAGTCAAGTGTAGAACATTGCCCCTTCACTCTCTCATGACATGTGACTTAAAAATGTCTGTCGATTCTCATTTAAATTACTGCGAAAAGTCCGATTTTCGCAAGACATATACTAACTTCCAAAGATGTCCAACTTATATCGTTCTAATTTTATATCTTCTAGTACAGCATCAGCTTTAAAAGACCAAGTAACGATTTCCTCTTATAATGTTGATGGATGTTCCAAGTCAGCACATTCGGACGTATACCTGAGTGCAGTAGCACGCTCGTGCGATAAGACCCGTTTCTATTGACGATCAAGCCGATCGGCCGCTGATTTATGCGTTTTGTACATTTATTGCTAACACACTAGATTTTTATCTGTTTACCTACTCGAAAACCTGGGCAAGATACACAGTCGACAGTGAATTAAACAATATACATTTATGTACTCCGATATAGGGACCATTAGTATTTATTATATAATAATATAGTCGGTTGTAGGTTCAAATCAACACAAATGATCTGTTTCGTGCCTAACATACAAAATGGCATTTTATTTTGTTAAAGTAGACTTGTTTTACATTCCATGTAAGTACTTGTACAATTATTCCGCTTTGTATGAAGACTGTGTGACATGATAATAACACACGCGACGTCAGAATCAGAAGCTGATTGATCTGGGATGAGCATCACGACCGGATATTAAAATATCAAGTTGCTCCTTTTTAATGTTAAGGATGGCTGTGGTAACTGATATTAGCATAGTAACAAGTGATCGCGTCAAAGTAAACATAACAAAATACTCAGAAAAAAACTATCATCATAACTAATGCAAACCCTGGGTAAGGAAAGTTTGGACGTGCCTCTGACTACCCCATAGTATTCGATCCTCGTAAGATTCACATTATAATTATCATTGCAGCTTCAACTGCAAGAGTACATAAACACATTTTCATCAAAAACTGGAAGAAGTAGACTTACAATGTTACCCTCGAAATATGTTTTTATCTAAAACAGAAATTAGCCAGCCCTTGTGATTGACATCAAAAATATATTTAAAATTCGATATTTTTTCGCCTGCAAACAGATTTTCCGTGCTATTTGGGACTCACTTCACCTTCACCAAGAAGATTGCCAGAGGTCATACACACACGACGTACCTACCTCGCCTCGCCTCGCGCGAACCGAACCACAGCTAGAAAGCCCATTGTAAGATCAATCTATGAATTAGGTACAGTACCTGGATGTCATACCGATAGCGAGTATTCATCTGAATGTGCCCTACGTGCGGACACCGAGCCGAGCGACGGTCGACATCGACATACGGAAAAGTATGCAGCGAGTGTTCAAATACAGTCGAATTGTTTAGCAACAGGGCTCGCGACACCATGATAATGACGATGAAGAAATATTACCATATTTACGATCAATAAACAACCCTCAGCTCAGAAATTAATTTCTAATTACTAACATTATCAATTTGGTTCCACTTTGAAACGGATGTTGTCCGTCTGGTAGCATATAATTACGCTGCACTGCTACTGCAGGTAGCTGCGCGAGATCAGCCTTTACACTAGTGCTCTGTACTGTACTGTACTGTACCGTACTGTACTGTACCGTACTGTACTGTACCGTACTGTACTGTACCGTACTGTACTGTACCGTACTGTACTGTACCGTACTGTACTGCACCGTACAGCACAGTACTGTACATAAAGAACAATCTAAACAAAGTTCTGTTTAGCCATCCAAAAGGTATCTAAAATAAATGCATTTTTGTCTTATCGTATTTTTTTGTATTGAACATACTTAAGAAGTAACTAAATACTACTAGTGTCGCTGAGGCTATTTTATTATCAGGTTTAATAATAGGTCTTTACGAAAACTCTAATAATACCGAAGGTGAAGGACAATACCGATAAATTTCCTTCCATCGCGTGCGTTACGAAAACTATTGATGATATAACAAACACATGTTCTTCAGTTAACATTCGCCATAAACTCCACACTTGGCAAACGAATTGGCCGCGACTTCAGCGGGGGGCTGTGTTGTGACCGGCGGTCATGTGGAGTTGATGGATAGACGCCAGCGGCCTGGGCAAGAATTATCATTGTAGACCTCATTCTTAATAAAGAATTATCATTGCTGACCCTACGTATCGAGCCGCCTCTATCTATTGTGATGAGACACGCTATAAGCCACGGGGTCCCTCAAGATAGTATCCTCGGCCCAACGCTCTTTCTCGTTTATATTAACGATCTCTGTGACATACGCGTAAATAACGGAACAATTGTCACCTTTAAAAATTCAAAAAATATTTTTTTGGATTTAATACGATGTACAAAAACTGATGCAACGATAATGCTCGCAAGGGTTTTACAAAAACTGTGTCGCGAAACCATTAACGCCCTCCTCCGTAGAAACTGTATCCAAAAATGTACAAGTTGGTAGGTATAATAAAACAATATGTAAGTTAATAATTAAAGTTAAAATAAAAACCTAGTATATGGAAGTGTGTAAAATGTTGAGAATTTAGTGTGGATTATGTATGTGTGTGTAGAGTGTGTGCTGTAGTGGTGAGTTGATCTCCTGAGAGCACCAGTTTCAAAAGAATCTGGGCAACGGAAGATTGTGTGTGATGATGTGTATGTGTGTGTGTTATGACGAACTTATTGGCTTAGCTTCAATAAAGTAAGATTAGTAGGGAGTTAGAAAGCTTTCGGTTTCTTCATAAGACAAGGTAACGAGCCAGCTGAAACATTTTTCTTTACATTTATATCGGGTAAGAGGATATAAATTTAGTATTTTATTAGCCCTGTTGTATAGAAAGGGACTTAAAAAGTGAAAATGGCGACTAGCTAGCGCCGTGCGACGCATTTCGGTAGTGCAAACACGGTCAGATCTGCGTTTTTTGTCTTTTAAGGTTGGATCATGGTTAATTGCTAAGTGTTTCCGTGTAATTGTCTGAAGAATAAATATTTGTCGGACAGTGGGAACTTTGTAGAGTTTATACATTTCTGATGTAGGAAATAAAATTGGTTTATTAGCTAAGACTTTTAAGACCGCTCTTTGAGCACGTTCCAGCCTAATCAGAACAGCTTTGACACAGCCGCCCCAAGATGGAATGCAGTATGTTAATATGGATTGACCTAGGGTGTAATAAAATGTTTTTAAGAGATTAAAATTGAGTACTAAGTCCCGTATTTTTTTAAATACAAATATAAGTTTGCGTATTCTTGAAGCGGTTGCGTCTATTTGTTGTTTCCATGAAAGTGTACTATCCAACATTACTCCGAGATACTTGAAACATGAACAACGTTCAAGCATCAAGCAGCTTCAAGGGGCAGTAGAGGTATATTTACAAACATGGGCAGAGACATAAAATGTGGGGGGAGGTTGAGATAGTTTGTTTGCCGCAAATGTGATAAATTTGCTTTTAGAAATATTGAGTGTTAGAAGATTGGAAGATAGCCAATGCATTACATGACTGAGAGCGTCTTCAGCGTAGTTTCGGGCTTCAGGCAAAGTGCGATCGTGGACGAGAAGAGCAGTATCATCTGCATATGTTATAATCTAGCAATGAGGAAGAGAAAGGTTACACAGCTCATTTATGTAAATTAGAAATAGGGTAGATCCGAGAATACTACCTTGAGGAACTCCAAAGCATAGTGATTCTTCACGACTCTGGAAGCCGTCTATCACCACATATTGCATACGATTAGAAAGATAGCTTCTAAACATATCTAGGGCAATGCCTCTGACGCCAACACGCTCCAATTTGCGAAGAAGAAAAGGGATTGAGACTGTGTCAATTAGTATAATAGTGTCACTAAGTTCTAAGACAGCGTCCTCTGTAGATCTACCACTTCTAAATCCAAATTGGTTTTTCGAAGAACAGATTTTTCATAAGGAAGCTAATTACTCTGCTGTTAAGTATTTTTTCAAAAACTTTTGAAAATACCGTTAAGACAGAAATAGGCCTAAAATTTTAAACACAATCGTTATCCCCGCCCTTAAAAATTGGCTGTACTATAGCTGTTCTTCTGCTTCTCAGCAGAAGAACAAAAATACGCATATATAAAACCGTTATAAGGCCTATTTTGTTGTATGGTTCTGAAGCTTGGACGTTAACTTTGAAGGAGGAGAATCAGCTTTTAGTAGCAGAGAGGAAAGTTCTCCGGAAAATCTTGGGGCCAGTAAGAAGGGAGGATGGCAGCTGGAGGGTGCGGAAAAACACCGAGATTGAAGACCTCGTGGCCGAGCCCAACATTATCGGAGAATATAAATGCCACCGACTCCGCTGGCTCGGTCATGTACATCGAATGGGTGAAGATCGGAGCGTCAAGAGAGCATACCTGGGACGACCAGTTGGACGTCGTCCAGTTGGTCGTCCCAAGTATCGCTGGAGGGACAGACTGGAAGCTGACCTGCGCGAGCTTGAGGCGGACAGCTGGCAAGAGACCGCAATGGACAGGGATATGTAGAGAGTTCTCGTTTCGGAGGCCAAAACTCACTTTGGGTTCCTGCGCCGTTGGAACATGTGGATAGCTGTTTTGAACGCCTGACGGAAAATACCAGATGAGATGCACAAATTAAATATGTGGTGTAGCACTGGAATTAATACGTGCTTAGCAGATTTAACCACTCTGGTTGATATGCCATCGCAGCCCACAGCACAATTATCTTTTAGATTAGCGATGATAATGCGAATTTCTGAGCAATTTATGCAGTGAAATGCCATAGAGCTGCATGCGGAGAGGACTGGAACTAGCGTTGGCAAGTAAGGAATGGAATGGGAGTGTGAGGAAGTGATATTTGGTTCAGATTGAATTTGTAACGCGAGAGTTTTACCAATATTTGCAAAGAAGGAGTTAACTTTGTCTACCGATAACGATGGGGAGTTGCACACTTTCAACAGATGAGATGAGCTCGAGTCTTTTCTGTTTAGATTGACAATCTGTTTAATGAAATTCCACGTAGCTTTTGGGTTTTTCTTAACTTTCTCAAATTAATTTAGGTTATATTCATGTTTAAGTTTTTTAAGGAGTTTGGTACAGAATTTTCGATAGCGCAAATATATAATTCGCTGGCATGTGTCTTCCGGATTTTTTTTGTGTTTACGATATAGTTTGTCTCTATTTCGGATGCACCTTTAACCTTTGCAGACGAAACGGCTCTATTTTTTCGAGGTGACACTTGGGATGCTGTTTTCAGCAGCAATTGGGACTGAGCAAAGGGTGTCTATGGCTACAGGATAACATGCTCACTCTCAATGTCACAAAAACTAAATACAGCCCGTTTGCCTTCTCAGCTAACCTGCTTTCTTCGACTTCTCTCAATATTTCGACTCACATAGGTCCATCGCAACCTCAAGATTGTTCTTGTTCTAGCTTGGAAAGAGTGCAGTCCTTTAAATATCTTGGGGTAACCATTGACCAATATATCTCCTTCAAACCTCATATAAGTGTTCTCGTAACACGGCTCCGCAAACTCCTGTTCATATATAAAACTCTTAGAAACGTGGCTGAACGGAATATCATTAAATCCATTTACTTCGCCCTTTGCCAATCCATCCTTGACTATTGCATAACTTCTTGGGGAGGTGCAGCCAATACCCTTCTTATCTCATTAGAAAGTTCACAGAGAGCAGTTAAAAGTAGGTGCAGGTCTCTCTAGGCTATTCCCTACAACTGATCTATATCAAGAATGGAACGTACTCACAGTAAGACAGTCTTTCATACTTCAAGTTTTTCTTAGAACTCATTCCCTTCTTGAATATGATCCTGTGTTAGCCAGGGTAAGAAGAAGAATGGGTAAGGTCTGCCCGACAAATCAGTCTCGTACAATGTTTACAAATAAATTATTTGGCTTTCTTGGGTCCTTTTTTTACAACAAACTAAATATTACCCTCTCCATCTATCCTCTCACTAAAACAAAGTGTAAAAAAGTAGACAGAGAATTCCTTAAATAAATATGCATTCATTGATCCACACAATTTATGGTCAACACTAAATCTATACTTACACACACCCATCCTATACAATCACAATTCACCACACCCACAACACTATACACAATCATACCTACTTTAAATAGTAACTTTTCTTGAGTTAGTCTTTAGTGAATCTGCGGTGTGTTGGCACTGGTATCCTGTAGTGCAGGTACTAACCTATTTCAGGCACCAGTCTCTTCCAAAACAGGTTAGCTTCACTACCAGTTAACACTATCTCAATAAGGTACCTTTCTCTGTTTTAATTATAATACTCCTGTCTTTATTTTTCTTGTGCATACCTAACTACTTAATTTATACCTACTTAAATGTAAGTTAGTTTTAACCTGTTTGTTTTTAAGAGACAAATAAACAATTATTATTAATATTATGATTATTATGTATCAAGTGCAAGTGACCGCCGGTCACCACGCAGTCCTAGGTGAGGTCGCAACCGCTCGCAGCGAGCCCTCCGAGATGACCTGTAATTGGCTATCTGTTTCTATTTTGTTTATTAGAGACATTTTATATCAGCTGTAGGTTTCCCGAAATGAAATACATTATGATCTTAGATCCTTGGCGCAAGTGTGGCTGCGCAGGCTCAGCTGGTACAAATATTTAGTCAATAAGTAGTGGCTCGAAATGTAGCAATGCCGTCTTCTCTCGTTTCACTTTAGTTTCTTCACTTGTGATATCTGCTGCCGGCTTGAGACACCTACAGTACTGCTACAGTTGACATCATCCTAGGAAAGCAGATACTAATCCTAGAATATTATGAAGCTATCCCTGCAGCGGTTAGTGTGGGTATCCTCCCTGGTGCTCTATCGCAGTTCTGTAACACGAGCGAGGCGCTGCAGCCTGTATCACAGAATAACTAATAGTACGTTTATAGGCTGGTGTTGTTACAGATTTTATCAGAAGTACCAATTTTTAAGTGTAGACTTAAGTGACGCGTGATTCATTCGTTCTCCAACAGGTTCTATTAATTTTATATATTTTTCGGTACTAA
This sequence comes from Venusia cambrica, assembly GCA_951394065.1. Taxonomy (NCBI): domain Eukaryota; kingdom Metazoa; phylum Arthropoda; class Insecta; order Lepidoptera; family Geometridae; genus Venusia; species Venusia cambrica. The sequence continues at coordinate 442,139 of OX596058.1, forward strand.
GAGATTAGTTAGGTATCATTAATTATTAATTAGGGACAGTGAAGCATTAATTAAATCAGTTCCACGCCAACATGATGTTAATTTAATAAACGTATACTTCAGCAATAAATAACCTAAACATATTTAATATGCTTTAATGCTTATAAATCATAATATGTTATAAAATCGGTAATCGGCTGTAATAGGTATCGCTATTGACCTAAGTCACCCTTTGCAATATGTACGTCCGGTTCTAAGCACACTTTGCGTTGGTCCATCTTATTATACACTTTTTTAATCATGTTAATAATCAGATATATTAACATGTACCTATACATTTATTAAATAAAATGTACAATTAAACTAACTATGTGCAAAGTATCAGTCGGACCGTTGCAAACGGCCTATATAGGTAACTCAACTGATACTGGTCTAGAAGACCAGACCAGTATCATGTTAATATATATATATATGTTACGGGACAGACAACTAGACGCGAACAACAATGTTTGTCCTATTGTACATTTGGGGTATACTGAGAATATTTTGTATTAAATTTGAGTCGAATCTTCGGGCTAAGGCTGTGTTTGTTAAACAGTCAATTACCAAATACTGTTTACGAAACACAGATGATTCATTATAAAACTACATTTCGTTAGACTATGAGTTTGTGTTGGTATGTCTGATCGAGACTCACTCTCGAAGCGAGTCGTCCTATGGATGAAACTTTACTGTTTTATCGCAGTTTTATTTCGTACCGGAGGATAAATTTGTCCGCTTATCTATTTTGTTCGAAAGCCTCCACAATAAACTTTTCTTTCTCCATCACACGATGTCAAGTGTCGTAAATTACTTAAGAGTAAATAACTTTGTGTGTTTATAGCGTAGAGCGGACAATGGTGTTACAGCTGCGTTTTATTGTCAGTGTAAATACATAATATTTTCATTCGATTATAATATCAGACAGAGTGAGTGCATTGTGGCTGAGATGTAACGGGGGCCACACGCGAGCCGAGCCTTCTCGAGGCAGTGTTATCTGGTTAGTCTGTATTTTATCGATTTGATTCATACTATTTTAAGTAGGTACGGCTTGCAAGAGATATTTTGTGCCTTCAGAAGTTGAAGCAGCGACTCCAAGACTGAAGGAAATATCTGAGCATAGTAGTTAAAAGAGGAGGCCTAAGTACTAGATATTGGTACATCTGTTTGATTCCGAACTCAGCTTAAACTTAAACACGCAAAATATGTACATGAGACATAATTTTCATTTATATGATACCGGAATATATTTTATATTTTATATATTCATTTTATAGTTCCTATAATATTAATTGAGAATAATGAAGCTAACAGTTATTCAACTTTTGCCTCCATTTTGATTTACGAAATCTGTTATTTTGGTAATTCGGTAGGTTTGGCTCAGTGGTCTAATGAGATCGGGTCGCATTCTACGGTCATACGATGTCGGATCGGCCAAGTTCGTGCACATTATATAGATAATGATGGCAATACTCACCATAGGTGAAACAGGCTAAGCCCAATCAAAATGGTCCTTGGTACTTATCGCAGAAGTGAATGGATACACACTGACACTTATTTGGAGCCCTGAAACACTTTTATGATTTAATGTAATACATGACAAAGCAAAATAGGTCCCGCTCCCATAAACGATCACGAAACGGTGTCATTGGTTGTCTAAACAAATACTAACGTCAATTTACGACGATTTTTTATGAAAATTTAGCAAGAAATGGTCAGAAGCTTGAGAGATGAGACCTCTGAGGTGAGAGATACCTCGGAGGTGGGAGATACCTCGGAGGTGAGAGATTGGATCATTGAGTGTGCATTCATGCCAGTATTGGTATGGTTGTTTGTCACCTCAGAGCTGTGTATGTGGGCTAGTGGTCAGCCCACCGGTGTCAGATCTAGAGGTCCCAGGGTCGATCACCAGGAGAGTTTTCATTCATGCTGGGTTTTGTTAGTGGTAGGGCTTGTTTGCAGTTCGCCTGTCTGGCTAAGTAGTTAGCTTAGTATGGCACCATAGCGACAACTATAACTGTTGTGTTCCGTCATTTAGAGGTAGATAGCCAGTTCCGCAGTATGATGAGGATTCTAGGTGAAGTGCACTTAGTAACGAGTAGTACTCTCAGTTGTCCCCACTTCAGATTTTCACTAGTTGGCGTTTATCGTCAGTTCCTACAAACGAAGGCCTGGCCATAATCATCTCACTTGACAGTCGCATTCTATGAGGCGGGCATGAGGTCAAACGTACGTAGGTCTCAATAAAAAATGCACAGTTTTATCGTTTGTTATTACCTATTTATTTTCGTGTGATAATCTCCGTGGTAAAATACCTAAAACAGAGCAAACACGACGCGATCGCAGTTCAGGGCGAACTAACTATATAGGTACTTAAGTACCTATTATAAAAGTAGTGGTTATGTTTACGTTTTGTATTGAAGCATTAAACCTAAATCATTATTGTTGATTTCGATAGCGAGCAGATAATATTAAAAGTAATTGCGCTATTATTGGGGGCATTACTTATCCGCAGTGCGCGGCGGTCACGATCGGCGCTACTAATACGATGCGCACGCGCACACGCGAAGTCTTCGGCTGCGGCCACACGCTGCGGTGCGGTGCGGTGCGGGTCGGCACGGACTCGGAGAAACGCATTTGTATATACAGAGATGACTGTAAACCTAAATGTAAATGTGAATATCTCTGAAACGGTCTGAGTTATCGAAAAGTCAGCAGAAGTTCGAGTACGATTTAGACGGATGCGAACAATATACTCCTCCAGTTCGATTCCAACGTACAGTAGTAACAGTCGTTTCCAGGTTCTTGAATATGCCATCAGCACTTGCCTTAAAATGAAATTCCGTACATAAAGGAGTACCAATACCAAGTACAATGTAAAAAAGGTTCGCATTTTTCGCTAATCCATTTCTATATTTAGAAAATGAAAAAGAGTGAATGCTACTTGTTTTGGCGATTATCTCAATTAAACATTTTATTTTTTTGGGGCAGGTGTGATCTACCTCTTTGTGATCTTACCCGGGCACTGAAGTCGGTGGCTTGTGCTAGCGGTTGCAGCTGAGTGATCACAGCACTGCTGGTAGGGCCTGTAGATATCCACCTGGCTAGCGACCGCCCTCCTCTTGAAGTCCGGTACCAAACGGTTTGCCGAGTTTTGTCGGTACGCGGGAGAGTCAGTGCCTTCTGGGAAAGTCTCCACTGTCTCCATCGTAAGGCCTCAAGCCTAGAGCCTATATAAGACTGGAGATATTCCTAGATTCAAGAGCCATCATTTATAAAAAACGTTTCTTCATAACATTCGATAAAACGTGTAGTAGCGACACTGCCGCGTCGTGTGAACGGGCCCGCCTGTTACATAATTAATTCGAGTGACCGCTCATCGGTTATCGACTAGCATCGTATACATTCGGTGATCGTGAAGGATGTACTTCTCTTCAGGGATCCGTACCCAAAGGGGCTAAGGGAACTACCAAGACTTCGTTGTCGGTCTGTGCGACCTTTGAAGGGCTATATGTTCTACCGTCTTAGGTAGCTGATTGTTTTATTGAAACTCTATCGTCAAAACGTTCTTGAATATTCAAACTCAAAGTTCAAACTTCGAGTAGTTATAGTAGGGCAAGCGTGAGTTGGCCCCGCACTAATGCTCCCTCACGAAATGAAATAAACCCACACTGTTGTTTGTAAACGTGATCCTCTGTGTGCGTGTTCGACTCGCAATTCGCCGGTTTAGTTACAAGTACAATCCGATAATCGGAAACCGCCCAGCATTCCCTCTCGCTGCAGCCGGCGAGTCGGCGGCGGCCGGGATCCGAGCCGCCTTTGAAATGTCATGTTCCGTAGTGAACTGTACCAAGAAACTGCTGGCTGCTTGTTCCTCCCGGCGTCTCATTAAACATTGTTTCAGATTATGTTTACAAATACATCAGTTCTGCATCTGCATGGTTTCTTTTGCCCTTTGGTTATATCGTTGAAAGCTCACGCTGACAATCTTCGTCGCTACGACGCTATGAGTTGAAATTATAATTCGCCATATGCTTCTTGGTAACTATAAATATAATGATAACAATGACTTTAAAATATACTCGTACTTACCCCACAACGACACCTGCCTTGCTTTATCTTGTAGGTTTTTATTCACTTGTGAATGAAAAGTGTTTGCTATTATTTGTCAATGTTATATTACTTATAATGTAATATTATACTGCGAAGGTAAGTTAATTATCAGATACACATACTTATATACGTAATAAGTAAGAGGTCGAGTACCTTAGTAACCGCTAATGAGTAATAATGAGTGCGTGAGTGAAAATAAAATCATCATGCTCCATACGCAACAATAGCTGAGGCAACTTCTCAAGTAGAGCCGAGCCAGTAGAGACAAGTTGATCCTTAACTAAATTAATCATCATTGATACAATTACATTAGAAAAAGTTACATTTCTGGGACTTAACCACCTCTGTGGTCTAGGAGTTCAACCCACCACAGATTTCAGAGCCAGAGGTCCTGGGTTCGATCCCCAGGGGGAGTACAATTTATAGTGCTTGGTTTGGTTGGTGGTAGGACATTGTTTTCCGCCTGGCTAGCTACCAGCATCTTACCTAATTCTGTCGCCATAACAACAATTATAAAATTGTTGTGTTCCGGCATTTAGAGGTAAGATAGCCAGTTCCTCGGTTTGTTGAGGATTCCGGGTGAAGTGCGCATCCACCTTCGGCCTTATCTCAACTTGTAACTTTTGCCTTTTTGTCCCAAAATTTACTTATGCTTTACGATGTTGTCAACTGTGGAAACACAGTGAGCTGGTGGAAGGCTTAGACAACATAATAAAGAACACCCTTTCCACGGTTTTGAATATTGAGTTGGATGACAGAGCATGGTCGCAGGCCTCATTGCCTATTCGATTGGGCGGCTTAGGTATACGCAAAATTTCTAGTGTTGCTTTGCCAGCGTTCTTGTCTTCCGTCTATAGTACACATTCTTTGGTTGAGAAAATTCTAACACCATCAATTTCGGCTGTTCCAGGCAATATACTCCAAATTTCTTATCTTGACGAGGCTCGAAATGCTTGGCATAGTGCTTGCCCTAATACCGATCCCCCAAAACACCTTTCGGCACAACGGCAGTGGGACGGGCCTCTGTGCGAGTTGACACGGAATTATCTATTACATACGTGCTCAACCTCCACAGATCGTGCTCGTCTCTTAGCTGTTTCAAAATGGGAATCAGGTCTTTGGCTGCAAGCACATCCATCCTACAATACCGGTACACTTATGGATCCTGTAACTTTCCGTATTGCCACTTGTCTTCGGTTGGGTGCAAGATGCTGCGCCTCTCACCAGTGCCGGTGCGGTGCGGCCGTAGATCAATTTGGTTTTCACGGACTTTCGTGCGCAAGGTCTGCCGGCAGGATTTCGCGCCACGCTAGTCTTAATGACATTATCCGTCGAGCGTTTACCAGTGTCAATGTGCCAGCCGTTCTTGAACCGAATGGTCTGTTACGTGATGATGGTAAGCGGCCCGACGGTATGACTCTTGTCCCTTGGGAAATGGGTAGGCCTTTGGTGTGGGACGCTACCTGCGTCGACACCCTAGCGCCATCTCATCTGCCTGGGACATCAGTTAGGGCTGGTGCGGCGGCTGATTCGGCCGAGGATCACAAAAGGCGCAAATATAGTGGTCTCGACAGAGCTTACCTATTTGAGCCTTTTGGGGTGGAGACCTTGGGTCCGTGGGGAGCCGGTGCCCTCCGAGTTTCCGAGGCTTTTGATTGAGGCGACACGTGACCCAAGGGCTGGCTCTTATTTAGGCCAGCGAATTAGCATAGCTATTCAGCGTGGCAATGCAGCCAGTGTCTTGGGCACGCTTCCATCTGGTACTGGTCTGGAACAGTTGAGTTACCTATAGGCCGTTTGTAACGGTCCTTAGGTAATCTGACTGATTCCTTTGTACTTAGTTAGTTTAATTTATTGAATAAATTTATTTAGAGTAAAAACTTGTAACCAGGTGAGATGAAGGCAAATTATTATAGTCTAGTAGTAGTACACTTTATATAAATAGTAACGTATGATACTCGTCATAGTGCGCTTTACTGTAAATGTAACCACATATTTCGATAATTACCAAAATGAACCGTCTAGTTTGGTCCTGAATGAACTTTATGATGATAATTTTGTTATCTTTGATAACCACTTTGATCCGTAATGAGCCATTTCGTAACCTAAGCTGAGGGCCTAATTGTATTTAATTGAGTGTGCTGATACAGTCAGCTAAGAAAAGGTACGAGAGAAAAATTGAATTTCCAATCAAATTGTAAAGTGTTGACTACTCAATGCCTTGGGAAGTTAGTCATTATGAAATAAACAATTAGAACTACATTAGAACACAATTGAAAAATATATGTGGCAAGAAACGTAGCCACGGATGATCCGCCTGAATTGTTTCGAAAATTTTGATGAAGATCAAAATTGATGCAAAATATCTACGATTTCTTGAAGCTGAGACCTTGTATGATGTATGATGCCTAACATCGGTAAATAATAAAAAAATAACATGAGACCTTTATCAGAATATTAATCGATTGGCTTTTCAAAATGCATTTTTATAAATTTCTTTTGTTCAAAGTAACAAATTTTGAGAATTTTTTGAAGACTCATTTTGTCAAATTTATTGATTGGCACTGAAGTTTGTGTAATTAGAGACCATAGACAATATTATAACGATACTCTAGAAATACACCCCAATCGTAAAATAAACCATATATTTCTCAAAATGATAAATTAATCTAGGTACTGGTACGATATCCTGCCAGGGTGATTCTACGGGTAAAAGTATCTAAGTGCGTACGACAAATCATTGTAAGGAGAAAAGTGCAGTATACCCACACTTTTATGTTAACATGGATTTGTCGTTCCGGCTCGACTTAACATTACCCAGTATCTATAAAAACGCTGGCCCATATTGCCACGAAATCAAAAGACATCATCTTCTAACAAGAGAAGGCCATCTGGCCAGATTCCCTTCCAGGTTGTAGCGTCGAGTGTCCGCTACACTTGACCCCGGGTTGATCCCGCAGCGCACAGGAAGACGTATCGACCTCGTTAAGTAACACGGCTTCTTAATCGACAGACTTACATCGAACGATAGAAATCGAGACGGTTTCATTTCCACCAATATTACGTAATCCCTCAGGGATGCATGGCTCAGCCAAACTAGTGAGCTCAGACATTATTCCCGCCACCACATGCTTGTTTACTAGAATACCTTCTTAGTGCTGATATCTACGCTTGCCTTATCCTGTGTATTGCTTCACCAGACAGATAATTAGCAAAACAAATATATAAACGCTGTAAAGTACATCGCGGTGCGATACCTCAGTAACGACTCCCGTCCCTCTGAGTACCCCCAAGATCATTATCTTGGAGGTTGGAGGAATTAGAGGCACGGCTCTTCATTCTAGACTCGTGTAAGCCTTACATGCAATGAAGCTGCAAGAACATCGCCGCCTGAGTTATTCAGGTGTTGTACTTAAGCAAGAACCTATAGATAGCAAATGGCACGTTTCATGTGATGCGTCTGTCGTCGTCGCGGTCCAAAGCGGTAATCAAGTGATGCGTATGTCGTTGTCGCGGTCCAAAGCAGTAATCTAGTGATGCGTCTGTCGTCGCGGTCCAAAGCAGTAATGTAGTGATGCGTCTGTCGTCACGGTCCAAAGCAGTAATCTAGTAATGCGACAGGTCCAAAGCAGTAATCTAGTGATGCGGCTGTCGTCGCGGTCCAAAGCAGTAATCGCTTTGAAACGACCGCGAACCATCGACGGCTACCTGTTGCCTCGAGTATTGCCACATGCACTGTGCTTTATGGACGCTTAGTTTTTATTAGGCAGGCTATTACTGCGACACGAGCGTCTGTCCGGCACGACCACGACCACGACCACGACCGCGACCACTGCTACACCGAGGGATTTAGTTTCACGACTTGCACCTTGTAATGAACCGAATTTAAAATAACTTTCACCAGATGAATATCTAAATATTTAAAACGCGATAAAGTATACTTTTAATGGCTACCCTGCATTTTATTACCCTCGGGGGCCCGTTAGACCCTCTTGATACAGATTACAAAAACTACTCATACGTTTTCTTTTATGGCTTTTAGGCATTTTTATTTGATATTTAAATTAATTGAACGCAAACAAGATTCGGTTTATGAGACACAAGTATGAATGTCTTGTAACGTTAGCGATCAATGAGACCGAGAGTTTGCGTAACACAGAACTGTCTTGCTTTCTTTTTGTAAATTGTCAGCGTTAGATTATAAGCACCATCCATTTGAAATATGCCTCAGCATATTGTAAGCGGTCGGCAAAAATGGTGATCGATGATGAACCCGTCGGGACACGACCTCTCCATCCCGACAGAAGTCGTCCTGTCGTTTCAGTTAACTGTATTTCTGATGGAACTAGATCGAGAACGGGGGACACCGCGTGAAGGATAACCACTAGGCTTGCTTTACAGGATTCGATTGTACATTTCTGTAAGGCCATTTGATCACCCTCTTAATGAGAGAGTGAGGCAGGTCTGTGTCTATGCTAAAGCAAGCGGCAGAACTAGAGAGCTAGAAATAATGCGTTAAAATTGGAAATGTTAGTTGCTGTTGACAATTTGCCGACCGTTTGCAATATGACGAGGCGTATTACAAACGGACGGTGTTTACAATCTCACGGTTACATAATCATTCTTAGAAATATGATCTAGGTATAAAATTGTAATTATCAATGTTTTGTTTTTATCTGGTTGTATAATGTTTTGTGTGCCGTATTAATAAAGAAATAAATAAATACGACGTTTTGGCATCGAATGATGTCAGTTAGTGTTTCGTGCTGTTTTTCATTTATTTAACTGCCCCGTCGGATCGTATTTTACAAGCTAAAAGAACTTACATGAAAACAAAATAAACTAGGAATGTACTTATTTCAGAATGGTACAAAACTACTCTTGTTTTAGTTTGTGTAATAGTGATACTCGATATTTAAATGCAGGCATTTTACTGTTATTAGTTTAGTTATCTGGTTGCATAGAGAGCGCGGGCAGGCTCGCGAGCTTGCCTCGCACGGCGTGAAGGCGCTGTGCGAGGTTATTAAAGTACTCATAAATAATAGGTAGGTACGCTATAATAGGTAGGTACGTACACTCCCGCCCGTTGTGAATATACATTACTTAAATATTTAAATGTTAACAGGTACCTTAATGTGCTCATTAGACCGTCCGTCTCATTTTATTTACGAAACTAAAATAATTACGCGTGTTCGTCCGAATGTTGTGTTCTCATTGAAATATTTATCGGCTTCGAACATGACATGCATCCAAATATATATTTTTTGGTATAAATATTGATGAGCGATGGAGACTCCGTGATAGAACACGGCCGTAAGTCTCGAGACGGCTCTGCTGCGCGGGCGCCGGCGCCGGAACACTACTCTTCCGTATATCATTCAGATGATAGCTCTGCCGTCGTCTAAATGTTAAGTAGTAAGCTAACTCTAAGCATAGCCAGAAGAGAACGATCAAAGAAACTCGGATAAATCATCTACTTGTTAGCACTCGCTAGTATCGAATGTTTTGATGACTTTGATAATATTTAGTGTACAAATTTACTGTTGTAGTTTTATGTAACAAACGAGTTGTATATTCTAGTCAATCGCTTAGTACTTATTTATACTTGAATTTAATTGAATGTATAGAAAGAACATCCGCGTAGTAAACATTTGTATTTTTCTTCCCGGTCGGTACACTCTTGACAGACTGGGCACATGGTGGTCACCTGGTATTAGTTCGGTGATAAGTGTCCTAACCTAACCGGGGACAGTGGAGAGATATCGTGAGGTGACGATATCTCTCCACTGTCCCCGGTTTCCCACTGTTCCAGCGAAGCATTCCTCGAAACGCACCCAGATGAAGCGCACTAAGGCACACAGTTATAGAGCGTCTATCTTTTTCTTTTCCACTTCTCATTTTACTATTATTATATATATTATATACTATTATATTTGAAAACCTAGACATTTTAATGAACAGACAAGAAATGAAACTCAGTTTTTATAAATTCTCGTTTATGAAGATCCTAGAAAGTGCTCTATGTGTGATCATTTTCTTGAGTAATTTTATGATATACATTTTTTAGATCTTAATTTTATTTTTTAAAATATTTATGTTGTTTTTATTCCATGGTGCATTCATTATAATAAAACAAACATCAAGATACTTTGACGCCTAGCTCAAAACTATAATATTATTTTGGGTAGATAAGTAAATTAAAATGTATTTGATTTTTACAAATTTATTTTCGATTCGTAAGGTCGTTGAATGTAATATAACACTAAGATGTAGATGTTTACAAGGCGAGTGTTAAATATGTGGTGTGAACGTGGAGTGGACTACCGTGCGCCCCCGGGCCCGCCCGCCCCCGCGACCAGTCGGCACGCGCCGCCCGCCCACACACTCGCCAGTTACTGACATTTAGAGTAAATGTTTTGTACTACCTCTTTGTTATGTGTTCAATATCACTGTCACTCATTTTTTAAACTAATCAAAGTTAACGCGCGCTTCTTAATATCGTATTATGACAGTTGCATAGAGTTAAAATAACGTACATCCTGAATTGCAAAACATAGTTTACAAAACCTAAACCCTAACATTTACATATTTGTAATGAAGTTTTATGAAATATTTATGATTTTTCTACATGATCAATTAATACTGACTTTCATTATTTTGCATATAAACTAATCTAAATTTCATCTAAAAATTAACATTCAAAATTTGTAGTCAATTTTTTTTAAATAATAGAGTGCACATTATTGATAGGTAACACGACTCGGCTTAGGACTGGCCAAGCCCTCTTAATGCACCGTTAGGTTTCAACATACAATCAATAAGGTTTATATATAATTTGATACAATGAATTCCCTCACAATCATGTTTTATGTGATCGTAACAAGTTATCGTAAATCAATTAGATATTGATACCTGCGTGTCATGTGTAGGTACACACAGCACACTGCAGCACACTACAGCACACTACAGCACACTACAGCACACTAAAGTACACTACAGTACACTACAGCACACTACAGCACACTACAGTACACTACAGTACACTACAGTACACTACAGTACACTACAGTACACTACAGTACACTACAGTACACTACAGTACACTACAGTACACTACAGTACACTACAGTACACTACAGTACACTACAGTACACTACAGTACACTACAGTACACTACAGTACACTACAGCACACTACAGTACACTACAGCACACTACAGCACACTACAGCACACTACAGTACACTACAGTACACTACAGTACACTACAGTACACTACAGTACACTACAGTACACTACAGTACACTACAGTACACTACAGTACACTACAGTACACTACAGTACACTACAGCACACTACAGTACACTACAGTACACTACAGCACACTACAGCACACTACAGCACACTACAGTACACTACAGCACACTACAGCACACTACAGCACACTACAGTACACTACAGTACACTACAGTACACTACAGTACACTACAGTACGCTACAGTACACTACAGTACACTACAGTACACTACAGCACACTACAGCACATGTGACAGCACACTACAGCACGGACTGCGGAGTCGGGGCCAGCTCCGATTCATATCTACGAGTACAACATTTTGTAGCTTTCCGATAGGCGACTTTCATTTATTTTTATCATTTTTAAATCATGGGCTTTATAAATGTCAGCGGTATCGAATTTTATAACATTTTAATGAGTTCAATAAGGCATTATGGTATTCTGTGGGCATGTAATGTCATACTTTATGATGTGGTGAAACCCAAGTAATTTATCGATAACATAATGCCTATTACGCATTATTAAAAAACATGAAATGCTTAAAATATAATACAGTTGTCATACTCGTAATCGTCCCGATGCATGAATTCATATTCTCTCGTTGTCTTATTTCCGAAATGTCCGGAGTTTAATTTGCGACCAAAAAGTAATTTAAATAATTGCATTTGGGTAAGTAGGCATTTATTTTATTTAAATGGTTATGGCTCTGTATTTATGAGAATGAGTTTTTCTGTTTCCATTTTCATGAGAAGTTCATAAAACACTGGACACCAGGACGTATGAATCGAGAATTCAAACAAATATTTAATTGTATGTATTTAAAGGCTCAAGACTTCCACCCTTCAAAGTTTCATCTCTGTTGTCTATTCATTTGAAAATTCAAATTCAAATGCCAGTAAATTATTGATAAAATGAGCAACCGTGTCACAAGTAGGTATTAAAAATGTGTAAAGGTAGGTACAATATTGTTACTAGCAACAATATCAGCCATCTAAGCAATAGGTGTGCGGTTTTGACAGTATATAATGAACACAACAGTTCGGACGTTCCTCCGATATCAGAGCTGTGAGACGATCTGTAACGTCAGTACGTGCAGGTACCTAAGTATCCACTCCGCCGCCGTCCCGTTAAGTCGGTTATGCTAATTAGCTGCATCTCCTTAATAAATACACCGTCCAGTTTCGGCTCTTAAGAAATGGATGCGTGACCTCCGCCCGAGCTCATGAATATTTAATATTTACAAATTATTAATCCAACACATATCTGACGGTCCGCGCGCATTCCGGTTCTCACAAAACCTATACCATTCGCGTTTACATTTTTACAGGTTACGAATATTTAAAACGCCTGAACAATGATATATAAATAAATAATAAATATTACAGGACATTCATTTCACACAGCGCCATCTAGTCCCAAACTAATTATACCTTGTTATATGTTCCCATATAGATTACAGATAGAATACTGAAGTTTTTAATACAATGTCAGAAATATTGACGTAACTTCCGATGGTCCACCTCATTATTTGTCTCTATCTATGTCCTCAGTTTAAACGGTCCACCTCATTGTTTTGTCTCTATCTATGTCCTCAGTTTAAACGGTCCAACTCATTGTTTTGTCTCTAACTATGTCCTCAGTTTAAACGGTCCACCTCATTGTTTTGTCTCTATCTATGTCCTCAGTTTAAACGGTCCACCTCATTGTTTTGTCTCTATCTATGTCCTCAGTTTAAACGGCAGTAAGTTATTGATAACATCGCTATCACTAACATACACACTGGCTTCGGAATAATCTTGATGCAAAAAGTTCAATAACGGTCCTTTTCATTACTTAGTAAGTGTTATTTTTAGCATTTTTTTTATCTTTTATTGCCTACATGCCAACCCCATGGACAAAAATGCCTGATAAGCTAAAATGTCATTGTTAATGTAACTATATGAGTGGATGCGCCGCTCTCGGTACACGGTCTAACTAAACCAATGATTTCGTGAAATGTTTTCCACTGTTGATTCACTTATCTATCGATTTACTTTCACTCAATGTTTCTTTAAAAATGATTGTCGCACTCCGACACAATAGTCTGGTCGGAGTTTACCGCGACCGCGTCCCTTAGTGGCATTATCCTGACACCGAAGTGGGGCCGGCATTACATTAAGCACAAGGCTTTGTGGCGATTACAGAGGGAGGTATAGTTATCGGCCTTATATGACGGACACTGATGGCATATTAGAACAATGGCTTTCTATCACACTGTCTTTATTACGTCGGATTATTTGATTTCTAAATTATTTGTTGTCATAAAAATACCCACAAGCATATAAAAATCTGTGGTATTAAATGTATTTCCATTTCTTAATACACGTACAATAAGTGCCAATTTTGTAGGATTTCGTTTAGATTAAGGCTAAGGTTAGGTAAGGGCTTACAAAGCAATAACATTATATTCTGTTAGCTTGAAAAGATGTGACCTTAAATGGTCTATTATAAAGTTGAAGGTAAAGTTTGGGATGGGTTAAAATGATGATGATGATTAATGGTTGAGCTTCGTAACGTTGGATAATTTAGCTAGATTTTGACTAAACACTATAGTCACGATAAAAGACCACGTAAAAACGCAGATATTCCAAGCTGGTTCCATAAGCCCAACGGGGTGAGACAATGTCGTCGTTGAAGGTTCTGGATCGCTACTTTACTCTAGTTACTATTAAATCAGTTTTTTTCTGTGAGCTTCATATTATATTAATATAAAAAACACCGAAATCCGTGGAAAGCTTTTAAACTAATGGATAAAGCTAACCCATCAGTAAGTATTCTATATCGAGCGAGGTATCCGTGTGATGTGATGAACTACTCAGCGAGGCGTCGCTACTTATGAGTATGTCGGTCACTAGAGGTATATCTCATTTGAAAATAATAATCTGTAGCTTCTGTATACAATACAGATAACACGCTAATATACAATAATGAGTTCGATGCAGACAAGAACGTGTTGAAATTGTTTATTATTATTTACGGTTTCATTTGTAATCAGCTATTTTAACATTTATATTGTATCATTCTCTTTGAATGTTATATCTGGTTCCTAGTCATTTGGTCAGGGCAATGCAACTATTTCAATATATTGAGATCTATTTAATGTGCGACTAAAGAATCGACCCTCCTACTTGACCTGCGGATGTCGTCAAATCCGAACAAGGGATCTTGCCAGAAGACAAGCCTTACCTCTGTGTTTTATCAAACACCTTAACTGCAATCACCACCTACCGCCATCCCCCATCCACCGCCATCCCCCTGCCAAGCGTAGTGGTTATAGCCAGAACCATCTTAATTGGAGAAGTCTCTGAAGAAGAAGAAATATAGGAAATGTACCACTGTGATTAAGATATAGGTATACCTACAGAAGGTCGTTGTGAATCACCATACACGACGCAAGTTGTTATCCATGTTTTGATTTTGATTCAGTTCAAGTCATGTCTCTATGTACACCATAGATTAGTTACAGAGATTGTTATCTAACTATAGAATTGAGCAACGGAATCTGTGGTTATGTTCCTTTAATGTTACTATCGATCAACAAACTTAAAAAAGTTGTAAAAGAAATGGCCCAATTTATAATAATCGTCTAAATGAACAGATCCACAGGAATGTGTAAGCAGCGCAGGCGGGACTGCGCGCACCTCGCTGGTCTGCGATCGTTGGCAGGCTCGGAGCGACGCGTGCTTTATTGAAACAGTTCTGACTCCAAGCTACAGGCGTGGACAGCTGTAGGGAGGCTACCGAGCCATAGTACTGAGCAAAATTAAAAACTTCACATTCGGCATAATTCGATAAAAAAATAAGAATAGCTCGGAAATATGTTCCATTTAGTAAATGTTTTTTAATGTCTTCGTATATTTGCAATTGAAGGTAAGTATAACATTAAAAAAGTAAAGGTGTCGCTTCGAACGTCTCGTCACGATATGAACAGGAACACGTAAGACATTATTGAGCGGGTCTGAGCGAGTAGAATGACCTCGTGTTATGTTAAGATCCTCTTTGTGTCTATTTACAATATTTATTTTAAGCTTAGCCGTGTAAGTGGTTCGGTGCGTCGGCCATTGAGAGCTTGACACGCGACAGACGCGTCTGAACGATAACTCCACCTAAACCAATCTGTTACGGAGCTGATTCAATAGTAAACCCTATAAATATAACATTAATAAATATATATAATCAGGTCAGATTTGAAAAACTTGTACTGAAAAGAAAAGGAAAATATAGGTGTACCAAAGCTGGAACAGAAACATGATTACGATATTGGCAAATTCCTTTTTTTTCTCAGTTTTGTTACTTGTATTCTTCCAAATGGTCACCTTTTTAAAGCTTGTTTCGATCATCAGTAAACAAGATTGATGTTCATGCATGTATTGTTTGCAAATTAAACATAAATGCAATCAGGAAATACAAAACATGTCCTAATTAATTTATGATGTAATGTTCTATTATTTTGTGTGAAAATATATATTTTAATGACATTTTAGTTAACCGAGTTGATGAGATTCGATCCTCATATATTGAGATGGCTTACAAGAGCTCGGTGTAGCACGCATCGCATCCAGCCAGGCCGATTGTTCCCGACTTAACATATCAATTATGTCGAACACAAAGCCTGATAAGTCTGACGTGAATAAAGTAATTAACTGACGCTATTTGTATAATTCATCAGCGCACATTCGGCCACTTAGCGCGTATCTGATAGTGCAGTCCAGTGGCGGAGGCTTTTATCGAAATCTCCGAAGAATGCGTCTCTCCATTGTAATCATTGACCGTACGCACGTCGGTACCGATATCACACTGTACTGGCTTTTACTGGGTGTTTAAAGATAATAACACACCCCATTCAAACAAATCAACTAATAAATAATGCATATGATAAATTATAGTTACTTTAAAAACGATGTAGATATCAACGGAAAAAAGACACGAGTACCGAAACTAGAATAAAAAGCATGAAATAGTAATTCTCGTTTTTCTAATTCAAATCTCTTTTGGTCTGCACAGATACTTAGAGCTAGGTATAAGCGTACTGAACACTCAATCTTGAATATTATTATTATTACATTGATCGAGCGAGCGAAGTGAACGAGATCTCCGAGTTAAGTTGGGAAATCCGGCATTGTCTATTTGTATCGTGTATGTTTGTATGTGGCAATGCTTGGGACGGTATGACTGTCAAATGGGATATCCGATTTTAACGAAATTTTAAAATAAAGAGATATTTAAATATAAATAGATTGTTTTTGTAGATTTTTAATATACCCCAGTTATCAAAAATCTAAGGAACAAGCAATTTATATTTATTGAAATCGTATGGTTCGAAAGAACTTCCATATTTTAATCAAATCATTTGATCAGAATCAATTAGAAAAAACTTAAATATTTCATTTGATCACATTCATATCACATTTGATCAGAATAAATTAGAAAGAACTCCAATATTTCACTGGCATCATTTGATCAAAATAAATGAGAAAGGATTTCAATATTTCACTCACATAATTTGATCAGAATAAATGAGTAAGAACTTCAATATTTCACTCGCATCATTTGATCAGAATAAATTATTAAGAACTTCAATATTTCACTCGCATCATTTGATCAAAATAAATGAGAAAGGACTTCAATATTTCACTCACATCATTTGATCAGAATCAATTAGAAATTTTGAATTTGCGGAGCTCTCTACTCTAGAGCTCTAACTCTAGTATAAGCACGCTTCCGTCTGGTACTGGTCTGGAACAGTTGAGTTACCTATAGGCCGTTTGTAACGGTCCTCAGGTAATTTTAATTCCTTTGTACATAGTTAGTTATATTCACTTATATACTTAATAAAATACAATATAAGCTAATCAAGGGTAGACTTTTTTAAGAAATTGGGTGTTATGTAAGACCAGAACATAAATGTCTTGTGAGGTTTCATTTGAAAGGTATTCGAAAGTCTTGAGGGGCTTTTGATTGAGGCGACATGCGACACAAGGCTGGCTCTTATTTAGTCCAGCGCATTAGTAAGCCATTTAGTGTGGCAATGCATCCAGTGACTTGGGTACACTTCTGCCTGGTACTGGTTTGGAATATACCAGTTACCTATAGACCATTTGTAACGGTGCTTAGGTAACCCGACTGCTTCCCTTGTATATTGTTAGTTTAATTGTACAATATGTACTGTGTATTTGTTTTTTTATTTATTTTTTCACTTAATAGGGTTGCCAAGGGTATTAGATCCAAAAAATATTTTGTGATGTCATTTTAGGGGTTGGACTGCGCACATCCCACATAATAAGTCCATTATACACTACAATGTAAAAAAAAAACGTTTTCCGAAAACTGTCTTAGCCATAATCACCACTCTTGGCAGACAGATTGGTGTTCACAGGTAATGTTGGGCTTATATACAGAAGGAAGCTATTTTTGGTGACACCCTTGGTCAACTTTTACAACATCCGCGGGCTGGAGGGGTTGAATTTTAAATCACGACTGCTACAGCAATGGTTTTGAGATATCAAACTTTTCATATAAGTAAGGGGTGGCTTATTTACTTATATCTGTCCCCACGAAGGGTTTTAAGGGTTCTTTGTTCATCACTATCATTTCAGCCAATTATAAGCCCACTGCTTAAACGTAATAACATATTTGTACAGAGAGCTCATATTAGGTTGGATTCTATTATAATTATGTTGGCTCCTTATATTGCTTTTAAAACGATCAATATCATAATCTTGTGAAACAAAATTAGTAGTGATTCGCAAAACTATAGCATCCCTGATCCGCAGAATCCGGGCGAGTCCGAAAAGCATCGCCAATGTGGGGGTGTTTGGTCCGGGGGGTGATCTAGTAGTCTTCGACGATAGTTACTTGACCACCGCTCGGTACAAGACACGCCCTGTCATGTTAAGTCATACCTATCTGCAAAATACTACATGTACACACCGAGTAGGTACCTACTTCTTACTTGATTTTTATTGTTACTAACACCTACTTCTTAAGATTGCCAATTTACTAACATCAATATTTTGTATCTCTTGGTCTGATATACCAAGATAGATTTTGATTTTATTTATATTAAAAAAAAAAAAATACTTTACTCTGTATTCATAGCAACTTTAAAAAGAATTGTAACTATGTAGTATTGCAACATGGTAGACTTAAAATGATGATGTGGTATATCATCGTTCACCAGAAATAAAATTAACACGAGTCATGTGTTCCAAATCCTTTCCCATTTTCACCCCTACGGAGGAGGGAAGGGAAGTCAAAATTTACATGATCCTCCCTAATAATATCAGTAAGAATTATGTAAAATATGATTCAAATTCATGCAGAAGTTTCAGCGTGATGTGTGCTCAAGACAGACCGACAGATATTAAAACAAAAATGAAAAAGAAAAAACTATTGTTTTGACTTTTGTATCCATTATAATTATACTAGGTAGGTATGTAATCGATAGCAGAGTTTTCTGCAATGTAAATTTAAAAATACAATTGAATGTCTGATTTGATGCCGATACAGTTTTATTCTATGTATAAATAGATAGATTGATTGTATTCTGCCCTCTCCCTGTGACCATGGACCTTTGGTCCATGCTATGACTTACGATCGATGCCTTGGTGCTTTGCTCTCATTCTGTTTTGGCATCATGACTTAACGACGCGAAAGAGCCTCTAGTACTCAGCTGAATAAAGTAGATTGAGAAACAGTGTGCTCAGAGCAAGGCGTAATGAAAGCACAGTTATGTCGTTGTATTGATAACTTTATTGTTGTAAGATAATCTCCGTGTTTAATACAGACATACAGACATACAGACCCATCCAAAACCAGACATCGTGAAATCTCAGGTTGGGGCGAGCTACTAGTTTAAAAGCAAGTGATAAGTATATTCGTATCTCGAATAAATCTGTGCGTTTCTGTTCTATAACGCACAACACAACACCGCTCGGCCGCCCGCACACACGCAATACTGTCTCCATACAAACTTAACGTGAAATGCTTGGTTTCATAAATAACTTGTTGTTTCAGCTTGCTAGCTACCTGGTGGTATACTAGATACCTCACCATATGTGTGTTCTTGTACTAGATGGACGGCTCCAGCAACGCACGGCACGGCACGGCACGGTGCGGTGACGGTTTTTCCATCTGAGAATGAAAAGCTTGAGAACAGCTCATGAGTGTTATGTTACTAGCAACTATAATAATTACTATCCCTATTAAAATGTATTTTGGGATTTTCCTTGCTAGCACTTGCTTTTAAGGGAAATCTATAAATTAATATTGATATTATATTAGTGAACCGTTATAATGAGGGGAAATGGAAGCCTTGTCGCCTTTGTGGAAAATCTCCACGACATTTAACAGAAATACTTATTTTCAACATTATTTTCTACGGGTTTTTTCCGCGGCTGCGAAATATCACGAAGGCAGCCGTTTGCGTTTGCTATTTAAATGTAAATTACTGAATGTACTTAACTTCTCACGGCTTCCCGCCTTTGGCCTCCTATCGATAACGTAACGCAACCTACGTACAACCTCATCTAAGTTTTCATTTTCGTTGGAAATATTAATCGAGAAGTAAGCATGACATCAAAGAGATTTTTTTCTCTCAGCTCATTCTCGTTGAGTAATTGAATGGAAACTAATAATTTTCTGTTCGGTTCCTCAATGAATGATAAATCCCATGGGTATTGAAGTGAGCACCGATCTCGAGCTCAACCTCTCTACAACGTTATTCATAAAATCTACATCGAGCAGTGTCCGAGACGAGTCACAGTGTAACTGTGATGGTTATCTAACGAGTCACAGTGTAACTGTGATGGTTATCTAACGACACTTATAATTGCAGTAATATTGTACTGCAACGTTAATCGAAAATATATATTCAGTTAATGAACCAATGTATTAAATCTAAGCGATACATTTTTAAATAAACTATTTACCAACTACAATGTAGTGACAACAATACCGACTATTACTACTTAAAGTTTTTATGTAGTGGCGAAATTCAATTTTCAATCCTCGATGTGTGTCCTTAAGTTAGAAAAAATAATAGTAAGTTTCTTAAAGACTTAGTATTATTTTTCGTATTTTGTACTATTTGTTGATGTATCGATATATTTTTTGCCAAAATAACCTATACTTATAGTACATAGCTGAATTCGTTTGAAAAACCCCCGTGAGCGAAGTGAGCGTTCTGCGGTGCGTTGCCTGCGTCCAGCCGGCGGCGGCGGCGGCACCACTGCCATTATTTACATCCACTGACGGAAATTAAACAGGCAGAGAAATAAAAATGTCCCACTAATGACAGCGCCCTCTTGCGGCAAATGTGTAGTACCCGCGGGCACCGGCAAAGCCCAAATAATTTTAATTACACGTTATTGATAAATATTCTATCTCGGAGCGCTCGGATCTGTCGATAACGCGCCGTAATTAGGCGGTGAACTTTGGCCCTACGATTTGTGGGAACGGCGAAATTGGAGGCTCCAGGCGATGGTCACCAGCGCCTACACTAGCGCCTACCAGGAAATGTGGCGATCAATTATGTTTCGTAAGGAATGTGCAGGAACAGGCCAACGCTTTAGGTGATTTGCATGAATTTACGATCTGTGGAATCAAAATGAAACAGTATTAGTTACGTAACTGTAGTAAAGAGACATCAGATAGTTATACGATAGGTATACGTCGCATGGCCGATCACACGTCCGGCGGAATGCATTGTATATTTCATTTTCCACAGGGACTCTTGGTCCACTTGCATTTATATCTGTCGTGAACCGGATGAACTTGTTTATAAACTTAAATGTATTAGTACCTACTAATATTTTGTTGAATTAGCTACAGAACAATAGCACAAAATCAATTAGAATTTACAAAGTACTTAGTAAACACTAAACAAATAATATAAAGTAGCTGCATTGTCAAGGACGCTAATACCTGTTGGGAAGACAGCGTTACTGAACGTTTAATGTCATCAACAAATGATCAATTTGTAATCAACAAATGCTTCAACCAATCGATAAAAACTTCAGTCGATTACGCCTAATAAATGACATAAAAGTGCCATCTATATACTCATTATTCACATTATTATATAAAAGTTATACTAGTAGTTCTCCCCGAACTGAGATCTCTTGATGTCTGATTTGTGCGAGGTGTCTGATGAGATTATTTCTTAAATATAATGTAATTAACAAATGATAAAAGTCACTTTCGGCCTCATCTCAAGGCCAAAGGCTTCCACGTCGTACAAAAAAAGTGTGTTTTTATTACACTTTACTTTTCTCAAACTATTTTTATTCACCTGAGGGTTCATAGCTCTCTCTCTCTCTCTCGTTGTAAATTTTGGCTCTGCATAGAATGAGAGCAAAGCACCAAACCACCGACTGTACGTCAGAGTAGGTGGGTAGAAAATAATAAGTGAATACAACAATAGAATACGCAACGAGGTGAAGAACGCAGATACATTTAGTATATTTAAGAATAAGTTAAAACATCACATCCTCAACGATGACTATTACTAAAATAAGACGTGTACCTTCTCAATGTCATGACTCTGTGGCATAGTACTCGTAGGTTGACGATTGACTATCAAAGAAATGATAGAATTATTAATAATTCACAAAACAGTTTACAAGCGAAATAGACTTAACAATTAAGTACCTACATATTATGTATGAAATCTTGTTCAGATTTAGATTGTAGCTGTGAATACAAGACCCTGAGCTAAGTTAATATCAAAATCATCATCTCAACATTTTGTTTGTTTAAAAAAAGGCTTCACATTTAATACAAAAAAGACATTAACTTTGTATTCTTATTTTGATACTTAAAGAATTAAGCTCGATAAACACAGCGTTTATACTCGTACCTCCAGAAATAAATGTCATATTTTAATATTAATTACTAAGTTTGTATGTATGTTGATACTCCTTCCCGCTTAAAACGGCTGAACGGATTTGGATGAAGTGAAGTATTAAAATGTTCAACCATCTCTGTGGTGTAGTGGTTTGCCCACCGGTGACTGATACAGAGGTCACGGGTTCGATCCCCAGGGGACGTACTATATTTTACTTTGTTCGGTTGGTGGTAGGGCTTTGTTCCGGCACTAAGAGGTAAGATAGCCAGTTCCTCAGTTTGTTGAGGATTCCGAGTGAAGTGCGCCTCAACCTTCTGCCTTATCTCAACTTGTGTAACCAGGTGAGACGAAGGCCGAGTACTTCTCTATACTATCAAAATAAGTCAGGGTAAAAGCTGCGTGTACGGGCGGGGTACGGGCCGGCCTGCCGATCGTTAGCTGCTAGCGACCAGCCACTTATTGAATGCTAGCTACTTGCAAACAGTGAGCATGTGCTGAACGTAAGTTTGGACGTGCCTTTGACTACCCTGGTAAGTGATCCGCATAAGATCCACGCTCTGAGGTGAATTCTCGAAGGGGACAAAGTCGTGCGTCTGTTACTAACTTAAGTATACATAATATATTAGGTCCTTACATATGAAATTGGCGTTTTGTCGTACTGGCCACTTTGATCTTAAATATCTCCTCTTTGGTTAGGAATTCCAAATTCAAATTTAAACAGCTATTTACTCATGCATTTGTGTTTCGAAAACCGTAATTCATTTGTTTTTTTTTCTTTTGCTTTTTTTTTCTGCGTCACTCATTTCACAAAATGGAAAACTTAAAATATCGCATTATTTACGAGTACGAGTTCCACCGTGGCACCAGTGCTGCAGAAACGGCTCGAAGGATTAATGATGTGTATGGTGGTGGTGTCGCAAAAGAAAACACGGTGCGTTTTTGGTTTCAACGCTTTCGTTCTGGAAATTTCGACCTGCAGAACAAGCCCCGTGGACGGCCGGAGACCAAGGTCGATAATGATGAATTGAAGGCTATTGTGGAAGCAGATCCATCGCAAACCACATCACAGTTAGCTGCAGGCTGCGGTGTTAGTGACAAAACCGTTTTAATCCACTTGAAGCAAATTGGGAAGGTGAAAAAGCTTGAAAGGTGAGTACCTCATGAATTGAGTGAAGCAAACCGACAAACGCGCGTCGACTGCTGCGTTACATTACTCAACCGGCACAATAATGAAGGAATTTTAAATCGGATCATTACATGTGATGAAAAGTGGATCCTGTACGATAATCGTAAACGCTCATCGCAATGGCTGAACCCTGGTGAACCAGCAAAATCTTGCCCCAAGCGAAAATTGACTCAAAAAAAGTTACTTGTAAGCGTTTGGTGGACTAGTGCCGGTGTCGTACACTATAGCTTTCTTAAATCTGGTCAGACGATTACGGCGTATGTCTATTGTCAGCAACTGCAAACCATGATGGAAAAGCTCGCTGTTAAACAACCGAGACTTATCAATCGCTCTACGCCACTGCTGCTTCAAGACAACGCTGGACCACACACGGCCCAACAGACGACTACCAAATTAGAGGAGCTTCAATTGGAATGTCTAAGACATCCACCGTACTCTCCGGACCTTGCTCCAACAGATTACCATTTTTTTCGAAATTTGGATAACTTCTTGCAAGCAAAAAAATTCAATTCCGATGAGGCAGTCCAAACCGCTTTCAAAGATTTCATTGATTCCCGTCCGAATGGTTTTTTTAGTAAAGGGATCAATGAACTACCTATAAGATGGCAAAAGTGTATAGATAGCAATGGTACATACTTTGATTAATAAAATATATTTTAATATGAAAAAATTGCCTTTATGTTCCTCCCATACAAAACGCCAATTTCATATGTAAGGACCTAATATTTCTGGTATTTATTGAGTTTGACGTCACGATACCATCCTAAATCTAATGATTTTACATTTCCTTGAAAGAGGTTCGTTTAATAGTACCTACTCTGACAGACGTATCTGTTTGTTTCTGAAAAAAAAAACATCCATTAAAGTTTATTTTTATTAAAAAAGTTGTTCCTAATTTACCTATCACCATTATCATTACAGCTCAAAAAGTTCACTACAAGCCAAGGATATTAACTGGTTTATATTACCAATTGTCCAATAACCACAAAAGTTTTAATTTAGTAGTTGTAAAAAGCTGCTTTCAATCAGACATTAAGATAATTCAATTTAGGTAATCCAGTAATCCCTGTATAGTGGACCAGCGTCAGTACGCTCCTATGAAGTGAGTCCAATCAAAACGTTATTTGTCAGTCTGCGAGTCATGCTTTGGCGGTGTGTGTGTGTGTGTTTGTGTGTTTGTGTGTTTGTGTGTGGTGTTTTGTGTGCGATGTGGTTGCTCGACTTCTGAATGTCGATTTAATTGCTAGATAAAGTCCAACGTAGTCCAGCCCAAGACCAGCTGCACCACTTTATACTCAATACATCATGTAAGTATAACAAACTCACACTACAACTTAAATACATATTAGGTATATACTATACAGAAAGAGCAAGCAACATCTAGTACTTAGATTGCATCAGGCCTAAAATCAAGGAAACTATGTTCACCTTGACATGGGGTCGCAGCATAAGATGTGACTCTCTAAGCAGCCCACGATTGTGGTAAAAGTTGACAAATCTCATCTGATCGGCAGCAACTTATTTCTGTATATTACATCACCAAAACGACACCCAACCGTGGTTAGTTATTGAAGCAAAACCTTCGAACTTCGAATGAGGCTCTATAAAAGTTGATACAACGGGCTGGTGATCTAATTGGACACTTCAAATTATTCAAGTGATTTTATCGAATAATCCGTATCGGAGTGGCACGTTTATGTTGGAGTCGACCAGCTGTTCACCCGATGACACAGCTTATTTAAGCTCAAGCTTTGTCGGAGCGATAGGTACTATTGAAAGATCATGGTTTAGATGTTACGAAGCAGTCGAGATGGCGTATCGTGCCCTGTAGTTACTGTTACATGACTGGAGGAGGTATCTTATGTCGATTTAAATGACAATCAACACTTTTTATTTCCCGGTCAAGTTACTATCGGTAGCCATGTAGGTATCACTGGAATTATGGAACACGTTTTGAAGATTCAAGATAATCAAATTATATTTAACTCATACAATATTATAGTTCCGTTCGTTCACCGACACGATTTTATATCGAAGATACATATAGAATGGAAAATATAAATGATGCTTGCTCATTTAGATCAGAATATTGGAACAAGCGATATCCGTTTTTCTACAGACTAACAGTACCTTGGCAAAGTAAAGTTATTCAAGAAACAGAAAGAAATAAGAGCTAGGTACTGATTTCGCGGGTCAGGGGTATCTACCCCTATTGTCCGTTTAAGCAGTAAAGAAGGCTGTTATCTGACGTCCAGATGAGTGGTGAGCAAACAGCCCTGCGAGTGATGTATACATGCAGCGGCAGACGAGTGGGCGTGAAGCACAGCGGCTCATGAACCGACCGCTATGGTAATGTTGAAGTGTTCTCCGTTTATATCCTCGGCTCTAGCTGAACTGACACCTACTGACTGATAGTTACTTACGGAAATCGGCAATGATTCAAAACATTTCATACCTATCGAAAGGTGGATTCGAGCAGTGTGGGTAATCTGAGACAGTAGACAACAAAACACTAAATAACTATCTAGGATTTGACAAGTAGTATTCGGTCTAGATCTGTACTAGGATTTAGCAAACTTTCGAATGCGTCGATAACTCATCAACAACAGACATTCGCACGGAATCGGACAAATCAGGCGTAGGGTTGCCAGAGTATAGAAAACCACTGGTAACCAAATCAGGTGTAGGCCTGCCAGAGTAAAGAAAGCCACTGGTAACCAAATTGTATAGTTAATTAGACTAAAGATTGCGTTTTTAAACTTTATAATCTTTTTTAACTTTCTTATTAGATGAATCAAATGTAACTATAATAAGTAAACTCAGGTAAAGCACCCTTGCTCCTGAGTATAGTCAACTGAGCTGCAAGGCCACACCTCGTTCGTACTATGGTTTTTGCAGTAACATTCCAGGTGACCAAATAATGTGTGTAACTAAATCCAATTTATCAGGCTTTTCAGATTTCAACTCGAATCAGACAAAGTTTCGCAGGATTACTCGATGCTCGCGACGCGACATTACTCCGTCCATTGGACGTTTGGTCACGGGGCCGGCACTCATACCCTCGCTCCGAACCCCCCTCGTGTAAATCACGGCGGCGGCGGTGGGCGGCGCGCGCGCACCTCCCGAGCCCGCTAAATAACTCGCTACCGTTTACCTGCCTCAGATCATCTGATACTTGATTTAATGTCCCTCCGAGCGAAGGAAATCGCGGAATTGTATTACGTCAGTTTGAGATATGAACGGACTGCTTTATTGAACGTTTGTGAGCCGCCGGCTGCGGCCGGACGGAGAGAGTTAGACAATGCGTGAGCTATGGGCTTGGTACCTACCTGATCGGTAGCGGGGGGTAGGCGACATTAAATTAAAAAAAAAGCTTTTTCCATCAATTATTGACACTTAATTCAGCCCTCACCGGTGCCGTTGTCTAGTCAAATATCGTACAATAATAATTCTGACCTTTTTGCCTTGAAAATTATTTTAGTAATAACCATAATTAGCCTTCCAGATACAAGATTAGGTAGACTGCTTTATTGAACGTTTGTGAGCCGCCGGCTGCGGCCGGACGGAGAGAGTTCAAACATTCGACAAAATTCAAAATTTTATGAAGGCTTCGGACAGACTTTCAAAAATTAACTCACATATGGCTTTCACCATTATAAAATTTTGCCTTTTTGTCCCAAAATTTACTTATGCTTTACGATGTTGTCAACTGTGGAAACACAGTGAGCTGGTGGAAGGCTTAGACAACATAATAAAGAACACCCTTTCCACGGTTTTGAATATTGAGTTGGATGACAGAGTATGGTCGCAGGCCTCATTGCCTATTCGATTGGGCGGCTTAGGTATACGCAAAATTTCTAGTGTTGCTTTGCCAGCGTTCTTGTCTTCCGTCTATAGTACACATTCTTTGGTTGAGAAAATTCTAACACCATCAATTTCGGCTGTTCCAGGCAATATACTCCAAATTTCTTATCTTGACGAGGCTCGAAATGCTTGGCATAGTGCTTGCCCTAATACCGATCCCCCAAAACACCTTTCGGCACAACGGCAGTGGGACGGGCCTCTGTGCGAGTTGACACGGAATTATCTATTACGTACGTGCTCAACCTCCACAGATCGTGCTCGTCTCTTAGCTGTTTCAAAATGGGAATCAGGTCTTTGGCTGCAAGCACATCCATCCTACAATACCGGTACACTTATGGATCCTGTAACTTTCCGTATTGCCACTTGTCTTCGGTTGGGTGCAAGATGCTGCGCCTCTCACCAGTGCCGGTGCGGTGCGGCCGTAGATCAATTTGGTTTTCACGGACTTTCGTGCGCAAGGTCTGCGGGCAGGATTTCGCGCCACGCTAGTCTTAATGACATTATCCGTCGAGCGTTTACCAGTGTCAATGTGCCAGCCGTTCTTGAACCGAATGGTCTGTTACGTGATGATGGTAAGCGGCCCGACGGTATGACTCTTGTCCCTTGGGAAATGGGTAGGCCTTTGGTGTGGGACGCTACCTGCGTCGACACCCTAGCGCCATCTCATCTGCCTGGGACATCAGTTGGGGCTAGTGCGGCGGCTGATTCGGCCGAGGATCACAAAAGGCGCAAATATAGTGGTCTCGACAGAGCTTACCTATTTGAGCCTTTTGGGGTGGAGACCTTGGGTCCGTGGGGAGCCGGTGCCCTCCGGGTTTTCAAAAATATTGCGTGGCTTTTGATTGAGGCGACACGTGACCCAAGGGCTGGCTCTTATTTAGGCCAGCGAATTAGCATAGCTATTCAGCGTGGCAATGCAGCCAGTGTCTTGGGCACGCTTCCGTCTGGTACTGGTCTGGAACAGTTGAGTTACCTATAGGCCGTTTGTAACGGTCCTTAGGTAATCTGACTGATTCCTTTGTACTTAGTTAGTTTAATTTATTGAATAAATGTATTTACTAGATTAGGTAGATATGTTTAGTAATAATGACATTGGATCGGCTTGTCACCGAATCCATATGAAGTGAGCGGTGGTACGTCTGCAGGTGCCGTCAGGTCAGTAGTATGAATCCACGTGAAGTGAGCGGTGGTACGTCTGCAGGTGCCGTCAGGTCAGTTGTTAGAATCCACGTGAAGTGAGCGGTGGTACGTCTGCAGGTGCCGTCAGGTCAGTAGTATGAATCCACGTGAAGTGAGCGGTGGTACGTCTGCAGGTGCCGTCAGGTCAGTAGTTAGAATCCACGTGAAGTGAGCGGTGGTACGTCTGCAGGTGCCATCAGGTCAGTAGTACGAATCCACGTGAAGTGAGCGGTGGTACGTCTGCAGGTGCCGTCAGGTCAGTAGTTAGAATCCACGTGAAGTGAGCGGTGGTACGTCTGCAGGTGCCGTCAGGTCAGTAGTTAGAATCCACGTGAAGTGAGCGGTGGTACGTCTGCAGGTGCCATCAGGTCAGTAGTACGAATCCACGTGAAGTGAGCGGCGGTACGCGATAACACGATTGTTAAAAAAAATCTCATGCGAAAAAAAAGCTGAATACCTATACTGTGTTTTGCATATATCTCCAAATGTGTCTCTGAAACGGCGCGACACATCCGTGTAAATTTTCAATCAATATCGGTAAATTTTATACAGTTCGTCCAAAGGGTAATTTCAAGCTATGATAACTAATATAGTTTTCAAGTAAATAATGAATACCCGATTCGAGTATCTATCAGCAATTTGTTTGCTGATGAACCACCTGTGGTGCTAAGTGATAAAAGTAAATTGAAAGTACCTATGTAAAAAGATTGAATCTCTGCTATGCAATATTCAAAGCTGGTTTAGTGCTAATAATTTATTACTAAATGTAGAAAAAACGAGTATTATAAGATATTTCTCAGGTAGTAGACAAAATGATGAAATAGTTAAGGATATTATTGATAAGCACTGTATGACCACGATAAATGACATTTCTAGGAATAAATATTGACTGTGAACTTACCTGGGCACAGCATATTGACTCTCTCGTAAAAATACTTAAATCAGCGGTGTATGCAATTAGGACAATGAGACTACTTAGTGATGTACAAACAGCCAAAATCATTTATCATTCATACTTTCATTCGATTATGGTGTACGGTATACTCGCATGGGGAAATGCTCGGAATCAAATTGAGTTTTTATATTGCAAAAGAGAGCAATCCGTTCCGTTTTACAGCTTAAAAATTCAGAATCCTGCCGATTAATTTTTAAGCAGCTTGAGATAATGACAATGTCTGGAGAATATAATTATAAACCAGAACTTAATGTATATAACATTAAATTAAAGTAAGCATTATTTAAGATGTGACATTCACAATTATAATACAAGAAATAAAAATGACATTTGTATACCCAAACACAGACTCGCGAAAGTAGGAAATAGTTTTTTATGTATAAGTGTGAATCTGTTTAATAATTTATCACAAGAGATACGAAATATGAACAGTAGTGATTTCAGTATCTTCCTATTCTTCGAATCTTACTATTCTCTTGACTTAGCACTTGCTGATAAATTAGGTTGACATTGTATTGGAATTGTATTATTTTTTCTTGATCTTAGGTTATCTACCTACAGTATTTTTATTTTGTTTTTATTATGTTTACCTTTTTTGACTTTTTCAAGTGTATTGTATTGTATCTGAATGGAATAAATATATCTGAATCTGAATCTGAATGTATAGTAATGTACACTCAAACGCAAAATGAACACCTCATCAGTTGCTGTAACTCTTCTTGAACTCTTCGTATGTATCCAGTTACTATTTCTGTTTCTGTAACTCAATAAGACAATCACACAGAGTAATTAAGCCTTCATACTCTCGATGTACTTACATACCACCTCTAGGTATGTACCCATCGACATGCTCCATCGCAAACACGGGTAATCGTTATATTTAGATGATTGCAGCCTGAGCTCCGTACGTTAGGCAACTGTGAAGTGAGTGAGAAAGCAAACAAAGTGTGTTATCGAGCGTTCATACCGGTCCTGTGTTCAGTCCACGTGTACCTTGGGACGGCGAATTTGCCTGTGTTTTGTAAGTAGGTGTAGCGGGAAGCGATTACACATCATAGAAGATTTCATAACTGAGCAAGTGGTTCATTCATAGGCGAAGCGAAGTGGCGTGGCGAAGTGGCGTGGCGATGTAGTAAGCCCTGTGTTGAACGAGTAGCGGTGCAGGCGTCCTCGTATGCACGTAGACTTGTAACTACAACCAGGTCAAACTATCTGTGGACTTCGCCGGAATGCGATACGCCAAACGTACTCGTCTGTACGGGTGTACGTCGAACACATTTGCACATACGACGGAGAGGTACTCGGCTTTTGTCTCA
Source organism: Venusia cambrica (assembly GCA_951394065.1). Lineage (NCBI taxonomy): Eukaryota > Metazoa > Arthropoda > Insecta > Lepidoptera > Geometridae > Venusia > Venusia cambrica. The sequence continues at coordinate 472,950 of OX596058.1, forward strand.
CCTGATTTTCAAGTTCTGAAAGCCAAAGGTGAAAGCGCACTTCACGCGGTATCTTCAATAAACCGAGGGACTATTTTACTTCTAAATGCCGGAACACAACAATACAAGAATTTAATGTGACTCAGTTAATGGAATAGATTGATGATCTTAATTGATCTTGTGAGAGAAAACATAAATGTACAGTTTACATTATTGCAGTGCAGTTCAGTAATCGCTTGCCGCTCCGCTCATGCGGTGCTTCAGCCGTAATTGTTGCTGCACAGAGAATGGTTTCCGACGCCGCGAGTCAATCAACGCTCACAGATTAGGGCTATTTACTTACATATAACTTAATAAGCAAGATTTAGCACTTCACTTGAACCCGCCACGGCACGTTACGACCAATAACAAGTTAACTACCTGCACCGACTCATTAGACAAGTTTGTGTAAGTGGTATCGTAAAGTGGTTGTCGCTGCGTTGGGTGTTCGAGGACTTTCCTTCTAAGAGGTATAGAAGGAAAGTGCTCGAAGTTTAAGAAGTTAACAAAACGCGTGTTTATTTACATTTACTATTCGGAAGTTATCATTTGATATTTGCGACCCCAGTGCGACAAGTGATGACTGTAAGAGACGACTAATGGCTAGCACTAGGGGTTGGTCAGCGGCATCCACTGTGTAAATATCTCTGATATTGCGACTACCAACCTGTCAAATGTGATAATTATGGATCGCACACGGTTAGCACGGTTTGGGGGAGGCCCATGTCCTGCAGTGGACAGCTGTTATCAAGGAAACTACGGTAAGGTAAGTGATGAGGTAGGTGAGCGCGCACCATACCTACCTACCTACTACTACCTATATACCTACCAGTGAGTGTGGCGCGCGCTCTGCATAAACCAGCGACACTGCGCACGCGCTGATTACGGAGATAGCAGCTGATTCATTATATGCACCTAAATGTTAAGTCAAAATATTATTTAAATATTTTTTGTGCACTATTTGTTATGTTTTTGAAATAAATCTCTTGAAGATGGAATATACAAGCAGCTCACCGGATTTGAAGTACAATCTCTCCACGCAATGGATGCAATGGATGATGTGCGCGAATCTATTTGAAGTACAATCTCTCCACGCAATGGATGCAATGGATGATGTGCGCGAAGCTATTTTACAATAAACATGACCTGCGTTACGATACAGATGTGACGTCTCGTGTGCTTGTTGACTGAAGGATGTCTTACAGAAGGTATATGGTAAGTAAGTGAAATATTTGAACCGTTTAACTGAATTTATTTAAAAAGCACATAAAAAATACATTTTCAATTAACACTGTAAGCTCTGAAAAGCTTGTTTTAAATATTAAAAAGTAAGTTCCGTAGAACAGTGAGCTAGCTGGCATGTTGTATTTGCATGTATCGTTGCCGATTAATCGCGAGCAGTTGAACACAAATCAAAATGTAAATGGATATCGTACGCTAAGTGCGCTCTGCCTAGTAATAATGATGTTAGCATTAGGCATATTAATTGTCTGAAGGGGCGCTATCTCCGGCCTAGGCAGCGGCAAAACCTTCTCGGCAACCTCCGCCACGTGTCGCGGGTCGCGGGACATGGTCTGTGGCCAACGTTCCGTTGCTGCAGAATCGCATAGAGTAGTATCTTTCCAAAACTCGTGAAGCTTTAGTTTAACCTAAACTAAAGCTTCACGAGTTTTGGAAAGATTTTTGCGTGTGTTTTGATGGCTAAAGGGTAAACCGCATGTGTGGAGACAAGCCATTGAGAAAAATGGAGAAGCAATAGCTGTATCTTTTGGCGTTTTAAAGGCATTTGACCGGGATGGCACGCGAGCCTGCTGAATAAACTTTCTGCGTAAGACAACTTGCGTGAACGGTCCATCAGAGGGGGGATTGATGGGTAATTGTCTGTGTTGCCGTCAACGGTCCATCGGAGGGAGGATTGATGGGTAATTGTCTGTGTTACCGTCAACGCCGGAGTACCTCAGAGGTCGGTTCTCTCTGCGACGATGTTCCTGCTGCGCGTATGCAGGTGATGGTACTGTTACAGAGAGCGGCGTGTTCTCTGAGAGAGACCTCGGTTGATCGGACCAATCAGATACATCCGTTTTAGTAACTGATCGCCTTGCATTTCTTGGCATGGAGTATGGCTAGCTTCAACTTTGGCTCCTCCATCTAGTCAAAAGCGTAAATTGCGACCAAAAAACGAGGCATCCTAAGAGTAAAGGAATATTTCACACTGGCAACTTTTAATAAAATACAAAAGTCAGTGATGTCATTTAATTCAGCTAAAAAATAGAGAAATCAACAAAACAAATAAAGGCCAGGTACTTGAAAAATTATTAATAACGCAGCCGGTAAAATCAAACCTCAAAAAAACTAAAAGTTTTAATAGTGGACGATATATAATGGATATTCTCCATTGGTAGTTTACATATTGGTGTAATAAAAATGTAGACAAAATAAGAAATTTGGTCACGGACCGGTCTTCCAGTGTTGCGAAAGATCTGCGCATCTCCAACGCAATGGGATACCGCAACGTTGATTTTGTATAAACCCATAAATAAAATGTTACTCCAAACAGTAAATAATTTATGTTTAACTAATGAAAGAGAAGAATAAAACAAGTAAATGACTCAAAAGCGCCGCTGTGGCTCCCTAAACAAGCATTAAGGTAGAGATGTGATTGTGGCCGTGTAGTCATTACCAACGGATCTCTGAAGAGGACCTAATGAAGGCTGCGAAATCAAACCGCGTACAATGTGCCACAATGCTCGCGGCTTCACTCGATTCATGGCTATTCAATATCTATTTTCGGATCGGCTTTTACTGTAATATATTTATGTAATATTTTGTTTGTAATTTTTTTGAGACTTTGTGATTTGGTTAATAAATGTAACAATTAGGCGTTCACCTCGAGACGGTGTTTATGGTGGTTTAGGTGTTCATTAACTCTCATCTTGATGACATTAGGTTTGTAACACAACGGATTATTTTTTACCCGCTTAATCAGTGGTCTAGTGGTCTAGTTCAATCCATCAATTTCAGATCCAGAACTCCCGGGTTCGATCCCCATGGGGAGTACAATATATTGGGCTTGGTTTGGTTGGTAGTAGGACTTTATTTACGTCCGTCTGGATAACTACCAACATCTTAGCTAATTCTGTCGCCATAATAACAATTCTAAAATTGTTGTGTTCCGACATTCAGAGGTAAGATAGCCAGTTCCTCAGTTAGTTGTCTTACTTAACCAGATGAGATGGAAGCTGATGCGACTTTTTGTGCGCTTAATTAAAGACTTTTGAAAGCGCTTGTCGTCAAGAAATCAAGCAATTATATTGCAGTTATCTGTCAGTATCTATATACGCGTATATTTAATGAATCGTTAATCGGTTTAATCGGTGTCATCGTTAGCTACTTTCAACACATTGTCTTTAGACATTCGTAAATACAGCGGGATCAGCTGATCGACTCAGAACTGTGAACAGCGACGAAGCGGTGTCGATGTAAGTACCTAATGTCAACTTGGGTTTATTTTATTACAAGCCTGATTTTCAAACTTCTTTAGAGCACTTTGATCATGCGCTAGCAACGTTAGTAGTAACGTTAGTAACTACAAAGTTAGTAGTTAATGTGCAACTATTTAACTAGAGCCATCAGCAGATATCTAATCAAATACCGTTTATAATAATAAAGCGAGCAATAAAGATAGCAATAGAGCAATTTCAAATAATCAGCAAGTAATGAGTACGTCTCAAGAGGCTATGGGAAAAATATCTCCAACGATTACTTGACGTAAAGATAACTATAATTAAGTATTCTAATTTTGTAGTCTACAAAATACCAGCTATAGAATACCTTGAACTAGAAAGCTTCGTAGTACCTATCGCTTACTCATTACAAACTGTGGTGTATAAATAATTTGCCTACAGAAAGAAATGTATAATTACCTTCGACTGTTATTGTCCGTATCGAGTGAAAGTCGTAGCCTGCATCTGGTTTTCCGAATCAATGGAGACTTCAAGGCTTAGTAAACAGGTTCCCGCCAACAACGCACCATCATAATCTTCAGACTGTTGGAGATTTCGGGTGAAATGGGCATCCACCTTCGACCTTATCAAACTTGAAAACCCAGATGAGATGAAAGCCAAGAGCTTCCCCGTCGTACGATTAAAAAAAGACCTTCCGAGACACAAGCATTCTGAAAAGACTTGGTCCATCATACTTACTCGTAGTAGACCTACCAGGTGGCTTCTGTCACACGTAGACCGTTCCACCGAACAAATCGTTTGATAATCAATATTAATCGCTCGGGTGAACGATATAAACTAAATAAGGTGTTACAACGTGCATTCTTCAACCCTATTATTGTAATTCCAGTGATCAAAGATGCGGTCAATAACTCTATAAACTTATAATCGTACCAGTATATTTTGACACCTGACATGTAAAACATTAACTATCACAACATTTTGATTAGCTGTACGGTTAAGGACAGTTATTTTGAGAAGCGTTTATTCGTCGCCGAGCAAGTAGGTACTTGGTAGTTTAGGTTAGGTTCTATACGTCGTTATAGCGCTCGTCAACTTAGCAGCGAATCTTTTGTTCAAGTTGCCTTGGGTAGAACGAAATACAATTTGAATGTACTCAAGCTATCTTGCAGATTTGTTGCTACATTTTGTATTGTTTTCCGATTGAATTGTAAAATGTATGACAATAAATGTATCTTTATCATTTACATACCCTACCATGTGTTGAGCTTAAAGCTTAACGAAGCAGTTGACCTTAGGCCGAGTGTATATTAATGACAGGAGAAGAAAGCGATATGCCTGAACGGGAAGAAGCGAGGGCCATCAGCGGGCACGGCCAGCCGTCGCCACTGCCTGCGATTATACTAATGGTGGATATCATTTACGTTGTGTGCTCTCCACATATCGTTTCATTGATTATTATTGGAACCCTGGGTGGCTCTATCTGTTGCTCTATTCACATTACGGAAAATTATCTAATTATTAAAACTTAAAATTATTGTTATAAAATGGCTACAAACCTAAAATGCATAGGATAGGATTGAGATGTGTGTTTATTTGTCGATAGATGTACGTTTAGAGTAAAAGATAATAAAATACATGTATTTAATTATTCAATCCGAAATCTATTTTCCATATTACAAGCTATATGCTTAGTTTGGGCTAGATAGCGCTGTGTGAAATTGATGTCCTGTAACATTTATTAATTATTAATTTATTTATAATATAAATATAATTTTGTGCAAAGATGGCAGATTTAAAAAATGGGTTCAAAAAATGTTACGACCTTCCCAAGCCTAATTGAAAGTAGGAAGAAGAAGATTTTTGTATAAGAAAATGAGTTTCCGTCTCCTTCAAGGTCTGTCTTAGTCAGAACATCGCGTGTAGGAATCGCATATTTAACAATTCACTGAAAACTGTTCGCATGATTTTATTTTTTTGGCTTAGTAGTTGTGTGTACCTATTAAATTAAATTAATAGACATCCTTTGTTCAATGAACGTACTAGTGGTAGTATTATTACAAAACAAGTTTGTGTCACATAGAGTGCACGCGAGTCGAGCACAGCACCTCGTATCTCTATAAACCATTAATTATCGATATTACTAAACAACCATTTGCATCTAAACGGCCATTAAACCTTTTACCACTGTTGGGACTAATTAAAAGTAGCTAACTATTTAATTTAGGGGGCTATCAAATATTTTCTAATTATATTAAGTGTTAATTGAAGCCACAGGGTGATCGTGGATCCGGGCTTGAGTGAGTGAATGAGTGAGTGAGTGAATGAGTGAGTGAGTGGTCAATCATTTGAATTAACACCGGCGCAGCCTGCAGACACAGATACGTTATTATCATCATCGTCAAAGAAGAGACGGTCAGAGATTTGTTAAGTAGATGATCAATCATTTAAAATCAAATTAAGGCTTCTAGCAGTCAACTACTTTTTAAAGCTTCTACCTCAGTCAAGATACAAGTTGTATATATATACCTAAACATCTTTAGTTAATCAATAAAAAATATCAAACAGACACTTAAATTAATTAAGTTGTCAAAAAAATTGCTTTTTACTATGTGTATATTATTATGAAAGTTTATACGGTATCTCACTAATAATAACAACTGTCTGTTTGTTTGTTCTGGCTAATCTTCAAAACAAGAGAACCGATTTTGACAAGACTTTAATAGCTGGTAGCTTATGCTATAGGGAGTAACTTAGCTTATTTTGATTTCAGACATTATAATTAGGAATCCGCGCAATTTTTTTTTGAGATATTGTACCTACTGTAGCTTCTCTTCGTGGTGTAAAAACCAAATAAATTTGGGAAATGCCCTCGGGATGACGATCCAAGTCCCAGACGTTTACAAGTTTTGAATTAAATATTTGTTCAATATTTTAAATGTCAAATATTTCTGATTTTTACAACAGTACTACGTCGATAATGTTAGTTTTGCCCTGTGTTAAGTTTTAAGCAAGATGAGTTACGAGACCTATTCGAAGAACGAGCAAACAATCTGCTGCTGGTGGCAATGGCATGGCGCTGGCGGCGGCAGACGATGGCGAGGCTGGTCTCCGAAGAGGGCACGGCGAGGCGGCGACTATCGTTTCCGTGTCATGTTAATTAACCACTTAATTATTTCGCGTGTAACAAAGATTGGAACTCTCGATTTAAAAGAGTTTTAGGGTTCCAAAAATAAATTTCTAAAAATGAACCTCGACCAGCCTCCTTTTTTCACATAAAAAATAATATATTCTGTCCCCATCCAACATTTCATTTCATAATAGTCTATAAATATTTCCTATTCAGAAAATAACTTAAAAAGCCAACCAATTACTAAAAAATTTAAAGGTCTTGTAAGAAATACGAGTATTATTTGTTTTGCTATTATTGATTATGTTTGTCAGTGAACGTTTGTAGGAAAACCGCGAAAATATTAAAAGCGCGTTGACTGATGTTAAATATGTTTACTGAGAAACCCTCACGTGACCTTTACGGGTCTGACACGTCTTGGTTTCCTCAATAGATAATTAAGAGAATGCTCGTTAAATGAATTGCCTTATTCGCCTTATTGCTGCGTGGATAATGTACTCTATGTAAATGAGATGTCGGCAAAGTGGTTTTTGTTGTGTGCCATTATAATTGACTTGTGCTTTATTGGAGTATCGTGTTTGATTTGATCCACAATTTGATGGGTTATTAAAATATATATGTTAGAAGCTGCGGTGTGGTCTGACGCACGCTCCAGTAGGTACGTCTCAGTTTTTAGAAGACCTGTATAAGCAGTAATTTGATCAACATCCCACCAACATCCGCAGATCCCTTGGCCAACGGATGATCGCAGTAGAGGTGTGAGACGCAGCAGTAGAGGTGTTAGACGCAGCAGTAGTCTGCGGCTTCCTACTTCTGGGTTCCATAGTCGGGTTGTATGACATCCGCGAGGAGAGCTTTAGTAGCCATACCTCAGTCCGTGACCGATACATCAGTATTTGATAAAAATAAGTTTTATATCATAAAATCTTTCGAATCTTCCAGAAGCATGAATAACAATAATTTAATGACAATAAATTCTTGCTTCTGGAAGATTCGAAAGATTTTATGATATAAGTAAGACTTCTTTTTTGTAATGTATCATGAATTCGAACTGCTATCTCACTTTCGGGTGCAGCCGGAGAAGAAATATAATTGAATTTTCATTAACTGGGAAAATTTTCGTACAATCAAAGTCAAAGTCAAAGTCAAAGTCAAATATATTTATTCAGTAAGATTTTTTAGGATCACTTTGAAACGTCAAATCTACCGCCTGTTCGGAATCGCGACTTATGTTTTTACGCGCATACATAATATTTTCATAAATATATTGGCAGGGCATAGTCAATATATTTATTTCTTTGAACTTGTCTCTTAATGAACTCTGGGACCCATTTTGTAAACAGTGCGAACAGCCCTCTTCTGCAAAACGAATATGGTGTCTATATCTGCAGCACTTCCCCACAGTATTATGCCATATGACATAATACTGTGAAAGTAACTGAAGTAAACTAGTCTTGCTGTAGTAACGTCTGTGAAGACGTATCTTCTTTACAGCATATGCTGCAGAACTAAGTCTCTTCGCCAGTTTATCTATGTGTGGGCCCCATTGAAGTTTATTATCTAAAGTTAATCCCAAAAATACAGTGGTTTTGACTAATTCTATGTTTTCCTCTTTAACTTTTACATTAGCTTCAACTTCAGTTACATTTGGTAAAATAAATCGAATACATTTGGTCTTTTTCTGGTTGAGTACTAAGTTATTTACATTAAACCAGTTAACAATTTTTGAGATTGCATTGTTTACGTTGTCAAAGTTAGTCATTTGTCGCTTCAATCTAAATAGAAGTGACGTATCATCTGCAAACAGTACAATCTCATGTTCATCTTTAATTATTTGGGGCAGATCATTAATATATACTAAAAACAAGAAAGGCCCCAATATTCAACCCTGCGGCACACCCATGGTAACCAAAGATCCTGAAGAACGCTGGCCGTTCACGTCGACATGCTGTATGCGATCACTTAGGTAAGACGTGAGTAAGTCTAGTGCAACACCCTTGAAACCATAGTGGTCTAATTTCATAATCAGTGTTTCATGGTGCACGCAGTCAAAAGCCTTAGACAGATCACAAAAGACTCCCAACGCATCATGTGATTTCTCCCCAAATCCGCTCTCCGCTCTCCGCTCTCCACTCTCCGCTCTCCGCTCTCCGCTCTCCGCTCTCCGCTCTCCGCTGTCCGCTCTCCGCTCTCCGCTCTCCGCTCTCCGTTCTCCGCTGTCCGCTGTCCGCTCTCCGCTGTCCGCTGTCCGCTCTCCGCGAATGAGGTCGAGCGATGGCGCAGACGTAGACGCAGGCGCCGCGTCGCGTCGCGTCGCCCCACCACCTCACAAAGGCGATATTTCAGTGACAGCCTACATGATTCATTTATAGCTACGAAACGACATGCAGAACAGACTGATATAATGTGTAGATATCTTGATTTATTGCATTTTGTTACTTTCCTCATTGGTGATATTTCCACTTATTGTGTTCTTCTAAGGTCGAACAATTACATACTAATGTATGTGTGAACAATGATAAAAGATACAAAATATACATACAAGATTTGGAAAAAATGAAAACAAAATAATTAATTGTTCTAATTAGAAGAATGTAATAGAAAACTTGTCGCGAACGTGAGAAATGTACTACAAATACCATTATTTTTTATTTAATTTGTAATATCCCAGTAATTATAAGAGCAGCGACGCCTGTTCGATGCTAATGAACCTATTCTCGATCATTAGTCTGTACTCTGTAAACGCTCTAAGGGGAGAACTACACGGTCAAACTTGATTAAGTACAAAACATTACTTAGCAACGCCTGAATCTCAACGTAAGCCTGAACCGCCTTTATCAAGCAACGCCAAGCTAGCCAACTTATGATCGGATAATATATTACTGTTTATTGTGTTATTATTGATAATTATATCATAAAATTGATCGAATAAGTGAAGCGAACGAGATCTCTGAGTTCTAAGTTCGGCAAATCTGGCACTGATGAAGGTAATGTAACTTACTATGTGGCATAACTCTCGAACGGGATTATTTAGATTTAAAGGGAATTTTATACGTAACATAAATATAAATTGATAATTGTGGGGAATTTTTGATAACTGAATATGAATATTTTGAAATATTGGGGCAGCCAAAATATTTCGAACATTTTTTTTGAATAGTTGATCCGATCAATACGAACTATTGAATTTGCAGAGATTATTTGCACTTTTACTCATTATTCAGTAAAAGGTGTTTTTCTAAATACGGTAGTTTTTTATATATATAAATAATTTTTAACCGTGTCTGTGCGAATCTGTGGTCTAGTGCTATCAGATCCAGAGGTACCGGGTTCGATCCCCAGGGGAGTACAATATTGTGCATGGTTTGGTTGGTCGTAGGATTTAGTTTAAGTCCGCCTGGCAAGCTACCAACATTTTACCTAATTATGTCGCCATATCAACAATTATTTTTTTTTATGTTCCGGCATTTAGAAGTAAGATAGCCAGTTCCTCAATTAATTGAGGATTCCGGGTGAAGTGCACCTTTGGCCTTATCATTCAATAAGAAATGAAGGCCAAGCACATCACCGTCGTTCCATTAAAAAAAAAAGCTACAAGCAACAATATTAGTGACAAGAACGTCTATGTTTTGTGGAGTGTCATTTGAGTGAGTATTGATAACTTCTTATTTAAATCAAAACTGAGCTATTTATATATGTATTTTTATTAATGTTGATAAGATCCAAGATATACTTTTGGGATATCATGCAGGGCTTACATCCCCCATCAACAGCCCATTATTGTTTACCATACTGAAGAAATAACTTCCTCCAAAACTGTAAATAAACCCTTGGTTGGCTTATACGACATCCGTAGACTGGAGCTGTAGATTTTTAAACCTTTTCATATTAGTAAGTGGCGACATAATCACTTATTGTATTCTGCCCACCCACTATAACTTACGGTCGGTGCTATGGTGCTTTACTCTCATACTGGCTTTGCAGGGAATGAAAGTTATCAACGAGAGAGAGCCTCAAACACTTAAACAAATAAAGAGTGATTAAGAAAAGTGTGTCCAGAGTAAGATATAATGAAAACACACTTATTATCGGACTGGTTCCTGTGTACATCGTAAGTTTTTTTTTTATAAAAATTAAAAAAGCTTTTTATCTATATTTTACTTATTTTATTTCTGAGAAAAATCTCCGTGAAAACGTAACATAAACCTGACGTCGTCGCGAGATCTCAGCTCGGGGCGAACTAGGTCCTAGTAAGATATTTTGTAAATATGTGGTGAAGCATCATTTATCAAGATAATGTTTATTTGCCCGTCTGTAAAACAGATAACATATACCTATATTGTACAAATAAAGTACAAGTGTAGTAGTGTACTGACACAACACTGGCCGTCTGAAGCCCCCTGAATGTTTCCGATAATGAAGCAGAGTTCTAATTCAAACAGCAGGCTCGTTACTTACTCGTAGCTTTCACACGCGATCTACACTTACTTGGAGAGAAACACAAACACTAAGGTTCATTCGGATTAAGTAGGTACGCATTAAAGAGGCTCATCAAATCATTTTGTTGCGATGTATCTTTATACCGGAAGAGGAATATTAGGGCTCTCAAATGATATCCTGGGGCAGGTCAACAATCACAGTGGCTGAATAATCACTGGTGAACTATTTAATTGAAATCCATTTCATAGGGTCAATGGTTTTTCTTATTATTTTCTTTCCTGTACATATTATTTCGATACATTATTTGCATTATATATGTTTTACCTGTGTGGAGGATCTACAGTCATACGATCACCCAAACCAACATTCTCGTTAAATGAACTGTTGGATATTAAAACACACAAGTCGATCGTTTGCTTGTCGTGTAGCCTGAGCAAACAATTGCATAGCAATTTGTGCAAAGTACCCAATCCGTGTGTAGTTTTATTACGAACACCTTGTTTTATCTATTATCCAGCTCAATGCTATAAAATAATGTCAATAATAAATGTTAGTATTGTTATTATTGCGTTACTTTACAACTATCTCCCGTTTATAATGTCGAGACCGAGACACGTGCGTGACATTCCATTCCAAGGAGTCTCCGAGTCTCTTGTCTTTAGTTAACCCGACCTTAGTTTCACATTCTTTTTATATACAACTTGAGACGCAACAAGCAAGCGTTACCTGATTTTAAGTGTATCTCTAGCTTATTACAAAGCTAATTGTTTTTGTCAAAATACATACTGGGTGGTCTTATTAGAGTGAAAGGATCCCTCCCAGACGACTTTTAAAAATGTAAGGGTACAATCATAATTCCCTTTCTGCAAAAATAGCTACAACTACTAAGTAATCCCTAAGTATATCTACTAAGTAAACTAATATTAAGTAAAGTTTGTCACCTAACAAGTGTACATCTAGAAGTATAATAGATTGAATATGTAGTTTGAATAATGTCAAACTGAATCTGTATCGGTAGTTAAAAAGGTTTATAGATAATGCCATTTGTGTTCGTTTGAACAGGCCTTCCGTGTAAAACTCACTGATGGAGCCTCAGTTATCGTAGCTCGGTATCGAAGCTCGCACGTGCCACCTCCACACTGAAGGAGCCTCTGTTATCGCAGCTCGGTATCGTAGCTCGCACATGCCACCTCCACACTGAAGGAGCCTCTGTTATCGCAGCTCGGTATCGTAGCTCGCACGTGCCACCTCCACGCTGAAGGAGCCTCTGTTATCGCAGCTCGGTATCGAAGCTCGCACGTGCCACCTCCACACTGAAGGAGCCTCTGTTATCGCAGCTCGGTATCGTAGCTCGCACGTGCCACCTCCACACTGAAGGAGCCTCTGTTATCGCAGCTCGGTATCGTAGCTCGCACATGCCACCTCCACACTGAAGGAGCCTCTGTTATCGCAGCTCGGTATCGTAGCTCGCACGTGCCACCTCCACGCTGAAGGAGCCTCTGTTATCGCAGCTCGGTATCGAAGCTCGCACGTGCCACCTCCACACTGAAGGAGCCTCTGTTATCGCAGCTCGGTATCGTAGCTCGCACGTGCCACCTCCACACTGAAGGAGCCTCTGTTATCGCAGCTCGGTATCGTAGCTCGCACATGCCACCTCCACACTGAAGGAGCCTCTGTTATCGCAGCTCGGTATCGAAGCTCGCACATGCCAGCTCCACGCTATCAATAAAAGCCTCCTCGTCAATTTATCTTATCGGCTGGAAGGCATCGTGATAGTTTTCACAATGAACGACGTGCTGATATCTTCCAATTTCTAATCTCTATGATTCACCTTGTTAATTAAAAGCATCACTAAACTGAACTTTAACCGGGTCGACGTAAGGTTGGAAATCGCGTCTAGTTTGAAGTCGATTATTTTTTAATTTGATGACTTTATACATAGATAGGTATAGACAAGTCACCGATGCGCGTGCGTCGCTCACCGATAACTCTTGTCAGGCTCGCGCACCCAATCAAAGTACTTCATTAAAATCTTATCGACGCTAGATAAATCACCCGAGTGCAATCGATTATTCGGATAATTAATGGAAGATTTATAAAATATGTTGAATTGTTGCGGCACCGGATCGGGGCACCGCTGGTCTCACTTCGCTGTTTACCAGGATTTGTACGTTCTGTTCACCGCGGCCCCGGCGAGTCACCCCCAGACGTTCTGTTCACCACGGCCCCGGCGAGTCACCCCCAGACGTTCTGTTCACCACGGCCCCGGCGAGTCACCCCCAGACGTTCTGTTCACCACGGCCCCGGCGAGTCACCCCCAGACGTTCTGTTCACCACTGCCCCGGCGAGTCACCCCCAGAGGGAATAGCTCCCCAGCTGCTGCAACCGAGTGGATTTCGTCGTTATTTTGGAAAAAGAGAAAGTAGCTTAAACTCTACACATGTTTGCAAAAACTGTGTACCAGTGCGATTCACGCACGGTTACCCTGAACTGTGTCTCCCACAGGTCAGGACATATGATATCTGCCAAATATATGCTATATTTGGCAGAATAGGCTCAGTGAACTGAAGTGTCCTACGTCACGTATAGAAAACAATACTGTGAATGTGACCCTGAGACAGACACTCAGACGGATTCACGTCGTCCGTTTACGCTACGATGTTGGTCCATCGAGATGGTACTTACTAACTAATGACGTCATCAAAAATCAAAACTCTAGCTGCGGTAATTCAGGAGCTGAATTGGCTGGAGCAGGGTTCTTAAACGTGGGACGATATTCATTACACCCTATCACCATGAGACGACATTGCAGGCCTCGGTCACAGTGGCTGTTTCAAAGTAAACTATACATTTGTGGTGTGTACTAAATAGTAGGACTTGCGTGGAATGCGGTATGGACTAGTCACAAAAGTCCTCCGCATTCCACAATCATTTTGTTTGATTGCACTAATTGACCTCCTTCATCAAGCCTGTGACTGTCCACTAGCCAAGTCCCGTAACCTTCGAAAGTGTTTTGTTTATTCTCGGATTTTTTTTATAGATAGAAATGATTTCTTTGATTGAAGAAAACCATCGATAGGCAGAGACACAATAATTAATGAATCGAGTGTTGTACGAATGGTCCGAGATAGCGATCGGTCTGTGTTCGGCCTGTGATACGGTCTTCGTAATTAGAATAAATGGTGGAAGAGTTTTAGCCCCAATTAATCGTCTTTTAAGAATTAGATAGTTTGTACAAGATGTTGTATACATTTTGGAAGCCACAGTATGAAAAGCACGTTCTCATGTATCATGTATCAGGAAAATATTCCTTGTTATTTTTATTAAAAGGAATAAAAGCTCCGTTGCCCGGTGGTAGGTCGTGTGGCTCTCGATTTGGCGGTTCTGGGTTCAAATCCGGGGTGGGGCATATCTTTGTGATGTCTGCTCCCGATTCGGTTAGGAGGTATAAGAAAGTGGAATCCGTGTCTCAGAATGGTCGATGAAAGCCATGTCAGACGCACATTGCAGCGGCGGCGGCTGTGATACAGCCCACGCGATCGAAGGAACATTCAAAAGAAAATACCCTTAAAATTCAACGTCATACATATTTGCTGCACTAAGCGTGTTATCATCATACAACCTTCCAGTTTTCTTGGAGAGCTCGCTGCTACTGTCGTCAATGTGAGAAAGTTTCTCTTTGTTTTTAACTATGTATAATAATCGCTATTCAAAAAGAAGAATATGAAATCTTCATGGCTGACAGATAGTCGCATTGACAGACACCCCTATCTCCTAGAGTTCCTATAGAGAGTTCCTAGAGTGTTCCTAGAGAGGTCCTAGAGAGTTACTAGAGAGGTCCTACGGACATTTTAGTAGCTTGTCTCGGACATTACTTTTAACGTTGATTATGGGATTTAAAGCAGTCACGAGTCGCATTTTTTTTTTCTTGTATTTGTCGTGATATAATTTCGGGTGCACCCTGTACCAACAGACGCTGGGTGGTAAACGACCGTCCGACAGACGCCGTATTGTTTACGATAAGACACGGACCAACACCGCTACTCATTTGTTCACGACTCATCACCGACGCTAGGTCAGCGCGTGTCTCCAACATTTCAGGAGGTACTTGCATCATCTCCGGCTAGACCACTCTACAATTTGTCGAAGTTTACCACAGTTTCCAGCACATTTGTTGCGAAGAAATGCATTTTGTATGATTTGCTGATGCTCAAATTGAGCGTAAATCGCACAGATGTTGCTATAATTATTAACAACAACGGGTCTTCATCGCGTACCTTTTTTTATATTCCCGAGAGTTTCGAGCGTGTTACAGCGGCCGTGATCACGGGTACACTGAAGTACTCGCTGCTACTGTCGTCAATGTGAGAAAGTTTCTCTTTGTTTTTAACTATGTATAATAATCGCTACAATTTAAAAAAAGATGTTGGTCTGTTCAAATGTGGACATTCCTGGGCTATTCAAAAAAAGAAGTATATCATATCATCTGTAACTGACACCCTAGAGAACAAAGCCCTCAATTTTATTCTGAAGCGGCAATTTCGCTGGCACGCAAAATAAAACCTGTTTCGATTTATATTTACCTTGTAAATCGTCATGATAATTTCATACTAATGTAATATTTCAAGAATTTGTGTTACAGCAAAACTATTTCAAATGTATTCTTTGACCTCGTCTTATCTACAAAAATAATACACATAACTTACACAAAATAACATTTATTAGAGTCATGTTTTTCACTGCGCATATATATATGTTTATCGTTATTCCAACAGCGCTATAACATGATATATATATTTTCATGAAACATAGTTCAAAAATAAATGCATGAAAATTAAAAGGACACAGAAAAAGTGTGCACAAAACTAAAATAAATAATTTAAATGTTGAATTCAGCCCGTGGATGTCGTAAGAAGCGACAAAGGGATCCCACCAGAAGTAGGTGGCAGCTTCTGATTACTATCTTACAACTTTACCGCTATCACCAATCCGCCAGCCTAGCGTAGTGGTTATGGCAAAACCCTCCAAATTTGGAGGCGACCGTGTCCAGTGGACATAAATGAGCTATATAATTTTTGATAAACTAACCTAACCAACAACGGTTAGCTCATTCAGAGTTTAACTGTGTTCTAAATAGAATAAATGGAACATCTGTAATATCAATGAACAATTTACAGTCTACACTCGTTGTGTAAACTGTAATCTTCCAATTGAAACAATTAAGGTTACTCGAACAGTTATCTATTATCCGGTGACTATGAGAACTTTCCTGAATGGACAACTTCTCTGATTGTGATGGGCACACGCCCGAAGTCTCTTCTTCACAAGGTAATCACAGCGTATCCTTTCTGGATGAGTGCTGAGATCGATGTGCAGCTGCTGACTGACTGACCGACTGACTGACCGACTTTGAGACTTTGAGATTGTCTTCACGCTTGGCCTAGATTTCCTTGATTTGTCCTAGATTTGTTGTGAATTCGGGTATATCCAACTGCTCAGCCATTGGTTAAGCCTTTAGTTACCTGCGACATCCTGGGATGGTAGTTAAAAAAGTACGTATACGCGAAGATACAACGAAAGAAGATGTAATTCAATAATCGTGGATCGTAAAAAAACAATTTAGGTGTACTTAGCAGGCGATCATAAATACTTAATATTAAGGTTTGTAAGTTCCCCTGTAAGCAATCGATGGGTGCTTTCACAGTTCTGCTCGAAAGACTGGTCGGCAACATGTACAGAACCAAGCTCTGTAATGTTTTAACAAAATGATCAGTGATGATTAAATATTATTGTAAGAGCACCGAGCAGTGAGCTAAATGTAGACACAGGGATTATAACTATAATTAATTTAAAGAATAAATCGTGTTCTCATCCGTTACGGCGCCGACAAAGGCTGGGCCGAGGTGGACTGAAGCCTCCATTTATAATGCGATCACTTTAAAGAGCGGCCCTCTGGTCGAGGGTCCTTATGGCTCTCCCAAATGCGACAGCACGATACTGTGTTTCCTTACCGGTCAGAGGATTATGACTTTATTTATATCTGAGGCTTTCATTCACCTTCATAATGTTGATGACATTGCCGGCCTCAATGAGAACCTAGCAGCTTCATTCGTGTCTTTTTTTAAACAGATTACCCCGATACATTTAAGAAAGCCCCCAAGTACCACTGATCGCATTTCAGTACAAACGTAGTTTTTCGTTAATTACAAAAATAGCACGTCTGCTATAAATACACTTTCGCAGATCGCAGGATATGGAGAATCTGTGATGCGTTGATTTTTTTTAAAGAAAACAAATCAAAATCAATGTAAAAGTCTTAGAGCGGTACTAATGATCCTTCTCAAACGCCATGTTTATGAGAACATTGATTAAATAGGTGAGGCATTAACTAATAGGCAATTTTATAAAGTTTCCAATCTAATTGGTGCCTATCGGTAACGCGGGCAGTTCCGACGCGACTACCAGACCATACAGAACCCCTCAAGCCACTTCCTGTTAATTTATTGACACCATTTATTCCCCGTATCGCTTTCTGACAGTAGTTGAAAACGTCTCTATTAACGTCTAGCCTACAGTCAGCGGTTAATGAGCGCGTAAGCCGAGTGAGTGCGCGGCGGGCTATTAGCGTGATGGAGCGGGTTCATATCTCCGCGGAGACCACACGGCTCTTCTCCGACTGATAGTCCGAGACAAGTTCTTTGAACATACCACTAATTGCTCTCATAATTATAAGGGAGTAGCCATAGCTACTTCACACGAAGTACCCATTTAAGTGGAAAGTATAAATGCCTTCCTAATAACGAGATTACTTTACACCTTACCTCATCTGACGATTACTTGAAACAGTCTACTTGAACCCGCTATAAGGTTGGCTAATGATTATCTTGATATTTTTTCTGTACATCCATTTGACTCTAGAAGTCTGAAAGGAGTTGATATTATTCGTTTTAGTTTTTCTACTACTTTCCACCTGGTATGGCTTTTTGTTGGATTGGATCGACTTGGGTATCCGATACCCATATGTATGTTTATTGGTTTAGGTATAGCTTGACCTGTATTAATTGTCCATAGTAATATAATTCACAGCTCTTATGACGCGTGTCCGTACTGTAGTCACGGCCTC
This sequence comes from Venusia cambrica, assembly GCA_951394065.1. Classification (NCBI taxonomy): domain Eukaryota; kingdom Metazoa; phylum Arthropoda; class Insecta; order Lepidoptera; family Geometridae; genus Venusia; species Venusia cambrica. The sequence goes on from OX596058.1 coordinate 491,125, forward strand.
ACGACGATGACGTGATTAACTCTCGCTGGTTTGGATAATCCGGCGCCCGGTGGTGGGAAACTACGGTCTCGATGATCGATTTCCCAAATCCCGTGAGAAATATCACTCACACTTATATTAGTGCTAAGAGCTACACAATAAACTCCGCTCGCTCTTAAATATAATCCACAGTGAACGAAGAATATCTAATATAGATTTGACACAGCAATAATAATTAGGTGCTAAATTACGGTATGCCGACGTCAAGCAGACATAAACACGACATAACTTTACCACAGCCGAGTATGTGAAGGCGAGGCGTCGAGCTTTGTCGAAATCACCAGCAATAACCATCACCAAGTAAGGTAGTTCCTGAATCAACACAATAAGCGATGGGAGTCAGCCTCGAAACGATATACCGAACGATTTAACGGCGATAGAATCTAATTGTAGAGGTTACCGAAGTAGCCGTGTTAAGTAGTAAATGAACGGTTACAGGCAAACACGGTCAGCTATACTTATATGACCGGTCCACGGGAACTGTACACAAGGTGATTTTTATTTGTATAGTATAGGTACCAACTCGGACTCAAACACCCGTGAGAACCGACCAGCCAGCCAGTTCACCACGTGATCTTGATTGACACCACGCTCGGCACACTACGTATCTGCACGTTGTTTTATAATTAAAAAGCCTCGGTCATTGTTGTGACCGCGCCGCGAACGCGTGACATATTGATTAACCTACATCGGACCATAATCACTTATGGAGCCCGAAGATATGTTCTATAAAAGCCCTATAATCGGATATGTTACCTTATCAGATCCGTATAAATAAATACATATTTCAAGACATTAATTTTACACAGCGTAAGCAAATCTTGTAATGTAGGAACTAGATTACGGATAGAATACCGAGTTTTTTTCATAGAATACAACACCCATCACCGGTTTCTCGGCAGAGGTCGCCGAGCATGCTCGAGTGCGGAGTGCGGAGTGCGGAGTGCGGAGTGCGGAGTGCGGTGTCGGTGAGGTCGCGATGACAGCTCCCTCTCTCTCGACTCTTGCGCAGTCGTCGACACCATTACGTCGAGATTACCTGAAAATCCGAGTGAGAAATATCCTCAAGTCGTAAGCGAATGTCATTTGAATATAAATAGTATCGGGCCCGAGACGCGACCGCATTGTGCGTATAACAAGATCAGTATCGATCTAATGACAATATATTGGTCATAAAATAAGATAGTCAAGCGCAGATCGCGTCTCCCGACTCTCGTGTTTATTGCGAACCGACTAGAGACATTATTGAACAACGACAGAATTCTTCCGATGACCGGGAACATCTTGAATGTTAAAAAATACCGAAACCCGACCTTCGCTTGGAGACGCAAGCTTGTATTTCGATCGTCCTCGCTTGCATCTAGAAAGCACGCTTAACTTTATGCCAGTGGGTCATAAGAAAGCTAAGTTATGGTATAAATATTATGACACTTTTATCTGTTATGCGGTTGAAAAGTAAATATAGGTGGTATAAAGAGGCTGCACGAGCGAAATATGAGATTCGCGAAGGAACAGCCGCGTCGCTAGCTCCGCGTCTACCGGTTTATGTACGAATTTGATTGCACATCACAGTGTCTGATCACTGTAAGAATTATTTTATACCATAGATAAACATATTTACATTATACTATCAATATTTATTGATTTTAAATATTACCAAAAGATCCTTGACGTTCTGTAAAAGTAATATAAACATTGCTCCAGGCAGAATAATTAAACACTCCGTACTACATTTAGCGCTGGAAATAAGGATTACGTTTACCATTTCCGATGGTTTCCCTCCGATGGATGCCTAAATATTTGACGACCATTATTTTAATTAACACTGTGCTTTCAAATAGCAGTCATATTCAGTGTAACAAAGGCGATGGTCATTATTTCCCGTGTCGTTGCAGAGCCGCAGCGTCTCCGCAGCGTCTCCGCCGCGACTGCGCGCGCGCACGCGATCCGATAGCGATCGTCGAGATTAACGACCGAACGTGTGACAACGCCTTAATTACTCACACGATCAACTTTATCGATCGATTATCTTTTGCCACTTTATTCTCAATAATTTTCTTCATTGTTAGAGTTTGTACTATCTTATTAATCTTGAGACTATCATTATAAACCTTGACTAAAATAGGTATAAGGTATTTATTCCAACATCCGCTATCTTTTTTAAAAATAATCAAATATTTATGACCCGACCTGAAAGAACATTATTGTTATTAAATAACTTTATTTCTGTCACTATAACTGTTACTAACTTGACTCCATTGAATAACTAACATACTACGTATGTATGAACTACTAACTTCACAGTTATAGCTATAACTATGAAGATACAAAACATGAAGTGAGGACATAAAAGACTCGTGTCCTTTGTTTATTTAGACACGCGTCCTGATAAATAGAGATATCGTACGAGTAGGTACTCTAGGTATCTAGGTATCTCTAGGTACCTACCGATGTCGCATAAAAGGAGTTGACACTGATTGTTCTTATATAGAACGAAGTAGATTGAGACATTACTCTTCAGGATAAATTACAATAAGCCGCAGTCAGCAGATTTCCATAGAGGTAAGGATACTGCTCATTAGTCCGAGGGAATTGTGAACATAATTATGTGGAACACTACAAGGGCAAACATTACATTTTAGAGTTCCGACTGAAATATCTAGATGAGGTAACGATTTTTCTAATTAACGTCTTTATTGATATAAGTAGATATTTTCATCGTCAGTTATCTATGACTTATTAGAAATCAAGTTAGTTATGCTTAAGAAGGTACGAAGATGTAAAATAAATTAAATGGGCAGCTTCAGTGTTGGCACCACACTCGCTTAAAAAATGCGTATTTGTCGTGTCGTGTTCAATCAGCTAAGAAAACTTTTGAATGATAAATGAGAAATGAATTTATTGTTTGTAGAACTAGGTAAATAAATGATCTTAAAAGTAAGCATCTCTCGCCCAGCCCATTACGACTTACAAACATCACTTCATTACTAGAAATAGAAATATTAAAAAAATATATTTTTTGCTCACTGTTTTGTAAACAATGAAGATAAGTAATTGATTTCAATTTAAAAACTGCAAGCAAATATTGCGTTATTTTGTGAATCTGATTGAATCTGCGAATCGGCATAACTGATTGTTCACAAAGCGTCCAGAGACTGCAATAATCTAACATTTCAATTTCAAAGCAAGACTTGTATTATTATAAGATTAAATTATGCGTTTAAAATTATTTTCTTTTAAATATCATTTAATTGGTTAGAACAAAAAGTTTAATAATTGATTTTGCAAGATTTTGATTTATTTATACTGATAACAGTTTACAAAAGAGCGGCGCTCCTAGATTAAAATATGAATCTAGTGATGAAAACTCTTTTGAAGTTATAGGATTAAATTGCCGGCCAAGTTTAAGCAGGTAGATTCAATACGCTCAGCATTTTTACATATCGAGCAAGTGAGTCACTACTGCTCTCGTAATTAATTAAAGAATAATTCGCTTGTTCGGGCTTTAAAATCAGCAATCGCACCAAAAACAAACTGTTCCTTATTGGACAATTGACTATACCCAGCGTTATTTAGTGAACTGTATCACAACGGAACCCAAACAAACCGAGGCTCGACGTATTCAATGTTAATGAAGCTCAGTGACAGACAAATATAAACAAGTTGTACCAGGACATGGCTCGGCATTCCACACGTCAGCGGAATCAATATAGTGCAACAATCGGGCTTCCAATGCAATACTCGGCTCCAAATGAGGGTTGAGTTATGTGGCGTGCTCACGAGAGCCTCGCGTGGCCTACCGCCGCCGCCAACGCCGCCGCCCGTTCGGCGCTGCGGTCAGACAAACATGGCGCTCATTTGAAGCGATAACTAAGATCCTGATCCTGAATACTTGGCTTTGTCTCAGATTACCTCTTCCTGTGCAGTCACAACGGCAAAAAGGGAACTACAAAATAAAATAACATTCCGTGATCTTGTGGACGAAGTTTCACTGATGTTTGCTTATTTCGGAGCTTTCCTGTCATTGTGATAGCTAACTATAACTGACACCAATGCAATAAACCTAATATTTTAAGGATAGCGTCCTAAGATATTTACACGGAACAAAATCTTGAGACTAAAAGTTAATAATTTTAATTTTTATCTTCTATTTCTAACTTTAGTAAAGTTCTTAAAACATAGCATGGTTTTAATTGTGTTTAGAAAACCGTGGTAGTTGACAATGTAGCAGATCAGGTTACGTTGCTCCAGAACCAGCCGACGAGGTGACAATGACAAGTACTCAGCCCTAATGAGCGGAGACAGCCATGTTAAGTGCTTACTTAAATCCCTCCTCATAACTTCCTACTTATCTACTAATAAAGGGCAGGAAGTTGAGACAGTATTTATTTGCTGTGCGAGTTAGCAGAGCAACAATGTCAGCGGCGTTATAGGATCGTCAAACAATGTAGATACACCATTAATCTGCTTCGTGCTAGTTGACACGCTTCTGGTCTGTTCGGTCTGTGGACGGATTCTTATATTGTACTGATCTGAGTGAAAGGGGTCAAAGTCAAAGTCAAATATATTTATTCAGTAAGATTTTTTAGGATCACTTTGAAACGTCATATCTACCGCCTGTTTGGAATCGCGACCAGCACACAAGGAGAAAGGCAAAAACCTCGGGCTAGTTTTTTTTTTCATGATCCATTACAATGGCTTAAAATTATCTAATACTAATTACAATTTATTCACTGGAGCAAATTCATTTTTTTTAATGCCAGGCTTTCTTATCTTCTAGGTAATCTGAAATTTTATAATAAGCTTTCCTGGATAGCTTTTGTCTTACAACATTTTTGAATTTATTATTTGACAAGCTTAGCACATCACTTGGCAATTTATTATAAAAGCGTACAGTTTGCCCTATGAACGATTTATTAACCTTATGGAGCCTAGTCGTGGGAACAGCGAGTTTATTCTTATTTCTAGTATTATAATTATGTTTATCACAGTGTTTGTCAAATAAGCTTATGTTTTTACGCGCGTACATAATATTATTATTATACGGTGAATGTTCATGTGGGCTTGCTCTATCACAGATCTCGTTCTTGCTTGTGCAAGTTTTAAGGTCAAGAGCCCATTTCATGTAGAAATATGAATGAATGCGTTGTCGTTAGTACATCACAAGTGATTCCGTTTCTCATTCTGTATTAGTTAATATACCTAATAATAGATGTGTCCATTTATTTAGTTCCTAACAATAGCGCGGTGTGAATATCTTCTTACTTTCTTCAACTCGGTTCACCCTCTTGCTTATCAAAATAAAGCTTTTGAAGCTCTACGATTAAGTTTAAAATGGAATGGATATCATTAATTCAAGTAGTTGAAAAAAGCATGCCAGTCTGAGTTATTTATTAGGTCCAGTTTGTACCCGCGTCCTTAGGTAAGCGCTCAAGTCAACTTAATTAGAAATATTGTTGGAAAGCCAATTATACTGGTTGAGTTGAAGTGCAGGTAAAGTTGAAGTGCAGGTAAAGTTGAAGTGCAGGTAAAGTTGAAGTGCAGGTAAAGGCCGGTTATCTAAAGCTGGAACGTCCATAGCATTCACACCAATGAAATTGTACGAGTATCATTCAGTGAGATACAAAAATATAATTTATTTGATATTGCCTACAAATGGCAATCTTTTTTACAATTACAGGACGCGGGATATATGACTTTTTATCGTCCGGTGAAGTACTACCACCATACCTATTTCAGCAGCCTAGCAGCATTGCTGTATTCCGGCTTGAAGGGTATGGTCGCTGGTGAAATGACAGGCATGTGAGGCATAACACCTTATCCTTAAGTAGACGGGCGCAATGCAGTGCTGTGTAGGCTATGTTCTTTGTGGCTGTGACGCAGTATGGCATGGTTACAGGCAAGAGATGCACTGACCATCAGGTGGACTACTTGCTTGTTCCGTCTCCTTGGTGTATAAAAAAAAAGTATCCGTATATGAAGAACAAATAGGTGAATGTAATAAGTAGGTATTATGTAGAACAAATAGGTATCAATAGAACTAGTTGGTATCAATAGAATAAATAGATATAAGTAGGACAAGTAGGTATAAGTAGGTCAAGAAAACAGGAAACGTTTGTATCCTTTTATTTTATTAAATGAAATTGTATGTCTCATGTGCCTGTTATTTCACCAGAACCACAGAAATGCCGGCAAAAATATAAACGAAATGGCTAAAGGAATGATAATGCAGTAACTAAACAGATCGAAAGTACCAGAGAAGAAGGCCCTCCGTCGCCCCAGGTCCCCCAAGGCACCGGTGGATCAGTCCACAGCTGGCCCCGAGCAGGATGAGAGATATTAATGAGACCGTAATGGAAGTAATTCTAATGTCATTTAATTTTTATGTTTCGATAGCGGTTACATGCATTTTAATACAGAGAGCAATAAATGTCGGGCGCCTGTTTGATTTAATGTTACGTCTTGACGCTACAAATTGAGTCTGTATTCATTATCCATAGAAACTGTTTGTTGTGTCCACACTCTGGAATAATCGTTTTACTTATTTGGTTGCGATTAGAAACAGATTACTCGTTTTTGATTATTTTTAGCCATGCGAGTTATTTTGGACGTTTAAAAATACATAAGTCATCTTTTGGGACCGTTGGGAAATAAATGTCTTCCACATCGGTAGCTCAATTAATAATATTTACCTACCAATTACGTTTCACGGTCATTCAAAACACAGTCTCAGTAACAAAACCTAAAAAGCCTCAGACAACTTCACGTGTTCTGACGTAGGTACCTCGAAACTCCAATAGAGAACATTTAAAGAGTGACTTCGGCCCTGTGTATGGTCTTAGCTAAACAATGTATGAATGTTCCTCAGTTAACGTCAGTGTAATTTATACTTCAATTGAGATATCTTTTATTTTCGGTTTGTCATAACAGAAACAATTTAAAGAATGTTAATGTACTTAAAATCTTGGTTTAAGTATAGCCTGTAGTTAGGTCTTAACTTAGACTAGGTATTTATAGGATAGTTAAGATACAGAAGGAGGCATTAGTTACTTTGCAGTAGCGTTTAAATTACTAAATGGCGTGCTCGGCAGGTCGGGCTGCGTAAATTCTAAGTGTGTGATGAACTATGAGCAGAACTACTTTCATTTTAATTATATGTTAAAATCAAAACGGGCAGTTGGTCAAAATATGATTTAATAAAATTAAAGTAGTATTTGTTGAAAAGTTTCAATGCGGTTTCAAAGTGTTTCTTGTGTGTATGTTTTTATTTTATTCTGACTAGCTTTTTTGTTGCTTACGTGTACAATACTTGTATTTTACAGCACATACCACCAACTCACATTTCTTATTTCTTTTAATTATTTCTGATTGTTTAAGTTTACATCATATCACATCATCAGTAATTAGATCTTGAAAATATTTGATTTTGATTTAAGTTTAAAATCAGGTTTTTTTATCCTATTAAAGCTATAACTTAGAACACTACTAGTATCTGGACCGTTAATAATAGCTTACTTGGTCATATCTGAATATTTAATGTAATTTAACATAATGTTACGGCTTAGTGCTAAAAACCCTTAGCCGTTTAATATAATTCTAGCGAGACATGTCAGATTTATATCAGATTTTCGGTCATAGTGACACCCAGCTTCCCCGCGGTTTCAACACTTTTATGTAGTGAGCTCATATTGTAAACTTCATGCGCTTACACTAAAACAAAGAACACATTCTGCTACTCTATTACATTATCATGGTAAAATTGTGACTTCCGTTGGTAAATAATATTCAGGCCTAAAACATAGAAGATGTTAAAATAGCAAACACTGACAATAAAAACATGAATAGAAAGGAAATGTAATTACGCCTCCAGTGGCCGCATTCTGCCGGCGTAATGCTCGTATTAGCAGATAAACTGATCATTTGCGTGAAAAATAAATGTATTTAGTGAAACAAACATCACCGACCTAAAATGAAGCAAGAAGTGATCCCGAGAAAGGCAGCTGCCTTCACCAACTGCGACGTACGATCTCTACTATTTATTTGAGACTGGTTTACAATTACTATCGGGCGCTTATTTTATGAGGCGAATTATCGAGGTACATTATCATGTTCCTATGAACATTTCGGAATCAAATGCTGCTTCAGGGAAAGGCTAGGGTCTCGTTCAAACAACAACAATTGTTATGTTACGTTATACTTTCGTTTTCCAGAAGAAGCAGAGAAAAATAACAAATAGTTTCTAACCTCTGATGTGATCCGTAGTTGACAAAATAATATTTTTCCCCAAAAAAGAAGTTGAATTTAATTTAAAGCAAAATAACTAAAGTTTATTGCTAAAGTGAGATTAGTTGACTACCTGTAATAAAGGGTATCTGACAATTTTGTTATTAAGTGACTGTATTTGTTGAATCACAAGCTTAGCATCAAATTTCAAAAACTTAGTTAACGCTATTTAAATTCTAAGTAAAAGTATTCGAACGTATCGGTACTTATTCGATTTTTAAAAACAAGTAAAAATGAATAAGTAATAAAGTAAGAGAAAGCTTTTCGAGTCTTCTTCTTCGTTCAGATAAATCAACATAAACCAAATACCAGCCCGTAAACATGAGAGTCAAACAATCAAACCACAAAATCAATAAAACTTTGATCATCGATATAATTTCAAATAATCTTTAAAATATACTTTGTTATCGTTCTGAATCGATGTACATTAAGTCAGCCATGAATTTAAAGCATTTTATTGTCATTTTGAAGTGAAAACAATATAAATGTATTTTACGTCGCGCTTGATTTATGTTTTATAGCAAGATCTGATTTATTGTCGCCTGATTTTATACAATCTTGGGGCGAGTTGTGTTGGAGCCGTCGCTGTTTGTGTACCTACTAACTATTGGATGAACTGTCGCTAGGAGAGAGGTTATTGTAACGACAGCGGGCTTCGACTACACTCCGACTCTTTTCTTTCATTTTACTTTGTTGCTTTTGTTTTGTTTTGACTATCTGTCGAGTGTTAAAAAGGCAAAGGCTAAATTTAAATCATTCATTTTTAAATATGATAAACGTTATTTTTGAGTTTTTAGTCATGACTAGGTAATTTCGTTATTAAAAAAATACCGAAATGAATATCGAAATGTATAAGTGAACATTAAATAACCTCAATACCTTGCATTAATAGCTGGAACGCTAGTGTAAACGAAATTAGTTGTTATTTTTAGTAATTTAAGCGTTTTGAAATCTCCTTTACAAAAGACATAAACGCGCTCGCGCTACGCCGCAGCAAGTTAGTTGAGCACCCCTGCGATGAGACATGAACGCTGGATTGATGTCGAGGCACGATGAGAACAGACACCTACTCGTACCAAGATTTTTAAGCCTCTTTTTAGCTAAAATCAAAGATTTTATAGTGTGAACCATAAAACATCAGTCAGAATAATAATACACCAATTCACAAACTTTAATTTCGTAGAACTGAATTTCATTTAATCCAATAAAATAACAGACTTTGTAGTTGTCATAACGCTAAATGGAATGCTCCCTCGCCTCGCTGTCTGCCCAATCCAGTCGCATTTGTTGTATTTATGATTACTTCAAAACCCTTCCGTTTGCAGTAGATTACAAGTCTACTTTATAATTAAATGATACCCAGAGATAAGACGCCGACATTCCGAGCGCTCCCGGAGCGACGGAGGCGTTTCAATTATTTGACGTATACGCGAATTAGCACTTATCTGATGTAATAAAATGCGCACACGTCGAGGTAGACTCGCTACACACTGAGCTGCCAACGAGCCGAGCTAAAACTACGGTATAAGCTAAAGGGAAAGAAGAAGAAAGTCATTAATGTTTATAAAAGAAAGAAAGAAAGCAAGTAAATATATTTAATTGTAGGCTTCAAATGGATATTGTTCCTATATTGAGCCTAGAATGGAACAACTGCTCCATCCTAGGCTCTTGAACATGCATAATCTAAAACCTGATTTAGGTTTTCTCTACTAAAAACAGGTTAAACGGATTCTGAGGAATCGGATCACAATATTTTTTTTCAGGAAATAACAAAAAGGCAAGAAACAGGTTGTTTTTTTATTGTACGATAAGGAAACGCTTGGTTTTCATCTCTCCTAGTTTCAAGTTATGATAAAGCCGAAAGTGGAAGCGCACTTTACCCGGGAATCCTCAACAGTCTGAAAATCTGGTCATCTTCCATCTAAATGTCGGGACACTGCAATTTAGAATTGTTATTATGGCGACATACTCAGTTAAGATGGCGGAAGCTATCCAGGCGGACTTAAAAAAAGTCCTACCACTTTTTTATTAGTGATAACCCATTGTTTGACCAGCTTACTTAAAAAACAAAAATAAAGATGTGGCTTGGCCTAAGATGGAGCACGCTTGTCTAACTGTTGTTACTCTAATTGTCACGCTTGTCTAAAAGGAACCTATTCGTCCAGGACTTGAAGACTCCAAGATTGTACGATGTGGAAAAATAGACGAGTTCCATTCCTCAGAGTATACCTCTACCTTTATATATAATAAAGGTAGAGTCAACTGGTTCTTTTGGGATATGGATATCTGTTTCTAGCTACAATGGCGTTTACCGACGTTTAAGTCTTAGGCGCAGATCTAGACTCGATTAAAATTAAATGTGAGGTAACAAGTGATCCAGCTAGTTGTAAACAACTGCTTACTACAGATCACAGCTTTAAATTGCTATCGTTAAACATACGCAGTATCCAAAAAAACTTGGATAGTCTGTTAGTGGCCTTAAAATATCTTGAAATACCTATGGATATTTTGGTTCTGACTGAATGTCGCTCTGATTCATCAATAATCCCATAAATACCCGGATACTGTGCGTATAATAAATACCACTAAACATGTGAACCAAAACAGTGGTGTTGTTGCTTATGTAAGAGACATCTGGAACCCCTTGGTATCGGAACCCCCCATAGATGATGTCGATAGTCTATTCATATGTATCCCTTTAGTCATAAATATTCTTGGAGTATATCGCTCGCCATCTTTTAAACACACATATAATTTCATTATCTCGCAGGAAACCTACCTAAGTCAAATTGATGGACTTCCTTTTATTTTAGCAGGAGATATAAATTTCAATATCATGGACACAATAAATGACCCCCAAAGTCTAGGATATCAGTGTTTTATGGCAGAACATGGATTTTATCCAGCTATAACGTAACGCACAACAGAATCCTCTTGCCTTGAACACATCTTTATTAAAAATGTTGGCAATTTTATTCAAACAGCCGTTGGTATTATTTGGTATATGGAAATCAGAGACCATTTTCCAATCATGCTTGGCCTGAACCTTTCAAAGCCAAAACCAGTCCGTCATAATCGTTTCGTAATAAAGAGAGACCTTATTGCTATAAAAAATGAATTATCAAGTATCGACTGGTCCAGTTACTGACATTAATGACGTAATTAGTGCTACTGCAGCTTTTATGGAAATGTTATCGAATACTGTCAATAAACATACAAATAAGGTCAAAATAAGTAGATCCAAATTTAATTTGAAACCTTGGACAACGCCAGGTTTGATAAAATGTATGAAAAATCGCGATCGCCAACATTTACAAGCCAGAATTAATCCTAATAACTTAATCTTTAAAGTAACATATTCACGTTATCAAAACTTTTTTCTTAATCTACTGCGTAAACTCAAATCAGACAATGAAGATAGAGATTTAAAGGGAAGCAAAGATAACCCAAAGAAACTTTGGCGAACTATTAAGAATATTTGCAACTACAAAAAAGATCCCATTAAACTTTTCTCACTTCAGGGTTCTCAAAACACGCAGTAGTCCATTATCGTAGCAAACAACCATTTATCTTCTATCGGTCAACGTTTAGCCGGAGAAATTATTTCCAGAATGAATGTAACCGAATTTGATCTGGTTAAAGCAGTTAGAGTCGGACATTCCCCGGTCGATTCTTTTTTCTTGACACCTAGCAGCTATGAAGAAGTTGAAAAAATTATTATGCATTTACAAAACGGCAAGGCCCCGGGTATGGATGGATTTGGCAACTCTCTTATAAAACACCTAAAAGATGATATAGTAAAACCACTCACATATACAATACACATATATATAACGAATGTTGGTCTCGGAACGCGTCGGAAGGTAGATCGGACATGGTACAATCAGAAATTAGGCTCTTGAAAGGAAGTCCACACGCTTATTTCAAAATCACAATAACAAATTTTAACATATAGCACAGGATTGATCTGATTTTAAACGGTTAAGTGGAAACGCGGTGAGTTCGGCACAAAGTAGACACGAACCACCGTTCGGCTCAACAGTCGGAATAAAAGTGTCCCACCTCCGTTCGCTTTCCAGTCAAAACCAATGACGAAGTGAAGATGAGAATGAGAAATGAAGCGCCCTCTGTCTACTTTGCACCGACTTCACCCAAGTGATTCACTTGACGTTTCCAAATCAATAGCCGATAGGCGGCGCTTAAAACTCAATGGAAATAACACCAACAGATGGCTTAAATCATAAAATAAATCAACACACAGTTACAATCGCTTAACACTAGAAGGGCAGCATCGACCATGCTCCGACATATACAAATATATTTATTCCCAAAAAAGTTAACAAAAAAAATACTATAATTGACCCCGCGTGTGTGTGTGTGTGTGAGAGTGTGTGTTTTAACGGAACGGATGGGTATAAATAGGATGCGAGAAAAAAGTTGAATGTAGAAACGTAGGCAAACAGGGAGATATACTTTAAGAAATTATTTTTGAGAGGGCGCAGCGCTCAGTTCTGAAAGTCATGCTTCTGAAACCCTTCAGATACTTCAGATATGTCCACAACAGATATTTATAAAGATGCTGGTGTACTTATTGTGCGCCTGCTCTTTATAATTAAAACGTGTCATGCAATGCACAAATCTGTTATCTCCTCTCTTGAGTACGAGTCATTGCTAAGCCGCCGAATTTTCAAATTGCCGACTCCTGTTGTTAACACTTCATTTGCACGACGGATAGGTAGCCCTATGAGTGAATAGTTGTCACGTGTATAAACACGTGATAACTACACATTATTGTAGTTGTCAAATATTGCGACATTATGCACAAAGCAATCAACGAAGCAAAGCAAATGGTAATGAAATGGTTAATTACATTAAATTACGACCAAACAGAGAAAATCTTAGAATTTATTACCTAATATTGGTATTAAATTTATCTTTTCTTAATTTGAGTATATATTTACGTATTGCAATTATAAATTACGACAATTAAAACAATAGGTATTTACTAGTTTATTTTATCATATTTTATTTGATTATATATTTATGTATTCATCTATTGAATGTTCATTAGTTTAAGTACGATAAACCTAGCTTTAAAATCGTCCGAACCCTATCGTATGAAAGTTCCCTCGATACAGGCTATGCCTGGTGAGGAAGATATTTACCCATTTGTTCTCCGTGGTCTGTAAAATAAGTTACCTATCTAATAAGAGTAAAAACGCTGAGTTTTGCACAGTGGAACATTTACAAGATACGAGCTATTCCAGCCATCAAATCAAGCACATACTGTACTCTCCTCGGGATCGAACAATCTCTTAAACTTGGATGCTCTCATTTGAACAATAAGATTGCACATTGAAACCCGCATCGATTTGAACGTGCTATCTGGGTTAGCTCGTCGTGAGATCGGTGCGGCGCGCGTCACAGGCCTCGCCTCGTCGCTGGTGGCCGCTACTTGTCTTACGATAAACTTATCTTTACAATCGATCCCTTCGATAAAATAAAAGCAACGCGTTACGTCGAATGTTGGACGCGCGCGCATCACGGTTCCACATGTATATTTATATCGGAGTCGCATCGATACTAAGCTATTTTTGCCATTCTCGAGGTACTTGTGTACATTAACTATAATTTTACCGACGCCTTGATCCAAAACTTAAAACACATTTTGTTTTCTTTAATTTACATGTATTTCATTTAAAAATATCATTACAGTGTGTAAATATTTGTCCCGGGTTGGAATCGAATCCAAAACTTAAAAGCGCAGAAAACAAATGTGCTACCTACTGAGCTTGACAATAGAATTGCGATCACTTAAAAGCTAACTCGTAGTTCAGAACCTCATAATAGAAGTTAAAGTCCTATGAAGATCCCACAGTGATCCACAACATTTCAATAACGTCAGACCTTCAAACGTAAACATTGCATGATTAAAGTTGCCGGGACTACCGGCTACATATAAATGTTATCTTATTACAAGGCAATAAATTAAGCTTAGAAGTGAAACCATTGTGCGAGATATCGCGCCGCTAGCTGTCGCTTTCAAACGAAAATACAACTCGTAAGGAATTGATGGTCATCTCAGGAAGTAGGTAAATAGGTTACAGATAGTGATGTGTTCAATATTTTTTAATTTTTATTTTTATGTTACATGGAAAACATACAGCCTATAGCTATTTTCATATGAACCAAAACATTATGAACAAATAAATTCTTATACAGTTTTACCTTACAGAATACAGATAGGTACAGATTTGGAGAAAAAAGAAGTCCAAATTACTACAATAATAACATTCTGTATATTGATAGAAAAAAAAAGAACGATTAGTAAAAAGACATGCATAGGTACTGTTGCATCGCTTGCAAAGTGGAAAATTAACAAGTAAATAATTATTATAATAATTATATGTTTTTGTTTGGCCTTTTTATCCTTCAAAATTGTTATTTATCAAATTGGTGTAATAATAATAATAAGTAAAATCAAATATGTAAAAAAAACAAAACAAATATGATGAGATTAACAAATCGTTTAGGATATTCAATTAGAATAGCCTAACGGTAGACTTAAACAGCGCTGGGTAGGTTGGTGTAGTGGGTTAGGATCTTGTCAATCTCAGAGTGAACTTCCCCTGAAATGCTTCCGCGCCTCACTTCAACTGGCATCGTCAGTAAACCTCGCTAGACAAGGAAAGCTGACGCTGATTCAAAGTCATTAGCGGCGCGCAGCATACTCGAACTTAAACATGATGTATTGCGCTGAATTGAAGCTGATCGATATGTAATGATTCGTATCCAAATGTTTAGCAATCGATCGGACTTGAAGCAACTCCACTCGTGTATGATAGTAATAATATTACAAGAGTCGCATGCCGTTGAACACGTTAAAAAACCCAGCCTTTTGTTGGGCCAACGTCAACAGGGGCGTTCAGGTGGTGGCGACGTGGTTGCACACGCGCACTGCACGGGTCAACGGATGCAGCACGACGAGACGCACTTAAATGTCAAGGCTCGGCGTCCGCTCGTGCGGAGGCACCTCCGTGTTGACTGGACACCACGATCAAATGCTAGATGTCGACTCAAAGTGCCCCAGGAGTGAGCGGACTGAGCTATCGATATATCGGTATTGATTTTTAAACGAGAGCATGCTGCCGTTAAAGAATATCATTGTATTTTCGGCCGACCGACACGCAGTCTTTCGTGAAAATCATTATCACTTTTTCTCTTTCATTTAAGATTTAAGTAAAAATATCAGGGTCGCTAGAGCTATCGCTAGATCGCTATTATATATTTTCCACGTGATTATTTTTATTATAGTTATTATCAGAGTCAACATTGAGCAATATTTTTTTGTGTCAGTGAATATTAATTTAATTAAATTATAATTGAGCAACGGAACGCACCGGAAATCGCAAACAATACTGCGTCTCCATACGTCGATTTTATATAAAATCGACGTATGGAGTCTCCATGTCTCCATCTCCAGTCTCCATACACAGTCCCCTAGAGAAAGAAGTCATACAAGTAATAGATAATCGTAGATTCTGTACAACATAATAGTGTATTCGTCTGCGCAGACGCAGTATTGTTTGCGATTTCCGGTGCGTTCCGTTGCTCAATGGAGACAAGATGAATGAAGCAATCTCGCCGTAAACATTATTTATATCTTTTACCATAAACGACTGCGCGGCCGTTACGTTACGTTTCAGCCACACGCGAGCATGCTGGAGCGGCCGTGTCACACCAACATTTCTCATCTGACTAACGTGAAATTGGGTTGGCGGATAACTTAACTGTAATACGGGTTAGTTGTGTGCTGTAGTAAATAGGTAGCTGTATGTACATTTTTGTATAATAGCACTAGCTTACAAATTAGTTCTGTACCATGAATATATACATCGATTGCGACCGTGCTAACAAACGGATATATCAAAACAAATCAAATGAGTACAATTTGTGCTCTCAGAAACTTCGTCCACAGCAAAAGAATTGTAACATTTTGAAGATGTGAATTTACGAGTATGTGAAAACACGATAATCTTCTATCTAGAGACGTGGTCGCAACTGAAAATGGCGTCGTCGGAGCGCGTAGGTCTGCCTGAACGTTTGTCGCTTCTGTGGAACAATTAGGCAAGCGCACGCGCATGTCCTTATCACGGTCGTCGGTAGCGCGCATCGGCAGGCGATCTCACGAGCACTCCCTCCGCGCACCTGACGCACCGGGTTCAACAGCCTCCGAGACAATTACACAGACAATTCCCTCACGACAACTACGTTTATTCAAACCTTGGCTCATTTGTCTGCTAGTGACATTTATAAAATATTTAAATAATTAAAAAAAAGGTACATTCAAAGTCAAAGTCAAAGTTTTATGAAACATGAGCCACGAGGGTTTGTGATTGTGACTAAGTAACAAGAAGATCCAAATATTATTCTAGTCATAGATAATAAAATATTAAGTCCTAGTTATAGGATACGAACATTGATTGATGTAATGTTTTTAATGACATGAACAATTCGATCAGTCAAAAGTTAAAGTTTGCTTCCTCTTAGTGCCTTACCCACTACTTATATGCAACCACTTAGGTAGTTAATTAAAATCGTGATAGGTTACAAGCCTATTCCGGTAACAACTGAAAATTAGGTACGAGTAAGTGGCATTATCACCGACCACCTGGGACGATTAGTCTAGACTAGATGACCTATGTCCAGACTTGGAGGTATTACTAAAGGTTTTCAAATGACACTACTTTACTGTCAGGGATTCAAACCTACAACATTACAGATGGAGTATACAACCTCTGTTGATTTAAAAGATAGCTTTCGATTACAACACATCGAGTTTTGAGCCCAGGTCTGGTAAACATTAGGGTTTAGATGAAGGAAACACCTGACAGGTGTCAATATAGATAGGGTTATAGCTGGTATTATAATAAGAACCCACGACTTCAGTATTAAAAGGATCCCACTACGCTAACACGACTACAGCACAAATGGTTTTACAACAATAGATACGTAAACAAACAAACGAGGTCCCCGGGCTATTTGGTTATAGCGGACTCCCATCAATAACGCTACGGAGCGATACTATCGACGAATGTCTTGTAACAACACGACCGATATAACTATGCACGTGGCGATAATACGAACTAACAACGTTCGTACAACACGAGTTGTACCAAATGTGGGATTTCAATAAATTCTACAATAAAAATACAATTTCTGTTACAAATTTAAAAATGGATCAAAGTCAGTAAAGTCAAAGGAGTTTTTAACCCTTTTTGTCTTGTCAACAGAAAGTTTTTGGGTCCCCAGTTTTTGGGATCGCCATTTTGTTGAAATAGACAGTGGCGCCACCGTGAAACGAACGGAAAGGTTTGGGTGGTAAGTCCTCGCACACCGTTATTAGCCTGCGATACCCATCGTATGAGAGAGATCATTTAGTGATACGCTTTATATTAAATTACTCGGTCGTGCGTTGATAAAATATGCCCGGTATTCTATTACCGAGATAAACGCAGTAGGTACTAACGGGGAATTAAACAAATATGTGGAGATTGGAGAGATCAAGTATAGGCGTACAACCATCTAAGTCTTCATTTTAATATTTATATATTGGAGTTCATTCTCGAGCCTTTTGTACAGTTCTGAAACACAACAGTATACAGTACCTACAGTAAATATATCAAATACAGTGATAAGGACTCTGGTAGATAGATGTTCCCTTTCTTGGAAACAATCTTACTTAACGTATTATCACTTAAAATCGAATAAAGCTTGGGTCTCAAATGCCCTTAAATACACTTAAGAGGTATGAAATTTAGATCGATTCTCTAATTTCCTGTGCATTTGTATAAAAAGATCCAAAAATTTACGAAAAGCGAGGTTCCGAGTATCTGCTTGTCAACGATATAATTGAGACGTAAGTTAGTGACGTGACAGAGACTGATTATGTAAATGGGCGGCTCGAAGGACGCAATCCTTCAAGTCGCGTGTCGATCCCATCGGTTGTCGTCTCGCGACTCCGTCTGGACCAGTTCATCTTTGCCTGGCCGAGGATATAACTCTTGAGCTGTCAATCCTGCTATTTACTGTCACCATCCATTGCTATCAGACCTTATAAACATTATAGTACATGCCAACTCATGGCGATGTATTTCCCTGTTTTGTATTCGAATTATAATGTTATAGGTAATATATTATTGTCTGCTCTAAGCAAACTTTGTTTTAATTTGCCGTATTAACATATGCGGAAAAAGGTTGTAGAGTACAGAAAGTACAGCTTTCGCCTACCAAATAAAAGTTAGTTTACCGGCCAAGGTGAAAAGTCAACGAATATTTTTTTTTTTTTTTTTAAGTGAAATCGAAATCCATTTCTACTACTTATGTAATTGTAGATACATATTATTTTTAATGTTACAAAATCGTATAAAACATTTAAAACAAAATGAATTTTCATCAGTTACTAGTTACTCGATACAGAACCAATTGTATCAAAATAACGAAAAAAAAAAACAATAAATATATTTTTATTATCTATTATTATTGATTAATTAAAGTTATTAATAGGATCTATTGAGTGTACGCCTCTGCTGCACGTCACGATGATAGTTTCCCGAATTAATAACTTCAAACAATCCTTATAAATAATTATCCTTGCATATGTAGCTCTGTCAATAAAAAGCTTAAGTTATAAGCGTGGCTGTTATGGTTCAGCCGAGGGACCGCACAGTTTTTGATGGTGAAGTCCCGCATCGAATGGCATTAGATCCGCTCCACGCTACAGACGCCAGCGCTACTATCATTGTGTGGCTTTACTCAAACGAGCGACTTGCGGTTCTCTAGCGTTAGGTCTACGTAAATAAACGCAACCCTCCAGTTAGTCATGTAATGAGATGTTTTGTCATTGTTCAAGCAGTGAGCAAGATTAGCAAGATTCTATTTGTACTAGTACATGCACGGTAAACTTTGTGTGAAATTTCGTTAGCTTTTTTCATTGTACTGGTTTCAAGTTATGATAAGGCCGAAGGTGGAATCGCACTTCACCATCTTTAAAATTCTGACAAACTGGCTATATTACGTATCCAAGCTTTTGGAATAGCAAACTTAAAAAACACTTGGTGGAAAAAAGTCTAGAGTGATTACCCAAATTCCCGCTTCGCAATTCTGTTACAATCCTGTTTTTTGATGATTAGACATTGCACGCTACACGCATCTGTTATGATGTGAAAAGTGAGAGGGACAGACTGTCACTGAGTCATTTGGACGTGAGATGAGGCACGGTGCTCACTTGGTATTGGCTGTAGGGGTGTGGGGTCTACCTCTTACACCAACTAGGTGTGGGATCTACCTCTTACACCAACTAGGACTGTAGGGCAACGGAATGCTTGACCTTTGGGTTGGTCAACGGTTACGATTGAACGAACCTGTCGCTGGTGGTTGTGACGTTGGTGTCAGTGCCACTGTTTTAAGCCTGCTTCACAGTGAACTCGTTCATCCTTACCCAGGTAATGACCAGCTGAGGACAAACATTTTAGTGCTTAATATTCTCCGTGATCAGGTTCAGAGCAACATGGCTACTCTAGTTCATCGAAGTACGCAATTTCGTGTTTCGTTTCGTGCCATCAGTACTCATATCAAACGAAACCTGCAATTTAAGTAAAAAAAAAACGTTATTTGACAACTTGAACGGTATATAATGTACCAAGCCGTAACGAAAGTAAACAAGAGTAGCTACACTTCACTTTTTGCGGTCGTAGGTACTTTTTCGGGTGCCGAAAATTGCGGATGTAAAGAACAAGAGAGGCCCTCTTCTGTTGGTGTAGCTTGCTATATTACAAATGGATTGCTTCTTTGTGACATGTCTACTACATTAAATTAACCACGATAATTGATAAGATATTTTCAAGTAAATACACAGTGTAGAGGTTTCCACGTCCATGTTTCTACTAATAAACGCCAAAAGCGAGTAGATATTTGATTTAAATTGGGAAATCCGGCACTGTATTTTTGTATGTATGGCAATGTTTGTGACGGCATAGCTCTCGAACAGATTATTCGATTTTCATGAAATTTAAACTGAATAGAGATAACGTAAAAATAATTTGATTGTCGCTGTGGGTAAATAAGATTGACGTCTTGAAAATATGTTAAAACATGAAATATCATATGACATAGGGGTTGAGACTGCAGATTTCAAAATAAGTTTAATTTTTCCCTTAATAGCGGTGGTGGAGGGGCGTGTAAATAGCCCTACCAGGGATGGACTTGCGTCCTTGGATTATTAAATCTATCGCTAACTGGTCAAAATAAAAAACAAGGTTATCAATAAAATATTTTGGAGCAAGCTCAAAGGGTGCGCCACAGATCAAATCGGAACCACGTACCTGTACTCAGCCCTGGATGACCACCTCACAGCACGAGGAACAGTAGATCTGCGAGACCTTACAGAAGACGCGATGCCGGCCGGCATGAGGGGCGCACTTCATCAATGTACATTGCGCATGTATTTTCTATAATCGCAGTTGCGGTAGAATAGCGGCGGTGAAATGTATAAAAATTCAGCGGAGAAACGTGGGAGAAACAGTTCAATTCAAAGGCACAATTTTTCAATGTCAAAACTCAAAAGTTCACGGTCACTCTCACACGCAGTCAAGGACACGGGGAAGAGGCGCGGGGGGCATAGCCGATCGCCTATAATGGCTTTCGAGACTATTGACGCCATCTCTCGGTGTTGAGCGGCACTTCCAGGAACTAAGCAAGTCGAGGCGCCAAATTCAAAATGTAGGTAGCCCTTTGAGCGAAAAATGTACCTACCTATACGAATGAGAGGCTTCACCATGCACCCCGCCTTGGAAGGTCGTAAGACTTTCAACACAAAAGATGTGAGGCTATAAGGCTACGTTCAGTAAAATGCGGTAATCTAAACTTAACTAAGAAAGCGGTGATTGATACTTAGGAATGAACAAGAGGACAACTAGAATGATTATTAAATTGTTATTATTTATGAAGATTTTTTTTTGTATGTATTTTTGTATGTATATATTTGTTATTACTGGGTAGGGATTGGGTATAGCTTCGTCACGGCTCGTTTGTAACTACCGGAGTTGGTTTTGACGATCGCTACTCTAGCGACACCATCAGAACCTTTAAACACCTCAGTTATAATTCCTAACGGCCAACTTAAAGTTGGAGTATCGTCCTGTCCAAAAAGTACGACAGTCCCGACTTCAACCGGTTTGTCTGGGGTAGCCCATTTCTGCCTGACTTGCAGCGTATGCAGATATTCTAGACGCCATTTTTTCCAGAAGGATTGCACCATGCTATCCAATAATCTTTTCCGTTGCGTTAAATTTATACTCTGATCACTGAAATCGGCAGCAGGTAAGTATTTCAGTGGCGACGACATCAAGAAATGTGCCGGGGTTAATACTTCTGGGTGCGGGTCAGCAGAGACTACGTTAAGCGGGCGAGAGTTCATAATGCACTCTATTTGCACTAGAACAGTTTGCAGTTCTTCATATGTCAGAAGTTGATCTCCAACCACACGGTACAGGTGCGTCTTCAGGCACTTAATGTTGGTTTCCCACATGGAACCGAAATGCGGAGACCTTGGTGGAATCATTTTCCACTCAATACGGCGGGCGGATAACTCATTCGAGAGAGAAGACTGGAGACTCGACTTCAACAAAAAACTATAAAGCTCATCCAGTTGTGCCTTGGCTCCTATAAAGTTTGTGCCATTGTCTGAATATAGACAGGAGACTGGCCCACGACGAGATATAAATCGCTTGAATGCGGCCAGAAAGGCATCAGATGTCAATTCAGTGACCAGCTCTATGTGTACCGCCTTTGTAACAAGGCATACGAACAGGCAGATATACGCCTTCTGAGCGTGCTGGCCTCGACGACGAGTCAAAGTTATACGAATCGGTCCCGCATAGTCGACTCCAGTATGAACGAAAGCCTTAGCTTCTGAAATGCGGTAAGCGGGGAGGTCTGCCATTCTTGGAGTCGGGTGAGTCGGATTCACCCTGAAACACGTATTGCATTTCCGCACGACGCACCTAACGACCGTCCTGGCATCTAATATCCAAAATCGCTGACGTAAAATGGACATGAGAAGTCCGGGTCCAGTATGACAGTTTTGTACGTGGTAGTGCCTGATGATCAGGTCAACTACATGGTCATGTTTGGGTAGTAAGGCAGGGTATTTGGCATCAAACGGAAGATCCGATTTGGAAAGTCTTCCGCCAACCCGTAGAATGCCTTCTTCATCCAGGAAAACAGCCAAACTCAGCAGTTTCTTTGAAGGCAATTTTTTAGAGTTTATTAATTTTATGTCCTCTGCAAAATAAACGGACTGTACCGCGCGTATCATAGCTCGTTCCGCGACAAGTAAGCCGTGAATCGACCCTGGTATTAATTCTACCTGTGGTCGTGCGAATTTTAGCACGTAAACGATCGTGCGCAACAACTTCTCCCACGATGAGGTGCGTTGAGCAAGCTCACAGAGCACAGGCGGCTCTGAACGTGAGGTGACAGTCATGACATTAGCCTTATGTTCTGGCAGTTCACCGCTACTTGAAGGGGAAAAAGGCTCTATCGGCCACTTGTCCGGTGCGCAACGCATCCAAGGTGGACCGTTCCACCATAAATCATGAGATACGAGCTGTGCTGGTAACATGCCACGTGACAGACAGTCACTGGGATTCTCAACACCGGCGACGTGAAAGAAATGTTTCGGATCCAAATTCTCTTGACATTGAGCAACGCGATTGCTCACAAAAATTGACCAACGATGCGGGGAGGAATGTATCCAAGAAAGAGCGATCGTTGAATCAGAGAAAGCGTATATTCCTGCAATAGGAATGCGGGCAGCGTACGTATCTCGTACAATTTTAATCAGTTTTGACATGAGCACGGCAGCGCATAGCTCAAGGCGGGCGAGTGTTGTGATTTTAGTCGGCGATACCTTAGACTTTGCACAAAGCAATTTGATGTCTACGCCGGTAGGGTGGGTACAGTGTACATAAACGACACACCCATAACCATTCAGGCTGGCATCGCAGAAGGCAATGAGGTTCACGGCGCAATTGGAAGATATACCTACGTGACGAGGAATCTTCAGAGAGTTGAGAATCGGAAATTCTTGAACGAGGGCAGAAAATCGTTGCACGATATTTTCAGGTGCTGGGTCATCCCAACCGCTATTACTCAGCCACAATTCTTTTATGAGCAATTTAGCATAAAGAATTACAGGGGCTACCAGACCGAGGACATCAAACAATCGAGCGACAATCGAGAGTATATTTCTCTTTGTGCAATTCTCAGTAATTGGATTCGATGTAAAAAAGAATGTATCCTCACAAGGTTCCCACGAGAGGCCGAGGACCTTTGAAACACAGCTCTTGGCGTCAAATTCAAGTGACTTGCGGTGTGAGTCCGGAAGGCTTTCTAATAAAACTGGTGAATTACTGGACCATTTCACCAAGTCGAAGGTACCGGATTTGAACATCATTATGAGGTCCTGAGATGATTTTTTGGCAGTATCTTCATCAGGAGCGGAATAGACCAAGTCGTCCATGTACAAACTGGTCACAGCAATTTTGGCAGCGTCGGGATATTGAGGACTCATGTCAGCAGCCAACTGTCGCACCGTGCGCATTGCTATGAATGGAGATGCCTTCAGACCGAAGGGAAGACTTTTAAACTGAAATGTATGGACTTGTTCATCTTCTGAGAATCGAAACAAGATTCGCAGGTATTTGCGGTGGTCAACAGCTACACCAATGCGCAAATACATTTGTTTTATATCAGCCATCATAGCAACCGGGAACAACCTGAAGTTTAACAACAAGAGAAATAAGTCTGCTTGCAGGTTGGGGCCGATGTGTAGTACATCATTTAATGAGAGCCCGGAATGAGTTTTAGCACTTGCGTCTAAGACTATACGTGGCAATGGCTTGTCTGATCGAGTGACAGCATGATGAGGAATGTAATATCCAGTATCTATCATCTCCGATTCAGCGACTGGACTGAGATAACCGTTATCTATGTAGTCCTGAATAACCTTATTATAATTTAACCTTAAATCAGGCATTTGGCGGAATTTTTTTTCGAGAGCCATAAATCGGCGGTGAGCGGCAGCATGTGAATTCCCTAGCTCCGCAGGATCCTTACAAAATGGCAATGACACGCTGTAGCGACCGGAGTCATCTCGAACCACGGAAGACGTGTATAGATTCTCACACTCGGTCTCTTCAGGTGAGAGCAGTCGCACGTGCGGTACTTCTTCTAATTCCCAAAATCGCTGGACTAAGTCATTTATCGCTAAAGCGGAAAATGAAGCTGTAACTGAAGCAATGTCAGACTCATGCGGGAAATCACCCATCAACACGTATCCGAATGTCGTTAGCAGCGCCGGCGGGAAGCGGGTTCCGGATTCGACCTTATTCCCCAAATATATGTATGGGAAAAGCTGAGCACCTAGCACCACATTGATATCTCCAGGAATATTCCAGCTTAAGTCGGCAAGCGGCAAGCTATGGTAAGGATCCACACTACTGTTCCACTCAATAAATTGTGATGGTAACTGTTCTGTAATAGACTCTACCACTAAAGCATGAATGCTATATTTTTGATCAGGGTATACTCGTGATTCGATATCTATGTAGACATACCCCAAGATCGGACGTGAGGTTGAGCCAATACCTTTGACGAAAGAGTTACTCAATGGTACTATCGGCAAATTGAGAGCCCTACAACAATCAGTTGTAACCAAATTGTTTTGCGAACCATTGTCTATTAGACACCTAACGACAGCTTTCTGCCCGCTACCTCCCTTTGGACGTGCGTAAACCTGAGCTGTTGACAACAAGATCATCGAAAGCGGCTTCGATTCAGCTGACAAAAGCACCGTGGGATTGTGCGGCGGCGGATGTGCGATGCTCGGTATGATGCTCGGATGCGTACAAGACGCATTAGCGGCCGAGGCATCGATTAAATTAGCTGATGGAGCTAAAGAAGGATGAGCGGCAGTCGTAGCAGTCGAACGCCATGAGGTCGGATCTATACTCCGGGATGGCCGATTGTAAATAAGTTGGTTACACTCCGTAAACTTCGTGCTATCCTCTGTGACCAACTGTGTCACCGAAGAGACATGTGCATGTGAGGGGTTAACATTAACAGTCACACCAACTTTGTCAAAATGTAATAAAGTGTGATGACGTTTCTGGCACCGACCACACAAGGAGGATGATTTGCAGTTTGTCAAAGTGTGTGACACGCTCAGACAACTTACACACGCATGTTTAGATTTTGTGTATTCAAATCGGGCTTTTGCATTGGGTAAATTCTTAAATTTCATACATTTATATAAATGGGTATGACCACTTTCATTGCATAACTCGCATTGCGGTGCGGTTGCGGAGGTACCAACCTCAGATGGTACAGGTACATTTTCCGCAAGAAAAGATTTACTTGTATGTGTACTTCTATCATATGATGAGCGGGCGGGCGGTTTCTTGGAACCACTACTAAAGTTAGTAGGGTTCAAACGTTCCATGATTTTTACTTGGTCTTGCATAAAGCTTATAAGTGTTGCAGAAGAAGGAATATTTATGTCCCTAACTGACAATTCAAAACTTTGTGCAGTTTGTGTATCAACTTTTCTTAATGCGCAGTGCAAAAAAATAAAGTCTGTCAGGTCCTCAATACCTAACTGTTTCAGTGCAGCCATGGAGGCAGAATATGTTTCAACAAATGAATCTAGGCTGTTAGCGTTGTGCAAGCAGTTCTTTAAATCAAGAATATTATTCAGATAGTGTATTCCTAAGGCACGCTTATCTTGGTATTTATTGACCAAGCTATCCCAAATTATTTTATAGGTCTCACCAGTAGGAACTACACCAGCAGTAACTTTCAAAGCATTGTGTGTCAACCTACCTACCAAGTACTGCACTCGTTGCGAATCAGATAATTGTTGATTGTTGTGTATATTCGCCTTGAAAGCTTCATAAAATTTGGGCCAATTCTCCATCTTGCCATCAAAGCTAGGCAATTCAATTGGAGGTAACTTGATGTGTTGAGAAACATTCTTTCTATCACCTGAGTCAGAACGACTTGATACAACCTTTGATTGATTTATCAACTTATTCCGAGCATGTTTAACACGGATGTACAAATCCTCAAATGCGTCCAGACATGCATAATCTGGAGTCGATTCTGGTTCTTGAGCCAAATTTATTTCATTCATTTTATCTACAATTGCTTCGAATTTGTCTCGCAGAGTATCAATAGTTTCCGAATCAATCAAAAAGTTTTCATTTCCACGGGACTCATAGGTATTGATTTTCTTCGAATGATCATACAAACGGTTGATGCGTTTAAAAATTAACTCTCTTTTAGACTCTAACATAGCTATGGTAGCGGCGGCATATTTCTCAGCTTGAGCCATTATGATTCACAACTGACTATTCACCAAACTCAAATAATATTTACCCAGAATAAGGCTAAATGCATGTGAAGCTATACAACCAATTATCTATATTCCCACTAATAATCATGTGCCATTAACAAATAATTTACAATGGAACAATATCAATTACCATTTAAAAATAACAATAATAATAAACAAATGATGTTATGAGAAATGAAATCTATTATTTAGGTATCAATCAAGTAATTTATATAAACAAGGACTACAATCTTGTGAGAACCTACCAATTAACACGTAGGGATTCTATAAAGAATGTAAATCATATCCAATAACTTAGGTGAGCGGGATAAACTACTGACTGTTATGAAATTGTTTCTGAACCAGTAACTTAGGTTATGAAAACAGAATATTACAAAGCAATATATGTAATAATATGTGAGATTCTGGCAGGAATCCGTACTCGAAAAGGACCAAACTATGGAGGGGCGTGTAAATAGCCCTACCAGGGATGGACTTGCGTCCTTGGATTATTAAATCTATCGCTAACTGGTCAAAATAAAAAACAAGGTTATCAATAAAATATTTTGGAGCAAGCTCAAAGGGTGCGCCACAGATCAAATCGGAACCACGTACCTGTACTCAGCCCTGGATGACCACCTCACAGCACGAGGAACAGTAGATCTGCGAGACCTTACAGAAGACGCGATGCCGGCCGGCATGAGGGGCGCACTTCATCAATGTACATTGCGCATGTATTTTCTATAATCGCAGTTGCGGTAGAATAGCGGCGGTGAAATGTATAAAAATTCAGCGGAGAAACGTGGGAGAAACAGTTCAATTCAAAGGCACAATTTTTCAATGTCAAAACTCAAAAGTTCACGGTCACTCTCACACGCAGTCAAGGACACGGGGAAGAGGCGCGGGGGGCATAGCCGATCGCCTATAATGGCTTTCGAGACTATTGACGCCATCTCTCGGTGTTGAGCGGCACTTCCAGGAACTAAGCAAGTCGAGGCGCCAAATTCAAAATGTAGGTAGCCCTTTGAGCGAAAAATGTACCTACCTATACGAATGAGAGGCTTCACCAGGTGGTTTTTAAGACAAAGGGGGCAACGGATGATCATAGAATCTTGTATTACTCGTATAAGAGAGGGTATTCGAAATTTAATTAAAACTTGTCTATTAACCTATGGTTATTCACTCAATAGCAATGGAAGTCGATAAAATCCGAGAATTACTTTTGTGGTCATGCAAGGGTTTTGCGCATATTCCATATCAATACATTATTGTCCACTACAATGTGGAAAGAACTTCCTCTATAACTGGCAGTATGTAATATAGTATACCCATTATCACCTCACCACGCTAAGCAGAGAGATTGGTGCTCACAGTTACGTTTACGCAAGTTTTGTTTACACAAAGAAAAAAGCTGCTGCCTTTTTGTTTGACTTTACGACATCCGTGGACTGGAGGGGTAGATTTTTAAACCACGACTACACAGGCAACAGTTTTGAGAGCACTTTTCAAAACGACATCAACCTTGTTTAATGTTAGAAAGGATATTACATTACGTTAGCAACAAGAGAGAACCTTGAACACTCATGCAGGTGAATAAAGAGAGTTCGAGAAAAAAGTGCTTTAGTATAGTGAGAAACGTGTAATGAAAGCACACTTTTATAGTTTGTTAGTTACGTTCTATTTGAGAAATAATGTTAATAAACTTGTTACCAGGTGTTATGAAGGCCAAGCGCTTCCCCGTCGTAGAATCGTCGTTGAATAAAAATAAAAAAAACTCCGTCTCAAACCAGACATCACGAGATTTCAGCTCGGGGCGAACTACTAGTTATTTTGTTATTGCGCCGTGTGTATTCATTGTGAAAATCACGGCTCCAATAACAAACATATAAAAATAATTAATGATGTTGTATGACGTCGTTTTGTGACATTTTGAACTTTGCTAATCTTGTGGAATGTCCCATCGTCTGAAACATGCCAGGCTGAATGTAGTTTAACATTTCAAATGTTCTTTATTTGGTTAGTCAAGGTCTCACCTGAAGTATCTGTTACAATATGTTACCAATTGTAACAGTTGGTAGTCAGTCGCGAGATTCTGGAGACATTCTCAGCTATGCAACATGTATACAATAAACAGATATAAAGGAGTTAAACGATCCTACTATAAGCTTTAAAAAGAGTAATTTATCGGAATGCTGGATCCGATAAACTGAAAAATGCTACAACAAGCTCACTGGCTGGCAACAGTTACGAAATAGGCAAGTCCGGCGTCGAGCATCGTGCCTTAACATTAACGGGGACATACCTTTTCGTGTATTGACAGATAGCGAAGATTTTAATTCAAATAAAGTTGTTTCATGTATTCTCTTTGATTTACACGGTTACCAGCCCTTGGTCATGTTAGATGTAAGATGAAGGAGTAAGGTCCACTTTGGCTCAGCAAGACGATGGAAAGAGTTATGTGCAGTCCACGTGTGATGTAATTTCTACACCTCTGAGGTTATATCGTGTCGAACTGGTGTTATCTTGATTTACGAACTTTATTAACATTTTATTACAAGAAACGCGTATTGAATTCTCGGTCGATCTCTATAAAAATGGTAGAAAAATTATTGGAATGAGGGTATTTTTGTCGCCTAATATCAAACGCGTAACTTAAATAAAATACACAATTATATATAAATAAATACAATATACATATTCAATATTACTTCTATCGTTATCTTTTGAAAGCGTGACATAATACCACGGAGCCTTAAAATTAAATGGTTCCTTTAGTTTTGATATTTTTTTATCTGAGCCATTAGAGTAAACATTGTGACAAACCCAAAAGTACCTGAATAAGTTATTAAAATCAAATGAGATTTACGATAACCCGTAAAGCGGGGATTAGCCTGCGCACCCGTGATTTACTTACATTCCTATTTCCCAAAGTACTCATAGATTAAAAGGTAGCATTCTTATATTATTTATGCCGCCATGTTTCGTGAGGTCCAAAATTGTGACACGCGACAATAAAAAAACAACAATGAAAGACATACAGCGCGACCCCCCGTAACTTGCCTCCGTTTTCAAAAGTACGTTTTTATGATCTATGATTTGAAATTGATACTTATAATGGCTTCTGTATAGAAGCACCGAAGCCTTCGCAAGCGGCCGACATAATAAATAGCCCCAAATTGCTTGTAAGTTAGAACTTTTATCTGCTTGCTGTAAATGTGTAAATATTAGATTTAAATCCAGCACCTGTTTTATATCGTCGATATTCGACATTTTCAATTCAATTTGATCCGTTATCTCAATAGAATTCGTATTAATTTAAAATAGTTTAATTAACTTGACAGACGGAATTATTAGCGAGGTGTCTCATTAAGATAAAGCAGTAAAAACTTGTATTTTTTAAATTTAATCAAATTGCCTCATCGCTGGGCAATGGTGGCTTTAATTACGGTTTAATTTTCATTAAACTTAATGTCAGAAAAAAAAATCTTTGAAGCACATATTAGTAGAATAATAAATTATGAATTGCCATTTCATGAAACGAGTTTACAACGTTGTGATGACATATTGCTTACTACGTTATGATGAAATATTGTTTACTATGTTGTGGTGACATATTACTTACTACGTTATGATGACATATTGTTTACTATGTTGTGGTGACATATTGAAGAAATACATATAGCTTTGTGCGATTGGGATCGGGACCGTGACCAAACTACATAAAAAACAAATGTTACCAAAGATTACAGCTTGTCTAAAAGAGATCACTTTCAACGATTAGACCGTCTATTCCGGATCAGTGAACATAGCTTCTTGTTATCTGTATTTTGTAATTGAACCCGCAATGATCGGGAGCACGTACGAGTATATCTCCCAACAGTAGGAAAGCGCAGAACGTGTCGCGAGCTGCGATCGCATGCCACGGACAAATTTATCAAGCAGACTGTAATGATTGTCCCTCGTCGGACCTGCTAGCAGGGCTGCTAGATACCTCCCTCAAGTATTATAAAAGTAGGAACCACTAAAATACTACTGTTTAATTTGAAATTTTATGATTTTACAAAAACACCAAAAATTTAGCTAAACTTTTTCATTAGAAACCGATAACCTTTCATTTGATATTAATGCAGCAGTAAATGACCCATCAAAATAAAATCATGCTTTTCCCGGAATGCTAAACCGGTCTAGCAAACAATGTATCAACAAAACGAGTTCTCTTCCCATTTTCATCATCACATCAACATGCTACGAAAACGCAATTATCTAGTTGAAAATGCAATATAATCCTAACATATCAAATATAATACAGATTTTGTTCTCTAATACCAACTATTCTGTTGATATGGAGCGCCTCCTCAAAACTAGAGGGTTTTGCTAATCTAGCCTGATCTATCCCTAATCTAACTTGGCAAAACTATAGTCAAGTTGGTCGTCTGCCAGACTAGGAGTCAACAATAGTAGTTAGGACTACTTCTTCAACAGCCCAAATTTCCACTGCTGGACCGAACCTTTTTAGACTTTTAGGACTAGTAGAGCCCCTTGTGAAAAGGCTCGTCCAGGGTACCACAATACCTATTTCAGCCGCGAAGCAGCATTGCTGTGTTCCGGTTTGGAGGGTATGGTTGCCGGTGAAATTAAGGGTACTCGAGGCTTAACAATTATGCCTCAAGTTGGTCCTTCTCCTAGTTGTATGAAAAAAAAGGACCTCCTCTAAAATAGGAGTGTCAACACCAATGTGTTCGCTGTAAATAATTCAAGATTGCGATCAAGTTTTATTCACATACACAAAAGGAACAATATCTCATATAATGAGCTCGTCATCTAGTAGTAGACATTTAGTCGCCCTCTACAACACCCATGGTGAGAATTGATTGTTCTGAACATTTAGTCGCCCTCTACAACACCCATGGTGAGAATTGATTGTTCTGAACATTTAGTCGCCCTCTACAACACCCATGGTGAGAATTGATTGTTCTGAACATTTAGTCGCCCTCTACAACACCCATGGTGAGAATTGATTGTTCTGAACATTTAGTCGCCCTCTACAACACCCATGGTGAGAATTGATTGTTCTGAACATTTAGTCGCCCTCTACAACACCCATGGTGAGAATTGATTGTTCTGAACATTTAGTCGCCCTCTACAACACCCATGGTGAGAATTGATTGTTCTGAACATTTAGTCGCCCTCTACAACACCCATGGTGAGAATTGATTGTTCTGAACATTTTCGGTCGCATTAATCTAAAGTCACCTGAAACCAAGGCTTAGGTACTGGAGAAAGTTTATTTACTGAAGTTATATCGTTCAAGTATTTGAAAACTACGTTGCTGTTTTATTTCTCTATACAATGTGTTTGCAACACAATTGGCGCTTGAAAGGCTTTGAGTCAACCCCGCCTATAAAATATCTTCAAAATGAGGTTGTATTTACCTTTTACAGTCGTAACAACGATTCAGAGAGCGCAGCGAATCTTATCGATCAGCGCCTCCTCTCCTACGTCGTCGACTGCTGATTACGAGTTACGCGGTATTTGCACTTGTTTATTTTATTTTATTCGCTCATCAGTCAGACCGTGTGCTAGTGTGGGTAGGTAGGGAGTTGCCAGGTGATGTCTAAGCTAGGAAGGAGCCTTAGTCTACATTTATCAGTAATGTATTCATCAGTAGTCGAGAATTCTTTTTTTAGAGATTAAAAGTTGGAGATTGGAATGACTTTTTCGTTGTTGTACAGAGAGCTCGGTAACATTTTAAATCCTAGTGGTACAAGTCATTTATTATTTAGAGGGATTTTACAGACTGATTAATATTAGATATGATATGTAAAAACGGGTAGGTACTTATATTTAATCACGTATTTTATATCTAATCGCTGAAGCGTCGGGATAAATATATTACGAAAATACCCGTGTTTCCGTCAAAATAATGAGCACTAATCCTGATAGTTAATAATGTAATATTCACCTATTTATTTACCTACTTATTTATCTTTCAAATAAGTTTCTGCATTTTCAACTTATATGCTTAAAAGTTGCAAACCAAAGCCGTGAGTAATCGTTTTATCTCTTTAAAAACGAATGATTTAGACAAAGCTATGAGAACATGCCAGATTGTAACTTGTATAAATACTATCCCAAAGTGGTTTCCCTTCGGCTTTCACGTTAACTGAAAATCATTAGAACCACACGATCATAAAACACAGAAAACAAACATGAATAAATCGGCAGCCCTGCCGACCATCGGGCATTTCTCGCTAAATGAGCCGCCGACCGGCTACCGTCCGCACTTCTGAATGTTAAGTAGTTTTAATTATTTCGTCTCGGCCCCAGGGTAGTATGGGTAGTGAGTTCATATCCTACCAAAGACATTTATCAAGCCAGCTTGTTAAGCCTTGGTGCAGAATTAAATGAGCAACTTATGTGCTGATATCGATATTACCTGAACAAGTCAAAAAGGCGTTCGGACTGTATACGATACGTAAATGAACAACTACGTACTTACTTTACAAATACTATCGGTACGAGTATCTATAAGTTTTTCGTTGGATAACATTACGCTGCTGTGCACTAACATCCGCATTACTTATGGAGTCTTATCGCTGCAAGCCAAATGTTTGAGTTTGAAGAAATGTTTCTTGTATGAAACGTAATTTCCAACAGTTTGGGAACATGCAATAAATGATATGCTCAGCTACTTATGACATTATACTCCCTTCATTACGATATTAAGTTGTTTGTGTCAGAGTATGAAATATAAGCTGGCAATCTGTCACTCGTATATCATGAAGTTTATGCATGAATTTGTATAACATTTACCGATAAACATTTGCTTGTTATTTCCCTTCATTCATCATATCGGTAAATCTATATATATTGTCTCCTGAAAGTGCACACGGACATGATTCCATTTTGGACAAAAATAACATATATTTTCGTCAACAAAGGCCTAGAAAAACATGATAACATCTTTAAGGTAGACGTTAAAATCTCGTCTCGATGGTGATAATGGTACATCTGTAATTGTGAATAAATCATATGAAACAGGATGTAATGCCAGTGCGCATTACATATGAGATGTATCACGCATGCTCAGAATATTGTAATTACAAGATCGCACGCGGTAAAGGAGCGATCACACATTCTCACCAAACCATTGACTGCTGAGTATATTTCGTTATTTTAATAATAATGTCACTAAACCTAGGGAGACAATGCTATGTTGAGATTGAATTGACGTCGTGAGGTGTTCTATGAACCCGGCCGCCGCACCCGCTCCGCTGCTCACATGACACGTATTCAATATGTGTACGTAGGTACCCAGAGGGTACTTACAGGTCCTGTAGGTACCCTCTGGTCCTGCGCCAAATGTAATATTGTGTACCAAAAGATCCTTACTTTATTAACAAAACGTTAAAACAGACTGAGAATTCGAGTCTGTGTTATCTCGTTAGGTTTAAAGTTCGTTAGCTACCACCAGCTTACCTAATTCTGTTATCGTAACAAAAATTCCAAAATTATTGTGTTCCGGCATTTAGAGATAATAGCCAGTTCCTCAGTTTGTTGAGGATTCCGGGTGAAGTGCGCTTCCACCTTCGGCCTTATCTTAACTTGTTACCAGGTGAGATGAAGGCCAAGCGCTTCCTCGTCGTACAATATAAAAAAGGTATCGAATAATTTTTTCACCACAAACAGATATTCCAAAGCAATGATGATCAGTTTTTGAGACACGCGATTTAGATCTATGTCAGTATCCAAACCATACACTTGGATAATTCACTTTTATCCAAATGTTATCAAGCGTCGAGGGTAACTATCACTCATCTCACCATCAAAAGGTATTTATATAAATATCACAATGAAGCTGCATAGACAATAGGAAGCAGTCGAAATAACTGGTCAAACTCATTTATAGAGAATCGCGGCCAGCGTACGAGTTTACGATGCAATTGCGTTTAGCACGAGTATAACAAGGACCCTCCGGCTAAGAATACTCACATTCGTCAACTCTGCTGAGGCTGTATGGAGGCTGCGAGCGGCGGCGAGGTGAGACGCTGACTGAAAGTAATTTACAAGTACCGTCTCACAATATGAGCGTCATTTGCTAAAATAATCTACATACGAATGTTGATGCACTGGTAAAATTGTTTCGGAAATATACTTGCCGCTGACGAGGACAATGGCGAATGTTTGTTTTTATTATAAACTAGCTGCACCAGTGCTATCACATGCACATAACATAAAACACCAAAAAAACATGTATTACATATAAGCTTGGATCTCTCCTGCCTACCCCACTGAAATACGAAGAGTGATTTTACATCTCTAATGTCAGTGATGTAAAATCACTCTGAAATCATTAGATTATAATATGTTTATACATATTATTATATTCTGCCTGAACCATACACAGCACATCATCGAAAACCACATCTAAATCGATTAGACCGTTCCGGAAATGTGCGTGAACTTACAGACAAAAATTCTAAAATACTGTATTTAATGCTCAGCTGCGTTTCTTTAGCACCAATTTTTACTATAAATATTAACTGTACATTTAATATTTATAGTAAAAATTGGTTTTTCTACAATTTAATAACAAGTATAGAGGTCAACTGTTGACCTCGATACTTGCACAGGCAGGGATGAGGTTTACGGTGGAACGAGTCTACCCAAGAGGTGCCTATTGACTCTCTTCTATAAATATAGTTATTTATACATATGGTAGAAATATAGTAATTATTATTAAATTATTAATTATAAAACCACAGAGGTAGTCCTCTGTGGTCTAGTGGTTCGCCCACCGGCGAGAGGTCCAGAGGTCCAGAGGTCAGAGAGGAGGGGGAGCAATATTGTGCTTATTTTTGTTGGTGGTAGGATTTTTTTAAAGTGCGCTTCCACCTTCTGCCTTATTATTACTTGTAAATCAAATGAAACTCAAATGTTCCTTGCAATTATCAATCCACCTGCCAAGCGTGGTGTTTCCGGCAAAGCCCCCTAGTTATGTATAATAGCAGACATAAATGGGCTGCAGATGTGATGAGTGATCATATGTTGTCATCGCACGAATTATGCAAAAAAAAATTCAATAAATGTGTTGTCAGATTTGTGGCAAGATACATCTCATCACTTATCTATAAGCAGAACCTCCTGGACACGCTATGCGCCATTAAGCTTCGATAAATAACAACTTTCATTAAAATTTATATCAAATTAAACTTAAATGTCTGTTAATTTCACAATTACATTTGCAAGTTCAAAATAAACTTCATTGGCACAGAATAAATAATTGCCACAGGCTTAACTCTCGAGAATGCGTAGAATACGCATGACAAACCTAACATTCCAAAGCCGAGCTTATGCTGATTTAATTTTAAAAAGCATAAAATGTTTAAGTGTCTAAATAGTAATTTTACATCATAATGAACGCCAGTAGATGTCTTCTCCTAAACATAAGCTGATCAAAAATGTATAAGTGATTCAGCTGTCATACGATCCTAATGTCTTAAAGAAGAGAAGTATAGACATCTTCTGAGAGGCTCCGTCATCCATGCCTGTGTAAGCTTTGAGGGTAATATGTTTATAAGACGTAGGTTTGAATTTTATTTAGGTACTTACATTGTTACTATTATCTTTATATTATTTATTTCTCAAAAATGTGCTCATTTCAGTTCTTATTTGGCCTCATTAAAACTATGTTTTTTATTACTAAACAAAGAACATAGTTTAAACTAGGCCAAAAAAAATGAAGTCTGAAAACTGCAACAGCAAGCCATTACAAGTAAAAATAAATTACCGCTATTATATTGGTAATCATTATTACATGCGGGACTTTACTTACAAAACAAAATAATAATATAATTGAATATAAACTCTCAAGTTTGCCAGCAAGATGAACGCCCTGGAAATCTCGAGAAATCTATTTGCAGAAATAAATTTAATTTGAGATCAATTTACTAGAACTAATGAATATACCTGCAAAGTTAATGTTATATCTTATGGGAGGGAAATCGCTTCGGATTGGAGTGCATCATAAAAATGGACAGTGACACGCCGATGTACCGACGTATAGGTATAGTACGTATAGGTATAGTACGTATATACTACGGGGATAGGGGCTTGCCGCGACTTTGCTTCTGATATATATGTTTCTGGCTTTTATGGAATGATAACGAAGCATAAGCTCCTAAAGCATTGGGTTTGAGTTTACTGATCACTTTATAAATCTGTGATATTTTATAAAATGTTGTTCACTTTGTAAAAATTGTTCTTAATTCGATGTAGGTACTTGACCTCAAAGCTCGCCTGGGTATTACCAAGGCAAAGTTAGGTCTACGATGGAGTATGCAATCCCAGAAGCTGCCTATCAAAGGCGATTTCGAATAATAGCGTATTACTCTTCTATTCCGTCCTGTGTTTCTTGAAGTGTGTTTTTTTTAAGTTCCCTTTACTGCGATGTCATCGCAGTCAGCCAGCAAGTCGCCCCCCGGCCACTGTACGTACGTACGCAAGTCACCGTAAGGCACCAACTTTACGATCGCCACGAGTAATATACTTTCTCGGAATAGTGCAAGTAGTATGAGAGGCAGTAAAGTGTTAACTGTGTCCCGCGCTAGATGCCGCCGCCGCCGCCTCCATAGATCGACTGACCGAAAACGGCACGTGGATGAGCCTTGTTTCTTTCTCTTCTATTTTATATGTAAAATAGACTCGATAGTCTCGTTTGAAAAATATATAAAGATAGGCAAGCGTTAGACCACCAGCTCACTTGAAAGAGAAGAAAGGATGTGGCCCATGATGGAGCACGCTTATCTAAAAAGAACCTATTCAGTATGGACTTGCAGACGACGACGAGGACAAGTTCCATTCCCTACCATGAGGCGAAGCACATCAGCGGCACAATGGAGCATGTACAAGTGAAGTATCCTCCGCACGACGTCCGTCATTGTTTTTGTACGACGTTGAGGCGCTGATAAGTTTGAAGGTGCTGGAAGCGTACTTTACTCGGAAGCTTTAACAAACTGAGGATCCTGCTATCTTACCACTAAATACCGTAACACAACAATTTAAAAATTGTTTTAATGACGACAGAATTAGGTTAACCCAGACCCAAGCGGACTTATACAAAATCCTATCACCAACCACACCAAGCACAATATTGCTCCCCCTCGGGATCGAACCCGAAACCTTTGAGAACTGACAAACAGAGAAACTGGTTATCGAATGTCCTTCCCTGAGTTAAGGTAGGTAACTGTTTTATTGAGGAGTACCGATAGTCCCATCCTCTCTCTGCAGGTTCGTCCAACCTCTGTGGACTTACCCCATGGAGCAACCGCACCTTGATTTACTCCGTGTTTTTATGCTTCTACTAATAAAGTTTACATGATCGTCAATTTTAATTTTACTGGACATTAGACGCGACTGCGGCGTACGGGTGCTACGTCGGTAATAAATCATAGCTTACTTTTCGTGTCAAAGTAAAACATGCTGTGGTAGAATGTTAACAGTTCTGTGATATAACAGACACGAGTAGAAACATACATAATATGTTGCTGGTCACTTCCATTGATTTAAAATATTTTCTTTGAAATGTTATTATTTAATTTTAAGATAAACTTAGTAGTTAATTGCTGACTAGAAGGACGGTAGGTAAATATGTTGTAACTTAGTTACGATTTTTTGCTAATCATTTTTTAAAGTTTTAGATCGTGCTAGTATTTGTAGTACAAGCTATCACAGCTCTAATAGAGTAGGTCTACCTTCCACGTTGCAGGTTGTGGGTTCGATTCTCTTCGTTTGAATTATTGATCGAGTGAGCGTACTGTACTGAACGAGATCTCCGAGTTAAGTTGGGAAACAGCACTGTATGTACTTATGTAGTTAGTTATGTGGCAATGTTTGTGGCGGCGCAGCTAACTGTCGAACGGATTATCCGATTTTTATGATATATAAACTATTTACTAGAGATAACGTAAATATAATTAAATTGTCGCGGGGGATTTTTGATAACTGAGGTAGTGTTTGAGATATTGGGGTGAGAAGAAATACAATTTTCAAATTTGTCCAAATCTTTCGAATGGTTGATCCAATCAATTCAAAACTTTGAACATGTAGCGATTACATTAATACTCATCAATCGTTACGAGGATTTTTTGACACTAGGTTAATTTTTGAGAAATAGGGGTGTTAACTGAGACAAGAAGATTTTTTGGTTGTGGGGTGTCATTTGAAAGAGTACCGACTGCACATTCATAAAATATATATGTTACTTTTTATTAGGGGTGGGTTTTCGATACAAAGGGGCACTCTAAGGGGTTAAAACGTCTGTCTTGTGACTTCACAATTATTGTATTTACATTTAGTTATTACGTTAAGTGCATCTCTTAGTAACATTTAGACTAACTATCTCCAA
The DNA here is from genome assembly GCA_951394065.1 of Venusia cambrica. Lineage (NCBI taxonomy): Eukaryota > Metazoa > Arthropoda > Insecta > Lepidoptera > Geometridae > Venusia > Venusia cambrica. The sequence goes on from OX596058.1 coordinate 530,307, forward strand.
GAGAAGCAGTCGGGTTACCAAGGGCCCGTATCTTAATATATTTATTGATAGACCTATTATCATGTTACAGGACGTACACGGGCTGAGCTGGGAGAGTATTATCATGTTACAGGACGTACACGGGCTGAGCTGGGAGAGTATTATCATGTTACAAAACTTACACGGGCTGAGCTGGGAGAGTATTATCATGTTACAGGACGTACACGGGCTGAGCTGGGAGAGTATTATCATGTTACAAAACTTACACGGGCTGAGCTGGGAGAGTATTATCATGTTACAAAACTTACACGGGCTGAGCTGGGAGAGTATTACCATGTTACAAAACTTACACGGGCTGAGCTGGGAGAGTATTATCATGTTACAAAACTTACACGGGCTGAGCTGGGAGAGTATTATCATGTTACAAAACATACACGGGCTGAGCTGGGAGAGTATTATCATGTTACAAAACTTACACGGGCTGAGCTGGGAGAGTATTATCATGTTACAAAACATACACGGGCTGAGCTGGGAGAGTATTATCATGTTACAAAACTTACACGGGCTGAGCTGGGAGAGTATTATCATGTTACAAAACTTACACGGGCTGAGCTGGGAGAGTATTATCATGTTACAAAGCTTACACGGGCTGAGCTGGGAGAGTATTATCATGTTACAAAACTTACACGGGCTGAGCTGGGAGATTAATATCATGTTACAGGACGTACACGGGCTGAGCTGGGAGAGTATTATCATGTTACAAAACATACACGGGCTGAGCTGGGAGAGTATTATCATGTTACAAAACTTACACGGGCTGAGCTGGGAGAGTATTATCATGTTACAAAACTTACACGGGCTGAGCTGGGAGAGTATTATCATGTTACAAAGCTTACACGGGCTGAGCTGGGAGAGTATTATCATGTTACAAAACTTACACGGGCTGAGCTGGGAGATTAATATCATGTTACAGGACGTACACGGGCTGAGCTGGGAGAGTATTATCATGTTACAAAACTTACACGGGCTGAGCTGGGAGAGTATTATCATGTTACAAAACTTACACGGGCTGAGCTGGGAGAGTATTATCATGTTACAAAACTTACACGGGCTGAGCTGGGAGAGTATTATCATGTTACAAAGCTTACACGGGCTGAGCTGGGAGAGTATTATCATGTTACAAACCTTACACGGGCTGAGCTGGGAGAGTAATATCATGTTACAGGACGTACACGGGCTGAGCTGGGAGAGTATTATCATGTTACAAAACTTACACGGGCTGAGCTGGGAGAGTATTATCATGTTACAAAACTTACACGGGCTGAGCTGGGAGAGTATTATCATGTTACAAAACTTACACGGGCTGAGCTGGGAGAGTTTTATCATGTTACAAAACTTACACGGGCTGAGCTGGGAGAGTATTATCATGTTACAAAACTTACACGGGCTGAGCTGGGAGAGTATTATCATGTTACAAAACTTACACGGGCTGAGCTGGGAGAGTATTATCATGTTACAAAACTTACACGGGCTGAGCTGGGAGAGTATTATCATGTTACAAAACTTACACGGGCTGAGCTGGGAGAGTATTACCATGTTACAAAACTTACACGGGCTGAGCTGGGAGAGTATTATCATGTTACAAAACTTACACGGGCTGAGCTGGGAGAGTATCATCATGTTACAAAACTTACACGGGCTGAGCTGGGAGAGTATTATCATGTTACAAAACTTACACGGGCTGAGCTGGGAGAGTATCATCATGTTACAAAACTTACACGGGCTGAGCTGGGAGAGTATTATCATGTTACAAAACTTACACGGGCTGAGCTGGGAGAGTATTATCATGTTACAAAACTTACACGGGCTGAGCTGGGAGAGTATTATCATGTTACAAAACTTACACGGGCTGAGCTGGGAGAGTATTATCATGTTACAAAACTTACACGGGCTGAGCTGGGAGAGTATTATCATGTTACAAAACTTACACGGGCTGAGCTGGGAGAGTATTATCATGTTACAAAACTTACACGGGCTGAGCTGGGAGAGTATCATCATGTTACAAAACTTACACGGGCTGAGCTGGGAGAGTATTATCATGTTATAAAACTTACACGGGCTGAGCTGGGAGAGTATTATCATGTTACAAAACTTACACGGGCTGAGCTGGGAGAGTATTATCATGTTACAAAACTTACACGGGCTGAGCTGGGAGAGTATTATCATGTTACAAAACTTACACGGGCTGAGCTGGGAGAGTATTATCATGTTACAAAACTTACACGGGCTGAGCTGGGAGAGTATTATCATGTTACAAAACTTACACGGGCTGAGCTGGGAGAGTATTATCATGTTACAAAACTTACACGGGCTGAGCTGGGAGAGTATTATCATGTTACAGGACGTACACGGGCTGAGCTGGGAGAGTATTATCATGTTACAAAACTTACACGGGCTGAGCTGGGAGAGTATTATCATGTTACAAAACTTACACGGGCTGAGCTGGGAGAGTATTATCATGTTACAAAACTTACACGGGCTGAGCTGGGAGAGTATTATCATGTTACAAAACTTACACGGGCTGAGCTGGGAGAGTATTATCATGTTACAAAACTTACACGGGCTGAGCTGGGAGAGTATTATCATGTTACAAAACTTACACGGGCTGAGCTGGGAGAGTATTATCATGTTACAAAACTTACACGGGCTGAGTTGGGAGAGTATTATCATGTTACAAAACTTACACGGGCTGAGCTGGGAGAGTATTATCATGTTACAAAACATACACGGGCTGAGCTGGGAGAGTATTATCATGTTACAAAACTTACACGGGCTGAGCTGGGAGAGTATTATCATGTTACAAAACATACACGGGCTGAGCTGGGAGAGTATTATCATGTTACAAAACTTACACGGGCTGAGCTGGGAGAGTATTATCATGTTACAGGACGTACACGGGCTGAGCTGGGAGAGTATTATCATGTTACAGGACGTACACGGGCTGAGCTGGGAGAGTATTATCATGTTACAAAACTTACACGGGCTGAGCTGGGAGAGTATTATCATGTTATAAAACTTACACGGGCTGAGCTGGGAGAGTATTATCATGTTACAGGACGTACACGGGCTGAGCTGGGAGAGTATTATCATGTTACAAAACTTACACGGGCTGAGCTGGGAGAGTATTATCATGTTATAAAACTTACACGGGCTGAGCTGGGAGAGTATTATCATGTTACAGGACGTACACGGGCTGAGCTGGGAGAGTATTCGATTAAAACGAGAACGTATTTATCGTTAAAATAAAAACTACATGAAAACTAAATTCTGGGAAACGATTCCACAATTTTGCTGTCGTAATAATATAAGTTGATTTGATTAAATAAGTGTAGATTATTTTTATCGCAAAAATAGCTCATTATTTATAACTCATAGGAGGCGATTTTCGAAATAAATGTCTATATTTTCTACAAAGTGAGTGTTGACGTCTTATTTATTAGTAGACATCAGTGGGTTGATCTATTCTTGGTTATTCCCTGTAGACAGAAAAAGGTGACTCAATGTCAGACGTTTTCGAGCTTCTTTACCTGCACTTAACTTGCAACGATACTTATAAAAACGAAATCAAAAGAGATTTCTGTAACACACCAGCCTAGCTCTGTTCCCTGTAGGTACATCGTTGTTGTCCACTGCACTTGAGTCTGTATTAGAGGTTTAATTGGCACCACTGAAGAAACAAACGAGAGTTTAACCGCCTGTGTGGTCAAGTTGTTCAACCCACTTTTCAGATCCATAGGTCCCGGGTTCGATCTCCAGGGGAGTACAATATTCTGCTTGGTTGGGTTAATGGTAGGACTTTGTTTAAGTCCGCCTGGCTTGCTACCACCACCTTACCTATTTCTGTTGCCATTACAACAATCCTAAAATTGTTGTGTTCCGGCATTTAGAGGTAAGATAGCCAGTTCCTCAGTTTGTTGAGGATTCCAGGTGAAGTGCGCCTCCATCTTCGGTCTTATCGCAACTTGTTACCAGGTAAGATGAAGGCCAAGCGCTTCCCCGTCGTACAATAAAAAAAAGAGTATCTCAATGTTAAGTCGTGACCGTACCGTACGTACCGTACCATCCAGCAAGTGGGTACCTATAGTTCACACCAAAGCCTCGAATGCCATCTGTGAGAGCATTCATAGCGAGAAACAGATAAAATCATAAATGAATATTAATATCAATATTTAAGTTTAGAATCGACAAATCATCGAGATCGTATCTCCTGCGATCCGGAAAGAACCGGCCATTACGATCGTGACCTTTAAGGCTCGTTCACACTGTAGTAGGTATAATATGTCAGTTAGGTTATGTTGACCTCTGCAGATGATGAATAAGAAACTAGGATAGACGCTCAAATCTTTTTTTGCTGCAACACGCACGCCGCACGCATGCCTTTGCTTATGATTTATAGTATAAAAATATATAGTGAATTGAATCTCAGTGTGAATATTGTGTGAATCCATATTGTTCGACATGAACCAACCGCGCACCTCCCCGCGTGGAGACGGAGCACGGCCGGTGACCTCCAGCCCCGGCCGACCTCACTGGGCTCGCATTGTTCGCCGGTAATTGTAGGTGGTAAGAGTTTGTTTAAAATTGATTTGGGAGGTGATCCCGGCCGATACCAGCGACGTTATTACAGGCCGGCGCAGCCTCGGGGTATAGCTTTCGAAGCGAGTTTATTAGTACATTCTATGCGTTTGCTTATTATTTGTTTTTAGGAACGAGTCAGCTGCAGCCCGACTACAATATAGATATTTACGATGTACTTTTACATCTATATGTGCTCTAATAGCTCTTAAAACATTTAGCAAGCCCTATAAGCAGAGAGATGAGATATGCACTTCTTAATTCCCGAGTCAAAATGTTACTTCTGTTACTTATAGTTACATTAAACCCCCTTGCCTTTCATAAGATGGCAGCTCTATCAGCGTCCAGAGTTTAATCACCAACACGTTCCAAGCGAACACACAAACTCCAAAATAAAAGTAGAAATAAAATACGAATAACTATAAGAAGTCGTAGAGACGCGTCGTGTAGATTTGTTGTCATAATAAACCTTTAGCGTTCATTGTTTCGAGAATGTCCGGTGGCAGGGGGGCAGGGCTGTTGAAGGCTGGCGATGGGGGATAAGGCTGTCATACGGGAGGACGCGAGGCGCGCAAATAACGACAAATCGTGGCGAGATCGCGCCGCGCCCGGCTCCCTGCGTCTCATGCAGGGGACATGTCGTGTAGGGCTGCCACGGGTTCTGGACTCACCATCACCAACTCAACGAACATTATAGAAGGAGCTGCGCCACGGCTGTGATTCTTCCGGTTGTATAGTGAATGGGCTCTAATCGACGGCTATAATGAAAACACCCCGCAGATAAATTATTTGAATAATTGATTTATATTACGAAACAGCAAATAGCTTTGCAACAATTGTTTACTAGTTTGTGAGTGTGGGAATGTAATAAAACCAATAAACGATAAAGGTTAACTTTTAAACAGTCAAAGTTTTATCTATTTAGTCTGATACAAAATTCGAATAGGTGAGAAAGGTAATTGACATCCTCAGTGGCTGTGCTTTTGTGGTACCTTTTGTACAAACCTTAGCGTATTATCCAGCAAACTGTGACAAGCGGAATATATGGGCGGGAGTTGTGATTTTTGTCTAGTCGGTAGCGCTGCGTGGGGTGTGGAGCTGGGAATGTTGAGACGTTTGAACTTGGGAGCTGAATCTCCACGCATCATCCGATACTTTGTAACCACATTTTATTTAAATGTTCATGCACAACTGCTTTCCTAAACATGTGTCATCTCTTGAAGTTTGAGTAAGCTCGTGTAGACAAGGATAAAATTGACGTTTAAGAGACATTAGAATTGTAAGACAATGACATTATTTACACTGGCAACTGGCAGAAATTTAATTCCGGAAATAACCAATCAAATCAAAAATAAAAACAACAGGATAACACATTTTAATACATTATTCATACAAGTAAATTGGTTTTCCCGTCCAAGTCCGTAAATTTATCTAAAATGTATTTGTCCAATACATACGAGTATGTATGGGCAACATGGGCACGGTGACGCGGAAGGTCCCGCGAGGGCGCCATTACTCAACGCAACAATATGGCGCACAATTACAAATCACTGGTCTCAGTGACGATGACAAACGCCTTTCCTTGGGCTAGGGACACAACACTTCCTCGGTATCGAGCTATTCGCAGTTTCCGCTAATCTGTAGCGGCCTTTCATACGGAGCAGATACGGCTTTTACTCGACGTCTGGAGACATCGACATCGACATCGACATCGACACGGCGAGGTTACCACTCATGCGATGCGATGCGATGCCTTGTTTACTCTCGATGTTCTGGTTGTATGTTGTGATTGTGAATATTATACGCGGGTTCAACCAAAGTGCATTATCAAATAAATGTGTTTTATTTAGATATTTTTTTTCCGAGTTAAATGTCATTTTAAACACACTTTAATAGAACTAAAATTGCCGATTTAGATAGGAAACGCACTTTGTTCAAAATCGCGATTCACATAGGCTTATCGCTTAAATCTTTATTGGATTGTCAAATTAATGTTATGGAAATATGTTTCCTTTGTGATGTGATGCTGGTATTAAACAATAAACACGCGTATATGCTACGCAACGGTTAAATATTCACCTGTCAAGATAAATAAGGGTGAAATGAGCAAGCAGTTCGGGCATATTGTTCTAGGACCGGTGGCGGCGGCAACCTCTCGGCGAGCATTACTTATACATTCCCAGTTTAGCAATCAGCATCTATCAGCATCTATCAGCATCAGCACACTCCGGTTCACTTCATCGGTGATTTGTTTATCTCGGAAAGCTCACGCTCGAAGCTTTCGGGTCATCATTACTTACTTCTGTGGACAAGTTTATTGTTACTTAGTTCTCATGAAGCTGGAAGTATGACCACTTTCACATAGTTAGAGGACGTTTTCTGTTCACAACATGAAACATGATGTATCGTTTGTAATTCTACACTCCACAACTCTTAACTTGGATTAGCGATTCCTAAATAAAATCAACAAAAATTAACGTACCTATTTATTGAGCGTTCAAACCAAAATGACACATGAGAATCTTTTATAAAGATATCTGGAAAGGAATTTCACATTTGGCAGTTGTTTTTTATATAAAATTAACTTAATAAAAATTAACTTGGGTGTGTTTTTGTTACAAAATAAATTGATATTGAATGAGGAAAGCCTTTGACAAGGACGCGGAGCAAGTGGTTAAAGCAAGACACGTCGTGTTACGGGGCCGTCTATGGCGTCTTCCCGATGCTTGTCACCGCGCCGTGTCTTATCCCCCGAACTCGACAGCATGTAGCCATCCCGTCTGTCTGACGACCTGACAGCCCACAGAAAGTTGTCACTCGCGTAAACCCATGTTTTATTCTCTCGCGTTCAGCGCCGATACCTTAATAAAACCCAACAAGATTGAGCAATAAAACGTAATTTATTTGATTGTAATTTCAAAACACAAAGTTGGTCTCGTTTTGTAATATATTTTTATGTTCGTGGTTTTGTGTTCGGAGCGCGTCCTGAGACGACCCGCGACGGCTCGCTCCGACCGCCCGACAAACATCACGAGTATATCTCTCGTTCTACTTCGTATTCGGTACCTGCGGAGATAAATAACACATTACCGTCACCGCACCGCCAGATGATCTCATTTCCTCCGAAATTGCATTAACATCTAGCTGCATGTTACGGTCGTGTATTCTATTAGAGAAAGGCAAATCATTGGAACCCAAAACTACCGACACCGATCATCAGCACGTCTCGGTAATACATTACACGAAGCGTTTTCACAAATGTACATTATTGCGCTTATATTACCACTATACCACTTGGTATTTATAATTTGCTTTGTTCATAAGTTTTTCTTTTCTCGAACCTTTGGTTCGATTTTATTGATTTACTGGTCTAATGGCGTAATGTATATTGCTGACACAGGCTCGCAGTCTGAGCCCAATAAAGATTGCAGTTATGTACATGTTTTTTTTCAAGGTGTAAGAAGTAGAGCCGCACGTGAAAAGCGCAGGAGCCGCGTGCAGTCCCGCACGCTACCGCGATACGATCGACGAACCAATCAATTTGATCCCTCATAAAACTCCAGCCAGAGAGTATAATACCCCTGTATCGTACGATCCGCTCGGAGCCGGACTTTTCATATATTTTATGTGAAAAGGATATGTGCATTGTTGTAGGACGCCCCGCGGAGAGCGCTGGGTAAACACTTGACATTACAAGCCAGCGCCGTGATCCCCAAGCTTCGACTGAAACGAAACAGCTGCTAAAAATGCGACGCTGAGCAATTTTTGTTAAAATATTGTCAATGTGAATCATAAAGAAGTTCAATATTGCTTGTGAAATATGTGTATATAATAGAAGGCGAACTTGAACTGAGCGGTACCCGGAAAAATGCGCTTCCAATGTTACGCCGCGCCGTGAAAATAAACATACAGAATGCGAGCCGACCGACGTGTGGGGCAGGCGCGCCCTTACAATAATAACTTTCAACTGATGCAGGATATTGAGTGCCTTTATCTGTTGGGACTTTGTTTATTTTTATGTTGAACGGAATTATTTTGCTCCTAAACAAAGCGTTTGAATATTTTGTTATGGTTGCTTGACCAGACTTGAGCAGTCAATCTGGCAGGTCCGAAGACTTCCGAATCATAAATAGTGAATCTAACATTCTAGATTATTAAAAAATAATTATGGCACAACCACATTTTGGCTTTCTTAGATAAAAATGCTATTCGCCTACTACATAAACAGTTATGTAACTTAATGTAACATAACTATTTATGTATGCATATACATTTTGCTTTGGTGGTCATATTCTAACTTTGATGGCTAAAACAAAGTTATATTGCAAAAAAATCGCAATTCATTTTCATTGTCGCTTGAATGTTTTGAGTGCGATCATAAAATGAAAAATGCAGTGTAAATATTGTGTGTTTGTCAGTTTATTGTAACGTTTTATATATGGAAGTCATAAAATGTTTTTACGATCGGACAAAATAACGTCCTCAATTAAAAAATAAAAATTGATGATACATATTTGTCTATGATTGAGTTTCTGACCACAGGCGTTTGTAACACGATTCTAATTCAATTCAAACATTTGAATTAGCACATTAGGGTTTGTTTGACATTTTTGTGGAAGAAATGTTGATTATATATTTTTTTCTTTTTTGTACGATGGTAAAATGTAAACAAATATTTAACGTTGATAACTACTTCTTTGTACCCGATTGCGTAGAAGGAAGGATTTCACGAGAGTTTAATAGATAACAACTTAATGTAATAAATATATGTATTACAAACATTTATTAAATAAAAAGTACAATTAAACTAACTATGTACAAAGGAATCAGTCAGATTACCTAAGGACCGTTACAAACGGCCTATAGGTAACTCAACTGTTCCAGACCAGTACCAGACGGAAGCGTGCCCAAGACACTGGCTGCATTGCCACGCTGAATAGCTATGCTAATTCGCTGGCCTAAATAAGAGCCAGCCCTTGGGTCACGTGTCACCTCAATCAAAAGCCCCGCAAGATTTTTGAAAACCCGGAGGGCACCGGCTCCCCACGGACCCAAGGTCTCCACCCCTCCTATATATATATATATATATAATTATTGTATTACATAATTATCTATTTCATTGGGACGCTCTGCAGCTTTAACCGGCTTTATTGGACCAAAATAAACACAAAAACTGACATAAGTTTTTTCACGGCCAGTACACCTGAGTCGGTGGATGTAGGCCAGTACACCAGTACACCTGAGTTGGTGGATGCAAGCCAGTACGCCAGTACACCTGAGTCGGTGGATGTAGGCCAGTACACCAGTACACCTGAGTCGGTGGATGTGGATGTAGGCCAGTACACCAGTACACCTGAGTCGGTGGATGCAGGCCAGTACACCAGTACACCAGAGTCGGTGGATGTAGGCCAGTACACCAGCACACCAGAGTCGGTGGATGTAGGCCAGTACACTAGTACACCTGAGTCGGTGGATGTAGGCGTTCCCAAGTCCATATGCCCAATCCGTTGAAAGGGCATAGGGACAAACATCACGTTAGGTACTTTTGTGAAAACTTTATAATTATTACATTAAACATTTTTATGTAAAATAGTTTTTAACGATTCCAATTTTCTCAAGATTTCAATATAAATATGTTCATCTGTGAATATAGTAAGCCGCGTGCCACTTCTCACCGCAACCATGGATCGTATTTATATTCATAGTCGATTGCCTCAGTTGCTTCTCGGTGTTTTTATTATCATTAACTTTTATTGTTGTTGATATCAGATTTCAGTCTATTGTCGCAGTTGGAAAGTTGACATATTTTTAAATATAATGGTTATTTGTGTTGTCTTTATGTTTCAGTTTTTGAATAACTTAATTAAAATCTTGTAAAGTTTGGGTTTATACTTGGTTTTGTTTATATTTTATCATAATGTATGATTAAAACAAAATACGTTTCGAGACAATATTTTTATTAGCTCTTGTTTTTATCTGTATAACACATTCTTTCCCAAAAAAGCCTTTACGACCTTTGTTTTCCTCGCAGAGCTAACATGGTTTTCTGAGAGATAAGTCTATAATCTTAACACAGAATTAAATAATATTTTCGTAATGATGGATTTTGATACTTTAGTTCTAAATAGCGGTATTTCAGACAAGGTATATAATGCGACCAGTTCGGCACATTGGCACTCGGGGTGTTCTGTGAATTGCGCGAGGTCCGGACCCGGAGCTTGCATCAGGAGAAGGAAGGCGACACGCGAGGTCTGGACCCGGAGCCTGCATCAGGAGAAGGGAGGCGACACGCGAGGTCCGGACCCGGAGCCTGCATCAGGAGAAGGGAGGCGACACGCGAGGTCCGGACCCGGAGCCTGCATCAGGAGAAGGGAGGCGACACGCGAGGTCCGGACCCGGAGCCTGCATCAGGAGAAGGAAGGCGACACGCGAGGTCTGGACCCGGAGCCTGCATCAGGAGAAGGGAGGCGACACGCGAGGTCCGGACCCGGAGCCTGCATCAGGAGAAGGAAGGCGACACGCGAGGTCCGGACCCGGAGCCTGCATCAGGAGAAGGGAGGCGACACGCGAGGTCTGGACCCGGAGCCTGCATCAGGAGAAGGGAGGCGACACGCGAGGTCCGGACCCGGAGCCTGCATCAGGAGAAGGGAGGCAACACGCGAGGTCCGGACCCGGAGCCTGCATCAGGAGAAGGAAGGCGACACGCGAGGTCTGGACCCGGAGCCTGCATCAGGAGAAGGGAGGCGACACGCGAGGTCTGGACCCGGAGCCTGCATCAGGAGAAGGGAGGCGACACGCGAGGTCCGGACCCGGAGCCTGCATCAGGAGAAGGAAGGCGACACGCGAGGTCCGGACCCGGAGCCTGCATCAGGAGAAGGGAGGCGACACGCGAGGTCCGGACCCGGAGCCTGCATCAGGATAAGGGAGGCGACACGCGAGGTCCGGACCCGGAGCCTGCATCAGGAGAAGGAAGGCGACACGCGAGGTCCGGACCCAGAGCCTGCATCAGGAGAAGGAAGGCGACACGCGAGGTCCGGACCCGGAGCCTGCATCAGGAGAAGGAAGGCGACACGCGAGGTCCGGACCCGGAGCCTGCATCAGGAGAAGGGAGGCGACACGCGAGGTCCGGACCCGGAGCCTGCATCAGGAGAAGGGAGGCGACACGCGAGGTCCGGACCCGGAGCCTGCATCAGGAGAAGGGAGGCGACACGCGAGGTACGGACCCGGAGCCTGCATCAGGAGAAGGGAGGCGACACGCGAGGTCCGGACCCGTGGTACCTGTCACCTATTGAATTCTAGCTACTCGCAAACCGTGGGCATATGCCGAATGACAAGTGTCACTGACATGCTTGCAACCTGTCACCTATTGAATTCTAGCTACTCGCAAACCGTGGGCATATGCCGAATGACAAGTGTCACTGACATGCTTGCAACCTGTCACCTATTGAATTCTAGCTACTCGCAAACGTTGGGCATATGCCGAATGACAAGTGTCACTGACATGCTTGCAACCTGTCACCTATTGAATTCTAGCTACTCGCAAACCTTGGGCATATGCCGAATGACAAGTGTCACTGACATGCTTGCAACCTGTCACCTATTGAATTCTAGCTACTCGCAAACCTTGGGCATATGCCGAATGACAAGTGTCACTGACATGCTTGCAACCTGTCACCTATTGAATTCTAGCTACTCGCAAACCTTGGGCATATGCCGAATGACAAGTGTCACTGACATGCTTGCAACCTGTCACCTATTGAATTCTAGCTACTCGCAAACCGTGGGCATATGCCGAATGACAAGTGTCACTGACATGCTTGCAACCTGTCACCTATTGAATTCTAGCTACTCGCAAACCGTGGGCATATGCCGAATGACAAGTGTCACTGACATGCTTGCAACCTGTCACCTATTGAATTCTAGCTACTCGCAAACCGTGGGCATATGCCGAATGACAAGTGTCACTGACATGCTTGCAACCTGTCACCTATTGAATTCTAGCTACTCGCAAACCTTGGGCATATGCCGAATGACAAGTGTCACTGACATGCTTGCAACCTGTCACCTATTGAATTCTAGCTACTCGCAAACCTTGGGCATATGCCGAATGACAAGTGTCACTGACATGCTTGCAACCTGTCACCTATTGAATTCTAGCTACTCGCAAACCTTGGGCATATGCCGAATGACAAGTGTCACTGACATGCTTGCAACCTGTCACCTATTGAATTCTAGCTACTCGCAAACCTTGGGCATATGCCGAATGACAAGTGTCACTGACATGCTTGCAACCTGTCACCTATTGAATTCTAGCTACTCGCAAACCGTGGGCATATGCCGAATGACAAGTGTCACTGACATGCTTGCAACCTGTCACCTATTGAATTCTAGCTACTCGCAAACCGTGGGCATATGCCGAATGTAGACTAGAATGTAGTTTACATTCACCACACATATTTGTTTTTATATTAATAGCGAGTGTGCATTTTGTTATTGATGACCAGCAGTCTATTACAAACTAAAGCTGATTGATGAAATTTAACAGAGCATATAAACACTGTAGGTGTATTATCGGGTCAAAGCACTCGGGCAAAAATCACTTATTTTTATTTTTATATAATTGTTGTTATTACCTCTCTACTATTAAGGACCTGTTTGTGTGAGAGACAATAAATAATAATAATTATTATTATTACTCTAGTGGCCATTCTGCGATGTATCATCGCATCGCACCGAATTGGTTTACTAAACCAATCGCTTCACTATGACAACGGTATCATTAAACTAGTAGAATCAGAGCCCTAGCTTCACAAGCCCCCAGGTGAATTTTTAGAATCCCTGCTCTGAGTTGCTGGGGTTGGAGACAGCCATGTGCCATGTCATTGCTCTGACGTATGTTTGAGAACTGAACATCGATCGGAGAGTACCCTCGGTGTCACTGGTCCGACATTCATGATGCTTTGGAGCGTGCGGCTCCGGATTACACTGTACTGGTGAGACGCAGCCTACACTGTACTGGTGAGTTGCAGCCTACACTGTACTGGTGAGTTGCAGCCTACACTGTACTGTTGAGTTGCAGCCTACCGTTTAACCGCCTCCGTGGTCTAGTGGTTCAACCCACCGATTTTCAGATCCAGAGGTCCCGGGTTCGATCCCCATGGGGAGTACAATATATTGTGCTTGGTTTGGTTGGTGGTAGGATTTTGTTTAAGTCCGCCTGGCTAGCTACCACCGTCTTACCTAATTCTGTCGCCATAATAACAATTCTTAAAAAAAAATTGTTGTGTTCCGGCATTCAGAGGTAAGATAGCCAGTTCCTCAGTTTGTTGAGGATTCCGGGTGAAGTGCGCCTCCACCTTCGGCCTTATCTCAACTTGTTACCAGGTGAGATGAAGGCCAAGCGCTTCCTCGTCGTACAATAAAAAAAAAAAAAAAAAAAAACACTGTACTGCTCACTAAGATTAAATTTTAAGTATTTATTAAAATACTTTTTTATCACAAACATTTAAATTTCTACAAGTAATTAACTTAGTTTTTTATCCAACTATGTCCTGTCGCAACAAAAGGTGTACAGATTGTGAGTCAAAAGTGCAGCCTCCGAAAGCTCTCAGCTATCAGTGGAATGCAGCCTTCGGCCGACGCTCATTTGCATACAAGCTACGATTTGTGTATTGTTAATTAGAGCAACGGAAACAGGTTTGGAGTAAGGGCTTCTACACAAACATGCTAAGTTGGAACTGAGCTCAATGAATATTGCTCCAGAGCTACATGCCAGATCATTTCAGGATGGGCTGATGGAATGAGCGAGGGAAGGTTTGGTAGCTAAAGTTGACAGAATTACCTTTAGTTAATGAACACATGCATATACATTTAAGTATGGCAAAAGCGAGCTTAACCCTTAAAAGAGTTCTCTGCCAGCTTAGATAACTTATATATGATAATATATACATCTAATAACTTAGATAGAAAGAGAAATAAGAATTTAATAAATAGCATAGGTACCTAATAAAGGAATAATACAACAAACCATTCCTTTTATATATAAGCCCTTTCTATCCCAAAGTATCCATATAACAAACTATATTGATTTAACAATTGTTATTATACTGTTAATTATAATATACATACCTTATCAAATATACATACATTATATATCATACAATACATACCTATTACAAATACCTATATAGATACAATACAAGTGTATAATAACAAATATATATGGCCAGGTAGTGCTTTTTGACTTTGCTCTTGAAGATAGCTAGCGAGGGGCTGGCGTAGATATCGTGGGGTAGAGAGTTCCACAACCTGACTCAAATCAAAGTGATTTTTTAGGATAATTTTAAAACGTCAAATCTACCGAAAAAAGAAGAAATAGCACGTGACCACAAATAGGAAGCCATTTTAACTAGTCTAGGGACAAGGGATGTTGTGACCAAGTGCAATCCCTTGGAATACAACAATGGGAAAAAGGAGTCGGCACACTCCGACAGAGGTGACGATATGGTTTGGGTTAGTACCAGTTTAGTCTCAACAGGTACATCTTTTTGGAAGCGTACCTGTATGAAATGTGAACGTGTTTACTAATAGTATTTAACTATTGACATGAATAACCCAATAGACATGAGAAACAAAAATAATACCCTGATTTTTCACGTGGACTATGAAATGGCAAAACTTGAATTAAGTAGCGGGGGCAAAGGATATTTATTTTCCTTAGTAAGCATATTAGAACTACGGCAGATAAGCACCTAAAACTTTGAATGATTAACTAAATGGCTATAAAACTTCGCCCACAACTGTATACTGTTAAGATCTGAATTGATCTAAGCAACATTACCAGACACCTCATCGTCTTAAAAATGGATAACATGTGTATGTAATATTTGAAGATCATCAACACAAAGATGAAAGAAAGAAGAAATAATATAAGTTAATAAATAACATAAATAGGAAAGGAGAAAGTACACCACCTTTAGACATGCCCGTAGTAATAGCACACCAATCAGAGTAAGACTCTTCAGAGCGTTTGACCAAATAGAAAAGAATTGAACTAAGAGAGTAGGTACTGAGATGAGAGTGAAATATTGATATTTAACCGAGTTGAACGCACTACTAAAGTCCTGCAGTACAAGGGTATTGATGAGTCGGTTGTCAAGTCTTAGTGGCCCAACGAATATCTTCAGACACTTTCATTAAGGCACTGACGGTACTGGGGCCAGGTCTGAATCCGAATTGGAAGGGATTCAGGAGGTTATTTTGGAAAAGGAAGGAATTCACATCTAATACATATTATAAAGTTGCCAGTTGTATGATTATTGACTTATAATTGTAAAGTTGCCAGTTGTGTAATAATTAACACTTAACATGGTTTGCAAAGTTGCCAGTTGTGTGATATTTCACATCTAATTCGTAATTTTAAGTTGCCAGTTGTGTGATAATTAACATTTAACACATTTTGCAAGGTTGCCAGTTATGTGATGATTCACATCTAATACTTTTTGTAAGGTTGCCAGTTATCTGATAATTCACATTTAATACGTATTGTAAAGTTGCCAGTTGTGTGATAATTAACATTTAACACGTTTTGTAATGTTGCTAGTGGCGTGATAATTGACATCTTATACGTATCGTAAAGTTGCCAGTTGTGTGATAATTAACATTTAACACATTTTGCAAGGTTGCCAGTTTTGTGATGATTCACATCTAATACTTTTTGTAAGGTTGCCAGTTATCTGATAATTCACATTTAATACGTAATGTAAAGTTGCCAGTTGTGTGATAATTCACATATAATACGTATTGTAAAGTTGCCAGTTGCGTGATAATTCACATTTAATACATTTTGTAAGGTTGCCAGTTGTGTGATTATTGACATCTTATACGTATTGTAAAGTTGCCAGTTGTGTAATAATTAAAATCTAATACTTATTGTAAAGTTGCTAGTTATGTGATAATTAACATTTAACACGTTTTGTAAAATTGCCAGTTGCGTGATAATTCACACCTAATACGTATTGTTAAGGTGCCAGTTGTGTCATAATTAACATTTAACACGTTTTGTAAGGTTGCCAGTTATCTGATAATTCACATTTAATACGTAATGTAAAGTTGCCAGTTGTGTAATAATTCACATCTAATACGTTTTGTAATGTTGCCAGTTGCGTGATAATTCACATTTAATACATTTTGTAAGGTTGCCAGTTGTGTGGTTATTGACATCTAATACGTATTGTAAAGTTGCCAGTTATGTGATAATTAACATTTAACACGTTTTTTAAAATTGCCAGTTGCGTGATAATTCACACCTAATACGTATTTTAAAGGTGCCAGTTGTGTCATAATTAACATTTGACACGTTTTGTTAAGTTGCCAGTTGTGTGATAATTAACATTTAACACGTTTTGTAAAGTTGCCAGTTGTGTGATAATTCACATCTAATACGTATTGTAAAGTTTCCAGTTGTGTGATTATTCACGTCTAACACGTATTTTTAAACATGTAATGTTACCGGTTTTTCTATTTTTCCGATAATCAAACTCACAGATTTATCGAATTTTTCCTCAGGTAGTGGAGAATCACCTGGAGAAGATGAAGATAGAATCTTCGTCTTTTTCATCTTTTTAGTGGCTCTCCACTACTAGATAAAAAAAAACAATACTTATATTGTTTATTAAAAATCTGCTTAGGTTACGGAACATAGGATAAGGGTTGTGTTAGATACATATGCTAGTGATCTGCCCAGGGCAAATACTTCGGTATACTTGACCATTAGTCAACGTTACAGCTGAATAATGTTCATGTTGGTAGGGTGGCTAGGTTTTCTAAAAGTCTGACGGGCTTGCGATCACTTCCTTGCCGAAATCCGCCGCCAAGCGGATGCGTCCGTCCGTGTGCGGAAGTGCCAGCGTCTTTAATAGGCAGCTTCCACCATCGGAGACGGGATCCTTGCCGAGTCAACGCCCAACCAAATCAAGCTCCCCATCTCAAATTAAAATATAATGAAACAGGAATCAGGTTTGTTTTCAAAAATGATTCACTCAAAAATCACACTCAATTGCGGCGTAGCCCTTATCCCTCTGTACGTGTCGGAAACCGGTTCAGTGCTTTCTTGTAGCGCCATTATTGTTTCATCTGTTATTTAAATGGGCATAGATTACAAAACGCTAAACAATTGGATATAATTAACACTCTGCGTTCATTTTGTCAATATTGATTTAGTGATACGACACGACTCTTGGTACGCCCCACATTATGTGAACTAAACACTCGACGAGTCAGCTTGTAACCAACCATTGTTGGACATGAGCCTCTTTTTAGGAGCTTACAATCATAAACAGAAGGAGAGATAGGTATTTTAGTACATGCCAGTATATTTTTTTATTAATTTTAACATGTATGGACCTAAACCTGTATAATAAATAAATAAATAAATATTACAGGACATTAATTTTACACAGCGCCAATTAATATTTATTGATAGATTACAAATTGCCACATCCAAACAATTTTAGTTAACTTTATCAAAATTTGTTAAACCCGATAACTCCTAACGTCCACATTGAATGTAGGGTAGGCTGTGCAGAAAAAGGATTTGCGTTTGGAACAGTGATTTGTAATATAACTGCAGATAGTATTATTTGAAATAGTAGCCGTAAAGGCAGGCGATCGAGAGCTGTCGGTGGGTAGTTGTACGTTTTTTATAATAAAATATGAAAGCACGGGAACAGGAAACGGGACAACGGGAACATGGCGTGATGAGCTAGACGTGTTTCTCGAAGACTGGAGGAATTATGCCCAAGATCGTTAAGTCTGGAGGCAGTGGGGGGAGCCCTTTGAACAGCAGTGGTACACTGACGGCTGATGTAGCAAAATTATCTCTGTGCATGTCGTCAAAAAATATTCTCAGGATAAATTAATTTGACGTTTTATAGAACCAAGTTACTTCTTTACTAAAATCCCAACAGTTTTGATAGTTGGTATTATTATTAATTATGATATCAATTGTAATAAAATATATTATTGGTAACTTTTGAGCACGCATTATGAGCCCATCAATCTATTAGGTCTCGGGTACCAAACACCAAGCTAGGTCCAGAGGTTACATAATAACTGTTTAATTTTAGTATGTAATTTTATTTGTATCTCATTGTACATTAACAATGTAGTTTTCATGAGAAATATATTTCTTTAAATCTATACATTGACGAAAAACCAGCAAATCATACCCAGCCTACGTGGTCCTCACGATTGTAATGTTGTATTGACAAAGCTGTTTCATTTGCAGTAACTTGCACCAAGAAACGCAATTATATTAATTGTTGGAATAAAGTCACTCAAGCAAGGCGTAACCGTTATCGGGAACGTTGTCTTAGACCCAGCTTCTGTCAGGCGAGGGCTGAATCCGATACCTACTTAGTTCAAATTGAATCTAGGCTAGTCAACCCGTGAAATATGCACCTTCGGACACTTTGTGAAACAATTAAGATTGATAGTTATTTCTTCTTTTACACAAAGCTGAGGTTTTTTTTTAGTTTAGGGTTCTCCATCCGTGTGAAATTTCGTAATTTAATCATTCTAATGAGATGTGAATTTGTTTTGCATTATAATTGAATACAGCACTGCTATTGTCATGCCAGTGGAAATATTAAAAGGCCAGTAAACACGATACGAAATATAAATAGGTATTCTGTATATCCAGAATAACTAAACAACTAAACCTGTGCCCACACAATAGACTTCAACGCGCTGCTAACATTTGTGATTTTATGTTATATTAGTATGAATATAATGCATGCACGTATTCGCTAGCATGTCGATCTTTTTGTTAAATGAAAACGGCAATGAAAGTTGTCTACGCATTTTTGTATTTCCAGAAAGCCTTTCCGAAGCTCACAGACAAAGCCAATGGTTACCATAAATTTCAAATTACTAAACCCTACTTATATTTTTCAATAGATTTAAATGTAAAACTCTACATTAAACAGAAAGTCATAATTTCACGGCTTAATAGCTAAACAGTATTAGCGAGAGAAGATGAAGCAACCTCAGGCCAGAGAGTATGTAGGGACGAGAGAAGATGAAGCAACCTCAGGCCAGAGTATGTAGGGACGAGAGGAGATGAAGCAACCTCAGGTCAGAGTATGTAGGGACGAGAGGAGATGAAGCAACCTCAGGCCAGAGTATGTAGGCACGAGAGGAAATGAAGCAACCTCAGGCCAGAGTATGTAGGTACGAGAGAAGATGAAGCAACCTCAGGTCAGAGAGTATGTAGGTACGAGAGGAGATGAAGCAACCTCAGGTCAGAGTATGTAGGGACGAGAGGAGATGAAGCAACCTCAGGTCAGAGTATGTAGGGACGAGAGGAGATGAAGCAACCTCAGACCAGAGTATGTAGAGACACCAACTGAACTCTAATAACATAATTATGATGTATAATTATACTTTACCAAGTTTATCTGCACTACTGAACTATTGTAGGGAAGCTAAACGCGCCGTATTCTTATTGTGGACATCAATCTTAATAAAACAAGTCCTAGAGGCGAAAATGTCAGGTAATTTTTCTTTGTAGTGGTTGTAAAAGTTCCCGTAGACAAGATTTTATGATAACCATGTATCATGTACATATACAGGGAGTCGTATCTATATGAACATCACCGACAGTACGACCACGTTGTGATACATTAGTGGTACCTCGTACTCGTACGGGTTGTATCTATATGAACATCACCGACAGTACGACCACGTTGTGATACATTAGTGGTACCTCGTACTCGTACGGGTCGTATCTATATGAACATCACCGACAGTACGACCACGTTGTGATACATTAGTGGTACCTCGTACTCGTACGGGTTGTATCTATATGAACATCACCGACAGTACGACCACGTTGTGATACATTAGTGGTACCTCGTACTCGTACGGGTTGTATCTATATGAACATCACCGACAGTACGACCACGTTGTGATACATTAGTGGTACCTCGTACTCGTACGGGTCGTATCTATATGAACATCACCGACAGTACGACCACGTTGTGATACATTAGTGGTACCTCGTACTCGTACGGGTCGTATCTATATGAACATCACCGACAGTACGACCACGTTGTGATACATTAGTGGTACCTCGTACTCGTACGGGTCGTATCTATATGAACATCACCGACAGTACGACCACCTTGTGATACATTAGTGGTACCTCGTACTCGTACGGGTTGTATTTATATGAACATCACCGACAGTACGACCACGTTGTGATACATTAGTGGTACCTCGTACTCGTACGGGTTGTATTTATATGAACATCACCGACAGTACGACCACGTTGTGATACATTAGTGGTACCTCGTACTCGTACGGGTTGTATCTATAAGAACATCACTGAAAGTACGACTACGTTGTGATACATTAGTGGTACCTCGTACTCGTACGGGTTGTATCTATATGAACATCGCCAACAGTACGACCGCGTTGTGATACATTAGTGGTACCACGTACTCGTACAGGTCGTATCTAAATGGCTTCATTGAACACTCTCAGTGCATATGTTACCTTTCAATCGATGCGCGACAAATTTGAACAGAGATTTTATCAGTAATATGGAAAAGTCAAATAAACTCTTGTTTATTTCTTATTTACATACGATGTTTCGTTTGAAATGGATATTTTAAGATTAAAGTTCAAATGTTGGCGAGTGGTGACATCGGAGTGCGCCTCGATGTCATTTACATTATTGATAAGATTAAGTCACGGAGCCGTGACGTGACGGTGACGTGACGGTGACGGGCGCTGCTCTCGAATAAGCTGACTTTCTATGTTCTTTACCTCAATAAAACCCAAATTCATCTTATAAATAACGTAGTCATTTCAAGTCGTTCGATAAAAATGTAAACATATGAAAACTAGGAATTCATATGGTTTTTTTTTGCCTGGTAACTGATGTACATTATGTTTATAGTCAGTTCAGTATGCGTACTTAGTTATTGCTAACATTGTTAAGCATTAGTTTAACAAACGAAAATCTCTCCATTTTCATTTATGTGTATGTCTGATCCCTCGTCTGAGTGACCGCAGAGAGTCTACTCAGCGATCGTGAAACAAGCGCTTAGTGTAGTAGGTATTTCCTTTTTAACAGAAATCACAATAAAGGTGAAGGTTCTGTATTCGTCGCGTGCATATTCTTATTTGTATGTTCACGATTTTCTCCGGGAATCTGAGACCAATTTTTACCTTATTTTATTCACATAACTTACTCATTTTGCTCTTCATTTGGTTATTTTGTATTCTAAGAAATAAAAAAATAAACAAAGGAGCTACGAAAGCTTCTCGCAAAGACCGATCTTTAAAAGAGAATCCTAACCTACTGGTCGGATGTCGACCCGAGCTCTCGCTATCGTCCAACTCCAAGGTATGTCGAATAAGCTGCTATCAAAATGCTATAAAAGATGAATCGATTACCAACTGCGGCGGAAAGGTGCGAGCCGAGGCCTGTCCTTCTAAGGCATGCACCCTTTAATCCCACATTTTATGCTACAATGATCGGATTCTGTCGTGAAAGAAGATACCTATGTGTTTGGAATTGCTGGCATACCTGTGAATTCACGTAACATATTCTTGTGATCATTTTCGGCGCGATAGAATGTAATATTTGCTAAGCTGCATTCTCGGCGAAGCTCTTTGTGATGTTTGCGTGTAGGTCTGCACAGGTTTGTCAACGACACTGCAAGCACCCTCATTTACGGCCCATATATCTGTTCACCAGTACTCTCGATACTCTCGACAGTATTTTTATCATTTTAAAACTTCGCATTCGAGTGGGCTCCGCTGAATAAGACTTTACGAATTTTTAAATGCGAATAAAGTCTAAATAAACACTGTTTATGGTAGCCTTGTGATTTTATTAGCAATCGGAATAGGCCCCGTGGCGCGTGTTGGGCTAATAAGGAGTGGATGGTCGCCGTAACGATACGTTTCTCGGATATTTGGCGTTGCTGAATGAAATCACGTATCTTATGGCGGTTTTCATAAGTTGTTGCCAAATATGACTCGTGCAAGAGGTGGTCGCGTACCTACATGACTGGTTAACGCATTAAAAGGTTGCTAAGTAGCTTGCTCCTGCTTGGCTCATACGATATCGCATTATTATCACAAATTAATTGTTTTTAGCCAAGTCAATGAGTACTTATTTTTTATTTTATTGGATTTGATTAATTCAAATAGTTGATATTTTAAAAGTGCACTGTTTATTTATTACATCATAATGTAACAAATAAACAGTGCTTATGATAATTATATGTGTGATTTAAAATATATGATATGCATTATTCTTATGAGAATAATGCAGTTGACTTGACTATCTGCAGCGCCATGTGCTGACAATAAAACTTCTCGAGCAAGCGGCTTGCAAATGCGATCTATTTACACTTGGTATCGTCGCAAGAGTGAACTTCCCAGTAGATGCGTGATGTGATCAAGCCAAAAGTGAACTTCCCAGTAGATGTGATGTGATCAAGCCAAAAGTGAACTTCCCAGTAGATGTGATGTGATCAAGCCAAAAGTGAACTTCCCAGTAGATGTGATGTGATCAAGCCAAAAGCTTCTAGGTCTTAGTTGTATATCTATAATGCATTTATAGAATTCATGGATATTATAATTTTCATAAAATCAAAAGCATAAGAAAATAATTCAAGCATTTTATAACTTGCATAAAGTTATCCAGAATCATGCTCTGACGGTAAAGGTTGTGAGGAAACCAGGAACATTTCTGGGACCAGAAATCCGAATGACATCTGGTTTTCCGTTAAGCGACCACGGGCTTGTAGCCTGTCATGTATTACATACTAGCTACATGCAAACCGTGGCCATGTACTGTGCGTATGTTTGGACATGCCTCTGACTACCCCCTTGAAGATGATCAAATCAGATCCACGCTCTAGTGATTAAAGTTAGACCTCCAAAGAGAAAAAAGTCGTGAGTCTGTTACGTTTAAAGTATATGAATTTCGCGTTCTTGTGGAAATTTTATTCCGTGAATGATAAAATTTCTTACATTCTTACATCACGATTATAGCGTGATACGTGATTTAGGTACCTAATCATTGAGATCCAATGGGAAGCTGCCTCGAGGATAATGTAATCCTGGCACACCTCAGCCGTGTCCCCAGCAAGGGCGTGTCGGAGATCAGTTTACATATTCCGTATGCATTATGCAAATCGGAGTTTTATGTTAAGATGCGCACGCGCAGGTTTGTCTCGCTGCCACTGACGTGTGTCAACTTGACATTGACACTGTGATCATCCTGCTCCGCAATTATCAGCTTTTAGCGATGCTAAATCTTCTTTTGTTTAAGTTATGCTTATTCGATGATCATTTATTCCGACAACGATGAGATTCAGTTTTTTTGATATAACAATTTGAGCTCTGCGAAAAACTGTAAGTCTGGTACAAGCTTGTAGGAAATTATTAAGCAACTTCTGTAACAGTCGCCCTCAATGATGAACTTATCCTTGCCTCGCAAGCTTCAAAGTCAAGATATGATCTATTTTGTGTATGAAAAGCTCATCTAATTGACTCGAGGTTTTACTCAGGTAGTAAATAACATTAGGCTGGTTAGCGTTACATGGTTTATGGTCAGACTTGGCAATTTGAATGAACATTGCGATAACTAGCAAATGTTTTGCATTTCAATTACCAGATCATATCAAATGTATTTAGGGTGCGACCACCATAAATTGTCAAGTACAATTGCTTACAGGGGCTAAAGTTCCTCAATTTGCTATAACTCAGTACCAGACGGCCTTTGCAGTATTATAATAGCCTATCACAGCGATTGCATGCTCTAGTGAAGTAACTGGAACGATTACAATGCGCCTTGCCTTATGGAGAGACTGGACGATAGACACACATCGAAATTAAACAAAATTTCCTCGCTTTATAAAGTATGTAAGTAGTAGAACACTCGGGACCTCGTTTCCATCAACCCGTAAGAATCCAAACAATATGTTGTGATACAAACTCACTCCTACACTTTAAAATTAACATCCTTTGGATTCCAAATCACCTAACGGCTTAGGCTGTGTTATGTCACTCAGTCCAACAGTCACTCACGGCGCATATATCTATAGTTTTTTTAGACACTACTGTGAGAGTATCACGTTTTTTTTTGTTGTACACCGGGGAAGCGCTTGGTTTTGATCTCACTTGGTGTCAAATTATGATAAGGTTGAAGCGCACTTCACCCGGAATCTTCAACAGACTGAGGAACTGGTAATTTTATAATGTAGGTACGTAATACATAAATATAAAAAATATCAAATTGAAGATTTTCGTTTTGGCAAAATGGTGGTTGCTGGCCTGGCGGACTTCAAAAAAGTATTTTTACTTAACCAAGCGAAATCGTCATTAACCAAAATTAATTACCAAGGTGAAAATTTTGCTGGTCTACAGCAAGGGACTTGTCCTGAATTAACTCTTTCTAGACAATTTGAAGTGCAGTATCCTCCAGTGGTCAGTTCCATTGAACAGTATGATGTACTGTAGGTACGTACACGACATGGTTCCATTGAATAAGCCTATAGTAACGGCGGCCATTTTAGCGGCCATATGACCTCGGATTACGAAACTCATTGATTAAGACTGTAAAACCGTACGTATTTACTGCAACCCATTAAATATGCAATTTTACTGCTAATAAACTTACAGACTATTTATTTCGAAACCTTATTGGGTCGTGTCGTGGTGAAATCATCACTACCTAATGTAGCCATTGTAGCGTTATAATTTATCTCGGTGTATATTATCAGACTGCCTCAAAGGACGGTAACATTTTTCAACCGAACGTATGTATGTATGTCTGGAGGATGGTTCTCTAGATCCGACCCCACCTAGTATGGGACAACGGGCAGGAAGATGATGATGATGTATGTTTGTATGTCTCTTTCACTGTAACGGTGTAAACGTTGGCATTAAGGTGACGTTTGGTTTCTCGAAAATGTGGGAGCGTTACGGGAAGGGGGGGAGGATACAATATCAGGCTTTATGGTAACAATATGTGTTTAAAAGTAATATAGCCAAATTAAGGAAATAACATGCCTTTTCTTTATATATATGAAGATTTTAATACTTTTTGAGGCCTCGTTCTCGTAAAACCATAAAGTTTGAAATTTGGCAGTATTAAGAGCAGACCCTCTTGTGAAAGGGCTCGTCCGGGGAAGTACTACCACCATACCTATTTCAGCCGCCAAGCAGCATGGCTGTGTTCCGGTTTGAAGGGTATGGTTGCCGGTGAAATTACGGGTACGCGAGGCTTAACACCTTTATGCCTCAAGTTGACGGGCGCAATGTAGTTCCGTGTAGGCTATGTTCTTTGTGGATTTGAACTACGCAGTAAGGCTTTGTTAGCCAAGAGTGCACTTAACAACAGGTGGACTACTTGCTAGTCCCGTCTCCTAGTTGTATAAAAAAATTAAAGTCAGGTTTTAGTTATTCAACTTTCAACTTGTTTTAGTTTATCCAGTTTATTCTTGAAGGTGTTTATTAAAGTAGGTACCTACATTCATTCTTTTATTCGTTCATTCATCCTGACTAAAATATACATTTCAAGTTTGGAGGCTCGTTTTGTACCGCCTACTTTTACAAGCAAAAAGTTTGTGTCGATAGAGAAATACTTTTTAATGAGCTTGGAATTACATTGATAAAACCGTAACAGGTAATTTGTAAGGTTTAGTCACGACTACGCGATCATAATTGATAGGTTAAGTTTCAATGCGAGCAAAAAGTTAATCGATCGAAGATTAGGACCTTTGGCGATTCAAAAATAGCGAAGAAATCTATAAGAATAGAAGCACTTTGTATATTAGTGGCGGCGAAACCGATCAGAACAAGTACATGACGACTACTTTATGTAGGTACATACAACTTACGTTGCTGTGTAAAACAAGCGATTTCTCATGTCGTGTAGGTACTTAACGTAAGTTATTCTACTTTCTAAAAGTATAGATACATTTTAAGCAACCACAATAACATCTTAAGGTTGTCTGGTACTTTTAGCTTAAGTTTTTTAATTATAAATTTGTTCTGTATTATTTCTTAAAACATTAAAAAAACATTCATTTAATAATGCTGAAATAATGTAAGTTTTAGCTTTTAGTCTAGCTACAATTATGTATCAGTTATTTTAAGTAGTAAGTTTCACTTTAATGTACCTTGATCGTTGGAATCATTCATACATAGTGCCAATTGACTACTGGTAATATATGAAGAGGTATAGTAATAGGTATTGGCACTAGTGCGAGATTTTGAACGTGCCAGTTGACCTCGCCAGTTTTGCTATATCGAAATAAGCTAGCAACAGCTGCCGACCAAACGTATCTATTTAGTGTTTCATTGAAGCGTTTGAAGGCTGCGGGGAAGGGATACGGGCAGCGGGTGGCGGGGGGCGGGGGGCGGGCCGCGGTTCATTCATCAAGTCTCCATAAGGCTCTAAACCTAATTCGAAGGCAGCCTCGCAACATCCGCTCTTGCAAAACGATATTCCATTCATAAGTTTGGCGTAGGCTGTGGTCACACAGGGAGTAAGTAACCCTTACAAAACTAAGAAATGAGGTAAAAGCATCAGAAAAATTCGAATACATTTTATAAATCCGTTTAGTTTTATCAAAATACCATTTTGCTTAGGTTAAATGACTTGGGATTTGGGACTCAATCAACTTTGTCCATGTATATGATATATATATATTCAGTATAGAGATCGCATATCTTAGAAGGTAAGGGAGATCTTTTACTTGGAGGGGAGTGATACAATTAAATATTATAAGTGAATGTTTGTAGATATAGGTATAGGTGCATTGTTCTTATAGGTAAAATAATATCTCTAGTCTGCCTATTAGTAGAGTATTAAGAGTATTTTAAGTTATTTTATTAAGAGCAGTGTGGCCAAGTGGGTAAACGCCCGCCTTTCGATCCGGAGGTTGTGGGACAGTCCAGTCGTGCACCAGTGGATTTTCCGGTTTTCGTAAGTTTATGTGCGCATTTGACACATGCACATGCTCTGACGGTGAAGGTCACATCGCTAGGGAACCGGTATGTACTTAAAACCAAAATATCGGAATAGCATAAATGTTTCTAGGCGAGTGATTCCGCAATGCGGCGATGGGCTTGCATACCTCACGCATTGAATACTAGCAAATTGTAAACTGCGGGCATGTGCCAAACGTTAGTATGAACATGCCTCTGATTACCCCCTAGTAGGTGATCCTCATAAGATCTACGCTCTGAGGTAAATCCACGAGAAAAAGTCGTGAGTCTATTTAGTAAATAATTTATTTTAAAGGTAAAATCAAATCGTTTGACCACCAGTTCACGTAAAACACCAGAAATTATTAGTCTTACGAAATATATGTAAGTTTGCTAGTGCAAAATATACAATTACTATGTATTCTGAAAACTTTTTGTAGCTTGATAAGCCCCCAGCTTAAAGCGGCGCCCACGCAGCACGAGCGACGGAATACAACATTAGTGACGATGACATCACTCGCCGCGCCCGCCGCCGCTGCAACTGCGACCACCACAACCTTCGCGACCACCGCGACAACCACAAACACCGCGACAACCACAAACACCGCGACCACCGCGACCACCACAAACACCGCAACCACCGCGACAACCAGCGCTGTAAATGAAATAAATATTGATTTAGCTTCCATATACAAATGGTAACTCCTTGGTATTGAACCCCAAGAAATCAAAATTTATGCTTTTAGGTACTAAAGCTAAGCTTAAAAAGGTTAACTTGTCAAACCTTAACATAAATATCTATGGAGAGTCAGTGGAATATGTGAAGGAAACCAAAAACCTAGGTCTTACGTTGGATAGCCACCTTCGTTTCGAGAGTCATGTGGCAGAAACCGTACGAAACTGTTTTTATAGGTTGAAACTGCTCTACAAGATTCGCCCCTACTCATGTGAAAGTATTCGAATAATGCTGTGTGAATCTCTGATACTTTCTTGCCTCAATTATTGTGACGTTGTGTATGGGCCGTGCCTCTTGAGTAGGACCAAACAGCTGATCCAACGGGTACAAAATGCTTGTGCGCGTTTCTGTTATCATATTCCGCCTCGCACACACGTCACACCATTCCTTAACTCGGGAAACATGTTAAAGATGGCGGTGCGTAGTAAATTTTATTCATTATTTTTTCAATAAACATAGGTAATTAAAGCTGAATTCATATAGCATTACGCATACCTATTCCATCCTATCCAAACTCCTTCTTAATATTTATTATTATTATTATCGTAATTATAGTAATAATATCTTTAAATGTATTCATATCTTATTTTAATTGCTATTTGTTATGCGTGATTTCGCTCGAGGGTTCCACCTGAAAATCAGCGCCTCTTCACTCCATGGTGGAGTGGCTTTTTGCTGAGGTGGTACCTTTTTGGCCCAGGCCGCTCGGCGCAGTATAAAATGTGTTTACCTACGTACTTACCTACTCATTTTATTTATTTATTTTTTACCTATTGTTACTGGATTTAAGTTAGTACCTACGTGTGTTTATGTGTTACATGGTGTTACTGTGTGTTTATGCGCTGTGTTTGTTCTTGGTGCCAAATAAATATTTTTCTTTCTTTCTTTCTTTCTTTCTTTAACCACAAACACTGCGACCACAGCGACCACCGTCTCTCGCAGCATTTCGCTGCGAGAAATGTCCCAACATTTATTTATTCAGTGTTTTTTTTCAAAACCAATAAAAACATAACAAAACAAACTCGGATAAAGGTGACTCACGACCACAAGGGTTGTATATGCGATCCTGCTCTATCTCTTGTATTCACACAAAGCTGTACCTCGGTAAGTGTAAGTACACTAACACAGCTAGCTAAGCCTTCCGTCGCCGAGCATTGAGAAAACGTTTGTAACTTGAACTGCACTTGAAGCCTTTGTTGCCCTTCGGATAAACCTCAGGGTCAGACTACACTAGCCTTTATATTAATACGAATGCAAAATTCTGTAAAATTCAATACAACATTATGTTAAGACGACAATAGGTTCCAAAATAGCCATTACTCGTAATCTGATTTCACATATTGCTCCTTTAGGTCTAGTATCTAGATATGTACTTTATTTTTGTCTCTTTCGAGTGCTACCTACTGGTCTCGATTCAAAATACCTATGTTCAAAAGTTCAAAATAATATTGTTACATTTTTTTTTGCACTTAGTATGTTTTTTTTTGTATTATACTATGGGGAAATGGCCTTTGACGCCAAGCGTTGGAATACCTACTAAAAGAATATTACATACACCAATCAGGGATCATAAATATTTTCGATGGCTCTAAATCGTCGCAGCATGCACAGCATAGACTAAGCGGTTGCTGTACCGTTCCTCAGTGTTCCGTATACCTCATTAAAGTCTACGGGCTCCCATCTATTCCCAGCCTGGGGCCTCCCGTCATTTATTACATACGATACCTGAATATGAGCTTCGTAATCATGTTCTGTTGAATGTAATAAAAACTAGTCTGGAGAAGGCTACGTCCTCAGCTAAACCGACTGTTTCACAGAAAATAGTTTCTTTTGCTATCAAACATTTTGATCATTTTTGTAAATAGGTTTGACAATATCCTTATGTAAGTTAAAGTATACATTTTATATACATCTTACACGACTAATAATAATAAAAAAAGTTTACTTTACAAAAAAATACCTACTTTTCACTTAGAACTCTTTGTAACCGACTTCAAAAAAAGGAGGAGGTTCAATTCAATTCGGTTGTATTTTATTATATTTTCCTTCTTTTTGCCATCTTACCTGGTGTCACGTTATGTTAAGGCCTAAGGTGAAAGCGCGCACTTCACCCGGAATCCTCAAAATACTGAGGAGCTGACTCTAAATGCTGGAACACAACAATAAGAATAGTTATTTTGACGTGAAACCTAGGTAAAATAGACCAAGCGGTCTTAAAACCACCAACCTTAGTAGAGCTATATCCGAAACACTGTATATTTTCAAGCTATACCATGACTTCGTTTGCCAGTCCTAGGTAGCTGAACTAGAATCTTGACATTCAAACGAATGCTCCAATAATTCAAAAGAAATCAAACATCTTATTTGTTGTTTTGTCTCTGCTTCACTCGTTATCAAAATAAACAAAACTCAGATATTTTTTGCAAGCTATTTTTAACGAGTCTAGCCAATTTATTATCAGATAAGGGTTTGTATTATTATCGTTAACTATCATTGAGAATATTCGAAAGGTTACTCTCAAGAGCTGTTCGTGATGATATTTAGTGACTTTGCTACCAGATGCTCGGAGTTTTATAATTACGGATGGTACGGATTAGATCTACGCACAGAACAGAAGACTACTTGTATATCTGATTACGAAGTACATTGATAGTAATGTAAGGAAGATGTTGTTATCTCAAACCTTAGAATATAATGAAATGGCCTGAGGTGAAAGATATCTGTACAATAGAAAACGAACACGTGCGTGCATCAGACAGGATAAGTGCCGCTAATTCCTACTTTAAAGCGCCGGGCAGGGCTTACTCCGACAGTACAGGACGCATGTTCCCACTGGTGAGTCGGCAGGGTTCCCTTGCATATATTCAACATCATTACAGTAAATAGTTTCACAGACATTGTGTAGCTATTCAGCAGAATCGTCCAAGCATCGTTCGAGCTCCCTTGAACTTAATTCTAACGATTTCATTTACCTCTTACGTTTTTAAGCTGCCTCTTACATGCTTGTCGCTTGAAGCGGGAAATACTGATGTTTCACGGTAATCAACTAGAATCAATACTGTTTCGTGAAAGTAACCAAACGCGACTTGATGATGAATGAGTTTTCCAGTATGTTGTCATTAGTTCAGTTTTTAATAAAATTATCGTAAACTCGTAACGGTCGATCCGTGTTGGTCAGTTGGAGCACGCGGTCGCCTTGCCTCACTCGACTCGACCACGTCGTCGGTATATCACAGCGAGCCCGATAGATGCTCATTCATCTGCGCACGCGCTCGTTAGCAATTGGACATGCGCGCAAAATATTTCAGCGATTGAAGCTGGTAAATTGCGCGTCACAATGGCGCGCTCGGGATCCGGCGGCTAGTGGTACTCGTTATCGAATTATACCGCGGGTACCTACTATATGAATTATACCGCGGGTACCTTCTATATGAATTATACCGCGGGTACCTACTATATGAATTATACCGCGGGTACCTACTATATGAATTATACCGCGGGTACCTACTATATGGTCCTCGCGCACAGATTGGAATTAGCCGGTCGTTGATAGATGTCGCCACTTCGCAAAGAATAGCTTTAGCTTTTCTCTAAACAAGTAAGGCAGCAAAGTGTCTAGTTAATAAATTCTTGAGTATGACATAATTTATTCCATATCCAGGTTTAGTGAAACGGTAATCGAGAAGTGTAAATAATGTTTCTTTACGAAATACGACTAGCTATTCCAAGCTGTACAATGCAGCGGTTATATCTGTCGACGTGAACACACAAATTAGAATAGGTCCGAGGCCGGATTAGAGGCTAACAAATAACCTGACGACAGAACACTATTCAGTATTACTTTACGAAGCAGAAAACGACTCTTGACAGCGATTCCCATGGACCAGTCCGGATTAATTACAGAGCGTGATCCGACGCGCGCATCCATCACGCCACGCCGCGTCGCACCATTTTGTATTCGTAATTTGTACCACTGTCATCACATCTCAAAGACAAATATAAAGGATCGGGTACCGGAATGACGAGTGTCAGCGTCTTCTTATTTGACACGATTGATCGAGACAGGTTTCGAGTGCCGTTCGAGGGAACAGCCGAGCCCTCTAGTGGCTCGCTCGACATTCCGAGAAAGGTCCGCGGTGTCGCGACTTGTAACAATCTCCGCGTCACTTCACTCCTCTATACTTTTTTTCTTTTTATTTGGCGAGCTCTCTAGCTTGTTCTGAGAAGCTTTCGTTTATTAAAAAACTAATGGTAATGGCGGGTAATTTGCTGTAAACACAGCAATTTCACATGCTTGTGTAGAATATGAATTAGTCCGGGTACCAGCGCGGTGAGTTTGCGTCAACATTTAATTACCCGCGAATTCGCCACTCGCTCAAGCGCAACATTTCGATGATACGTATCGCGACGTCGTTCCAGGTATCTCGCTACATAAATTTTAAAAATTTCAGGGAAATTGGTAATTTGTAAAACTCACCGTCAAAATAAAAGAAAGTCTGCAAGTAAATTTAGATTTAGTAACTAATCTCGCAAACAATAACACTTTTCTATGAATATGTGTACTGAAAAATTGAATCTCGGATTCCACCCGCGATTCTTTTGGTTTCTTTCACAAAATAAATGTAAGTTTGTTCTCTCAAAGCAATCCGAATGATAAACGCGGAGACTGAGCTGATACCGAGCTCTCTTGATTAATATTCAGTGAGTCGACAAAACACCAACATGAATCGTAATTTAAGCATTCAGATAATTCTGGCCGATTGTTTAGCTTACAACCACTCTATTAGTTATATATACTTATGAAAGTTTTTGTGAGTGCGTTCGACCACCATCTCGAGTTTTGACGGACAAGAGCTCATCGATATAGTATCCGTGCTGGTAAAACTTGTCGGAATTTGTAAACCCTATTGAAGTTTATGAATAATACGTTTAAGGTACAACATCGTCTACAGTGGACGAACATTGCCTCTGCAGTTTGTATAAATCACCAGTTGATTTAGTTGAATGCAGTGCCATGATAATACGAAAGTCACGGTTGTTTTGCGAACTTCGTGGTGAGATATCAAGATTGAAATGTACGAGTGAGTCGTCAGGGCGCGCTCGTGATTCACTGATTATTAATTTCTACGAACATTTTAATCACTATCATGATTTTCTTAGAACACTTTTTGTAGTAATCTGTAGTATTTGTAATAATAGCTTAATTGACACCGGTGATTCATTAGGAGCGTTTCTTTCTACGATTAGTTATTTGTCGATATTTTAATTGCTCATGACTAAAAGGTATGTTGTAGATCGGCGGCGGCGCTTGGCGTCGACACGGTGCCGTAAGACACATCGCTTTGTGTTTCCTGTTGACTGGACACATTCCTCTTCTTGTTAATGCTTCTGAAAGCCTTTAATCTCTGACAATTTGATATTAAATTACATTTTATTGTTCTGCTGGGTCATTTACAATGTACGAGTATCTACATGTGAGATAACACAAGTACACGAGGATGGATGTCACGTGTCTTCGGTTCGCAGTGTATGGAACCACGATAACCTACTTGCGAAACAATTTGGTGTACGAAAATGAAGTGTGATATGTCTTCGATGTACGCACAATCTGGAGGATCATCTGTCTGCGTTCCGTTTTCGTTGTCACGTGATACAATAAAACCAGCAAAATTAGACTTGAATCAAAACTGATTTCCAGACACATTCATCAGTATTTACAATTAATAAAAATAATAACAAACATTTCAGGACATCAATAATTTACAGATTTCAGTTGAGCCTTAAATACGTTAACTATTACAGTAACGACAAGAGTTATTACAGTAATTACGATTATTTTTATTTATTTTTTACGACGGCGAAACGCTTGGCCTTCATCTCACCTTGTGTCAGCAGGTAATGATAAAACCAAAAGTGGAAGCGCACTTCACCTGGAATACTCAAGTTAGAAAAACTGGCTATCTTGCTTCTAAATGCCGGAACACAATTACTTAGAATTGTTTATAATATGGCGATAGAATGTAAGATGGTGGTTGCTAGCCAGGCGGACTTATACATAGTCCTAACACTAACACACACTTACCATTGCTCTTGGCTCCTGACAGCAACAACAATTTTTTTTTGTATATAGTTATAAGTCTTATAGGGAGTCAGATCAGTTTACTTCATTTGTTTTATTTTCTACAATATACGATAATGCTTTAAATACATTTTTACAAAATATATTATTTGAGTGCTTAATGCATTAAGTGAAATTTGTATAGGAACTTTTAATCAGCAAAGATAAAAGCACGTAATTTTGATCAGTGAAGGAAATATTACCAGGGTAATTATATCGACCAGTTGATAGGTCCGACTCCGAGCACCCCTAAGTCTCGGCACCGCCTGCTGAGTCGCGGCCGAGGAGACCGCGGGTCTGTCCAGAGCTAAGACAAAAGACAAATTAATTTTGTACACAAGCCATTTAATTTGATTTGGAATAGCATGAAGTGCGTCGAATGCCCGAGAACAATGCCGGCGCCGACGTTTTGTTTTACACTCGACGAGACTAAAAAGTACAAATCTAAACGTTCAGGGTGTGGTCACAGTGTGGAGCGGGACTTACAAGCGGAGCGACCAGCGGGCTACGTGACTATCCATCCATACCAATGTAAAGTAGCACTGTTTGTTAGATAGTTGTTAACTAATCGTCTTCGTGATATTTTAGCAAAGAGCTGTTTTTTATAAGGAGACAAAGCGGGGAAAAGTTGAGTAAAGTATGTTATGTAAGTTGGCTAGACGGTACCGAAAAAAATCTCACTTAGCGTACAACTTTGTAAAGAGAGATGGAGTACATAATGTATTTTCCGTACGATTTACTCAACCAACACAGATCGATGAAGAAATAAGATTTATGAAGCTGAGTAGCCCTGGGTAGTTCTGTGTCGGTTATATACCGCAATCTCGGTGTTCTGGTTACATTTGTGTGCCTTTTGCCATGTCTCCGGCACTGTGTCCAGACCCTCAGTTAATTCCGTATTATGATATGGACACAGTAATAGA
The DNA here is from genome assembly GCA_951394065.1 of Venusia cambrica. NCBI lineage: Eukaryota > Metazoa > Arthropoda > Insecta > Lepidoptera > Geometridae > Venusia > Venusia cambrica. The sequence goes on from OX596058.1 coordinate 565,717, forward strand.
GGGCCGAGGCGCCTAATAGCTTATAATATTAAATGTACGTGATGGACGAGTGATGATCGCGGGTCAGCGGCTGCGCTGTGAGGACTGGCTTTTGTAGCGGTTTGATCCTTTTCCTTACCCTTAACTCTTTATTTCCTTTGTATTTTAAGACAGCACGGCTCTATTTATATCTTTAAAGATCATTAACCATTACTCGGCATATCTATCACAATCTTTTATACCCGCATTACAAAACAGTGTCAAAGCTGATCAAGATTCAGGAACCGATTTAGTGACAGTTTTGTTTGAGTATGTTTCCAAAAACGGATGATGACTTTTAACAAAAAATCTAATAATCGATCGCTGAATTTATGTAGCATATCCTAGAGCCCCATATAATATATGTTACATAAAAAAATATTTTTTACAACCCAGCAAACATCTATCTACGCTTATATGATGATCTATACGTGAGGTTACCCTGTAACACGTTTAATTTATGAACTTAGAAATAAATTAAAAATACTTAGAACAGAGAATCGATCCAGTTTTTAACCTATAACAAGCCAACAATAATTTCCACCTCCAGAACCAATTCATCACGCGTTGAAACACCTATTATGTAACCGCATGCCGTGATGCATCGCTCGTCATGCAGGAAATGGTAGCTCGCGGCGACAGGCCCGTTGACGTGTTTGCTTTATATCATGAGTCCATCAATCACGTGGTCGTGGTGAACAACAATCGGTGAATCGATGGATCGGTGGATCGGTGGATCAGTGGATCGGTGGATCGGTGTTGGCGGCGCCTATCAATCACCGACGACGCGTGGACTGGCCTTGGCCAAGGTGCACTCTCAGTCCACTCACTAGAGACTCACGTAGACGAGCCGTCAGTTCTCCACTTGTCAAAACACCAGCGGGCTTATGTACCTAATATAACGTTGCACTGCTATGGCTGCTCAGTTCCAATGCTACGCAGGCAAATATGTGGAAAAAATATATTCTTTAAATTTTAGTTAAAGCAACAAATACCAGCAGGGTATCGCTTATGGATATATTTAAGGTACAAGTATGTACCCGACTGCAGACAGCTGCAGCCGGCGACAGCAACACGTGGCAATACTGGTGCCTCTACATCATATACTTATGTCATGTGTTGAATTTGTATGAAGCTTTGTCGCTTTTGCCTGTCGGCTACGAACTGGTACCTTCATTGTCAAAATAATGTACCTAATACGTGAGCACCATCCTTCTATTTTGTAAATATTATGAGCAAATACTCAAAACCATAAAATGTCATCTTCGGTAGTAAATTACAATCAACCATCTTCTAGAAACATGGGGTACACGGTAGGTCGCCACGTTGAGCGTCCCGGTGAGAGATGGCCGCGCGTTGCAGGAAACAGAAAAGATAAAGATGAAGTGAGACCTCTGTACGCGTGACCTCCACGTGTCAGCGCGGACGGACGGACGACAGACGAACGGACAAGCCTCACGCCCTGTAATGACAGCCTCCCGCCGCCCCGACAAGTCCAATTCACAAGTTAAATGGAATCCCTTCGCGCCCTAAAATTACGAGCGTCAGAGTTATTAAAGTTTTTGTTTTGTAGTGTTAGTGTTTGTGTTAGGGTTCATGCGTTAAATGTGAAAACTACGTCTTCATATAATTTTCACATCTCGAATAGGGCTGGATTTAATGGAATAGAAAACTTTCATTATATATTTAATGTTCAATGTATTATTTCCTTCAGTATTTTGCAATAAATTAGCTCTTATGAAAATATTTGATAATCTAACTAATGCCCGTATTCTAAAAGTCCGCTCAAGCTTGAGCATTCGCTTAAGCAGAGAATATCTATCTCTGATTGGTTGAAATCTCTACTTAAGCAGATATCTGACTTTGAGGGGTTTTTTGACTACGGACCTAAGTCAACCAGATAATCTCAACTCAAACTGCACGACGTCAAAGATATAGAAAAAGGATATTGCATTTTTTTTTTATTTATGAAAAGGAAGATCAATGAAACAGGACTAAGAAATGATCCCTCCAACTCAGCCCACGGTTAAAAAGATGGCAGAAGTTTCCTTCTATGTCAACAATTTAACAACACCCGTACTGCTATCACCATTTCGCTACTCATTTTGAAAAGAGACTCTGGCCAACAGTTGGGCTATTGAAGATAATGATTATTTTCTCTCGTACACTTTTTCATATGCTCTCACATATGTAGCATAGGTACTTGAAGCAGGAAATCTTCTATACGGAACCGTCCGCTCGATTCCGACTCACCCTTGCTAATTTTGTTGTTTAAACTTTTTATCCAATTAGTGCTACCGTGTCGAAAGGATAATGCTGTGAAGTTACTTTTTATTTTTTATTGTTTAGCAGGCTAAACGCGGATCCCTGTCGGTGTCCACAGATGACAAAACTAAGTCAATCAGAGTGCGCTGCAGACTTTATGGAGATACGGTGATAATTAAAGATGTTTCTATAGCTGCAAAAAGTATTTTATAGGTTTTCTTTCAACGATGGTTGGTCGAGAAAAATGTTCTTTGAAACTTTGCTTAGAAGCGCGAAAAGTTCGTAGCGAGATTGTAAGCGGTCTGCTCGCATTTTGATCGTACAAATCGAATACAGAATAATAGCGCGGTACAATTACTATTTTATTAATTTGCTGTGTAATATAATATATTTTTCTCAAACAACAAAAAAGACTTAAACAAATCTCAACTCGGGTGATATTTAAGAAAGGCTATCAATTAAACGATCGGCTAATTAAAGAGGTTTTGGTCAACTCTAAAATATATTTGTCAGCAAATAAAGTGATTTAAAAAAGCATGGTGCTTCTGGGTGCAAAAAAAGCCTTTCACGCGTACCCCGATATAACATTGCTCTCATTTTTTTTGCATATTTCTTGCTGACTACATACAAAAAAAATATGACGAATTGAATAAAAAAAATAAGTGTATTAAATAGGGAACTGTCCGCAGGTACCTACATAAAGCAACAACGGAGTGCCGTGTGTTGAATCACCAAGAAAAATTGTTGCCGCCACCGCTCCGATTCAAATTCTTTGATATAGTCTCGGCTGCTGCCTGAGTACTTCATGTTGATGTTCGATAAATCTACGATACAATAACAATAACACAAATACAAATTACACGTTCGTGAATGAATTTACAAAATGGTAAAGTTGTAACATATGCTGATGACACTGTGTTATTGTTTCATGGTAAGTCGTGGAAGCAAGTAGAAACTATGGCTAATAAGGGCCTCATCTCATCTCTCAACCAAAACATTCAATCCAGCTTAAAATTAATGACATATCACGTCCTACTCTACCCTAGCCTCCAACACACTGACAACATAAAATACCCAGGTGTTATCCTCGACAAACACTTAAAATGGGATAAGCATATTCAAAGTGTATCAACACCAATAACAAAACTGATTTACGTGTTTAAGCATCTTAGACATGTCTTGAATTATAAGTCTATTACTAAAGTATATTACTGTCTCGCACAATCTATTCTCACATACTGTAATACTGCCTGGGGAGCCGCAGCGAAAACCTTTCTCCTGACATTAGAAAGATCACAACGAGCCCTTTTAAAAGTAATGACATTCAAGCTGAGACGTTATTCTACTGACACACTATACAAAGAATGCTCAGTTCTTAATGTCAGACAGCTTTTATATAAAAAGTAGTCACCAGGCAGCACTCTCTAGTAACCAAAGAAATACTAGACAAATACAATCGAAAACGAAGAAAATACAAACTTTTTGAAGGCCGAAGTTATAAAACAATGTTTGGAACAAAGTCATTTAAGGTTATTAGGCCACGGCTATACAATATAATTAGCAAAAACGCAACCATTGTGACATTAAGTCAATATAAACTAAAACTGATCCTCACAAATTATCTACAAAACCTAGGCTACGACGACACAGAAAACCTTTTAGTAACTTTAAAATAATTTCACACAATATCTAAACTCAAGCACATTTACATTCACTACACTAAACATGCAATCACTCACACTTACATTACACTGTGCACATATTACATATTACAAACTTACATACCATTACAATTATATACACACCAATCACCATACATACATATACATGGCATTATTAATTTGTTTGTTGAAGATATTTTTATTTTATTTTTATTGACTGTATTGCACTTAATTATATATTGCTGTCTTTATGACTCACAATTTTTTTATATCACGTTATGAATATTTTGTTAGAAAGTAAGAGGCCGTTTGGCAAGACCCTGTGATCTCAGTACACAGACTACCTAGTCCTAGTGTGAGGAACAGATCCTACCTGTGGTACTGCTTAACATGAAGGGATATAATTAACGGTTACAAAAACCATATTATAAGTAGTAGGTGCTATTATGCACCTTAACTGTGTAATTAAATACCCTAATAATATACCTAAAATTAACGTAACTTCACCTTTAATTATAAGTAAGTACCAATTTGTAAATTGTTCAGAAATAAACGATCTATTATTATTATATTATTATAAATAACGGGGAGCTCGGTACGAGTGCCAGCTATCACCGCTGCTCTGCTTTAATTTAATTGACTGAGTGGATGATAAATGTAGAAGGAGCATAAAGCATGACGCGTGATGAGCCGGGCCTTAACCGAGCTCAAAGCTTGATGTCAAAACGTTCTTTATGAAAATTCCAACTTTAGTGTTAAGTGTTTTACTTTAGTTTTTATGCGAACGTTCTACAGACTGCAAAAATCTTTTAGAACAAAAATATTTTATACTGAACTTCTTACTGTTTTTCTTTACTGTTTTTTTGCAGTCTATAAAACGTTTGCATACAAACTACCAGAATTATTACTTGCTAACCTTACGCCCTACGTAATGTCATACGATTAAATAATTATGAAATCTTACTGTCAGTATGTATTTAACCCTACGGACACAATATACCACAAGCCATACTACCGGTGACAGGGTATGGGATATATTTGTACGTATTTAGGCTTGTATAACCTTAACCTTAAGCCTAAGATTACTTCTTAAACTATGTTAATGCTAGACAATGCTCACGTTCACGTAAGCTGTGAATGACCAGGGGGTGTTCTGTGGTTTGGAAGCATACAACTGCTAAAACAACAATTGAGTGATTTCACGTAGTGGTCAGACTCTGGAAGAGCTTGGCGTATAACGAGTCATCCATAACACGAGCTCATGAATAAATCGACTCAGTGAGGAGCTGATTTGCGATAAGCGGGTATTTATTGCACTACTAGTCGACGCCTGCGACTATCCTTCATCGTAGATATCATAAAAGATTGCGAACAAGCTTCTAAGAAATAAAAAACCTTTAAACACGTTATATTGATTGCGATTGTACTGAAACTGACAAATGAATATGGACATTGGCAACGTCTGTCAAAAGTGGAGTTGTTTAGAGCATGGTGTATGCCTACCAAGGGACTCATCGTTTCGCCTCTACTTTATCATTAATACTGGTAAGGAATGGAACTCCTTGCCCTCGTCTGTTTTTCCGCACGAGTATAATCTTGAAGTCTTTAATTCCAGAGTCAAAAGGTTCCGTTTAGACAATCGTGCTCCATCTATGGCCATATCTTTACTGTTTTCTCAAATGAGTTGGAGGTCAACCGCTTGGATATCGTACAAAATAAGATCATAATAGCTTTCCATTACGTGTCTTGACATAATTATATGATAGCTTACTTCACTAAATTGATAATGCCAAATGTTCCTATTCTATACGCTAGGGGCGCTGTATTATCGATAGCGACTGTAGTTGGCAAAAGCCTGTAGTAGCCGTACACTACATTAGACAGGAGTTACGTGATGTACTTATCGTACATCACGTAACTCGACGAGTGCTGAGGAGCCAGCTGTGCATGCGGAGCACACCGTGTGCGAATCTCAGCAATCTCCTACGATACTGAGATACTTAATTACGCAAACGTGATTGATGTACCTATTACATTATGTATTTTTATTAATTACGTGACTGGACTGTCCTAAGTTGGGAACGACATGAAATACTGTGTTAATCTAAAAGTATTATTGTTTTTCAATATAATACAACGGCAAATTATGTTATTAATAAGGAGATGCTTTTGAAACTACATGAAACAGCTTGCTGTAACATAGTGCCTACCGCAAATCTCTGAATCGAACGGTCTCTAAATTTTTAAGCTTAAACATCTGAGATGAAAACGAATATAATGTAACTTCTATTTCTACGTAGATATTATATCCAACAGAGCGTTCGATCGACAGACATCGCTATCCCGGATCGAGAATCCATCAACAAGTTCGTACATGATTTATGTGCGCTTCGAGTCTTGTTCGCGGAGGATACGAGGTGGGGTTCGGAGCCTCCTGTGGTTACGAGTAGCCTTCAGGTGGCTTGTAGCCGATATCGCGGTCGTACGAGTAGTGCCCGGGGTGTGTTGGATGAGGCCTACTCTATTGGGTATACCGATACCGATGTATCAGGCTTTTGTTTTTAATAAAGCGGCGCAAGATCCATTAAAGGTTTATACTACAGCAGATAGTTAATGACTGATATTGTGCTGTAATTTCAGGTACAGATTATAACAGTTATATTTCACATTTCAATTGACCCTTTTTGTAGTATCAACCTAAGTATGTGTATGGATCCTGATAGGAGGATTCCTAGTGATCTACAATGGGAATTCATGACCTTTTTTCATTGGCTACGAGTTTATTATATTGACGCTGGTGGTAGGTCCTGGGGTACTGGGTCGGATAACCTCCTCGTGGTGTACCCTGGGTGCCGTCGATCACTTCCCACTTGTGGGGACTTATCGACGGCAGCGAATATTCCGACGTGAGGGTGTCCTCCGCGTGTCCCTATGAAGTTAGCATAGGGCACAGTGGATGGACAGGCGGTCGTCCGCGGGGCGGGGAGTCCCAGTGAGGGACTCAGCGGACCTTCGGGTCGTGAGATGGCCACCCTGTCGGGCAGCGGGATCAGATGGGGGTCTGGGGGCCGGGAACGTAGGGGCGTTCTACCGGCCTCCATTGCACAGACCCTCATCCCCGTCGAACGGCGGGAACAGCCTGGCGACCCAGCTGTTCCCGCCATCCCCCCCAGTCACACTGGGGGGGCTGTGGGGCCCCTGTAAAGGGGCAATCTCCGGTGGTGTTGTGGTAGTTAAGGCTAAGGCCGGTTTCCCACCACTCGGCGATAGCGGGTCACTGCGGAGTTTAGTGGGTATTGCCTATCGCTAGGACGGGTTGAGTCCCACACACGGCCTCGTCCCCAACGAGGCTATGGTGCCTAAACGCATTCTCCGCATTTAAAAAAAAAAATGGTGGTAGGTCCTCCTGGCTACCAGACGACCAGCTTTCTGCCGAAGTCTGTCGCCAAGCGTTTGCTACGTTCCGACAGTGTGCGGAAGAGCCGATGTCTTTAACAAGCTGCCTCTGGGAAATCGCCCTCCATTCATCAATTATCACCTCATCTTCGCACAGGTAATAATTGCCCAGGCAAGCCGAGGTCAAGACCCAGCCCAGTTTCTATATTTTTAGATCGGCAACAATCGCACAACTGTGAGAATGGGGTATCAGATACTTCGATTAATTGTATGTAACATTAATAGAGACGTGATGTTGCGCAAGTCTGTCCACTGCACCACGATGTCCGTATAATTGTGCTGCGCGTGCGCATACCACATACCACGTGGAACGATCAATTATCGGAACGGTAATTAGAACGGGTTGGTGAATGCGATTAATGGATTGTTTGATTCGATTCGTGTTTGTCTAATTATCTAAAAACTATTACTCGAATGGTACTCGGTCTTATGTGTACATAATCCTATTAACATAAACCACAAATGATTCAAAGTAACTTCTCCGTAGACAAGTAACAATGATGAGGTGTCGAGGTAATAACGTATTCATGTAGAGAAAATGAACACGATGTAAAATAAAGCCTTGAGCGCCGATACACGTCGCGAACTAAAAATGTGTATAAATTATGAAGATTATATGAAAAAAAGAGATATGTGTTACATTTAATTTTATTACATACGATAACTTATGGCCTAGGCACGGCACTCGTTCGAAAAACACGTTGCACTAGAGCTATTCAAAACGGTGACATCTCACAAACATTTCTAAGCAATTTTGACATCTATGTGAGTGTAATATACAGTCGATATGAATGTGTACTTGCAAAAAACTGTAGGTCGTTTTTGGGATGCAAAGTTGATAGTTACATACAGATCATTTGTGACATTAAAATATCAATTATTTATGGTGCTGAGATAGAGTGGAGTTTCTAGAAGAGCGTCTTATCGTATAGTTTATCTGCGCAAGTTGTTAATATCTTGATACATCCTACCTTAATAGTACCTAATCTATAAGGTATAATGTATATTGATATTGCTGTACTTCCTGTTTAAAGGTATTACTTGGAAAATTTGTTGTTGAATATCGCGTTCCGGCATTTCGAGGTGGGATTAGCCAGTTTCTCAGTCTGTTGAGGATTCCGGGTGAAGTCTTCCACTTTCGGCCTTATCATAACTTGGCACCAGGTGAGATGAAGGCCGAGCGCTTCCTTGACGTGGAAGTATTTTCAGTAAAAACTGGACATCGAACGGCAGTTTTATTGTTTTTCCATCAATCTTTAGAAACGGGATCTTTTTTGGAACGACACAATCTATGTAACTGGCAGTTTCTTCTAAAATTCATCGCTTTCTTGACAGAGTTTTATCTAGATGGCCTTGTTGAACACAAAATGTGATAATAATTTGTCGAAACATCATTTCATGTATATTTATAGGCTGTTTACACTCGTGTTTCTTTATTGCATCGTTGGCTATTATCTACTTTGTATCTACTAGCTGATGTCCACGGGTTCGTTTATAATAAAACACATATTACATCGTTTTATTTTACCTTGAATCAAATTGTGTTTATAGAAGCATCGACCTTCAGAAATATTTATTGATTTATCTTGCTATAAATAACATAAATGCAAAAAAAAAAAAATTTGGTGTCGAAAAATGTTATATCGGAATAATAAATAATTTATTTATATCATGTTTATTCAATCATGGTACTCACAATGACATATAAAAAAAACAATAGCAGTAGATACATGCATTTCCCGATTATATGTTTAAGTTTGACGACCAGAGAAGCGATTAAATTACAGACAGACAAACTTACAAACATACTTTCACGTTAGTACATTAGTCAGATAAGATACAGTGTTATCGTTGGGATGGGACATAAACCCGGCACAAACTGGGACCTACGACTTATTATTACTGAGATATGGTGCGGATCGGTGCGGGCATCTCGGGTCACCTTCTGCACTCTTCTTAACATTCCTACGGACATTATCACCTGCGTGACTGAGAGTGCGATACAGATTCGAACCTAACATTATCATTTGTTTTTATTGCATTTTTGCTTTCAGCACAAACATAACATAGGTGTTTACTGACAAATTTAAAAACACCATTAATTCTCCTGCCACGGTTTCGAGCTGGCGAATATTTTTTTTAACCCAAAAAAAATAACGATCAGAATGATTTCAGAATATTTCCTTTTTATTATGATAGGTAACACAAGCTTTGGTAATTTTACATACGAATTCACTGAAATATAATCACTTGGTACTTGATAATTTTCCAATAAATAATTGATATTCCAAAATGCGATGGCAGTCATTGCACCATACTTTATTGTAATTAGCTTCAAGATAATCTTGAGATATACAAGTGATTTCTTGAAACATTATCGATACGCGTCTACACCAGCTGTCCATCGCGTGATTGTATCTAGCGTAATTTGTAGCCCATGGACCCATCAAAACATTTGGTTATCGGATGGTCGATTGAGATGTTTATCACGTCGTGTAATGAATCGGATTGCGTTTGATGCTGTGTGGCATCTCCGCAGGCAGCTGAGTACTAACAGACAGAGCTACGTTGACGAATAACCAACATATTATCAAACATATTCAGAAAACTTATACTCAGGTAAGATTCAGCTTCAACACTGTGTCTGTCGTATTGAGATGAATCGATCTCGGACGGACAGCATCTACTATCAATTACATGCACGATATATTTTTGTCATTATCAAAGGCCAATTTTGTCATTATTGTGACAGAAATAGACCAAATTCTCACATTGCGGCAGATTATACAGAAGACACCAATTCCTGAATCAGCCCCTGTGCTTTACGTTTGTGGATTATGAAAACGCTTTTGACTCTCTTGAGACCTGGGCAGTTCTACAACCCTTGCAGCGATACCAGGTTAACTGGCGGTATACCGAAGTGCTGAGATGCTTAGACGATGAAGCCACCATGTCAGTCCAAGTCCAGAACCAGCAGTCTAAACCTATCCAGTTGCGTCGCGGAGTGAGCCAAGGAGATATTATACTCCCAAATTGATCACAACCCCACTGGAATATATATTTAAGACGCTGAGTTGGAATGGACAGGGCATCAACATAAACGAGGACTACATCTCACACGGTTTGCTGATGACATCGTCATAGTAGGCGAATCGCTGCAGGATCTGCAAAGAATGCTGAACAGCTTAGCTGATGCTTTTCGTTGAACCGGTCCGGGTATGAACATCGAAAAAATTCAATTATGAATAATGATCGTATTACCCTAGAATCGATTACTGTCGCCGGGATTCCTCTTGAAGTTGTACAAGAGTATGTCTACCTCGGGTAGACTCTACGTTTAGGAAGAAACAACTACGAAAAAGACCGCCTCTGTGGTCTAGGGGATCAACCCACCGATTTCAGATCCAGAGGTCTCGTGTTTGAACCTCAGGAGAAGCAATATTGTGCTTGGTTTGGTTGGTGGTAAGATTTTGTTTAAGTTTGCCTGGCTAGCAACCACAATCTTACCTAATTCTGTCGCCATAATAACAATTAATTTTTTTTTTGCTTTATGACATTTAGAGGTAAGATAGCCAGTTCCTCAGTTGTTGAGGATTCCGGATGAATTCCGCCTCCACTTTCGGCCTTATCTCAACTTGTAACCAAGTGAGATGAAGGTCAAACGCCTCCCCTAAAAAAAAAATTGTTAAACTGGAAAGTCCAGCAGGGCAGCATTTGGGAAACTTCGTCAGGTCTTCTCTTCGTCCATCCGCAGTGCCTGAAGACTAAAGTCTTCAACCAGTGCGTTCTACCTGTGATGACCTACACTGCCCAAACGTGGACACTCACAAAAGGGCTAGTCTACAAATTTTGTGTTGTAAGCTAAAATCACTGATTCTCTTAATGATAAAATCAGGAATGAGATTATCAGACAGAGAACCAAGATGGTCGACACGTCTAGGCAAGCGTAGAGTAGGACGTCCTCCGGCTAGATGGAGCGACGACCTCCGCACAGTGGCGGGCAGGGAGTGGATGAGAAAGGCCAAAAGGCCTCACTGGTGCACCTTGGGAGAGAGCTACGTCCAGCAGTGGACTGTGATAGGTTGTTAATGATGATGATGATGATGATGATATTGTGCTCCTAAAACCAAATCCAAAGCTAGCCAGAGAGCTAAGGCATTAATAATTATTATTCGATTATTTCTCACTGTATAAAGTATTACCTAACCCTTTAGGTCATCAACATTTCTCATTATTTTTAAGACCTAACTCGAAAACTGATAAAATTGCCTTGTGAATTAATGTGACACAGGAAGCTAGTAGTTAGTTTTTGCTAGTATTTTGTACCCCCCTAACATCATCGATCCCTTGAAGTTATCCGACCAAAAAGTTGTTCGCACGAAAAAGTTTTTTTAAGGGTAACAAAAAAGTTATTTGTCATTTTTCAACATATTTCTTCATCTTCGCTAGTTTAAAAAAAAAAAAAAACTGATCGACAAAAACCGAAAAAAAAATCATGTTGTTATCAAACCTTCTTACAACATTTCACGAGAATCGGTTGAGAAATGCAACCTGTAGTGGAGAACGGACAGACAATCGAAAGCATTTTTGCCCAAGCTGATACGGAGACGCTTCGCGCTCGCTCGGTCAGTTAGGTTCAATGTTTAATTTAGATTAGGGCATGGAAATATTTATAAAGAAAACAGAAATAAATATTCTGCTTGGTAGCTAATTTACAAGTCAGCAACCTCGCTTTACGGAAATCTCCCAAACTAAACTAGCTCTCTAACAAGACTCCTCAGCCAACAATGATCATGAGAGAATAAAAAAATGTTTACCCATTGCGCTAAGACGGGACCCTTCAAGTCTCAGACACGTCGTTCAACTGTTGTGTTTACCTTCTGTCGCTACTCAAACATTGAACTAGGAAACCTACTACCATTCACATGAGACCGGGCTCGGTAGAAGCTGGGCCATGCCTCATTGAGGAAGCATGGCTTTGTACAAAGATATTCAAAGGTTATAAACGGTTTTTCGTGTTTTGAGTGTGGTTTATACCTACCTACTTACATGCCGCGAACGAAAACATGCTACAACAGAAGAAGTAAGACTCGATATTATACTAAGTTACACATATACTCCTACTGCTCATTTGTTTAGATATTATATGTTTATCATATATTCAAAAATATTTGGTGGTGAATAAAAAAAAGAAGATTGGGTATTAATCACTTTCATGTACTTATTTAGCATACTGTTACGGCAAGTAATTAAATGTAATTCGTTAAATAATATTTTGTCAGCAAAATAACATCAGTAGGTTTCTTTTGCACCCAGGAACTTCTTGCTTTTGGGATTCAAATTATCGTAGTACATTATTGTCTGTTTAATTCACTTTGTTTGCTGACAAAATACATTTTGGGACTGACCAAAACCTATTGAATTAATTTTGATACAGATGCCCCGGAAATACGTAAAACTGCATACGAACCAGCATGGTCTTAGAATATCGCTATACATGAAATAGACAGCGAACGATACTCAGGAGCACAGTACCTACTATTCCTACGTATCGTAAGACGGTTTACCAAACTGAATTGAAATGCCAAATCAAGTACCTATTCGATACGGAAGAGGCGCTTTATAAGTTTTCTTTCCGATTGTCTACTGTTCTCGCTAGCGAGTGAGAGTTAAGTATTTAAAAAGTCGAGCGATAACTATGAACCTACCTATTACATTTATTACATTTATAACCTATCTATTGCATTTCCATCCATAATTTTCCATCCAATAGAGGCAAGAAATGTTCAATTACAAAGCAGAAAGTATCGTCAAACAACATGCCTTAGCAAATTTAAGTCACAGCAAACTAAGCAATTACTTACCTACTTGTGAAAATACCTCAAACGAGTTCTGGCTGAGTCGTTGAGTCCACAACTCACGTACGACTGTTTGCGTTGGTGCACACCTCACGACGTACAGCGCGCTGGACCCGCGAACTGCCGACCTCTTCCTATTGGGTCACCGGAGAGTGCTGAGGTAGCTATTACCCATCATCATATAATCAGCATGTGCAAGGAGAGTAGTAGTGGTATTCCGATCTCGGCCTACCCCTCTGAAAGCAGACGTGAGTCTATGTATGTATCATGATACATACAGAGACTCACGCAGTGGGTCTGCTGGGGGTGTTCCATCGACAATAAAGTTCATGGGTAACCGCATCCTCCTTGTGTATCAACGATGTGTATTTACTGCGACTACAAATTCGCCTGCCAACTGTGGACAATAACCATCCAGCTTTTGGAAAGGTTTTGTCCAACAGAAGTAGTTTGTAGGCTGTTATGAAGATGATACCGGTAGGTATATGTGCCTGCTGAGATACCAATGGTGTGCCTCGTCTAGACTCAGACTTGACACTGGCTGTACTGGCTTGAGAACATCCAAATTTAGCAATCCCTCTATCAGATAAGTTAAGATGGCAATAATGTAAATTAAAGTAGCGAGCCGGATTGAGAGGGTTGCGTGCGCGCAGATCGCCAAGTAATTAAACAGTCATCCATCCTGCCGTCGGCATTTCGAAATAACGATACATTTACAAGTACTTACGTTAAGTAAGAAAGGCTTGTTTTATGTCTTTAATTGATAAGTTAAAGGGGGTTTACAACTTATTTTTAGCGGACTTGCAAGACGATGGTTTCAATTTTGTGAGAAATGTTTATTTACTACATTTCTCTCGAAATTTTGTTCTGAACTCCAAGTTTGTCTGGAAAAATAAACAGCTGAACGAGCTGCGAATTACATATATAGTTGGACTTAGTATATTAATAAACTGACATTTAATTAGTAGGTACTATGTAGCTTACAACATTCGAGCCTTTAAACTGGTTCACTATAGGCAAATATAATTAAAATTGATCGAGTGTTCCTTGGTTATTTTGATATACTTATTTGAAACTAAACTTTTATTTATTTTTTATGTGTAGACTTTTGATTCATTTTTATTGAAGCCAAGATATTTTCTCATAATATGAACCAATTGTTAAGCAACAAGCTTCACAGCTCAGTTGGAAGTATCTCTGCCTTCTAGAGCTTTAGGTTGTGGGTTCGATTTCCAACCAGTATAAGCATTTATGTGATAAATATTGATGTTTGTTCTGTGTTTGTGTCTTGTATTATATGTATTTACAAAAAAAAAAGTGTAATTGTAAGATTTTAGTAATCTAGTTCACTTATTATAAGCTTTGCTTTGGTTTTGGACTAGATGGCGCTGTGTGGAATTATTGTCCTGTAATGTTTTATGTGATGTTTGTGTACTTTTCAGCAAAACCATTTTTTTTCTTGTTAAAGATTTAACATATAGTATTGTAAATTGAATTGATGAAAAACACACTCCAAACGAATAAAATAGAAGCAACAGCCTGCCATCTCCAAGGTTAATATATGACTTGTGATTGCAGTAACGAAGTCATGCGCGGTCGTGTCCAATGTTCAATATTGGTCGATTTTGTCTCAATAATTCCAGTTGTGTCACGCGAGCTCACCAATTAGGTGCGCGGGCGCCGGTTCCGACTGCACAATAAATCAATAATTAAACCGTCCATCTGCCACTTGCCGGCAAATGCTGATTTATTGGCACTCACTGGACACGCTCCGATGTCCAACGTTGCTGACAAATTACGAGTATATCTACAAAATGCTTTGCTATGAATTCATACAGGATGCTTTCAAATCGGAGGAGCAAGAACGTACCCTCATAGAAGAAGACAATATTGTTTCCTACGGCATACACTATGTCCATGCAACATTTCAGTAAGTACTTCCATTGAAACGTTTTATTGTGAAGAGGTTACGTTTATGGAGGATGGATGATTGATACTGCCAATAAAGTACAGATCGCTTTCTATTATACTACATCTGGCTATATACTGTATCGTGGTAATCCTTAAAAGAGATGCTTTGAATAAATATGAAAAATTATACGTATAAATATATGAAAAAAATATTCACAGACTTATTAAATAAAACGTACAATTAAACTAACTATGTCAAAGGAAGCAGTCAGATTACCTAAGGACCTTTACAAGCAGCCTATAGGTAACTTAACTCTTCCAGACCAGTATCAGACGGAAGCGATATAATATCCTATTTATTTTGCATGCCTACACCAAACACATTATTAATTATTAAATTTGAGCAGTTCATTTAGAACGGATAGTGCAACTTCTATGAACATAAATAGGAAAGATCAAAATTATCATAATAAATACCGCGTGCCCAAGTTTAAGCGGAATCATATCAAACCATAATGTCCCCAATTCCGATGGAGCACGATAAGGCTCACGGCCAAGTGTGAGACGCGACTGACATTTCGGAACCATTCAGACATTGTATGGTATGAGTAGGTTGCTGGATGCTTGCCCAACTAATCTGAGAACTGCCCGACATCGAGACATGCTATCCTTAGGAACGGATGGCATAGCCGCAATGATTTTGCTTCATATGTCATTGTATCAGTTATCAAAATGTTTAACGTTCAAATGAAAGTAGGTTCTTTATTAAACTTTCGAATATTAGGTCGCACGTTATGTTCTTACAATATTCAGACATCTTCTGGCTGACTTTTAGATATTTTTCTTCTCAGCAAATACCCACTGCTGGACAGAATCGCTCACTGCTGGACAGAATCGCTTGGCTGGCGTATTGGTGATTGCAGTAAAAGTACCTATTAAATAATTAATTTCAGAATCAAGCTGCTGTGCTGCTCTTGTGTAGTGAAAATCGTAGTGTATTCAGTAGTATTCAAGTATCACTAACATGATTTCTTTTTAAACAAAATAGGTACACAATGTACGAGAAATTATTGTCAGTTTAAAATATGGAAGTGTAAACTCTCAAGCTTTTTATTTTGCACCTCCAGACAGATTCCCATGGCACACTGACCCGAGTCCACCACAAACAGAAGCCAACGCTAATTCCCGCAATCGAAAGAGAACCCGCTAATACCTTTACAATCCCACTAGCATGTTTACCCTCCATTTTGTTAATGTAAGCAGTACAAAGTGAGAGATTAAGAATGATTTGTTCTGTCTGTTAACATTGTTTGTTAACGTCTTCGGATTTGGATATGAACTGGGTGAGTTTCACACACATTCTTGCAGCTGTTTGCTGAAGATGTTAGACAGGACGTGCAACTGTCGTGACAAACTTATGCAAGGATCCTGCTTCTCTTTTATATCTGTTTCCATTAGAATACCTTACTATATGATTCGATTATTTTGATGAAAAATAAACAAATTAAAATAAATAACATAAATTCATATATAATTTGTTATCACAGATCGTTTGACCGAAGAAAAACAAGTGACAGTCTAAGATGGAGCACGCTTGTTTATAAGAAACTTTTTCACTCTGGACAAGATTGTACAGGAGGTGTCACCAATAATGCAAACTTTCGTGAAGCTTAAATTAGTTATTGATATATAAAACTTACCTACACGGAATTATGCAATGTTTGCTAGCTGGCTGCAATCCTACGTTTCGCGATCAAGTACGATGTTCTATGTGTAATGTGAATTAATAATGGTTTACTCTTGTAATTTCTCGGCATGCCTTCTCAAGTAAACTTAAAAATATACAGATATCTCCTCAACGTCGGGCTTCTATTCATAGGAGCTGTAAACAACAACTTGAGCTGTGACTAGCAGTCAGCTCACGAGGACTCTTGACAGATGCCTGTGAGTGGACACTAATAAAGTAAATTAGAGATGGACCATCTTACAAACTTGTAATCGTTGAATCGTACGTATAAGTAGGCAGCTGTAGGTGTCTGCATAAGGACCATGTCTAGATGGAGACAATGTAGGAAACATTTGATTCCCTCTCACTATCACATAAATTTTAAATCGATTATTATGGAAAACTCAGAAATATAAAACAATGATTGATACAAGATGTTCAGAATTTAGTTGATCCAGTTTTGTTCCCGTCCTCCATCTACCAACTTTTAGCAGGAAGCGCTTTGAAAGCCTTCCTTTTTGGTGATACTAGCAGATTCAAATTCGAAATACATTGACATAAAGTCGATAGTAGGGCTCAAGTGGTGAAAGTTTATACTGAATCGGTATATACGTGTAATATGTGCCAGCTGATTTTGGATGAAGCATACAAAACGATTTTTAAAAGTTATTTGATAGAGAGATTTTCGTTTTATAAGGTGTAATACAATAACACATTACAAAGTTTAATAATAAACATCAAAATAAAGAATATAATAATATATTTATAAAATGATATAATAATAAGGCTTACAATAACATTCTGAGCGATCGACAGGTAGTGAGTGTGGTGACGTCATTGGTCCAGTGACAGCTCCCAGTCAGCAGTCGAGTGTTGTCGAACACATTGAAGGCAACGTGTTAATTCGTAGACACTTGGCTCTTACGGACGACTGTGGGAACGTTTTTGGGTGCCTTTGTCAGAAGTGGCTGCCCGTAACGAGCAAACACGGTGGAGTAACGCATCCGCGTTAAGTAGGAGTGTGCTCGGTCACAAGAAGTTTTACTTCGAAGATCATCTGAAGCCTTCAAATATTATTGTTATTGAAAGGCATGCCAAAGTTCTACACTTTTTTATAAAAGAGGTTCTGAAAATTGTCTTTCATTCATTAGACCTCGTTAACTCTTAGCGTCAACAAATAATACATTATAAGAACACAAAAATACCGATTGGAAAACCAATGGGCTGTTCAGGTCTATTTTTCTTCGATCTTTAGAGCTCCATCAGAGGGTTAACAAACTCACATTTCAAACGAAACAAACCCTTGCTTGCCTCTTATGAACTGCTAAGCTGCATGAGTGACGCCTCACATACTTGACCATGGACTCATCTGCTGGAACTAGTGTACTACGCCCCACTGAAGAGATCGCAATTCAGCAAGTGCTCATATTTTGAACTCCTTATCGGTTCTGCATTAATATTCACTGTCGCAGAAGTGCATGAACTTTGAAATTTACATAAAACTGTTCTTCTACAAATCATCCTCTGCATCATAAACACTTTGGATAGAGTCCTCAGAAGTCATTGACAGCATGAAAAGACTGCTTAGTCATTGTTTACGTTATGACAAAACATGCAAGCCTTGGCCCAATTTTAGGACATCATACTAAAATACTTCAACTCAGGGGTTATAGTTATAACATCTAAATCATCTAAAAAAATATCATATTTAACTAGTAGACATATTTTTAACTACAACAAAGTAAAAAAAAAACAGTAAATACAAATGAATACAGTAAAAGGTATCGACTTACCTTTGCTCAATTAATATTTGCTCAACTTACTACGTAAAATCGACCACCAGTTCATCAAACTACTGACAATGATATTGCTTTGTATCACAATGCTACACTATTTGTCAATGCGAATTCATTATTTGAATGACTAGTAGTTCGCCCCGAACTGCACCCTTATTCTGTATGACCAATCCTGTCTTAACGCGCCCAGTATACGTTATGTCAATACGATTATTCCATGCAGATATCGTAACGAGGGCACGTTAAGACAAGATTGGTCATACAGAATAAGGGCTCTGAGATCTCGTAATGTCTGGTTGGTGACGGAGATTATTTCTCAAATAGAACGTAATTAACAAACGATAAAAGTGTGCTTTTTTTACAACTTTCTTACACTTAAAAGCAATTTTTCTCGAACTCTCCTTATTCACCTGAGTGTTTGAGGCTCTCTCTTGTTGCTAACGTAATATAATATCCTTTCTAACATGAAACAAAGGTTGATGTCGTTTTGAAAAGTGCTCGGAATCTTTTAAATTGCCTTAGTAGTCGTGGTTTAAAACCTATCCCTCCAGCTCACGAATGTCGTAAAGCCAACCAAAAAGTAGCATCTTTTTTCTTTGTGTAAACAAAAAAAAATCAAAACTTGTGTAAACGTAACTGTGAGCACCAATCTGTCTGCTTAGCGTCGTGGTAATGGCCGTACCTTACAGTTATATAGAGGAAGATCTTTCAGTGGTGGACAATTAATGTACTGTTGTTATGGAATATGCGCAGTCAAAACCCCTGCATGAAACCTTAAAAGTAATTCTCGGATTTTATGGAAACCTTTCCCTATTGAGTGAATAACAATAGATAAATAGAGCAGTTTTAATGAAATTTCGAATACCCTCTGTTATTTTACAAGACCTAATGGTCATCCTTAGCCCTTATCCATTTGCCATTATTTTGCCCGCATCTTATAAACCAACTCTAAAACGGGAAAAATAAACTTATTTTGAAAACTGCAGTCTCAACCTATTTCATATATTTTCATAATATTTTTATATGATATTTCATATTATAACATATTTTCGAAAGTTCAATCCTATTGCAACCCTTAATGTAAATACAGGGGTGGTTTCAGCAAATCAAAAGAAAGTTAATTGTGAAGTCAACCCCCTTTAATAGTCAATCAATAAGCGTTTTAACCCCTTAACGCGCCCCTTTGTTACGAAAACCAACCTTAATAAAACTAAAATATATATTTTATGAATGTGCAGTCGATATTCTTTTAAATTACACCCGACAAGCCATAAATCGTCTCGTCTCACTTAACACCCTATTTTTCAAAAACTACCCTAATGTCAAAAAAATCTCGTGCCGATTGATGAGTATTAATATAAATCTCTGCATGTTCAAAATTGTGTGTTGATAGGATCAGCCATTCAAAAGATTTGGGTGAAAATTTGTATTTCTTTTCACCCCAATATCTCAAAAACTACCGCCCCCAATCCCGCCGCGACCATTAAATTTTATTTACGTAATCTGTATTCAGATTAAGTTTCATAAAAATCGGATAATTCGTTCGAGAGTTATGCCGTCTCAAACATACATACATACAGTGCTCACTCGATCGATAAGTGAAAAAAATTGGCTAGTTAAAGAGATGACCCAAAACTGGGACAGCGGGCTTAAATGGGTACAACAAGTTATCAAAACCTATTAATTATCATATTGCGTCTTCATGTAATAAAATGTCTTGCGAGTCACACTTTACATTTTTTAATACAGCCACATTCCCTGAGTGGTAAGAATTTACGACATTCAAGCTACCGAGGTGTGATTGTTGCACGTAAATAAAAATAATTCGGTCTCCTCGCTATTGTCTCGAGACGAGAAAGCTGTCTCTGGCGCCGACATCAATAAACCGCGGCTGTGATGCGCGCGCGCACGCGCCCAGGCGATCACTTACCATATTGCATCCTACCTGCCTCATTCTGGGAGATGTTGCCGCAATACAAAACCGCGATTACCGTTTTTCTTCGTAGTCATAAAAGAACATTTTGGAGACTTCTTAAGTTTATTCTTTTTATGTGTTGTGCTGCTGATTTACTTTTATTCCAAACCAAAATGTGATAGTCTGTCTTATTATTAGTTATTTAATCTTAGTTTTTGTTCAATGTTTTTTCAGCAAAAACTTGGATTTAGTTCTGATACCGATATTGCTAAGAGGTATACCCGTTGTGATGATATCCTGCGTCCATTTATAACCCTGTCATAGCACAATAAGCAAGGTGGCGATATCGCGGGACAAATGGGCGCAGGCCAAGCTCTGACCCCGATGGAGTGCTATCGGAGACACAAATCATACCGTCCTTTTAGTTATCCTACTCTTGTTGTATTCCATATTATTGGTACACGAGCAGACTTCTATCATTATTCAAAAGAGGACACTGAACATACAGAACGTTAGATGAGTATCCAACTATTTGAGGATCTTAGTCTATTATATATACCTCTTGGCAACAATTTCTCGTTTGGCAACAGCTAATATGCAAAGAATTACATTAAATAGTAATAATCGCTTTAGATCCGATTTACAATTAATTCTGCATGAGAGTAGTATCTGGGCCCCGATTCTACTAAGCCAATCGCTTCACTATGAGAATGGTATCGGCGCAGAATGACTACTAATAGGTGCCTTTTGGTATTGTAGAGGCCATTCTGTGACTATACCATGCCTCGAATTTACTAAACCAAAGAATCGAGGCAGTCCTCTTAATTACGATTGCCAATCTGTCATGCATTGCTTTATTTTGTGATCGACTAAAGCGATGGTAAGGCAGTCAAATAGAACATAGTAAAGTTTTCAGATTCAAATTTCAGAGGCCATTGGTACAAATCAAAAGAGGATATATTTGTCCACACACAGCTGGGAGGTGATCACGTAGTCGACAGGTTGTTGACGACAGCGAACCCACATAGTAACAGATACCAATATCCGTTCACGAATACATTAGACAAATTGAATTCTCAAAATTAGCATAAGTAGTGTGCAATGGTATTATAATGCGATAACGCGTTGTAAGACAATGGGCAGCTCCTCCCAACACCCACGGGGTCTGTAACTATGGCCAAGTAGGAATATGCAGTAACATACACTGACGTATTAACCTCCACCATTGAATTTCAGTAGCTGACGTACTATTTTTCATTAGCGAATGCACTATTTTAGTTACTTATATTTTGGTTAGTTCACAACCGCAGTACTCTACGAAAAAAGGCAAAACCTTTTTTTAAAGAGCGCTGTATTCGTTACATTTGGGTTGAAATACCTGGGGCTTCCAAATTATCAGGGATTCTCTCTGTCTTAGAAAATTTTCAACTTTTGAATAAACATCTCTTGAATCTGGAATCTTGAATCTTTCATGACTAATGAAACAATGCGTAAGATTTTTATATCTTAAATTCTATTCTATACCAGTGAAAGGTTTATTATAATATTTATTTATTATTTATAATATTTTCTTAGTGCAACCCGTGTATACCTACTACAAGGACTAGCTAGCTACCCTAGACTAACACCTAAAAAATTATAAATACCTTAGAACCTCTGGATTAAGCTGTATGTTGATTGTTAGATAGTCTGTAAGCTATATGTTTAGATTTAGTTGGTGTTAGTATACCTACTTGCTGTACTGTACTGTACCTACTTGTTATGTCTATATCTACCCACCAGCGCAGGCGCATTACTAATCGCTCTAATCACTCTCGATCAAGGCTGATTCATCTGAACTTATCCTTCACTTAATTACCAATATAAACAGTTAACGCCGACCTGGCCTTTTATGGTGAGGTGTCTATTCATATATAATAACCTGTTTTTAACCTAAGACTTAATTTTGTTAAATAATTACATTAAATATTCCTTCCGCGATCACCTTTTAAGGGTAAATACGTAAAAATTAGCAAAAATAATTATTTATAAAATTATAACATCAAACAACTTTCTTAAAACAATATTTAAAAACCAAAATTCTTAAACGAGGAAAAACCTTACAAACCAATCGAGATGAAATGTTATTTTGAATGTTTGTGTTTTTATGGAAAATAATGATAAAAAGGCGCGGCTGGTGATGATGTTTGCCATCAATGATCACTCCCAGTGACTCCCTATCAAACAAATCCTCAGTGAGAAGTTAGTGCGGAGACCACGCCACGAAAGCGGACAGAGATTGAAGGCAAACAACTAATGATTTTCTTCCATTTGCTTTGCTTGTTGACGGGAAATATTGTGTAAAAGTCGACGCTAACTCGACCGCGACCACATAGGGAGTTGAGTTGATTCGCCGCCACTCACTAATTGAGAACAGTGACGCTAAACAAATAACTCAGAGGAGAAACGTACCTACATCTATGACCCTTATATATACTCCAGGGCGAAATAGCTGTTGGACTACAGACGCTCTCAACAATTTATTTAATAAGACGGATGCGCTCGTCTCGTATCTCAGTAACTTAGTAGATTTTTTTTCCACGTAAGCTTGACAAACGCACCAAAAGCTTTAATATTTAACAAAAACTATCAGAACCAAAGTTACAATTATTACGGGACTTATGGATCTATTTAAAGAAAGCTTTCCTTTCATAAAAGTGAAGTGTGAACTTCAATCATTTAGAGCCATCAATTGTAGCAGTTCTGTCGTAAAAATGACGAAAGCGATTATCTTAACCCACTCAACAAATGAACGGTTAGGTAACCTCTGGCGCCAGGCAGAGGGCATAGGGCTGCCACCTCAAATAAATCATGTATTTATATATTCCACTTATCAAGTTTGTTACACCAGCTGCTGCTGTGGCTGAATACCTACCTGAGAAGTATTCGGGACCAATTTCTGTGAAAGAAGTATAAATAAATTGAACTGCAATTATCACTTGCAGGTGAGGTAGGTAGGTAGCTTCTACACTGCTTAGATCCGAATACCGTTATTTATGTGCTGTTGGCACAATTGTATCACATTCCCTATAATTTATGTAAGCAGTATAATTTTGTGATTCAGCCGGGATCTCAAAAGGCGCAATTTTGGGATCGAGACCTTGGGTCCGTGGGGAGCCGGTGCAATCGCGGGGTTTCAAAAATCGAAAACGAAACCTAAGCTTTTATTTAGGCCAGCGAATCAGCATAGCTATTAGTGTAGTAATGCAGCCAGTGTTTTGGGCACGCTTCCGTCTGGTAGGTACTTCTCAGGAACGCTGAACATAGTTAGAACATAGTGTAACATAGCATATATTATTTTGATTTGTTTGTGATATAATATATATCTAGTTTAAATTGTATAGGTATTATTTCATCATTCAGTGAATGGGTGGCTGGATTTAAGATTTCTATACCGTGTTTGGCAGCCCTAAGCGTCTTCGTAACACTTCTCGATTTTCGTTGATTGCGAAAATGCGCACGCGCCGATGGCGGGGTGCGAGGTGCGGTGTGCGGGGTATGGGGTGCGGGGTGCGGGGTAGGAGGCGCCACCAGTGACCCCGCCCCGCTCTTTGTTTACGTCACGCCCCCGCTCATTATTGCAATTATTTTACCACATCTCGATAACGATTATGCAAGTCTAAGTAAAAACTGGGTCTTTGTCAACGCCCTTGTCGTGTCGTTTATCATGAAACGAGGAGCGATATACCTAACGATTGATGCTTGTTCGTAAGCCACACAGATATCTTTCAATATCAAACTATAAGCCACTGCTACCACCGTCGCCCAGCGAGAAGATTTTGAATATACTCAATATTGGCAACAAAATGGCTTTATAGAGATACCTACTACAAACATACAATCAGCCATCATTTTTGGTAAGGTAATGTCATAGCAAGCTTGCGGCAACATCACTGGAATCAATTCAATTCTGACTTGACAGCATTCTCATTCACTGTAGCTAGCGAGGAGATGGTCCTCTACCTTGCATCTCTACCAGGACTTCTCCTTAAGAATCTAGTTCAAAGGTGAAGTGACGATTCAATTTGAGTTTTTAAAAGAAAAAGCCTATTTCATTCAAGCATCATATCACCATCATATTTTGTCATTATCAACTTCCATAGTCCACTCGATGAGTATAGTAGTCCTACCCAAATCGACCACACTTATAACGATTCAAGCTTCAGCATTCGGGAATAGATAGGTAAAATGTTATTTAAAACTACCTAAACGTTAAATGGATCATCAAAAAATTAACCAGCCCGAGTTTCTTGCCTTTCTCCTTGTGTGCCGGTCGCGATTCCGAACAGGCGGTAGATTTTGACGGTTTAAAATTATCCTAAAAAATCTTTTGAATAAAAAAAAAAAACTTTTGACTTCTGAAAAACGAACTCAGCTCAAGAAACTTTAAATAGTGCCGTAAAGTACAAGCTAGCTCAGCAAACCGGAGAGATCCAGTCACGCGGGGATCGGAACAATCAAAATGCTTACGAACTATTCAATTCCATTGAACATCTGAAAGATGCACTCGGCATTGAGGTCAGTCCAAATAAGGCTACAATATCATTTGCAGAGAAAACGTAACCCATATGCGTAATAGCTCATTGAGAGTCACACATTGTGCGGAGATGGCTTCACAAGTGGTGTGGGCGCCGGCCGTGCATCACTCCGAGTGACTTGAGGACGTCTGCAGTAGGTAGGTAGGTAGGTACCTACACACTCACACTTCATTTGGTTTTACTTACGATAACCCACAGTACATTAATTTATATTTATTTATGAATTAATTTATATATATTTCCATTGAATTGGCGCTCAGTATGCCATTGTTTTTTATACTTTTGCAACTGTCTTAGAAAACTGAATCCAGACCACCATCTACTTATGGTTCTACTAACCTTCACACAGAAGCATTAAAATATAAGATGTTCATTTCTCTACAAATGTTTTTCGTAGAAGACATAGGCACTCGGATCTCAATCGGGATTGTCTATTTGCAGGTATCATCACTCTTTTCAAAATGTCCCGTATCCTAACGCACGACTTATAAACCTACCATTAGTTGTAGGTATGTACGAGTATGTTACGACATCATGATCCACGCCAGCACAGTAGCAGAACTTAGTATGTTAATGTGCGCCGGCGCCGCGGTCTCTAGGTCAACTTAAGAGGTTTTATTGGCACCAAATATATTTGATTTTGGTATTATAAAGACGGCTGGCGCCATCAAAATCCATCGATGCTATAAAATGCATAAATAAAGAGGTTTAGATAACTTTTCAATGTTGAAATTGAAGATTGACACGAAATATTTGTCGATAAAGTCTGGACTTTGTGTATCAAACAATTATACATAGGCTTAGCTTATTTTAGACCAGAAGTTTTAACTCTTTAAGGTTAACGTTGATTATACATATACTCTCTATTAAGCATAGTCTGAACAAATTTGTGTTGATTTAAATGAAGCACGACGTAATTTAGAGCCATCAATTACTTTTTTGGGTGGCATTGTTGCATTGTACAAGTCTCTTATACTGTACCACGGGGAAGCAATTGGCCTTTCTCTCAACTGAAGTCACGTTATGATAAAAGGCCTTTTTTTTATATAGTGGTTTTATTAAAAGGTTAAAAATAATTATAAATTTCTACAATAAATTCAAGTACTTACCTATATAGTACCTTTTATTTTTGGAATTTGAGCGGGTATAATTGGAACTTCTCTAAGACTATTAATTCGGGCTGAATTGGGGAATCCTGGATCTTTAATTGGATAAATTAATTTAATTTTACTTACCTATATAGTACCTATGTACTATATAGGTAAGTACTTGAAATTTATAATTATTTTTAATCTTTTAATAAAACCACTATTTAAAAAAAAGGCCTTTTATCATAACGTGACTTCAGTTGAGAGAAAGGCCAATTGCTTCCCCGTGGTACAGTATAAGAGACTATAACTAGACTAGGGTCTAGGCTATTTTAAGGAGCCTTAACAATATGTGGAAAGCGAAGCATATATGTGGCGATATTAGCTTATATATAACATTTATACTCATTACTCGAGTACGATATGAACAGTGATACAAAATCAAGTTTAATTATAAAGCAGATGACTTTGATCCATGTGATATGCGTGATTCAAAATGTTAAACAAGATTGTTCGAAAACCTTACGTTTTTTATTGGCTATATTTATTTAGTAAATAAATAAATAAAAATCCGCTAACAGACCGCGCATAAACTAGGAAGTGGATGGAACTATCGCTTCGGCTGTCGGGCCTCGGGTCAATCCGTGGGCGGGAAGCGGAAAGCGGCAAGAGACGCCGGCGCCTCTCGCTTGCTGCGGACCGCGAGACTCGCACGCTGCTTGCTGCATGACCGTTTAACATTTATACGAATAGTTGCACATTTGTGCTACTTTGAGCATTATGAAACAGGCAAAATACCTTCGCATTCATATTAATTTTTTTACGTGTAGGCTACAGCACCTTTATTGACAAAATTGGTGCCTGGCGGGTTAACTACTCAGGGCAGTGCCCGAGACTGACAGTGGAACCATCGATAACATTTAACCAGGTGATTCGAAGGCAAACAATCCATAAAGTACCATTCTACAACCCCGTGCCCTACACGGTAATCGAACCTAGGACATCCTGGTTGTAAGACTCAAATCCGGCCATTGGCCGTTCATATTGCATTCTGACAACATTAAAACGAACATTATACAGCGTTTTGAATGTTGCACAACGCTACTATTTTTGGACTGATGTATCAATAAGCGTTATTTTGGACATGTTAAGTAGCCTGTATTAGACTTGCAGATGACTATGGACACTACTTTCATAATTTGTTGACTTTGGATCAACAAAGAGATCTTCCATAATCAAGGATTGTAACGTGACATGGCAAGCTTCGTTACATACGGTTGCACACGGTTGTTCGGTCAGTTATCTATCAAATTAGCTAGTTACGTTAAAGTCATGGGCTGCAGTATAATCTCCGTTCACAAGAAACATATGATAATTTTATTCCATGAATTTTATTGACCTTTATACGGGACCTCCTAATTAGTCTATAAAATGATTAACCGAAATTCGATACAGGTAATTAAAGACGAAATAGAAACATGGTCGGGCACACATTTGATCACCAAATCAATTATGATTTGGAGATTAGGCTCAGTCCACCGACTGCTTAGTTTGCATAAATACGTAATAATACCTCGGCCATGTATAACTGTACCTAATATAATATATCTTATGTTTATATAAGTACTAGACCACTGATGATATGGAAATAGAAAAGTTGCGATGACGTCTCTTTCGAGCGCGGCGCACACATGCACGACACACATTCTTACACGAAACTTCCACTGAGATCTGGTCACTTCCACCAGGGATAAAGCTAAAATTACAGATACTTTTTAGAGAAAATAATAGTTATTTTTTTGTATGATGTGGAAGCCTTTGGCCTTCATCTCATCTGGTTACGAGTTGAGTTAAGGCCGAAGGTGGAGGCGCACTTCACCTAGAATCCTCAACAAACCGAGGAACTATCTTACCTCTAAATGCCGGAACACAACAATTTTAGAATTGTTGGTATGGCGACAGAATTAGGTAAGATGGTGGTTAGCGGACCCAAATAAAGTCCTACCACCAACCACATGTAAATATATTTGGATACAAGTAGTATTCAAACGATTTTTTTCATACCTAGTCAGCTATATATCGATAAAATGATTCCTGAACGAAGTTTACTCTGAGTTGACAGCGAGAAGACGTCAAAAAATGATGACACGATAGTACAGCGTACAGTACTCAGCAGAGCTGAGTACATACTCTTATTTATTACAGAGCTAAGCTCGACTTCGGAACGAGTGGAACTGAGAATTGAAACCATTGGTTCGTAATCGAACAAATATCATAAACATTTATTTAGCCAACACAAGTACAAAAAAACACAACATTAAGAGCAAGAAGGTTTAATTGACAGTTTAAGTAGTCCGTTCCCAATATCGAATCAAATCAAATATACCTATGTGAATGTAGTTTGGGATAGATGGGACGGACCTCCTAATACTCTAGACGACGGCATTGCGGACATACAAGATACCCTGGACGATGGCATTGCAGACTTACGTGATACCCTGGACGACGGCATTGCAGACTTACGTGATACCCTGGACGACGGCATTTCAGACTTACGTGATACCCTGGACGATGGCATTGCAGACTTACGTGATACCCTGGACGACGGCATTGCGGACTTACCTACGTGATTCCCTGGACGACGGCATTGCGGACTTACCTACGTGATACCCTGGACGACGGCATTGCGGACTTACCTACGTGATACCCTGGACGACGGCATTGCGGACTTACCTACGTGATTCCCTGGACGACGGCATTGCGGACTTACCTACGTGATTCCCTGGACGACGGCATTGCGGACTTACCTACGTGATTCCCTGGACGACGGCATTGCGGACTTACCTACGTGATTCCCTGGACGACGGCATTGCGGACTTACCTACGTGATACCCTGGACGACGGCATTGCGGACTTACCTACGTGATTCCCTGGACGACGGCATTGCGGACTTACCTACGTGATTCCCTGGACGACGGCATTGCGGACTTACCTACGTGATTCCCTGGACGACGGCATTGCGGACTTACCTACGTGATACCCTGGACGACGGCATTGCGGACATACAAGATACCCTGGACGATGGCATTGCAGACTTACGTGATACCCTGAACGACGGCATTGCAGACTTACCTACGTGATACCCTGAACGACGGCATTGCGGACTTACCTACGTGATACCCTGGACGACGGCATTGCGGACTTACCTACGTGATTCCCTGGACGACGGCATTGCGGACTTACCTACGTGATACCCTGGACGACGGCATTGCGGACTTACCTACGTGATACCCTGGACGACGGCATTGCGGACTTACCTACGTGATACCCTGGACGATGGCATTGCAGACTTACGTGATACCCTGAACGACGGCATTGCAGACTTACGTGATACCCTGAACGACGGCATTGCAGACTTACCTACGTGATTCCCTGGACGACGGCATTGCGGACTTACAAGATACCCTGGACGATGGCATTGCAGACTTACGTGATACCCTGAACGACGGCATTGCAGACTTACCTACGTGATTCCCTGGACGACGGCATTGCGGACATACAAGATACCCTGGACGATGGCATTGCGGACTTACGTGATACCCTGGACGACGGCATTGCGGACTTACCTACGTGATTCCCTGGACGACGGCATTGCGGACTTACCTACGTGATTCCCTGGACGACGGCATTGCGGACTTACCTACGTGATTCCCTGGACGACGGCATTGCGGACTTACCTACGTGATTCCCTGGACGACGGCATTGCGGACTTACCTACGTGATTCCCTGGACGACGGCATTGCGGACTTACCTACGTGATTCCCTGGACGACGGCATTGCGGACTTACCTACGTGATTCCCTGGACGACGGCATTGCGGACATACAAGATACCCTGGACGATGGCATTGCGGACTTACGTGATACCCTGGACGACTGCATTGCGGACTTACCTACGTGATTCCCTGGACGACGGCATTGCGGACTTACCTACGTAATTCCCTGGACGACGGCATTGCGGACTTACCTACGTGATTCCCTGGACGACGGCATTGCGGACATACAAGATACCCTGGACGATGGCATTGCGGACTTACGTGATACCCTGGACGACGGCATTGCGGACTTACCTACGTGATTCCCTGGACGACGGCATTGCGGACATAAGAGATACCCTGGACGATGGCATTGCGGACTTACGTGATACCCTGGACGACGGCATTGCGTAGGGCGATGGCTGTTAGGTGTAATATGTTGGCCCGTCGTTTTGCTAGATGCACTGATGTAGTCAAAATTGCTCTCTTTAAAGCATACTGCCAGTCGTTTTATACCTGCACTCTATGGGTCAACAACACAAAGGTAGCAGTCAAAGCCCTTCGCGTACAATATAACAACGCATTCCGGGCATTGTTGGGGCTGCCGTGGCGCTGTAGTGCATCGGGCATGTTTGCTGATGCTCGGATTGATGGGTTTCCTGCCATCCTCAGAAAACGAGCAGCATCGATGCTAAGCCGTGTCCGCGGCAGTAACAATGGCATCCTGCGAGTTATAGCGGGTCGCGTGGACTGTCCTTTTCTAATGCATATGTGTCGGCTACACATCACTTAGGTACCTCGTGCGAAAAATGCTAAAATTGTGAGCTTTATTATTATTATTGTTATTATTATTATTATTATTTTGTTTCAATTATAATTTGATAAACTTATTTTCCAATTTCGATGACATTTTATGTAATCTATGTTTGTTCGTATTTCTAATATTATTGTATAATTTATATTTATTTTGGTAATTGTATTGTAATTTTGTTTTAAATATATTGTAATTTGTAACTATGGACTCTGTCTGAAATAAATTATTTTTATTTTTATTTTTATTGCGGACTTACCTACGTGATTCCCTGGACGACGGCATTGCGGACTTACGTGATTCCCTGGACGACGGCATTGCGGACTTACCTACGTGATTCCCTGGACGACGGCATTGCGGACTTACCTACGTGATTCCCTGGACGACGGCATTGCGGACATACAAGATACCCTGGACGATGGCATTGCAGACTTACGTGATACCCTGGACGATGGCATTGCAGACTTACAAGATACCCTGGACGATGGCATTGCAGAATGTACGTGTTAGACAGAGATAGCATATAAAATATAAAGGAAACTTACGTCTATGAGCTTTTTTTGACATAAAAAAGATAAATGACATTTGCTATAATTGACAACCTAAAATAATATAAACAATCTTTGAAAGTCTAAGGTCTATTGATTTCAGCTAAATATTATATTTGAAGAAAGAATAATAAGCTTATCGTAATAAGATAAATCCAGAGAATCTATAGATGTACTTTTGAAAGCAAAACAAGGGATAAAAATGAAAATATTAATGTACGAATTGTGAAGCAATAACACAAAAAGGTACTGTTTTTAGAACTAAATTAGAACTATACGATAAAGAAGTACATGTTTTAATGTAGAAATTATAAAAACATGCAGATAAAAATACAAAATCATGCAGGAAAACACAGTTTTCCTACATTACCCCAACAACCCCAGAAAATTTTTGATTACATTTAAAAATTTTGAGGTTAAGAATAAGTCCTTGACCTTACACACACATCTTTCACAATACCTATCACTCACTCTCACTCATACGTAGGGGATATGGTTCACATTCAATGACGCATACTCCACAAGGAAATATTCGGTTAAGAATAACGTAGGCTTATTTTTTTAATTAGGTGTCGTAACCCGCACCTTTTTGAAAACCACTAATAAAACATAATATAAAGATATAATAGAAAGTATAAAAACATGCAGATAAAAATACAAAATCATGCAGGAAAACACAGTTTTCCTACAACGACGGCATTGCGGACTTAAGTGATACCCTGAACGACGGCATTGCAGACTTACGTGATACCCTGAACGACGGCATTGCAGACTTACGTGATACCCTGAACGACGGCATTGCAGACTTACGTGATACCCTGAACGACGGCATTGCAGACTTACGTGATACCCTGAACGACGGCATTGCAGACTTACGTGATACCCTGAACGACGGCATTGCAGACTTACGTGATACCCTGAACGACGGCATTGCAGACTTACGTGATACCCTGAACGACGGCATTGCAGACTTACGTGATACCCTGAACGACGGCATTGCAGACTTACGTGATACCCTGAACGACGGCATTGCAGACTTACGTGATACCCTGAACGACGGCATTGCAGACTTACGTGATACCCTGAACGACGGCATTGCAGACTTACGTGATACCCTGAACGACGGCATTGCAGACTTACGTGATACCCTGAACGACGGCATTGCAGACTTACGTGATACCCTGAACGACGGCATTGCAGACTTACGTGATACCCTGAACGACGGCATTGCAGACTTACGTGATACCCTGAACGACGGCATTGCAGACTTACGTGATACCCTGAACGACGGCATTGCAGACTTACGTGATACCCTGAACGACGGCATTGCAGACTTACGTGATACCCTGAACGACGGCATTGCAGACTTACGTGATACCCTGAACGACGGCATTGCAGACTTACGTGATACCCTGAACGACGGCATTGCAGACTTACAAGATACCCTGGACGACGGCATTGCGGACTTACGTGATTCCCTGGACGACGGCATTGCGGACATACAAGATAACATGGACAACGGCATTGCGGACTTACGTGATACCCTGAACGACGGCATTGCAGACATACAAGATACCCTGGACGACGGCATTGCGGACATATAAGATAACATGGACAACGGCATTGCGGACTTACGTGATACCCTGAACGACGGCATTGCAGACTTACCTACGTGATTCCCTGGACGACGGCATTGCGGACATAAGAGATACCCTGGACGATGGCATTGCGGACTTACGTGATACCCTGGACGACGGCATTGCGGACTTACCTACGTGATTCCCTGGACGACGGCATTGCGGACTTACCTACGTGATTCCCTGGACGACGGCATTACGGACATACAAGATACCCTGGACGATGGCATTGCGGACTTACGTGATACCCTGGACGACGGCATTGCGGACTTACCTACGTGATTCCCTGGACGATGGCATTGCGGACTTACGTGATTCCCTGGACGACGGCATTGCGGACTTACCTACGTGATTCCCTGGACGACGGCATTGCGGACATACAAGATACCCTGGACGATGGCATTGCGGACTTACGTGATACCCTGGACGACGGCATTGCGGACTTACCTACGTGATTCCCTGGACGACGGCATTGCGGACATAAGAGATACCCTGGACGATGGCATTGCGGACTTACGTGATACCCTGGACGACGGCATTGCGGACTTACCTACGTGATTCCCTGGACGACGGCATTGCGGACTTACGTGATTCCCTGGACGACGGCATTGCGGACTTACCTACGTGATTCCCTGGACGACGGCATTGCGGACTTACCTACGTGATTCCCTGGACGACGGCATTGCGGACATACAAGATACCCTGGACGATGGCATTGCGGACTTACCTACGTGATTCCCTGGACGATGGCATTGCGGACCTACGTGATTGGTTACGGTTGAATGATCACGAACCTGGTGGTATGACCTGGTAAAGGTCCGCCGGCCAGTGACCGATGTTGCAGAAGTCTGACATCAAACATGTTTTTCAAGGATAGTTAATTCCACCATAGATTTACCCAGTCAAGTCTAGAGTTAAACAATCTCAAACAAAATAATCTCGGTATCACAAAGAATACATAGTAACCTACACATCTTTGTGAGTTTATGTTGGAGCCAGGCTCGAGATGACCGCTGACTGGCATCGTCCACGCCACTAACACAATGGCCAGAGAACCCATTTACATAATCAGATGAAGCAACACTTTCTTCGTCTTGAGACAACACTTCTCTACGAATTACTTTTTATGTTACTGGTGTAAGCTTTTACAGCGTATCTTATGATTGTAATGTCACCCATAGTCTTATCTTTAGTTGATATTTTGTAAACAAATTGAGGACATTGTAATAACTTTAACGCAGCAA
This sequence comes from Venusia cambrica, assembly GCA_951394065.1. NCBI lineage: Eukaryota > Metazoa > Arthropoda > Insecta > Lepidoptera > Geometridae > Venusia > Venusia cambrica. Next base: position 600,041 of record OX596058.1, read on the forward strand.
ATAACTGTAACCAACCGTTACCATAAATAATAAATATATTATGTTCGAGTACTTTTTTAATTAATTTAAAATATGTTTTGATTAAAGACTTGTTCATTTAGGCTGAGGTCTACAATAATAACTATTTAACCGCCTCTGTGGTCTCGAGACGTGGTCGCATGCCTTATGAATAAGGTAGTTTAAAGTCGCACAGCGAGCAATGGAGAGAGCTTGGAATTTCAATAGGTACGTGATAAATTCCGGAATATGGATATCTGTAAGAAAACCACTGTAAAATAATTAACATAGCCCTCAGAATTAGCAACCTGAAGCGCAGGGTAGGCCACATTGCTCGCAGAACCGATAATTGGTGGGGAGCAAAGCTTCTCTCATGGCGACCACGACTCAACGCGGAGTGGAGTCTGGGAAGACCTCGATGGACCAACGACATTGTGCCTGTTTCGAGGAGCCAATGAATGGAGGCGGTCGATATGTGTGGCGTCGATTTGTGGGATAGTGAACGCATGTTGGCTGGAATGATGATGATGAAGTTGATTATGTGGTCTAGTTGTTTGCCCACGGTGTCAGATTCTCCGGGGATCCCGGGTTCGATCCTCAGAGTAGCAATATTGAGCTTGGCTTGGTTGGTGGCAGGACTTTGTTTAAGTCTGGCTGGCCAGCTACCACCATCTTACCAATGTTTACCGCAATAACAAATCAAAATTGACGATTCCGGGTAAAGTGCGCTTCCATCTTCGGCCTTCTTAAAGCTTGAAACCAGGTGAGGTGAAGGCCAAGCGTACTCCTGTACTCCGGGGGGAGTACAATATTGAGTTTGGTTTGAATGTGGTTGGTGGTATGACTTTGTTTAAGTCTGCCTGGCTAGCTAGCACCATCTTACCTAATTCTGGCGCCATAACAACTCTAAAATGACTGTGTTCCGGCAAATACAGGTAAAACTGGCTAGTTCTACAGTTGGTCGAGGATGTCGGGTGAAGTGCGCTTCCATCAAAACCAGGTGAGATGAAGGTGAAGCACCTCCACGTCGTACAATAAAAAAAAATGCACAATTACAAACGGAAGTTTTCACCTTAATTTTGTAAATCATAATAGATTGCATACCACAGTGCGGAACCCTATAGAGTGAGATGATTCATAAAGGGGACCACAAGCGGCTTGTTACCATTATTTGAAAATGAGGCAGAAAATAGCATTAATATTCCAAGTTTCAACTAGCCTGATTGTTAAAATGTGAAGTCCAAATCAGATTAAATTCTGAACCAACGAGAACCAACTCTCTAAATAATGAGAAAGTGGTCCTAAATAAGGTTTTCATCTTTTTGTTTTGAGGTACGGAACCCTTAAAATGAAGAAGACGTTTTTCATCAACCCAAAACCTAACTATTGTACCTAGGATGTATGTGCAACCTCTATATCCTCAAATGTTTCTTCTATAACCTACCTGTAATATTTATTATTTGAAGGGAATTGAACAAAACTACAGCCAATGCCAAGGTATTTATCATAAGATATTTTATAAAGAGGCCCCAGTAACCCTCAACGAAACAGTAAATGGAAATAAATGTGCCGAATCCATTTCCAGAAGACATGATTTGTTAGAAAAACAACAACCGTCATCCATCAGTTATCATCTGTTACCACACACTAGATGGGGTCCGTACAAGGCCATGTTGACCTTGATGTGAGTTTTGGCTGAAATGTTAAGACCAACCGCCTGTATGACGTCAAAAAATGGTTATTATCCTCCTTATTCTGTTTTACATTAAGAGTCGAATAATCGAGTAAAAAAAAAACATAAATCCTTCGAACATTGCAACGTACGACTAAACTTTCGTACTTTTTTTAACTTATTATGCACGCATCATTGCTTGAGCGAGTTTTGAGATTAAAAGCTGAACTTTGACATCAAAACTAGCACAAGCAATAATGAGGTCTACGACGGAGTGACCTAACCCAAAAGTGGCGTACTTATATCTCTTCTCTAGAAGACATCACGGTCGTACGAAATAGCTGAAATACAGACGCTTGAACACAAAGTCATCATCATAGTCAAGTGTATTTCCTCCGAGGATTGCAATCTGACTTTCATATCATTTACATTTGATATTAACTCTAAATAGTGCCGATGTAACTGTGCTAGCACGTGTCTCCAACAAGTATGCAAATGCCGTTACACGTGTGCACTGTATGCATGTGTGCAGGCTCACCCACACAGCTGCAACTCATTCATAAAAGCGAGATCTAGCCATGAATTAATCGCAACATTTGAATATTTACTTGGATGGCAGCCATTAACGAAACTCCAGAACAGGTTCGGCACGTGTCAATGAACGAGGCGAGTGTTTGGTCGCGACCTGCGCCTGCGCCTCTCCGCGCCGCCGCCGCCGCCGCCGCCGGATGCTCGCTTCATCATGATCACAACATTTATTATTCTGGGGTTAGTTGCTTTATTCCGTGATGCAGTTGTTATGTTCCTTTGTTTCAAGAAAATAATCGTCTATATTAACATTTTTACATTATGCAGATGCAAAAGCACAGGTTGCATTCCTGCGGTGAACGGCCAAAGAAATATGGAAAGAGAGGCTCTTGGCGAGAAACGATATTATGAAAACATTTAATATTATAATTCAAATATTATGTTGAAACCAACATTATATTTGAAAACTTAAAACTTCAAGTAAATAAAGGTCAATTCAAAGAGATAGGAGAAGGTTAGCACCAAAAATAAAAAGTAAACAGTTGAAGATAAAAATAATTTAAAGTGTGAGTGACAGGTTACAAGGTCACCTTCAGACCCAGTCCCCAATGTTATGGAACTCATTCCCTCGATTTCTTAATCTTATTAACTCCCACAACTACGTAAAAGGTAAATACACTGAGTAGGTAATTAACATAATCTTCTTTGCATCATAAAACTAAATGCAAAAGTAAAATGTTAGAATCGCTGACGTTCTGATTAGCACGTTGTGTATTCTATGGGATTTGGAGGTTTAATTAATTGAACAAACCATTAGTGCCTAGCTAATGCAAAATGCAAACAAAATACCGTGTGAAAATAATTTGCACAAAATTAAGGTTATGAAGAAGCGCAAGTTTTGACTCAAAGCTAAATACTAAAGTAATTTCTGGGATTTTTTTTTAAACCACCTACAACCTTTTTTTAACCTATAAGAGAAATAGATTATCATAAACTCAACTAAAAGCTTTTTTAGGATCTCGTAATTGTTTATTCTAGCTAGTACTAAACTGAACTGAATTAGAATCAGCTGCCGAAAGCCTATTTTCTTTATTGATAACAATTTGTAAAACAACTAGGTTTGGTTGGAAGTAGCCGCCTCTGTGGTCTAGTGGTTCGTCCGCTGGTACCAGACCCAGAGGTCCCGAGTTTAATTCCCGGGGGTACAAATAATCTTACATAGTCTGCTTCCATAACAAGAATTTCTACTTGTTGTGTTCCAGTATTTAGAGGTATTAAGCCAGTTCTTCAGTTTGTTGAGGATTCCAGGTGAAGAATGCTTCCATCTTCGGCCTTATAGTAACTTCACACCGAAGGTAAGTTATGAAAAAAAAAGAAAGAGAAATAAGAAGACGGTGGATAAACTGTCAAACATCTCTTATTTCTCAGCAACGTCAGTAAGGATTAACAAAAGAGTATAAACACATTCAAAGTGCAGTAGAAAATGGCAATGATGAAAGAAAATGACTTGAGCGCGCAAACTTATTCCACGTTACGTAACTCAAGTATCATGAATGAATGTTGCTTCATTCAAGCAACCATGTAATTAAAAACCTTGCAACATTGCTGGCAAAACTGAACGTGTAACGAGCTTTGCTAGTATTGCATTTGCATCTTATTAGGACCCGATAGCCACCTCATTTTCTTTTTTGATTTCTCAGATATTATTGCAACAGGTAAAATTTCCGCAAATTTTAAAGGTTAGCGATCTTGTCGAGCAAGTTATTCTTTGCAGACGACATCTCATGTTTGTTTGTCAACGTGTACGTTGATGCAACGATGCTGACCATCGCTTACCGCTAGTCTCGTAAAGCGTGAGATATGGCAAGTGATGTGGACTTACCGCTAGTCTCGTAAAGCGTGAGATATGGCAAGTGATGTGGACTTACCGCTAGTCTCGTAAAGCGTGAGATATGGCAAGTGATGTGGACTTACCGCTAGTCTCGTAAAGCGTGAGATATGGCAAGTGATGTGGACTTACCGCTAGTCTCGTAAAGCGTGAGATATGGCAAGTGATGTGGACTTACCGCTAGTCTCGTAAAGCGTGAGATATGGCAAGTGATGTGGACTTACCGCTAGTCTCGTAAAGCGTGAGATATGGCAAGTGATGTGGACTTACCGCTAGTCTCGTAAAGCGTGAGATATGGCAAGTGATGTGGACTCTATTATTTTTCTCATTTCCTTATTACGTTTGTGATTGCACGAACGAAAGTTGCCGGCCTTCCAGCGTACGTAGGCGAGATTTTCGCAACGCGGCTCGATGGCGGCGCGGGGTCCATTCACAAGGCTTCATTCACGATACTCCATTCGAGATCGTAGCTTGTAGGCGGCTGTCTACACACGACACGTGTTCCTACGTTCCTGCTAATGATGGGATTTTGTTAAATGTTTCCCTTTGAACACGAATACAACTGTCCACAATTTAGTACAATCATCCAATTACATGATCGAGGACTAGTAGGCTTTATTCATATTGTTGTTAGATTGAAGAATGGCAACAGCATTGAATACCTGCGAGGCATATATACACTTGCATGACATACGTAACGGGAACTGGATATATACACTTGCATGACATGCGTAGCGGGAACTGGATATACACTTTGTCATCGTGGAGGTACTACAATACTAGATTGTTCAACGAGGGACTAAGTGACCCATTTAATAGGCTGCCATAAATTTTGTCCGCATGTGCTAAGCTGAAATGACATATTTTATGCATGATTGAATTCGTCATTAAGCCATAAATAATGTGATCCATTATTTTTGATTCTGCTTTGATCATCTTGGTTGGTGGCCTCACGAAGGAGGAGGCTGGAGGATCCCAAAAGGCACAACCGCGACAGCGCATACCCACTTGAACCTTTTGGGGTCGAGACCTTGGATCCGTGGGAGCCGGCGTCCTCCAGGTTTTCAAAAATCTTCGGGGGTTTTGATTCGAAGCTACACGCGACCCAAGGGCCGGCTCTTATTTAGGCCATCGAATTAGCGTAGCTATACAGCATGACAATGCAGCCAGTGTCTTGGGCACGCTTCCGATACTGGTAGCAGTTGAATGAGTAAATGAATAATGAAAAATACTTCTACGGTCTAAAGGAGTGAAAAACATTTAATAAAAGTATAATATGTTCAATTTAATCTGCTTGTCTAGAACGGTAAAGTAATTGAATAGATCAGGTAATTAAGTTCCGATGGATTGCATCACAAAACTTGGCTGGCACCTTGGCACGGCCGACGGTGCTCGGTGCCAAGTGCTGATGATGATGATGATGTCCCAGTGACACTGTTTCCCTGTGTAGGTTGCACAATGTTTTACTAGTCACAGTTAGGTACGATCATTAATATGCTAATACAGAGATACAGTTTCTATAATATATTTTCATAGATTATTCCTTCACACTTTTGACACTATATTAGTTGCAGCTTGAGAATTGACCCCTCTTACTTAGCGTATGTTGTAAAAGCCGACTAGGACTAGGATCAGAAGAAGGTGTAAACTGAACTTCTTGACCAGAGTCAATTCTCAAGCCTAAGCATGTAATGTACAACATATTTATTTAGATTAAACCAATCTCTCCAATTTTGAATGCGGTTCTGTACAGTATTGAACCATAACTGCAACTGTTGTTGTGATGATGATGATGTTGGAGTGTTGGACACTATGTCCTCCAGTTCTGATGATGGTGGAGGGTTGGACACTATGCCCTCCAGTTTTGACCGAGGCTTATGCCCTACGATGGACGGTACAGATGGAGCCTCAGCTCAAAAGATTTACTCGCATTTGGCGAATATTTTTTTACCTCAAGTTGTATAAAATTTCTCAAATTAGAAAAGTTTTTATACAACTCGTATTCCCAATATAAAGCCAGACACTACACAACCTGGGTTGATACAGCAATAGGTCTCTTTCGTGCACCCAACTATCTCAAACTGATCTTCATCGATGATAAACATTAGCAAAATAAGATTCAACTCCACAGCATGTAATTTCAACAGCTTGCTGGTCCACGTCGGTAGCGGCCGGACTTTGACAAGTTGTACCTCACTATACGCTCGCGCAGACAGGTCGTTGCGATAGTCATCTGGTGCCGCTGCCGACTTCTTTACGAGCCTGCCGAGATGTACATGTATGATTGTGCTTGGACCAATTGAGTCTAGTGATTTTAATAGGTTTTGCAGAAATATGCATAAAATATCTCGTAATAATGAGAAAGACCTCGGTGAGCGATGACCAAGTGAAAGATTACTCGAAAGTCTCGGTCAGAAGTACCCTGGGCACGAGCTTGTATTGATAACGATGAGGGTGAATGAGGCACAAGAGAACAAGTAGAAATCCGTTTTAACTGCCTTTCCTCGGGAAACAAGCTTGATCAAGTCTGCGTATATGTGGACAATCGTAGCAACAATCAAACGATAGGATATTTATTTTTTGTATTTATTTTGACATAATAAAAGCGTTTACGACTTCCTCAAACTTAAACTCATAATGAGGTCCTTTATAGCTAATAGTGATTATGAAGCTGGCCTTGGGATTGGTTGTGTCGTGACCGAAAACAGAGCGACTTGACCATTGATGGTCATGTTCTGAAACCAACTAACACCCACTGGCGGTGATGTCATTTGTCGATAGCTTTGAGACAAAACACTATGTAGGTACCTACTAATGCGAATATTGTAACTAATATCTCACAACCACTACTTGTATTACAGCCCCATGTATTTACTTACTGTGTGCGCGTAAAAAACATAAAGTAGATAAATGTATGCGTAGCTTTGTGTAGTTAAAGTATACAATTTACTCCTTTTGCTATTTTACAAATATAAGATCTGAGCAGTATCGTTGGGAGTTCCTCGCTCTAAGTTAAAACATGTATTTTTCTATTGTACGACATGGTAGTGCTCAGCCTTTATCTCACCTGCATAGGTATTTTCAAACATTCGGAAAACTTCATCGGATCAAATTCGGAAGCTTCCGATGGAGATTCCGAGAACGCTATTCTTAACTCTAAGCTAATTATTTTGACATTAGAATTCGATGCTTCCCACAGAAGCTTTTCAGAAATGGTGTGAGAATAGCGTTGATCGTTCAGATTCTATGTCGAATCCGACAAAACGTAATGTTTCCGATCCAAAAACTTCCCGAATTTTTGAAAATACCTATACAGGTTTCAAGTTATTGTAAGACCGAACGCACTTCAACCGTTATCCTCAACAGACTGAGGAACTGGCTATCTTACCTCCAAATTTCGGCTTAGAATAGTTGTTAAGGCAGACTTGGGTTAGGTGGTGATAGTTAGCCAAGCGACTTAAAAAATGTCCAATAAAACCAAGTACAATATAATATTATGGAAACTGGAAATATTGACCTAGAAACCTTGACCCAGCAACCTTCAAATCGAAACGCAGCAATTCAGCGTTGCATGCTGATTGGCGGCAGAAAAAGGTAAGGTGCTACTTCTCTGAACGAGCCCTTTCACAAGGAACTGTACTATTATTTACTTCACTATACTGTGATCTTCATCCCACCAGAGAGGCACGGTGTGTTGGCAAATCCCCATCGTTTTCTTCAGGACGCTTTGGACATAGTGTACTTATTTGTATGTACTCCTTTGTATGAACCTTTAGTTTAATGCCTCGAACGAACCAAATTGCATCACAAATTACAATCTCAGAAAACTGGAATCATCATTTTGTCATAATAAAATAATCAAACGATTTGCACTAATGAAACCGACTTGCAATCAAGATGGCTGTTTGCAGCAATCACATACAAACACGGCAGAGCCTTTTTAGGTGAGTCGCTCGTTTTATAAGATACTATGATATTGTATATTCCGCATGTTTGTGAGTCTATAATAGTATTTTATTAAGATATGAAAACACGGCTCTTGCTCCTTTCCGCCCGCGACCACACCGACTTACAAATAGAATGATAGATGGAAAATTCCTTACTAAACAAACAAGGAAAATTATAAAACCATTACGTAGCTATGGGCGGTTTTATCCCCTAGAGATCTCTACCAATCGAACTTTAAGCTGGGGTAACGATGATATATGGGGTGAAGTGTGCTTCCACCATCGGCTTTATCATAATGTGACAGGTAAGACACATTCGTTAAAAATATTAAAAATATTAAAGTAAAAAGAAAGAGTTTTAATTACTTCTATTATACAAGGCAGCAATGGAAAGAGTTTGAGTACTGTGTACAGATAGCAAAAAATCTAGGTTGGTATTATTTAGTAAGCGAAGCCGCAGGTTGTTGCTAGCTACCCATAATGAAATATGGATATTGGATAGGCTCGAGCAGGTGTTCATAAATAAGTGTAGATTATCCACAGACAGATCTAATCTGATCCTGTTTACATTGCGAAAGATTCTCGACCAGCTGTGATCTTGTAAGTTAGCTGCTACGATGCAGCGTCCATGTTGCTTTTTGACAATATTACAGACTAATAGTTGGTACTACTAACTATGGCCCAGGCAAAAATATGGGTTACGTAAAAGGCGACTAGGGTTTCTATAAGGGAAGGGGCAGCACATCCAGCCAAGGAAGAGGGAGAACTGGGATCAACGAGCAGTCGGTCGAGCGTGGTGATTATGGAAAATTTTAGAATATGGTATATTATATAATGGAGATTTTCCATTTCATTCTTATAATATATATTTTATTTTTTGACAACAAGTAATATTAATGCATTAAATATTACTAACACTATTATCTACCCGAAGCCTCATCAGAATAGGTAAATACAGATTTTTTATACAACTAGGAACAAACTAGCAGCCCAGCCCACCTGATGTTAAGTGGATCTTATGCCTATAACAAAGCCTTACTGCGTAGGTCGCATCCACAAAGAACATGACCTACGCGGCACTGTACTGCACCCGTCAACTTGAGGCATAAAGAGTTTAAGCCTCGCGTGCCCGTTATTTCACCGGCAACCTTCAATCCGGAACACAGCAAACAGCCGAAGGAATGTCCGGGGAAGAGCTACCGCCATAACTAGGCGGTAGCTCTTCCCCGGACGAGCCCTATCACAAGGGGCTCTACTAGTATTAGAATCTATTTTACGGATAGGTACATACATAGATACCTATCCATTTCGTATAATAAGTTAATATCCCGAAAATATTTTCAAATTCTAATCGTGAAAGCTCATTAATCTACATCAAAATAATTAATATTAGGTCCTTACATATGAAATTGGCGTTTTGTATGGGAGGAACATAAAGGCAATTTTTTCATATTAAAATATATTTTATTAATCAAAGTATGTACCATTGCTATCTATACACTTTTGCCATCTTATAGGTAGTTCATTGATCCCTTTACTAAAAAAACCATTCGGACGGGAATCAATGAAATCTTTGAAAGCGGTTTGGACTGCCTATTCGGAATTGAATTTTTTTCCTTGCAAGAAGTTATCCAAATTTCGAAAAAAATGGTAATCTGTTGGAGCAAGGTCCGGAGAGTACGGTGGATGTCTTAGACATTCCAATTACAGCTCCTCTAATTTGGTAGTCGTCTGTTGGGCCGTGTGTGGTCTAGCGTTGTCTTGAAGCAGCAGTGGCGTAGAGCGATTGAAAAGTCTCGGTTGTTTAACAGCGAGCTTTTCCATCATGGTTTGCAGTTGCTGACAACAGACATCAGCCGTAATCGTCTGACCAGATTTAAGAAAGCTATAGTGTACGACACCGGCACTAGTCCACCAAACGCTTACAAGTAACTTTTTTTGAGTCAATTTTCGCTTGGGGCAAGATTTTGCTGGTTCACCAGGGTTCAGCCATTGCGATGAGCGTTTACGATTATCGTACAGGATCCACTTTTCATCACGTGTAATGATCCGATTTAAAATTCATTCATTATTGTGCCGGTTGAGTAATGTAACGCAGCAGTCGACGCGCGTTTGTCGGTTTGCTTCACTCAATTCATGAGGTACCCACCTTTCAAGCTTTTTCACCTTCCCAATTTGCTTCAAGTGGATTAAAACGGTTTTGTCACTAACACCGCAGCCTGCAGCTAACTGTGATGTGGTTTGCGATGGATCTACTTCCACAATAGCCTTCAATTCATCATTATCATCATATTGTTCTGCAGGTCGAAATTTCCAGAACGAAAGCGTTGAAACCAAAAACGCACCGTGTTTTCTTTTGCGACACCACCACCATACACATCATTAATCCTTCGAGCCGTTTCTGCAGCACTGGTGCCACGGTGGAACTCGTACTCGTAAATAATGCGATATTTTAAGTTTTCCATTTTGTGAAATGAGTGACGCAGAAAAAAAAACAAAAGAGAAAAAAACAAATGAATTACGGTTTTCGAAACACAAATGCATGAGTAAATAGCTGTTTAAATTTGAATTTGGAATTCCTAACCAAAGAGGAGATATTTAAGATCAAAGTGGCCAATACGACAAAACGCCAATTTCATATGTAAGGACCTAATATATTATTTTAACAGCCAAAAGCAAGATTAAAGTAAATTGTTTTCCTGTTTTCTCCGAGTCGTTAAAGAGCCGGCCAGGCAAGTCCCAAGTAGACTTGAAGGAAGGCTTATCGAGAACTATTTCAACTGTAAACATATTGGAATAGCTTGTTACACTATTTAATGTTCACTAGGTTATCTAACACGGCCTCTTATACAGGTTGTAACTTGTTCCGGTTTACCTACATTTACGTATCTACATTACATTTAATACCACTGAGATGAAAAAAATAATATTCTAAGTATTATTCTATATCTTATTCTATATCATACAGTCAAGCTACACTGTGTAGTAGTAATGCTTCTGTAGCCCGTCCACAGGCACACATAAGAGTTTTGAGACAAGTTAAATAATTATTACATGAATAAAGCTCTCATTGATAATGATTCCGATATCCTGGATTATAGAACGCCAGTGTGAGCATCTTTGGTTTTTAAGAGTAAACAAAATAATGGCATCCTGTACATGCCCTTGTTAGCTATCAATGGAATGTAGCCTATCTCGATACTTGTACTCGATTGTCCTAATGCAAATGTTATGTAATAAATATATCGGTAGCAAACACAGGCCCTTACCGCCTTTGTTTGAAGGCTTTTAAGGAAATGTCCAACTACCTGTTACAGCTGTAAATTGTTTTCCTTGAAAAGATATGAATTATAATTGACTTGAAGTTAAATGGTTGGATTTGTAGACTAATCTGCAATGAACAGTTTATTTTCAAAATATATCTGTCTGTTTTGTTTTGTGATCGTAAATCAGTGGAAAACTGATGCTGGCTGATTGCAAGCACACACGATGTATGGTGGCGCTGAATGTAGCTCACACGATGGATGGTGGCGCTGAATGTAGCACACACGATGTATGGTGGCGCTGAATGTAGCACACACGATGTATGGTAGCGCTGAATGTAGCACACACGATGGATGGTGGCGCTGAATGTAGCAGACACGATGGATGGTGGCGCTGAATGTAGCACACACGATGGATGGTGGCGCTGAATGTAGCACACACGATGTATGGTAGCGCTGAATGTAGCACACACGATGGATGGTGGCGCTGAATGTAGCACACACGATGGATGGTGGCTCTGAATGTAGCACACACGATGGATGGTGGCGCTGAATGTAGCACACACGATGGATGGTGGCGCTGAATGTAGCTCACACGATGTATGGTGGCGCTGAATGTAGCACACACGATGGATGGTGGCGCTGAATGTAGCACACACGATGTATAGTGGCGCTGAATGTAGCACACACGATGGATGGTGGCGCTGAATGTAGCACACACGATGTATGGTGGCGCTGAATGTAAACCAGATGGATGATCATTTAGATGTGCATCTTTAGTTTACTAATGAATCAGGTCACGAGACTCCTGGGCACTCTCAACCTAAGCTCAAACAACGAGGTGTTGCATGAGTTTAATAATAATAATAATCAATTATTTCAAGGGACACAGACTCATAATACAATGTCGAATTAAAAACAATACAATTAGTCACATTATAATACATTATAAGGATAACATACAAATTACAATTACACATCATTAAAAATGTCAATTACAATAAACAAAATAATAATAGATGTCAATGTCTACCTTTCAATATATATGTATGTACAACATGCAAACCACAACATTGATTGAGGTAAGCACAGATAGCATGCTGTTGGAGTCGACGTGCCTCTTTTTCGCATTATAGCATAGAAACCATCTGTGCGAGCTTCGGCAAACATCATCACTGCACTGCAAAAACGAGGGAGCCCCATCAACATCCTATACGCATTGTTGAACTACACTCGAAGGGCTCTACACCCTATCTCTGCGTGTAGTCTGCCCACAAGCTACAGGTATACATTGTGGTACAGTAGGCTCTAAAAAGCTAATCCATCCGTGGAACACTTAGCAAACCTGCGGATTATCATATTAGCTCTGGACCGCCATCGCCCTTCGTTCCCGTTCAATGTCTGCATTCTCCTCCAGAGTACGTGTAACTAAATGACCCAAATATTTAAAAACTTCTACCCTTTTTAAAGGTGATCCATTTAGCTTTATGGGCGGCATTTCTGTTACTTTTCTTGAACCACCCTAAAAGACCATACACTGTTTAGAGTGAGAGACCTGACGATAGCGGCTCTAGGTGCTCAACTTTGCTTCATCACATCAGACCCTGTGCTACACTAATTGTTACTCAATTTTGCCAGATGTTGTAGCTAATTAAAAGTAAAACAATTGTGAATCTTAGTCATATATGCAGACACCAACAACCGACGGACAAGTTGAATGCTATAATCAATCAAATCGTAGAATAATGAACAACATTTCTAGTACCAACCTACCTCAAAGCACAGACAAGAAAGCGATTCAATAACTCATTCAAGCTTTATGCGTATAAAAATTCAATAGCATTTCTCACCAAGAGCCATAATTTTCGTTAGGTTCCATAAATGGGGTTAAATGTATCAAAAACGTCACTAGTCTGCGACTGCTCTAGTAGGAAGTCAAGATAATAAGTACAAAACAATAGTTCCATGCACTCGTCTGTTTTTCATCACACCATAACAGTCTTGGAGTCTTCAAGTCCAGAGTGAATAGGTTCCTTTTAGAAATAGTGCTCCATTTTAGGCCACGTCTTTAGTGGGTTTTCAAGTGAGCTGGTGGTCAAACTTTTGGACATCACCAATTGAAAAAAAATACTACACATTCGATCTCGATACTACAGATTCGATCCAGTTGAGTGACCCAAAGCTTTGGAAATTGCTACTGGCCATGGGTACACCTAAGCACTTGGTTCATATTTTATGTCAGTTTTACGAGGATGGTACTGCTTCCGTCAGAACAGTCGACGTTATATCGCATCTCTACCATCCCAGTGCAAGAATTCGACAAGGGTGTATTATATCGCTACTTTTGTTCATGATCTACACGGAACTTATAATACGAATTACAATTGAAAACTGGACTGACGGAGTTAATATTGGAGGCCAGAAAATCTATTATATGCTGATGATACAACCTTGTTCGGGACCAGCATGTCCGAAATGAAAAAAACTCTTGGCCAAAATGGAAAGTATCAGCCTCTTATTGACCTCAATATAAACCACAACAAAACAAAGATTATGATTGAAGACCGCATCAACAACAACTCACCGGAAGTCACAAAGATTGCGAGCTGTGAAGTCGTGCAGTCATGTATTTGGGCGCAATGTGCCAAAGTAACTAAGGAAGGTGTACCTATAGGTGAAATCCAACGTCGCATGGCTATTTCAAGGTCAGACATGGACAAACTGAAAATAGTATGGGGACACCGACATCGAAAACCCGACTTGTAAGAGTACTAGTATTTCCATTGTATCTTTAAGGAGCTGAGACACGGACTCTTAGAGAGTGAGAAAAAGATGACAGATGCACTTATCATGTGGTTCTGGAGGAAAATGCTTACAAGATTTCATGTACGTAGTTCCGAACAAGCAAATCCATTCTTCGATAGATGGGTGTTAAGCAGCGTCTCTTCTCTATCATGCAAGCCCGAATTATGACCTTTTTTGGGCATTGTGTCGCGGCAAGATCATCACCTTGCCTCTATAGAGCAAGTTCATGGCGCCAGAGTACGCAGCAGATCGACATTACCCTGGATCAACCAGATAAAGACTCCTCTTGACAAGCATAGACCTGTGCACTAGACAAACAGCAGTGAGAAAAGATGATGGTGAATCGTGCCACCAATAAAGCGTGCCACCAATCAGAAACCCTGACCACTCCGTCAACATTGATATCGAATAAGAAGAAGAGTAAAAACGATTCCAATTCAAGTATTCAAATGGGATTTTTAGGTTTACCGATTTTACAGAGATAGTTTATATGGTCTTATTAATTGATACGTGTTTTCTCATGTAGCACAGCTCATGACGTTTGCGGCTGTACTCTCCATAAAAGCCATTATATGAAATTGATAACCCTCACACAAACAATCACCGGCCATTTAAATGCTATCTGGGAATCTATGGGCTTAACTCTTATGACCTTTGGCTTGCGAGGCGAACAAACACTATCCTTTCTACTAAAGATCCGCCTACGTCCTACTGACTCACTCAAATATACAAAAATGTTAATACCATGTAAAAAATATTGTCTAATTGCTTGGAATTAGCAATTCATATTATGAAAATATAACGTGTATTAAATACATCGATTTGTAAGATTTTTTATAGCTATTATTTAGTATACCTTCCTACCAAGTTTACCTACCATACCTACTAAATATCTACTAATTATGCCGCCCTAAAAAAGACATCAAGGCGCACGTTAACATTTCAAATAACTTTGCGGTTAATGTTGTGGCGTTATAAGACTAGGAAACTTTTGTACGCCTACATAGTTAACGAGATCTTATTTACTCCAAAAAATATCCGATGGATAATACCAATGTATTTTTTCAGATAGATCATAATAATTTCGCACACATATCCACGAACCTTTGCGTCCTGTGCTGTGCTGTGCTGTGCCTATTCAATTAGCACTCATCTTATGAAGCAAGCTTATTGCGCAGCATGTAAGTGGCATTGAATCGATTCAAGGCATGTTGCCCTGCGCATGCGCACGCGTCGTTATGAATGGCGCGGGTGAGTCACGCGCGTCCATTCATGCGCCAGCGACGCCCCCGCGCGCACGCGTCCCAGCGCTCGTGACAACTTTATAAAAAACTTGAGGCTTTGCATTAGACTCTATTGTTGATGATTTACACACTTCTGAGAGCCTCGGCTACCAGTTACCTATGTATATGGGGTCGAAACAACATGTCTTCTCCCTCCTTACTCAAGGGCTAACCCATCTCTCTTTTCACTTTTATTTTTCTACTTCTAAAGTGAAGTTTCCTTCGGTAGGTATTCTTGGCATAATTTTTTTTTGTTTAAGACCAGCAAGACCTTATTTGTCATACAAAATATATGTATTTACAAATAAATATAGAAACAAGTAAAAAGATAAAAAATAAAGAAGAACTAGATACGATTGTTCGTGTGACCCTATCTAACTTTTTTATTTTGCAATAAAAATAAATGTAAGTAGGTAACGTATAAACGTGTCAAAGCTTTATTCAAAAGCTCCATGAAAGTAAATCAACACAATGACGAGACAGTAACCAGTCGGTAAGTAAGTAGGTACCTCCAGGTATCGGTATATATCAGTACCTATGACTCGCAGCGCGACGCGACCGGTATTGTTCTATTCACACCATCTGCCTCTCACTTCCTGTCTAAAGCCAGCTTCAGGTTGAATGCGGTGGACGTTTGATGACGGACATACTCGTTAGTCATTAGGTAACTAAGTTACAAAATATTAAAAAATAATTGTTTTATTCATCTTTGAGTACATACAATTATTTGATGCCCTATTTGCCAAACTAAGTTTGTGAAAACTTGTATTTTGGCAAGTAGTGCTCTTTCTTAATATTTAAGAGTGTGTACTTAATATTATAGTTGCGTCAGTTCGCTTCAGGAATGATTACTTTTTATTACTATTCATAAACATGTGAACGTTGAGGCGATCCAGCTGCTCGACAACACAAAAAGAGTGAGATGACTGAAAAGATCTAACCCTTTAAGTTAGTGTAGTGTTAAATAGTATAACGTAGTATCAGTGTAAGTGAAAGTAATTCAAAGAACACAATAACGTCGTGTCTATTCATAAATAGAAACTGTAAGAAACGTGACATTCTCTAAAAAAAATATTTTTTTAAACTAATTTAGCATAAAATTACTCATTAGTCTACATAGGTTAGTACATTACAATCTAGCCTACGTTTTAGAGCATAATAATATAGTACCCTTCTTTCAGGAAAAGATGCTGATTTGAGTCCCAGCGCGGAGTTGTGAATTTTTGTGTTAATTAAACGTTTCTAAATGTATCAGCTCTGTATCTGAATACGCAATCGTATCACTCAGAATATTATAATTTTCTATTCAATTCAATTCAATTATTTATTCATTCTGTAGGATCACAGGGAACACTTAGTCACGTCATTTCGGTTAAATTACACTAAAATACACACAAAACTATTCGAAAATAATAACAATAATTGTTCATAGACGGCTTTAAATTAGCCAATCGAATGTCATAACATAAAATATATAACAACATTAAAAAGGTTGTTTGCAGCTGTACAGGGGCTTTGTCATTCTACAAACTAATCTTAGAACTAGTCGGTCCATGCTTTGGGGTCAAATATATAATCATTAATAGTATAATACGCCTTTCTCATAAGCATTATTCTTACACATTTTTTTAACGCTTTTTCAGATAAATACGGAATCACACTAGGAATTTTGTTGTAGAAACGTACAGAGTTGCCAACAAAACTCTTGTTAAATTTTTGTAACATATATAATGATGTGATCTATCGTACTCTCATCTTTATAGAGTACAACATTTTGCTGGGGTAACGCACACCTTTGGTTACATGTTACTTGGTGGCATCGTAACTGCCAATACCTTTATCAAAGCATGTTAATTTAATGCCAGGAGGTTACCATCATAAATATTACAGGACATTAATTTTACACAGCGCCATCTATCCCCAAACTAAGCATAGCTTGTAATATGGGAACTAGATTACGGATAGAATACTTAAATACTTTTGTAAATACATACGTACTATATGATACAACACCCAAACACAGAACAAACATCTATATTCATCACACAAATGTTTGTCCTGGGTGGGAATCGAGCTACTACCAACTGAGCTATCAGGCTTGTATTGTAGAACCATAATCACTGATGAAATGCCTGCCAGATAACAGATGCCATCACAGATATTCTGCCAGTAAAAGTAGTGGTCTTCAGTAGGTTTTACGAATGTCGCCGTCATATCAGAAACACTGGCTTTACGTAATCATTAGCCTTCTAATATTCCATCTCGTTTCTCAAGATATGGTTTGATCATTTTGCATCGCCCATTTCCTGGTGTAACTTAGTTTGCATATACAGAAGAGTGTACCTATGATTGAGAGAGAAAATTATAAACAGAACCATTTCATATAATATCGGTTATTTCCACATATGAAATCAAATAGTTGATAAATGAAGTAAATTGAAGTAATTTGGTTGGTTGATTTTATTTAAGTCCGCCTGGCTAGCTAGCACCATCTTACCTAATTCTGTCGCCATAATAACAATTCTTAAATTGTTGTGTTCCGGCATTTAGATGTAAGATAGCCAGTTCCTCAGTTTGTTGAGGATTTCGGGTGAAGTGCGCCTTCACCTTCGGCTTTATCAAACCTAGAAAAATCAGTTGAGATAAAGGCCAAGCGCGTCTCCGTAGTACAAAACAAAAAAATGTTCCCTGCATGTTGGTAAATATTGTAGTTCTCGTTAGATGAGCACCTCTATTCTATAGCTTGTTGTGAGATGTACCTACTTGTATGCAAAACATTGATTACCTCGCTCGACCCTGAGCTGAGAGTTGTTTGGATCAGAGCGACACTCACTTGGCAATAAGAACAAAAATGTGATCCTTGACCCGCCTCTAGAACCAGTCCTGTCCTGTCCTGTCCTGATGCTCAGTGCCTCAGCGCGACCGCGACGTCTATTCATTGTTATCTGATGGGCCTTATCGAACTTTTACCATGGTGTCCTGTGTAAGATGGATCTAGTTTGATTTATTGATTGAATTAACAGCCAGTGACATATAGATCACAAAATACCTACCTAACTTTAATATGAGAATGACCGATTTTTTTGGGTACCTTAGAGCGTTGTATTCCTGTAGACTAGTTTTATGAGAATTGATTAATTCTGGATTGTACATACAGGTTAAGGAACTCGCTAGTATGATGAAGGCACCTACTATGTTTCGGTTGCCAAGGAAACCCTCACCAGGGTGAGGGTTTTTAAAATGAAGTAAAATTTTCTCAATTAGCTAATTTATATGATTAATCCGATATCCTGGTCCTGGTCGAATATTATTATGCCCATCACCACGTGGATATGAGGGATTGTGTTTGAAGAATACAATCTGGTTTCGATGCATCTATATAATACATGACTCTGTTGACTATGTGAGAGCATTTGTTCGTGGCAGAGTATGTATTCGATTTGATCAGATCTGGCCATTATAGAGAACCGACACGAGAGCAGACAAAAATGGTAAAAGCAGTACCAAGTAATAATTTATTTTCATTCGAATCGACATTGAATTTATGTCTCGGTTAGGTATTGAATGAAATGATATAAATAATTATCTAGTTCACATTTAAATACCTACTTATGGTTGCACACAAACTTGAATAGTAATATTCAATCCGAGCCCAATCAGGCTTTTAGTGGCATGGCGTCATCGCCAGCCTCGGCCCGATGGCTCAGTGAACCGAACGTGGTGGAGCTGGGGCTTATCATAATTGCAAATTTTGGTGAAGTGATCAAAATCAACACCCTCACAGACTTCGTTTAAATTGCTTAGAGTAAACCGGCGGATGCTAAGAGCTAACTGTTTTAATGAAAGCTCAGATTTAGTGCAAAATCTCACAATTTTACTATTTCTAATCTTAATTTTTTCTAACTTTAAAACTCACGTAATAGAGAAAAAATCATCATGCTAAGAATGGTGATGGTGCTCCTGCAGGTGCTTCTGTAGAGACACTTTTTTTCCCATAATAGCATGGAAGCCGGTGCGAGCCTCACAGAACAATCCGGACGCACTGCAGTAACGCTGCCCCAACATCACCCTAAAAACGTAGGTCGTATTTAGTACAGTGACTGTCATATAGGCCTTAAAATCTCACATGTCGGGTACAACTAGCAAAGCTACGAAACAACATTCTATATCGTTCGAACAATGCTCTGCGTTCCCTTTCCATGTCAACAGCGTCTGTCAGCATAGGTAGATCCTCGGTTATCCAGTGGCCTAGATAATTAAACTGTGAAACACGATTGGGCTGATTACCATCAAGAAGGATCGGTGGCACAATAACATAGCATTTAGCGCCAGATTTGAATACTCACTTTTTTCACACTGTTTCTAGCCCATGAGCCACTGCGTATGACTCACACAAACGTATTAGCTAATACGTTGTCCTGCAATTGACTGATTTACTAACATGATATCAACATCAATGACATAAAGGCTGACACAAATGGCAGCCATGTGACAGTTGACTTTGGTCGATCAAACTGTTCATGTACGGATTGAAAGGAGTCGGAGAAGAGATACCCCTGCCGTACACCACATTTCAACCTGTACATGTCAGAGAAATTGTCTGCCTACTTTACACTGTTCGTTTGATGACCACGCCGGTAGTGAAAACGTTCATTTTTTTTTATTGGTGATAGCCAAGCGTTTTACCACCAGCTTAGTTGATATAAGCATTTTTTGAAAAAAAAATGGAACCGACTTCACCACAGTATTATTGCACCCTTGTAACTCTCAAATCGGGTGTCGTAGACGTCGTGGTGTCGTAGGTTTTACAAAGAGAAAAGCAGTTATTTTTTAAAAAAATAACTTAATAATTCCAAAAGTCGGCACTCTGTTTTTACCTTTATCGAATACTTCAAAAGTCGACAATGTGGGAAAGTCGGCACTAAGCTCCGAAATCAAAACCGTCGTGGTAAATCACCTTTATTATTATTTATTGAGGGTGGTTTCTTAATGAACAGTCTGTTTGAGATACAAAATAGCACTTTCAGTTGAGAGCCCTAGCCGAAACCCGAACTGCACATCATTCGATTTAGTATGCTTACCTTACTGTCAAACAAACTGTCAGTAGGTACCTTGGCTACTGATTCCAGCTATAAAGTTTGTTAAATTCGATTTAATGTTAATAAACGCTGATAAAATATACATAAGCGTCATTTTGAGAGTTACTCTCCGTGATTATTTCAGTGTTTAATGGAATTAATTTAGTGCAGAGAATGCACAGACATTTATCCCGTATGCCCATTAATCCCGTAAGTTAATTATGTCATCAGAGTGGAGTGGAGTGGAGTGGACCACTTAGCGGTTTATTGAAAGTATCGGCACCGACGAAAGTTAATGTTTGTTAATGAATATAAATGCATTCTTAATTACTCCAAAAACTGGTTCAGGGCGACGACCTGGATTTGGGTAATGCGATTACTGGATGATGAGGGCTCAAAATGCTCAGGTGTTTCTGTAACGAATACTGATTTTCAATAATTAGTTTCGGAATTTGAAGCGTCATTGTAACCTGCTTGTTAGGGTAAAAATGCCAACAACTAAAGTTCCGACTAGTTTCCGACACCACATGTATTTAATACACCTAAATCTGCAATAGATGTCATCAGGCTAACGATGATAATGAAAATTCACGAGCATTTCCTCGTATCAAAATGTCATCCCATATTTTTTAGCAATGGATAGTTGTAAGTTTTTCTCTTTGGAACTGGTTACAGGGGATTCTAATAATGGTCTAACAAGATTTCTTATCTGACAAGCAGATGCCTAATTCTTATTTTTACATTATTTACATTTTAATTCTAAAAGTGAGGGACAATTTCCATCCCAGTATGCAGCCAAACTTCCAACATAATTTGAAATAGAGTTCTTGGAATAGACCTAAGAGCACTTTTGCTTTCATTCATTTCGTATCCTGCGTTCCGATTTAGTACCTACAAGCATATTTTTAATTATATTTTTTCAAACTAAATCTGTATGCACATGTCTCGAGTTCTGGAATACATTTGTATGTGTTCTTTAATTCAGTTAGATAGTCTAAATGTCACGAGCAGGGTTAAACGAATCATAAATTATAAACTATTAAATACGTGGGCAGCTTTTGAGTGCCACTATTGTGTAATTGTAAACTGGGTCACATCATTAAAAATACTTGAGATAAAAACACTGGGCTAATTATACCAGAACATAAACATAATAATGAGATGCAAATCCAAATTTGGATGTGAGTACCTTCCTAATATGGTAGGTTAAGCTTGAGGAGTATATAGTTGAAAATCATTTCGCTTTATATACCTAATCATTAGATGGATACCTAATTCATATTTATCTAAGGATCCATAATCCATAGCTTAGATTTAAAAATGGAAGTTTGTACATAGTATGTTTTTGTAACATCGTCAATAGATAACCAACAAAAAATCATAATTTGATTGCTATGTAATAATTCAGACTATTTCAAATGCCAATTTTTTTTTATATCCCTAGTATCAGTAATATCAGTATGGCATGAAACTAGTTGCCCTCGTCTGTTTTTCCGCACCAGTACAATCGTGGAGTCTTCAAAATCAATTTCAATGAAGTAGGTATTGTTTATTCAGTATCATTTTTAGGATCCAAATGAATGACTTGTTCTGAGATGTCTTGAGATGGGCAAGCAACCCGGTCTAGTTAGTTTTATGATAATCCATTCAATAAACACAGAGCACAGAGTTTAAAGTATTTGATAAAGTTAATATCCTAAAAGTTTAAGTCAAGTCCAAAATGAATTTGTTTATTTATAGACAAGCGTGCTTCATCTTAGGCGACATCTTACCTTGGTGTTGTGGTGGTCAAATGCAATAGACAAGCGTGCTTCATCTTAGGCCACATCTTGCCTTGGTGTTGTGGTGGTCAAATGCAATAGACAAGCGTGCTTAATCTTAGGCCACATCTTGCCTTGGTGTTGTGGAGGTCAAATGCAATAGACAAGCGTGCTTCATCTTAAGCCACATCTTGCCTTGGTGTTGTGGAGGTTAAATGCATTAGACAAGCGTGCTTCATCTTAAGCCACATCTTGCCTTGGTGTTGTGGTGGTCAGACGCAATAGACAATCGTGCTCCATCTTAAACCACATCTTGCCTTGGTGTTGTGGTGGTCAAATGCAATAGACAAGCGTGCTTCATCTTAGGCCACATCTTGCCTTGGTGTTGTGGTGGTCAAATGCAATAGACAAGCGTGCTTAATCTTAGGCCACATCTTGCCTTGGTGTTGTGGTGGTCAAATCGAATAGACAAGCGTGCTTCATCTTAAGCCACATCTTGCCTTGGTGTTGTGGTGGTCAAATGCAATAGACAAGCGTGCTTCATCTTAGGCCACATCTTGCCTTGGTGTTGTGGTGGTCAAATGCAATAGACAAGCGTGCTTCATCTTAAGCCACATCTTGCCTTGGTGTTGTGGTGGTCAAACGCTTAACTATCGCCAATCAAAACAAAATAATAATGCATAATCATCTACCATTCATATCGGTGCCATAAAAAATACTTCGTTCAAGACTGAATTGTTTTTCATCGGCGTTTTTATAAATACATCTGATGTTATTATTTACTACAGCATATATATATATATATATAAACGCAAATTACAAATAATTACAACTACCCATTGAGTTAATCAATTTCCGACTTAATCCTAAGCCAAAACCAACTTAATGTACCTAATTATTACTTCATACTTAGAGAAATAAGCTTTTTATAAGAGCCTGAGCTGCAATTCTGATGGATATTACGACACGCCAGTCTAATAACACGAGATTATCAGTACATAGGTACCAACTACTTAATCCCAAGTGGCAGTAACTCTAGGTTTAACACCAATTAATACGAGTCCAGTCATATTTCTTGAAGACGTTAATGTGATAGCGAAGTGACTCCTACCTATGTCCCAGTAATACGTACGTATATAGCAGTGGGATGATGACTTGTGATGTATCGAGCTCTCTCCAACGAATTTTGGAATCATGCAGACAGCTTGAAAATTAAAGTTCCTATTTCCAGGAATAAAATATTTTTACAGGTACAGACGCATGACTCAAGGCGCTTGTTGTAATGAAGCAATGAGTATGGTAGGGATGAAATTATAAGCTACATAATTTGATACCAGTATCAGTCTGAAGGATTTCAACTTTCTTCCATTATTTAAGTGTTAAAAGATCATCACACTCTGAGTTGTTTATATTTGGGGGGGAAATGTTCTGCTCTGACATCGGGGTGTATTGTGCTCTGAGTAGTCTACGAGCCAAAACGACACTATATAGACATGACGTTCCTTCAAAAACGAATGTTTATTTGTTTAATTTCAAGGTTTACAGAGATTTGGTGATAATAGTTAATTATCATCCACACTGTTCAATAAATTATCTCCATAGATAATAGGATGACTGTTACTTACTGATAGTAGAACCATGACAGGATAGTGGTAAAAACTAAAGTTAATTGCATAAATTTCAACGCTTGGCAGAGAGTTGGAGTCAAGTTATTATCATTTTGTATATACAGGGATAAATACATTTTGTATATGTATATACCCCCCAGGGTGATAAGATAACTGATATAATGTTAGCTCATTGTGGTTCACCAAACATTGTGTGTGCACCAAAGAGTAACGAATTGTTTTTTTTTTATTGTACGACGGGGAAGCGCTTGGCCTTCATCTCACCTGGTAACAAGTTGAGATAAGGCCGAAGGTGGTAGCGCATTTCACCCGGAATCCTCAACAAACTGAGGAACTGGCTATCTTACCTCTAAATGCCGGAACACAACAATTTTATAATTGTTGTTATGGCGACAAAATTAGGTGAGATGTTGGCAGCTAGCCAGGCAGACTCAAACAAAATCCTACCAACAACCAAACCAAGCACAATATATTGTACTCCCCATGGGAATCGAGCCCGGGACCTCTGGATCTGAAATCGGTGGGTTGAACCACTAGACCACAGAGGCGGTTAGGCGGTGTTTGCTGATTAAAAAATGATTGTTGTTGCAAAATTATAGCAACAGGCATCTTTGTTTCGATTCTAGATGACATTTTTTTTCATAAACATTAAATCAATATGTACAATTAAACTAACTTTGTACAAAGGACTCAGTTGGATTACCTATGGACCGTTTCAAAAGGCCTAAAGGTAACTCAACCGATGCAGACCAGGTACCAAACGGAAGCGTCCATTGCCACGCTAAATAGATACATGCTTATTCGCTGGCCTAAATTAGAGCCAGTTCTTGGGTCAATCAAGAGCCACGCAAGATTTTTGAAAACCCGGAGTTCACCAGGTCCCCACACAGGCTACGACCCCAAAAGGCTCAAATAGGTAAGCTCTGCCGAGAACACTATATTAGCACCTTTTGTGATCCTTGGCCGAATTAAAGAAGACAAATTATAAATACTTAGAAAAAGGTAATAACTTGCATCGCACCATGGCCCGTCGAGGGCACATGGCTGCAAGAGTCACGAAGCTATAATCTCGATAGAGATTCTCTACCATTTACGGTGTAGTTAATGTTTGCGATGTAAGTGCGTCGTTAACATCCACTGTATGCCTCCGACCGGATTTGTTCGTAATCGTGACAAATGAGAGGATCAGCCCATTACAGTACTTATTAATGCACACGTTCAAATGGTACACGTAATTAAATACTACCGCTTGTGCTTGATTACAACGTATCTACCTACCTAGCGCTAGCCTTGTTCTGAATGAATCGTTTGCGTTGTCAAACAATTCTAGTTTATCTAATGGATAACGAACAATTTATAATGAAATCCAAATAAATAATTTTGAAAATTTTTTTTTTGAAATATATTAACTTTAATTCTGTATAATTTATATAATACATTTTGGTAGTACGTAGGTACTTACTGAATATTTAAACCCTTTAACGAAACCTTAGTACCAATAGAACCTTATAGATAAGTAGGTACTATGATATGAAAATAAAAATGGAAATTAATTATTGCGCACCAAAATACTGTAGGAAAGTTAACAGTATAATAACTTACCACTTAAAAGCTCTTCTAGACAACCTTAGGACGGAGAGGACAGGAACTCGTTTGGTTAGGAGTGTGCGCATAATGGAAGAGAATAAATAAATCAATATTTCGATGATAATTTACAGAACAAAACATGTGATTATTAAAATATTTGTATCCTAAGCTTTTGTGGTGGACAGAAATTGTTTTCTAGGTAGGTACCTACCCACAGTAACACAACTTTCGCTTGTGATAGTATCTGACCTGGACGATTCTGCTGGTCTGACGTTTCACCGCTAGCCAGAGATATCAATTGACGGAGGTACTCTGCACTCTTTTTGTGCACAAGTATCCCATTCCTATCCAAGTCATTTTATTCTGTACGTTTACCCATTATTTCTATATCGATTATTTTTATGTTTCCTGCGATGTACGTACTTATATTGATAAAAACTGGTAACTCAGTGCACAAGTACAATGGCCGGTGTTATCTCTATAAACGAAGTAAATGAAAAACAGAAGCAGCGCACAAATAAGGAAAAAAAACAACTACAAAATCCATAAACTATATGCAACATAATTATTGAGTGGTCTCGACAGAGCTTACTTTTTGAGCCTTTTGGGGTTGAGACTTGGATCCGTTTCCCCTTTTTGTTACAAAAGTTTTTTATAAATTCTTGTGTATGATTAAATTCTTAGTGTGTTTTTCAAATTTAATTGAAATCTGTTGATAAATATCGCTACAGAAAACTTACCCCCTTTTCCCCCATACCCCCCAAAATAAACCTATCTAAAAAAATATAGTATAAAGAAGAGAAAGAATATGCATAACTCTGCGAAGAGAAACGTCATACAATCGCAACCTGATGGAACCTAGAATACAGGACCTAATTATGAAGGTGCCCAAGTTTATCTGGGTCCAGATAACAGGCATCCACATAGTCTAGTACTGGGAAAAGAAGATACTGTTATTGAAATACTGTTCAAGAAGTAGGTAATTACATCAACAAGTCACATTCCATTGTGAGTAATATCAATATTTTCACCAGTTTTAGAATGCTGGCAATTACTTTGACACCTCACAGAACCAAGAACCTGGATGAAGTAGCACGGGCTCGCCACACGTGTCGACACAGACTTCAACATTTAACTGTTCACGAGGTAATGCGAAGCGGGGACTCGATGACTCGATGACTCGATGAAGGTGTGATACTGCCGTCCACTGAAGATAGGCGGAGATTATAAATATACTGACTATGCCCTGCCAATATATATATGAAAATATTATGTACCTACGCGCGTAAAAACATAAGCTTATTTGACAAAACCTGTAATAAACATAATTATAATACTAGAAATAAGAATAAACTCGCTGTTCCCACAACTAGGCTCTATAAGGTTAATAAATCATTCATAGGGCAAACTGTACGCTTTTATAATAAATTGCCAAGTGATGTGCTAAGCTTGTCAAATAATAAATTCAAAAATTTTGTAAAACAAAAGCTATCCAGGAAAGCTTATTATAAAACTTCATATTACCTAGAAGATAAGAAAGCCTGGCATTAAAAAAATGAATTTGCTCCAGTGAATAAATTGTAATTAGTATTAGATAATTTTAAGTTATTGTAATGGATAAATGAAAAAAAAAACTAGCTCGAGGTTCTTGCCTTTCTCCTTGTGTGCTGGTCGCGATTCCGAACAGGCGGTAGATTTGACGTTTCAAAGTGATCCTAAAAAATCTTACTGAATAAATATATTTGACTTTGACTTTGACTTTGAGATGTGCTATCAATAAAACGATCTACTGGATCAGTGCGGGCTGTGCAAACGTAGAAAAGGTAAAAATAGGGGAAGGTGTGATTTACCTCCTAGAGGTCTTACCCCGGGCAAAGGAATCGCTTCTAGCGGTTACGGCTATCGAGAGCTTCACAATACCAGGTAAGACCTGTAAGGGTCCACCTGGCTGGCGACCATCCTCCTGCCGTATTCACACATTCTGAATTCTTTCTTCCACAGCAGCACTGATGAAAATCGCTTCAAACAGCAATAAAATTCAAACTTCCAAAGTAAAGCTGTGCCGGAAAACTAGCCGAAGGTTCTACCGGGGTGTGAGGAAGGGGCGATGCATGCGCGTTGCGCAAGTGGCGCCGGTGAATGGACGCCTACGTAAGTACGCAGCCGCGTTTTTATCAATGGACGACCACTTCGTACGCGCGGCGGTGTCACGGTCGCTGGCGGCGCCGGAACCTTGCTCACGTTAAATGTCAACACAGAGCGGTGGTACTCTCTTGGGACCTTTGGATGCGTAGTGCCAAAAACAAACGAATGAAGATTGTTGCTTGCTCAGAAAAATAAGGAAATTACTGCTACCTGACACTTAGCTAGGTTTAGCAAACAAGCGAGCCCCTTCATGGTAAGCGGTGCCGAAGCTAATTAATTGTAACACCAAAATATTTTTATACCCCTTGTTTTTTAAAGTCCCCATACCGTAATCTCGTTCTTGAATGTTCGTGGGAGTGAAATTTCTCTTAAATCTTCTGTGCGAGTATGAGAAAACTTAGCATGCTCGGATAATCAAATCAACATTATGACTTTCATATATTGTGCGACATACTAACTGCCTAGATCCTAGAAGTAATAATATGCCTACCCAGAGGAAATAGAGTGGTGAGAACTGTCTACAAATAATACATGGGTAACCAACACACTTAGTTTCTTAAGACTTCTAGCAAAACACTATTGCATGAGTTGTTATATTTTAAAATTAGGACATACCTAATTTTCTTAGGTACCTACTGTACTATGTATAAAGCAAATTCGTATTGTTTTTGTTTTGTTATTAAAAAATCCCTTTGTGTCAGTCAGTCACCACCAATCCATATCCGCGGAGAGTTGGAATAAATGAATGAATGTTTATTTCCCAAACCGAGAACGCAAATGAAGACAATTGCCACATTATTCAAACTTGGTCACATTGCGTGTGTGTTTTAGAAGTTAGCATGGATAGATTCCGTGTCGCAATATCTTGGTCCACGAAGCTGTATCAATGGACGTCGTTCACTAACTGATATGGAAATGAGACGTAACAAGATGTTTCACATCACTTGCCTAAGAGCTAACATGATACCAACCTACTTACGTTGCGTTTACATTTTGTGCACAGTGCACATCACGTGCACATGAAACGACGTAATTATAAAACTTACTTAATATCATTTCAATTGACAACTGCGGGATGACTATTATAAATAAGTAGTACACGCCAAGTGTTACAACATAATATCACGTAAACATCACCAATCATTAATTCTCCCTGGACTTCAAACTTATGCAGATAACAAATTCAGTTAAAAGATTAATTATCCGCACAGATACCTTTCTCCACATTGAAGACATAAATAGCTTTATAAAAGCTGAGATAAAGCAGCACATAGAACTGCATCGCCAAATACGTTTTCAATGGAAGAGATAATCACGTCATAGTTAAATGCAAACGAAGGCTAACCGGGGGCGTTTGCAATTAGACTAATTAATTACTTCCTTTCAAATAAACTTGAATAAATCCAAGTTATTGGTTAAATATAAACTTGAAAAGTGCCTATAGAAACCAATTAAAGTATAATTACAACAATAGCTTCAGCAATAATCTGTGCGGTATAAAACAGTTTCTTCAGCATCAATATTGCTCATGCACTATGCGTGTTGTGTGAATAAGCTAAGAAAATTACGTGTTAAATCATGATTTTGTGACTGTGCCAAGAATAAATTATAATAATAAAGTCACTACTATCTACTAATACACTAATTTGTGTAGGTACGTGCCTCATTAGACCCTGGGCTTGTTAGCACACACTCTAAGCATGAATGATGAAGCGAGTAACACCTTTAGTTGGCACGGAGGAACGATTTTCATACAAGTGAAAAAGCAACGGTATATTTGAATGGCTTATTTTTCTCTCGAGATCTGTAGAGGCACCTCTGAGTTAGACAATACCCACATATTAAGAACGGTACTTTGCTATCTTATATTTTACTATATTGAAGATGAATATCTAGTTACCGATAGGTACCTAGGTTTTTGGTGCAAATGCATCTGGAATATTCGTTACAAATATTTCCTCTTTTCCCTTCTGTGCCCACGTCCTCACAGGGAACCCTTGTGTGGGAGTATACCTACCTTGTAGTTTTGTCTGTTGTATTTTATCGTAATGTTTTCTAACTGGTTCATACGCAATAGATTTGAATGAGAAACGTGCAAACTACCTTGAGCTTCCGAGCTTGAGAGTTAAGTTGTAACTTAAAGTTAGCGGAGGCGGAAGTGGGCGTTGAGTAGGCGAGGAAGGAAGCTGTTGTTCGGTTGCTAAGGTTTTAGTTCATCAAGGCGACTAAGGGTACGTAAGTACACCAGATATGCAGTTAGCTCATCTATAAGGCGACTAATGGACTGACTTAAGTCTGATTATGAAGCAATGCAAATAACGTTCAAGTCTAGAGTGGACCTATAAAAATATCTTAATCAATTTTAGGCCACACATATACTTATCGTAGTCAAGTAAACTAGGAATAAATGCCTAACCCAAACCCAGCGATCACCAACTAGCTAGCCAAGCGCGGTATGTTATAAGTCTCTATTGTCTATTATATTATATTATCTTATATTATCTATTATATAAGAACCTCCTCCTAAGGATCTCCTGATGATACCATTTTGAACCACTGAGCCTCCAGCTTTTGTTTTTACATACATGCCCTACGTGGCATTGTACTATAGAAACCTCTGTGGCAGTAATTCCACCGGCAACCATACCATCCAAACTTGTACGGATGACGGCAGAATAAGTAAGACAAGTAAAAGATAGAGATAAGTAAAGGTAGTCCCTTTTCAAGTCTCTATTACAGTTAAAGTTTTAAACTTCTGTCAATTATCAGTAGGCAGTTGGTAAACCGTGACGTGATCCATCATCCATGCCACGTAGGGCATGCACTTTAAAATACCTCTGATGTCTCAACGTTTTATATTTGTTTGCAAATTCGTTGTAAGTTTTTATCAAGAGAACCTTAATAAGTACTTTCATATCCACAAGCTTGTCTATAGAATACAAACTCGTCCATTACTAACAATAAATTAAGTTTACTCGAACACATAACTTATACTTAATCGAACTTGAGTCCACGTGACACCGAGCTCTCGTTTGGTTTCCACCACGTGACCACGACGTGTGGTTAGGCAGAACGTGAAGTCTGCAGGGCTTCCGAACCAACTATGGAAGTTAAAAACTTCAGATCTCTGAACAAAACAATATGGTAATGGAAGAGCATTTTTGGAATCGAAAACATTGACTTTGCAAAGTGTTTCGACGAGAAAGACAGATTTCGTTTTTTGTGACTCAGACCAACTGATGATACCATTTTGAACCACTGAGCCTCCAGCTTTTGTTTTTACATACAGGATTGGTGACATGAATAATAATTATATTATTATATGCTATCTTTCTTTCTTATAGCTTGTAAGTAAACGATCTCCAAATAGATTCAGCCAAGCAAAGGTCATGTGAAAAAAGAGTTATATTTTCATGAAACTATTATTTATTATGTTGTTGTCATTAGATCTACTCGCGTAGGTTTCACTATTATCAATTCGATTCAAAATAGCTATAATTAATATTTAAAAATGTCGCAAGTGGAAGGTGCGCCACTTCCGGCGGCGCGCGCGCAGCACACGTCGGACCGGTCCGTCCAGTGTCGACTCGAGTCGAGATCGAGACACATCTCGATTAATTTACGATAGACGCGACTTCCTGCCAAAAACACTTGAAAGACATTAAAATATAACCGAACTTTACCTAAATATTCTTTAAGTAAAAAGAGTCCTAAAATAAACTTTTTGAGATTCGAGAGACCATGATTTCATAATAATTTTCGATAAAATCATACTTTTTTTTTACTACCGTACAACGGGGGCGTGCTTGGCCTTCATCTTACCCGATCTGCAAGTTATGATTAGACCGAAGGTGGAAACGCACATCAATCGGAATCCACAATAAACTAAGGAACTGGGTAACTTACCTCTAAATGCAGGAAAACAACAATTTAAGAATTGTTGTCATAGTGACAGAATTAGGGAAGATGGTGGTAGCTAGCCAGGCGGACTTCAACAAAGTCTAAAACCAACCAAACCAAGCACAAAATTCCCCCTGGGGATCGAACATTGTACAATACACCCCTGGATCTTGGATCTGACATCGGTAAACCGGCGAACCACTAGACCATAGAGGCGGTTAAACTTACTTAGTTGCTCATTACCTATGGGTACCTTATCAAATGACACCCAGCGGGCTGCCAGCTCCTCATTGCAAGTCCAGTACAATGATTTCTTCAGCGCACTGATGCGGCTGCTCCACTTTTGCAGCTTGTCGTGGCAGAGGGCGCGCGTAAGGCTTTCATGCAAGAAAGTAGCTTTCCTAGTCCAGTGTGCGCGAGGCAGTATCACGCCATCCTGCAGATGATTGTTGCGCGACCAGACTGCCCTTTACAAAACACTAATGATTGGCTCCATCAACACTTTTTGTGTGTCTATCGTGATCTTATGGATAGTTTTAGTATCTGTAATAAATGAGTTAAGACTAATATTTGTCTTAGGCCCTGAGCCGTGGGTCTCTGTACTTTCTCTTAAAGACAAATAAAGGCTGCCACCCTGATGGTAAACTAAGCTACCGATGCACCGATGGTATCGACGACATCGATCACATCCAACCCGAGTCGCACTTACCACTTACCTCTTCTTTATTCCAGTCTCTCGTTGTTTGTGTTGTAAGGTTTATCAAGCTGATTTTACGTTACGTTAAGTTAACTACCTACCTTCCTTCCTAGATTGTGTTATTCTTAGAAACTATCAAGATACTGAGTCATTTCGGATGTTCACCGTCCATTTTGTCCTTTGCATTGGAGGCTGTGGTAAACCATTCATCATAATTGATCATCATTACGTAAGATGGTTAATTGGTGCACGAGGTTACTCTTGCTACAAACTCCCGTTACACGACTATGAAGATAGCAGATTTTAGACCTTGGGAATAGTAGTTGTGTGGGATGTGCGGATAAGGAAATGGATTAGCAGAGGGATAAGGAGTGGTGAGGATATAAGGATATAGTGTCACGGTAGAGTGGTGAGTTTGATGCTAGCAGCTAGAGCAGTCCGGGGTTACGTGCCCGGAATATCCTGTACTAGGACCTATCTAGAGCCTTTCTGGGGCTATACTTGCCATACGACAGTTGGATCATATGTAGCCTCCATGGCACTACAGTCCGACAATTTTTTTTTGGGCAACTGTTATTTGGTGTAACTGTTCTTTTTTAGTGTACCTACTATATTTGGATTTTCATAAACATGGTTATAATTATCTGGAACTTTGATTTTTTAACGGTGACACCTTTCGGTAGGTATTTTTACTTTGTTGAATATGTAGCTAGGTATTATTTAGGTATAA
The DNA here is from genome assembly GCA_951394065.1 of Venusia cambrica. Taxonomy (NCBI): domain Eukaryota; kingdom Metazoa; phylum Arthropoda; class Insecta; order Lepidoptera; family Geometridae; genus Venusia; species Venusia cambrica. Next base: position 632,949 of record OX596058.1, read on the forward strand.
CTTGATTCTGGGACTTTGAGTTTTCGACACCGTTTTTATTTTTCAATAAAATCCCGCTCATCCGTTTCACTCAGCTGGGTATGTAGGTACGGTCATCTGTCTGTCTGTCTATACCTTTCCTATGCCTACCTACTTAAATAATGTAAAATTTTTGGTTATGTGCGTACGTACGTACGTACGGCGTATGTTGTGCACAAGTATTGTGTTTTCGAGAGTGAGGCACCTCAGTGCCGAAAACTGATCTTGATCGAGGACGATGATCTCACATAAATTAAAGGATCTGGACACTTTATATTACAGCGGAGAACAAACGGTGTTATAATACTTTGACACAAAGCACCAATAAAAATGTCGAAGGACCACCCGGGTCACATTCCGAGAACTGGATTTCGGATAAAGGTTAGGTACGTGAGTACGTAGGTAGGTACACGCGTGTATTTTGTAGGACTACAGGTCGTTCATTAACGGCAAAATACCTAAACTCATAGGCGAATATAGGTATCATTGTAGGTACTTCACCACTTTGCCGGACATTTATTATTATTTATTTATGTTCTTTATTTAATCATGCAGCGACTTTCCTAAACTTTGTAATTAGACAATTCATCTTATATTTATAGTAGGTAGGTACTCTAGGAACATTGTATATGGTGAGATTATGCTCCATAAATTAATATTATTAAATTACAAAATTGACCACGAATTGTATGAAAAAATTAAGTCCACGATAACTGCAAATGCGAATCGAGTGTACTTCGATTACAACTAGCACTAGGCACTCGGGCCTTTAAGGTCTACATAGGAGCCTACGACGTAAAGTCAATCATAAACTTATCGTTCTACTGTTTGTCACCAAATCCATGTTTGTTTTTTAACCTCGGAACTTTGAGAAATGTACAGCCTGACTTCAAGCTTCGGAAATCGAGGCCTTTAATAGTGGACAGTCGATGACAGAAGCAGCGTGTGCAAGCGAGGCTCGTCGTCGCCGCCGCGTGGGTGCGCGCGCGCAGCCTACGCGCGGCTCGTGCCGCTGAGCCGAGGCTCGTTAGTCGTTAGCGGATAAAAAGAAAAGGCTTTGACGACCTAATTGAATGAGTTTAGCGATACGTGTATTAAGGTTTTAGTACCTACTTACTGGGAAACAAGATTATGTTCCGATAACTTTTAATGTGTTTTTTAGTGTTTTAGTAGGTTCATACTAAAAGCTCAAGGGTAGGTACCTAGCTAGAGGTTGGTAAGTATACCTATTAGGTTGATACTATGTAGGTTCGGTACCTACCTACCTATATTATGAAGAAGATTAGTTTTATTATTGGTTTCTAATAAAACTCATATGCACGCGCTAAAAGTCATTTTTTTTTGTATTTTCCTTGTAGGTACCAACATCTAACCTACCTTCTTTCTTATCCTCTGCAGATGGCGGACGCTCTTTTGTTTAGGATACTACTAGCGCCCTCTAGACGGCTGGCCCGAAACTTGCCCTTGCCTTTGTCAGCGATGCTCCCTGTGAGTAATACTTTTCTATGGGTTACGCTTAGTGATAGGTATGTATCTGGCGTTTCAAAATAATCAAAAACCAAATGTAATATGGGTAAATATTTAGAAAAGTCAACATTCCAGATATTAAGTAATTTAATTGACCTATTCCTATCTACAGATGAATGAGTGTGACACAAGCAGCGCCACCTAGAACTCGCATCGGAACTGCGTGCCCGCCTCCGGGCCGCACAGGTTCTTCCCGAGGAGCCACTTGGCCAGCATGAAGCGGTACCGTGAGCTGGGCACCGTGGGCAGGAAGTTGTTTCCGTCCGCTTGTTCGTACAGCAGGATCATGTAGCGGTGCGCGCCGGTGCCGCGAGGTGGCGCTGGCGGCTTATACCCTGAAGTTACACACCTACATCATGAATCTCATCAATCGTTATTGATCAAGAACTCATACGAACGAAAAAGAAACAACATTTTGTTTTTATAATTATTTGTATTCTTCCAACGATTCTTCTGCTTCTTGATTCCTTCAACCTACGTAGCCTACCTATTGTTTTAGTTAGATACCTACCTATTTCGCTAATATAGTAGGTAGATAGGTAGCTCATTATACCTACTGTATAACCTACCCTCAAGTATAAATATGATCCTATAGGCGATGCGGTTCAAGTTCAAAATTATTTATTTATAAAATGTATCCTGACAGCGACAGTCATAAAACTAAATCGTTATGTACCTACCTAAGTACTTCTGAAGAAACGGAGTCAAACACAAGTTTTAAAAAAAAATCTTACTACCTTCAGGTACCTATAGGTACCTGTACCTGTGTACCACTACCAGGTACAGATATAGGTACCTATATCTACTACATCTAAGTGGCAGCTAGCAGATGGGTGAGCCACAAACTTAGCCGAAGATTATTTTCTTTTTGACCTAGAAACATGCACCGGCTATGATCAGGACTATGATAGATAGAGTAAGTAAGTAGGTAGGTACTTTTAAAGTGACTTACCTCGGTAGTCGATGCCAACTGTTTTACTGCTCTCTTTAGCTTTGAGAGCTAGGCCCTGTACAATTAAATAATTTAGATTAATTTTAGGTAGCCAAGGAATATGCACGTCATGCTCCATATTATAAGTATTATTGGTCCATAGTATAGTAATATATAACAGCAATATTCATCACACAAATGTTTTTCCTGGGTGGGAATCGAACCTATAACCTACAGCGCAGAAGGCAGAGCTACTACCAACTGAGCTGTGTGTCCTTACTTTTGGTGATATCCCTTGCCGACCAGGCTTTTGATTTTACTTATTGCATCACATCACATCGCAGCCTCCTCCAAAGCTGGGAAGGATTTGCCATCATCACCGCATTTGGCAGTCGAATTGGTGATCGCAGGTAAGGTGAAGATAATACACAGAATGAAGCTGCTGCCCTTATTCCGGTGAGATCCCTTAGTCGGCTTTTACGACATCCATGTGCTGAGTTGGAGGGGTTGATTCTTTAGCTGCGACCGCCACGGCGTATTATGGTGCAAAGCGAAGCAAGGAATGCTATAGAATAATATATAAACCTTTCGGGAAAGTACCTACTTACAGGAATATTCGACTTGAGCATGTGCAGGAAAAATTCACCGTCGACTTTAGGCGCCGCGTCCGGGTCCACGACTATTAATGTGTAAAATTTTTTCTAGAACATTAAAATGAGTTGCATAATTGACTTCATCAATAATTATAACAATGTTACTGTAAGTTTGAAGTTGATGTATACTTGCTGAACACATAGCTACAAATTATTTTTTTCTACATCTGCGTGGGTTGAATTGTTTTCACCTTTTCGCGTTCAAATCGGTGAGCTTCGCTTGTGTTAAAGTACGCTCGAAACACATTCAAAGAAACCTTTACTTGGTTGTTTCGCAAAGCTTATCTTTTTATTTTACAGCGCCAAATAGTCATTTAAGTGGAAAGGTTGAAATAATTACCGAATCAGCCATATCATACTGAAACAGAGGCTCCTCCATGAAGACTTGCTTCGGGAGCATCACATCACAGTTGTGCTCATCGACGATAGTTCCCCCGATGCTGGTTATGTTGAGACCACTCAGTCGGTCGCATCCTTGGAGTAGACTCTTCACCTCTGTCATGGAGCATTGTAGACTCGACGCTAAAGCGTATCGAACACCCGAAATAGCTAGTAACAATCCTAACATGTTTTATTGTTCAATAGCTCTGTTAACTTTGAAATGATGGCGGTTATGGAATTGAAACAATGGCTACATGGCTGCCTGACTATTTTGAAAACATGGATGCGATAGTGCATTTCATATCAGGTAACATGTTATGAAATTTCTCTTACCTACGTTTATTGTTTTGTTCTCGAGCTTTGTAAGTTACATTAGCCTACGTTAGGTTTTTTTTTTTTTTTTTCTTATTTAATTTAAGGACTTTAAATCGATAACGACTATGCCAGTCCCATAGGTCTCGCATACCATCTCTCATTCACCCTCGAGCACCATGCATGCCGACCTGTAGAGTGTAATAGCGGCGGCAGAGGTCTGCTCCGCTAATACACCCTGAAACAAGCCTACATCCAAGGCGTTCACCGTCATCAATGGGGACAGCTCCTCTCTTATGGGTGCACTCCGGGAACACTCCACCAAAAAATGATAGGTGTCTTCATAAGTACCACATGTGTCACATAGTGGACTGTTTATCTTTTTCATAAGGAATCTGAAACTATTAAGTGGAATGTGTCCGGAGCGCAACCTGTGAGCCATAACGATATATTTCTTAGGGAGTTTACAAGACATGTTGGCAAACCAGGGAATGAGGGGAGGTTCACTCTGCATGGTTTTGTACCAGATACCTTTCTCCCGAGAAACAATATCAAAGTATTCTTTCCATTTGTCTCTTATTGATATTTTATATTTGTGTACCAGTTCAGAGTGTTCTGCTCTCAAATGTAGGTACCGCAATACCGTTTGATATTCCTTCTCGAGCCAATCTATCTGCTTCCTCATTCCCCCAAATGCCAACATGTGATGGTATCCACTGAATCGCAAGAGATGCTCCCTCGTTAGGTTGTTACCTAATGTTTCCTCATGTTACTCTGAAAGTCAGAATGTATGTAGTTACCTACCAACTGAAGAAACTACTCAAACCGGTGCCAATTTTTTTTATTTTTTATTTACGATGGGTCGGCTTTTGACCACGAAACTTACATTGGCAAGAATGAGATCTACGATGGAGCGAGCCCAGAAAGTGCCTATTAACTCTCTTCTTCTTCTTCTTCTATTAGGGTCGTAACACAGCGGAAAAACAGACGCTGGGAGCTTATTCCAAGTTCTTGCAGTGCGCACAATATAATCTTGAAAGTGTTTAGTTCTTATATGTGGGATATCAACCAGTTGGGGATGATAATAAGCTGTGTGTCTGAAATTATATTCGAAGATTTGAGAATTCAAGATTTAAATTAGAAATCTATTTAAGAAGGGCGAAGGCGGTATAAAGTCGTGAAGGTCCTGAGCACACTCACGGAAGTACAATCTGTAAAACCCCGACAAACACGAAACCTTGCGACGATGGCTCAAGCTATCGAGCCTTGCTTTGCGAAAGTACTCTTCACCTATTCCTCTTGGCTCTGCACTCCAGTGAGTCAAGCGCGGCAAGTTGATATTTGGCTGATCCATCCCATAGGTGGCTGCAACACTCCATACAGGATTTAACTAGAGCTTTATATAAAGTAAAAAGTTGACGAGGTGTGAAATACCTATCGCTTGACTTTATTTTGGATGCCCAGCTTTTTGGTCGCAATTAGCGCTTTAGACTCGATGGAGGTGCCAAAGTTGAGGCTAGCCGTCAACTCCATGCCAATGAGGGCAAGGCTGTCAGTTATTTTAACAGAAGTACCTACCTTGAAAGGAAAACCTTTCAAGACCTTGACCTGAAACCTATCAGGTCAAATTGACGCTTTTTCGCCGAAAAGAGACATGCCATTAGTTTTGAAGGCATTGAAACAGACTCTATAAACCTCCGTCCATTGGAAAACAAGATTTAGAGACTGATTCGTCCGCTCAACCATGGCTTCTCTCAGAGAACACACCTCCAGATTAGTAGAACGTGCACTAGATATGTATTTATCTGTGACAGTACTGTCATCTGCATACCCAAAAATATCTAGCTCGAGCAAGTCATTGTCCAGCTAGGCATTTGTAGCAGGTATAGAGTTGCAGAGAGAACAGACCCTTGAGGAACACCGGCGTTGATGGCATTATAGTCCGAGGAGCAGCCATCAATTATTATATCATGATGGCATTGTTAGTATCTTTTTTTTTAAATCTCTGAGTGAAGTTCTGGAGCGAAGTTTGTTTGTATATTGCACTGATTGCTCTTTTTTGTATTATAAAAATGATCTCAACATCGGCTGCTAAATATGCTTTTTTACTAAATATGAGAGAGGTGTCATCGGCAAAAAGAACTATATCTGCACACTGTTCTACTTGAAAAGGCAAGTCATTTATATAAACAAGAAACATGGCCCCAAAAAAAGAAAATTCCATTGGGTTATCATACTAAAATGTTCGTCGAATAAACTTAGTGTCTAGGTAAGTAGGTAGGTATACGTATTGCTACATCAGGATCCGGTTGCATGGACCTGATAAATCACACGTCTGCTTCGGTTATAGGTACCTACTCGTAGGTCTGTATCTACTTATTGCTTCCTGGAAATATACATACAACATAACCAGATTTATTATTTAAAAATATGCTTTGGTAGGTAAGTATTTGAATAATGGGGAGCATAAAAGAGGTATATTTTTTTTGTAAAAAGCTGGTGGGGATAGTTTAGTCGTAATTATGACAATAAACCGTTTAAAAAATAATAATGTAGGTACATAGGTTACCATTATTATTTTGTTTGTATATTATTTTGATTTTTGTAGGTAACCTACCTACATTATTATTATTTAAACGGTTTATAAGAAAAACCCACCTACCTAGTTTAAATTATGTTTTTCTTTTGTTGGCATTTGATTGTTGTTTCAATATGGGTTTTCACAGAACCATAAACCGCACGCATTGCCATTCCATAAACGACTGGGTAGGTAGGTAGCTACAATATAATACTATTAATTACTACCTACTATTATTATATTATATAATAGTAGGTAGTAATGAATAGTATTAGGTATTAGTAATAACTACCTCCTAAAATTATTAAAACCTTTGAGCTTCTTTACAATAATTGATGGTCTACTCGCACCACAGAACAATAATATCAATAATCATAATGGATCTAGGTTCTCGTATAGTCAAATCATTGTAATGTGTGTCAATGTCAATTTATACAATGGAGGGTCGATGACGGCCGGTGAGTAATAATCATGGACTTACTACAACTACTAATAGACAAACAAAAGTTTGTATGTTAGGTCCATGGTACATCATCACTGGTCTTCAACACCTCTACCGTTTCAAGGAGGTTCGGGTAAGAAACAAGCCTTACGCTCTTTTTTCTACTTCAGCAGATCCATGGTACTTAATATTCTCGTTCGTCGAAGTCTTTGATGTGATGACAGTGACAGAGACAGAATGACGTTAGTGACGTACCTATAATTTTTTTGTTGATTGTTGTTTTGAGTCGCATTCGCTCGCAATTTCGCAATCGCAAAATCGCAATTACAAAGAAAGAAAATAGATACGTAATAATTTTGGAATATTTATCTATAGATCAATAAATTTATATAGGTATAATCGAACAGAATCCACCTACCTCAATGAAATAGTGAACCATGGAATCTCATCCTCTCAATTTGGTAACAACATCAATAAGATTAGCGTAATGTAGATTGGTAGGTAATTTCACTTTTAATGGGTAATCATTTCCTTTGATTCAGGCACACCAGCAGCATCGTCGCGCTGAGGCCCACCTCATGAACAACAGGTACGATGAGGCTATGCAATGCCATCACAGCGCGGCCGAACTACTCCTTGATGCCATGAAATCCACCACCTCTTCTGTGGCCTTAGAATCGATCACCCTACAACATAGCTACCACCTCAAGCAAAAGGATCTCATCAAATGTAAGAAAGAGCAATACGCGCGGGTCAAAAAAGCCATTGACAACATTAAGTGGCTAGGAAAAGACCCTGGGCTCAACATACAAGGGAATGACTATGCCAAACTACAAGTAGCTATCTACAGAGCTATAAACGAAACAGATTCCTTGTTACATACATTGTTAGACAAAAAGGATATTGAACAGGGGCTGCTTGTAGCAGCTGCTTCCCGGGATATTGTTGATGGGAAGAAAGCTGACAAGCCTAAGGAAGTAGTGGTTGAAGAGTTACAAATCTTGAGCCAAAATTTGCATTCCTTAGTGGAGCAACTAGTCATGCAGGTAGAGGTTTTGAAAGATGAAAACACTACATTAAAAGAGCGAGTAAATTATTTAGAAAAGGAGAGATTGAAGTATCTGAACTTGCCATCATCACAGAATGCTATGCTCAGTCAGAACTTTGATGACTTTTCTGTGGAGGAGGCTGAAACCCGGGTGTCAAGTAGACCCACCAACGCCTTGCCAGTGGAGAGACTTCAGACCACACATTTTGATCTGAGTGCCTTTCGAGATAATTGAAATCAGCTCTCTTAAAACATGAGTTTTTGTAAATAATAGATTTATTACTGTAAATAAATAATTATAAATATGCTATAACAGGATATTAATTTGACACAGTGCCCAAACTTTGCTCGGTTTGTAGAATACTAGATCACAGATCATCATATCAGCCGACACACCTCCACGGCTCTACATAGGCATCCCAATTGATGCCACAAAAAGCTACCTGAGCCTCCTTCATCCATCGACTCCCTGTGAGCTGTCCATCAAGTGGGGGGTCTTCCCACAATCCGTTTCGCATTTAATCACATTCACCATGCAAGAACCTTTATTCCCCAGTTTCTGCAAGCTATGTGGCCTGCCCACTGCCACTTTAGCTTGCTAAATTCTGAGGACTATGTCAGTGACTTTGGTTCTTCTATGGAGGTCCACATTTCGGATTTGATCACTGAGTAAAACTGCAAGCATAGCTGTCTCCATAGCTTGCTGTGCGACTGAACTTATTCACGAGGCCTAGGTATAGTTAGCGACCATGTCTCAGATCCATAAATCACATTTTTGTAAATACTTATGTAGGTACTTGTATATATAACACAACACCCAACACACAGAACCAACATCTACGAGTAAATATATATATACATACAAATGTTTGTGCTGGGTGGGAATCAAACTTGCAACCTACATAATCACATACAATTATTGTTATTTTATACATTACTGTTTAGCATAGTACCTGTAATATGTGTTTTACAGGTTCCACAGCTGACATATTGTAGGCACCATAATCACAAAGGTACCTACAGCTATGTGATATCATCTACAAATGGGTAATACTTTCCACCCCAAGCACCCTCCATATGAAATAAAATATATCTTTTTGAGCGTTACTACCAAGATCCTAATAAAATGTGAGTAGTGAGAAATTACACTAAGACTGCTGAAAATTTGTAGGTAAATCAACAAAAAGGACACCTTCACACACACTTCAGGGTATATTTTTAACCAACCTCAAAAAAAGGAGGAGGTTCTCAATTCATCATAATATTTTCTATTTTTTACGTATTCCCCGATTACTTGAAGACGCCTGGACCGATATGGAAAATTATATTTAAGTTTGAAAGGGATAAGCTTGTACATAGGGTGTACTTCACAGGTGGTCCCGTAGTCATCAGGTCGGGGTCTGATAATGGATCCTGGAGAAATCAAGGGTAGGTACTCTTCAAATGCGCAATGCAGTGCCGTGTAGGCTATGTTCTTTGTGGATGTGACCTATGCAGTAAGGCTTTGTCATAGGCAAGAGTACACTTATTACCAGGTGCGCTACTTGCTTATCCCGTCTCCTAGTAGTATAATAAGCTTGGAATCTATTTTTAGGGTGTATTACCTCAAAAGTAAGGAAAAACGGACCCCATATAGGATCACGCACCTTTCCGTACATCTGTCATCAAAACAATTGGAAAAATACGTCATCTGGGTATGTAAATGAAATTGTATCGTATTCATAATGACATTTATCTTGCACCCAACCGAAGACAAGTGGCAATACGGAAAGTTACAGGATCCATAAGTGTACCGGTATTGTAAGATGGATGTGCTTGCAGCCAAAGACCTGATTCCCATTTTGAAACAGCTAAGAGACGAGCACGATCTGTGGAGGTTGAGCACGTATGTAATAGATATCTAATTCCGTGTCAACTCGCACAGAGGCCCGTCCCACTGCCGTTGTGCCGAAAGTTGCACAGAAAGTGGTGTGTTTTGGGGGATCGGTATTAGGACAAGCACTATGCCAAGCATTTCGAGCCTCGTCAAGATAATAAATTTGGAGTACCTATATTGCCAGGAACAGCCGAAATTGATGGTGTTAGAATTTTCTCAACCAAAGAATGTGTACTAGGTATAGACGGAAGACAAGAACGCTGGCAAAGCAACACTAGAAATTTTGCGTATGCCTAAGCCGCCTAATCGAATAGGCAATTAAGCCTGCGACCATGCTCTGTCATCCAACTCAATATTCAAAACCGTGGAAAATGTGTTCTTTATTATGTTGTCTAAGCCTTCCACCAGCTCACTGTGTTTCCACAGTTGACAACATCGTAAAGCATAAGTAAATTTTGGGACAAAAAGGCAAAATTTTATAATGCTGAAAGCCATATGTGAGTTAATTATGAAAGTCTGTCCGAAACCTTCATAAAATTTTGTCGTCGACGAAACCCGGAAAAGATTCATCAAGAATTGGTGAACCTAGTAGGTGGAGTGAACTCTTATCTACAACAGTAATATTGGAAGCCAAAGTCTCAAACTTTTGAATAATTGAATTTCTATCCAAACATGTAGGTAGGTATCTGAAATGTAGGTATATTACACATTTCGAAAAATTTCGTTCCAAGCCAATCTGCCGAAATTCATCTATAATCATTTTTAAATCGCCAAATACTGAGTCCACATCGCCACCCAGGGTTCCGTCATCTAGATACCAAACATTCAATTTAGATTTCAGGCGTTGAATAATTGGGTGAATGGCAAGGTTAAAAATGGCCGGGCCAAGAGGGTCACCTTGCTGAAAGCCAACTGCAGACGAAATAGTTTGGTTCTTGTAAATTAATTTAGATGGCGAACCATAACAGTGAAAAAGAAAAGGATAAATTTCGGGAATTTTGGATTTGATTTGATTTAGCAAGGCGCAATTCATAATTGAATTGGTTTTCTTTTTAGTTTTTAAAACGTAATTATTTCTAACGAGAGGTAGGAAAAGTAAAAAAAACGCAATTATTTTAAAGATATGTATTACATTGGTCTTACACAAAAATATTTATTACTCTGGTTAATTTTATTGTAAAAATAAACTTCCCAGCCGATGGGCGGGACCACTATATTCTTAACTACAAGCAAATTCTATATTAAAACAATAACTTAATTAATAACATTTTTGGTAACGGGTTTATAATAAAAGATATTTTCTACCGTTAAATAGATCCATTACCTTTACAAAGCATACATCCAAATTTGAAAACAACAAACATTCAAAGCTCATTTTTGTTTAGAAAAACCTATTATTATTAATAGCAACTACAGGTAACTGGTATGCAATGAATCAACATAATATACTACAATAGGGTACATCTATTACAGAAAAGTGATGGATTTTTAATCTGGGTTTTCTCATATACTTATCAGTTATTCATAGGTTTTATCTATACTATTATTGCTTTACAGACTATTGTTAATTTTCAATGCCTACTGTTAGATATTATGCTAACAATCCTATGGATACATTTTTTATTTAAAAGAGAATGATTGTACCTACATAGGTTTAAAAAATATATAACAATAATACTTGTGTAGTAGATATTTAAAAATTAGTAGGTTTTCATCGATACTAGCTTCCGCCTGCAACTTTTCGGCTCTATAATAATAACTAAAAAAATTCAGCTCATGAAAACAAACATCCCATAAATTATCATAGGTAAACAACAATTAGTGTGATGTAGATAGGTACGGTGCGACCCCCACTACAGCACCTACATGTAGAGGTACCTATTGGTAGGACAACAGAATAACACTAGGTATTAGAAAGGTTGCGAGTATACTATTTTTAAGGTAATGAATACTCGAGGCCTTTCCAAAATTCCCTCTCAGCCAGTTCAGCCCCATATGGCTCACCCAAGGAAAAAAGTAATAGACGAAATAGAAGGGATATACAGAAAATACTATATGTAGGTACAAGGTACAGACATACTTACCTAATTAACATTTACAATACTATTCCTTCAAAGATAGAAATGCTCCAAATAAGATGAAACACAGTGATTATCACAGCTAAATCCAATAATTATTTATCAGCAAAATATACACAATTTCAAAATGTGTGATCAACCCTTTTCTCTGCCTTATTCATAAATAACGATTTTTTTTCTTTGATAAGCTCTTTTTGGAAAACGTGGAAATTATGGAAGACTTTTTCTGAATATATTTACAGCCTTTTCCCAGCTACATGACTGCATTCCCAGATAATACATAGTCAAGCTGACTAGCAAGATTGTCTTGGTTAGATATTTGTATAATTATTATTTATAATTATTATCTACTTTATCCCACGGTTAACAAAGTCCCGGCCATTCGCTTGTTATGAAGAAGGGCAAAGGAAAAGGTTCACTCAACCAATATCTCCTAATTTTCTGGTCACAATTACAAAGAGTAGCGATATGATAAGAGAGGCACTAAAATGGCAAATCACATACCAAAGTGAACAGGAATCATATACAACTCACAACCACAAATATACATACTTATAAACGAAATGATCATAGTTTTAGGCATAACTGATACTGCCTCCGTTGTACAACATACAATATAAGACTTTCAAGTTATGGTTGATAATGGATATAATCTTTTTAACGTGTTTTAGCGATTTATAACTCTAAATAATATTGTGTGGTCATCAGGGTGTAATTCACGATAAAAATCAGGCTACAATCAACTACAATACAAACCACAAAATTATATTCTATGGACACTTTTTAAAATTATATTATGTCGAGAGACTGAAATCTTATATGATTGTAGTCTGGTTATTATAGCGAATTTCACTTTCATGATCATATAATGAACATGCTATAATATACCAAAACTACTTATAAAACCGTACACCAAGCCTAAAGTACCATAATCATTGGTTATTACAATTATAAAGTAGAAAGGTGTGAGTTTCCGTCAACTCGTACACTCTACATAAATATATTTGGCTAGGATAATATACGTCTTAAACCATTTTCATTAAGATCTCGTAGATTCGATAATATCTATGATTAATGATTATATTTCACTATAACATTCAAGACACGGGCCACACAGAGAGGATGACAACAACGTTTTGTGGTTCAACGTTCTGTGTATCCCGCGCCTTATAATCGAGATTTCTTTACCTACCAACATATAGAAAGATATATATATATAGCCCATATTCTTATCTTATGATCAGGTAGTTTAGTATCACCACTATACCTATTTCTGCCACCAAGCAGCATTTGGTTTGCGGATTAAATTATGTAACATCTGGGAAAATTACAGTCACATGAGCCTTAGCATCAAGTTCAAGACGACAAAAAGTAAGAGACTATTCTATTAGAATCTGTATTGTTATGTTAGAATACGAGCTTGAGGTGCAAGCCGCACAGGAAATACGTAAAGCGTCGCTGTGCGTATCTCTATGCAATTTAGACAGCACTTAAATAGCATCGTTTTAAAGGCGACATCGCATCTGCCCTGAACCTAGTACATACTGTGTGGCAAATTAGATAACACACCTAAAGCCTCCCCGCAATGACGTCACGGAGACATTCACTCCACACGATTCCATGTTTCGATCATTATCATCACCATCACCATCGGTAATCGTGTCCAGTAAACGCCGAGTAATCTCCCGAGGCGTACATCACTCAGAAGTATCATCACGGGGTGTAAGGCGGCGGAGGAGGCAGCACCGACAGGTCATCGAAGGGGAAGTACTGCTGCGCTCCCAGCACCGGGGGGGCGTACGGCGGGGCGGGGGGGCCGTACGGCGGTCCGGGGGGTGAGTAGGGGGGGAGTGTGGGCACAGCGGGGGTGGGGCCCACGCTGTGCGCCTCGTACCCCTCCCAGTCGTCCATGAGGTGTCGTCGCTGGATGTCCTCGTCGCCATTTAATGGAGCGCCCCACAGGTTGGCGGCTGATGCTAGCAATGCCACGGCACCTGGAATTACAAATCACTATTCAATTAACTAAAAACAAATATATAGGAAATTGCTTGACCACAGCGGGCGATCACCAATTCGTCTGCCAAGCGAGGCGATTAGAACAGAAGCCTCTCTCTTTACCGAGCATCGTTCCATGTGCCTGCTTATCAAAACAATTGATCTGTAATACACACATCAAAAAAGTCTAAGCAACACATACAAATTTTGAATATTTTTAATTTTATAGATTTATTTTTAATTATTTCTTTCCTTTTTTAATTAATATTTATTATTTATTTATTTTAGTATATCAAACTCGATAATTTTTTCAAAAAAAATAATAAAGTACATATAAAAAGAATGTTTTGCATTTTGGTACAAATTTGTATTATAAAATAATGGAATGAAATAAACAAAAACATGACTTTAATATTAAATTATAAGATTCTTCTGGACATTAAGATCAAATCTAATACAGTGTGTTTCCTCCTCGACTGTTTAAAACTTGTCTGCATCGATTTTGCATGGAGTCAATAAGGTTATTGATTTCCTCCTGAGGCAATTGGTCCCAGTGAAACTTTAGTAGGGTTTTTAGCTGTTGTTCCGTAGAAACCCCATCAAGATCTTTCAGGACTCTTCTTTGGAGCATATCCCACACATGCTCAATAGGATTTAAGTCAGGCGACTGCGCTGGCCACGGTAAAACGCGTATATTTTCCCCCCTGTAGCCATTCTTGAGTCCGCCTTGATGTGTGTGGACGGGCATTGTCATGCATCAATGTAAACTCAGGTCCCAATGTTTGTGAAAATGGACGCACATAGGGAGCCAGCACATGTTCCACATAATTTTCAGCATTCAGGTTACCATTTATAAAAACGAGGTCGGTTTTTCGGTTTTTGGCTATACCAGCCCAAACCATTACTGTCGAGCCGCTGTATGGGTGGACTTCCTGGACACATCTTAGACGTTCAGCATTTCCTGAGCGACGATATACCCTCATTCTTCTCGTATCAGGCTTGAAACCGAATCGAGTCTCATCGCAGAACAAAATTTGGTCCCATCGTTCTTGCGGCCATAGCACGCGTGGTCTGCACCATTGAATACGACGTGCTCGATTTCCGTGACGGATCTGTGGGCATCTGATTGGACGACGTGCACGTAGACCATACTCTCGCAGTCTGTTTCGCACAGTTTGGGGACAAACAGCGGGACCATCAGCATTCTGTAGCCTTGATGCGATCTCTTGGGCAGTCAGCTTTGGTTCACGTCTACATGTTACCTGGATGTATCGGTCTTGACGACGAGTGGTACTACGCCCTCGGGCTGAGTGCTGTTCAGACGGATCAACTGTGTCACAATAACGCCTCCAGAGTCGGCAAATTACGCTTCTGTGGACGCCAAAATGCCGGGCAAAATAGGCTTGACTGTTTTCAATTTCTAGCATCCCTACAGCTCTCTGCATCTCTTCCGTGGTCAGATGACGACGCTCCATTGCTACAGTAAGACTTCGCGATATTATTCGCGCCACATAACGAACGGTTACTGCGGTTAAATTTTGTTTTTGTTGATTATGAAGTAAAACAACATCTATGAAATAACGTTGAATTGGACAAAAGAATGTTTTTATTGTTTAAAAACATAAATTACTGAAAAAAACTGACAGTATTAATTTGCTTTATAAGGAGGTTGGCTATTCAAAGAAGTTTTGATATTACATGAAAGTTTAAAACTAATAAAAAAAAAATTATACCAGCGAAGACTTGTGTTGCTTAGACTTTTTTGATGTGTGTCTCTCTTATAAAAAGCTCATAATTGGACATTATGAGCTTTTTACTTTTTTTTTTGTTGGACAGATCGCAGAAGTGCTAGATACTAACACACAGAAGAAAGCTGCTGCCTTCATTATACACTGCCCAAGCGTGAAAATCATGGCAGAACCCTTCGGAATTTTGATACGAGAAACGGGTTCCTATTTAACGAGTATTTTACCTATTATGTTTATCCCAACGTTTCGGCGGGGTTGCACTAGCCGTGGTCACGTGGTCGTCATTTTTGACACATCTATGTAAATCATGCTACCCATTTAGTTTGGGGCTAGATGGCGCTGTGTGAAATAAATGCCCTGTTATATTTATTTATTATTAATGATAATTTACTTTAAAAAACTAATGCACTTACTAACGTTCTCGACCTACCTACCGTCCTACCAAGCGTGTAAATTACGACAAACGAAAGGCTTCACTTTAAACACAAAATCTTTTCGATGTAACATAATAAACAGCAACATAATTATATTTATTTCCGACGTAGGTCCATAAACAGTGTTGTTAAATTTAATGTGAAACAATGATGACGTAATTCGGCATTATATTAACCACGTTACTTGTGAACTTCCCAAGGCCTGACCGTAATGTAATGGAGCAGCTACGTTGGAAGGCCAATTTACCTGATTTGACGTCATTTTGTTTTTCGCACGCACTTTACGACTTGAAGCCATGCTATGGGCCTAGGTCATCGTTTAGTATGTCTGTGACCTAGGTGTACAGCATTTAGTGCTTTTTGAAAACCGACTTTGAATAGATCTTTTAAAAGCCCGAGGTTCTTGCCTTTCTCCTTGTGTGCTGGTCGCGATTCCGAACAGGGTAGATCTGACGTTTCAAAGCGATCCTAATAAATCTTAATGAATAAACGAATTACGCTTTTGACATGTCCCTTGAGCTAAAAATCCCGAACGACTTTCTTACCTCAATTTATTTTTATATTTTTTGAGCCAAGCGTTTACCAAATGTACAAAATGTGTACTCCTCTAGGACCACGGACCTCTGATCTCATACCAGTGGACGAACCACTAAGCCGGTACCTGTCATATAAACATATTGAATGCTAGCTAGGTTGCTGGCATAGAAATCTTACCACAAAAAGGGTAACAACCTTCTTCAGTGTATTATCTAACACCTCTATAACTGCTGAGTGATCCGTCTGCCAAGCGCGGTGCCAGTATTAGTGAGTGGTGACAGCCACCTTCTAGGTAGACTTGTACCTTTTTTTTGTTCGGCGGGGAGGTGCTTGATCTACGATCTCACCTGATTTTCAAGTTATGGATATAAGGCTGAAGGTGGAAGCGCACTCCACCCGGAAAAAGTTGTGGAGGAACAAACTGAGGATAACTAACTATCTTACCTCTTAATGCTAGAACACAACAATATAAGAATTGTTGTTATGGCTACAGAATTACGAAAGATGGTGATAGCTAGCCAGGTGGGCTAATAAAGTCCTACCACCAACCAAACCAAGCACAATATTGTACTACCCCGGGGGACCGAACCCGGGACCTCTGGAGCTGACACCAGTGGGCGAACCACTAGAACACAGAAGTTAGTTCCGAGGTCAAGAGACCATGTCAAATAAAGAGATACAGCTGTAATTTGGTTGTCCACTAACCTGCACCAGTGATAGTGTAGAACCCGCATTCGTAATCCACCTGGATCCTGTTGGAGTCCTCGCTGCCACTTCCCAGCACCACGGTAGCATAGTAGCAAACGCCGACGATGGCGATCACCCAGAACACGCACAGTATGGAGGGCACGGCGTTCCTCCGGAGCACCCTGATGGCTCGGCTGTTGAGACTCGACAGGTTGATGAGAGTCCCCACGCACGAGCACAGCAGCACCATGAAGCACAGGAGGATCAGCACTCGCATCAGCGTTACTATCTCCTGGGAGTTGCATTGCCGCTCATCTGGAATGGAGTCACGTTTCTCTTGTAAATGTTGTGGTAGATACCTTCATGGACATCATCAGACTTAGGTAACATGATAATATTTTATTAGATGGTGGTTGCTAACTAGCCAGGGGACTTGAACAAAGTCCTAGCACCAACCAAACCCTCTCCTGCTCTCCTGGGGATACATATTCTGATACCTCTGGATCTGAACCACTAGACCAGAGGCAGTCAAACTATAATAACCGCCTCTGTAGTCCAGTGGTACTTACTTGGTGCACAACTAAGCCTCCCATGGGACTGTTTTGCGTGACGGGTGGTCTAGTGGCTCAACCACAATAAAGTACATAACATAACTATTAACCATAATAAAAAAAATTTGACACTCACCATTTAAATCTGTACTTCTCCGGTCAGACCAACTAGGCTCTCCTTCATCATCATCATCAAATGAGAAGATTTGTGACAAGGAGAGGCCCTGCACACATCGTAGCCCCTTGATTCGGAACCAGCTGGACTGAATGATAGCTGCACATGTCAGAAGGAATGTACATAGGTTGAAGAATGCTGCTATCTTATTCAACTCTTTATCTTTGAATGGTAGTTGCACTTTCAAACCTGGAAAATGTTTATGTATTAAATGTGTTTCCGGGTGGTTAGGTCTGAATGTAATAATGTACTCATCTACATAACATACGTACTTCAAAAAGAACTTTTCCCGAAATGACTGATTTTATATAGGTCTTTATTGTCAAATGACGGAAATCCGTAAAGCCTTACACAAAAGACACACTTAGCTACAAAAAAAATATACAAAATTCACTTCGACTTGGAAGAAGCCGGGACGCTGTGGCCTTTTACTTGCGAAAAAAAAATCTCTTTTTCTTTCCCTTCATAGAAAAAGGCATAATATTTTAAATCAAAATATTACTGAATTCAATCGGTTGGCCGATGTGAAAATTCCTCAACTGATATCTGACAATTTCCTTGTCATTGAAGATGGTATGGAAGAGAAGATCCTTGTTTTTTCGACTCCACAAGCCAGAAAATTACTCAATAATGACAATGAAGACAGAATGAAGTATGGCGATGGAACTTTTAAAGAACTCCCCACCCGTTTTATCAGATTGTTACTATTCACATTGACATTATCAGAAACAACGACACAACGAATGTAGTACCTATTGTGTACGTGCTTTTACCCAACAAATCTCAGGAGACATACACCAGGATGTTCAATCTGTTGAAGGACAGATTGGGTTTGAGAATAGAATTATTTAAGTGTGACTTCGCGAATCGCCATAATCAATGCCGTAAAAGACGTTTTTCTGTCCGTTGTGATCAGCGGCTGTTACTATCATTACAGCAAAGCAGTATGGAAACAAGCTAAAAAATTAACGGTTACCGCCACTATGGAAAATAGAGCATTAATTAGAATGTGTGCTAATTTACCTTTATTACCCAAGGAAAAAAATCATAGTGCATGGGTATCTTTGGAAGCTCTGTTCCCCAAATCTCCAGAAATTATAAAATTTCATCGGTTAAAGATAACTGATTTAAAATTCAGTTGCAAGATTCCACCCGGACAAACATACATTGCAAGTTAATAAAAATCTTGTAATTTTTTAAATAAAGAGAGTGACTGTACATACATTTGACAGTTTCATTTCCGACATTCAATAATGAAGACCTATAGAAAATCAGTCATTTCAGGAAAAGTTCTTTTTGAAGTACGTATGTTATGTAGATGAGTACATTTTTACATTCAGACCTAACCACCCGGAAACTTAAATGTGACCAAATATATAGGTAGTTGACTCTTCTTATGTTTGTACAAACTTACTAGGTAGGTAGAAGTACGTAACTATATTATGAGTTCAAAGGAATAATTTATAAGGATAATACAAAAGAGTTAAAGGAAAACTTATAAAAAGGATTTCATAAGCTTGTTGACTTGTAACTGGAAAGGTGTTTTACCATACAAGGTAATAATAATTATGTAATCTGTCAAGAATGATTATTTTGGCATCCTTACTTCAGCTGGCTTTAAACATAAATAAGGGTGAAATTTCAAACCCATATTTTTTGATGATGAATGAAGGTGAGTTATATTCTTATTTGTGCATAGTAAGTAGGTATGTTATTATAGCATATATGTACCTACAGATTATATGTAAGCAATGCTAATAATAGACCTTTAGACCCTAAAGGAGGCACCTTCATGGGGGGTCTAACTTCAGAAGTTTCTACTATTTACTTTCAAACCCTGATTTATTTTTTTGCCACAAATAGATATTCCATTATCCCTAGTTGAAAACTCAAAAACCACACCAGCACAGCAATGAGGATAATCCATATTAGCCTTTGAATTCATTGAAAATGTAGGTAGAATCCCACTTTAATTTAAGGTTTATGGAGATACACGTATTGGCAATATCGAATTATTTATGAGCAGTAGCGAAGAATCGGAGGCTGGTTGATCAAGCAAAATTAATAGAAGCTGAAAAATATAATTATTATGAAGGTTGTAACGTCATACCTCGGATACAAGTTAGACAGCCCATATTGATGCACTGATCATTGGTTAGAGATTCTCATTGGTAACGGAACCACACTTGATAATAACTTAGCGATCTTAATTATTAAATATAATAAAAAACACTAAACAGCTAACTATTTAACTCAAGAGATTCCGTGCGAGCAGCCCATCCACCATGCAAATGTAAATTCCAAAACACAAAACTACGAATGCGAAATGCAAATTCGTTTCGAATTGACTTTGTAAAGTCAATGTCGTAGTCATAATACTGTCAATGTCATTTCAATTCAATGTCATTTATTCCTTTTTGATACAATAATGTACATTTTTTTTTATTGTACTACGAGGAAGCGCTTGGCCTTCATCTCACCTGGTTACAAGTTGAGATAAGGCCGAAGGTGGAAGCGCACTTCACCCGGAAGCCTCAACAAACTGAGGAACTGGCTATCTTACCTCTAAATTCCGGAACACAACAATTTTTAGAATTGTTATAATGGCGACAGAATTAGGTAAGATGAACACTGGGAAAAGTCAAAAATATAAAAGGTTCACAAATACCTACATACATAATTGTCCAATAACATTTTTCTAATTCTATAATAAAATTCATTTATTTCTAGATTACCTACGTAGGTGTGTCAAAAGGCAATTTATTAATAACTTAACATTAGTACAAAAAAACTTTTACCAATCTTAATAAGCTTATGAACTGGTATAACGATGTCATTTTTATTCCGAGTACTAAAACTATGTACATCACTCTGTAGCCAAATAAATGTCAATATAAATTAAATACTTTATTTTATGCTTTAGTTTGATCTTTCTAGAATTACTTTCCAGTAAGTTCTCCAGTTTTAAAAGCATTTTTTAGTGAAAAATTATTAAAAATAATAAATTGTTTTACTTATCCTTATTTCGATTGGATGACGGATGGAAAAAGATTAATAGTCTTTAAAGCCTACATCCACTTGCGAGTCTCAGTTAGGTACTCCTGGTACGTGATATGATTGACCACAAACCAGAAGAACCTATAAGCACATCAAGCAGACTCTGCACAGCTGGTGCGTAGCGTTTTGTCAGGAACGATGTAATCTGCTGGCTGCGATATGCAGATCTCAAGCTTTGAGGACTTTGTGGTATTGTTGGCGCATCGATAGTAAAGCACGCGTATATTATTAATCTAATTTATGTAATTGTTGTTATTACTATAAAGGATCTGTTTGTGTGAGAGACAATAAATACATTATTATCTATGAACCGCGCTGACAACTGCCGCGCCGCCACACCCACCTTAATTCTCTCGCTCCACTGCACTCGCGACCACCGGATGATTGGAGACCCTGGTGACCCCTGCCCCACGAAATACCATGCATTCTTTACTATCTAAGACTGGTGTACCTACCTACCTAATGTGTAGAGGGACTTAGTCGCGTTATGACTAAATTTCATATAATACCTATTTAGCTATATGTCTGTCTTTTTAGCAGGTTGCTTACTTCTTTTTAAGGCTAATCTTTACTATACCTAAATATTCAACAGCCTGAGTGGCGTTTTGCCTAAATGCCATAAGATACCTACAAACTTTTTTGTCGTAGGTAGGTACCTACCTACTTGTACTGACACTTAAAACTGGAGTGTTCCTAAACATGGCATGTGTCATCACTAGCACTCCTATCGCTAAGTATTGTTAAAATTTTGTTTTAGTTCAATAATTACGTTTTATAAACTAAAAAGCAAACTGACTTCAATGAAGTATATACTTAATAGGTACAAAAAAAAAAAATCGGTCCCGGCAAAATCTTCGGGTAACATTCAGAAAAAAAAAAGATTCCGACGAATTGAGAACCACATATTTTTGTAGTTGGTTAAAAAAATAAGTTGATGCTATAAAACATTTATTTTTAAGTGTATGAAGAGGAGGTGCTGGCCTTCATCTCACCTGATTTTCAAGTTAACAAGGCCAACCAGTGTCAATGTGCCAACCGTTCTTGAACCGAATGGTCTGTTACGTGATGATGGTAAGCGGCCCGACGACGGTATGACTCTTGTCCCTTGGGAAATGGGTAGGCCTTTGGTGTTGGACGCTACCTGCGTCGACACCCTAGCGCTATCTCATCTGCCTGGGACATCAGTTAGGGCTGGTGCGGCGGCTGATTCGGCCGAGGATCACAAAAGGCGCAAATATAGTGGTCTCGACAGAGCTTACCTATTTGAGCCTTTTGGGGTGGAGACCTTGGGTCCGCGGGGAGCCGGTGCCCTCCGGGTTTTCAAAAATATTGCGGGGATTTTGATTGAGGCGAGACGTGACCCAAGGGCTGGCTCTTATTTAGGCCAGCGAATTAGCATAGCTATTCAGCGTGGCAATGCAGCCAGTGTCTTGGGCACGCTTCCGTCTGGTACTGGTCTGGAAAAGTTGCGTTGCCTATAGGCCGTTTGTAACGGTCCTTAGTAATCTGACTGATTCCTTTGTACATAGTTAGTTTAATTGTACTTTTTATTGAATAAATTAATTACAAGGCCAAAGGTAGAAGAGCACTTCATCCGGAATACTCAAGAAAATGAGGAACTGGCTATCTTACCTCCTAAATGCCGGAACAGAGCAATCTAAGAATTGTTGTTATGGCGACAGAATTAGGTAAGATGGTAGGTAGTAGCTAACAGGTGAACTTAAACATAGTTTTGAGCCATGACAGCAATATGTTTTAAAACAAGCTTTTACACGCGGCTTAGCCCACGTGAAACTCGTCTAAAAAACTAGCCTAGTTCTTCTCCATTGCTTAAATATATATGCATGCCATACATCCAGTGCTGAACATATGCAGGTATCCCCAAATTGACGCCACAAATTTATGTGTGTCCTTTTCCCACTACATCCATTTGTATTCCCTATTCTATTGGCGATACCTACCTGTCATTTTAGATGTCTAATTTATAAAAATAAAACGGCTTAATGAGACCAATCATTTGGTCCCAATAGGCTGGAAGACACCACTGGTATATGACGTTTAGTTTCAGAGTTACGGTGGTTTGCAGTTTGGCAGCTGTCATCCAAAATGTAGATCTCAATGTTACCTGTCCCAAGAAGCCACTGGTCTAAGATGGTTTCAGAGATAACATAATCATCGGTCTTCGTCACCTTGACCGTTTCTGGGAAGTGCGGGTAAGAAGCAAGCTTTGACTTTTATTTCTAACGTCAACTTCAGCAGCAAAGACTGCTGAGTCATTTGGATTAAAAAGTTTTGTAAACCTTTCAGCGGCTCACAATGTCCTTGGCTTACCTTTGCGTTTCGACTGCCGGAACGCAACTGTCGAAACGCAGCTGCAAGAAGATTCTTGGCTTGCGATATGCGTGTCAATCTAATGTTAGTAATTATTAAGCTAGAGGGTAATTACAATTTTGCTTGTACAATAAACGGTTTAATTATACAATAGCCACAGAATTTACACAAAAATAAAACCACCGAACATTCAACATGTAAAATGACACAGAGTAAAATAAGTATCTGGGTGGCGTAGGAGCTCACGATCAAAAGACAAGGAAAGGTATACTAAAAAAGCAGAAGTTCACGAGGAAGAGGTCGCCAGGGGCGGTTGTTATCCGGAGTTCTAGCATGAAGCGGGGCAATTTTGTTTTGAGATGCACTTGGTGACGTATGTCCGCGCGATTGTACAAGCGTCGCGCCAACGTCCCCACGAACTCCTCAACGCTGGGCATTTGCAAATCAAGGGCAATGGTTTTGTTTATACCACCCTGCACCTGTGCACACTCGCTAGGCGTTTCTTTGATGGGACTAAATTTTGTTGCAGTTTGTATCTGAGCACAGCACATACCATGCTGGCGCCGCGTAGGTGAGTCTTGACCGTAAATATGTTATATATATTCCAACCTTGGTCCGTAACGGGAGTTTTGATGTAAGGACTGGTTGCAGCATAGCTCTGGTAGCACGGGTTTGGCGAATGACGCGTTCGACCTGTGCGTTCATCGTCAAGGGCTTGTCTCTATCCACACCAAGATATCAAACTGAAGGTGCCATTCGATATCTTAGCCTCGCAGTGTTAGTGGCGTAAGGAGTGCGTTTGCGCGTGACAAGAAGAGCAGCAGCAGAACAGCTACCCGCCACTTGTCCAACCATTCTGGAAGAGCGACAAGTAAACGTTGCATCTGTCTCCGTGCTAAAACTAGGCTAATGGAGGACGAGAGGAAGGCAAAGTCATCTGCAAATAGAACCAGGGTGACATCTTCCTCTACAGGACCGAGATCAGTCGCGAGAGTGGGCAAGCAACTCCCCTGCGGTACGCCGGCGGTGATTTAGCGAGGTAGTGAGTTACTATACTCCACCGATACATATAATTGGTGAACTCGTAGGAACGACGCTATGATTTGTATTAGCATTGGTGGCGCACTGGATCCGATCAGTTTTAGGATAAGGCCCGCGTGCTAAACACGATCGATCTTTTTCACGTCGAGGAAGACTCAACCGTAGAACGGCCACTGTTAAGTTCGTGAACTAAGTGATGGAATACTCTAACAAATTGGAGCGAAGTGGAGTGCTGGCTGCGGAACCCGAATTGCTCAGGATGAGGCTCAATAAAGATGAAGATAAAAATTATAAAGATCATATATTTGCTAAACCATCAATATGGCACAATATGAGTCTCCGCAGCAACAAACGTTCAAACAACTTGGCTGTCATGGAAAGCAGCGTTATTGGCCGGTAACTGGCTGGAATACGTCGGTCTTTACCAGGTTTTGGGAGCCTTAAAACCTTCCCTATTTTTCAAATGGTAGAAAAGTGGTCAGTTTGGAGTATGCCATTAAAAAGCTTGGACAAAGCGGCTACGCCTCTGCGCGGTAGGTGCAGCAAAGCAATGTTAGAAAATCTATCGCAGCCTGGCGCTTTTTGTTTGGGTAAACGGAGAATGGCTTGCGGAACTTCAGATGGAGAAATGAAGTTTTCACCTGAGAGTGGAGGAATTGGCCTTGAAAGGAAGTCACTGACTGTTTCTTCAACCAAAGCATAGTGGGCATGGATCTCGTTAGAGGCATTGCTTGCAACTGGGTGAGAAGAAAATTGCACCTCTAGATGCTCCGCCAGTATTTCGGCTCGATTCACCGGTGCAAATCCCTCCGGCCCTGGGCATCCAGTAGTGGAGATGTCCATAAGTAGGAGATGGGGCATTTGTCAATTGACGATTCAATGCATGGATGCTCGTGTTGCGCTCAGCAGCTTCGTCAATTCTGACATCCCATGTTGCACCGCGC
Organism: Venusia cambrica; assembly: GCA_951394065.1. NCBI lineage: Eukaryota > Metazoa > Arthropoda > Insecta > Lepidoptera > Geometridae > Venusia > Venusia cambrica. The sequence continues at coordinate 658,293 of OX596058.1, forward strand.
CAGGATTCGATTGCAACAGAGAGAGAGAGAGTTAAGGCTACATGATCTACTATTTATTAGTTTCGTCAAAAAATACTCTAAAATCTTTAAAAGGGTATGTCATTCAGCAAAATCTTTACAATTAAAACGGAAATAGAGAACTCAACAAATAAAATAAAGGCTACTTGGAAAATTATTAATAATGAAACCGGTAAAACAAAACCTCTAAAAAAACCAATTGCTTTAAAAGTAGCAGATTTTCGGGTCTTTTCTATTTTAGTCTATGTCAATTTATTTATTTATTTGTTAGGCACACAAAACAGAATATAATCAAAAAATGACAAGCTTAAAAATATTTACAATTTTGATCTAGATCATATTCCAAAAACATGTGTACACAACATGGTTAAAAACAAGAGCAATATTAGCGTATACTGAGGAAATATAATAAAAGTTAAATAAATACACATCTGAAAGTACACACAAAAAAATATATATTTATAATATAATATTAATTCTAATTATATTAGAGGTACTAATACTAATTTTGTTTTTATTTATTTATTTAAAATTTTTAATGCTATCTAAATATTACCACTCTAATACAAGAGTCGCAAGAGCGGCCTTTTTAAATTTTCACACCTATACCGCACAAGATTCGAATAAAATTCTTTTGGGCTCTTTCAATGCGGTCATAATGGGTTTTGTAATAAGGAGACCAAATGACATCGTTGTACTCAAGTACGCTACGCACTAATGCAAACTACAAGTAAACAACGCTTTTTGATTTGTCCTTAAAATCCTTAGTCGATCTTGATATGAAACCAAGTAGTCTATTACATCTGGATATGATGTGATCAAAATGAGAATGGAATGTCAGTTTTTCGCCGAAATAGATACCAAGATCTCTCACAACAGATTCACACTAACAGATTTCCTGTCAAGCGAATGATCTTTTAGCTTGTATTCAGAGGACTGCTTATGAATCTTGTTTGTAAAAGAGATGACAAGACATTTCTTAACATTTAAAAACATACCGTTCTCATCGCACCATTGACTGACAATATTGATGTCGGATTGAAATAGTAAGGAGTCGGCTTGGCTGTTAATAGTATTGTATATCTTGAGATCATCTGCATACAATAAACAGGGACAAGACAGTTTGTAGACAAGGTCATTTATAAATGCTACAAAAAGAAGTGGTCCAATATGTGAACCCCGGGGTACCCCTGATGTAACCTCAGCAGGCGATTAATAAAACCTTTTATAGCGACCAACTGACTTCTCCTACGTAGGTATGACTTAATCCAGCGCCGCAGAAGATTACCATGTACCATGCCGTAGTATGAAGATAAATTTAAACATAGAGTGGAATGGCTAACCTTATCAAAAGCCTTAGACAAATCTGTGTAAATACTGTCAACTTGTTGTGTTTTGGAAAAAGTGCCGCAGAGATAATGCTTGTATTCAAGAAGGTTAGAAGTGGTTGAACAATTTCTAATAAAGCCGCGTTGTCTCGGTTTTAAATGAGATTGCAAGTGGTGATATGAAGAGTCTTACACCAATGATTCGAAAAGCTTCCCAAAGCATGACAAAATGCTGACCGGGCGATAGTTTTCGCAGTGCGATTTATCCCCAGTCCAGCTGTTTTCCGAGCCGTTGGGAAAGTTCCAGCCTGAAGAGAGGCGTTAAATATAAGATATAGGGGAAAACATAATTGTTTTCCACATTTTTTAACAAGTAAAGGCGGAATCCCATCGGGACCAGCACCTTTGCCAGGTTCAATTTTACGTAATATTTCATCATGCGTGATAACAACACTATGAAAAATTATATCATTGTGAGAAGGGGCTGAGCTAGTAACACTCAGATTAGGATTAGCCGGCTTTTCATAAACGGAATTAAGGTAGTTGGAAAAATGTTCACATATACCCTTACTATCCGAGGAGATGAGATCCCCAAACTAAAATCTAAAATCAATGATCTACCATCCTGTGTAGGGGACCTATGTGACATTGTATTGTTTGCTGACGATACTTCATTAATATTTAGAGTTGATAGGGCTAAAGATAACTATAACTGTGTAAATGCTTCTCTAGCTAAGGTTCTTGATTGGTTTACAGTAAATAACCTCCTGTTAAATGAAAAAAAAAAATGCATCCGATTCATCTTTCCTAATGTTCAAGTCAGTAATGCTAACATTATCTTAAATGGGGAAACACTTAACTTTATTGAAGCAAATACTTTCTTAGGCTTAAATATTGATGCAAAGGTGCAATGGGGTGTTCATATTGAGTCATTTGTAATGAAACATCGTCGTTACATTCTATTTAATAAGAAATGTTACGCTATTGTCTAGCTTAACAATGACGCATGAGTTGAACAGACGACTGAGACGTATGCGGGGGGCAGCGGGAGAAGGGATAGGCCCGGCTCTCGGCTTGATTTCGCCGGACGCAAAGCTCAGTCCCGTTAGGATATTAGTGTTCTGTGGTTCAATACAAAGTTCGGTCTAGCTGCGATAGACCGAACTTTGTATACGTTCACACTGGTTTTGCGCGCTAGCTGACCAGTGCGGCATCGAAGCTTTAATATTAGTAATAGTTTATTACTAAAAAATATTTTATTATCAATTTACTAAAAAAAAACGAGTGATAGTGATTTCCCGATTTAGGGTAAGTTCTACATGGCACACAAAATACACAACCATTATGTTGCTTAGCTTCACCATAATATTTTATTGTGTACTTACCTATATCTATTCTTTTACAGCTTTCCATCTCATATCTATTTTATTTGCACTCAAGTGTTGCTTACCTATTCATTGTAATTAGAAACCGTTTACTATAGCATCACTTTCTCAATCTCACGCTACCTTCAAATGTAATTGCTAGATTCCTTATTTCTTTTGCATTTCATTAAATTGTATAAGTATCTTTTTGGCCTTCAGCTTTATTATATTTGAACTTTAAAATAACTTTATATGATAAACTCCGTTCTGATAGCACCTCCCGGCAAAACTACTACGAAACGTACCTTCCCTTTGTTCTCTTCGTATTGCCGTGGATGAGTACTCAGAACGGAGAGTAGATAACCACATTCTACCATGTTGGTTTATCGATTCCAGGCAGTACCTATGCGCTGAGAACGCGCGGAGCCCTGACGCACGGAGTACCTACCTACCTACCCGCGAAGTACGCGGCCTTAACCCGTCGGTGCAGACGTCGGGCTAAACTGACCCGGATGAACCTTGTTGCGCACTAGTTCTACTACTACTAGCACAAGTTCCAAAATCATTCTGTCTGTGCTTCCTGGATGCTCTCGCGTTTCCTGAGGGCAACCCATCATCATCATCACACAGGGAAGTACGGAGCTACGAAGCGGAAACGAAAAATCTTTAGGTTGAACCACGTTCCTAATTAATTATGTGCCTTCCCTTGCTAGTCGTGGTAAATTCATCTTTTTCTCAATTTTTGATTACTAACTTAACTTCATTTCTATTTTTTGTAATTTAACTTCTTTCATACAAATTTGTATTAAACCTGTGGTCGAAGTTCTCTAGTTTCTTTTACATTCTACTACCATAGTAGGTAGGTAGACTAGAAACTAGGGGCCCTTAACGGCACACATTAGCTAATAGATTAAGTTCGGCTGCATACGCTATACGTACAATAAGGCATCTTACTGATGAAGCTACGGCGAGGTTAGCTTATTTTAGTTTCTTTCACAGTATTATGTCTTATGGCATGTTTTTATGGGAAGTGCAGCTGATATTGAAAGCATTTTTATTCTACAGAAGAGGGCTGTGCCGGCAATTTATTAAATGAAAACTCATGACTCTCTCAGGGAACGTTTTAAAGAGATTGGTATTCTTACAGTCAGCCAGCTCCCAATACATTTATGAAAATCTAATGCACGCTCACAGAAACATTGATGAGTTTATTAAAAGAAGTGATGTAAGTACACAGTGTTAATACTAGAAATAAAAATAAACTTGATATACCTGGGTATCTATAGAGGGTATATTTAAAGAATAATTTAATTAAAAGTGCCTATTACAAAATTAGTGATTATTTCGACGATAAGGACGCGTGGCCCGATGTTACTATACCAGTTGACAGCAAAATGGTTATTTCTCAATTTTAACAAACTGCCCATTAGGTAGATAGGTGATAACAAATGTTTTAACATTAAGTATTTAGGTTTATGATGTATCTACTTAGAATATAATTTAAAATTGTGTATCTTATGTTGAATAGATTATCAAAAAATTAACTAGCCCGAGGTTCTTGCCTTTCTTCTTGTGTGCTGGTCGCGATTCCGAACAGGCAGTAGATTTGACGTTTCAAAATGATCTTAAAAAATATAATGAAAAAAGAAATTTTGACTTTGACAGAGATCATAACGTTCAGCTTATTGAGCTCCGCTTTAACTCTAGGGCAACGCAACCGTGCCCCCAGCAGGTGGGTTTTTTTTCTCAGCTGGATTCGTTTTGGAATCTGATCATGGCGAGGGGGATTCGGCGGGGCAAGTTTAGTAGCCTTATCCTTCGCTTCAGTCATCAAGGACGAGACAAGCAGTAGCCTCTACTTCATCAGCCGTTGTCAGGTGGCCCGCTGAAATATTCTCCAGTAGTTTTGAGTAATTTACCCAATCTATCCTTTCTTTCTGTGGCCGCGGTTTTCATTATCCGCGTGTAAAATATAGCGTGATAAGGATGGGCAGATGCTGTCCATAGTGTGTCCATATCATACAGAACTTCGACATGAACTGGGCAGTAGAGATTCTTGTGTATGACAATGTCGAGCACATCAGCTGCCTGAAGATGTGACGTTGGTAGGTATGTGTGTGGGAGCATCGAGCCCCACAACCTTCAAATGCGTTTTTCTGGGCATCATCATTCTTCTATGTAATAAAAATCAATTGGTGTTCGTTTGTCCCGCTAAAACTCGAAAACGGCTGGGCCAATTTAGCTCATTTTGGTTTTGAAATGTTTGTCGTAGTTCAGGGAAGGTCTTAACGTTGAGAAAATATGGAATAATTGCAAGGAATATAGTAAAAACAACAGTTTTATTTTCCCATGTAAAGTGTTCTACGTACTTTCCTATCAAACATTTGACGTTCGGTCCTTCTTCGGTACGGTTGACTCGAATTGAATCAATTTTAATGTTGTAATTGTTGGATCGTTCCGAAATTTTTGTCATTGTATTGACATATTTTGATGGTTGTCATTGTTTGGAATGCAAAGAATAGTTATTTGTTATACAAGAGTGCAAAGTTGCTTTTTAACCGCGTGTTCAATTTTGATGAGCGAGCAAGCGAAGGATTCCAAAATTGAAACACGAGCGCAGCGAGTGATTCAAAACTCCTTTGGATCGGAGTGTGTCAAAGGGAGTGGGCTCTAGCTCGTCGTGAACAATATCTCTTCTGACTAGCGCAGCGGTACCTCTGTACGCCGTATTCCGCGGAGAGACCTCGTCGCGGCGGTAAATAATATAATTGGTACACGAAACTCATTGTTAGGATGCAGCTTCGTCTCGCCAAGTAGAACGATATGTGCGTTCTGAGACTGGGTAAGAAGGCGGAAGGCGAGACTTTGTCTCTTATGCCTCCGGGATTTCAGTTAAGATGCGTAACTGGCTACCCAAACTTATTCGCATGTATTGCGGCTAGTCCTCGCATCGCATAGAGGTATCTAAAATTGGTCCCATTTTATTTTTTGGAGATGAAATCTTTCGACCTGGTTCAAAACTTCTCAACGGATAACAGCTACCTAATGACAGATATCTCCGCCAATAAAATTGAGGTCCAATTTGGATGAATATTTGTTATCTACCTGAGTAGGTACCTACCACAGCGCTATTAGTTGTGGTTTTCGTATTAATTTTGACTTTTTTATTATTATTAGATTATGTATAATGTTATGTTTGTAAAGTTTGACATGTAATGTTTGTAAGCCGTATTAGACAAGACTAGAGATACTTTTTACAATACCTAATTAAAAGACCATCGTTCATTTGTGTGTTCATTATTTACCTACCTACCTAGCTGTACAGACATTAAATTCATCTATTACTTATCTGTAAATATATATCATGCAATTCGGACTTCGTAGGTAGTCCGTTCAGGAGTTTTATTTCTCAAAAACTGCCATTGTGTAAAGAATCCTTATAATATGAATATAAGTGAAAACTCATAAGTGAAAAAATACAAAATGTTGAATTGATCGAATCAGCTATTCAATATATATGGTAAAAAAATCGTGGTTCTTTTCACTCCAATGTCCACAAAGATATTCTATCAATGTTATCTTTTTATATTTTCATTTTTAAAATCGGTTAACTCGTTCAAGATATGCCGCCGCCGTCACAAACATTAGCACATACATACATATACATACAGTGCCAGATTTCTGCCGGAATTAAATATGGGGAGCTATATAGGTCTGGTTTAAAAACATTGATGTCTCATTGCAATGTTTTGGTTGTGGTTTGAATGAACCTATTTTATTTTGCCCCAGAGGCGTAAAATAAAATCGGTTGTCAAAGCCTATCCTCTCCTCTATAGTACATTTTTGTAGGTACCTACTTACGTAAGTTATTGTAGGTTTACCTAATACTTGCTTATTAACTAACGGTTTAGTATTACTTTATTTTATAAATAGTGGTTCTGTTAGAACAGTAGACCTCGCGAGCCCATATAACCGTGCAATAAACTTTCCTCATTATTTTTTTCTTTTAGACTTTTGAGCAAATAGAGGTATAAGCTTTAGTGATTACTCGTGTTCCCCTGGTCCTAGGAGGTCAAATATGATGTCTACGAGTTCATTTCGCAAAGGCGGAGAGGACTAATAAATGAATATATAATTATTTATTGTACACAACTTAATAAGAAAAATAAAATACTTAGCATAGGCTTACCTACGTCGACTTAAATAGGGGTATAAGTTTTTAATAAATCAAGGAGCCAATTTTCATCAAAATCGGTTGAAAACTGCGACCTGTAGGCGAGAACAAACTGACCGACAGCCGACAGACAGCGGACAAAAGCATTTTTGGCCAATCTCGAAACTGAGACGCTTCGCTCGTTTTGCTCGCTCGGTCAATAAGCGAGTATAGTCAGACGGTACAGTTTCGTATTACTTACATACCTGCTCTATCGCAGCGGAAATGGTGTGCAGCGTTCTTGTTCTACGAGGGTTCACGGTTTGACTGTAAAATGTCGTGACATGACTGAGGCGGAATCCTCCAAAACGCATTGGGTCCCTCCTGACCGACTGGACCTCCACCGATGTATTTAAAATACTAATTCTGCGGTGGTTACACTCTATGGGATTGCTGTTTCGTTAAGCTTGGAGGTTGTTTATGCCTACCTAATTTTGGAGGAGTTTCACGTTTGACATTGGAAGCATTTAAGTAGTTTCTGTAAAGTTCATATCGATATGGCCTTACATACCTACATATAATAGGTACGGTAACTATAACGTACCTATGCACCTAAGTCTGTGTATGGTTTGACCCACTGAAATGACATGGTGCCCTGCCCGAAAAAATATAACTAACAATTTTGTTTCTTTTTAAAATTCACAGACCCCAGTGAATCGAGCATGTAGGTATTCACATTTCCATAACTACAGGTGACTCGGCGGGTATCCCCGCGACAGAGCTTAGTTTAGATTATTTTTAGTCTCGCGGTCTCTACCGAGACGTTTGCAGCGAAGGGAAATGCGGAAACGGGTTTTAGTCGGAACATATACATATGAGTGATAAACATACAAATTGTAAATTTACCTACGATGAGAGGTGAAACGGGACCGTATTACCTGATTCTGTGTATTCTCGGTAAGTTGACAACACGAACGGTGTTCATTTAAATGTACAGTGACGCTGACCTAATTACACACAGCTTTCTTTGCAGATGAACTTGCAAGAAGTGATTGTTCTAAGCCTCTCCTTATTCTTGGATACAGCGCTGATTGTTGTTTTCCTTGAAAACTCAACATGGATTCAGAATTGAGCGATGAAGACCTCCACTTTTCCAACATTTCGGAATTTCTAAACGACAGTTTTAGGTTCAACTTGTCAGCCGAAAATTATTGTAAAGCCGTAAATAGCGTCTACAACTCGAGCTTCGGATTAGAACTAGCTGTTCCGGAATGGGAGGCGATCATATCCGTAGTAGTACTGACCACTGTCACCTTGGGAACTATCTTCGGGAATGTGCTGGTCATACTTGGAGTGTTCACACATAGACCGCTGAGGATCGTTCAGAACTTCTTTATAGTATCTCTGGCAGTAGCTGATTTAGCAGTAGCGGTGCTGGTAATGCCTCTGAACGTAGCCTATGGGACGCTGGGACGATGGCTGTGGGGTAAGCACTTGTGCAAGATGTGGCTGACTTGCGACATCATGTCATGCACTTCCTCGATACTCAACCTCTGTGCCATAGCATTGGACAGGTACTGGGCTATCACAGACCCGATCAACTACGCGAGCAAGAGGACATTGAAAAGAGTGATGTATCAGATTATGGGAGTATGGATTCTGTCGCTAGCGATCAGCTCGCCACCACTTCTTGGTTGGAACGATTGGCCCGATGAGTTCACTCCCGAAACCCCGTGTCAGCTGACATCCGAACGAGGCTACGTGGTCTACTCGTCACTTGGATCTTTCTTCATACCTCTCGTCATCATGACCATCGTTTACTTGAAGATATTCCTAGCTGCTAGACGGAGGCTGCGGAAGAAGCCTCTGGTCCCTTGCATCAACAAGCGACCGATATGTACGGGGGCAGAAGATAGCCAGGACAAGGAAGATACCGACAATGAGTCAGACAGCGGAGATAGCATAAAGCGATGTCAAAAAAAAGCTTTTATGGATATCAAGAAAAACTTGTTTGTGCCATTTCTGTTGCTACATGACCCTATTGCTCGCGAGACTCTTGAAGCGAACATGCAGCCCGAGCCGAGTACAAGTGGTAGCTACAAAAGAAAAGTGGTCGGCTCCATGAAAAAGCTGAGCCAGCGGAAGAAGAAGCAGGAAAAGCCACTTCTAGCCAGTGTCGATAGCAGCGGGGGCGTAGTGCATCAATTTATAGAGCAAAAGCAGAAAATTTCCTTATCTAAGGAAAGACGAGCGGCGAGAACTCTAGGAATAATAATGGGGTCATTTGTTCTTTGCTGGCTCCCATTCTTTGTTATGTATGTTATATTATCCTTCTGTCCCTGGTGCTGTCCTGGCAGGAGACTAATTGGCTTCATTACGTGGCTGGGTTACGCTAACTCGACGATTAACCCTATAATTTACACGATTTTTAATTTAGATTTTAGAAGGGCTTTCAAAAAGTTGTTGGGAATTTCGTGAAATGATCTTCTTTTGTCTCACGGCTAATTGAGGTAGGTACCTAGCGTTTTAGATACTTTTTTTCTAGATTGGTACTAGATATTAGTGATCGTGTGTATTCAGTTATGTAAGGTTAATTAATAAAATGGAAACAACAAACGTAGCGTGGCCGAGATCCGTGAAGAGTCGTCAAGCATTGTTAGTGCTAGCAGGCTGTAGGGCGGTGGGACATAAGTGCCTACTTGCACCCACCCTCTGGCTTCCTGTTTCATCTATATACATTATATGCGGGAAATTGGCTTGATTCGTACGTTGAACACCTTATAGATAGAGATGGATTACTTTAAAATAAAATAAAATATACACAATGGGCGGTCTATAGAAGACATAATCAGATCGATTGATGACATGGCTTTTCGTGATAATAAATGACACAGCTTGGTATAATTGGTACTAAATTGGGTAAAGCATAATTTAATAGATAGTACCTAATATAAGGTAACATTTAGATCGGTCAGTGAGGGAAACTCTGAAACTATAAGACATACGAAGTATGTTCTCAGGAACCATGTCATGTATTTTAGTAATAAGGAAAACCGAATTCATACATAAAAAAATGTACTCATGTATCAAACATTTTATTAAATTTAGACATCACGTTTCATAGTAAAATTTACTGCTTAAGACCTACACAATCGATATCTAAATATAAGTAAATAATGTTAGTTTTATTTTTATTAAGTCCGAGTTCTATTTCTGAACTGTGTACAAGTTTTTTTAATGTTTAAAAGTAGTTTTACTTTTTACTACAATCGATGTCATGGTTTCTAGGAACAGATCTTCGTATGTCTTATAGTTTCAGACTTTCCCATACTGACCGTTCTGAAGGCCCTGTACAGATAAATAAAAAGCCTTTAGGATCAGAAAGTACCCTGAGTTCAAAAGCTATAAGAACCCGACTACTGACTAAAAATCACGCTTAAAAAAGTATAAAACAAGAAAATATTCTCATCAGAAATTGTTTTTGGGTTTTAGTTTTTGAACTTACTTTGTATAAAATATTTTGGGGTTACTATGCCATACTCAATGTAATGTGACGTCACAAACGTATAACGGGCGAGAGAAAGCTCATTTGTCAAATATACGAGTATATAGGCATTTAAGAAGTTATGAAGGAACAAATAAATACCGTTCAAAATCGTTTGCTTAGCCGCAGTCGGGTAAAAGAGCGTTTAAGTACTTAAAGATGTAACATTTTAAGGTACTACGTTTAATCTGTACCTACTGCATAAATTCGGTCCAGCAAGGCTTCTGAACATTCCAACTGCTACCTATACCTACATAATATATACAACTTTCCGGTTGGACATTCCTGGTACTCGGATCCCGGATGTCCAGCTAATTAATGGTATCAATCATCTCCGTAGGTATAACAGGGTACCTAATGATGGCGCATCAGAGAGGGACATGATTAATTGCGCTGAAATCACAAACTAAATTTATCTTATGTAAGTTAGTGAGACATTTGTTTAACGATAGCCAATCATCAGGGCTATCTTAGCTCATTTTACAGATCCATAAAATCATAAAATTGTAGAGTACAGATGAGTCATCTTAGTCAGAGACAAATTCATATATATAGATTTTTTGAATCATTTTGAAACGTCAAGTATCCTGTCCGGAGTCGCGACCATGGAGCGCACACAGGGACAATAGCAAAAACCTCGGGCTAGTTATTTTTTTGATGATCCCTACACATACAGAGCTATATATAATTTAAATAACACAACGTCAAAGTCAAAGTCAAATATTTTTATTCATTAATTAAGATTTTTAGGATCATTTTGAAACGTCAAATCTACCGCCTGTTCGGAATCGCGACCAGCACACAAGGAGATAGGCAAGAACCTCGGGCTGATACATTTTTTGATGATCCATTTAGCATTTAGGTACAGTGTTTATAATAATTTAATAACATTACAAGTGTTACCTACATCATAAAACTTAATATTATCTTAAAACATTGATTACAACATAACTATCTAATGGGCAGTTTCTTGACATTGAGAAATCACCATTTAACTGTCAACTGGTATAGCAACATCGGGCCACGCGTTCTTATCGTCGATATAGTCACTTATTTTGTAGTAGGCTCTTTTAATTAAATTATTCTTTATATACAATTTGAATTTACGAGCAGAGAGTTTGGTGGCGCTTTGAGGAAGCTTATTATAGAATCGTACACAGTTTCCTAAGAATGAATTATTTACTTTTCCTAAGCGATACCTAGGTATGTCAAGTTTATTTTTATTTCTAGTATTAACAGTGTGTACATCACTTATTTTACCAAACTCATCAATGTTCCTGTGAGCGTGCATTAGGTTTTCATAAATATATTGGGAGCTGACTGTCATAATACCAATCTCTTTAAAACGTTCCCTGAGAGAGTCACGAGTTTTCAATTTATAAATTGCCCGTACAGCTCTCTTTTGCAGGATAAAAATGCTTTCAATATCTGCTGCATTTCCCCATAAAAATATGCCATAGGACATAACGCTGTGAAAGTAACTAAAATAAACTAACCTCGCCGTGGTTTCGATAAGTAGGTACATCATAAACCTAAATACTTAATAGGTACAATATTCTATCTTGAGACATTAACTATCTACCAAATGGGCAGTTTGTGAACATTGAGATATCACCATTTAGCAGTCCACAATAATAGGTACCTATAGGAACATCGGGCCACGCGTTCTTATCAACTAAATACTCACTTATTTTGTAGTAAGCCGCCTCTGTGGTCTAGTGGTTCAACCCACCGATTTCAGATCCCGAGGTCCCGGTTTCGATTAGTTGAGGATTCCGGGTGTCGTACAATAAAAAAAAAGTATACATATCTTGGTAGTTAACGGCGATAATAATCACCATAGACAAGCGGGTGGGTGGTTGCTCGTAGTGATACATTTTAGTACTCAGGTAGAAGCTACTGTTCAGTTTCTTATGATATCCCTTGATCGAATCTAATGATATCATTACATCGGTGGTGTAAAATCTAGGTAGGTCGTGTCTCTGAGAGGCAGCACGGAGAGATCCATTTATAGAACAAATAAACTGTAAAGGTACACAGGCTATGTTGCTATGTTACCGTACAATGCTTAGTAATAAGCTACGCTATACAACTTCACGAACTAAAATCAAGCAGCAATTTTCATTTTCTGAATTTCGTAGCGGATTCGTAGCACACTGCGTAGCGTTACGTAGCACTTCAACACCATATCCGAAGCGGAAACATTGTACCATAGCGGAAAGTCTACAATCCATGGGTTACTGTACCTACCTATCATGTATCTGGGCGGCATGCACCTACTCAAGTGAAACCACTATTATTCAACTTGTCATTCAATTGATTTAAAACTACCCGAGCCAGCTCAAAAATACATAAGTTAGAGCAGTATAGCTGTACGTGATCGCACTTTCTTCTCGACTATAAGTAGGAGATAGGTACAATACCTACGTACTTGGGAACAATGTCGAGCTCGCGTATTTCAATGCAAAATTAATCGAAGGCTTTACGAATAAACTCGGGCGAGACTTTGTTCCATTGCATTGGGCAGTGCTACGATGTCTCGCCATAATTATCAAAATTCAACATAATTTAGGGTTCCTTGCCAATGGTCCATATTAATGGAACCCTATTACTAAAACTTAACGTAAACGACCTAGGTAAATAATATTTCCTCTTTTTTCAGTATATTTTTTTCATTGTAAATAATTCGACGTTATAACGCAATCATATTTTCTAGGAAGTTCAACATTAATTTTAATTAAGGTTAAAACTAACATATAGGTAGTTATAATAAATGTGGTTTTGCTGTGCGCTCGGTCACGGTGACCACTTAGGACAGAACTACGCGCGATTTTTTTACGCTAAAACAAATGTTTTTCAATTTTGTAAACTTTGAAAGTCTTAAACGTAGAGCTTTTGCTATTACTGTATTAATGTACTGTTCAACTTTAAGTTTTGTTAAGTTTTAAGGCTTTAAGCATATTTATTGAATAACGATACATATTGGTACAAATAAGAGTTAACGTTGGTTTTCTTTTTCTATCGAGTAAATTTTTAGGAATCGTTTTTTCGAAACTGCATTATGGCATCAATCCTGAACTGTACCATATAATCATTACAACGTGCTAAATATATTCGTGATCGCTGAAGCTAAGCAATTTCAGGTAGATATCATGAAGCCTTAAACATAGCGAAAATCGCACGGGATGATGGGAATGAATTCATCAGGGATAGCACTATTACCACGGTTACTTGTAATGCGAGGTTGTCGGTGGAAAACGCTGAATGCAATTCCCAGTAAGAGTTTGATTTATGGATACCGTAGCCGTAGCCACGGCTAGTGATCATTCGACTCCGAAAATGTGATCAGAAATTACCGAGGTAATTTCTGTTTTTCCGTGAATCCATGGCCTGCGGTATCTATAAAGGGTCGTAAATACTAGATGGCATTTTACAGTCGGTACATATTTATTGTCTGCCTATGTGCCGGATGATTGGTGTTGTTGTGCATAACTGAATCTCAAATATACTTAGTACCTTATCAGAATAACAAATTCACAGGCAGATACAGCTGGTTTGAATACTTTTAATAAGTTTTATTAACTTTTACTAATATTCCCTTAACTTCTCAGTCTCGTCAACTAAAAAAAATAAAAATATGCTTGAAAACAGAATAAATAAGTAGCCTTTTGATTCTTATCTCCTAATTTTATTTTATGGTATTAATGCTGATTAATGTGCTTTATAGGGACAGACAAATATAAACTACTATACTTCAATCTTAATTCTGAGTTCTTCCCGATTATTTTTTTATAGTATTCCATGATGATTTTACAACATTAACAGAAGTAATTTTTGTAACGTAGGTATGTCAATTTGATGACGAAGATGAAGAATTGAAGACATTATTCAGCGGATACTTAGCACCATAAATTAGTACACAGAGACAACTGTCGTTGTGACATGATGGATGCGAGCAACAAGGGAATGTGCACAAACCACGGGACTGTACCGAGTATGTGGTCTATGTAGCTGCATAGATAGTCGGTAGGTACCTAGATCGATACTCTAGATCTGAGCTCGCCATCTAGGTACTTAAAAAACTTTTTATTCAGCACCCATTTAAAATACCTTTTTTTGATTTGTTTCGTAATCAGTCATTTTTTACCCTTTACACATATATACTTTTCTCTGATCACCTGCTAGGGAGCAGTCAGAGGCTAGTCCCACAGTTTGCATGTCAATAACATTCAATATACCTTCCCTCGGTGATAGGTGCGAGTGCTGCTCGTATACAAGTGCGGGGTAGCGTGCTGCTAGCGCATCATCGCTCTGCGGAATATGACATACTTATTGGATTAATGGTCCCACTATGGTTTGTGCACAGCCTACGACGTACCTACCTATACCTAGGTGCCAACCTACTAAGTAGTCAATTATGCGGCTACAGGCCGAGCACTTGAACCCACTGAACCGTAAATGTAAACATAATTTATCACGGACAGCCTTTTGGATCCTTTGCCTTTTGGTTCCTTGTCCTGAAGACAAGGGTAAGTAGTAGAATAGTAGCTACGTATACCTGCCTACCTCTTTCTCTTGTAGGTGTCAGTTATAATCAACCTTCTGTCGGGGAAATAATATTTTACGCCGACTTGAGAGCTCCGAAATGGGTTCTATGGTGTGATAAAGCTTGTGAGGTTTGCCTTATGAATAATTAAATTTTACCCAATAGGTAGGTACCTGTGTAGGTACCGGTGGTCTATGATAAACCTCACCTAAAAAAACTTCTAAAGCGTCTTGTACCTACAACACATCAGCATCCCTTTCCAAGTCTGAAAGAGGTAGTACCTACTTGGTACCTAAGTACCTATTCTGTCTAAATCATCGCAATCATCCAACCATTACAAGTTCGTTACGACTAAAACGGAAGAAAGTCCCTATTTTTCATGGCATCGGCTACCTGGATGGCAACTCATAAAACAAATGCCGCGTCACAATCACAACATACTAAAATAGGTTGGGTTCAGCACTAACTGCGGAACCAAAGCTAGGAAATAATGTTTACATCGAAAAATAAAATGAAACAGTATACCTACCTACCTAGGTGCGTAGTTGTAAATAACAATTCATGGCATGGAGTGTTTTCGGATCATTTATCTCCATTGTTGAGGAATCTGCGAGGGTAGCGTACCTACCTATAGCCAGCAAGAGAACCTACCTACCTATAGCCAGCTAGGGTACCTACCTACTGTACCTGAGGGTCCCATTATGAAATGCTGTTACAATTTTTCTACCTAGTATAAAGTGTAACACAGATTTACGGTTATGGTTTGCTAACGTTCCAAAATTGGAAACTGGCATGAAAAATATGCGATGCTAAGTTTCCGAGGGCGGCCTAAGTCCATTTCCCTGCACAGCGGCGGATATAGGCGCCAGTCTACTAATTATTTTACTGAAAACAAAGGCACGGTAACCATTTTATTAACTGCATCAGTAGTAGGTATTTCCAAGTGCCGCTGATTTTCGCCCTCCAGTACAAACGTATATTATCGTTCATTTCAAAATGGCTCCTCCGATTCAATCGAAATTTCGCTGGTAGAGGTAGGTAATTGGATAGGGATAATCTGGGTTTACATTGCTTTACTTTTTCTTTATACAAAATGTAAATCAATATACCTTTATGCAATATTGTTCTATAGGAAGATAATTTTGCATTATGTACCTACTGATTTTGACCTAAAAATAAGTTAACCTATAAGTTAAGGTGTACGTCCATCTTAGTAATCATTGTGTTATTTTGGAACTAGGTAGCTTTAGGTATAGAACGTATACCCTGATACATAATATGTACGTTTAAGTAGAATATCTATACTAAACTAAGAAAAATCGTAAATCCTAGTAAACAAAAAAAAAATGTTTGCTCTGAAATGACCCAGCTCGAGAAGGGAAATATACACAAAAGTTTGGTGAAATAGGACACAATAAATTCGAAGAAAACAACAAACCGCGGTCGGCGGCGGCGGCGGCGGCGGCGGCGGGAGCGCTTCGGAAGTCACAAATCATAAAGTGGTTTTATTGCAAACTGCGACAACGTAACTGAGAGCATAACGAGCCTGCAAAATGAATAACACTTTGGAGCGGTTTTTGGCATCGGAGTTGACGAAATTGGTACTGCAGTCTGGTATTACTATTTACTCAGGGGTATGTGGTTCAGTAAAAGTACCTGCTTACTACAAAATCTCCTATTCCCTGATCTGTTGTGATTTTAAAACTGACAGTTTTCCGCGAAATTCAAACGAGATTATAACAACACAAACAAACTTTAATTTGCCAATACGTATCTATATATTTTTTCGAAGTAACTTGCCTAAACCAGTACTTGAGAGTAATTTATACATATACAACTAAGTAGGAAAATATCTAATTCTATTTAGTTATGATATATCGTTCATAAATGGTAGTGAGTACTACCAATAGACTCAAACCGTCTTCTTTTAATACTTACCTGTTGTATACATCGTCTATCTATGTTTTGTCTATCCATTATCTGGTTAAAAACAAAACTATATTTTAAAGTGCTTGCAAAGTTCTAAAACTAGCTACGTAAATAAATAGCTTAGGATCTTGTAGAACTCTTTAGAGATCTAGACTAAGTAGGCCACTTCGTATTTACAACATTTTTAATAAAACTAGTTTTTAAGTTGTTGTAACTGATACAATTTAATCAACTAAAAGAAAGTGTTCGTATTACTTTTAGATTTAGTAACATTGTTGAAGTTTTATTTATTAAAATAAATGGGTAGTAGGTAGGTTTTTACTTAGGTATCAATCAAACCAATCAAACAAACATCGATATAGAGTCCACTAAAAAAAGATTCAAATTGAACCACTATACACCATGAATGCACTTTCGAAGCAAATTATTTAAATTAAAAAAAAAGCGTAGGTATGTAGGTAGTAGTAAGAAGTTACCGATTAGATCTATAGACGTTTATTTCTAATCGAAGGTGTCAATTCGTTATCGGAAGGAGGGCGGTGGCAACAGCCCGCGCCTCCGAGCATCTGGTAACTTCCTAACTCGATAGTAGGTATAATTTCTATCTACGAGTCATCTGGGTGGTTATTTATCGGATTCATTCGATCGATGTTTCATTAATTGTTCACGAAAACCAAATTGTTTTGTCAATGATGCGAAAATAACGACTTATTTATTGGAAAGATATATTATTACCGCGATAAAAACAAAGCATACCTACGTACCTACCTATTTTCTTATATGATCTCAACATGTAATAATTTATTATTATGTATGTAGTAGGGTACTAGACAAGGAAATGCCTTCAAAATTATAAATCAGTATTAATTAGCCGATGTAGTAGGCACCGTCTAGTATAGTACTACCTACCTACACAAGTAAAATAGTTCACATAATATTTAACAAGGTGTGCTCAGTTTGTAGTCAGATAGCGCCGAGTCCAGTCATATATATTTAGTTATGTAAATGAAGTGTGCATTGGCAATAAATCTGTCCACTTGTGAAAATTTATATTTGCAAATACCTACGGGCGTTAGTTTAAATTGAAACTGTTTACCCAACGTTGTGCATAGATTTATATGACAAATACGTACGTGCTTCGAAATCATATTTTCGAGCATTTCATTCAACTGAAATTGAATGTTGTTTCAGTTATAATTTTAAATTGACTAATGTAGGTAGACTTATGTAGTGAGTACATAGGTAGATGCTTAAGTAATAAAAGCTTCAGTATATACCTATGAGAGTTTTTTTTTTAATCTTTATTAATTAATTTAAGAGGGTTTTATCAAACACGATAACGCCACCCTCATAATTACACACTATACTTATAAACGACGCTTAACTGCTACTTCACAAATTTTCTCAATCTCTCTTTATTCATCTGAGTGTTCGAGGCTCTCTCTTGTTAGTAACTCTTATTATATGCAAGTCAGAGTGAGAGCAATGCACCGACCGTAGGTACGTCATAGTGAGTGGGCATAATACAATAAGTGAATAAGTCACCCCTTATTAATATAAAATGGTTGATGTCTTTTTGAAAGTGCTCTCAACGCCGTTGCCTTAGTAGTCACAATTGAAAAATCTACATCTCCAGCCCACGGATCTCGTTAAGTACCTACACCAAGGGGCATCACCAAAAAGGTAGCAGCTTTTATATGTGTGTAAGCAATATCTTAACTGTGATCACAATTTGTTTGCCAAGCTTGGTGATTATGGCCAAACCTTACAGTTTTAGGAAGTTCTTTCCACATTGCGGTGGACAATAATGTGTCGTTAATATAACATTATATCCTACAAGACATATTAAGCGTTACCCTTTTAACGCAAGGGGTGTGTTACAAAAAACACCCCAATAAAAAAGTAAAATATACTGATTGATGAGTACTAATATATTCCCTGCCTATTCAAAATTTTGAATTAATTGGATCAACCATTCAAAAGATATGGGCGGAATATTGTATTTTTTTACACCCCAATATCTCAAAAACTACCCCATTTAACTAAAATCCCCCGCGAAAATATTTTTTTTATTTATGTGATCTCTTTCCATTTTCAATTTCAACTAAAGCGGATAAACCGTTCGACAGTTATGCCGTCACAAACATTGCCACAAACAAACAAACAAACAAATAAACAAACATACATTCATACGTATAGTGCTGGATTGGAGATCTCGTTTGCTACGCTCACTCGATCAAAAATGTTATTGAGTTGAATAGGCTCTTCAGGTTGATTTAATTTAATTTCACTTTGTTTTGTTAATTAAGAATTTGTCAGCTTCACAATTTTACCATACCTAGGACTGTAGACTGCTCTCGTCTGCTAGAGGGAGCGGATCTCATGCGGATTGGTGAATGCCAGTGTAGCTATCGTGTTGAACGCGCTTGTTTACGTCAATTTTTCCACAAAGTTTATGTATAATATGGAACTTAAATTTTATTTTAAGTTTCAGTTACTCATCACTTTGACGATAGATATAGAGGATATAGAGGATAGGTATCGGATATTTTTTTTTATAAAGATAAAAAGTTTTTAAGTAGGTACCTACCTAGAGAATCATTAATGGCGTCACTAAAATTTGTATAGCGATTAAATGGTGACACAAGCAAATGATTAAACGACAAGAAATGTTTTACCGAAACAATAATAATTATACCTAATGCTTTTTTATTTTTTTTTCCCTATAAATAATTTTGTATTTATTTACAGGTACTCGTAAATACAAAAACTCGTTATGTAGGTAAAAATTGTTACGTTTAAATTGAGGTGCCATCCGACGACGAGTAAACAACTTGCGTGACGTCACTCGGCCTATAAAAACAGTGCGCGCTCTCAATTTGATAATAATATTGTTATACACCTAATCGAGCTTGTATCATTCGAAACGAAGGAAAATAGCACCGAGTGGACCTTCAGGGAGAAGGGCGAGCGAGAAGTTATTCCTATGTGAAGGTACTGCGAGCGAACGGGCCCTGCCTACTACGTTATTAACATGTTACTTATTATGAATTAGGTACCTACCTACAGAATGTACCTTCCTGGCATGCACGGAGGTATCTCACCCCTTGCCTAATTTAGAAAACTTCCCAGCATGTGGGTGATCATCTATTGTGCTCTGAAATGTTTTCGTCTTTCTTATCATTCTGTACTTAGTAAGTGGTGGAAAAATATGTAAGATACCGCATTGGGTAAAAACAAAGTAAAAATGTACCAGTAAGAAAACCAGCCAGCCTTACCGAGTGGATGAATAAAAAGTTTAAACTACGGCTTTTAAAACTGTCGGTTCCCAGTCTCGTCACGCTCGGTAGACTTGGAATCTAATGGAGAGCTTTCCTGCACATTCTACTAGAGGAAATAGCGTGACTTTGCTCGCATAGAGTCTGAAACTAAACGGAAATCAAAGAAAATGAAAAATACAGTTCGTTGACAGCTATTTATAGTGGGTACTCTAGGTACCTGTCTCAACCGGACTATCTTCATATGAAAATGTTTACAGCGTCACCGTCACGAGCACCCTCAGCCTATAATGTAGATCGGTTGATAGCTACTTACTATCAGTAAGTATACTGATGTTGACAAAACATAATCCTTTAACGGAGTCTGTCATACAAATATTTTGTAAATAACAAAAGCAAGATATAAAGATTTAAATATTGAAAACAGCTTGAGGCAGTAAAATTGGTCAGATGCAGTAAATTTGTAACTGCAAGTTGTAGCCATCACGAGCTTTGTTTACTGCGTTCTTTTGTAGGTATTCAAACTGCACCTAGAGAACACACGAAGAACTATTATCGAGCTGTGGTAGTGTTTTAGAATGAGATGGCTTAAAATTCTAAGTGTCTTTGAGATTCGTGGAGTGTTGAATACTTCACTCCATTGGCACGTGT
Organism: Venusia cambrica; assembly: GCA_951394065.1. Taxonomy (NCBI): domain Eukaryota; kingdom Metazoa; phylum Arthropoda; class Insecta; order Lepidoptera; family Geometridae; genus Venusia; species Venusia cambrica. The sequence goes on from OX596058.1 coordinate 679,104, forward strand.
ACAAAATATCCCACTTCGGCGTCTGCTTCTGTAACAAATGTTCTGAATTCTAGGTACTTATCTGAATCTTGATAGATGCTATTATATAATACAATAAAGAATATTTGTTTCATAAACACAGATAAACTTTATTTTGACTTATTGCAGCTGTGTTTTTGTCCGTTACGTTACGTTTCTTGTACTGCGTGCGAGACGTAACGCGTGTACCTGAATTTACCCGTTAGTTGGTAAGTAGGAATTTACATAATTATTTTTAAAAGCCCGAAAATACCTTTCAGTTTGATTCAGAGACCCTGATATTATAAGCCTTAAATTCGATTTTCATACAATCTTACAAAGGATTTGACTCCGGACAATCTTAATTTATGTTCTGAATGCGCTACAATTTCCAGATTAAACTGGTTCCTTTTATTTCCTGGCTTATTTACTGAACATAAGAACATACAAGATTTCAATTAGCAAATAGTTGAAACCTATACCAGGTCTCTAGTACTGTTCTGTCGGCACGTTTACAAAGCAAGGAATAAACAGAAGAAAAGGTAAACAAGAAACGAGTCATATAAGTACTCACCTAACTTGCTTACAATGTAATAATTGAAATATACTTTTCCTCGACCAACTTATAATTGTCTCGTTCGCTACTGCTGTTAAGTTTCTATTTATATATATATATATTTTATATATTATTGGACATTTTGTGATGTATTGTATGTTTTGTTATTATTAATAAGTAGCTATATAAATTAATGTTTATATTAGTACACCGCTTTGTCTGCTCTTTGATATCCTTTCCATCCAAAGGTTGCCTGGAAGAGATCGCTTTTAGCGATAAGGCCGCCCATTGTACCTAGTTTAAGTGTTTTTCTTGCTTATCTGTTTATTTTAGTTTTTCTGGTGTACAATAAAGAGTTTATCTATCTATCTATCTATCTATACCTATATATATTATTGTATATTGTAATAGGTACTAATTGAAATACTCAGGTGGTATATGGGTACCTCATCTGTAACATCGTCCTTGTTTAGAATGTTAATCGAGTGAACTAGATAGATCTATAAACTCGTCGAAGTGTATGTCAAAAACCGCAATCCTAGCAGTCTGCCTCACCGCGCCAAATTGAATCGTGGCGACACAACAGAATATACCTCCATCGTGCAAAACTTACCTGAGTATTAGTCCCTTCTACCTACTTGAAGTTCTACATATTTAAGTTGATGGTTGTCTCGGCTTGCTACGGTGTGAAATTAGATGACAGCCTCGGCTTGCTACGACGTGAAATTATATGACAGCCTCGACATGCTACGGCGTGAAATTAGATGACAGCCTCGGCTTGCTACGGCGTGACATTAGATATGACAGCCTCGGCATGCTACGACGTGAAATTATATGACAGCCTCTGCTTGCTACGGCGTGAAATTAGATGACAGCCTCGGCATGCTACGACGTGAAATTATATGACAGCCTCGGCTTGCTACGGCGTGAAATTAGATGACAGCCTCGGCATGCTACGACGTGAAATTATATGACAGCCTCGGCATGCTACGACGTGAAATTATATGACAGCCTCGGCTTGCTACGGCGTGAAATTATATGACAGCCTCGGCTTGCTACGACTTGAAATTATATGACAGCCTCGGCTTGCTACGGCGTGAAATTAGATGACAGACTCGGCATACTACGACGTGAAATTAGATGACAGCCTCGGCTTGCTACGACGTGAAATTATATGACAGCCTCGACATGCTACGGCGTGAAATTAGATGACAGCCTCGGCTTGCTACGGCGTGACATTAGATATGACAGCCTCGGCATGCTACGACGTGAAATTATATGACAGCCTCGGCTTGCTACGGCGTGAAATTAGATGACAGCCTCGGCATGCTACGACGTGAAATTATATGACAGCCTCGGCTTGCTACGGCGTGAAATTAGATGACAGCCTCGGCATGCTACGACGTGAAATTATATGACAGCCTCGGCTTGCTACGGCGTGAAATTAGATGACAGCCTCGGCATACTACGACGTGAAATTATATGACAGCCTCGGCATGCTACGGCGTGAAATTAGATGACAGTCTTGGCTTGCTACGGCGTGAAAGCCGATGACAGCCTCGGCTTGCTACGGCGTGTTACTGTGTGAAATACGAATTTTTCGTCGCAAATAATCGTATATTTATTTAATATACGGAAGCTGTATGGGTGTATATTTCTGTGTGATACAGTTTCGTATTTTTGCATCGTGGACAAGATGAGTTGGTATAAGTGCTTACTCTATTAGTCTTTGTCCGTTTAGAAAGTACAGAGTTTAAGGTACTTTAGTTCCGATATGAGTTCTTATGGTGAGAATTGTTACGGGATTAACCTGAGAACAACGTTCATTATGTAGCCAATAACCTGAGCTCGGGGTTTCGTGAGCTTGTGGTGAAATCAACATTTTCAGTAATGGAGAGCGCGTTCACGGAACGTCATCTGTGTTTTGCTGAAAACAGCAGAAAATCTTCTGTGTAATTTGAAAGAGATTGACATATTGAAGCAGTTGAAATTGTTATTGTACTTTAAAACGTTTTTACAATAGAGAGGGCAGGGTGTGCCCTCAACACCTAATCCAACGTAGATTAGCGCAGACTCCTATAATTACAGATAATTAACTCAGCGGTGAGAAAAACAACTAAGTACCAACTGAATTTACTCATGTACCTACATTTGTAAAAATGTTAAGGTATATTAACCTTATTTTTTCTACAATAATTTGTGTTCAATCTTGAATAGTATCTAAGTACCTACCCAAATTAGTATCGATAGACTTTTTCATCTTCAGATAAAGAAAATCAAAGTAAGCAAGAAAGTTTAATCAAATACAGCAATGAGTTCATCAATTCATCATCAATTAGGATGTCATCAATTCTTCATCACGGCTGCCTTCCCATATTCGAGCTCCACTAAAACGCTTTACGTTTCGCAGATAGCTTCTCAAATTCTGTATTGAGATCATGTACCTGTTTGCACAACTCTGGCTTTCCACTGAAATTTTCAGAAAAAAACATAATGGTAAATAAGGTTAAAACAATGTTTTGTAGGTATGTACATATCTACCGAAAATCGTCAAAGCTATGATACAATAATTATGATAGACATAACATAAGCTTTTTCTAGCGCCTTTTTTAAATTTTGTTCCCGGTTAGAGTAGATAAAAATGTTATTCCTGGTCTTTAATAATGTCAGTGCTTAATTTCAGGTCAATCCGTTAAAAAGTAACATCCAAATTAACTTTCAAATTGAAACGCCCGGGACTACGATAGCCAATGTTCCATTAGAATTTGTAATTGCACCCCTACAGTAGTGTAGGGGTGCAAGGAAGCTATATTGAAATCTCTAGAGACCTCTGGCTTGGGAGAGACTTCGAACTTGAGCCACATTGGATCTTTTTAGTCGGTCAGTCAGTCACTCAGTTATACGCGAAGATTTTATACATTTAGATATTAGGAAGTAGGATAAGTTCACCAGCCTTCATACCTGCGGATTATTTTATAAGATTGTTTGTATTATGTGCATAACTATTAGGTACCTACCCCTATCTATATTCAAAGATTAGTATCCCGATGTGTTTCAGGAGTAAATTCCGGTAATATGTTTCTCGGTAATATGTGTAGCGGTCAAATTAATTACTGCATAAGGGAATTTCCAAAAATATATGTCATTTGCTTTTTAAAAAAAACCGTTTTATTCCTTTCATCTTCAAATAATGTAGGTACCTATGAAATTTGGCGTGATTCTGTGCCAAAGTATTATTTTACCCAAAATCTAAATAGGTGGGTATATTTTAACTAATATCTGCTGAACATAAAGGTGGGTAGGTAAAGCAATCAATTTTCAGTACTTTTGTGCCGTACCTACCCCAGGATCTCAGTAGTTTTTGATACGTGACGTATTTCTATTCTATTCGTTAGAGGAGTTGTACAATTATATCATCCGGTCTGACTAGCGAGTGTAGTTGGCATAAGCCTGTGGTAGCCGCGGGACCACGATAAAGGCGGTGTGGTAGCGTAGAGCCGCCCACCGGTTCGGTCCGGGCCGCGAGTTATTGATGGGATCGATCGTGAGCTTTGCATTCCAATAGAATACGAGAAACACAACGCAGTTGCGATACACTATCATCAATAAGTAATATCTCTCTGCCCGTCATCCCACACTAGGTGTGGTCGGCACAACAAGTCTTCTTCATCCATTCTCCTCTATCGGACGTCATCTTATCATTCCCTACTTGTTCATATTATCATACCTCATATAATCCATCCATCTCTTCTTTCGACCTTATACCTACACTATTCATTGCGATACAATATACGTGACCAAAATGTAAGGTACAGCAGCGTAGTGGCGGCAGTGGAATATAAATGTTAAAATAAATACTTAACTAACATAAGTAGGTATTAGGTTCTATCAAATTTTTATGGACACAAAAATTGTAACGGTACTTTTTACATGCAATATAACAATTGACGGCTGACTCAGTGCTAGATTTTAAGTAATGTTTTTATACATAATTCAACTTGTAAGCAGAAGTAAGATGTATGTTCATTTTAATTGATGTTATCGTGTGTTATCTATAAGAAGTGTGTACAATGAAAGAGTGAAAAGGTGTACAGAGTGTGTAGTGAGTGTGGTGTAGTCGGTAAGCTGGGCCCTCACCAAACCTCCAGCAGCTGCTGCGAGACCTCGGGACGTATTTCCTCAGCTCGCGTCTCCAGATTTTCAAAAAGCTTTTGCTTATTCTTACATTCAGTTTCTCGTTGTTTTATTACGGCATTTGCGTACTCTATTTGTTTGTTTACTTCTTCTTCGTACTAAACGGGGACAAAAATGGATTTTTATAGGTACTACGGACTGCCTCAGAATGAGGGACTATCTTATATCTTAAAGGAACCTTATCTGCACGAATAGACTGTAGGTACAGTACCTTATACCTCTGAACAAGAATAAGGGGAAAAACATGTTGAATTGAGACACGGCCCATACAGGAGACATCTAACGAGAAGGACGATGTCGCTTTTTTTTAACTGACTGTATGTTTTATGAAATATCTGAAAACGCAATAATATTCTATTCAGAATAACACAATAGCTTTTTAAGACTTCCTTTCTTTTCCCTGGTGGAACCGAAAAAGTTCGTTACTTCATTAAACTCGTTTTAACCCGTAAAGGGTTAAATACATTCTACTTTCATGGAACGAAACTTTTGAACTAGGTACAAAAGAAAAGGTCTGATCTTTAAGGGCCAAAAATTACCACACCCTGTAGTATGCACTGTAAGTATTGTGTAGCTTTTCAGTACCTTGAAAACATAGCACTCATAGCTGTAGGTACGTAGCCTCAGTACAGATCATTAAGCTTCGCATTTCTCATCTCGTCTAGTATTTCCCTCACGGTACCTATTTATCTAACGACACAAACAATCTTATTTAATTTGGTACGTCGATAATCGATATTGTACTGTATACCCAAACCTAAATTTTATGAAATAAAATCTAAAAAAAAACTGAAATGTGTGCCAACGACAAAGGACTGATTCAGATAGAGGGTTGTTTTTGAGACAAATGGCACTTTCGACGGACCCTTACTTTAAATTATAAGAGGACTACTCACATAAAACCCCCGAGTTCTTCTGAATCTTTCCGCCTTCTGGGCCATACACACTTCGTATGAGTGACTGCAATGGAAAAGTATAGCTCATTCAGTAAGCACATTACAGGTCTTTATTACTCTTTATTGTACACACAAAGACATTTAAAAAAAAATAACAATAAAATTATGTACATATAGAGTTTTCTAACAGCAAACCTTTGATCATATTGAAAGGTTGCAATAAAAAATGTTTAATTATATTTTATGTCGTCATATATCTATCTTTTCGGCAATAGATGAAAAAACTTAACTAGTTAAGTATAGAAGTATATAGTTCACCTCAACCGTTAAAACTACGTAGACCCCAAAAATAGTTAAATCTGAATGGATTGAGACCGCAGACAAACTCATTATGAACCAACCAGCGTTTGCAATTGAACAATGCTACACTTATTAAATGTTTCAGTTGAAAATTTGCACAGCAAAATAACTTGCACTTGACAAGCTCTGCTTTCTAAGTTATAGGCTGTTGGTTCGATTCCCACCCAGGACAAAAGTGTGTTTGGTTGTATTGTATAAATAAATAAATAATCAATATTTCAGGACACATTTTTTTATTTTACTTTAATTTTACTCAGCGCCATCTAGCCCCAATTGAAACGGGACTTATCGAGTATGTATTTAAATTTAAAAAAGTATACAATTATTATTTCCGGAATTTAGTTCCCTCATTACAGCTTTGCTTAGTTTGGGGCCAGACGGAGAGAAAAAGCGGTGAGAGATACGTGTACGTGTACCAAAACCTACCAAAGCCATTTAGGAATCTGTGTACGATCCAACAACAATTGTTCGGCAGTGAGACAGCAAGTTGAAATTAATATGTTTATGGAAATCGAATTCGGAACAAATTGAAGATGATTTTGGTCTCACAGGTAAGATGGTCACGAACGGAATAAATGTCCGTGGTAGCCCGGCAATGAATACGGGTCCCTTTGTATCCTCCCGAGGGGGTGGCGGTGCCCCTTTCTGGCAGTGGACTCTTTCAGACTATGAATTAAATTATTTGAAACTGTACCTTACTATTATAGAGATCATCAAAAAAACTAACAAGCCCGAGTATGTTGCCTTTCTCCTTGTGTGCTGGTCACAATTCCGAACAGGCGGTAGGTATATTTGACGTTACTAGTATTTCGCCCTGAACTGAGATCTCGTGATGTCTGGTTTGTGACGGAGATTATTTCTCAAATATAAACGTAATTATCAAACGATAAAAGTATGTTTTCAATGCACATCTTACTTTAAGTGTTTGAGGCTAACTTATCATATTATAGCTCTTGTTGCTTACCTATGATATCATTACTAACATGAAACAAAGACTGATGACGTTTTGAAAAGTGCTCTTAAAACCGTTGCCTTAGTAGTTGTGGTTTAAAAATGTACCCCTCCAGCCTAAGGATGTCGTAAAGTCAACCAAAGAAGCAGCAGCTTCTTTCTGTGTGTTAACAAAACAATAACTGTGAGCAACAATCCATCTGCCAAGTCTGATGATTATGGCGAAACCTTAAAGTTATAGAGGAAGTTATTTTCAAATTGTGGTGAACAATAATTTACTCTTGCTATGGTATATGCGCAGTCAAAACACATGCATGACACCCCAAAAAAAAATTATTGGATTTTATCGACACCCTGGTTGGATATTTTGGGTATATTGGGTGAATAACAAAAAATAACTATACTAGTTTTAATGAGATTCCGAATACCCTTTCTTATATAAGAAGACCTGATGATCATCATCTGCCCCTTTCATCTTAAAAACCACCCTTATTAAGGGCAAAAATAAACGTATTTTGAAATCTACAGTCTCAACCCCTATTATAAATTATATTTCATATAAATTGCAAATAAAAAAAAGTTAATTGTGAAGCCATCCCCTTCAACAGTCTATCCTTCAAGACATACCAAGCGTTTAAACCCTTAATGCACCTTTGTTACAAAAACCACCCCTATATATAAAAGTAAAATACTTATATATTTCATGAATGTGCAGCCGACAAATGACACTATTTCAAGATATCCCCTGAGCCAAAAATCTTCTTGTCTCACTTAACACCCCTATTTCTCAAAAAAAAAATTGAGAGAGTGCGAAAATTTGAGTGCGATGAGTTTTATTATAATCTCTACATGTTCAAAATTTTGAATTGATTGGATCAGCCATTCAAAAGATATAGATGAAAAATTGTATTTCTTTTCACCCAAATATATCATAACTTATCAAAAATCCCCAGCGACAATCAAATTATATTAACTGTATCTCTATACAGTTAAAATTTCATAAAATCGGATAATCCGTTCGACAGTTATGCCGTCACAAACATTGCCACATACATACATATACAGTGCCGAATTTCCCAACATAACTCAGATCTCGTTCGCTTAGCTCACTCGATCAATAAAATTATCCTAAAAGTTTTCAAGAAATGTTGTCTTCGACTTTAACTTGACTTTGATTATCAGGAATGTATTTACATACTCGTAGGTACATTCGTACAGTAAATCGATTGTTAAAGGCCTCTTGCATACAATGCTTGAAGTCGTACGTGAGATCTCTCACGACATGTTCACGTGTAAGATCCATTAACTCCAGTTTCAGATCCCATTTCCAATTAGATCCAGTACGTCATATCTTACATGAGCTGGTCGATCTCGCCCTCCGTGTGAGCGAGGGAGCGGACGAGGAGGCCCCGCGCCGCGCGCGCAGCCTCTGTCCCAACAGATATGTCCTCAAGTTGCCGCTTCAGCGACACGTGCTTCACTGACAGACGCGCTGAAATGGTACATTACCCACCGTACAATGGCAAACTTCCCAAATACATTTGGTCAGTCAAATGAGCCTTGTATTTGTAGTTGCACTAAGCTAAATTACCGAACCCGGCGATTCGCCTCTATCTTCATCATATTATAAGACTTAGCTTTTTCCACATCTCGCTGCAGGAATCAGGCCTCCTCCAGAGAGTGCAATAGAAACATTTGGCGATCGTAAAATTAATACAAAATGTATAGAATGTTTTTCTTATTCGAATAACAAAAGACCAATTTGTAGAATAGTTTTAATAAGCTTGCTATCTGGCTAAATGGGATATCCATGAAGAAATGCCTTTACATAATCAGTGTAAATAAGTCCCGAACCGGCTGGGACTCGGATATTCCGAGTAAGTACCGGACTAATGTCCGGTTTATTGGCCAATAAGACGCGTTTCATTTGTACAACGGCCTACAAAATGATACAGCAATAATTCAACGGATTAGTACTAAGTCGGTTCCTGCAATATTTACGCCATTATGCAATGTCGAATGAATTAGGAATGCTGATAATATTATATAGGTGTAAAAGTCAACCAATAGGGCAACGAAAATGTATAATGTCGAATATGTATATAAGTACCTCAAATATGGTATATTTTGGCGTATGGGGATGGCATATGTTCGTAGCAACGGGCATGTGTAGGCTGAAAAGATGCTTATGACGATTGGTAGCCGATGAACTCACCATTATCCGCTTTGAGTCTCTCCAGCTCAGCGTTGGCGACGCGGCACTCCTGGAGAGCTCGCATCGTCTCCTCGCGTTTCTTGTTACCTTGAGCCTCCAGTTCAGGAACCGCTGACCACTGTGTACCCACCATCATTCAATAAATATATCTAGGCACTATCTACCAGCCGAGGTGGTCTATGTTTTAGAATTTATACACCTCCAAACATAGCCCACGGATATCGCTTAAGCCGACTTAGGGTCCACCGCAAGTGGGATAGCAATCTTATATTGTGCTTTTTTTCTAGGATGGAGAAGCGCTTAGCCTTCGTCTCGTCTGTCTGGTGTACAAATTATTATAAGGTCTTAGTTAAGATGGTGGTAGCTACCCAGGCAGACTTCACCAAAGTCAAACCACCAGCCAAACCGATCACAATATCGTACTCCCCTGGGATCGAACCCGGGACTTCTAGATCTGACACCGGTGGGCGAACCACTAGACCACAAAGGCAGTCAAATGTATTAACTAACACTTTTACTGCTCTCACCAATCCGCCTTCCGAACGTGGTGATCTTGGTCATTTTCTAAAATCAATTCATATTATACTCGTAGTACCTACTTATCTCACACTTTAGGGAACGTAACAATTATTTAAGATCAAGCTGACCTATTCAGATTTTTACCTGAGGTATTACGAGAATTTAATTCACAGTGTGAAAAAGTCCACTGCTAGAAATGGGCCACCCCTACGGGAGGATAGAAAGGGACCCGTATTAATTACCAGTGCAATGAATACTGCCATGGATATTTATTGATTTAATATTGACCAAAATTTTCCCGTATATATGATGAGAGATTGGGCATCCATCTGATTAGTACTTACTGTTTTTTTTTATTGTACCGGAACACAACAATTTAAGAATTGTTGCTATGGCGACAGAATTAGGTAAGTCGGTGATTGCAAAGTTCGTCCTCCAACCAAACCAAGCACAATATTGTACTCCCTCTGGGAATCGAACCCGGGACCTCTGGACCTCTGTATCTGAAACCGGTAGGTGAACCACTAGACCACCATATGGACCAGAGGCAGTTAAAAAAAAACCTATACCTATAGGTATTGCAATAATCAACCCGCTAGCCAAGCAGTATACATGTCCTAAGTACACACAACTACATGTAAGCGAATTCCCATTATTGTCTTATTTAGGGAGTAAGGATCATAACCATCACCGTACTATTTCGAGCTTAGAGAATGATGAATCCAAATCGATGTTATTACTACTCATTAATTACATATCTACTATTTAATTTAACTGGATTCGGTTGGGCAAGAGCTCCATATTTATTCCAAACGTTGTTATGCGTTCGTAACCATCTTACCTGTGAGACCAAATCATCTTCAATTTCTTCCAAATTCGATTTCAATAAACATATTTCAACCTGCTGTCTCTCTGCCGAAAACATTTTAATTTTTTTACTAGGTTTTCAGAAGTAGGTAGGAGTATTCGAAGCAAAAACTTGCTTGTGATGTGAATTCAGTTCACTGGGATTGCACAATTATTGAATTCCCGCTTAAACGAATGACAATAATTATTTTCATATTTTTTTAATAAGTGTTCGAAAGAGATTCCCTACTCAAAAGAGAGGTTTGTAAAGAAATACTAAGCTTGATAATATCGTCCAACCTCATTACGCAGTCTTTCAACTTCTTTGAAAAAAGAACATTCACCAGGAAATAGGTTAATTCTAATTTCAAAAATGTGTGTACGTACTATGTAAGTGTATGTACGTGTCGCGAGAAAAGTATTAAAACCTCCTTCTGATCTGAGTAGGTAGTAGGTAAGTAGTTATCATCTGAATATAGGCATATTCAGATGATCATCATCATCATCATATCCCTGTTTAAATTCCACTGCATAACAAAAAGCCTCCTGAAATGAATGTGCGCACGATATCCATGACCTAATAATTATGAGATAATTTAACCGCCTCTGTGGTCTCGTGGTTCGGTGATTTCAAACCCAGATGTCCCGGGTTTGATCCCCAGGGGAATACAATATGTTGTGCTTGGTTTGGTAGGTGGTAGGACTTTGTTTAAGTCCGCCTGGCTAGCTACCACCATCTTTCCTAATTCTGTCGCCATTATAACAATTCTAAAAATTGTTGTGTTCCGGAATTTAGATTTCAGATTCAGATTTCAGATTTCATTTATTGGCCACATTATAACAAAGATTGCTATACAAGGCAAGTCACAATTTTTTACATAAAATATGTTAAACATTAAGATAGGTTAGTAATAGTTCACCAAATTCAACTTATTTCAACAAATCATCAAATAAAGTTAAATGACAGGAATTAAACAAAATATCGATAAAAATTTAAACAGTTCAAAATATGTCAAAATGGATTCAAAATATATAGTTACATAGGTATTTCATTTTCAATTTTCAATAACACGCAACCTTAAATAAATAACATTTCAGGCAAAAACATATATTTAAATAAAAAACATATATAAAGCAAGTCAAATAAAATGTGATTCTCCTAGAGACATGTAAAAAAAAAAAAAAATATTAACAGTTCAAAATATGTCAAACTGGATTCAGAATATTATTACACAGGTATTTCGTTTACAATTTTCAATAAAACAAAACCTTAAATAAATAATAATGTCAGGCAAAACATATATTTAAATAAAGCGAGTCAAATAAAATGTGATTCTCCTAGAGACATGTCAAAAAATTCATTTATATTATAAAATACATAATTTTCAAAGAATCGTTTAACTTTACATTTAAAGTCTGACATGTGTTCCGTCTTCGTTATGTTTATAGGAAGTTTATTGTACATCATTATTTTAGTATATTCTCCTTGCTTTTGAACCAGGATTTAGAGGTAAGATAGCCAGTTCCTCAGTTTGTTGAGGCTTCCGGGTGAAGTGCGCTTCCACCTTCGGCCTTATCTCAACTTGTAACCAGGTGAGATGAAGGCCAAGCGCTTCCCCGTCGTACAATAAAAAAAAAACCCTACATCCTCTTTGCACCACACGACCTACGATGTTCCGTTGTGACAAACCCTTGAACTCTCTACCTTTATCAAGAATACTGATAAGAATTTAATCGTATCCCTTACGACTTACGTTTTCAAACTGTTGGCTATCATCAATAAAAAAGTGTCGGTGCGGGTATGCCATAACAACTTGGTGATGGTGAATACTGCGGCCAACGTTGTACTTTTATTTATTTTTTAAATTTTCACCACCAATAAATTTATTTAATTCAATAAATAATTCTTACTTGACATTTGACACGACGCCGTCTAGCTCCAAACTAGTCAAAGCTAGGTAGGTATACGCGTGGCCCGATGTTACTATACCTGTTGTCAGCTAAATGGTGATTTCAACTGCCCATTAGGTAGATAGGTACCTTGTTACGGCTTCAGAAGGGAAAAGGCTTCCACAAAGCAGCTACCTATTCCGTACCTAATTTGAAATTGGCGCGCTATGTCGCAAATAATAAGAATCAGAAGAATATACAACTACCAACATAAAACAATAATGCAAGATGTCGGTCGGATTTAAATCGATGTGAATGTGTGCTCAAAATAAAACCAAAATTAACTGTGTTAAAACGAATTATTACAAGAAGAGTAATCCTTGGGTACACAGGAAGACAGGAGACGTCCTGTTGATATCTACGCCTTGCCGTGTCGTGAGTACCTTACATTTCCCTTATTCCCAAATTCCTACTGAGCCAGCTCTTTTGACTTGTGGTGGCATATCAAACCATACCTAATAACAAATGTTTTTAGATAGTATTAAGTATTTAGGCTTATGTTGTATGATACAATGTAATTTAAAACTGTATATCTAAATGTTGAATGGATCATCAAAAAATTAACCAGCCTGAGATTCTTGCCTTTCTCCTTGTGTGCTGCTTTTCGATTCCGAACAGGCGGTAGATTTAACGTTTCAAATTAACGTTCAAAATTGTCACGTTATTGAAGAAATCCGGGAGCACTTCAACCTGTCAGAGCGCGATGCAAACTGGAGAGACGCGTTTTTGAAACAGAGCGTGAAGTCAGAAAGTGATAACGATATAGTGTGACAAGTGACCTCTTTCTTTCATAACTTCACGGTTTTTTACGTTAGAAATGTCACGTTTTTACAGAACAAAGAGCTCGACGCGGCAAATATTATTACTTATTCGCTCAAAATTGCCATTTTCTTAAATGTCACGTTAGTGTCGCAAATGAGCGATATATATATATACACTGTAGGTCTTCAAGACCACGATAACGAGTATTGTGTTGTATAAGTACATATGTATTTACAAAAAAAAGTATATCAGCGTTATATCCATAATCGAGTTCCCATAATACTAGCTATTTTTAGTTTAGGGCTAGATGGCGCTGTGTGAAATGAATGTCCTGTAATATTTGTAATTACAAAAAATGTATTCAATAAAAAGTTCAATTAAACAAAGGAATTAGTCAGATTACCTGAGGACCGTTACAAACGGCCTATAACTCAACTGTTCCAGACCAGTACCAGACGGAAGCGTGCCCATGACACTGGCTGCATTGCCACGCTGAATAGCTATGCTAATTCGCTGGCCCTTGGGCCCTTGGGTCACGTGTCGCCTCAATCAAAAGCCCCGCAATATTTTTGAAAACCCGGAGGGCTCCGGCTCCCCACGGACCCAAGATCTCCACCCCAAAAGGCTCAAATAGTTAAGCTCTGTCGAGACCACTATATTTGCGCCTTTTATGATCCTCGGCCGAATCAGCCGTCGCACCAGCCCTAACTGATGTCCCAGGCAGATGAGATGGTGCTAGGGTGTCGACGCAGGTAGCGTCCCACACCAAAGGCCTACCCATTTCTCAAGGGACAAGAGTCATTATTTATAATTATTAAGTATTTTAAACATTCCGTTATTGTAGCGGTCACGTGAAATCGTGGTTTTGTTGTTGAAGGCCTATCTGACCTAAGCCTTCTTTTATCTCTATTGAAAAAAAGCATTAATAGTACATTATGGTACTAGTGTGTAATAGGCGAGGGTCTTAAGAGAGCCGAGGACGGTAATTATCAATACACACGTGTATCATACGACGTTTTTCAACACACTTATGAATAAAATAACAATAAAAACTATAATTTCAACAGTGAAAACGAGTTGTGAAAAATGTTTCGCTATGGCGGGAAAAAATAATCAGTTTTCCTATGCGCGCGGGTGAGGTTTTTTTTTTATTTTCCACGCAAAGGGTTTGCGCCTATTCTGCCACGTACTAAATGGGGAATTTAACGTTTTATTTTATTATAGAGAAAACAAAAGTTATATTTGAGTGAAAGTTTTATTTATGAAACACGTACGAGAAAAAAATATCTATTTAAATAAGAAGTTGCTTGAAATGAGCAAGCAATAGGAACATTCATTTATTAGTACGACACGATCTTTTTATTGATTAAAAACTTTTTTAAGAACAAAGAAAATCAACCAATAAAATAACAATAAAAATCTATACCTGACTAAGTGAGTTATAGCAATGTAAAAGTCACAGTTTGATTATGGGTGTCATTCTGTGCCTAATTACGGTGACCATAGAGCCACTTTATGAGCAAGTGTGTTGAAAAGTATATTCCCTTTAGTATTCTAGTGGCCATTCTGTATAATCGTAACTATGACAATGGTCATGATACCATTGTCATAGTTAAGCGATTGACTAAGCAAAATCGGGGCCCTGACTTGGTGAAATGCGCCGCAGTTATGAAATATTATAACCGCCAATAGTGACGATTCTACCGATTTGCTGTCGAAAGCCTTCGATGGCGCCACCATTGCTTGCGCTACGTCTGCTGAGGAACTACTCTTGCGAATGTTTCTCATTCGTTTCGGATCGCGGAGCTGTCACATTGTGTAATATGTTGCCGCGTTATTGTCATTTTTGAAATACAATCTAAACAAATAAAGATGATTTATGCTAATAGTACTTATAGTTTGAAATATAGTTAGTTTGTTTAGTTTTTTTTTATATATAGGAATATAGTCTGAAATTGGTAAACATTTTTATTGTACGACGGGGTAGCGCTTGACCTGTATCTCACCTGGTTTCAAGTTATGATAAGTTCGAAGGTGGAGGTGCACTTCACCCGGAATCCTCAACAGTCTAAGGAACTGGCATCTTACCTCTAAATGCCGGAACACAACAATTTAGAATTGTTGTTATGGCGACAGAAATAGGTAAGATGGTGCAGCTTGCCAAGTTGACTTAACCAAAGTCCTACCACCAACCAATAATAACTTAAATCATTATGATCCAGGTATAAACATGTAATAATCGCAATTAAACTGCATTTAATATTTCTAAGTAAAATTTGGTGCAACCTAAGCCTAAAAAAAAAGTTTCTGCAATTTTTGTGTGTTGTTAGTGCACGCGTATTTTCAGCATAGCTTTTCAGATTTACATGTGGTTTTCAATGTGTATATGATTCAGGGAAAGTCATGATATTTTTTTCCTGCTTGTATCCCTCACTGTAAGTGAGTTATCATCATCATCATCATCACAGTTTGCCACAACGATATGTAGTAGATTAATATTATATTATAATTATTATAGTAATGGATAATATTAAGTATAAGTATTTTTTCTGGTATTGATTTGGCAATGTTTATCATCATCATAGCCCAAAAAAGTACCAGCGATCCGGTGATCGCTGTGTTGGTATTGAGTTATTAAGTGAATCTAGCTACCATCGTTCGACGTTTTTCATTAAGCAATAGCAATTTCATTGCGATAGCTACCTACCTAGTTTGTTGCCTCTGGGCAAAGGCCTCCCCCAACCTTCTCCATTCCTCTCTATCCTCCGCGTTTCTTGTCCAGGTCCGGCCTGCCACCTTCACAATTTCGTCAACCCATCGTGTTGAAGGACTGCCCTGTTTTCTTTTTCCACCCTTGGGAAACCAGGTTGTCACAGACTTGCTCCACTTGTCTGGACCTCTCATTAGGTGGCCTGTCCAACTCCATTTCATTTTTTTATTTTTTCTGATATGTGAAATCCCTTAATCGAATCTAAATAATATCCTCGGGCGGCGGTTAGCAGAGACCCATGTTCCATGCCAGGTCACCTCTGCGAACTAAAAACCTTGCATTAGATAATATTTACTGTCGGTGATGTAAAATCACGCTTCGTTTTTTTGTGGGGTAGGCAGAAGAGATCCTCAAGACAACCAGAAGTTTTTGGAAATATACATTCAGCCTCCTAGGTTATGTGCAAGAGATACTGGATTGCGCACAGCATAACTCGGTATTGTAATTCTCCCTCGCTACGCTCGGGAGTATAACAACCTCGTATATAATGGAATGGTTTAGTCCCTTGTAAAACAATCTACTATTGAGTTCAATATCAAGCTAGGCTAGTTTAATTATTTTCAGTTGCTAGATTAATCATCAGTACTTGTTATGGTTATCTAGTTAGCCCTGGTTATTTTTTATGTTAAACCTATCAAGCCTACTAGGCTTGATAGGTTTAACATAAAAAATAACCAGGGCAACTAATCGTAATGATTAAAGTAATGAATAATTTATCATGTTTGAAAGGAAAATGATACTTGTTCTAAGCAAACAATAAAGATATCTATCAAGTTAAAATAGTTGCAGTAAGTAAGTGACATTAGTCGATGCAAATCATTCTTTGGTTGCTTCAAACACTGATTCGTCAACCGAGACATAGTTCAGTCGTATGTGCATCATTTTTTTCAGTAAAGGTGTAAATAATACCAAGCAGGAAGCTGCTGCCCATCTTCTAATGAGAACCTTTAACTGTAGCTAGTATAAAATCTAGAAACTTAAAATTTAAAATTTGGAGTGCATTTCTTATTATAGGAGTGTTCCAAAAAAAGATTGGCAACGATGTCGCGGGCGAGATAGGAAACGTAAATATAAGTAGGTGCTGCAAAAAAGAATAGATGTATGCAGGTATTCAGTAGGTATGTAGGTTCACAATATCTGTGAAGGTTCCTAGTCCTTCCCGGATGAGCGGGCCTTTTTTGCAAGGGCTTTCAAGACTTGTAGATTTCTGTATTGAAGCCACGCATACATTTACTACTATAATAACAATAAATCAAAGTTATGACTAGGGTTGAGCGACAATATCTCTACCCAATGTGCCGTTTTTCAAGCATTAAGGACTTCCGTACAAAGCTGAAGGAAATAATGAACAGAACAAAAATAACGCTAATAACACAACGCCAAAAATGAACTGATGTATATTTCAAAAATGAAAAAAAATGTACTGAGAGTAAACAGAGATTGGGAAAAAGTGTGTTATTCGCCGAGTTGATGGCCTAAACTCACCTCACTCTCATTCTATGCTAAATAAAATTCCATAAAATTGACCTTACGTTGCAGTGGGTGGACCGAATACTCAAAACACTCTTTACTATGATATGTTTAATATCCTATAAAGAAAAGTATCTATAACAATCAACGATAAATTTACAAGATAGGTATCAAAACTAGTGGAGACATCGTTATTTATGTGTTGGTATCATCAATAAACAAATTATAAGTACCTACCTTTGTAAGTGATACCTGGTTTCGGACAAAATGGAGTTTATCCAAAATTTGTAAAAGCAGAAGGGTTCTCCAGCGGTTACATGATACATGTAACGTTGCCATGGTTACAAATCCTGTTTAAGGTACTAAGATAATGTTTGGAAACGACTTTGCCTGTGCCTTTTGATTATATACCCACCTGGGGGCTGCGCTGATTAAAGGGACTTATAATAATTTCAAACAAAATTGATCGATATTTAACCTTTGGAACACGATCTTGTACTTGGGAGTAGAAAGGAATCCTTTCAAATTTCAAATATATAGAAATAATCAAATACATTGAATCCCATTATGTAGCCATTATGAAGAAAATAGGGTCTCTTTTGTTCTACATACTAATTTAGTAGAATTAAGGTAGGTAATACACCTAGATGACTATGGAAAGAACGAAAGTATAAACATTTCCTTTTTTATTTCCTTTTATATTCTCATTTTTAGATCATTAATTCTAAAGCTTTGTGAATGTGGTTAACAACCCTTGTACGACATGAACAAACTACTAACTCACTACTTACACTAATATTAAGTAATGGGGGAGTTATATTCCAAGTGTGAAACTACAATGAGGGTTCTATGAAGAGATATAATCAAAGTAAGATGAAGGGTCTGGCCCAAGTCGCAACTTTACTGGCATGAGCGGGGATGGGGCTCGTGTCACATGCTGAACACACACTTTAGTATTATTATTACTGGTGGTTCTGTAAGCACAGTAGACCTCGCGAGCCCTTATAACCATGCAATAACCGATGCTTTCCTCTTTCACTTTTCCTCCAGAGGAGGTCAGACTTTTGAGCAAAGAGGGGTATAAGTTTTAGCGATGACTCGCGTTCCCTTAGTCTGAGGAGATCGAACTTGGTGTCTGCGGATTTGTCTTGCAAAGGCGGAGAGGACTGCGTAGAGTCTGATTAGTAAACGTAGCTATAATTTTTTCGAAAAAAAATAAAACAAAAATGGAAATCCTACAACAATCTTCTCCCCTTTTCCCCCTCCACTCCCCCTTTTTGGTTTTATTTTTCACAACATCTTGTGTAGAATTAAATATCTAGTGTGTCTTTCAAATTTAATTGAAATCCGTTGATAAATGATGCTACAGCAAAATTCACCCCTTTTCACCCCTATTTCTCCCCCGATCAAAAATCGCGATCGGTTAAAAATATAAATTAAGGAACATGTGTGCCAATTTATATCAAAATCGAAAAATGCGACCTGTAGGCGAGAACAAACCGAGAGCCGACAGCCGACAGACAGCGGACAAAAGCATTTTTGGCCAATCTCGAAACTGAGACGCTTCGTTCGCTTCGCTCGCTCGGTCAATAATAATAATAAGTTATACTTTGTTATTCATGTGATAGGCTAGAATCATGTAAACATTTTATCTCCCCTTCATTCTGCAGTGGCGAATAAGGGATAAAAACTTTGTATATAACTTTTTACTTGAAAGGAACTACAGCATTAGCTACTTTATATCCAGGTAGGTACAACGCGGGCTAAGCCACATGCAAAAGCTAGTTTCAAATAAACAAAAATAGAACATAATTATGTAAAAAGTTGCTCGTAGCAATAAGAGAACGATAATCTATGTAACGGAAGTACATAGGTTTTATTAATAATGGAAACGGTACCGCGGCACTTCGTTAGAGGTACTTCTAACCAAGTTTCGATACTTGGTGAAATCCTTTGTAGGATCGTGGATCCAATAGTTTCGATGGATTGTAGATATCGATTGTAGATAGATACTACTACAGGAGATCAAAGGAGATCAGGGATCCGCTTGACAAAGTAGTTTGACTTTGATTTGAAGATTGAACACAGTTTGAGCAGGTAATCGTGGTATTATATAAATATAATGGTATATCAAGATGAATTTATCATTTTAATTGCAAAACATTTCTACGAATTCTAAGCTTTTCTAAAATTACAATTTCTTTGGATTTCCTGTAGCGAAAAGGAAAATCTCTGACTAAATATAATTTTGATTTTGTTTAATTTCATTTCTGACATTACAAAAGAAAGCCTACCTTATATGTACACATATACAAGGTAGGCTTTCACGATGACGACAACGAGGATAGCAATACGATTTTATACATAGATTTATATAATGTTAAAATAGAAGCTTCTAGATCACCATTCATACCATACTGTCTGACCATATGTGTATTTTATGTTATTTAGTAGGTACCTATGTTTTTATCCGAATGCCTCCGAAGGAGGGTTAAGTTTTTCGAGAGTATGTATGTATGTATGGGATTTCTAACTTCCACTCTGTAGCCTTAACGGCTTGATGAAATTTGTGTGCTTGTTAGTTTTTTTCCACTTTCAATTTGTTGTAAGCTAATTCTGTAAGTATAGAGGTTTATGTACTGCATACTGATTGTAGATGTGGTAGGCTGTAGTGAAATATTATCATAAATAATTTTCTCTTGTCAAACTCGACGATTTGCAGAAAACGATTCGCTGTGTTCCATCGGTGCGGTGAAAATGAAATGAAAAATATTTTATTACTGTAAAACAAGATAAACAGTTTAAGTGGTAGTGCAAAATTTACTTAATAGATAACTTATTTTACAGACCGCGGAGAACAAATAAGAAAATATCTGTCAGCTTCCTCACTAGGCATAGCCTATATCGAGGGAACTTTGATACGATAGGGATCGGACGATTTAAGCTAGGTCTATTGTACTTAAACTAAAGAACGTTCAAAAGATAAATAAATAAGTATGTAATCGAATAAAAATAAAAAATAAAAAATAAATAAATAAATACTGCAATGCATTGTTTTAATTGGGGTAAGTAATGCAAAACGTAAATATTAGGTTATACATTCTCAAGATTTTCTCTGTTTGGTCGCAATTTAATGTAATTAACCATTTCATTACCATGTGCTTTGTTTCACTGATTGTTTTGTGTTTAATGTCGCAACATTTGACAACTTCATTATACACGTGAATTCTTATAAGGCTACCTATCCGTCGTGCAAATGAAGTGTTAACAATAGGAGTCGGTAATTTGAAAATTCGGCGGCTTAGCAATGCCTCGAACTCAAGGGAGGAGATAACAAATTTGTGCATTGCAAGACACGTTTTAAGTATAAAGAGCCGGCGAACACTAAGTACACCAACATCTTTGATGTAAATATACTAACTATAAATATATAATAACTATAACTTATAAAGATCTGATGTGGAGTAACTCTTTAAGGGTTAAGCTCGCTACTGCTCTGTATATATGTTTTCCTATGACATGTTTAAATCATATATATGTGTACAATAAAGAATAACAAGAATTACAAGAGTATCTGAATGGTTTTCCCTCTCAGCCTGAATACTAAAAGTTTTAATGGCACTGCCCCAGCATGTTACGCAGTAAACTATCAAAGATTGACACAGTGCTTAATAAACGGATGTAAGAGTATCTGTGCTTGCAACATACCTCAAATTCCTCATTACACCAATAACCTTTTAAATGACATGAGTTTTGATTTTTATGAGTTTTATTATTTGTTTTTGAGTTTAAATGAGTTTGGAATGACAGGTTTTTATCAACATGAACTTCAAGGTACTTAAGAACATTTTTACGGGTAATTAGATCACCCAAACAGTTTGGGGGTGCAATTTGCGCCGCGTTGCATTGGGCCACACCTGGGACGCTACCGCCGACGGCGAAGCCGATCTCCATTGATGGCTTAAAATTAGCTTCATGAGAACTAGAAACGATTTTTACCGTCAAATGTACTGAACGGATAGGTTTCATAACATGTGTACACTTTTGAGATGGGAAACGCCATTTTGTATATGACACATACCCGGTAGGTAAAAATCGTTTCTTAGTTCTCATGAAGCTAATTTTAAGCCATCAATGGAGATCGGCTTCGCCGTCGGCGGTAGCGTCCCAGGTCTTTTGGTTGGTGTTAGTGGTAGAACTTTGTTTGATGCATAACAACAACTAAATGATTGTGTTCCGGTTCCAAAATGTAATTAATTAGTTAATCAATGATACTAATTCACAGTAGAACCTACCTGTGATATTTTCATAGAAAAATAAATGTTGTTGCCAGGTGGGCCGCCCGCTCGCTTCCGGATTTCTTGGCCGAACGCGGAGGCGAGCGGACGTGCCACTTGCGCACTATGATAACTTACATAAACTGTGTTTAACTCGAGCACCTATCCTATACCTTCTATAAAGAGGTAGAAGACATCACAAACTGGCGACGAGGACAAAGAACGTAAGAAAAAAAATTTTTAAAGTTAAAAGTACCATACGACTTGATTCATGTTTAAAGGTTACCAGTTGAAAACTTCAAACAAAGAAGAGAAGGAGGGATTATGTATTAAAATTATTGTAAATTCCATTAATAGATTGAAAAAAAAACAGATTTGCATAAGATTTGTAATTAAATAAATACATCAATATTACAGGACATAAATTCCTACACAGCGCCATCTAGCCCCAAACTAAGCATAGCACTAAGCACTACGAGTAGTTCCCATATTACTTGTAATATGGGAACTACTGATAGAAGACTGATAGAATACTTACATACTTTTGTAAATACATAATTATGTACTGTATAATACAATACCCAAACACAGAACAAACATCTATATTCATCACGTAAATTGATTGCAAAAAAGAAACGGTGTGGGTAGACTGATTTTGCTTGTAACATGACTTAATACTGGTTTAGAAACAAAAAAAAAATTATTTGCAAAGAGTACCTTATCTACCTACCTGACCTATTCATGCTTTATGTTTATACCAGCTGATAACGTTTCTTTTAGAAGTCGTATAATTTGTGTCTGCTAATATCTATATAAATTTAAAAATGAACCCCTATTTTTCCTGGTCACGCTATAACTTGAGAACGGCTTGACCGATTTCATTCATATTTTTTTTAAATGTCTACTTATACTTTGTAGAAGGTTCTTACATTTAAAAAAAAATAAGAAAATTGCGCAGAAACCTACAAAATTTAAGAAAACTTAACGACTACCTTTATTATTAACTATTTAAGCGTGATATACTCTTTGCTAAGCACGTTTGAAATAAATTTTGATTGATTTCAGATTGCTGATCGAACATAGGGCTTAATCTTTCCGTGTTTTCTTTAGCTTCATCGTAATCTACACTTTAAATTTTCTCTATAAGGAAGTGCTATAAGCCCCCGCTGATTAATATCTATGTAGGTACTTGCCCTATATATATTGGTAAATTATAACCTGTATTCTATGACTACAATCTAAATATCTACTACTAATAGTGGTACTGTGACGGTGTGTGTATAGTGTCTGGACGCCCGGTTACCCTGACCATCTTCCGCTTGGCGTGGCCACCCCTACCCCTGGCCTACCCCTGCGATTCCTTAGACGATAGAAGTCGCCGCCACGTAACATGACACTATAGCATAACGGCTATAGGGGACGATTGCACCCAACTTCAAGCTGTGCGCAGACAGGCCGCCCAGTTACGCGGATGCATACACCGAAAAAAAAAATGAAACCTGAATCTGGAAAAGGTGTTTAAAATTCCATCGATGACATAATAGGGTGTGGAAAAAAAACAAAAAAAATATTGTAACAATAAAAACAGGAATAAAAATAAAAACTTTAGCTTTAATGACAAACACAAATATCTAACAAAATTTAATTTGGGTAAAAAAAAAGGTACCCTGACTCAGCTTAATTGCAGCATCGAGCATTATGCAATGATGATGCACTGGTTTCAGCCAGGTAGAGGTACCAGACTTAAACATGTCCTACAAGTCCTAAAAGAAAACAATGTAAGTTGAAATAAAAATAAATACGTAGTAAATGAAAAGAAATGCGTTTATAATGCAAAAGAAAAAAAGATTTTTGGATCATGAGCTGTCTCAAAATGGCATTAGGCCTCTGGATATAAAAATAAATTAAAACCATAGTCTTTAAGGGAACAAAAAACTGTAGAAGAGGTTCACAGTTTTTTAGGACAAGTTCTATTACAAGGATCCCTGGATTGGCCTCTCAGTGAAATTTAGACACTTGGTCATTATGATCCTCACGACAAAACTAAAGTACCTAATTACAAACGCCCAGTAAACTTATCAGTAGATCCTCATCCAATTTACCACTTGCCGCTTTACCGCTTGCGTACCTACTAAAGTGTGATGGTCGAAAACTGACAAGGATACTGAAAACATGGTTAAAAAGTTGCAAAAGTTGCCCTTTAGTTTCAGGCCTAATCCTCCTGTACCGTTGAAAAGACGAGAATTATCAATAAAACCTTGGGTAGACATAGCAGAAGAATTTTTAGGTCCAGTACCAAGTGGTCATTCTCTATTCGTGGTTATAGATTATTATAGTCGCTAAAATGAAATTAATATTATTAAATCAATACATCTCAAGTAACCATTACCTACTGTACCATAATAGTAGGTACTAAAAAAAAATGTTTTCAAGATGAAGTATTCGAGTCAGTCTTACCTACTTACGTCAGATAATGGACAACATATTACTAGCAACTCTTTTTTTAAACAAGTATTTTGTTCAGAGTTCGGTATTCGGCTGTATAATTCTATACCATACTGGCTGCAGCAAAATGGCGAAGTCGAAAGACAGAACTGCGACATAATAAAACTCTTAAAAGTCAGACAATGCCAAAAGACTGGATAGATGATCTCCTAACATAATCTTATTATTATAAGATATCTATATAATATAGATATATATATATATATATATATATGTATATATAATGATTATTTCATAATTATATTATTATTTAGGAAAGTCGCCCTCAGAATTGTTTTCAACAGACAATTTAGAGACAAAATCCCCTCTGCTTTATAAGAAAACAAAAATGTCGATTTCGTAGTATATGATAAGGATAAAGCAATGAAAGAAAAGGGTATAAGTTATATGAAGACAAGAAAGGAAAAGCTGCGACAACGACATTAGCGTAGGAGAAAAGTATAATGTAAAAAACATGACTATGGAAATCAAACTGACACCAAACTTTAATCTGACACCACATACTGTCTTAGACACAAAAGGAGGAGATATAAGTATAAGGAACGGCGAGACAGGGAAATAAATATTAAGAAGGTAGAGGGAGAGTGGACAACTCAAAATGAAAATGAATGCTTAGATGATAATGATGACATAGAAACCAATGGAGATTAGACTAGAAATTATTAATGACTACCTATTAGTGATCTGCAGCTAATGCTAAGTACCTAATTGTTTTAATGGTTTAATTAAAAAAAAAGTATATCAAGATATGTATGACATGTTCTGTTTCTAGATTAAGAAACTAATTATAAAAATATTGAAAGGGAGAGATGTGATATTTACATAGCAAAATAAATGTTGTTGCCAGGTGGGCCGCCCGCTCGCTTCCGGATTCCTTGGCCGAACGCGGAGGCTTGCGCACTGTGATTACTTGCATAAACTGTTTAACTCTAGCACCTATCCTATACTTTCTATAACGAGGTAGAAGACATCACACTCTCTATATTTCAATGAGGTCACAAAGTCCTCGCGTACAATCTTGTTAAAGTTGTTTGGGCCACATTGTCAACAGTTTCATGCATAGTTCAAGGACAGAATGAAGCTCTTTATCGAAATTTGATCAGCCAGTCGTGAGTCGGAGCTGCGGCTTAGGGGTTCCGTCGAGATCCATAATCAGAAGCCTACTCTATAAATATAGTAAGTAGGCGACCACCTCAAGGACGCTCCTGCAAACACGGTTTTTGTTTGAAAGTAACAGAAAGCTTCGGACCCCTTACGAAAGTTGCACGCACGGACAAGTTGAGGTTTGGCGAGCGAAAGCTAATATTTTTTTATCGTCAAAGTTCCACTACTATGTCACTTCACTACCTAGTTTATATAATGAAATAACTGGGTGTTAGTTATTTGTAAGTATGTGTGTTAAAACTAAGTACGTATACCTATTTTGTAATATTATGTATACTAATCAATTTATTTGGAACTCTGTTTTCACGGATTCGTTGTTAGCTGCGTCACATTGCTTCTGCATCTGGCATCGTTTCTTCAATTTTGAAATGTACCTGTGTTTTTGTTAAATAAATTAAAATGATAATAGATTACCTATTAAGATATAAATTAGAGTTGCTGTTAGAAAGAAAGTAACAAATAAAATACTGGTAACGTGGTTAGTAGATTCCAAGGTAAATATTCGTGAATCACTCAACGGATTTCCTCAGTCGTTGTCTTTTCTGAGGTTGGGACATTTATCACTAATTATTCCTTCTAATTTATGCCCTGAGGACTAATTGCTCAGCGAGCAGAGCGAACGGGAATACTAAATTACCATTTCTTGCTATCCAAATATGTTATCTAAGTACGTGAGTACCTCGTACCGTCGTAGAGTCGTACATAGGTACTTGTTACTACGAGTAGATGTCTCCTTGCTTGGTACGAGTTATTTAACGGGACTGCAGCCAGTTATCTGGGCTCCTTACTTTTTTTTTATTTGAAAACAAAATCCACTGGTTTTATTAAATCATACATAGGACTAATTTATAGATTCAGAGGTCTAAGTTTGGATTCCCAGGGAAACACAATATTGTTTGTTTGGTTGGTGTTAGGACTTTGTTTAAGTCCGCCTGGCTAGCTACCACCATCTTACCTAAGTTTGTCTCCAGTACAACAATTTTAAATTGTTGTATTCCGGCATTTAGAAGTAAAATAGCCAGTTCCTCAGATTGTAGAGTGTCCCGGGTGAAGTGCGATTCCACATTCGGCCTTATCATTAACTTGTAAACCAGGTGGGGTTAAGGCCCGCTTCTCCGTCGTACTATATTTTTTATACATTCATTGGCCCATCCATGTCATAATCCATTATGACAAGACTATGCTCCCCATTGTCCTTAAATAGAGAACATAGTAATTTAATTCGTGTTTGTATGTATATGTATGTATGTATGTATAGGACATTGGCTACAATTTGTGAGTTATTTACGAATCTAGAGGCGTGTGGAGTTGCTATATGTGACATTTAAAACCAAGGCTTAACGAATTTTATTTATTTCCAAAATATTCACAATCATAACATCCATTAAATGTCTTAAACAATTAATCCTATTTAACAAAAATGTCCCGAAAAAATATAGAATTTACACAATGTACCGACATACATGTTCTTGCAAATAAACGATTTCAATGTAATTATACTTACACTAATATCTTAAATTCGAACTGGGTATACAAAACAGATGTCGGAGCCAAGAATTAGTAAAGTTAACCGCGGACATGGCAGCACTAAATGTTGCCACATGCCTACATTCTATTAATTTTAACTGCGCAAGTTTGGAACATGAAGTTTAATGGCCTAACGGGCTTAAAGCGCAGCGCAGGTGGGACAAAGTTATACCTCTACACGGTGCTTAATCGATACGAAGTTATCGGAATAAACACACAATTACAGACATATATAATAATGTATTTATGCAAAGAAATACCTAAAAACGTCTCGAATACAATCACACATATAGTAAGTATAGTTAACATTTGAGACTAGTTAATTAAAATCCGCATTAAGTTTGTATAAATGGATCTGTAAAGTTCGCACTTACAGTAAATACAATACATTCCTGCACTTATAATTCATATAAAAAATACTAGTATTAATTTTTGTGTTCTTTAATTTGTTAAAGTGTTACTTTTAACACTTTAACGTTAACACCATCAAAAAGAGCACTATTTGCCAAGACACAAGTTTCCCGCTTAGCTTGGCAACTTCAAATATTATTAAACAGAGATTGTTTTTGGTACCTAGCTTAAAATGACTATATATTACTTATTATTATAACCACTATAGATTACAAGCAGTGTGAAGAACCAGAGTTCTTGGCAAACTAACCAGGCAAACCGTAAATCCGCCACGCAAAGGTCCACACTCTGGGTTGGGGTTGATGTCTCCAGAATGTTTTTTCCATAGGGGCCGATTACTTACGTCGTCATGACGCTCGAGTTTGGGGCAAATTATGCAAATAAATTGACACGGACGTGTGCTATTCTCTCAGCGTAAGAAAGTTTAGCCGATTACCGGCGGGATTGCGCTAGCTACTGACCAATTACAAATCAGAAAAAGGTGTTTCGCTGATTGGTTTTGAATATTGTATCTAGGTCCAACGTACCCGCGAAATACAAACTAGGTAGGCCAACAAGTAACAAGAAAGATACTAACTTGATCGATTAGACAATGCGTTTTGAGTTAAAATTTTATTAAACATGCTCACGCGTACCTACATATCTTGAACCGTCGTCGTTTAGATTGATGACTTCCAATATCGCTAACAATACTGCTTTTAATTAAAAGGACCGCGTTACAACAACTGCTACGTAACGGTTGGTGGCGCGTAGCACTGCCAGTCACCATGGTACGACAACTGCTACGTAACTGTATAGTAGCGCGTAGCACTGCTAGTTATCATGATACGACAACTGTTACGTAACGGTTTGGTAGCGCGTAGTACTGGCAGTCACCGAGCTACGACAAGCTACGAGTATACCTTACGTGTTCGATCAATACCAATGACATAAATATCTATAAACGTTTGTTTGATTATTTAAGACTAACCATTAACAATAGGTTACTAAGAATTATTCATAGACATTAAGATAAAACTATTTCAAATGAATGGCGGAAAAACATTAATTTATCTATACAGCGACAAGGTCTTTCATTTTCGCTTTCTGAGACATTAATCAATGTCTCGGTTTCAAGTGTTTTTGGTTTTGTTTGATTTGATAAAACGATTACAATACCTAGAAGAGACTCACGATTTATCAACCTAACAGATTTTGAGATGTGATTATAAATACTGAGCAAGTTGACCGTTGTCTACGCGTAACTCGGGACAACGATGGAGAACAGAACAACGGCGGCGGTGGCGGCGGAGCCGTGCCTCCCGGGGGCTGCGCAGTGGGCCCGGGGCTGCTGCCCGCACGCCGCCACGTCCTGCGCCAGCACCCACGCCATGCGCCGCAGCAGCGTGCCTCCCGCCGCCGAGCACCGGCGACCTGCGACTCCGACGCACGACAGGAATTCGTCCCGAGCGCTGCAACAAACGCACACTCACATTCACATCACCACCATCATTTCAGCCCATACACGACTACTGTTGAACATAGGCCACTATAAATGACAGTTAATGACTATGAAATGCGTCTACTGCCACTTCAGCATGCTAATTTTGACACTCACATCTATTAATGTCCACTGTTGGACAGAGTCTCCTTCAACTAGGAAGTTTTTCTTCTGATCGGGAACGGAATAACAATAACACATACGAGAAGGAAGCTGCTGCGTTTCTTCTGGTGAGATCCCTAGGTCGACTTTTGATCCTAATAAGTATCGATTGGCAACAGATATGTTTTTAAATATGTGAATGCAGTTCAGAATATGTCAAAAAGTTATAGTTCCCTGTAACTATAACGGTTAAGGTAACTGCCCGTACAATCCCGTCTCAAAAATCCTTAAAAGTGATTTTATGCTTTGTCATAAAACTTCTTCATTTTTTTGTACGACGGGTAGGTGCTTGGCCTTCACCAGATTTTCAAGTCTGCTAAGGCCGAAGGTGGAAGCGCACTTCACCCGGAATCTTCAATAAATTGAGGGATTTAGAGGTAAGATAGACAGTTATCTTACCTCTAAATTCCGGAACACAACAATTTAAGAATAGTTGTTATGGCGACAGAATTAGGTAAGATGATGATAGCTAGCCAGGCAGACTTAATCAAAGTCCTACCACCCACTAAACCATGCACAATGTTGTCCCCCCCCCTGGGATCGCACCTGGGACCTCAGGATCTGACACCGGTAGGGGAACCACTGGACCATAGAGGCGGTTAAAATATACATGTTACATGTTCATCTATTGGGTTTCGGATTAGAGATTTAAACCTAAAAGTGGTTAATTGAATCCAAGCTTGGCTTTTATTTCACAGAGCTCGTTAATGTAAGATACCTCGTTAGGTATTCCCTTTTCGAATTGAATCGAATTTGATAAAGCAAAAAGTTTTTCAGATTTATGGATTGACAACCCAATCAACGGTAAGTGTCTAAGGTCTAGTGATATTTATTATTTACTTTATTGTATTTACTTGGGTACCACCCGCCAGATGTCACTAAAACGATATATTTCCACAGAAATAGCGACCCTTTTATAACAATAGGGCAGCATTGTTGCGAAAATAAATTACTTGTCAAGCAAATATATTCATACTGCGATCCAGAAATAAAGAAACACTCTTGTTCGCACTCGATGTCTTTCACACTACACTACCTTAGTTAAAGCTACCTCTACTATACCTAAAAGAGCACTATACTTTTTAACAGTAGTAGTGTTCTTTGTGAAAGGGCCGTTTTGTCCGGGGTAGTACTACCACCATACCTATTACGGCCGCCAAGCAGTATTGCTGTGTTTCGATTTGACGGGTATGGTTGCCGGTGAAATTACGGGCAAACGGGGCTTCACAATAACAACTTTATATGTAATACTAGATTTTGTTTTGCTCGCGGCTTCGCTCGCGTTAAGAAGTATTATTGTTAATTAGGTATAGTTTTTGCGGCTTTACTTTTGTTTAGCGTGTGAAAAAAAATATGGCCTACAAAACTTAAAAACGACAGTACATTCTTCAACTTCTCCATTAACGTTCAAATTTTCTTTAGCCATTTTAAAAAGTCTAACCGACAAAACCAATACTTAAACCAAACGAAAACAAAACAAATGCCAAATACAAAGCAGATTCTATAACCAAAACTACTTAACCGAAGCAAAACAAATGCATAATCTCAAAATCCTTTCTTAGGGGATGCCTACGTCATAGTAGCTTTATGCATGCAAAGTGTCAGCCCGATCGGTTTAAAATTGACAAACTTTTATCCCCTATTTTATCCCCTTGGGGGTAGAATCAATCAAAATCCTTTCTTAGCGGATGCCTACGTCATAACACCTACCTGCATGCCAAATTTTAGCCCGATCCGTCAAGTGGTTTGGGCTGTGCGTTGATAGATCACTATGTGAGTCAGTCAGTCACCTTTGAGTTATATATATTTAGATAGATAGATATAAATTCAGCATATTGTCATATTCTTTGTGGATATGACCTACGTAGTAAGATTAGTTATTGGCTAAATAGATTCATAACAGTTCCACTATCATCAGGTGTGCTGTTTGCTTGTTGTGACGTCTACATGTCGATTATAAAAAAAACCCTAAGGACTGATCGATCTCGTCCGCGATTTTTTATTTCACGACCTTTTAGTTACTTAAGTCTTCCTTTCAGTGCACTTCTAATTCCATTACAAAAACTACGATCGATAATTAAACTGTCAGGACGCTTACACTGGCTTCTGCCTGCTTCTATGTCCGCGTAATTCATCCTGTTCTCTAATTAAACGTAAGTCATGAAAAATTCTACTATACAAATAAAGCCCTAGATTTTCCAACATTAGACTTATATATAAGATTTTTATATATAATTTATATATAAGATAAAAATAGTAAATCAAAAACTGGTTCATATCGGGATTTAATTTGAAATTTAATAGAATGACGCGTCAACTTTTTTTTATAATCGAATAAAAAGAAAAAAAAACATGAATCAGTTTTTTTTATTTTTTCTTTTTATTCCGTATTTTATATTAACTCGTCAAAAAGAAGATAGAATACAAATGTAAGCGTACTCACAACAGCTACAGAAACTACAGAATTAGGTCAAAATAACCGAGTACTTATCGAGCTTCCTGCCTTATTTTTTGAGCTTGATCGGGACGTAGCCGTTATAATGGTATAAAACGGTAGAAAGATGTCACTTATAAATTAAATATTGATTTTCAGTATCACAATTTAAAAGTAGCCCAAGTCGGAACGGTCTACATCCGATGTTGAGGACGGAAATGAGAATGGAGAGAGCGAGGTCCACACAATAGTGGAGGTCCACACAATAGCCTCAGACGGTACCTACCATGTATGACACGTGTATGAGTTGAAAGGAAATAACATAGAGAGCCGAACACAATGCTTAGAATTGGGTTCAATTGTTCATAAATAAGACTATATTGTTACTGATTTAGACTGGCGACAACCATTTTACTGAAGTATACTATAAAGCCATCACGATGTATGCTCTTAAGGTACTAAATCTGTTTACGAATAATCTGTTTCAGGTGAAAGGTCTTTCATCTTCATAGATTTTGTTTTTTTTTGTAAAAATAAGTTATCTTATCAGCCCGGGCACCAACAACAAGTTAATTAAATGAGTATTGCACGTGGAAAGTTGCTCTCGGATACAATTCCAGTTAATTTAACCACACTACAATAATTTGATGTTTACCGAAACCATTTTACTCTAAAGTTATCTGGAAAAACATTACTCTGCTATTAATTTGTCTCATATTACCTGCGTTTAAACTGAGATAACAGTAAAAATATGTTACCCTTTGGGCTAATTGGAGAGGTTTTCTTAGTAAAAGACCCCAGTTTAAACGTTTTATTTATTTAGATTAGAACTTTTGATTGATAAAGTTGGTAGATGTAGGTTATTGGTAAGGTATTTTATCGATACTGGTTTTATGATGAATTAGCTATCGCATTCTCGAACATGCCCCTAGCCTTGAAAGAAGTGGCTTTCAATCCCGAAGACTCGTGGACACATCTGCATGATGCGCGTCTTCGATTAGAGGACAGATCTTAGCGTAGGCCCGTCTAATCACGCCTGAAGTGGTTTGTATGTCCGCCATTCTGGAGATGCCATCTTTGCCCGGGAAAGTTGCAAGCACTCGGCCCATGCTCCATTTCAGTGGGGGAAGGTTGTTGTCCTTGATCAAGACTAGTGCGTTTAGCTTCAACTCCATCGTCTGCTCGGTCCGCTAGGTGCGTTCCTGTAGCTCGGAGACGTATTCTTTAGCCCAGCGCCTCCAGAAGTGCTGGCGTATTTGTTCGACCCTCTGATAGCGCTTCAGTGGAGGTGCGGGAGTCTCTCTAAGAGTCTATCATCACAGGCAGATGCAGTCAGCGGTCGACCAACCAAGAAGTGAGCGGGAGTCAGAGGACTTAGGTCGTTGGGGTCAGGAGATAGAGGAGATAGGTCGGGAGTTGAAGACAGCTTCTATTTGCGATAGCACTGTGCTAAACTACTACACGTGGTATTTACATGCCTTCACTCCTGACTCAGACAAACCATTGAAATGTGGCGAATAAGGGGGAATAAATTTAAATTTAATTTGTTGACTAGCGGCATATTCAATTATATCACTAGGACATTTGCGTAAAAATTCAGAAAAATCATTAATTAGTCCTACTACGTTACGACCATTATCAGAATATATTTCTACTGGCTTACCACGCCTAGAAATAAATCTATTCAAAGCTAATAGATAAGCCTCGGATGTGAGGTCACCAACCAGCTCTCAATGAACCGCGCGCGTAATAAAACACACAAAAATGCATATGTATGCTTTTATAGAATTAGCTCCCCTACCTTTGCGGTTAAGTATGAGGACTGGCCCAGCGTAATCAACTCCGCATCGATTGAATGGATAGCTAGGTGTTACTCTTTCCATTGGCAAGTTACCCATATAAGGCGTAAGTATTTTACCTTTCATGCGCGTACATTTGACACATCAACACTACACTACACTACATACCACCTAACGGCCACCAAATTTCGCGTAAATGGCATAGCAATGCCTGGTTGCCAGCATGGAGGAGCTGTAGGTGTTCGTGACGAAATAACAACATAGTAAAACAATGTTTACTCGACACTAAGATAGGATGCATTTTATTATAACTAAACTCGTCCGAGTTTACTAAACGCCCACCCACACGGATAATTTTATCTTTATCTAGAAATAAATTTAACTTACCTTTACAGTTACCCTGCTACAGTTATTTGCGTTAACTAATAATTTATATTCCGTGGGATAAATTTCCATTTGCGACGGGCCAACGTTTTTTCTGATTGATTTAGTTCATCCACGCTTAGAGGTCCCGTCAGTCTATCATTTTTATTGCGAATGTTGTGTATGAATCGTAACATAAATGCTACTGCGCGCTTCATACGATTAAATTGCGAGAACCTTTCAAAAGGAAACAATGTTAAGTCAGCGGAATCGCAAGACACAAAAACAGATACGGCCGGTGATTTTATCTCGGGTAGGTCTTCATGCGTTTCGATGACCCCATGATTGTCAAGCGAGAACGCAGCTTCGTAAAAATTTAGGACCCTCCCACCATAAAGTAGAAGTAGAAAGGTCATCCAGACTAGAACCGCGTGAGGCAAGGTCAGCGGGATTTTCTTTGCCACTCCCATGGCGCCAGATAACATCCTTTGTCAAGTCATGAATTTTCGAAGTCCGGTTTTGAACGAAAGTTTTTAGTTTGTTGGGTGACATGGGTAACCACCCTAAAACAATAGTCGAGTCGGTCCAGAAGATGATAGAATCGAACTTGCAATACAACGCATCACGAACCTTATCTAAAAGCTTGGCACCTAGCAACGCGCCGCACAGTTCAATTCGCGGTATGCTCATGGGCTTCAATGGTGTGACTTTAGCTTTACAAATTAGTAACCTAACTGATACCGTTTGATCTTGATTAATTGTGCGTAGTATAGAAACACGATCCATTACCAGTCTGCGACTCATCACTAAAAATATGGCATTGTATATAAATAGGTTGGCTACCTACAGCGTGGCGCGGGACTTGAATGGTATCAAGCCTTTGTAGCGAAATAACAAACCGGTTCCATGTTCGCGCGATACTGGAAGGTACCGCGTCGTCCCAATCTATTATTTTAAGCAACCATAATTGTTGCGATAATACTTTTGCGATAAGTATCAAAGGGCTCAATAAGCCGAGAGGGTCAAATATTAGCGAAATATTTGACAAAATAGACCTTTTCGTAACATGTTTATCGTAATTTTTTGCGTTTTTAAATAAAAAGTATCGCTGATATTGTTTCAGCCTAAACCTAGCGTTTTAGAATTTATGTTTAGTTAGATTTTATTCCTTTGATTGGTTCGGAAAATCATCATCATCATCGTCTCGTGAAAAATTGTACAGCCACTTTTGAAGTGGAAAACAACCTCCTGTAATGCTTCCGTGACATCCACACACAACTTTAATAGGCTGGCTTTGTCATCACTACCGGTCAGAAGGTCATCGACATGAAAGTCGTCTTTTATCACCCTTTGAACGTCAGGATTTGATGACTCAATACCTAACTGCTATAAGCATCTGACTGCGAGAAACGGGGCGGAAGCTTAGCCATAGCTCACTGTGTTTAGCTGATAAGTGCGTTTGGGTTTCGATGGATCATCGCGCCATAGAATCATTTGAAGATTTCGAAAGGTCTTTGTCTACGAGACAGTTGCGGTATATCTTTGTAACGTCAGCACACACAATAAATTTATGCTGTCTAAAGCGAAGCAGAATAGAAATAAGGTTACCTTGGATAGGTAGCCCAACTTGCTGTATTAAATGGCTTTCCCGACGTAGTGGTTGCGCTGGCATCGAAAACCACAAGCAACTTAGTAGATGTGCTATGTTCCCGGTACACACCGTGATGCGGTAAAATATAGCACGGGCTATCGTAAGTGCTAACCGGACTCATATGACCCAACTCTTCGCATTCGAGTTCCGTGTCTGGCTTATAATCGGGCCAGATATGATCCACCCTAGCTTAGTATGTTGTAAGTATGGGCCAAAAGGAAGTCTTAATTTACCTTCACCTAAAAGGTCCCAAAACTTATCTGCGCCTATCAATAAATCTATGGTTTTAGAACCTAAAAATTGCGGATCTGCCAACCTTATGTTGTCTGGAATACAGATCTGCGCGTGACATTTCTATTCAATCTATTGATTTAGTGCATCTAGTTTGCGTATGCGTATTATCCTGAACGGGGAGCGCGTGTTAGACAAGGTGGTGCGGTCAGAGTGCGCTGCGCACTCGCTCACGGCGGACCTCAAAACGGATGACTCGAATGCAATGCCACGGAGTTATCAGTGTTATCGCTGTGAATGGTCGAGTTATGCTTGCGATCACATTTTCTACAGGGCCAGGAACAAAGCCTTCACGTGATTGTTTACCAAAAGTCTATAATTATTGAATCGATTTAATAATAGATCCCATGTAATGGAATAGTTGTCTGCGGATAACTCAATCGATTCTATTTCTAATAGGGCATTACCTTTCAACGATGATTTAAGGTAATGAAACTTCTGAATGCTACTTATTTGTTTAGAGTTGTGCACTAGTGATAAAAAGGTATCCCTATACTCAAGCCAGTGCTCATACGAACCATCGAAAGTAGACATGGAGATAGTAGGTAACCTTACTGATTGCGGTTTGCAGGACTTGTCGGCCCAGTCATCATCATCACGTTTAGGCAACATTGCCTCCGCTAGGGCTAATTAATGATAATAGTCATTTTCGAATTATTCCCTCATTGGTTAGGTATGTCACTATCATCGACATATTCTTCGATATTAGTCTGAATGCTAATAAACTCGGCCAATAAAGATGTCGCGCCTTGAATTCGTAACATTAAATCAATGCGATCTCGAGAAGAAACTATTGGATTCTCGGTATTAAATGAATTTCAATAGTTATCAAATCTAGTTAACCTACCTTTAACGATGCCACGTTTTCTAACTAGCTCGCGAACTAAAGTTGGGTTAGAACTGAGTGGATATGGGGCTTTATTGGGAGATTTAAACCTATCTTGAACTTGAGCATAATCTACATTTAGTTTAACGGAAATGGGAGATACATCGCGAGGTTTTTCGGTCATTTTCAACGATCTGTTTCAATGAGGAGTTACGATTTGAACCCACGATAGAAGAACACGTCAGCAGTGATTGCAACGCCACAAGCCATCGCCCTCACTATCTTATCACGGTAATATCGTTTGCGATAAACACTGAAATGAATTTAACACAGGTATCACAAATAGAACAGGGAGATGATATGAAAAGAAAGGATGGTTGGTCCACCGGAATGCGTGCAAAGATCGATGAGATGCCAATCCACATTCAATTCCAATGCGCCTAAGCGCGCCTCCAAGTCTTCGATCCAGAAAATGATGCGTCTGGTTTCCTGGTTAGGTGCAGAAATAATGCGTTTCGAAACTGCGTAGTAAGTACCGATCGTGCGAATCGTCCAGTAATGGCGGCCGCGTCCAACGTGTCCACAGGTTAATGGATGTCGTATTTGGCGTAGGAGGACCAAAATTGTAGCTACCTAGCGCTGCAGCTACGGAATAGTTGAGTAGGTATGTTTGAGACGGGGTGCCTAAATGCTGGGATTACTTTGGGGTTGCGAAATAAAATCGAGGTGCTTTATGTTCAACAGATAACATGCGTATATTGTTAGATATAAATTATAAAGCTCGAGAAGAAAGGGGTGAAGGGAACAATTTATTTTTTACTAATGAGGCGTTGACTTAAACTATCACGTCATGGCGATCGGCTGTGATTGGTGCAATGAAATACTGGTTTTATGATGAATTAGCTATCGCATTCTCGAACAACCTCCGAAATTCCGAAACATTCCGAAATTTCGAGTTTTTTATACATTTTAAGCACCTGATGTTAAGTGTTGTGGAGCTCTAACCGTACTGCGTAGGTCACATCCATAAATAATATTATAACCTACGCTGCACTGCATAGCGCCCATCAACCTGAGGCATAGATTGATAGGCCTCGTGTACCCGTAATTTCACCAGCAATCAAACCCTTCAAACCGAAACACAGCAATGCTTTGTTTGGCCGACACAGATGTAGTATTTAACTTACTCCACGTCCACGTCCAGCTTATCGGGAAGTACTCACCAGCACATCTCAGCGTTCCTGTTGAAGTAGGTGAGCTGCTGCGCGCGGTCTCCGATCTCCCGGGCGGCGTCCTGGAGCTCGTCCACACACTGCGACCAGTCGGAGGACACGCGGCCCCAGCACTCGGGCTCCTTCAGGAACTCTGTAACAACGCCGGGGCTCTCATTCATCACATTTTAGCTCAGCGTAGGCCGACAAATGTGTGTATGATTGTTTTATAGAACCTAATTTGATTGAAAATGGTAAATGAAATTGCCGCAAGTAGCCTTTCTCAATGATCATTGGATGTTATTTGTGTCCATTTGAGCATCTGTCAGCAAGAAAGATTATAACCTTGTGAGGACTACAGCGTTCTAATGTACGCGTAATCGGTTACGCGTACACAGGAACGCTTAGTCCGTACCTGCAGCAACGCGTGTACGTTTTGAGCACGCGTATCGACTCGTGCGGTCGACGAGAGTCGACCAGTCGGTTTCTGGGTGACAGCTCTATTTCATATACATTGTTATTGATCCATTCGACTTGTCACCACGCGTTCATAATAACCCAATGCATAAGATGCCTTGTACGCGTATCCACCTGTACACGTATTCAACATACTTAAATTACGCGTACATTGGAAGGCTTAGTCCGTGCAAGGCTTCAGAAGTTTCTAGAATATTATTGACACAGCACAAATCGATCTTATATTATGTTCTCGCAATCGAATTGATAAGTAGTGTTAGACTCGGATCAAAGACCTATTTTACGAACTTGGATCTATTTTTATGATTTTTTTTTTTTTCGACGAAGAAGTGCTTGGCCTTAATTTTAGTAATGTCGAAGGTGGAAGCGCACTTCCCCCGGAATCCACAACAAACAGAGGAACTGGCTATCTTGCCTCTATAAATGTCCGAACACAACATTTTTAGAATTGTTGTTATGGCGACAGAGTTAGGTAAGATTGTAGTAGCTAGCCAGGTGGACTTAAGCAATGTCCTACCACCAACCAAACCAAGAACAATATCGTACTCTCCATGGGGATCGAACCCGGGATCTCTGAATCTGAATTCGGTGGGTTGAACCACAAGACCACAGAGGCGGTTATTATTTTTCAATCGGGATTATTTGCTTTGGCTTGCTGATGGTTAGTTGGTAATTGTTACGTCGCTTACAATGTCATCATTGTATGTAACAACTTGGTACACCTACATCCATTTGGTAAACAGATTTTAGATTTCCCTCCTCATTAATATTGTAATTGCTTTCCACAAGACAGATGAATACACAGAGAATTATGCTGCAGCTGAAATATTGTGAAACCGTTTACGGAGCCTCTGATGAATCTGACCCTCTGCGGTTATATAGAAATAGCTAAATTGCTCGGAAAATCCAATAAACGTGAAACCGGTGCACAATCTTTGTTGTTCATTACATCCTCGTAAGCAGCAACATGGCGGGAACAAACTTTTACGAGTAGGTACCTACACGTAACATTCCCAAATCATGCAGATATTAAACTACAAGTCACTACCCCGACTCTACTCGCATTTGCACGATAGACAGTAGATATTATTACATATATTGATGTGTTTATCGAATTAAACATCTTTTTTTTTTATACAACTAAGGAGACAGGACAAGAAGGTAGTCCACCTAAGGTTAAGTGCATCTCTTGCCTATAATAAAGCTTTACTGCGTTCGCCATATTCACAAAGAACATAGTCTACACGGAACTGCATTGCGCCCAACTTCAGGCACCTGTTAAGCCTCGCGTGCCCGTAATTTTACCGGCAACCATACCTTTCAAACCGGAACACAGTGCTGCTTGGTGGCTGAAATAGGTATGGTAGTACTTCCCCGGACGAGGCTTTTCACAAGGGGTTCTCTCTAATATGTCTCTACATCAAAAAAGTTAATTTTCTGTCATTCCATTTATCTCCTTAATTTAAACAAGCTTCATAGCTCAGTTGGTAGTAACTCTGCCTTCTGCGCTGTAGGTTGTGGGTTCGATTCCCACCCAGAACAAACATTTGTGTGATGAATATAAATGTTTGTTCTGTGTTTGGGTGTGTATTTGTGTATCATATAGTACGTATGTATTAATAAAAGTATTTCAGTATTCTATCCGTAATCTAGTTCCCATATTACAAGCTATGCTTAGTTTGGGGCTAGATGGCGCTGTGTGAAATTATCGTCCTGTAATATTATTATTTTTTTATTTTTAATTGGATTCGCCAGTCTGTTGAACATCGCGTGTGAAATGCGCTTCGCCCTCCGGTCTTAAAATAACTTGACACAGGTTTGATGAAGGTCATAAAGAAAAAAAAGCTTGAACGTACAGTTCAAGTTATAGTTTTGTGTCATGTTTTAACCGCCTCTGTGGTCTTCAACCCACAAATTTCAGATCCAGAGGTCCCGGGTTCTATCCCCAGGGGATCAATATTGTGCTTGGTTTGGTCGGTGTTAGGATTTTGTTTAAGTACGCCTGGCACGGTGGTGGTAGCTAGACCACCATCTTACCTAATTCTGTCGCCATAATAACAATTCTTAAAAAAAATGTTGTGTTCCGGCATTCAGAGGTAAGATAGCCAGTTCCTCAGTTTATTGAGGATTCCGGGTGAATTGCGCCTCCACCTTCGACCTAATCTCAATTTGTTACAAGGTGAGATGAAGGCCAAGCGCTTCCCCGTCGTACAATAAATAAAATGTTTTAGGCCGACATAATATAATATACCACATAATTACAATTGGGAGAAGCCATTGGCTCCTGAAACACAGTTCAGCTAGGTCGGGAGCCTATGGATTCATTAAATACGTTTGTCAAATTATTTTCTATGTCAAATATACGATTTATTATTATCATTATTTATAGTGCTTCCCATACCACAATCCATAACATACAAAATTAACCGATCAAGAGTTTTGGAGTCGTCACGTCTTAATTTCTATTCACGTTTTCTTGGTAGATCCATCACATCACCCACACTTCTACGTAAACATTGAAATGAAGCATTAATTATGCTTCGTTTCATATGCTGGCATAATATTATCACACTAAAGCATGCAAGGGAAATCATTTCAAAGTTGTATGATAAGCATTCTGGATGAATAACTTTGAATAAACGTTGAGAAAGTTAGTGTTCCAGTAAACTCTTCTAGAATATATAAGATCATTTAGATTGTATGTTAAATACCTACAGTGATATTTTTCCTATTAAAATATTCTGTTAAAAATAGGTTTTGAATCTCAATTTTAGTTTGATCATTATCATGGATGAATAGAGAATGTATTTTAAATAACACGCCTTAATTCAATGAAATAAATATACTTCATTGTTCTCCTTATAAATGAAACTGGACAACTTTACAAAATAAAAAATAAACGCGCGGGTTTATCGCTTAGAAGCGATAAGACAACCTTTTGATGAAAATGATTTTATGACAAAAAGGTGGTACCTATGAAACTAGTGACCACATTTCAACAACAGTATTTTTTTTTTAATTCTTAATCTTGTATACTAATTTAAAATACTAACTGACTCACTGATAACAACGCACAGCCTAAACGGCTAATCGTAGAGACATGAAATTTGGAGGGTATGTTTGTCTTAATGCGAAAATGAGTGCTAAGAAGGAGATTTTGAAAATTCGTACCCTAAGGAGTTTAAAAAGGGGTTGAAAGTTTTTATTCAAAGTATGCCCTAACCCTGAAACCGTGCATGATAAAAGGTCAAAATTATCTTTATAGATTCCTCATATGAAATAAAAAAGAACGTGATTCATGTTTTTTTTTGTTTTTTTAATAATTGAAGGGCAAGGGGTCCTTTTATTAGAAAAAAAACAAAAAACATTGTTATTTATCAGAAAAAACGCTCTGTACACGTGGTTTTTATAATAAACTAGTGTATTTTGAGTGCTCTTTATGCAATAGATGAATGTCAAAACTACCAAGGTCTGATGATGGAGTGGAATCAATATACCTAAAGGGGTTTTTTAAGTAAATAGCAGTAATACATATTAAGAGGGTTGCGCATTTAAAATGATTGTATGTGTGATATTCTTCTACGAACTATGTAAACGAGGGACTTACGATGATGACAACAGAACTCCTGAATGGTATAATAGTTGTGCTTATACTTTTTGAAATCGGTATAACGAGGCATTCACCGACAAATGTTTTTTTTAATTTACCCGGCTGTAGCAGTCGCGGCTTAAGAATCGACCCCCTCCAACTCAGCCCGCGGATGTCGATTAAAAGCCGATTTAAGGGATCTCACCAGAGGAAGCTGCCGCTTCCTACTGTATGGTACATAACACCTTTTCTGTGATCACCAACCAGCCTGCCAAGTGTGGTGATTATGGCAAAAACCTTCCCGTTTTTGGAGGAGGTTCTATCCAATACCCAATTAACCACTACATAAATGGGCTGTTGACGTGACTATATTTACGACCCTTGACTAATGTAACTTGACTACTTGATACACAGTAATCTTCTAATGCATAAAAGGACAAGTCCTGAGAGACTGACTGGCTGATTCAACTAGATACAACGCACAGCTTAAGCCGCTGGGCGTACAGACTTGAAATTTCAAGGGCATGTTTGACTTCGACTGACTTTGACTTTAGTATGTTGATTGCCCATTAGGAATAAGTTATGGCATATTTTCGGTTTTTCATAAATATATATATATATTTATTGAATAATAAAATCTGGCCAAAAGTGAGTCGGACCGGCACTCAGGCTTTAAAAAGCCTGCATTTTTTGTGTGGGAATGTGGGTCAGAACCCTCGGTGTGCGTGTCTGCCCACCATGTAGGAGCTCATCGGTCAAATTTATCCAGATATCCAACAAATATATGTATATTTATAATACAATACTTGCACCAATTTCAAAAAACCAATACGCGGACGAAGTCGCGAGTAAAAGCTAGTTGATTATATTATGATCAGTTATATTATTATCAGTTACTGTCCACCCAACAAGCACAGATAACACAGTCTAACACTAGGTTTAGTCTTTATAAACCCTTATTAATTTATTCCTTATATTTCCAACACCTTATATTTCCTTAACGAGTAAGTATCAACTTATGTTTGACCACATATTTTTATTAAAATTAATAATTAAAACAATTCATCAAATAAATGAATTCGCATGATATAGTTTTTGCTCTGAGCTTCTCCGCGATATTATAGACGGAGCCTATGCCTATTATGACGTTTGCTCGACACCGCTGCTTTATTTTTGTGTGATTCGTTATTGTTAATGTTTTCATAAAAAACGTCACAGAATAGGCATAAAATAACTCTGAGGGAACGCAGCAGTTAAACACAAATGTGCCGTGCCGTGCCGTGAGTGTACCTACCTCTCCGGAGCGCGGTCTCGTTGGAGCACAGGAAGCGCATGAGCGCGCGCGCCCCCCCTATCTGCTGCTGCAGTACCTTCTGCCCGTCAGTGGGCAGG
The DNA here is from genome assembly GCA_951394065.1 of Venusia cambrica. NCBI lineage: Eukaryota > Metazoa > Arthropoda > Insecta > Lepidoptera > Geometridae > Venusia > Venusia cambrica. Next base: position 722,149 of record OX596058.1, read on the forward strand.
CAGCGCCGGATCCACGCGTCCATGCACGTCATGCCGATGTGGTACGCCCTGCGACAACCATCACAATACACCATCGTCATCAAAACTGTGATACCAGCTTCATATCTGTAAAAGGTGAGAGTGTAGTTCAAGGATTTTTGGTCGGAAATAATAGTAAATTTTCTTGTTTTCCGACACATTGAATGAAACAGAGGTTCTGGTCTAGATTTTCTGGTTAGCTTTTGTTTGAATTTTATTGTTTGCATGGTAACCGGATTTTAGGATAAGGATTCCTAAGCAAAAACATGAGATCTTCTAAAACATCGGTAGGTATGCCTACCTATATAGGTACCCCTAACAAAGTTTTTAATTCAAGTCAGTATTAACAAAATGATTGAAACATCTCCATAATATAAACCGGACATCGACTTCCGACTCATATATTTATATATTTTAATTAGTCGATATGACTAGGTACACACTCAAAAAATCAAGTATTACGGCTAATGAGATACAGATTTAGCCAGCTGACGACCGCCGGACTGACAGCGGAGGTTTAGTAATGCGGTCCGATATCACCTCCTTTGGGAACGGAACTCTAAAAAGCTTCCAATAATACGCCCTTGTTTGACTTTTACGGTTAAATCAATAAAGGATAGGTATCACGGTTACTTACTGAGACAACAGAGCTCGATGAGAGTTTGTCTCATCCCCGAAAACGATTAAAGCGCTGAAATCACCGAATTGGATTACATTTTCGTTGAACATCTTCCAATTTCAATTTAATTTATCTAAAGCGTTAATCAACCTGTCCGAAAGATTAGACCCAACTCATAATTCTGTGCAATGAGCGGCATTTACATAATAATTATGTGTTGTTTCATAAAATATTACTTTAATTATGTGAAAAATGAGTCTGTCGTCGCGCAACCCAAGCGTTGGCTCGTATTTAGGCCAGCGAATAAGCATTGCTATCTTGGGCACGCTTCCATCTGGTATGGGTCTGGATCAGTTGAATTACCTATAGAACGTTTGTAAAGGTCTGTACAGGTAATCCGACTAGGTTAGCTTCCCTTGGAAATAGTTAGATAAAATGCACTAATTGTTAGTGTGTTATTCTTGAGATTATTTGGATCCATGAGGTCACATGCAGAAAGTCCTTGAACTCCTAGGTCCTAGTCTGAAAACAGGGCCTGAGGAAACTAAATCAACCCATGTATATGTTTACAACGTCTTTCGCTTCCGCTCAACCTCAATTAATAAATATAGACTTGATTTTCCTCTCAATTATATGAGGATAAGGAAATAAATCCATATATACAAGCCCAATTCTCGAGAGGCATGCGCCGTGTGTTAGCTCGGGGATGCGTAAGGGTGGCCGCACACATCTCCGAGCAAAACGCGCTGTTAGTAGGTACAAAAACGCCACCTCTGTGGTCTAGTGGTTCAACCCACAGATTTCACATCCAGAAGTCCCGTTTTCGATCCCCAGGGTAGCAATATTGTGCTTGGTTTGGTTGGTGGTAGGATTTTGTTTAAGTACGCCGGGCTAGCTACCACCATCTTACCTAATTATGTCACCATAATAACAATTCTTAAATAAATGTTGTTTTCCGGCGTATACACATACTCAGTTTGTTGAGAATTCCGGATGAAGTGCGCCTCCACCTTCAGCCTTATTTATTTATTTTATTTATTTTCTAGGAAAACCAACAGCACATACAATATAAATGAAACACCGAAATAACAACATTAGTATTATTATTTATTTAAAAATAACTTATCTCAACTTGAGACTCTCGAGAACTCAACTAGGTGAAATAAAGGCCAAGCGCTTCCCGGTCGTACAGTAAAAAAAAAGAACGGTTGATCGCACTGAACAGATCGACCGCAATTACCGAAAGAGCGTTCCTTCTGCTTACCGCATCTGATGACGTCATCGTGTTTGGAAATTGATAGGCCTCAGACTAGTTTTGGCCATTCATTCGAATCGGAAATGTCAAGTTGCGAGGTTGCATGAGTAAAGTAAAGTAAAAGACTCACGACTATTTCCCTTCGAGGATTCACCTTTAATCACTACTCAGCGTGGATCTTATGAGAATCACCTACTAGGGGGTGTCAGATGCAAGTCAAAAGATACGTCCGGCACTTGCCCACGGTTTGCAAGTAGCTATTATTCATTACGATTAGATATAAATACATAATCCAAGAATGAGTAAGGCATAGTGTGAGGTCCCCTTTAGCTCAGTCTCACAGCCCGCCAGCGCCACGGCCACCGCCACCGCCACCAACCTCGCACAAGTCATCAATCCACGTCGAAAGACTCCGAAAGCCGACATCTTGGCCCGACATGTTTTCCTGCTAATAATGACCAAGCACAAACATTCTACTAACCTACATTGAACACTGCATTATTTCAAAGTATGTCTCAATCTGTAGCAATACTCAAATGAAATTAAAAATATTTAAGAAAATATTATAAAGTTGAAAGTCTCTGGACAAGAGCCGCCAAATACGGAGAAAATTGGAAAAGTTTGGAAGAGGCTTTCACCGCCACAGGCGGTCCGGTCCATACATACCTAACATAGATGTAAATTAAATATTTAGATTCAGTTAGTTTTTTAGTGTACCTACCTACGTAATCAAGTTTATTTTAATCTACGTACCTATATACTTTTAGTTTTAAAACGTGTGTTCGTTTATAGGAAATAAAGCTATTTTTTTTTATTAAAGTCTAACAGATCTAGAACTTGTGGTGAGTTAGATGTTAGAGAGAAATTCGATGTTTCATCATAAGGTCAGATTTTTGTATGAAATACGTTGAAAGTACCTCTATACAAAATACTACGCAATAATGTTAATAAAAGAAAATTTTTGACCTTCACTAAATTAAAAATAAGGTTTTTTTATCAGGGGTCAGTAAAACCAACGCATATTATACATGACGTATTATTTATTGATAAAAATAACGTTAGTAAATGTTTGTATGAAAAGCAATTGTATTTTGAAATAAAAAACCTAAAGTTAGAAGTAGTGAGTTTTTCTTTGTACTTATCTATACATCACGCTGATGTTATAAATGCTTGTTTATTACTACTATAAGCTGAAACGGCTGAATGGATTTGGCTGAAACTTGGAATATACATAGTTTATGAATAACCCATAGGCTACTTTATCCTGGAAAAGTGTTTTTTTAATCCAGTAACTTTCACAAAAAAAACACCAAAAGTAAGTCATAGTAGGTATGTTTCTTTCAGTGTAAACCATGGCGTTTAGTTTTACCTCTCGTATAATTAGTTCAGTAATATTTTTGTTTTTCCCATCGTCGCATGTTGACCTACGTTGTGTTGCTTCGAAATAAATGTGTTTTGTTCAAAATGTTTGCAGGCTATACTTTAACCTTCGATTCAATAACCGAGGTATGATAACATATTTTTTTGTATAAATGGGTAAGCTCCTAATGGCCACACTTAGCAAACGAATTGACCTCGACCTCAGGTCACTTGATGTTGATGCATGTAAGGCGACTCATGATCAGTGGTGAACCCTGTTTATTGTATATAAGTAGGGTCAGCCCAGGATGACAAGGCTTGCCTGGGCAAGAATGAGGCCAATTACAATGAAGCGTGCCTTCCCAGAAAGTGCTTCATTCGCAGCAGTGGCCTCACATGGACTGAAATGATAGTGATGAATTTAGAACCTTGTCGCAAGTGTTACTGCGCGGGGCCAGCGAGTTATTACTAAAGATTATATAATTGGAATGACTATTAGATACAATTTTCAAAACTGAGTTAGTTGAAAATACTTTGGCACAGAAAAAAAAGACAAGATTGAACTTGAATTATTGTAAAAGGGCAAAAAATTATGCTCAAGCAGCATAAAAAATTCCATTTTCACGACAATCTGTTTGAGTGGTGAGAAGCTGTAAAAACTGCGAGGAAAGAGGGGCATTATGATTCTTGTTTCAAGAACAATTGAAGTGGCGACAATTAAGGCATAATAAACCATAAATATCTTGTGACTTGATACAAAGACGGGGAAGGGCCGTTGACTTTGAAGTAGGCACCATTTTGGAAACTGTTACGTAATTCATTCAGTGGCTAATTTCTAAATTTTCTGATTTATTTATCAATGATAAATGAAAAACAAATTGTGATATACAGTATCACAATTTGTTTTTCATTAATCATAAGCTAATAACACAGATTTAAAGTACTCACGTTTATTTCTGAAAAACAAGATAAGAATGCTTTTGAGCAGGCTCAAGCGATTTTAAAATTATTATTATGGGTCCTGGAAATCAAAATTATTATTCAAGTGACTCATCTCGGATTCGTTGGAACGGCGCCTGGGTATGTTTGTATCAAAGTAACTTGTGTTGACACATTATACACAAACGCAAAGTTACTTTAGCTGTGAGGTACCTAGGGAGTGACCGCACTCTACTGTAGGGCCTGCCGACAGAGACGTCCGGGAAATCCTCACTGATCTTGTCGAGGTGTTGCTTTATGAAGGACTAGCTTTTAAGCTTAATGTATTCCTTGTTCAGAACAATATCTTAGCAAATCCGTTCAGTAGTTTTTTTGAAGGAGCAATAAAGAGCTAATCATTTGTATCGCGAAGCTTAATTTCTCATTCCTACCCCATGGGTTTTATGTTTCATTTATGGTGATAAAAGTAGCCTACGTCTTATTTCCAACATAATATTGCAAGTTTCAGCTCGACATGTAAATATCCAATTAAACTTTCGCTCTTCTAATATTAATATAATTTGAGAATCGCGAAACTAGTGAATTATACGTGATAACATACAGTCGACCTTTTGATCAGTGACCCGTGTTTGTACGGCAAAAATAAAGGACTGATTTACGTTGGCTATTGTGTGTCTAGCTATTGCCTACTGGTATCAATGTGACCACGATTTGGCTTTGTTCAACTCCCGATAATTTATCAAAAGTTGGGTATTCATGTCGTTATGATTAGGGCAGCGATGAATTATTGTTCTCCTTGTCGATTGGAGCAATTTATAAATATTCACATAACAAATTAATTGATTTTAGATGATTGAATTAAAGTCTTTGTGCTAGTATTTCATAAAAAATATGCTTCAAGGGTATTATTTGATTATTTAAGATTATGAAAAAGACGAAATAAAAAGTAAATTATCTACCTAACGAAATAGCATGCAACATGTCATGTTCAAAACATGTCGGTAAGTAACAACATTTTCGTATACCTTTACAAACCTTGCAACCTTTAGTTTTCATAAGCCACAATTCCTTTATGCTTCGAAAGGAATGCATTGAATAGCTTCACATGACAAAGGAAATATAGCGTCGAGGAAGAGGTTAAATATGTTTTCTGACGACCCATTGTTATCGGCACAGGAGGCTTTTTATGTAGGTACCGGAAGCTCTGTAGCACCATACAAGGTTGTGTAAAAACCATGTAAGGGAATAAACATTTAAATAAGCCATTGTTTTCATTACTTAGTAGCCATTCTTGAGTCCACCTTGCTGTATGCGAACTGGCATTGCCGTGCATCAATGGGGACTCAGGTCCCATTGATTGTGAAAATGGACGCACACAAAGAGTCGGCGCATGTCGCACGTAGCTTTCTGCATTCTTATCTTGAAGGTGCATTTATATAAACGAGATCGGTAATTCGGTCTGTAGCTGTTTTGCATCTCTTCCGTGGTATGATGACGACACTCGACCACTACACTAAAAACTTTATTGCGGTTTCTAAAGTTTTTTAATCGAAAAATTATGAAATTATTTATTGTTTTAGACACAATTCATTCAAGGAATAGAAATAGGTAGAATATTCAAGAAGTTTTTAAATAAAATTCATAGAAATATTTTTTGTCCAAATTTACGTTCGGCACATGCCCACGTTTTGCAAGTTGCTAGTATTCAATACGTGACAGGTTGCAAGCTCATTGTGGCAAGCTCATTGCCACAGAACACTACTACTCACAATGTCGACTGACCCTGCTCATTGCCGCTTACCGGGATTCTAGCCAGTGACACATGTCATTCGAACTTTTTGGTCTCAGGGACATGCCGGTTTCCTCACCATGTGACCTTCACCGGCAGAGCATGTGCCTAAGTTAAATTGAAATATCTACTACAAACTACTGTAAGAGATCTAAGGGATTAAAAAATCTTTAATTACGTACACTGCCAAACCTCGGAATCAGGTCCCAGCGTCAGATGTGTTTCCTCCGTGTTACGACCCTTATGCCTTTAAGAGGAGAGTTAATAGGCGCATTGTGGGCAGGCTCGCTCCATCTTGGACGCTCATACGAGGTCTACGACGGGATAGCACCAGGAGACGAGGAGGTATCGACCTGTACTAACAACAATACCGCGATCACCAATCTGCCTGCTAAGCGTGATGTTAAGGGAAAATTCTCCAATCGTATTTTCGGGGGGCCTCTCCTCAGTAGGTACGTAGGTACTCACAGACAATGTGCATCCAGCTCCTCCTTCGTCCGCGGCAGGCCTACGGGCGTCCGCGGGATCTGGGCTATGCATTCTTTCAGCTGTTTGGAATCGCAGCTCTCTACCTCTTCCAACTGAGTACCTCCGCCACCTGAAATTAGCAGTTCTTCAGAGTTCGATACACAGATCTATTTCAATTGCAATTCATTTGTTGCAATTATGTCAAACTGTACGAACACAAGGAACACGTAATGTCAATAAATTAAAGAACATAAGTAAAAATAAAACATAAGTCCTACATAATGCCAAAAAGTGGTTATTTAAAGGCTGTATCGCAATAACTATAGTACCCTTAGGATCAGAAAGTTGAATTCCTAAACTGTTTAGTTCGTCCCGAACTGAAGTCTCGTGATGTCTTGTTTGTGTTAGGGCCACGGAGATAGGTAATTTCTCAAATAGAACTTTATTAGCACTACGATCAAAGACAGCTTTCATTAGGTAGGTCACCTCACCTCACTCTCTATGTGAAGCCAGAATTAGAGCAAAGAACCATAACACCGACCGATAGTAGATGGGCAGAATACAACAGTGAATGAGACACCCCTTACTAATTTGAAAATGTTGATACTTTTTTTTTTATCTAATGATTTCATTGTTCCTTTGCATAATAATTGCGATAATTTGGAAAATGATATTACAAATAAGTACTAAAAGGGTTGACATGAAATCAATATACTTATAATAAAACTGTAACGGGTCAAAATCTGTACCTACATTAAATACCTTTTTGAAATTTCACTTGGAAGAAACACTGTTCGATAGCTGCTTTTTCGATCGAAAAACAATTGTTTTGGCTTCAGTATATCGAAACTGAAGCTAAAACACCGAGGGTTTTGTACAAACTTGTAGGTATTTATGTAAAACTTATGGTATTTTTATTGCTAAATTAAATCCATAACATTACAATGTGGAAAGCTGGAGGAGCATAAATTTAAGACATAGGTCTCTTTGTCGTTCCTAATTATTAATAAATATATATTATGTGATGTAACAATATTAAAATAAAAATTTAAGGTTTTCAGGATTATTCCTTTATCTGTGCTATAAGACGTTGTTTCGTACCAAATTTCAAGATCTGAGTGCACGGGAAGTACCCTGTAGGTTTTGATTGACTTGCGAGTGTGAATTTTTTTTGGCATAAACGGCTGTATCTTTTAATTGCGTTGGCTTAGAAGTTAGATTTTTTAACAGTTCCAAGGAACAGTAGACTGTCTGGTATTTGAAGTTCAGCTTGATAAGCGCGTTCTTGAGAAAAATAGTCTTGACAGACAGACAGACGGACAACAAAGTGATCCTTTAAGGGTTCCGTTTTTTTCCTTTTGGAACCCTTAAAATGGTCGGAGTTCTTCCGAATCCCATGACGTTTGATTTTAGAAGGGCCTCAGTAGTCTGCTTCAACTGAATATGTACACATATAGGTACATAGAGACAACTGTAGGTTACGATGTTAATTGTGTGATCCTGCTTGTTTGAGGTCGGTGGACGATTAAACTACCAATTAGCAATTGGTAGTTTAATCGGCTTCAAAGATTGTGAGTCGTAATCATGAACACATGAAGTGAAGTCGGTACGTGACGTCACGTAGGAAGCTACGTGGGTGTTTACTGTTTACTGGTGGAACGTGTGCTGATAGGAATGCGCTTAATGTCGTATTATTTCCATTGCAATTTGAATAGAAAACCTTCATAGTTTGATGAGTAGGTAGTTACTGAACTTTTGTCTTCGGAGTTGTATTTAATCGTTGTTATTTGAGTCACTGACTGCCTGGCGTAACGTAAGTCTACTTAGATAACACCTTTGTGGCAAGAGGCGTATCCACCTGGGCCCCGATTCTACTAAACGCAGAAAGGCCAATAGAATACCAAAAGTGAAGCGATCGATTTAGCGAAGCGATCGGTTACCATTACCTATGGACGCTTGCAACATAGACACACTTGTTGCGCAAACGACTTTTAAAAAATCTAAAAACGCCTATTTGAAATGCTTGCTTTTTCTTTTGTGATGTAGGGTAGCATTAAGTAAAGGTAAAGGTTTCACTAGTAATTCAATCTACCGCCAACGCACTGATGATAACATAGTGATAACAGCCACCTATGTTATATATTTTTTTTATTGTACGACGGGGAAGCGCTTGGCCTTCATTTCACCTGGTCACAAGTTGAGATAAGGCCGAAGGTGGAGGCGCACTTCACCCGGAATCCTCAACAAACTGAGGAACTGGCTATCTTACCTCTGAATGCCGGAACACAACAATTTTAGAATTGTTATTATGGCGGCAGAATTAGGTAAGATGGTGGTAGCTAGCCAGGCGGACGTAAACAAAGTCCTACCACCAACCAAACCCAGCACAATATATTGTACTCCCCATGGGGATCGAACCCAGGACCTCTGGATCTGAAATCGGTGGGTTGAACCACTAGACCACAGACGCGGTTAATCGCGGTTTATCTTTATCATTTCATCCCGTCCCATCTCACTCTTATTAGAATGCAAAGGTTGTTTGGATGTTTGTAATTCCTTAATAAACAATACTGGTTAAATGTTATACGAGGACCAGGTATAGGCTTCTTTTGTCCATGCATAATAGCTACATAAATATTTTTGAATTTATATTGAATGATCTAAAATATTAGGGGCAAGTGGTAGACGATTGTTGAATTTGGAGTATTTGGAAACTGCTTTAAGATATTAAAGATTCATCACTACGATACAAAGAATTTATCCTTTAATTTGTGAGATGTGAGCCAGCATTTTTTTCTTTGTATAATGGGTGGGTCTCCCTACTAATGCTTTTATCTAGACTAGACTTTACTGATATATTTTCTATTAATGAGAACGGATTACTTTGACTTTCACACAGGCTGCTCATTTTAAGTAAAAAAATCTTTTTTTTCAACCGTCTCTGTGGTCGAATTGTTTGCCCACCGGTGTCAGATCCCGAGGTCAAGGTTCGATTCCCGGCCCCCTCAGCACGGGGCAACAGAGGACAACATAAAATGTTGTCCTCTGTTTTTATCCACCTTCGAGAGAATTTTGTCTCCCTATGGTGGATAAAAACAGAGGACAAAACAGTTATCCCCGCCCTGTGCTGCACGGGGCACACTTCCTTCACTGCACAGTTCACATTTTTCAACGGATTTTGATGAAAATTGGCGCACCTTGATTTATTACATTTTTTTAATCGATTGCGATTTTTGATTGGGGGTAAAGGGAGGAAGTGTGCTGTAGCGTTATTTATCAAAGGAATTCAATTAAGATGTTGTGAAATGAAAAAAGGTGAGGGGAAAAGGGAGAAGTTTGCTGTAGGATTCCATTTTTTTTTTTTTTTTTCGGAAAATGTATACCTACGTTTACTAATCAGACTACGCAGTCCTCTCCGCCTTTGCAAGACAAATCCGTAAACACTAGGTTTGATCTCCTCAGACCAAGGGGACGCTAGTAATTGCTAAAACCTATACCTATATTTGCTCAAAAGTCTAAAAGGAAAAGTGAATGAGAAAAGCATCGGTTATTGCATGGTTATCAGGGCTTGCGAAGTCTACTGTTCTTACAGAAATACTAGTAGGTAAGACAGTCAGTTTCTCAGACTGTTGAGGATTTCGGTTGAAGTGCGGTTCCACCTTCTGCCTTATAATAATTTGAAACCAGGTCAGGTCAGGCGGAAGTCAAGCACCTCCCTGTCAAACAATAAATTAAAAAACTATAATTAGCTCTTAAATTCACAAAATTTGAGATTAGTATTCGAAACTTCATATTGTATTTTCAAAAATGGTATGAGTATTACGTCGAAATCTATCAGATTCTTAGTCGAATCCGACAACAATGATGTTTCCGATCCGAAAACGTTCCGATTGTCAATCAGGTCTCGCAAAACCCGTCTTTAATGCACACATCAAAAAAATTGCTCAAAAATCCTCTCCACGCTGAATAAAAAAAATATATATAGATTCATGCAGTTATCAAAGATAAAATATTTAATAATATATTCGATATAAATGAACGAGAAACCCACAAGAAACAATCTGTACAATCAAATGAATTATAATGAATTGCTCGTTACCAAGCAAACGTTCACACACAGTAAAAATGGTGTTTCTTTGAAAGAAAAGGTCTCTCCTTTAACATAAGTAACCTTTGTTAAAATAGTCTCTCAACCGAACAAAAGGTATAAAATATCAACGCTATTCTTTCTTTTCAAACTTGATAGTGGAAAAATAAATCTGTAATATTTACCATGCACTTCTTACCGAGCCTTGTATCAGGGAAAGGGCTTTGTTATTTGAAATATAAATGATAAAACGAACGTTTAAAGAACCGATTTCTTACTATATATGGCGGTATGTTGTTTGGTTTCTTGACCGTATCGGAAATTCAGAAAGTTTTTAACCATGGGGTACTAATGTAATTTACGCCTACTACACGGATTAAGCTGAAATTTTACAGTTTTTTAGACCAGGAATAACATACTATAGGTATAAATCCTTTTTTCACACCACCTGCTCGACAATGCCAAATTACATATCATGCCAACCTTACGTAAAGCAAGTCATTAAAGCTCTTGGCTTAGCCGGGGTGTAATATTGGACTGAATCTCATTATAACCCGCTGGGTTTTAATATTTTTACTTTTCATAGTTCTTATTACAATGGCCTTATAGTCTAATTTCGTAATAATAGATCAACAGACTAATATACTCGAAGGCCGGCGCCGGCGCCGCGTCGAACTTATTTGAAAATCGAACTTTTTCTAAAATCGAGCTGGCCACGGCAAGCTGAATGGAACACATTTGAAATTAAAAAAAAGCCGCGAGTATTGTAAGACACTGCAATAATATACGAAATAACTGCAAATATTTATTTAAAATACATCAAAATAGAAGAACAGTTCTGTTAAAATGTCGAGTGATGAAAGTGATTTAACTCCGGAGTCTATTAAATTGGATGCCTTAGGCATTGTTCATAATCTACTCCCAGAGAAGTCAAAGGAAAAATACCTGAAAGCCTACAATCCCCTCTATAATTCCCTCAATTCGCTCGGGAATTAAATCATAACACCCTCGCTGCCCTCGGGAGCTAAATCTGGAGTCCTTCGTTACGTTCAGAATTCAATATCGCGCCCGTGACATAAAACAGTGCTTTATCCCCTGGATGTATAATCTACTATCACACCACGCGAGCACAATGGCGAGCAGAAGCTGGTAAGGAAATAAATAAATTTTCTTGCTAATTCACACAGCGCCATCGAATTTCGAGATTTGCAAAAGACCAATTAACGGACGCATATCACATATTCGCATAACATCACTCAGTAGTGGCAGTCCAGAATTCTCATGCATACGCTTAACGTGGTAGGATATTTCAAGCTCAGCTTAATACTCAGGCATTGTGGAGCGAATGTCTAGTAATTCTTGAACGACCGGTTAAAACAGGGCGGGTTTACGTCGCAGAAGGCAGAGAGAGCTTCTACAGGTAGAACTTGATTCATCGATCAATCCAGGACTTTACTTATGATGAACATTGATGTTTTCTTCTGTGGTTAAATTTGGGAAAGTTTGCTTCAAGTCTTCAGATGGCATGCACAGATCAATGGAGCGGCGAACAGTCTTCATAGAAAATTCATGAAAAACGGTAACTAGCTTTGAAAAAAGTGTTCTTAGTGGATAATAGATTGAGATCAACTGTTTTGACAAATGTAGTTTTTTGACGAACCGTAAATTTTATCAAAAATCTGAAAGTGCAATGATAATCATTGTAATATATCAATAACATAGCGTATCCCCAGTAAAAACGGTAGGGCAGCTTCCGTTTCTATTCTAAAGGAGCCAAAAATTGCCCCATTGCTGTACCTATAGGTTTTAGAAGTTTTGCTGATTTGGCGCTGTGTAAAATGTACCGTGATTATATATTTACTTATTAATTTGATTCTTCATTAGAGGTGACGTTTTAGGAACATTATCTCGGCATAAATTTTAATAAGTAAGTATTTCTACGAAGATGTTAGTTACAGCGTCGACCTCAGAACTGAATTAAATCTTTACTGAATACATAATGATCTTAATTTATTGTACGCTGCACAACGGCCATCGTAGCTCATTTGCATATTATTTCGTACTCAAAATGTTATAGCAGTATATTTTAGCTACACATAAAAAACCATGCAATGTATAAAAGAAAATCAAGACACTTGATCCTTTTACAGTGTATAAGGCGACTAAAGTCAAAGTCAAAGTCAAAGTCAATGTCAAATTAGATATGTCAATTTAACAATAATACACAATGGTAATAAAAAAAAAAAAAAAATAAAGGAGACTAGATCATCCGTAGGGCACAAAATGGGTAACAGTTATTATAGCGATATCAACACATTGCGTTTTGATATAAAAATGGCGTTATTAGTACTACAAACTACTTTCAATACTAAATTTGAATAAACTTTTGGCTTCCAACTTTTAAGTTCTATATCTAGTTAATTGTTGTGAATGAAAAATGCGTTACATTTGAGTGAGTTACTAGTAACGTAATCAGATATGTTAACTGTACAGAAAACACGTAACTCTAAAGCTTTGCATCACTAGGAATATTTACTTTACATTCGACCCTCTAAAATTATATTCGCTTCTACGGCGTAGGTGATTGCTACAGCGGCGTAGCAGTTCGTAGAACATGAACGAACGAGTTTCCAATCAGCAGGGTTGGATGGGCGAGGGAAACGAAATCCATTCGTTTACCGCGAGTTTCTATTGGGAATATCCCGACAAACCCTTGACACAATTACAAATTAATTAAGAGGTCAAAGGTTTTAACCCGTCATGGTTAGAAATCTCTGAATATCAAACGTCAATGTGTAAATATATGGTAAAGAATTGAAAGAACGACAGTAAGTATTGTTATTTGTCACTGTCCTGTGCCTGTCGCCAACAAAACACCCAAAGTGGGTAAAATGCTGTAAAACGTCCCTCGTAGTACTAAAGTCTTGTGTATACGAAACTTGATGTCTTCACGAACGACATCAAAACAGTTAAGTAAGTGATTTAGGCAGCGAATTTGGTCGACCTTCTTGGCTCAGTGGGGGGATTGTTAGCTGTCCTGTGAATTGAGTTCATTCCTTTAAAAATGGTGTTTATATCATGATGTATCAAAATAAATCGTTACTTAGCTGATCACTATGTCGAAAACCGAAATCCATTTTTTTTTTGCTACAAAACTATTGACAGATGTCACGAAACACAGATGTTATGTGAAACTGATATTAGTTTCCTCGCGCATACACATAATAAAACTCAATTTATTAGTTGCTGTTACTGTTTTAATTGTACCTAGTTAGAAAATAGCGCCTTCCGAGTATGTTTTAAATTTCAATGCTGTATAATAATATCTGGATTTTGAAACTCCATAGTTTCAAAATCCAGATGTATAATTACTTTCCAACATAACTTTTTCCAGATTTTCGGTTGGTTTGTAGCAAACGGGTCGCGGGATTTAAAATATTTTGGAAAATAATGTTATTTTGTATGATCATCATATTGATGTCGTCTATATTGATAGCCGGAGGGCAAATGTTTATTCTTTGATTGAGAAATACACGGAATTCGACACAGAGCAGCAGACTTTTTCGTTGAATACGTTAACGTATTCGTTGAATACGTTAGATTCGAAAAATGATGTTTTGCTGAATTGGTTACATTCAAAACAATTGACAGACACTGCCAACCCCGATGCCACACTGTCTTCAAGCCTGCGAAACTAACCGCGCCGCAGACCTCCGTAGCAGACGAATGCCAGAACCGACGTGGAAACCCCCGACTCTACCTAATCTTGTGTGTGACATTGGGATGTTATAAATAAGGCAGTGCCAGAAGCTCGCATAGTAAGTCCTGAGAGGAGTGAGCCAAAAAAACCTAGCGTAGCAAAGGGGAGATTTGACGAGCGAAGCGAGCCGCTCCTTAACATTGAGGGATTCGTCCTAGAAAACATGATTGCCTGCATGGTGCTTGCTGCTTCCACTTTTAGTTGTGTATCCCACAACTTTTTAACCTTGTAACCCTCAACCGATTCCAACTAGCGCCACACTAGCGCATATTTGGTATGAAATGCAAATGAGATACTTATGTAAAATAAAAACAGACTAGCGACATTTTTCCATTCGAAGATTTACCTCTGATTACTACTCAGAGCGTGGATCTTATGAGGACCTTCTAGGGATTAGTCAGAGGCACGTCCAAACTCACATTCGGTACATGCCCACGTTTTGCAAGTAGCTAGTATTCAATACGTGACAGGTTGCAAGCATATCGCCACATTCGGACTTTTGGTCCGAAGGACATTTTTCGTTTTGTTTGGAAATAAGAACCCATTCACAACCCATAGTGCTGCAGAAGATCAGCAAATGTTGTAGAGTGTCACTTAGCGCTGCCAGAAACTCGCTGCAGAGCATAAGAACCAATGGACTAAAAACCACGGCACTTGCCCAGGATACAACAAAGCAGACAAGTAAGCTAGAGAAAATCTTGCACCAAGATTCCGCGACCTCAGCCTAACAAGACCATCAACTATGGAAATAAAGAAAAGACTGACAAACATCACTCTGATATGGAACACAAAAAGATTTTAGACCAAAAAAAGGACTGTAGCATATCAAAGATGATAAAGATGTTCCCAAGTCCGAACAAGAAAATATCGAATATTCTGATCGAAATGCCGGTTTCTTCATGATGTTATGACCTTCACCGTCAGAGCTTGTGTCAATTGCGCACATAATCTTTCGAAAAACCGAAGTCCATTGGTGGACGACTGGATTTGAGCCCACAACCTCCGGATTGGACAACGGGCCCACACCCACTTGGCCACCCAGCTCATTTTTAAAAATATAACTAAAAATCTGGCTTTAAAAACGGGCTTTGATTTTTCAGGCATACAAAAAATTCATTCCAAAGGTGAAATGTAATCTGAAAAATAAAAATCTGGATACCAATTTTCGGAATTTGAATACGTAGCCAAGTAAATCGTAATAATTCATGCATACTCAGATATATACGAGTATATGCGAGTACGATTTGTTTTATTTTCCGTATATATGTGACTAACATAACAGAAAAAACAAAATCTATTTAAAATCACCGTCATCACAAATATGAACGTTCGATATCCAACAAAGAGTATTCTCTCATCTGTGTGTTCAAAAACATAATATATTTTTGTATATGTTTCTGTTAGAGTATTCGAGCCGACAAAGCTAACTCAGGTAGGCAGCATTCGGAAAACCCCGAAATATATTCTTGTCAAAGATACCGCAGAGCCTCAACCCCGTCTTCAATCAGTGTGTGTTGCCAGTGATGAGCTAAGGATCCGAGACGTGGTCACTGACTGTAGGCCTGTGAAGTCAACTCAAAGT
This sequence comes from Venusia cambrica, assembly GCA_951394065.1. NCBI lineage: Eukaryota > Metazoa > Arthropoda > Insecta > Lepidoptera > Geometridae > Venusia > Venusia cambrica. The sequence goes on from OX596058.1 coordinate 738,025, forward strand.
CACCCATCGAGCTATAGAGCTTAGCATGGAGTTTCGCTAGAGAATTAAATTGTGTAAAAAAAAAAATGGACGTGTGTGGGATGAAATAATGATGATGATGAGAATTTTATGAAAAAGACATACCGAGAAATTACATTAAATATCTCAAATTTGATTCAATACAGTTCTTTGTAGGCTCTTAGGCAAAATTGCACAGTAGCAGACATTTCGTAGGTCGTTGGGTGGATCTTCAAATAGACCCGATTCGTTTGAGATTCCACTAATATCGCTACTTTCATGGCTGTGATTGAATATAAGGTAGTACTTGTAATAAATATGAGATGATATTTTAATCAAGTTTTATCTCATTACGGACAAATATACATCGGTGTCTTTTAAATATTGTAGTAAATTGAAAATTAACGTTCATTCAAATTAGGAATACATACTTTCTCTGTAGGATAATCATGTAAGTACGTGAATTATCACGAACGAATTTGTATGGAAATGTGGCTATTTTCGTGCATAAGAAAAACCAATTCAAAGCATTTACAATCACAAATATAGATTTCTATCTGTAGGAAAAAAACATCATCGTAATGAAATTATTTGTATTTTCTACCAGTAGGTAGGATAAGCTATTTGCGTTATGATCGTTTGTTTATTAGCTACATGTATCGTTATCTATTGGCAGCTTTGTCAGTGGTTTGAATAATCAATGTCACTCCTAGTTTATTAGCATTGTTGCATAGGTTTTAGGATTCATTTTACGCCGAGCAAACGGTTTCACAAATTTAAGGGCTCTGACGGCAATGTATAATGCCCTGGTCAGAAGCCAGATGGAAAGCGCAGCGTCTGTGTGGGCTCCGCATGAAGCTAAATATAGCCTCATGTTGGAGCGCATACAGAACAAGTTTACGCGATATCTTTATTGGAAAACATACGGCGTATATCCTTTTTATCCCTTGATGTATCCAACCTTATTCGTTTTGGGTATGGTTGGATACAACAAGCTGGAAATTAGGAGGGATGTGGCGCTTACAGTGTATGTAGTTAAGGTGTTCCGGGGGATCGTAACTAACCCGACCATCTTAGAGATGATGAGGCTGGGCGTGCCAGACGAGTACGTAGGGCGGAGAAGGCAGCCGCCTCTGTTTGTAGTGCCTCGAGGAAGGACGAACCTGCTTAACAGAGCGCCACTAACACGCACCATACAAACACTGAATCGAGTGGCGGAGATTATCGACGTATTCCACTGTTCCCAGAGCGAGTTCGTAGGGGCTACAACGTATTATTTATGTTACGATAAATAATTACTGTGATACTGTATTTGATTTTGATTATGAATTTGTTATTATTAGATATGTGATTTTGACTATGATTTATTATTGACTAACTTTGTTTTTGTTTGTTTTGTATTGTGATTAATTATTATTATTATTTTTGACATGTGGATTACTAATTTGATGACTACTCTATTGTATTAGGTTATTAGCCTGTAAGGATAGATGTATTGATGTGGTGGTAAATAGGTACCCAACTCACGTAAAATGAACACCCGCTTGTACTATGTGACTGTGTGACTATGTGTTTGTACCTTCCCTTAAACTTCTTTTAAACAATGTATCAATAACTGGAGTATTTCCCATCATCATCACAACTGGCATAACAAAGTGTAGCTCAATAAGTATTCAGGAAGTAGCTGTAGCCCATCTCCATCCTTTATTCACTTCTTACAACATCCATGGTAGGACCATATTTCTTACAACATCCATGGTAGGACCATATTTCTTACAACATCCATGGTAGGACCATATTTCTTACAACATCCATGGTAGGACCATATTTCTTACAACATCCATGGTAGGACCATATTTCTTACAACATCCATGGTAGGACCATATTTCTTACAACATCCATGGTAGGACCATATTTCTTACAACATCCATGGTAGGACCATATTTCTTACAACATCCATGGTAGGACCATATTTCTTACAACATCCATGGTAGGACCATATTTCTTACAACATCCATGGTAGGACCATATTTCTTACAACATCCATGGTAGGACCATATTTCCATCGACACAAAAATCACCAATCCGCTTGCCAAACATTATAAATATAGTCAATTATTTAGCACTCTTCGGTAAACGCTCATAACCTGCAGTGGACGTTTTTGTGAACTTTAGAAACATTTGCATTACCTAGTAACATCAACACCTTTTCACATTGGAATAATAATGAAAATAATCGTTTATTTGAAACAAAAATTATTATCATAATCTGCCAACAATTTTGTAAAATATTTTTTTTTTAATAAAATATACAATTAAACTAACTATGCAAAAAAACCAGTCAGATAAATAAATAAAAAATATGTCGATTTTTTTATAAACATATCACCTAACTAATCACTTAAATTGTGTCTTAAAATGTGACATAGAATTTCAAGAATTTCGATGCTTTTATAAATTCGTTTATGTTTAATTTCAAGTCTACCCTTAGTCAAAATTTGTGATTGAATTGAATTGAATGTTTGGAAAGAACTTCCAGTCAAGCTAAGACCCCTCGCACGTAGTATATACTCTGCATAGAGAGCTCATATTAGTTTGGTTAATTCAAAGCCTTTAAAAAAATGTATTTATAGCTACTTTCAAGTAAATTTATCCATTTAATTAAATATTATTTAAAAATTACAACCCGTTAAATTTATTTAATTACAGCAGGTATAACATACCTACTGTTGCGAAATGTCTTTCAAAGTCTTTCAAGAAATTGATGAAAGGGTTATGGTCGTTTTCCACAAAATGTATTTTCACTCAGATTCGTGTTCCAGATCCTTTCCAGTAAAAATGTACAAACCCTATTTTGCCCCTTCAAGTTCCTAGCCAATAACATCAACAATAATAATGCAAAGTTTCATTCAAATGTATTTACTCGTAGCTGAAACTACAGCGTGACATGCGATCGAGATCCATGCAAACTACAGCGTGACATGCGATCAACATCCATGCAAACAAAAATAACTATCGTTTTGGCTTCTTCAGTATTTGTTCATATTGTGTTCTTCGTTTTCGTAATTCTATCGTGTTTTATTATAAGTAGGTATAGATTATAGATGTTTTCATTTTGCTCAAAATGGAGTTAAACAAGGGTTGTAGGCATTTCATCTTTCCCAAACAACAAAAAGTAAAGATTTATTCTCGCCGCAATACATTTATGAAAATGATTGAAATGCCGAGAGATTTCAAATACAAATGTGCTGCAAGCAATAAAAAAAGGGGCCCGAGATTCGGTAATCAAAACCAGGTACGATTAGATTATCTACGGATATATCCGTGCCACCTCCGTGGAATATCGCGCCAAACGCACCTTTTTCTATATAAACATGGAGGCCAAAAATACATTTATTTTCGTTCTCGATTGCCTACTTTTAGATTTTTCCACAATCATCATTAATTGTGGAAAGACCATGAGATAGTCATTATCGTTAACCTTTCGCATACCATAGGACATAGAAGTCACTGAAAGTGCGCCACTGAGTCTGATATTAAACTTCATTTCCACTCTCTAGCAACCAAAGCAGAGAGGACGAGGAAGGCCGAATATATTGATGAGTCAAATATAATGAATCAAAATATGATGCGCCCATAAAATGACACTAAAATATCGAAGCATAAAAGACCCTCTTTCATTCTTAGACACATTTGCTACATCGTTAACTTTCTTTTCTAATTATTGTCGCAGATGTGATGGGCAATTATATTCTGATGAACCATAAACGAAAGTGGTACCGCCTCTGTGGTCTAGCGGATCAAACCCACCGATTTCTGATCAAGAGGTCCCGGGTTTAATCCCCAGGGCGAGTACAATATTGTGCTTGGTTTGGTTGGTGGTAAGACTTTCTTTAAGTCCGTCTGGTTAGCTTCCCTAATTCTGTCGCCATACAACAGTACTAAAAAGTTGCAGACACAAGATCCATACACACATAAAAAACTATACAATTAAATAAAATAAAAATTAAAGATACATGACGTACACACTTTTCAGAGTGCTATCTGCACCCAACGTTTAAAGATGTCTGTCTGGATCAGTCTCTCATACAGACTTGTTATAACGTTGTTTGTACACGTCTTCCAACTCCATGAATTTAGCGATGCGGTTTCTTTGGATGACATTAAAGGAGTTGACTCGCGCTTCCAGAAACATACCAGAGGCACTACAGCACCACTCCAGTCTCAGGAGTTTTCTGAAGACATTGTTGTAGGCTACCCTTATGCCATCAATCGCCTTTAATGTAAAGTTAGTCCAGAGTTGGCACGTGTAAAACGACTGACAGAAAGATCTAAATAACGTTAATTTAACTTCACGAGATGAGCTACGGAACTTTCTAATAATCATATTACCGACTACACATAATGCCCTACGCTGACGCTCAATGTCTTCGTCATCTTTAAGGTTTGATGTCACTATATGACCAAGATACTTGAAGCTACTCACGATGTTATAGGCCTTCCATTGATAGTGATACTCGGCACACATTCGGGTCCTTTTCCGGACCTAAATACAACCATCTCTGTTTTCTTAGTGTTATAGATCAGATCGTGGTCTTTCGCATATTTTTCACAGATATTGATTAACTTTCTCAGTCCTTTGATCGAGGGGCTAAGCAGCACCATATCATCGGCATAACTCAGATTATTGACATATCTGTCATCTAATCTGAACCCTACCGGGGTGCCGCTCAGCTCCACGATCGAGTCATTAATGTACGTGTTAAATAGGTCCGGCGAGGTGAGCCCCCCCTGTTTCACGCCACTCGAAGCTATCAGACAGTTCATTGCCCCACCTGATGTTATTAGACTGGTTTTGATACCAATATCTAAGCAGACCAAGAATATCAGCCAAGACACACGTCCGCTGCAACTTCTCCCATTACAGCTCATGATTAAGCGTATCAAATGCTCGGCTCAGATCTTGAAAGCAAGCGTATACGCTTGTATCGCCAGCTTTATAGTAATTAACGACCTGATTTAGGGAAAATATAGCCATGTCTGTTGAGACATGGGGCCTGAATCCAATCTGGGCGTCGTCCACTGTCAAAGTCAGCGTTAAGCTATTTTGTATAATTATTTCAAGCATCTTGGCCTTTATAGTGGCAAGCGAGATGAGCCTATAGTTTGCCATGCTCGAGACGTCACCTGTCTTGTTCTTTGGAATAGGAACAACCAGCGTGCGGATTATGTCCTCTGGCAGATAGCAATGTCCTAAAATTCCCTCCGCTCTGATGACAGCCTCATACGAATGTCCCGAGCATGGCCTACCATACAACACCCAGTTGTGAAAAGAAGCTTTTGTGTGTAAATCCCGTACATGGTAGTTTCATCCAACTAGTTTTTTGTATGTAGATATACCTCTACGATGATCTACTCTACCTAGCCAGTTCCTCAGATTGATAACTCTACTAAGATAAAGAATGAAAAGAAAGACGCATTTATTACACATTTATAAGATAGATAGCCAGTTCCTCAGTTTGATGAGGATTTCAGGAGAATTTTGCGCTTCCATCTTCGGCCTTATCTTAACTTGTAACCAAGTGAGATGAAGGCCAAGCGCTTACCCGTCGCACAATAAAAAAAAACGATACCACCCACTGAATAATACCTATATCTTAAAGTTTTTTAGCTTTTCCTTTTTACTTATTAAATTTTCAGCAATCTTTCTCAATCTTTGAAGTATACCTAAGTATAGATGTAAGCTCTTTAGCCTCTGTTAGGTTTTGTTATTATCTCCACTTGGCCATTGATAGATATCTAAAAATCCGAGCTAACTTATAATTAAATCTGAAATCTCATTTTGTTTATTATATATTAACTTTGGACAATACGCCTTTGTTACACTACGTTACATGAGCAACAAAAATGTTATTGATTTCACAAAATAATAGTGTTATTACATTGAATATGGTTTACAACAATTACTTTTCGTGTTATAATTGGTTTGTATTCACTAATATTGCTTGCGGTTGAGCTGAAAATGGCTGAAAATAATATTTTCAACGACTTGCGTACCCATTTATTGAACTGAACCATTTATGTAACACATCATTGTAGATTAATGTAACACTTATTATTCAGTTTTCATTATGAATACACTATTGAAATCGTAGGTACAGGCTCATCAAAGGGGATACCAGTATGTGAAGGTTATTGGATTTAGCAATCTAAATTAATTTACGTAAAGTAGGTATTATTAGCGTCAATCTCTATGACGCGTGCTACAAACAAATGTTCGTGACATGCAGGGCTTACCCGTAGGGCTTGCTCAACCGAAGGGCTTATAGGTCGCGATAGGTGCGATGCAGTTAAAGCTGCAGCCACAATCATTGATAATATCATCTCTTTGCTATGATTGACGACTAAAACTCCTGCAGACTAAATACAAGAAAATATTCTCGTTAAAGTTTTTTTCTTCCTAATTAGTATAAATTTGATAGCTGACAAAATTATATTCTAACAGAAATTAAAATATCTTGCTTATTAAATGTTACTTATATAAGCAATGTTAATGTTGGTCATTTATTATTCTGCAGACTTCAGAAACGTTGAATTTGAGGTACATTATCTATGTTTTTTTAATTCATGACATACTTTGGAATACAAGCATTTTACGAGATTAATTTGTTACACAAAATGACGTTCATGTTTTTGTTAACTACAATTAAATAAATAAATAAATAAAATAAATATTACAGGACATTCATTTTACACAGCGCCATCTAGCCCCAAACTAAGCATAGCTTGTAATATGGGAACTAGATTACGGATAAAATACTTAAATACTTTTTGTAAATACATACGTACTATATGATACAACACCCAAACACAGAACAAACATCTATATTCATCACACAAATGTTTGTCCTGGGTGGGAATCGAACCCACAGCCTACAGCGCCGAAGGCAGAGTTACTACCAACTGAGCTATGAGGCTTGTCGAATTGTATACATGAATACAAATAATTAATGCAAAACTATAAGTTGATAACTCTTCAAAATTAAAACCCGACAGCAACACATTAAACTACACGCCTGTTAAAAACATAACCCTCCTTCTGAGGCAGTAGGGTATTTTTTTTCTTCATTTCAAAATGATGTATAAACTTTTCTCTTTTAAATCTATTTTATCTAGATGCATACTAGAGTAGTGTATATTCTGAGTTGATAATATCGTTCAATTGATTAATCAAGGTGATTTAAAATATAGGTACTGTAAGGTTTACATAATGCACCCGGAGATGACCTGGGGTAATCAAGTCTGGTATTTATCTCTCGTTTGAGGTGTTTTACTTTTTTAATATATCATTGTTTGTTAGGTTAGGTTTAGACGGCTGATTGCCACCAACAAAATCAAAATATATGTACATATAATATCGGTCCTACTCACAATTTACTCTGAAAATTGTAAATGGATATCTACCTATTACAGTTAAAAGATGACCATGTAAGGGTCAGAAGGCCGACAACGAAGCCTCAGTAATAAGATCCTGTTGGCATTATTTAGGTACAGAACCCTAAAAATTATGCAAAAGATGAGAAAGAAACTTTTGTAACATACCCTATATTTGGCGTAAGATAGCCGATACGTACCTACATGCTCAAACTTTTGTAATATGGTTTGGTGGATCACGAACTTTCATGTATCGAATTGATTAACCTTCTTTTAGTTAAACAAGTGGGCATCGGCGGCACTCGATGGTGGGCACTAGATAGCTGTATAAAATACTAGTTTCGGCATCCTATAACATTATTTTTTTGAGTTTATTCATATTGGATTTTACGAGATTGCCTTGAGTTATCACTCAAATATTTTTCCTTGACGTAATACCTACAAAATTTAATTAAAATTGCCCTATCAAAAATGTACTCGGCTTACAAACTTCCAAATTTAGAATAAGTTGGTTGTGAAATGGCGGTGAAATTACGTTTCAAATTTAGATTACCGATTTAAGTTTGGCGTATCACATTGCTAATTGATAAGGAATCGAATATCTCACTTGTATGTGTAATTAAGTATTTCTAAACATACTTGCAATAAATATGAGTCCCGTCAGCAGAACAATCATTGTGTCTCCGATTACTAATCCCATCGGATCGCTGCGTTGGTCCCACTGGAGGTTTCGTTCTCACTTGTGCCTGTTCACGGGTTGTCTGGTGCCTGAAGCCGAACTCTCCAAACAAACAACAGATACAAAGGGACCACGATCAATTTTAAAACTCGTGACAATGCTTGATGTATTTTAAAGAAATTATCAAGTTGATCTTTTTATTTTTGAGTGAACAGATATCGAATCACTTGTTTATGGTTCACAACAGCAAACTTTATCTGGGCGGCAGTAAAGTTTTGTTTTCGAGGCGGGTCTCGATGTTGCGTACGTCGGTATCGAGAGCTAGCGATCAACTGGAGTCTCGCTGGGTCCTGTCCTCCTGCCTCCTGCCTCCCGGCGGCAACACTATGTATGGGACTGGGCTTATTAGCTTGCCGGGGGGCCTATCGCGCACGTACGTATCGTCGTAACGGGGTACTGAACCATTATACATGTCACTCCCAGCTGGTTTAACTGGTAAGTAAACGAGTTGTACGTCAATATGGAAGCAGCTTTAGCTAGTCAATGTGATCTTTTTAAACTAAAAATACGTTTAATCGAGAATTTCCTCCATTATTTATGTCGCAAAAACGCATGGCAAGACATGGGTGTTAATATTTTGAAATTCTGATGATATATAAAACCGTAATGAGCTATTTTATTAGACCTATGTGTATATAGCCAAGTGGGTATGGTAGCCCACCTTTCGATCCGGGGGTTATTGGTTCAAATCCAGTCGTTCTCCAATTGATTTTTCGGTTTTTGGAAGACTATGTGCACATTAGTCCTTCCCCATATGAGCATATGCACATACTCATATGGCGAAGGTTACAACTTGACAGCCTGTCACGTATTGAATACAAGCAAATTTCAGACCATGGGCATGAGTCGAATCTTTGGACGTGCCTCTCATTACCCCCTAGTAGGTGATCTTCATAAGATCCACGCTCTGAGTAGTGATTAGAGGTAAATCCTTGAAAGGGGGAAGGCTCGTGAGTCTATTACTTTGTTTGCTTCTTAATGGGTTATTGTGCAAAGCTTTCTCTGCTGGAATCGGAGCTTTCTCTGGGATCAATGATATTTCAGTATTTATTTATTTCATAAACAATCATTGAAATCGTGTTTGAAAAATATAGGTACCTAATACAAATTACAAATGTTATAATGACACAAAATAAAAAAAATATTCATAATATTATTATACTTACGTTTACAAATAATACAATTTTGCTTCCCAATTTCATGCGTCACCGATATGCACTGATATGCAGGCGTCACCGATTTATCAGTACAGAGAAAATAGCCTGGATGAGAACCACCCGAGATTGAACAGAGTATTGTTTGGGAAGGTTACACCCAACTAGTGGGCACGCTGCCTATGATGAAGTAGGTACCTAGTTTACTAAAATAAGTATATCTTGAGCAACCCTTCTCAACCTTCATATCCTAAATGTTGACTCTCGTTGATGTTGATGTATCGCGTCCACTCCACTCGATCTTCGGAGAATTGCGTTAACGATAACGGACAGAGCAGAACACGTGTGCTTATGGATTTCGGTTCTGAAGTATTTCAATAAGTCATATTTACCATTAAACGAGAAATATTACAAATGTTACTGGTTGCTGTGCAAACGGGGAAATTCGCGTTAATCACTAGCCATCGACTCTTTTATCTCAGCCCAACGGGTCTCGTACAAGACGACAGAACTCCTTCATAGTGATTTTGGCAAAACACTCCCAGTATTGGATGAGGTGATCAACTGTGTCTCATGACAACAACAACATGATAACTAATGGGCTGTTAATGTTATATGTACATATGTGTGGAGTGAATGCACTGAGTAAATAGTGAAGCCCGTGCACTAATCCGAACGTGCGGAGATCACGAGGGAGCGGCCTGGTGGATGCTGTGCGGGCAAACACAGAGATTGATCCTATACTGTACAATGGACTTTATCGGTTTTGGTTTCAATAAATAGCACATCAATAGCCCATTAGGGTTGACTGCTGGATAGAGCCTCTTCAAAATGGGAGAGTTTTGGTATAATCTTACACGGAAAAAACGGAGCTCTAGCAAAGTACCAATGTGGCTTTGTTACATTTTTATGTGCTACTTATAGCCAAATATTATTTTTAAAAAATAAGCTCTGTTAACACTAAACAAGCAAGTTTTGTTAAATATTCTTGATAATAATATATAATCTGAGTAATTGAATAGTTCCAAGTGAGTGCCTCAGTGTAAGTAATCTGTTATGATTTCGTTTAAAAATAGTTAAGCTCTCATATTTATTAACAAACAAGTAAGTATTTAATTTCAAACTTATACTAATTGGTTACATTTACATAAGTTCATATGATTTTACGTAACTAGGTATTCTTATTTATATACAAGTGAGAGCATCGGTAAAGTGACCTGTTCCGATTTTGATTATATATAGTTAAGCTCTCATATTTATTAACAAACAAGTAAGTGTTTAATTTCAAACTATCTTGGTTACATTTACACAAGTCGATATGATTATACATAACAACGTTTACTTGTTTCTACACAAGTGAGAGCATCGGTAAAATTACCTGTTCCGATTTTTTTTAGACATAGATAAGCTCTCATATTCATTAACAAACAAGTAAGTGTTTAATTTCAAACTAATACATCTTGGTTATATTTACACAAGTCGATATGATTATACATAACAACGTTTACTTGTTTCTACACAAGTGAGAGCATCGGTAAAATTACCTGTTCCGATTTTTTTTAGACATAGATAAGCTCTCATATTCATTAACAAACAAGTAAGTGTTTAATTTCAAACTAATACATCTTGGTTATATTTACACAAGTCGATATGATTATACATAGCTTCGTGTACTTGTTTATCTCAAGTGAGAGCATCGGTAAAGTGACCTGTACAGATTTCGTTTGATAATAGTTAAGCTCTCATATTTATTGACGAACAAGTTAAGCGTGTAATTTTAAACTAATATTACTTTGTTAAATTTACATAAGTTGATAGGATTAAACAAAACTATGTGTACTTTATTACATTTAAGAGAGAGAGTTGGTAAAGAAACCGGTTCTGTTTTCGTTTAAAAATAGTTGAGCTCTCACATTTATATAAAACTAGTAAACAGTTATTTCTACTAACACGCAATTAACCAAGTACCTAACATAGTTGAAATAATTGAGTAAATGGGCTACCTGTAGCTACGCGAATTGTGCAAACTGAAACCGCGCAACTAATAAAGCTGCAATGTCAACCAAGTGCGTGTGCAAAATTAATCTATAACCAAATAACATAGTTTAAATAATCGAGTAAATGGCTGTGCGTTGTGAAGCCTATTGTGTTAATGCATCGTTAACTTAGTCAGTAACACCAACAAGCGGGCGGCCACTTCTTCTCGACTTCTCTTTGGTTTCAGTCAAGTTTCAGTAGTGTTCTCTGATCACTGGCCAGATCTTACATTGTATCTCCCGGAATATGTTACGTAGTAAAGTATTCTCTTTGCTTGCAACGAAAATGAAAAACCAACAAAGTGTGTATAGAATTAAGGCTGGTTTTAGGTATCTACTACCGATACTGACTTCTTTCAAAGGATGGAAAGATGGATGAAGACGTTAAAAACCTACTTGCTGCTTGTGCTAAGTGGACTACAGCGAAGTAAATTTTGATAAAACCATTGTTATCATTTCAAAGTATCAGTGAGAAAACTTGAAAAGGATGTTAACGATCTAATTCATGTATACACATTATATACAATAAGTAACAATAATATAATATTTATGGACAATTTAAATAAACTTTTTTTAATGTCAGTACATTCTTTCAATGTTGAAGTATAGTAGGTATAGTGGCATATGCAATATAAGATCGTTCAGTTCATATACTTTAATAAATGCTGTTACTGTTCCGATTTAGCTCGAAATACGATATTTTTTTAATTCCTTACATATCAACTTTTTACCCAGCTTCTGGCAAACATTACTTAAATACTTTTTACAGAAACCATTTCCAAGTGAAAGCATAATTATTATTAAGCTACAGGATATATTAAGGATGATATGACCTCGTACACTGTACCTACTTATTGAAAGCAACTTTCAGCACAATGCGAAGTCATACATAAAATATCCAGGAGCTTATTAATAATTATGTTGTAGCTTGTAAATGGTACCTATAACAATGTATTTTAGTAGTGTTGACCTTATGAACCCGCTTAGGAACAACAAACAGTATTCGGTGATAGCACCAAGTAACTTTGCGAAGTGTACCAATTTGAATCGACTAAAAGTAACCAATTATATTGGTTGTAGCTATCCAGTGGACATGATTGACAGAACCTAGTAACTTCGCTAAATGCACCTATTTGAATTGATAAACGTAACCAAGTATATGGTGTAGCTATCCAGTGGACACGATTGAAAGAACCAATTAACTTTGCTAAGTTTACCTATTTGAATCGACTAAATGTTACAATATTAATTGGGTGTAGCTACCAAGTAGACACAATTGACAGAAACTAGTTAGTAACTTTGGTATGTATACCTATCTAAGTTAACTAGAAATAACTAACCCAGGTTGTCAGATTTTAACTAATCTTTTGAGTCAATATTACTAATTTTAATTAACAAAGTTGGCATTAGGAACAACCTTTGCAGGCTCCCTCCGAAACGAGTCACTCGGTTGTGAATAGCAATAAGTTATTTATTTCTAACCGTCACGTTTTTTTCCGTGTAGGATAGGAAACGGATTTGAGATCGCAGTGAAGTCGAAGATAAAACAAAGAATGAAGCTGCTACCCTATTTTTGTTAAGATCCCTTAGTCTTAGGCTTTGACAATTAAATAACAATCATCCATAATTAAGCACATAGGTATTTCATAGTGTCCAGTAGGTTTGTCAAAGAAAAGTCGAAACAAGAGCTTTACTAACTACAACATGTTTAGGAAATGATTTCCGTGCTTCCTCGTTTTGATCTTAATGACGCTTGGCTTTCATCTCACCTGGTGTTAAGTTGTGATAAGACTGATCGTGGATGCACACTTCACCCGGAATCCTATCCCGACTGAAGAACTGGACACTAATAAATCAAAATGGATTTTACTCGTAACCAGTGCGACAAGGTGCGCACTGCAACGGTTCCACGTTTGGAAATAATCGCGTCATGTTATGATTTCATACATTTCTGCGTCCGCGTTGCCGGATGAAAGCCGTCATCAGCAACGAGCCCGAGTGCTGTACCGTCTCGTGTAGAAACGTACGATGTGTACATTCACGTATCATGAGATTTAAATAATGAAGGTTAGGTATAGGTATAAGGTTCTCAGTCTGTAGAGAATTCCGCATAAGGTGCGCTGCCATCTTCGGCTTTATCAAAACCTGAGACCAGATAAGATGCAATTCCAGCGCTTCCACGAAATTAAAAATAACCGTAGAAGATACATTTTTGCTAAGATATAGTTAACCGTATTTTTAAGTAAGTAATATAATTTGGGAGTAAGTCCTCGCTTTCCACCTTGTAGTTTCCCGAAGGCATTTGAGATGAAAGTAATAAAGCGCATCGCCACCGCCTACGGCATCTCAAGTGCAGCTTTCTGCAGTGTTCGGTGTTATGAGGAAACTTTTATGAGCCTGTCCGCTACCTGTCGGCGTACCAGTCGTCTTTTATACTTAGTAGGTATACACGCAGATAAGGGGGATAAAGTGTTTAACTTTACCGAGGTGTTCCTATTACACAGAATAAGGATGGCAAGTTTCGTCGCACATATACACAAATTTATAAAATGTTATCCGAATATATTTGACGGAGATTTGGACGCAAGTGTTTTGGAGTAGCGTGATGCAATCGCCGCTGACGTCACGTATCTTGTTCTGGAGCTGGTGGTGGTGGACCGATGGTAGCCTTGAGGCATCCATCGTTCAGCCGGGCAGCTAAACAGTAAAACGCCAAGTAGATTGCTCGAGTTAATTTATTTTAGATTTTTAATTTTTTTTTTTTTAGAATCTCACCTCCACCAAGAATGTCTCGAACTTGTGCGTCATCGAATATTTATAGCAATGCGGGTAGGCAGGAGGCAGGTGCCGACGAAACAACATTACCACGTAAAATCCAAAGTAAAACAAGAAACTCCTTGTTTTCATTCAAGCTATATGTTTAAGGCAAATGTATTTCATCGTACAGAATCCTTTAAAATATATCGCTTAACCAAATGGTAAATTTTTAATTGTCATTGAACTTTAGCTGTAGTAAAACTAAACTTAATATGGATTAACTTTTTCTTTGGTTTAACTGAAACTGTAGATTAACATTTTAACTGTGGTTTATTTTTCACTGTAGTGTAACTTTAACCTAGACTAAAACATTTGTAACGCGATTTTTTTAAAGATTTAAATTAGTTGAATAAGTGATTTGACCGAACAGAGTTAACGATTCCGATATTAAACCATTAACATTGACTTTATTGCAGTTTTGTGGTAAAGTAATGGCTTCATGCCAATTTTATGCCATTTCATACTAGCTGATTTTGCGTCGTTCCACTTGCGCTAAGATTCTAAGTTTTTTTTTCAGCCTTTTCTGGGAATGCTCTTTCTGAGGATTCCGGGTGAAGTGCGCCTCCACCTTCGGCCTTATCTCAACTTGTAACCAGGTGAGATGAAGGCCAAGCGTTAACCCGTTTTTTTTTACTGTACGACGGGTTAACGCATTGAGTTAGCTGGCATATGCACACAAAACACAACAGATCTGCCACTAGGTACTTATTTTAATTTTTACAACTGTTAGTCGTACCTACATCAGCACACTGTATCGATATGTGTATATTCATCCACATTACCATGCTTACTAGGTTGGTTTGGCACGGGTCTTCTTCTTTTTCCATACTTTTCATACGATGAAACAATCAAACACAGAGCAAACATCTTTAAATAATATTCAACCTTTTTAGGAATCGAACCCTCAACCTACAGCGCAGAAGACAGAGCAACAATCAACTGAGCCGTGAAGCTAGTTATAAATATAATTGTTTAATGGTAAGAGCTTTTCTGTAACGTAACTTGTGTTGATCCATACAATATCCATATCTCATAATGAGGTGTATTCTTACCCTCAACCTGATACAGCCATATCCATTAAATGGATACTTACTTACACACAATTGAAGACATTCGCTTAGGTATTTCAAAGAACATTGCGCAGAACAGGCTCATTTGTCATCCATACGTGAACCTCATTATCATTACATTTTCTAATACTGATATAATTATATTATTTTGCTCGACAAAATTATGTATTTTTCTAGGTAACATAATGTCCAGGTGAGGATGAGCGTATCTTTTATGAAAAAGACAATCATTTTGAAACCAGAAAAGTGAAAACTGTCAAACACTATTAATGTATTTCAATAATGTAAATTTTATTTCAGGCAACAATATAATAGTTACAGATATAGTTTGAGACACAAATAAATGGCAATAAAATTAACTGACGCGCGCTGATTCACATACACCATATAGGTACATAAGCGCATAGTACGTATAAGCGTGTTGTACGTGCCGGTTGTCAGAGATGCTCAAAGAATCGACTACAGTTTTGAACCCCCGAAAGTCATTGACTCGAAATGACTTGCGCTCGACTCTGTAGTAACAGATAAAAAGGCTTTATGAAAAATCCATTACGTGCTGAATACCAAATATCTTACATTCTCTCGCGCGTTCCATAGTGAACCAGCTAAGTGATCTCACTGTTGTCCGAACTCAATAAAAACGTACCCTAAGAATTCCAATAGATATTATGCTACTCATATATATGTACGGAGCAAGATACTCGTTTAAAATAGGTAAGTTGTTTATCTAGATTGATAGATTATCATTTTTTTTAAGCCTACATCAACTGTTAAGTACCTATACAGAGTGTTTGTTTTAACTGGAACAGTACAGGAGCACCCATAACCTGAGGTGATACAGGTGCTTCAAAACATCAGCTCCTTTTTGGAGAAAATCATTTTGGCATTTAACCATTTTTGGTAGCGCCTTAAAATGGATGAAATTGGTAAAAATTTTTTTTGACGCCAGAATGTTTTTCTCCAAAGAGGAGCTGATGTTTCAAAATAAACTGCACCTGCATCTCCTCGATGCATCGGTGCCCCCCCAGTGTCCCAGTTAGAAAAAAGCATTCTGTAGATATACTTCATATTGGGTGAATGTATATTTATTTATTTGTTTTTATTGTTGCGGGTAAAAGCTAGTACGTTAATAGTATTAGCCTTTACCCGCATCTTCGTCCGCGTATTCGTTTTTTGTAATAGACGCAAGTATTATTATATTATAAATATATATATTTGTTGGATATCTGGATAAATTGAACTGACTTTGTTATTATATAGGTCGAAAATAACAATTAATAAAAACGTTTCATGTATGGGAACCCCCTTCTATTGTGTATAATATATGTTTATTATTAGTCCGGTCTGAAAATTTAAACCTGCTACCTATTACAGGCCAAAGATCTCTTAAAAAGGTGTTTCCTATGCCATAATTTCTTTCTAATGGGCAATCTACCTACAAATTTTCAAGTGCCTATCATGTGTGGTTTCAGAGATATGCAATATTGTACTCCGAACTTTGAACCACATTTTAAACCCTTTAGGATGCAAAATTTCAAAATTACTGTCTTAGCAAGCGTCTACGCACCAACACAAACATGCCCTGGAAATTTAAAGTCTGCACGACAAGTGGTTTCGGATGTGCGTTGTATCTAGTTGATTCAGTCAGTTAGTCAAAACTTTTTCTTCCTTTTCCTGCTACGTCCATTTCCCGGTTCGCCAATTAGCCCGACATGTCCTTATCCCGCCATCGGAACGCACACTGAAGGTTTCGACCCACATCTCCAGACAAAACAGTTAGTTCTGAAGCCTCAGTGCCGTCCTACTCACGCTTGGCCAGTTTTCATATTTTTTTGCATGCTTTGAAGAAAGTACTATAATCACACCAAGTTTTAATAAGATAGGTAATACCGTTTTTATGTTAGAGCTATAATAACAATTTATAAAACGTTCCTTGTACGGACACCCCCTTTTTCATTTTTTTTATTTTATGATAATATTTCAGGTTATTTGGTGAGATAATACATATTTTCTACATATTCCAACCATATTTCAACCTGCTACCTGGTGAAGTTAAAAAGATATATCTCCTTGAAGGTTGTTTCCTTAAATATTTGAACCTCTACCCTTTAATTTTGAAAATTATAAAAAACCCTGAAATACACCATTGTTTATTTTTTATTGGCAATCTACATACGAAATGTTAAGTCTATCATGTACGGTTTCAGAGATATGTAAAATTTCACTCTGAACTTTGAACCC
Source organism: Venusia cambrica (assembly GCA_951394065.1). Classification (NCBI taxonomy): domain Eukaryota; kingdom Metazoa; phylum Arthropoda; class Insecta; order Lepidoptera; family Geometridae; genus Venusia; species Venusia cambrica. Next base: position 755,513 of record OX596058.1, read on the forward strand.
TATTTGAACCCCTCGGGGTGCGAATTTTCAAATTTCCTTTTTTAACGGACGCCTAAATACCAAAACAAATATACCCTCCAAATTTCAAGTCTGTACGATCAGCGGTTTAGGCTGCGCGTTGTATTTAGTTGAATCAGTAACTAAGTCAGTCAGTCACTCAGGACTTATGCTTTTATATATTAGATTTGTTACCTGAATAAAAACGTTTATTTAGGAACAAAGCAGGTTGGAACAGAAAAACGGTTAGAAAAACGATGTCACCTGCAGAAGCAAAGTATTACTTATGTGTCGCAGATGACAACGCCCCTCTCCGGACGAGATAAGTACCGTTCCATGTTGCTTTGAAATACATCGATTAATTATTTACTCTCATGTCAAGACAATCACCTAGCTTGGCAAGTGGTTTGGTAATATTAGTAATGTGTTAGATAGTACACAGAACTAAGCTGCTGCCCTTCTTTTGATGTGATCCCTTAGACGACTTCAACGATATCTGCGGGCTGAGCTGGAGGGGTCCATCCCCAATCTGTGACTGCCGTACGGCAACACTTGAGATAGGTAGATTCAATATGCCCGGCCTCTCTGTTTCCACGTGAGTAATCTAGTGGAACTGCTAAGCTGATATTCATGTCCACTAGGAGGTAAATTAATTTCAATTATGCAGTTTTCAACTTATACAAGTTTAAAAGCATAACGTAGTAAGTTTACGAATTATCCTCATGATGGCGGTTCACTTAAAAAATGTTTGCCTCGTTAGTTTGTCGTTTATAAATATGGATTACAGGTAGTTTACTACGTCTGTTCCATATATCCCTACGGGTCTATCCCTACCGGTCTATCCCTACCGGTCTATCCCTACCGGTCTATCCCTAACTGTTCTATCCCTACCGGTATATCCCGACTGGTCTATCCCTACCGGTCTATTCCTACCAGTCTATCCCTACCGGTCCATCCCTATCCCTACCGGTCTTTCCCTACTGGTGAGACTACACGTGTATCCTACATATAGTATCGATATAAATTAATTCAGTTTCACTGACTTGGTACTTTCAAGTTTTGTACCTATTCTGTACTAGAGTATAGAATAGAGTAGCTTTGAAATTATAGAATGAGAACAAGTAATAATTACTTGTTCTCATTCTATAATTTCAAAGAATTTCTAACAATGTAATTCAATTATTGTATTACATTGTTAGAAATTCAATTTCAGGAAAAGATTCGAAATACTTAATAATAATAATGATGATTATTATTATACTACGTAACACTACACTTATTTATAATCAAAATATATTCGAAAATATGTTTCAAATTTGCTTTAGTAGCCCAGAGAGCTTACAAAATGCGAGGCGTTTGTAAAGTAACTATGAAATATAGCGTTCCTCCAATTGTTCCCGTGAAAATACTGATTTTATAGCAAACAATAAAAGGATACCCTCGTGTATCACTGACTGAATGTACGCAATATTAGATATAACATTACACGCTCAAACAAAGCCTGGAAGTCAAGAGCTAATCCATTGTTTATTTACAAAATAACTTCAAAAGTGGTCTTAACTTGACTATGGGAATGTTTAAGTAATGTACATGTCAAACCGTAATGAAATATGATAGTTTTCAGTGTCCCGAGAAAGCAGCCGACATAAGACTCTAGTTAACATTTGGTCTGCATAATCACGGTTAGAGAACAAAGTAACCGATTTGTCACTCATTTCAAGTCATTATGCTGAACAGAAGGTAATATATGTGTCATTTTACACCAGGCAGTCTAGCGCCATATTGCTTGCACATTCAATAATAGATGTAGGTTACTCGTAAAAAATATTATAAGTTAAGTTGTTGTACTTATTATTCTAAGTCATTGCTTAGGTTTGCTGTTCATATGCTACGAAGTTAACCTTCAGTTTCTTCGGAAAACGTCACCGGCATTATGCCAACCATCAAATATTTAAGAATAATAATAGACGTGAGAAACCATTTGCCGCCCAAACACCGACCGCACATCTGTTTCTTTCACACACGTGTTTGCTCTTGGTGGGAATCGAACCCACAACCTAAAACGCATACGGCAGTGCTACTCCAGCCAGCCTAATTGAGGATCATACAATGGATATGAATTTCGTATTCTTTCTTCCAAACCACAAACCACACACTATTTCTCTAAAACTTTGCCAGCGAAAAATTATTCTATTTATATTTTCTATTTGTGCATTAAAATTTCGTTTAATTTCAAAAGTTATGCTGTCACAAACATTGCCATATTTCATACATACATACAGTACCGGATTTTCCAACATAACTAGGAGATCTCGTACGCTTCGCTCACTCGATCAATTAAATCGGAAAACGTGCTCCCCACTCAGATAAAAAAAAAAAAGTCCATTGATAACACATTACTATATGGGTTGACGCCATAACCCCTGAACTGTGAGGTTCTGTGAGGAATGAGTGTTAGGCGTACATATTGTAAAACGATGTTTTCGTAAGAAAGGCATAGATAACCAAGTTCGCTGCAGTTCCAACTGGGATAACAAATGGATGCCCGCGGGCCGCAATGCAGGCCGTTCGTTATCCGAATGCTCGGCGCATTCTCTGATTGCCCTGTCTTCCGCTGCTTTCAGCTAATGAGCTGGTGGGGTGGATGGAACTCCAATAAAATACAAAACTGCCACGATACACATTTAGCTGTAATAGGAAAACCAGAATACATTCAAATACCACATTAATTTAAGCATTCGATGATAAATAACAACGATGTGAGTTTCAGTTCAAACCGACTGTTTTGGTCACATCTTTGAAACCTTTTTGTAGTTCGGTATCTGAAGGAAGCCGACAAAACCCTATTACTAAGCCTACGCTGTCTATCTGTGTTTCTAGGGTTGTATTTATATATTCGTAAAAGGTTGAGGTTGTCAAGCTTTTCTTAGAAATATTGAGTTATTATTGCAGAATACCTGTAATTTTTTTTTAACATAAAAAAATAAAGAGGTGTCGCAATACAAGGAAAGTACTTTTTAATTGTAGCTCTATCGTAAAAAAGTAACACCTACAACGTTCAAACTTGGTGTGATTACTTAATATAATATAAGTATAAGTATGACCGCAAAAAGGTACTAATAAATAGGCCAAGCATGAGCCTCCAAAGAAGTATAAAGAACGAAATGCAAAAATCCCGTTCGATTGAATTTTAGTTAATCTGTTACTTTTATGAGTCCTCCTCAGAATTGGATAATTAGATGCGGGCTTCCTATTGTTATCGATATGAAAGGATCAACCGTTTCAAAGCACTATAGTTCGAGAGAGCGTATCGTTGATTGGTTTCGTATGTTCAGTTACCTATTGAATTATTGGGTAATTTGATTAGCTAAAATGATTAGTTTGTACCTTTAGAGAGTTTCCTCATTTAATGTATGTTTATATTCATGACCCCCTTACTAAGGGTCCCTATACTACACCGGTCACTACACAGCCCCCTGTGAGGTCGGGGTCAATTGGTCTGCTAAGTGTGGTGTTTATGCGAATGCGAATACCCGTACAAGAGCTCACCCATGTGATAAAAAATGTTTTCATACCTCGTCACTGAATTTTAGGCTTGTTATACACTGCAAACAATTTGATGAAACAGTTAGAGGTTCTCTCGTATTTATGTTTGTCTTGTATTTACGTATTTGTCAGAGCTCTCAAAAGGACAATCGACTGAATAGACAGGCCCTGGAAAGCGGCATTGCACATCGTGGACGCTTTACTCGAATAATAAGAAAATCGAATGTTTCATCGGTAATCATATCATATATCTTCACCGTAATTTATAATCTATGCCTTGGGTTACATTATTAGAGTTTTCTTAAGAATCCCTGATATCCTGATAAATTTATAATATATGCCTTGGGTTACATTATTAGAGTTTTCGTAAGAATCCCTGATATAACCTGATAAATTTATAATCTATGCCTTGAATTACATTATTAGAGTTTACGTAAGAATCCCTGATATAACCTGATAAATTTATAATCTATGCCTTGGGTTACATTATTAGAGTTTACGTAAGAATCCCTGATATAACCTGATAAATTTATAATCTATGCCTTGGGTTACATTATTAGAGTTTTCGTAAGAATCCCTGATATAACCTGATAAATTTATAATCTATGCCTTGGGTGACATTATTAGAGTTTTCGTAAGAATCCCTGATACAACCTGATAAAAATATAGCCGTTGATACTTGATCTATACTAGATAGATACTATATCATTTTAATGGTGAAAAACATTTTAAAATCGGTGCAGTCGTTTCTGAGTGTATTAATTACAAACAAAAATACAAATCTTTTCTGTAAATGTTATTAATGTATAATTGTAAAAAAATCTGATTTATTACAAATTTTTCACGAATGCTATTTATATTAGCAAAACTTCTTCGGTTATATCTTTTTTGCATAATATGGTCTTTGGCGAGCTTTTTTAATTATGGCGAGCTTTCCCAGAAGGCACTGACTCTCCCGTGCACCAACAGCCTTCAGTTCGCCGTATTCCTCATAGCTCAGTTGGTAGTAGCTCTGCCTTCTGCGCTGTAGGTTGTGGGTTCAGTTCCCACCCAGGACAAACATTTGTGTGAAGAATATTGATGTTCTGTGTTTGGGTGTTGTATTGTATGAGATGTATTTACAAAAAAAAATCTTGGTATTACATCCGTAATCTAGGACCCAGCTTTGTTTAGTTTGCGACTTGATGGTGCTGTGTGAAATTAATGTCCTGTAATATTTATTTATTTTGTGTAGTGTTGTGCTCATTCAGCCGTAACCATTAATAAAAGCCAGTGATTCCAATGGCACACCAGGGTCAGTCAGGTCCACACTTCCCCTAACATATCTCAGAACAAACCTCTGAGTCAGCACTGACCTGGATAAGTTTCCGAGGTGCTCTTATACCTATACGTTACTCTCAGTACTCTAGCTCTTCCAGGCTCCGTTTCCGCAACATTATGGACGCTCAGAGCAATAACGTTACCTTAGTAACGAGTATGGAATGGATTCGGTTTGAATTTATAATGACTAGACTTCAAGAAACTATCCTTCTGTCCTTTCCATTTTATTTTTTGTATGACGGGTAAAGCGCTTGGCCTTAATCTCATCTGGTCTCAAGTTATGATAAGGCCGATGATGGTAGTGTAGGACCGTGGTCCCTGTTGGCAGCGGTCCCGATCGCCTGTCTTCTCCACACTTCACCCGGAACCCCAACAGACTGAGGAACTGACTATCCTACCTCTAATGCCGGAACATAAAAAATTGTAATTGTAGTTATGGCGACAGACATAGGTAAGATATTAGTAGCTAAGCAGGTGGACTTAAACAAAGTCCTCCCGCGTTTGATCGAGGTGTCACATGGCATGGCCCAAGTGTCAGCTTGTATTTAATTTAACGAATCAGCATTGCTACTCAGCAAGGCAACGCTGCCAACATCTTAGGCAAGCTTTCGACTGATACTGGTCTAGATCAGATGAATGTAGACCGTTTGCAACAGTCCTTAGCTAACCTAGACTGTTTTAAGAATAACTTTTATAAAGAATATTAAAAAATATTTTTTATTAGATTCAGAATTTGTTACCTGTGACAAAGATGAGACTCTTATGTTGCCACCATAAACATTAATCGAACATTGACTTTTCTATCTCGTGGAGAACATTATATTTTATTCTCAAAATGACATTATACTTACTCTAAAAGCCACATTACCTGTAACAAAATCCTGTTATGTATGGCCGACTTACTGGAATTTCAAGATGGATATTTAAAGTTTTCATTCCCCGAGGAAAATACTTTCTGTAATGTATCGTCTCCCGAGCATTGTGAAATGTTTGCTACGAAAAAATATTAATACGATTTGAAATCAACTTGAAGGTAGTTGCGCATATTGGTTTATCGCTGTCAGTCTGTCAGTCCTACCTTTTAATATGTTGATGCTGGTTGAAATTTTAAGAGAATTTGACGAATGAAAACATTAAACCTACTATAACAACAAATACTAAAAACTGGCTAAGCGCGAATCGGATCCACACGAATGCTCTAGAACAAAATACCAACATGATTTGCTTTTTTAAATGTGGGTTAGAACCCTCTTTTCGTGTGACCGTCTCGCACTTGACTATTTATTAACATATTCTCAACCGAGCTGAAATCTCTTGCTTGCTTATGGTTCCAGCTAGCTAACCGATCAATGCGGTACGATCTACCGGAAATAAATCTCAAATGAAATGAGCGTTTTGTGGACATTATGCCCGGTAGAGTTAGTATCTGCAATCTGTATGACGCCATCAAAATGATGTTCACAGAATAGGACGCCGCGCTAGTTCGATACATAACTCAAAATACCTGACAAATGACACTCCACGCAGACAATTTATCCGCGGAAACTAGCGCAGCGAATAACGGTTCGGCACAAACGTAGAATAATAAAACCTTTTTTACCTCGGTGATCTGTTTTTCTATATCTGTATTTCGCTTCCCTTGTAAGGGACTATGTATGTAAGAAAGTATCTGACATTGTACAAGGCCCAAGGTGAGACAAAGGCCCACATTTTTCACCAAGTTTTCAGCTAAGTATCCGTTTTAAAGTAAAGGTTCAGCGCTTTCAGATAGTCTTGGTGCATAGAGAGTAAAGTTTGCGGTAACAAATAGCAGTGAAGTAGGTAGGTAGTTCGAAGTTTGATGCTGAGTGAAATACAAGTGGTGTTAGTGCTACACTCATCGATATAAAAACTTTACGATTTACAAGGTGCCAACTGCGAGTACGTACTGTTTCCGATTACTTACCAAGATTCCTTTAGAATACATACACAGATTTCTTGTTTCTATTTGTGAAACATGTAAGTGGTCGATAGTTTTGTATATTGTAATTCTCTACGTTATTCTGTAGGTATTGCTTGTTATCCGAATACCTAAATAAAAAAAAGTTTTGAAGCAAACCTTTTTCAACCAACTTCACAAAAGAGTAGGTTTTTTGATGTTTATTATCTCAGAACTCCGTTATTTATTGACTTATAAGGATGTTTCTATTATATAAGAGGTACGTCTGAAATTGGTCCCATACTAACTTAGTGATTATCCGGATCTTTGGACCTTGAAGGAACAAAACGGACAACAGCAAATCATAGATATTTCAGCCAATTGAGGTGTGTTTTTCATGATACTTTTTTATATGTTTAGTAACTACGGGTAGATAATCGTTTATTCAAAAATAGCATGGTTCTTAATGAAAATAGATGGTATTTTAAGTACTGTGGTTGACTTGTAAGACTTGGTGGTCTTAGTACCTACAAGTGATAAAACCGTGCTTAAAATAAATAATTTAACTATACACTAGCAAAAGTAGCATTGTTTTATTAATCTAAGGGTTCATATATTTTGGAAGGCGGTACTTATCTTTATGAGATTACCTTACGACAACGATCCTGTTCTTTGGCTCAGCTAGTCTGCACCAACTTCAAAAATATACTTACATACCATATAGATTTTTTTTCAAGATTTCAATGAAATCAGTTTTTTAATGGTCATATGTGTATAATGTTAAGATCTATGGCAACAAAAATCAATTTACCTGTAATATCTAGAAACTATAAATATATATTGAGTATTGCGTATCTGATTAATTACTCTGGGTGGCATAGAAATAGCTAACTTCGTTGGATAAGGTTTCAGTTACCTGATAATTACTGAAATAATTAAATTGTATATTCGGTTGACATTCTCGGCTCGAAAGCTCGGTGTGCTCGGCTAGGGCAAAGTGGTGCTTTGCCAGGACACGCGGGATAGAGACTACTTACAATTCGCAAATCCGTCCCCGCATGGAGTACTGTTGTCACTTTTGGGCTCGGTTTCTGTTCAAAGACGAGCTGTCTGAATGGACGGTGATCCCATACTCACAAGTTGGAAAACTTCCTGAAGCGAAGAAAGAAGAAAGGCAAGAACCTCGGGCTGGTTAATTGTTTGATGATTCATTCAACATTTAGTTATACCTACAGAGCTTACAATAATTTAAATAACATTACAATACAATCGATCTTATTCAGATTCGCACAATAAAGAGAATTCGTTTCTCGGAACGTTTTTAAAATAATGAATAATGGATTCAAATAGGTCATTTTTTATTCGGTCTGAATTTACGAGAAGTCGGTGGTTTTTGCTGAAAGCATTTAGATGCGCTGGCTTGTGTGCCTGGCTGTATGCCAGCCCACGGTCAGCTAAAGTCATTCAGTAGAAACGTTATTAACATCTGCTTTCTACGTCAATCATGGACAAATTAAATGGTCTAGGTAAGAAATTACGGTAATCCGATACATCCAATATAATTGTAGAGGTTTTGGTCAGCTCCAAAACAAAGTGAATTGAAAAAGCAAGAAGTTAGAAATGTGGACATTCGTTTTTATGCTTTTGTTTATATGTTAAATCAAATAAAATAATTGTCCTACATTTATCGCTTAGAAAAATGACAGAAGAACGAAATCTATCTATCTAAAAATCTAACACTTGTTTCGTGCAAATAAATAATTTGATTTGATTTGATTTGATTTGAAATCTTTTTCGGAAAATGCGTTTTTGGCCTATTTACAAAATATTGCCGAATCTAAAACTCTTTGCAGTTAAAATATTGGATATTCAATTGTTTATAAATAAATATACGTACATAAGTTGCACGTTATTAATAAGTTGCACTTACTTATTTTCTCATAGAGGGTGATAAAAAGTAGAGTGGGCTTGGGAGCGACACGAAGTACTATTTAAAATTGAGTGACCTACTTTGATCCTCGCGCTGTGTTTAGGATTCTTTAATTCCGAACAGAACACATTTGACGGTTAAAGTTATCATAAAAAATGTTACTGAATAAACGATAATTGATATTTATGTTTAGTATCCAATCTGGATTCAAATAAACACTCTCGCCATTATAATAGTTATTGTTCGCTCCCTAGGCAAATAATCTACAACTTATTACTTACCTAGCTAGAGTAAACTAAGTAACAAGTTCCTAATAATTAATTAACTACCCGCTGTATGTTTGTTTTCCTACTTATTTTAACTACTTACCATAAATAAGTAAAAATATATAATTTTGATAAGTTACCTTCCTTGCTATCGCCTGTTAGAGGTACGTGATCACTTGAAGCGAAGATAGCTTTACACTCAAAGCTCTTTCACGACAGATCAACAATTCAATGTAACTTCTTCGAAATCGGAAACTGAGCGACAAAGTTATGATCAAATTGAATCGAGATACGGCCATAAAATTATAAATTGTGATAGTTACGTGGTTTTAGCAATTTCTTCACAATTTTACTAACAACATTTTTTTAATTGTACGACGGGAAAGCTCTTGTCCTTCAGCTCACCTGGTTTCAAGATTTATGATCAGGCCGCAGGAGAAGCGCACGTCACCCAGAATCCTCAACAGACTGAGGAACTGGCTATCTTAATCCAAATGCCGGAACATTACAATTTAGAATTGTTGTTATGGCAACAGACATAATTAAGATGGTGGTAGCTAGCCAGATGGACATAAACATATCCTACCACCACTGTAACCAGTGAATATGCCTTCATTTCCAATTCATAATTCTATGATCTCTGGTAAACAGTCTAAAGTAAACTACTACGAATTTTGATTTACCATTACTGGATCAAAATATTTCTTTTATTTCAACTTTCACAAAAAAATTTACTAAGTTGAAATAATTGGGAAAAAATCCATTTGAAGCTTGAGTTGAACTTAGTAGAACAGGGCAAAGCAAACTACCTACTTCTGTTATTCACGTTGTGAACGATTTCGATTATGTTTATATTGTTATGCAAATAGATGGTTGTTTTTTTTGTTGAAATTATATCACAATACAATACAATACAATAAAATATTCTTTATTGAACACCAAATGTAAATAAAATTATGAACTAATTCATCTTACAAAAAAATAATGCACAATGGGCGGTCTTATCGCTAAAAGCGATCTCTTCCAGACAACCTTTGCATGGACAGAACCAGGAGGATGTAAATATAAACATATAGGCGCACAATAAAATATTTGAAAAAAAAAAAAGCAGTATACTAAAAACTAGCATCCGCAGATAATAAAATCTATTGTGAAATATTTAAATATATTGTGTACGTATTTGAAATTATAATTATATATTTTGTCTAATTAATGTAATTTTTTTGTGATGATCAATTTATTAAATCGGGTAATAAGCGAAGTAATTATGTTCTAAAAAATAAAAAGAAAACCGACTTCAATGAAGAATATGTTTATCTGGATGACGTATTTTTTCCAATTATTTTGATGACAGTTGGACGGACAGACAGACGCGTGATCTATATGAGATCCGTTTTTTACTTACTTTCGAGATGTCTTTAATACACCCAAATCGCTTCAAGTGTGCCTATGATATCGAAAATCGAATCGAAATCGGTTCAGGTGTCTTCGAGTAATCGGGGAACATACAACGGCCGCGACTTGGTCCGTGATGTTATGTTTTTTTAAAATAGGTGCAAGGAGAAGGACTGGGATTTCAAAATCTAGAAAACTTTAAGTCTAGGACCTATCAGCCTACAGATTCTATGCCTTGATTGTCGGTGTCTTGAGTGCGGGTCCGACTCACGCTTGGCCAGTTTTTAGTTAGTACTTTAATTGATCTAGGTAAGAAATAACAATTTATAAAGTCGTTTCATATATGGGAGCCCCTTTTGTTTTTAATTTTTGTTTATTATTTTACAGGTCTGTACATTTCAACTTACTTTCAATTACAGTTTAAAAGATATAGATTAAAGAGTTTTCCCTTAAATATTTGACCCTTGGCCCTTTATTTATGTAAATTCTTAAAAACCCTAAAACACGCCATTATTGATTTTATACAGGCAACCTACATACTAATTGTCAAGTGCCTATCATGTGTGGTTTCAGAGATATGCAAACATTTCACTCCATAAGTTGAACCCCACTATGAACCCTTTAGGGTTCGGATTTTCATAATCCTATCTTAGCGGGCGTCTACACACCAAGACAAACATACCCACCAAATCTCAAGTCTGAAGGACCAGCGGTTTAGGCTGAAATTGCAGTTAGGACTTTTCCTTACATTTCCGCTTAGTCCATTTCCCATTACGTCGTTTAGCCCGTTATGTCCTTTTCCTGCTATTGTTATGGACACCGAAGGTTTCGTCACATATTTCCAGGCAAAAAATACAGGTTATTTTGCAGTTAGTTCTGAAGCCTCAGTGCGGCTCCGATTCACGCTTGGCCAGTTTTTATAATTTGTTGGTATACCTTTAAAGTAAGCGCTATATTCACACTTTTGAAATTGATAGATATTACCTATAGCTAACGACAGAGCTTATTCCCAGAGGTCCATGATTCTATTGTTTCCTATTTCCCAATTTATTCTTACATTAACTCCCAAAAGGTCCATGAGATTTAACTAATGTACAGTCAGTAGAAACAATACAAGTACTTTTTTGTATTTTCTGTTCCTACAAGTAATTAAACTAGCAGATTAATTATTATTGTTTTGCGCATCGTCATCTTATGCGAATTGTCATGCATAACGTCAGCCATTAGCTATGAACTCAATCTGAAACTAACTTCATACTTATAAATATAATCATTGAAATCAAAAGCATGTCATGTTAACTAGGTATACTTATGTCATTTTTATATATCAGTTGAACAGTATAGCATATTACATTACTGTACCTAGCACCGATAAAATGTAACGAATATCAAACAAAATTATTAAATTGTCAAATAAAAAACTTTTATTTTATACCCAATTAACGCTACATAAATGTGTTTATACAAAATGTATTTCGACCAAATGCTTTTAAGAACATCCATCGATTTTTCGGTTAAAAATTGTTAATTCTTTAATATAAAAATATTAAATTAAACATGATAATTTAGCCGTAGCCGTCCTGATTTATCTATTTAATTATAGATTAAATTTGATTAAGATTATTTTATTTTTGTCTCATAATAAACAAATATTTATCTTATCGAAACCTGTATTGCTTACTGGGCAATTTTTGTGACGGAATAACTCTCGAACGGATTATTCGATTTTCATGAAATTTTAAAGAGATAACGTAAATAGAAATTGATTATCGCGGGAGATTTTGATAAGAAGGGTAGTTTTTGAGATATTGGGTTGAAAAGAAATACAATTTTTCGCCCATATCATTGAATGGCTGATCCGATCAATTCAAAATTTTGAACATGTAAAGATTTTAATAATACTCATCAACACAAATGTACAGTAACAAGCCTCATAGCTCAGTTGGTAGTAACTCTGCCTTCTGCGCTGTAGGCTGTGGATTCGATTCCTATACATGAATACAGATGTTTGTTCTGTGTTTTGTTTTTTTTTTTGTTTCATGATAAGTATGTATTTACAAAAAAAAAGTATTTAAGTATTCTATCCGTAATCTAGTTCCCATATTACAAGCTATGCTTAGTTTGGGGCTAGATGACGCTGTGTGAAACGAATGTCCTGTAATATTTATTTAATCGTTACGAGGATATTTTTGATACTAGGGTAGTTTTTGATAAACAGGGGTGTGAGACAAGGAGATTTTTGGCTTATGGGGTGTCAATTTAAAGAGTATCGGCTGCACATCCATAAAATATATATTTTACTTTTAAATAGGGTTGGTTTTCGTAACAAAGGGGTGCATTAAGTGGTTAAAACGCTTGGTATGTCTTGTAGGATAGAATATTAAAGGGTTTGACTTCACAATTTACTTTATTTTGACTTGCTGAAACCATCCCTGTACTTCAATTCAGGGTTGCAAAACGGGTATATAAGACTAAAGTCTTGAAAATTTGTGAAAACATGAAATATCATAGTGTTTAAAAACTAATATCTTAGTTTCAAAATTAGTTTATTCTTGCCCTTCTTAGATAAGAGAGGGCATTCGGAATCTCATTAAAGCTGGTCTAATTATTTTTTGTTATTCACTCAATAGGGATGGGTGTTGATAAAATCCAAGAATTACTTTTGACTGCGCATATTCCATATCAACAGTAAATTAATGTCCAATGTAATGTGAAATGAACTTCGTCCATAACAGTAAGGTTTTGCCAAAATCATCACGCTTGGCAGACAGGTTGGTGCTCTCAGTTAATAAGATAAAATTAATAAAGTAAACAACCCACATGTTAAATATTTTAATGTATCTAATCCATTTAGTCATCTTATGTTATTTAATTTGATAACTAGGTATAATAAAAAATCATGCTATCATGTTGTAAAAACACTTTAGATTCCGTTTGCTCGTTGTATGACCCTCCCAAGATCTTCGTAGGTCACCTATTGTTTGGACAGAAAACATGGCGTAAAAATGCATCATAACTTTCTTGTCAAGTAATATGATGTTCAGGCGCCTGCGGCTGCCGATAACTTGCCGGGCCGAGGGCGGAGCGTCCCCAGCGGTGCGTGACGTGATATATACTCACTCGCTCAGGCACAGACGATCTGAAAGTTATTGTGCTGCCATAAAACTACCTTACACTAAACGAAAGCTTGGAACTATTTGAAATTTTCAATCACAATCACATCAACAGACCATTAGACCATTGTGCACGAAAGTCCGGGAAAACCAAGTTGATTTACAGCCGCACCGCACCGGCACAGGTGAGAGGCGCAGCATCTTGCACCCAACCGTGTGAAACCCAAGACAAGTGGCAATACGGAAAGTTATTTGAGCCTTTTGGGGGGAGACCTTGGGTCCTTGGGGAGCCGGTGCCCTCCGGGTTTTCAAAAATCTTGCGGGGCTTTTGATTGAGGTGACTCGTGACCCAAGAGCTGGCTCTTATTTAGGCCAGCGAATTAGCATAGCTATTCAGCGTGGCAATGCAGTCAGTGTCACTTGTGTTGCAGCCACAGGTTGTATGAGGACCGCCCCCACGGCAGCACTCGAAGCCTTGGTCGGTTTGCCACCCCTTGATATTTTTGTGCAACAAGAGGCAGCGGCTGCTTACAGGCTCTGGACACTTGAACTATGGGAGCATAACACACAAGCACACCATACCACCATCATAGAGGAGTATGCCAGGGACAACCCTCTACTACAGTCAATCTATGATATATAACCCAAACAACACCTCTACTCTAAGAGTTTCACTATACAATTACATCAAGAGCCTAGTGATAGCTCAAACATACACGAGGTGCGTATATACACAGATGGCTCAAAAATGAAAACAGGTACGGGAGCTGGAACTTTCTCGGACGACCTCAACATTCATAACACGACAGCTCTGGGCAAACACAATTACATCTTCCAGGCGGAATGTGTTGGCATCATACAGGCTGCAAACGCAGTACTCAGGAGAAAGGTAACTGACCAAAACATCAGAATCCTTTCAGATAGTGCTTCAGTACTACAGACCCTAAACAGGCGTGAGCATAACTCCGGACTGACCATTCAGTGTCATCGTCTCCTGGAAGAAGTAAGTAAAAACAACAAGATCACTCACTAATGAATGAAGGGACATAGTGAACAGAGGTAATGACGAAGCTGACCTACTGGCTAGGAGAGGCTCGGAGATGCAACTAGCAGGTCTGGAGCCAATCATCCCTCTACCCCTTAGCCAAGCTTGCTCCTGGATCCGTGACCAAACTATAAAACTACATCAAAATTACTGGGCAAGTTTGCAGGACTGTAGGCAGTCGAAGGAGGCCTTCCCGGTTTTGAACCCGAGTTACTCCCGAAAACTACTCAGCCTAAAACGCGACAAGCTCCGACGTATTATCGGTATTGTCACAGGACACTGCTCTATTACAGACAGCCCTCTATGCAGAGGGTGTATGGCAGCAGAGGAGACGGCTGCACACGTACTCCTGGAGTGCAGTAGCGTAGCGTCTCAACGCCGGCATCATCTTGGGACACCAGGGAAGCCTGCACCAGCATCAGCGAGCTGCTGGCCTTCCTGGAGGACATCGGGTGGCTGGAGTAGCAGGAGCCAGCCCGTCACGCTAAAGGGGCCCATAGGAGGCCCAGTTGCGGAAAATGCTTCGCGCACCAAGTACCAAGTACAAAGTAAGCAGCCAGTGTCTTGGGCACGCTTCCGTCTGGTACTGGTCTGGAACAGTTGAGTTACCTATAGGCCGTTTGTAACGGTCCTTAGGTAAGCTGACTGATTCTTTTGTACATAGTTAGTTTAATTGTACGTTTTATTGAATAAATGTATATTAGTCCATTAGTCCACTTAAGGAGGGCTTGGCAGGCGGGTTGGTGATCGCAGTAAAGGTGTAGCTAATACCTAGAAGAAAGCTGCTTCCCTTCTTTTAGTGAGGTCCCTCTGTCGGCTTTTACGACATTTATGGGCTGAGTTGTTGGGGTCGATCGTTGAGCCGTAACCGCAAAGGCATATTAAACTCTATAGCTCTTCGAAAATACGGCCTTCAGGAGTAAGTATCCATAATGTAACTAGAATCGGTTTGATGCCTTTCATTTGAAACCAATATATATATAGTTTTATCCTCCTCCATGAAGCCTATGAGACTCCCACAATTTAGGCAAACACACACACACACGTCAAAATATTTCAAGCCCTTGCCAATGAAAACATATTCTACGTTTTTTCAGAAGTAATAATCGATATAACCCTCCTTCTAAGGCAGCCGGGTCAAAGTATTGTTTTATGCACTTCGGCGCTAGTTTATGTCAGGTACAGAGGGTCTACGATAGAGCGAGCTGTCCCAGAAGGTGCCACCTAGTATTTAAAGGCATGAGAGGTCGTAAATTGACGAAAACAATAGATGTTGGCAGCCAGACCTTGGAATGGTGCGGGAAGTTTCAAAAAGATCAAAAAGATTTTAACCGCCTCTGTGGTCTAGTGGTTCAACCCACCGATTTCAGATCCAGAGGTCCCGGGTTTGATCCCCATGGGGAGTACAATATATTGTGCTTGGTTTGGTTGATGGTAGGACTTTATTGAAGTCCGCCTGGCTAGCTACCACCATCTTACCTAATTCTGTCGCCATATTAACAATTCTAAAATTGTTCTGTTCCGGCATTCAGAGGTAAGATAGCCAGTTCCTTAGTTTGTTGAGGATTCCAGGTGAAGTGCGCCTCCACCTTCGGCTTTATCTTAACTTGTTACCAGGTGAGATGAAGGTCAAGCGCTTCCCCGTCGTACAGTAAAAAAAAAATCTCTTTGAAACGCGGAAAGGGGTATGGGAAGACCCCTCATATAGATGGACCGATGACATTGTCGAGGTGGTGGAGAGTTGATGGATGAAGTTGGCTCCGGTTTGCTATTCGTGACATCGATAGGTGAGGCCTATATTCAGGAGTGGACTGTGTGATGATATGATGATGATGATGACAGACCGAAAAAGTCGGGAGGGGAAACGACAACAATTTATGAATCCATTAAATATCAATAATTTATTGAGCAAGGCTGGCAGTCACATTCATATCTATTTGAAAGTAGGAAATGTTTGTTTCTTTTTACGGCTAAACGGCTGAACAGATCGTAATAAAATTTGAAATGAGTATAGTTAATGCAAGGGTAACTATTCATTTGGGTATAACGC
Source organism: Venusia cambrica (assembly GCA_951394065.1). Classification (NCBI taxonomy): domain Eukaryota; kingdom Metazoa; phylum Arthropoda; class Insecta; order Lepidoptera; family Geometridae; genus Venusia; species Venusia cambrica. The sequence continues at coordinate 772,093 of OX596058.1, forward strand.
TGGCAAAGCCACGGACAAAAGCAGAAATAAATAAATGAATACATCAGTTTATTTCACACACCCCCCTAACTCATCACACAATTCAATCCATTTGAATGGTCTATTCTTATTCTTATTCTGAGTGGGGGTGACCAAGGCCTGCACTGACTAGCCAGGCGGACATAACACTTAATCTAAGGCCTCTACTTATTTCCGCCTATCCATACCTTTATTTAACAAGCCTTACAGCTCAGTTGGTAGTAGCTCTGCCTTCTGCGCTGTAGGCTGTGGGTTCGATTCCCACCTAGGACAAACATTTATGTGATAAATATGGATGTTTGTTCTGTGTTTGGGTGTTGTATTGTATGATAAGTATGTATTTACAAAAAAAAAAGTATTTATGTATTCTATCCGTAATCTAGTTACCATATTACAAGCTATGATTAGTTTGGGACTAGATGGCGCTGTGTGAAATTAATGTCCTGTAATATTTATTTATACCATCCATCCATCACCCATATCCATCATAAGCTACCCTTTCCCCAGGCAATGTTCAATAACTCTACAAGAAGCCAACAGAAAACAAACAACCATAATTATTGTAAAGGGTGAAGTAGTTGGAGAACAACTGGATTCAAGTGCTTGCCAGTATTAAGTCAATGTTATTTCTTAGGACGTTTACTTAGCACTTCATTGGTCGTCGAGGTCGACATTTCAAATGAATTTAGCGGATTTGTTTTTAAATATCATTCTGTTTTTAGTTTATTTATATTGAACAATGGATTTCCGCATCTATATTCAATCAGCTATTTTGTGATTAATGTCAAAAAGTATTGAATTGTTAAAAATGACTTTACATGGATAGTAGGGCTTCTGAGTCAGATTTAATGTGCCTAGTTGCAATTTGCCGATTGGAAAAACTTTGGCTGGGTCAGCTTGTTGCTTATACACTATTACAGAATACACAGAAATAAACGGGTTAGGTTCAAATGGTCGGGATTGTAAATCGTCTATGTGTTCTCATCGTGTAAAATGTGAGTGTGAGTGAGTGTAAAATGAAGGTAGGCAAAACGTAGTAGATGTATAAGTCTGCGCTCGGATTGGCAAGACGTCGGCTGAGGATTTGTCAGCTTAGAAGGAAGATTATATTTCCTGAGGATGCCTCGTGTCGAGGCGAAACACGTGTCGATTTGAGATTATATCGATATCTCAGAAGTTTCTCATGCTCGATATCTAACTCCAGAAAAATAATAGGTGAGTATCATCAATAAATGCATTTTGATGACAGCTGTCACCTGAAACGAAGATCTCTTCACTATACCATTTTTGTATCTGCACTTCAAAATATTTGTGAGTATAGACATTATTGTACATATAAATTCACTCATGTTAAATCTTTTAGATTTATATAGAATATTTTAGATCTTTTGCATCATAAAAGGAAAACAATTGACTGATTCACTGTACAATAACGTCAGCAGTTGATGCGCTCCAACGGACCCTTAACCTTACAAATCCCCGTGCTTCACCCAGGTGGAGAACCTAGGTGAGGCACGGGTCCTGGCCTTTAAAATGTTACCAGTTTTGTACCAGGTACTGTTTTCAGGTTATTTATATTAATCACAATTTCTTGATTTTCTGGATTTCTTAAACTGTAGATGAGCTGGGTCACTCGGTTTTAATCGGCAAAAAATATCATGGTAGTGTTATTTATTGCGTAACAAAAGTTATAAATAATTATAACAATGGTCACCATCCAATGCTTATTTTTTTATCTGAGAAGGGTTAGCTCTTATCGCAAGGCTCATCTAGACACTACCTGGGCAAGTATAAAGTCTACGATGGGGCGAGCTTTTCCAGTAGCTGCCTGTTGATGGCACTTTTTTTTATTGTACGACGGGGAAGCGCGTATCCGTTTTCACCTGGTCAAATAATGCAAAATGGAATATAAAATAAAATGTTTATTAAAATAGATAGTGTTCGCTGAATATCTGGGGAAAGTTATTAACTCTACAACCAAAGTAGGTATGCTTTTGTTGCCCCTTGAGTAATTACTCAATGCAGTAAATGTATGCATTGAGTCCTTACCTTTTTCTCAATCTCTATGTTATAATGACACAAAAATCAAAAACCCCACATATCTTAAATCCCCCTCGTCAATAAATTTCTGTTTATTTTATCCCTTTTTGACCGTTAAGGAGTAAATTAATGCTGTCACAAACATGGCCAGATACCTACATACATACATACATACAGTGCCGGAACTCTCAACTTAACTCACAGATCATATCATTTTCCTTTACCTTGGGTTACATAGTTACGAGTTTTGGTACAGATCCAAAATATAGCCTATGTTACTGAGTGATACTATTTCTGGAGTAAGTATTGTCCAGGTAAGCCTCAGTATCCAGGGCTAACCCTACGTATATAAAAAAAACATTTTACCCTTCAGCGTGGGGAGTTATTATGTTTATATAATTCTTGCCAATAATATTAGTTAAAATAATACAAAGTTTAATTTATACAATAGTTTCAGCATGATGTGCGTTCACTATACAGACAGAAAGTTTGTCTTTCTAATAATGGAAAAAACTATTGTTTTGACTTCTTTCAATCGAAATTTTCAAAATATTTTTAAAGTACAGATTTTAATTCGTTACTCTTTAATTTTTTTTAATTAATAAACCCGAACTGAACCCACAACCTACAGCGCAAAAGGCAGACCTACTACCGACTGAGCTGTGTGGTCGTAAGACAATATACACAAAGAGAAGATACCAGTTCTTTGTTTAAAAACTTTCATCCTTCTGATTCTGGATGACCTCTCTTGATCTTAGTCTTAATCGAATCATGAGCAGTGAGAAGTGATTCTGTCAATAACATTATCCTTGCATAGTTGTCTGATTCAAGCAGTAATACAAACCACAGCACGAGCAATGCGTATAGACGCACTATAGATCACATAACCACAGGCAACGCATATATAGACGTACCTACTAAATCTAATTTACATAGCTTCGTCGAGATTGGATTGCCAAAGCTTGTAGTATGGTAGGTATGTAGGTACAATAACACCTCAAATTGGGGCTATCGTATAACAAACAGACAAATGTGTCTGGGATGTAAGTGCTACGTATATTTTAATGAATACACACAAAAACGAACCCGACCCGCCCGTTTCATTAATTCCCTCTGAAAAAGCATGTCCTAATGTATGTATTAAAAATTTAAATCCTTCAGTAAACTTATCCCATTTTCCCCCTCCACTCACCTTTTTTGTTTATTTTTTTCACATCTTGTGTAGAATTAAATCTTTAGTGTGTTTCAAATTTAATTGAAATCCATTGATAAATAACGCTACAGCAGACTTCCCCCCCTTTTCCACCCCTCCTATTTTCCAACCAATTAAAAATCGCATTCGATTAAAATAATTTATAAATTGAGAAACATGTGTGCCAATTTCCATAAAAATCGGTTGAAAGTCCTGTAGCCGAGAACAAACCGACAGCGGACAAAAGCATTTTTGACCAATCTCGAAACTGAGACACTTCGCTCGCTCGGTCAACTATATTAATAACTTAATAGAAGGATTACTGCCTCAAGAACCTTGTTGGTAAGGTAAAGTAGAATTTGTATATCTAACATATATTATTTATTTAAAATGTTTGTGTGATAAGAAAACTTTCTTTACATTTTTCTTTTACTTTCGTAAAGTAAGAGTTGTAACATGTTGTGCCGACCTTACCTAAATGTGGGATAAAGACATGAACATGATGATGATGATGAAGGGTTGTAACATTAATCAGCTTGACTAAATTGTTAAGTATTATTTTATCTGCCTCACCATTTTACCTATTTAATAAAAGACTGATGTTTCGATAGCGGTTTCTCCCGCGAACATGTTTATCCCTGGGTTCCTAAGGTTGCCTGTTTTTTTAATTATATTTCCTGCTAAACTCGGTCACCCACGTCCTGATTTCAGATATTCATGATAAATAATAATAATAAATGTATTTATTTTTCTGTTTCTTTTTCCTTTCATATAAAAAGACCTATCTAGGCATACATTATTAATGTATTTTTCTGTTATTCACTGAGGTTGAAAAGCTATTGTTTCCGTTGAAATCTTGATACAACAAAGATAAAATTCAAAGATGTGGCCTAATATAGGCCACGCTTGTCTAAAAGGAACCTATCTGGACTTGAAGAATCCAAAATTGTATTGGTACGGGAAATCGGTTTATTAGACAAGGAGACTCGTCACGTCACTGTATCGTACCGTTGCCGGAGCCGACCCATCTAGTGGAAAGCCGCACATGATTATATCCATTCGTAATGCAAATTGGACCCAACCTAAGTAATGCCCAATAAACCGGACATTAGTCCAGTACTTACCGGGTCTCAGCAGCGACGGAAGTTATTTAAATTGAGTTCTTTAAATGGCACCTCTATAAGGGAAACCCATTTGCTGATCCGAAAACACTCTTACTCGGGTCCCAATTGTATCTGTATGTAATGTAACACAAAACTTACCTATTTGGGCCACGCTAACCTCGGAATATTCGAATAAACCCAGATGACGTAGCAGTATTTTTAACAAGAATTGTTAGTTTGCGTCTCCCATATCAAAGTTTTGCTGGAATAAAACTCTTCAAACCTCGCCTCTATACATGCCCTTTTAGATTATATTGAAATAAGCCCTGAACAAAAAACCAATACGACTCAGTACTTAGTATGTAAATATTTTAATTCTGATGCCATAACAAAATTTTTTTTCAATTGTTGTGTTCCAGCATCTAAAGGCAAGATAGCCAGTTAACTGTAACTTTAGTAACTTTTAAACTACATTTTCAGAACCAATTTTGCACCAAATATTGACATATTTAGAAATGACAGATTCGTTCTGTGCATGCCGGAGTCATGCACATCCGAGAACATCCCTGTCGTATAATAAAAAACACTTTCCGAGATTAGCTCATACAGACGGACTGACACCGCGGATAACATTTCATTAGATATAAGTAGGTAAGTCATGTTCTCAGTTATCTCTGGTAAACTAGTATAGCAGCAGTACCTTCTATTTATCTGCACCCCGCATTACCGGTAACTTCTTCCTTATCTTAAAGTATATCCCTGGTGAAAAAACATTACCCTGCAAAGACCCAACCTCTGGACTCTGCTGAGGAACTCGTGCGGTAAAGCGCAATGTTAAGCAAAATTTATTAAAAAAAAACGGCCAAGTGCGAGTCGGTCTCGAGGTACCGTACAAACCTGTAGGTATATGTCAAAGTTATTGTATTTTTATTGCTAAATGAAATCCATAACATTACATGTGGTAAGCTGGAGGAGCATAAATTTAAGACAAATGACTCTTTATCGTTTCTAATTAGTAAAAAAAAATGTGGTGTAATTATCAATTTAAGGTTTTCAGAATGTTTCCTTCATGTTTAAAACGTTGCTTCATGCTAAGATTCTAGGTCGACTGGAAGTATCCTATAGGTTTTGATTCCCTTGCGAGTAGTTGGGTTTCAAAATATACGGCTTAAATTGCGGTTTTGGTTTTGATTACGTTGACATAGAAGTTTTATTTTGTTACAGCTTAAAGGTATTGAAGATTTGAGTATTTGTTATGAATTTCAAAATAATACCATTACGCGTTCGTGAGGAAAGGGTTAAGGGTAGGTTTAAAATTGATATATTATAAAATTTTTATTATATGATGTAACTAAAAATTTATACTTTTAGCAATTTTTCCTTTATCTATCTGTGCTATAAGACGTTGCTTCGTACCAAATTTCAAGATTCTGAGTTCCTGAGAAAAAGTGTTTTGACAGACAGACAGGCAGACGGACAACAAAGTGATCTATAGTGGATTACCTATAAGGGTTCCCCTTTTCCTTTTGAGGTACGGAACCCTAAAAAACATTTCGTTTAAGATCAAATTATTTTCATTGAAAACTATACTTTTTTTGCCCCCCTCTTCCTGACAGCAATATACAATAATAATGGGTCAAATGTTGTTGGAACGCTTAAAAAAATCAAAATGTAGTTTTCATAAAAATGCAAAAGGTAGAAAGCCGCTGATGTGAAACCGAAAATAAAACATTTTGTTTGATGTTTAAACTGTAAAGAATCCCTCTTCTTAGAAGTACTGCTTAAAAATACCTCAGAATTCGAATTTTGAAAAAGGAATAATATTAATTCATTTGTCAATACAAATCAATACAAAGATACTTATTTAATTAGTTACATAATTGAAATATTTAAATCTGATGCACAAAAACATGGTTCCTTAATATTTATCTAGGAAAAAAAAAGTTATTGTATAAATTGCAATGATCATAGATAACGATATTAAGAAACAATGCATTTGTATTTACTTGGGACTATTTCCTTATCTTTTCTTGATTTCGGATGCAATTTATTTGAAGATAAAACTTCTTTAGGCTTTAAAAAGAACTTTGAATCTTTGAAGAGGACAGAGTGCGTATGATAAGCGAGCTGCCCCAGGCTCTAGCTGGCAAGAGTCCTTCATTACCCGGCACTCGTTAGGGTTCCGGGATTTCCTCACGAGTATAAAAAAGGTAAGACTACCCTATCACACACAGAACATGAATTATAATCATTGAAATTTCAAAAATATTGTTAATTACATTGTTTACATAAAGTTACTATAACTCTACCTACGTAATAATGTGTTCAGAAGTCCCCTTGACTTCTGATAAGCAGCGTTCAACGTTATCTCCCTAAGATATGAAAAAATGAGGAAAAAGGTGCGATGGAAGTGTCATTTCCTTGTAACACAGCCTCCCTTATCTCGCAACCTTATCTCGATCGGTCCATTGCCACCGGCAGCATCATCCGAGGCTTGCTTTTATCGAACTCGATTACCCCAAAGAGAGTTTTAGTTTCAAATTTTCTTAAAACAAAATAAATATTGTTCTATCCTTTGCTTTTAAATTCAGATTAGTTATTTTTCAAAATAACTAATCTTAAAATTATTAGCTTCATAAAACAAAATTGTCAGAATTAAGATGGTTTTGTCTGAAAACACTTAGGGTCAAAATGGGTTCAAAGTTCGGAGTACAATGTTGCATATCCCTGAAACCACAAATGATAGGCACTTGAAAATTAGTATGTTGATTGCCCATAAGGAATAAGTTATGGCATATTTTCGGTTTTTAATAATTTATAGGAATAAAGGGCGGAATGTCCAATATTCAGACCTGACTAATAATAAACAAAATAAAAATAGGGGGTTGCCATACATGAAACGTTTTTATAAATTGCTAATTAAAACCTGTATAATAACAAAGTTGGTGTGAGTATATAGTGCTTACTCTGTGGTAAATTAATAAATGAATAATAAAATCTGGCCAAACACAAGTCGGACCGACACTCAGACTTCAAAAAGCATGCATTTTTTGTTTGGGAATGTGGGTCAGAACCCTCGGTGTGCGTATCTGTACACGATGTAGGAAGTAATCGGTCAAATTTATCCAGATATCTAACAAATATATATATTTATCATATAATACTTGCGCCTATTTCAAAAAAACCAATACGCGGACGAAGTCACGAGGAGAAGCTAGTATATATATATATATATATATATATATATTATTACGAGACATTAATTTTACACAGCGCCATCTTAGCCCCAAACTAAGCATAGCTTGAAGTATCGGGACTAGATTACGGATAGAATAATTAAATACTTTTTGTAAATACATACGTACTATATGATACAACACCCAAACACAGACAAATTAATATCTATATTCAACACACAAATGTTTGACCTGTGTGGGAATCGAAACCACAACCTACAGCGCAGAAAGCAGAGTTCCAACGAACTGAGATGTGAGACTTTTTACCAACTGAGCAACTATTCATAACCAACACAACTAGTCGGTAGGTGCTCTTAGTAGGAATAATTTTGGTGCTCTGAAATTCGGTGCTATTTTTGTCAATTTCTCCTTTGAGCTTTGAACCCAGTGAGGTTTCATGGTAATTATCATTCATGTCTATTGAGTATGTCATGTCCAAACAGCGTGTTGCATTTGTTTTCAAATATTAATGCGAATTTAGGCCGTTACGATGATAAATGCAAAATGCAAACACGATCCTAGTTTATGTTTGCCATTCATTGTCGTTTAATTTAAAGGTATTGTGTAAATGTATCAAACATTTACAGATTCGACGAATTCTAACAGAAACATCGATAAATAGGGTACGATGTTTTCTCTGAGAATTCACCTCTGTTGAGGCTCGTCTAAATATAATTACTATACAAAACTAACAAATTGCGTTCTATATGACGACGTGGTGAAAAAAATATGCAAACTGACAAAAATCCACTAAAGTACCGAAACCAGCTACCGATAACACGGCAAATTATTGAAACCAAGCAAATTATTAATACTTCAAGAAAAAGCTCACCAAACGAATACATCATTATATTCAGATTACACTAGTAGTTCGCCCCGAACTGAGATCTATGTGTGTATGTCTGGTTTGTGTTAGGTATTTAACAACGGACATTATTTCTCAAATATAACATAATTAACAAACGATAAAGGTGTAAATACTTTCATTACACCCTAATTACCTTCAACTAATCACCCGAGTGTTCGAGGCTATCTCTTGTTTCCATTATCTTGTAGGTTATAGATATAATTTAAGTATACCTTTACGTTGTACCTTTCTATGTGTGTAGATATAAAGCTTGTTGTTTAATAATTTAGAGAAATGAATTGAATTGAATTGAATTAACTCCCATTCTATGCAAAACTAGAATGAAAACAAAGCACTAAACCACCGGCTGTACGTGCAGGAGGGTAAAAAAAAATAGTGAATAAGTCACCTTACTAACATAAAACATTAAGTAATGTCGTTTTGAAAAGTGCTCTCAAAACCGTTGCCTTAGTCAACGATACCGTTACCTAGTCGTGACTTAAAAATCTCCGATCCAATCGCTCCAGCTCAAGGATGTCGTAAAGTCAACCAAGGGGCTTCACCGACAAGACAGCAACCTTTTCCTAAGTGTAAACACAAAACTTTGACTGTGCGCACCAATCTGTCTGCCAAGCGTGGTGTTCACCAAACCTTACAGTTTTAGAAGAAGAGTTTTCCTCATTGTGGTTGACAATAATGTGCTGGTTGACGTGGGGTATGCGCAGTCCAACCCCCTCCCTGCATGACATCCTAAAACTAATTCTTGGATTTTTCGACACCCATGGTTTGGCAACCCTATTGAGTGAATTACAAAAAATAAATAGATCAGTATTAATGAGACTTCGAATTCTCCTAACTTACAAGACCTGATGATCATCCTTTACCTCTTTATCTTTTAAAAACATCCCTAACAAAAGTAAATATAAACTTATTTTGAAATCTGTATTCTCAACCCAGTCCCCTTTGTTACATAAACCACCTCTACTCGTATGACAAAGTAACATTTATATTTTGTTGTGTAGTCAATACTCTTTCAAATGACACGCAACAAGCCAAAAACCATCTTATCTCACTTAAAACCCAAATTTCTCAAAAACTACCCTAGTGTCAAAAAAACCCTCATACAGATTGGTGATTATTAATATATTCAACATTTTGAATTGATCGGATCAGCTATTCAAAAGATATGGGCGAATAATTGTATACCTTTTTATCCCAACATCTCAAAAACTACCCCACACATCAAAAATCCTCCGTGCCAATCAATTAATATTTACATTGTCTCTTTACAGTTAAAATTTAATTAGCATCGGATATCTCCTTCGAGAGTTATGCCGCCATAAACATTGCCCCATACATACATACAGTGCTAGATTTCCTAACATAACTCGGATCGTTCACTTCGTTTACTCGATCAATAAAACAAACGGACCTTTACACTAATAGGTACTGCTATTGCGGTATAAATGACACTGACTGACATAATAAAAGTAGGTGCCTACCCTACATCGATACAAGCATCCCAGTAAGCTGAGCGCGAACCGTTTTGTAAAATCGCGTTAACGTGACGATCAAGTATATCGAGTTACGCTAAACCCATCGTCAACGTAAAATGTGTGAGTGTAAACGTTAACATTATACTCTACTATTTTCGTTACGTTTACTCGAAACGTATTGCGCGAACGGTGGCGAAAAATATTTTTGGACTTACATTATTTTTAATTATATTTATAATAATATTAATCAAAAAATTTTATTTCATGCAACAATAGAAAAATTATAGATCTTATTCTAACGTAGTCTACGGCCCATAGTCATATATACCTTAAAAACTAACATACATAAGTAACTATAACTATTTAACTATTTATTAGCACGTAAAGTCTGGACGTGACTTACTATTGTTGTGTTTAATATGCGTCCGCGATACCTTCTAAACACAACACCTTTCGGCCAAAGTTGTTCTTTATTGAAGATCGATAGATGTTCAGTTGGGACTCGCAACACAAACGATTTGAAATCATTGTGGCGAGATTCCAACTGCTCGATCCTCAGTAAAAACTTCGTCGTCTGCCTCACATACTCCACAACATCTTCAGCCTTCATGGAGTTAGTTTATAAATTTGTAACATATGAATCACGAAACCACTCTCGGAGAGGACTTTCGTAGGGTCAAATGTGACCAACACTGTCATTCATCAGTATAAATAATTGATACACACTTATTAGATTAATATAATAACTACATTGATGTTTATACTCGTATATGTGTGAAAATGGGTCCAAAGTAACTGAAGGCAAACAATGTTGGAATTTAAAACTCACTATATTGTTCGTGTTCGCTCAACCCGAAAGCTCAAAAGAACCACAATTATTATCATGTGTAGGTCGTAATTGATACACCACGTACACTTTAACGAGGTTGTTTCGGGACATGTTTAACAAACAGCAATAAACACGTGTATCTCTTTACCTCGGTATTGTTTATACGTAGGTGTACAATGACCACAATATATATAGGTGTCGGTAGGAAAGGTAGCAAGGAGACACAATACCAGCGGAATTAATACTCGCAGACGAGACAGGAAATTTCATTGAACGGGACATTACATTTTTACACAACACCTTCTAGCCAATAGTTAGTTGTACATCACTGTTTCTGCATTATTATACAATTATTACTAAATTTTATACAATTAGGAGACTGGACAAACAAGTCTTAGCCCACTTGATGTTAAGTGCATATCTTGCTTATAACAATCATCCACAACGAACATAGCCTACACGGCACGCTATTGCGCCCGTCAACAACACCTGCGTGCCCGTAATTTCACCAGCAACTAAACCCTTCAACTCGGAACACAGCAATGCTACTTGGTGGTTGGAATAGGTATGGATGTAGTACTTCCCCTGACGAGCCCTTTCACAAGGGGCTCTACGACTCTTAAAATATATATATCGTATATACAGGTGAGGATTTTCCATGGCCACTGAAATTAAGTCTGAAACCGTAAGAGTTATCGAAAAGTCAAGTAAGGAGTTACGTGCACGATTTAATAAAAAATAAGGTCTGCATAAGCCCTGTAAGCGAAAGAAAAACCTTTTTATAACAGTTTTTCCGGAAAAGTGGTTTGTGGGGTCTTTGATTGACAGTAAAAAAATAAAGTTGGAACACCTTCAACATTTAAAATGTATAAATTCACAACTTTATGAATTTCATAATGGTTGTACGTAGAGTCTGAAATGTGTAAGCAAAGCTTATATCCTTTTTTGCTGTTTATGTAAAACTTTAAAAATCGGAATGTCTTCAAAAAGGTTGGTATCGCTGAACGCGAAACTTCAGCGTTTGAAAACAGAATTACATACATTTCGAATTTAGATTAATGTTGGTTTTATGTCATGGATTTGTCATTTTGGATTCTCTAGTTTTACACAATGGAGTAGGTATAAAAAATATTTTTAAATAATTATTGCCTCTCTGTAACTGTACGGTGGGTAGGTACCAAAATATTCAAAATGTTCAGTCTTAAGGGTGTCCGTGCCTTGTCATCAGCTGTGTTACCACGAAAAGCGAACGTTTTAAAATCCGATGACTTTTTTTTGTTAATATGTGAGGGAGGGGCTTTTACTTCATCTCATCTGATTTTCAAAATATGATAAGGCCGAAGGTGGGGGAGCGCACATCACCGTAAGAGTGACCGTTCCAGCCAACTAACGATTATGACGATTAAATATAAGCTCAACACGAACAGAAAATACAACAAAAAAGGATTTGATAGCTTTGCTTACGCATAGTCTGAACGTACAACCTTTACTAAATTCATAAAGTTGAATTTATAATTTTTTTTTTAAGTGTTCCAACAACATTGGGCACATAGTCATCATACATTTTTTTTTTATTATCAAACAAAGAACTCAAAAATACACATATTTTATCGACGCCTCCAACTCAGCCTGTGGATGTCGTAATAGCCGACTATGTAAAAAATCTCATGAGAAGAAGGGCAGCAGCTTCCTTCTTTGTATCTTCACAGTAAGTTATATGAACCTTTACCGCGATCACCAAACCACCTGCCAAGTGTGGCAATGTCACGTGATGTGATATGATGTAAAATTTTTAAAAATTGTAGATAAACCATTAAAACAATTAGATCAATGATAGGTAATAAACATTATGCGTAATTTGAATAAAAGAGATGCCAGCGCTGGGCCTCTTGAAAAACGATTATTCTTGAAATTCACAGTTTTCAATATATAAACGGAGGCAGCAATGAAGAGTATTTTCATTTCCATTTCAATTTATCGCACCTTTTCTTTATTAAATGTACTAAATTTTATCACAAACTTGGACTCCTGTTATTCGATTTGTCTTACGTTGATGAACGAAGTTAAGGTAAGACTTTTAAAGTTGGAAGTCCGTAATTTTGCGACAAGTTTCAGCATGAAATATGTATTTTGCTGAGGACTTTTACCTAGTATATTGTGTAAAATTCGGCAATCAAAATGTGTTTTAGGAGTAGTAGAAGCGTCTAGTGAAAGAAGAGGAAGTAGAATTACTACCACCATACCTATGTCGACCGCCGAGCAGTATTGCTGTGTTCCGGCTTGAAGGGTATGGTAGCCGGTGAAATTACGGGCACACGAGGGTTAGCAACTTCATGCCTCAAGTTGACGGGCGCAATGCAGTGCCGTGTAGGCTATGTTATTTGTGGGTGTGACCTATGCAGTAAGGAATTGTTATATGCAAGAGATGCACTTAACACTAGGTGTGTACTTTCTTATTCCGTCTCCTAACTGTATAAAAATATCTATGAAAATGTAAAATGTATTAACTTTATACAAATACAAAATTTATTTATTACGTAACAAGAAACATGGCCATCAAAACAAAATAACATACGAAGTAATAATTATAAATTTGCTTACATAATAGAATTAATGCTATATTATATTATTTTGTGGTACCCACAATAGGATTCCCTGTGTCGCGGGCGGCTAGGTACTTCCGGGAGAGTTGAAAAACATAAAATAGGATTATAAGTAAGTATCAGTTTTGTTTCAAATACGTAGTAACGAAGGTAACAAACAAAAATAATAAAACAACCTTCCACCCATCTCCTCACCCATCCCAGTTAGGTAGGTACGAGACGTATTGTATTGAATGAATAATTCTATTTGTTACATTTAGGTAGGTGCTAACATCGCACCTATCTACTTGTTGCAAACAGAAAGAAGTACAATTCAATGAGTAAAGGCACACTAGGTATTCTTAATTTTGAGGGTAGGTAGGCTATTCACTTGTGGGTTTTGAAACGCAAATCATTATTAAAGTGTTTGGCAGTGAACAACCGAGTGAGAATGTGTGCGTAATGTTATGTATAAGTTACAATGAGTGACATTATAGACGGTGCTTATTTGACGTAGCTATGTTACTAGGTGTTTGCTCTGCGAGCAGCTTCCGCGTGTTGGATCCCGAAGCCTCGAAAGGCCTGCCAGTCCCCGTGCAGGGTGTGATTGATGAATATAGATAATAATACATAAACCTAATAATCTAAACTCACCCGAGCTCGCCAGTTTTTAATTTGGTATACACTGCACCGTGATCACTGTTATTAATTTGGATTCTTATATTATAATTAGCCGAAATTGGCTCCGCACCGCGAGGATATATCTGTTCGTTCCGTTCGTTCAAGTTCAAGTTTTTTCCACTGGTTTTTTTCCGCGCGCCAAAATATTTCTCATATGTCACCTGTTATGTTGACATTGACACTAGCAATGTTTGTACTGATGGCTCTCCCGCAGCCCCGAGTGTACAAGAGGGATAACATACTAATAGACATAAATATTGAGTCATGCATGTGAGTGTGTATGTAATTTCCCTAAAATTAAATTAATTCCCTAAATTCCCTTATAAACTAAACATCCCCCCGCCCGAGAAAGGCTTAAGCCTTTATCTAAATGAAGTTAGTGATACTTATTAATATTTATAAATTAATAGACCACTAAACCGAAAACATACTTATAATTATTTACCTAACCGCAACGAAATTTTATTTTAAATACACATTAAAATAGATTTATAGTTGGAGGACCTATTCCAGCGGTAACCTACAGATCTTGACCACTGGCCTCAAAAAGGTACCTGAAGAAGTCTTCAATCTGACACAACGAATGACCCCATCCCTTCCAGGCAGAAGCTCTATGACCCTACCACGTCTCCATTTAAGACAAGGGAGATTGTCTTCCTTGATTAATACAAGGTCTCCTACTTTAGGTGGATCTGTTGGAGTAGTCCATTTATTCCGATTTTGCAGACAATGAAGATACCGATCACTCCATTGTTTCCAAAATCTTTGTGCAATAGCTTGCACCAAACGAAACCGACTAAGCCGCGTGTCGGGTACACTATCCAGATTATATTCCGGAACCGCAAGAAGTGGTTTTCCCACTAGAAAATGTGCTGGCGTTAGCACTTCAAGGTCCTGAGGATCCTGCGTTAAGGGACAAAGTGGCCGAGAATTAAGAACAGCTTCAACTCTGGCAAAGACCGTCGATAATTCTTCGAAGGTTAACACCTGTTCGCCGATCATCCGCTTCAATAATGCCTTGGAGGACTTTACGGTGGCCTCAAATAAGCCCCCAAAATGAGCCGCCCCCGGTACGTTAAACAACCAAGTTATCCCGCTCTTGGCTGCAACGTCCCCCAGGGTTTTTCCAACCTCTTTATCTAAAAAATATTTATTTACATCATTTAAGTGCCTGTTTGTTCCTACATAATTTGTTCCATTATCGGACCGAATAACGCTCGGAAGACCGCGCCGAGCAGTAAATCGCGATAGAGCTGCTATAAAGGCCTCCGTCGATAGATCGCTGACGACCTCCAAATGAACCGCTTTTGACGAAGAACAGATAAAGACGCACAAGTACGCTTTCAACACTTTAGCATTCCTAAGTCGTGATGACTTTATAGAAAACGGCCCTGCAAAATCAGTTTGTACTGTGTGAAATACCCCAGTGGCGTTGACTCTATCGCTAGGAAGTGCAGACATTAAAGGCTCCACAGACCGCGCCTTTGTTTTAAAACAGGAAATACATTTAAAAATCCTACTCCTAATTGCTTGCCGAGCCGAGAGGATCCAGTAATCTGTTTGCAATATAGCCTGAAGGGCAGTTGGACCAACATGACAGTGCACCCGGTGTGCGTGGTCGATGACTAGGTTTGTCAGGGGATGGGTTTTGGGTAAAATGACCGGATGTTTCGTATTAAAAGGCAACTTCGAATGTTCCAACCTACCCCCGACCCTTAATAGTCCCGTATCGTCTACGAACGGTAACAACCGCCGTAACCGCGTGGAGCACGGTTTATTTTGCTCTAAACATTTTAATTCCGCTTGAAATTCCGCTTGTTGCATTAGTTTAACAAGTCGGTCCATGGCCAACTTGCGCTCCAGTACTGTTAGAACGCCTACCCTTTTATTCGAAAGATTCCTTGCATTGTGCGAGAAACGAAGGCAAAAAGCTGTGACAGCCTGTAATGTCACTAACGAGCTGAACCGATTAAACATGGGGTCCGTATCCGCTATTCCCACATGAGCGTGCACCAGATTCTGGGTTTTCCTTATCCCAGGCAAATCTCCTCCATGCCTTACTCTATCTATCGGCCACGTCGCCGCCTCACCGCAAAGCCATCGAGGTTCCCACCATAAGGTATGATCAAGAAGGACTGAAGCTCGACATCCCCGACTTGCAACATCCGCAGGGTTCATTTCCGATGGTACATGCCGCCATCTTATCTCTAAGCCGCAATTAATTATTTGAGAAACCCGGTTTCCTTCAAATGTTTGTAAAGTATGAGGAGGCATTTGCAACCATGCAAGAACTATTGTGCTATCACACCAACAAACAATTTCATTTATTTTTACCTTATCGCCGATGGATTCGGATACATACTTAACTAGTCGTATTAATAAAGCCGCACCTAGCAATTCCAACTTTGGAATGGTCACTTTCATTTTGGATGGCGCTACGCGTGATTTCCCCATCATTAGTGAGGCCTTCGCGTTGCCGTCTACATCTATGGTTCTCAAGTAAACCACTGCGCTGTAACCGCTCTCAGAAGCATCTGAGAATCCGTGTAATGAACAAGTCTTAATATTATTTCCTCCCAAAACATAACGATCCATTTTCACATTCTCAATTTGGGGTAAATCCGCAACAAAATCTCTCCACTCCGCCACGACATCCGGCGGTGGAGTTTCATCCCACGATAAATTCAATCTCCAAAGTTGCTGCATGAGAACCTTGCCTTGGAAAAGCACCGGTGCAATCCAACCTAGAGGGTCAAAGGTTCTTGCCAGCGTTGAGAGTATTACCCGCTTTGTACAAATGTTAGTTTCCGCAATTTTGCAATGGTACGAGAAGCCATCGTTGTTGGAGTCCCATTCAACTCCTAGGATTTTAAAGAAACCTGGCCCGTCTTCTTTGTCAAAGGTCCTAGGCTTTTCTAAGTCCTCCGCAGGAATGTCTTTAAGTAACAGCTTACTATTCGAGACCCACTTGCTCAACTCGAACCCGCCAGAGCGTAGCAAGCTTGTTAGATCACGCTTTAATTGATTGGCTTCTACCTCCGAATCAGCACCCCCCAAAATGTCATCCATGAAAACAGAAGACCTCAACAGATTGGACGCCGCTGGGAATGCCGCTTCACCATCATCAGCCAACTGCCGCAAAGTCCTTATTGCTAGATACGGACTACACTTCATTCCGTATGTAACAGTATTTAGCTTGTACAGAAGCAGGGGCTGATCCGCAGCCTCTCTCCAAAAGATCAGTTGATACCTTCTATCTTCCTCATGAATTATTATTTGACGAAACATCATCTTTATATCCGTTGTGAAGACGTATTCAGACATCCGAAAACGACATATAATTTCCATAACATCACGCTGTAACTTAGGCCCCGCATGCAGAGTGTCATTTAGCGAAGACCCCGCTGTCGTCCCGCAGCTAGCGTCGAAAACTACCCGAATTTTTTCCGACTCCGCTTTAAATATACCGTGGTGTGGGATTACGTACCCTTGACCACCATTATAGTAGTCCGGATCTCGATCACAGACCGACATATGCCCCATCTGTTCATATTCCCGCATGAACTTAATATATTTTTCCCGCAATGCCTCATTTGAGGATAGCCGCCTTTCCATTGCCAAGAACCGTCGTTTGGCCAATGAAACTGAATCACCTAAGTCAGGTTTCTCATTCACAAATGGTAATCGCACGACATACCTGCCCGACTCATCCCGTTGATGAGTTTCTTGAAAAAACGATTCACATTCCGCATCCTTAGGGTTAACTATCACCGCATCAGGAATGTCCTCAACCTCCCAGAACCTCTCCAGAATCTGGTCA
This sequence comes from Venusia cambrica, assembly GCA_951394065.1. Lineage (NCBI taxonomy): Eukaryota > Metazoa > Arthropoda > Insecta > Lepidoptera > Geometridae > Venusia > Venusia cambrica. Next base: position 789,937 of record OX596058.1, read on the forward strand.
GTAGTGGCGGTGGCATGCGCTGCAAAACTTGATTGTGAATGGTGAGCCGCATATTCACTTATCGAAACAGAAAAGGTTACTGGACCCATGAGGACATGTCCGAACACCGTGTTCATCGCACATGGCAAGAACTCATTAATCTTTACAACTCCACCTATCATTATGTCACCCATTAAATCTGCCCCGATTAATAAGTCAATGGGTCGACTTTCGTAAAATCGTTCATCTGCTAGGTAGATGCCCCTATACCATTCCGCCAAGTTCGGTGATAGCGATGCGCTAGGTAGGTTGTGAGTTATGTTACTCAAGATCGTGGCTGTAGTAACAAGTCGAGGGTTATCCGCGTACCTAGGACTAATTGTCAAATTTACCCCCCCTTTACAGTCACTAACCGGCACCCCCCCTAATCCTGTGAGCGTGACGATCTCCGACCTAAACCTTCTTAAACCTAGCCTGCTAGCGCAATTCTCCGTAATAAATGTGCTCTGACTTCCTCCGTCAAGGAGTGCGCGTACTTCTTGGTATTCACCGCATATATCCATTACACGCACTACCGCAGTCGCCAGCAACACCGTTGTACGCTGACACGTAGTCCGATCCTCAACCTTATTGTAGGAAGTTAAAGCCGCTCCTGTGTCCACTGTAGCTGAACTTCCCCTATTAGGGTTCACGTTAGCTACATCTACCCCACTATTCGGCACGTTTGCCCTATCCGCCGGGAACGCGTTTGACCGATTTGCTATAGGAGCTCGAGGTCCACTAGCCGCTGATGGCTTCCCCGACGCCCCCACAGCTGGCGCTGATTGATGTTGTGACAGATCGAAATGTAAAAGATGATGATGTTTGCCAGATTTACACTTATAGCACACCCAGCTAGATGAGCACCGATTTATAGTATGATCCCCTAGACACCTGAAACACAGCCTATACTCTTTTACTAGCTCTTTCCGCTGACGTGGCTTCAAAGCCAAAAATTGGTCGCACTTAGCTACATGGTGGTTTCCCCTTTTGCAAATCTTGCACCCACTTGTCTCCCCCTGAGACACTACATGGTGTGCCCTTGATGTGGAAGGCTTACTACTACTGTGACTATGACTTTCACCGCTGGATTCTAGAATCCGGACTTCATTTTCCAGAAATTTTATTAAATCTGGAAACCCAGGTAACTCTTTGTCTGTCATTTTATCTTCAAATTGTTTCTTTAAACTGCTGTCTAGTTTTTGAAAGTTTATAAAGAACAGTAGGTAAGACCACTGTCCAACAGGGAAATCCATTTTCTCCAATGCTTTGGTGTTCTCTAGCAAGGTGTTGAGGAAGGGTTTCAGAGAACTTAAATTCTTATTTACATGGACCGTTCCCAACAGATTGTGCAATAATTTATCCGCTAGTAACCGCTTGTTATTGTATCTATTCTTAAGTAGCTCTAGGGCTATAGAATAATTGTCACCAGTGACAGACAAATGTTGGGTGAGTACTTTGGGCTCTCCGGTTAATGACCCAACAAGGTAGTACAATTTTTCTGTGCTGCTCAGTGATGTGTCTTGGCCTACTAGAGACTCAAATAGGTCTATGAAAGACATAAACTCCTCAATTTTCCCTGAGAAGGTTGGCAACTGCACCCTGGGTAGGAATGCCCGCTTGCTCCTACCTGTTCCCTCTGTGGAACATGCAGTACCATAATCCGAGGATTGACAACTAGCTGTTGGTGGAAAGAGCTCTAGGGATTTCTGCTTAATGCTGTAATATATTTTATTGTACTGTACATACATCTCTTTTAATTTCACATGTTCTTCACCTTCCTCCGAACCGGTCAGGAGTTCCAAGTGGTTGGATGTAAATTCCGCATAAATATTTTCTAAATCCCCACACCTGAGCTTGAATTCCTTTCTATTGCTGTCAGATGTTAGGTCATTTGAGATGGCATACAGTAAATCTAAATTTAAAACTGCCATGTCATACCGCACCTTTAATTTGATTTGTTGGGCTTTTACAGTGGGAGGCATTTTGTTAGTAGGTACAAAACACTCAACACCAACAAAATATCACAACTTAATAATACAACTTACAATAAACTCATTAATAAATGAAGACTTCTTCAAGCACAATATAACACAACACAATAATAGCTATAGTACACACCCTTCAGTGATAATAAGACACAAAAATAATACACAATATTAGACACTACATTTACAATACAATATTCCCTGTGTAACCTAAGAACTTATTCTAGGTCTTAGCCTAGATCTAGACTACCTAGACTGTCAGGTTAACTGACACCTAGGTCTTAGAACTGTCTTTTTTAGGGTACCGCTATCACAGGCCTTGCACTATGAATCTATATATAGGACCATATACCAATTGATCAGAGGTACAGTTTACCTATGCAACCAGGATCCCTAACCCTAGATCCGCTAGGTGAGGAATAACTATCTACCGAACTAGCCTCAAAAGGCTCCCCAGCACAAGAATGATAAATATGTGTGTAGTGAGTGTTATTACAAATTCAATATTTAGGGGAATCTACCAATATATGTGTGTATCCCTACCGCAATATTATAAAGTGTGAGTTTCTCTGTGCAGTGTATCTTTGGTAGTCCACCTTACCACCCAGTGGAATCTATGTACCAAGTGTGAGTTGGACTGGAATACCAAAACCGCTAGGTATTTCAGCCCCCGCAGTGTGTGATCCGCACACAACCAGAATGGCGAAAAGAAGATCCGTGCCAAGAACCTCGTAGACCGCCAGAGGACTTGGACACGAGATGTGACCGCGTGTTTGGTGTCCTACACGAGAATGGTGACCCTTTCGATCTTTGGAAATCCGGCTCGATTAGGACCAATGTTTGCTCTGCGAGCAGCTTCCGCGTGTTGGATCCCGAAGCCTCGAAAGGCCTGCCAGTCCCCGTGCAGGGTGTGATTGATGAATATAGATAATAATACATAAACCTAATAATCTAAACTCACCCGAGCTCGCCAGTTTTTAATTTGGTATACACTGCACCGTGATCACTGTTATTAATTTGGATTCTTATATTATAATTAGCCGAAATTGGCTCCGCACCGCGAGGATATATCTGTTCGTTCCGTTCGTTCAAGTTCAAGTTTTTTCCACTGGTTTTTTTCCGCGCGCCAAAATATTTCTCATATGTCACCTGTTATGTTGACATTGACACTAGCAATGTTTGTACTGATGGCTCTCCCGCAGCCCCGAGTGTACAAGAGGGATAACATACTAATAGACATAAATATTGAGTCATGCATGTGAGTGTGTATGTAATTTCCCTAAAATTAAATTAATTCCCTAAATTCCCTTATAAACTAAACACTAGGTACGATGGAAGGAATTTAACAATTAGAGATGACCGTTTCAAAAACGTTATTGTGGCATGCGTTATTTACTTAAATAGGCATGCAAACTTATTTAATTATTATATTTTATTTAATCAATATTTATTTTTAAAAATTATTATGTTTATTCTATATTTATTAAATAATACAATTAATGCGTCTTCTATAATTTGCTGATTCATTGTGCCAATCATATTAAAACTATAATTGTATACGAGCTTTTTAATATGTTCTTTGAAGAGTGATGGTCTTTTTTTAAAAATTAAATTAAAATGTATTCAGCTGTTTTGTTAGTATGTATCTTATCTACTACATAATCATGTAGTAGGTACCTTTACTATTTAACTCTAAGGTGTCAGTAAGCTCTGGAGTGGAATCCAATATATATATTTGCTATTTTGCTTACTGTTATGATTCCTCTTTCCACATAAAATACTCATGTTGTCTAGAAGTTTTTCAAAGAAACAATCCCACGATAGTATCTCCGTGTAACTCGGTAATCAGTTTAGGCAGCGCACGCCAAAATAGCTGACACGTATCATTACGTTGCGGACAAATCACACAATATTGTTATCAGTCACAGCAGTTATTCTAATGAATTTTCTTTACATGTAAAGTTTCTACAAAATCCGTTCAGCAAAATTTGCGTGAAATAGTAACAAACATCTTCACGTCATTACATCCTAACCAACATAATAAAGTATAATAGTAGAATGATAATCTGCCATTTAATTCCGGATGAATGGTTGAGTCCCTGACGTACCCTCTATTGATCCTGCCGGACTCCGGTCAAGGGTTTCCGGAATTTCCTAGTCAATATCCTTTGTAAAGTAAATAGAACAAAGTAAATTAATTTCGAGTTAAGGAAAATCTCGATGATCGTTTGAGGTCGAACTAAATACCTACACCTATTTTTATAATTTTCGATGTAACAGAAAACGTTATATACATAATCCCATCTATGATAAGACGAGTTCAGGGACAAAGGCGCCGTAGAAAAAAAAAATGCCCACCTATCCGAGTAAGAATTTATTATATGAATTTTATATTATTTTTCCCATATCCCTACAAAAATATGGGGATGTATGTATTATATGGGTACCTGCGCAATTTAGAACCCATATTGCAAGCACTGCGTTGTTCGGGGCTATGGAGCTGTGTACTTCACACAGCCTTTATCTAGCCCCGAACCACATTGTCTCAAAAATTGGCCTTTTGTTCTGACTTCATACTATCCAAAATATGTGTCATTTATTTGTTATTTATTCGTAGATTTTAACCAAGCAAAATACATTACCTACCAAGAGGTGAAAAACTATGCAGATATCATTTCACAAATGGGATAAAGGATATCGCCCTGCAGACTTAATGCGGGCTGGTCGAGTTGGCACATGTCTGGTTTTAATTCATAGTAAGCATTTACAAATGTGCACGTTGACTTTCCAAAACTCAAACTCCATAATTCAATTCACGACAAATAATGATTTTGCGAAATGATTGATAAAAGCCCCATTTCATGCCATTCACTTCCACTCTCCAAACTATTCAAATGAACATTACCACAAAATATCCACTCGTGTTTTTATTGAAACATTAAATTTGCTTCAATGGGTACATTAAAACACAGATGTTTTTTTTTCCTTTCGAGGATTCACCTCTAATCACTACTCAAAGCATGGATCTTATGAGGATCACTCACTGGGAGATAGTCAAAGGCACATCCAAATTTACGTTTGACACATGTCATGTCTACGGTTTGCCGCGTAGTGAAATACTAGCCAGTGACACATGTCATTCAGATTGGTTGGTCCTAATTACATTCCGGTTTCCTCACGATGTGACCCTCACCGTAATAGCACTGTGTGTCTACGCACATAAACATCCCAGAAAAACAAGTTTATCGGTGGACGCCTGGGTTTTAACACAGCACTTTTTTTGGGCACAAACATATGTAACTTATATTAAAGGCACTAGAGAAGACCTCGGCTTTTATCTATAAAAATCATTCAGCATTTTTAAATAAGTGCCTCTAATTCGTTTATTTTCTCAGCTCTTCAGTTCATTGTGATAAACTGCTGAAATCACTGTAAAAAATTACCACAAAATATCAGGTTGAGCTGTCATCACCACTCCATCAATGCGTGTTGCTTACCCCAATTTGCATTATTTGGTCCACATCGCGCATAATGCTAGGCATTTTTGGTTTGTGAGTTAGAGCGACATGCTTCCTTATTGATTCAATCACCACACATTCGAATTATGCAAATTAAATACCACAACACACATCATTACGAGCTGCATTCTAGAGTTCAGCCGGGACTCAATTGTGCATCGAATTTAACAGATTCTCAAAGGAACTCACAGTGCTCGATCTTGTTTTCAAATACAGGATTGGGCACATTTTTTGCCACCATAAATTCATGTATCACGGACTCAATGATGCAGTGGGTGGACAAAAGTCATAGCAATTTTTGGAAAACTTTTAGATTTTTCTAATACTCACGATTGGATTTAGTAAGTTACTTCGAGAAAAGTGTTCCGTTGGAAATATAATCGATTAAAACTATTTTTTCTATCTCTAGGAGATTAGGTTAGCGCCCTGAAGGGGCTTAAAATGTGTGTAGCCCTGTAGATCTAGGATACATGAGACAAAACAATAAATGGTGGTACATTGGTCACTGCACACGCCAGTGCCGACACCAGACCTGATTGTTCCCTATAAATCTAGGAACGTGTAAGCAGCCTCCTTCCTGTTGGCTGCAGGCCAGTTGTTAGCCTGTCTCCTATTTCCCCGTCTGCCTGCCAACCTGTCATTTTATAGGGCGTGACTGGTTAGCTAGTGACTATTTTGCACACATTAGGGAATAGGTTTTTTAAATTACTTCCGAAACACCCGGGACGTCAAACCCGTCCATCTTTGTTTTTTTCTGGCGCTTGGTCTTCAACTCACCTGGTATCAAGTTAAGATAAGGCCGAAGGCGGACTTCACCCGGGAGCTTTTAGTGTTTAGGTTTCAGCTTTTTATCAACATATTTATCAACATTATGTTGTCATACATAACATCATTATGTGCAAATAACGTATTTTTTTACAAGCTAACATGCGTCCTGGCTCTCTATAAAAATACCTACTAAGCCATGTTTGAACTTCTGCGGTTGCTTCGACGGAGATTGAAAATAGTAGATTACTAAAAACAGTAGGTCTACACGATCATTGTAAATTGTCACCATATCTCAATGTCACAAAAACAAGACCATGAGTTCTTAGTGATATGAAATCCTGGCGGGTGTGACCTTGGCGAGTGTGAAACGATTGTCAAAGATAAGTCCAGTAGCATAATGACGTGAAGTTTGGCGGTTCCTACCTTGGCGAGTGTGAAACGATTGTCAAAGATAAGTCCAGTAGCATAATGACGTGAAGTTTGGCGGTTCCTACCTTGGCGAGTGTGAAACGATTGTCAAAGGTACAAATGGTTAAAACGTGTCTGTCGATAACATAAGGAAATACACTACGTTTGTTTTCGCGTGAGTGTATTTCTGGTAAAATGTGGTCTGTGGAATAATGAGAATTTCGACTTCGGTGGGTTTAGCTTGATAATGACAGGGTTTTACGCATGAATCGCATTACCAACCTTTAACAAAAAACTCATACGTTTGTAATTGTTAAAATTATAATTGTATTTATAATATAAGTATTTGTCTCTTTATATCACAAAAAAAAGGACTCAGTATTTTCTCCTTTCAGGATTTACCATTGATCATTTGGTACTCAGAGCGTGGATCTTATGAGGATCACCTACTAAGGGGTAGTCAGGGCACGTACAAACCTACGTTCGGCACATGCCCACGGTTTGCTAAGTAGCTAAGTATTCAATACGTGACGACGACGCTTAGCAGAATACTAGCCAGTGACTTATCGCACGATGAAAACAAAAATGACACTAATCACAAAACCCATTTTTTCAGTATAGCATGACATATTATGTCATTCGGACTTTTGGTCCTAGGGACATGCCGGTTTCCTCACGATGTGTCCTGCACCATCAATGCATATGCATGTGTCTGATGCGCATAGACTTTTCCGTAAAACCGAAACGTCCATTAGTGCACGACTGGATTTGAATCTACAACCTCCGGATCGAAGACGGGCCCATACTCATTGGCCACTCAGCTCTTATATATGTTTATGATACCTGAATGTCAAGTAGAAAAAAACATGACGACTACATTAAAAGCACAAAAGGGCTCTGGCATTCCCGCGTTGCGGCCAAATTGACTTATTCTCTGAGCTAGAATAATAATTATTTTGTGTTTTAGGACCTTTTAACAATTTCACACGAATTCTAGCTCGATCCAAACGAAGCATAACATGTATTATAGGACCTAGATTACGGTTATAAGACTCTTTTTTTTTTTGTAAATACAATAGAGCCTACACTCATCATACAATAGGTACAATAAAGAACAATAAACTTTTGTTCATCATTCAAATACATTTGCTCCGGCTGGGAATTGAATCCACAACCTCCAGCGCAGAAGACAGTGCAAATACCAGTTGAGATGTGAGGCTTGTTATAACTAACCTATCTATGTAAAGATTTTTTTTAATACGACATTGATTTTTTCGACATCTTATTATTTTCTTACACAGTCAATGATATAGGTAGTTATAGGTACTTCCTTTTGAAATTTCGTCCAAGCAAAAAATTACAGTCAATAATAAAAACGAAATCATATGTTTTGGTGAAGCCCTTTTTTCCTTGATCTGAGGGTGAAGCATAATTACGGGTCGGGTGTAGAGACAATTATGTCTCTGACTGTACCTTACATGAATGAACATAAATGATTGATGTCTTTAATTTTGAACAATGCGTTCGGGATCATTACCCCCGTCAAACACAATCGACTCCCCCCGCTTGGCATATCTTCAAAATCATGTAAGATTTGCCGATTCAATACGTAGGTACTTCTCGCATGGTGTATCCAAACAAGCCTCACCGCTCAGTCGGTAGTAGCTCGGCCTTCTGCGCTGTAGGTTGTGGGTTCGTTTCCCACCCAGGACAAATATTTGTGTGATGAATACTGATGTTTGTTCTGTGTTTGGGTGTTGTACAGTTTCTAGTTAATCTAGGTTAATCTAGTTCCCATATAACAAGCTTTGCTTAGTTTGGGATTAGAAGGTGCTGTGTGAAATGAATGTCCTGCTTAAAAAAAACTTATAAACGACAAGCTCGTTTAGTAAGTTTTACTTCTGCGTATTTTGTTTTCGAAAATCAACCTATGTTTAAAGCTTATTCTGGTTTGAATATACACTTCCATTATTTTCAATCTCAGAAGCCGGTGGCTATGCCATTATGATAAAGATACCGTTTTCGTATATTTATTTCCCCATTTTTTTATCTGCTCCATACCGGTGGGTATCAGACCAAGAGGTTACGGTTTCAATCTGGAGGGGCAGAAATTTGTGTTCGGTTTTTCATTTCTGAAAATGTAGACACATTTATGAGTATCCACGTACCTACTCATATATAAATCATCAAATGAATCAAAGCTCAAATGTATTTTTGTACATAATTATATTATATTTTTATATTATTGTATCCGTATGTTTTCCGAATAAAATAACAATAAAATAATTTTGTGCCGAATCTTCGTGCGTTGAGTATTAAACAGATTTTGTAGAATAGCTTCGTTGTTTCATCCAGCAGTCAAAATGTTATTTTTATTTTACAGCATGGATAAAACATAGATGGCAATAGCTTTCATCTCAAGTTATGATAAGACCGAAGGTGGAAGGGCACTTTACCCGGAATCAAGCAGACGAGGAACTGGCCAAAGCTCCTCAGTCTGGTATTTAGAGGTTCTTACCGAGAGAGATTTTTCTCGGTAAGAACCTCTAAATGCCGTACCACAATTTTGATGTAACTATTTGTGAAATTTATTCATAAAAGGTTACATGGCATACATACAAACAAGCGAATACAAAAAGGCAGCAGTTTTCTTCTGTGTATACTAGTAGTTCACCTCAAACTGAGATCTCGTGATGTCCGATTTATGTTAATGTATTTTTACAAACAAAATAACTAACAAAGGATAATAGTGTGCTTTCATTACTTTTACTCTTCCTCTGAGCACACTTTTTTTAATCGCTTTTTATCTGACTGAGTATTAGAGGCTCTCTCTCATTCTATGAAAAGCCAGAATGAGAGCAAAGCATCAGCACTGACCGTATTTCAGAGTTTGTGGGCAGAATACATTGGGTGAATACATCAACCCTTACTAACATGAAAAGATAAATGTCAAATATTAGAAAAGTGCTCTCATAACCATTCCAACGGATGCCGTAAAAGTCAAACACGGGGCTTCACCAAAAAGGCAGTAGTTTTCTTTTGTGGTTTTGAGAACAAAAAGAAACGAATATTGAATATACCACTTAAACTCTGCCGCTATGACATTTCTCAAGATTTCAATCTTATTTTCCCCCTTTGCAACCCTTAATATAGGGGAGGTTTCGGTTAATAAATCAGCCATTTTTTTATTGATAATAGTCAAGAGTTTGACCACCAGCTTACATGTAAAACAAGTAAAAATGTGGCCTAATATGGAGCACGCTTGCCTAAAAGGAACCTATTTACTCTGGACTTGATGACTCCAAGATTAAAAATGTAATGAAAAAAAAAATGCAAGTAATGAATTATGAAACCCCTTCAACATTATAATCTTATAAGAGATACTAAGCGTTTTCCCCTTTTTAACCCACCCCCCTGTGTCAAAAACCAACCCTTACAAAAAGTTTACTCTTTCAAATGACACTCCACAAGACATAATCTTGAATGTCCCAGCTAACACCCCTATTTCTCAAAAATTACCCATGCCTAAAAAAATACTTCAAAGTCATAGTCAACATTTCTTTATTCATTAAGATTTTTTATGATCATTTTGAAACGTCAAATCTACCACCTGTTCGGCATCGCGACCAGCACACAAGGAGAAAGGCAAGAACCTCGGGCTGGTTAATTTTTTGATGATCCATTCAACATTTAGGTACACAATTTGTAATTATATTCTAAGTAGATATTCTAAGTACATCATAAACCTAAATACTGAATCTTAAAACATTTGTTATTACCTATCTACCTAATGGGCAGTTTGTTAACATTGAGAAATCACCATTTTGCTGTCAACCGGTATAGCAACATCGGGCCAAGCGTTCTTATCGTCGATATAATCACTAATTTTGTAGTAGGCACTTTTAATTAAATTATTCTTTATATAAAAATTGAATTTACGAGCAGAGAGTTTAGTGGCGCTTTGAGGAAGCTTATTATAGAATCTCACACAGTTTCCTAAGAATTAATGATTTACTTTTCCTAAGCGATACCTAGGTATATCAAGTTTATTTTTATTTCTAGTATTAACACTGTGTACATCACTTCTTTAACTAAACTCATCAATGTTTCTGTGAGCGTACATTAGATTTTCATAAATGAATTGGGAGCTGACGTAAGAATACCAATCTCTTTAAAATGTGCCCTCAGAGAGTCACGAGTTTTCATTTTATAAATTGCCCGTACAGCTCTCTTCTGTAGAATAAAAATGATTTCAATATCAGCTGCACTTCCCCATAAAAATATGCCATGAGACATAATACTGTGAAAGTAACTAAAATAAACTAACCTCGCCGTAGCTTCATCAGTAAGAAGCCTTATTATACGTACAGCGTATGCAGCCGAGCTTAATCTGCTAGCTAATGACTCAATATGAATACCCCATTGCAACTTTGCATCAATATTTAAAACTAAGAAAGTAGTTACTTCAATAAAGTTAAGTGTTTCCCCATTTAAGATAATGTTAGCATTGCTGACTTGAACATTAGGTAAGGTGAATCGGATGCATTTTGTTTTTTTCTCATTTAGTAGGAGGTTACTTACTGTAAACCAATCAAAAACTTTAGCTACAGAAGCATTTACACAATCATAGTTATCTTTACGCCTATCGACTCTAAATATTTATGAAGTATCGTCAGCAAACAATACAATGTCACATAGATCCCCTACACAGGATGGTACATCATTGACATAGACTAGAAACAGAAAAGGCCCTAAGATCGATCCTTGTGGTACACCTATTTTAGTGGAGGTTCCCGAAGATCTACTACCGCTAATATTCACTTTTTGAATGCGATTCGATAGGTAACTATGCATGAAGTTTATTGCCTGATTCTAGATGCCGTAGTGTTTAAGCTTTGAGATCAGGGTGTCATGATCTACGCAGTCAAAAGCCTTATGTAGATCACAGAATACTCCAATGGCATCCTGTTTTCCCTGTCAGGCTTAAAAGACGTACTTCAACAGCATAGCACAAGCGTCGGTCGTTGAACGGCCTTTAGTAAATCCAAATTGTTTTTCATGCAAAAGCCTGTTGCAGTTAAAATGTGACTGTAACTGATTAAGAATCAGTTTTTCAAATATTTTACTACATGCAGGCAGAATCGATATTGATCCATAGTTTGCTGGATCCTTTTTTTACCAGACTTGAATAAAGAGATCAATTTGCTATGTTGCATAAGATCAGGAAAGATTCCTTCGTCGATGCTTCTATTGAATATGTATGCCAGACATGGTGCAATATCAATTACTATCGTACTTAATATTTTTACGGAAATCCCCCAAAGGTCTTCGGATTTTTTCATATTTATTGACTTAAATGCTTTTACAATACAGTCAGCGTTGACGTGTCTAAAACTAAAGGAAAAAACAGCTGGTTTATAAGTTCAGGTATATTCTCTAAAAATTAAAAAACCCTATCTCTCTAAAATTACCCTAGTTTATAACAAATCCTTTACTCCATTTATGGATATAAGGTGTAATCTCGAATATTTTAAAATTTCGAGTCGATCAGATCAACCATTCAAAAGATATGGGTGAAATAGTGTATTTATTTCCACCCCAATACTTCAAAAACTTCCCGCTATCAACAATACTACTCGACGATCAATTTAAATTTACAATGTCTAATAACAGTTTAAATTTAATGAAAATCGGATTACGCGTTCGAGAGTCATGCCGTCACAAACATGGCCACATACATACATACAGAGCCAGATTTCCCAACTTAACTCGGAGATCTCAATCGCTTCTCTCACTCGATCAATAAGAATTTGTTGTAATGGCGTCCTTCTTAATAAATAAATAAAAATCGTTTATTTCAGGCAACAATGCGGCACATAGTGGTGGTTACACAAAATTACAATAATTACAAACAAACAAAACAAATCAGGTATCATTGAATTTCGCATAATACAAAAGAAAATAATCTAAGCGCATTAGAGATTCGCTCTAGTGTTCTAGTGTCAGTGTATTTCACCCCATTTCACCCCCTTAGGGCAGGAATTTCCTAAAATCCGTTCTTAGAGACCACCATATGTCACAATAAACCCTGGCAAAATTTTAAGTCTGTAGGTCTTACAGTTTCGGCGCTAGCGTCAAAGGATTATACCTACCTACCTACCTACCTACCTATCACGTCAGTAGTAAATCGATTTTATATAATAAGATAATTCATTAGGAAATTTCAAGTCCGCCTGATGCCTGGCCAGCCTCGCCAGGCGGACTTAACCAACCAAACGTCATCCTCGAAATGATATACTCGAAATGACAGATGCAGTGTGTTATATAATAAACCAATAATAATCCTTAGTAATTGCTTAGTAGGTACCTATCTGGCTTGATTGATGTCAATTCCAACATAACTCTTGAAACTTTGAATTAAACTTTTCATCATTTTTTTTTTATTTATTGTACGACGAGGAAGCGCTTGGCCTTCATCTCACCTGGTAACAAGTTGAGATAAGGCCAAAGATGGAGGCACGCTTTACCCGGAATCCTCAATAAACTGAGGAACTGACTATCTTACCTCTGAATGCCGGAACACATTTTTTTTTTAAGAATTGTTATTATGGCGACAGAATTAGGTAAGACTACAAAATCCTACCACCAACCAAACCAAGCACAATATATTGTACTCCCCATGGGGATCGAACCCGGGACCTCTGGATCTGAAATCGCTGGGTTGAACCACTAGACCGCAGAGGCGGTCAATTTAATTGTTTCTCACCTTGTTTTGATAACTTTTGTTGACACGGAAAGTGGGGATCTTTGTAGTGTAAGTGGTGCAAGTTTTAACTTATCTATAGTATTCCGTTGGTGCTCCCCTGCGCACCAGCGGAACACAGCAAACTGCTGGGTGCCGGACTTTGGCAGGAGGGAGGTCGTAAGCCCGGCGGGCCTGTACAGGTCCTAGCACCAGTGTCGTAATAATTCGGCCGTAACAGCTAGCAAAAGCTAGCGGTTCCGTTGCCCAGGGTATACCACAAGGATGCTCCTCCTTGTAGTCCCCCTGGTAGCTGACCCCATTACAACACAGTGCTGATCTATGTATGTAGTTCTTTTTTTATATATATAAATATTACAGGACATTCATTTCACACAGCGCCATCTAACCCCAAACTAAGCATAGCTTGTAATATGGGAACTAGATTAAGGATAGAATACTTGAGTACTTTTTTTTTTATTGTAAAGTTATACTAATCATACAATACAACACCCAGTTCATACTATACGTGCTCGTAAAGTGCCTTATTCATTTTTAAATGAGGCATTTTTTTTTATTACTGTTTGACTAATATGCGACAAAATGTGTATTCATTCTTATCGTGCTGTTATTTTATTATTTTGGGTCATATCAGTATTAAACTTGAAACTTAAAAATGATGTAAGTAGGTAAGTCCAAAAAACAAAAGTTTTTATCACCAAGTCTGCTGATACCTACTGGCCGTATGTTTTTTCTGAACATTAACATAAAACTATGAGGAAAAAGTTTTCATAACTGTAACAATTTCAATTATGAATTTCAAATAAAGAATTGGTCTTATGTTTTCCTCGTAGGTATAGTATAAAGCACTATGTTATCCCTCGGATGAAAGTGCTATTCCCCACTTGTGTGTATCAAGTCTCAAACTACTTACGTCCTCGTTGGTAATCGGTCACTTTTTCCATTCGGTAAACATTGTACAATTTTAATATTTAAAAAATATTAAATTTAAATTTATTTTTTTTATTACATTTTACTATTTAAACTTTTATTTAGGTGAGATCATAGCTATTTATTGCCTATTTATATGTCAGTAGGTACATTTAAAAGCAAGCAAAATCATACTTGAAGAAATTAAATTCACTTTCGATTTGAGGTGCATACATAACAACATTTTCATTCAAATTAGGGAAATAATTAAATGAATCAACGACGAAATCTAAAAGCGCTTGAATCTTCTGTGTTCTTTATAAGGGCCACTGTTCCAATATATTGCTCCCTCCTCAATGTCATCGAGGGTAAGTGCTTTGATCTGAGAAAAATGTCTTTAGGTTATTTCAAAGTACGTCATATCTGATTAAATCTAGGTAAGGTACTTTTTCATCTGCTTCATTCGTTTTAAATTGATTATTTTAGGGTTCCATAACCAAATCGTGCCGACAAGACCGTAAAAGTTTAAAGGGGGTATGGCCCTTTAACATTAGCCCTATGGGTGCTCTAATACACTCACGGTGTGTTTTACATAGAGAGCGCGACGCATCCAAAGTATTACAAGTACTTTTTAAATAGTTTTTTTATTTTAGCTCTATAGTAAAAACGGTAACACCTACAATGTACCTACAAAAAATCCTTTGGTCCATTTTCATAACTGTTTTTCATAACTTGCAACGAAAAATGCAATTTCCTTCTCTGTTTCATAACTAGTTATTAAAATGGACCCATTGTTCCCTTTTAATAACTATTTTTCATAACTTATTTTTTTAGAGGTCTTTGCATGCATACAACGCTTGTATTCTTGATCTAATTTCTTGATCTATCAAAAAAAGAAATTTCAGTTGGCCATTGCTTCGATATAATAAGTTATTATTTTAATTTAATTTTAAAATTAATATATTAATTAAATTATGTTTTGTAATATGTTCCAAATAAATTTAATTTGACTATCTTTTTTTTTATTTTACAAAAAACATTATTCGCACTCATTTCTTTCACCAACCTGGTATGGAAAGAATCCACCATTTTCGTAACAAATTATGAAAAACAGTTATAAAATGGGAACAAAAATCCATTTTAATAACTAGCTATGAAACAGTGAAGGAAATTGCCTTTTTCGTAGCTAGTTATGAAAAACAGTTATCAAAATGGACCAAAGGCTAAAAACCGGTAAAAGTCGAAGCTTTGTGTAGCTTCGACTTTTACCGGTTTTTAGCTCCAGAACAAAATGCAAAAAAAACACAATTATTTTGCCTTTAAATGTGGGTTTGTGTGTGGAATATGGAATTTGATATAAAATGGTTTGATAAGTAAACTAAGTAAGACACCAGGTAATGTACCGCCAAGGAGTGGAATGTCTGCGTTTCCCGACTGTACAACTTGGGGTCTTCGAGTCAAATGATTCCCTAAGTTCGTTTGATGCAAGCGTGCTCCATCGTAGGCTATAGGTACATCAGGTAAGACCGCAGATAGCAGACAAACGCAAGCCTTAATAAGAGCCTGTGCTATGTATAATAGGGCTTCACATCAACACATCGTCAGTCCATCAGTGTCCAGAGGACAGAGCCTCCTCCAGAGCTGGAGGGTTTGGCCATAATCACCACGCTTGACAAGCGGGTTGGTGAACGCTGTAATGGTGTAGATAATACACAGAAGGCAGCTGCTACCCTTCTTCAGATGAGATCTTTGTGTCAGTTTTTTCGACTTTTTTATGAGTTGGATGGCAAATTCTAAAGCTGCGACTGCCTTGACAGAAAATAGAAAATAGGGCTTAAATACCGGAGTAGGAGTATGTTTAGCTCCGTTCATTTTGCGCACATAAGGAAGCCTCTTATCCATAAAAAAACGTTAAATAGGTAGGTACTCACAATTTTATTATCTTTCATCTCAACAGCCTTAGGATGAACCAAGCGACTTTTTGCAGGTGCCACGAGTACTAATGATAACAGGATAAGTATGAAAAATTGCGTTAAAAGCTTCATCATGTCTCTGACAATTTAGGAATGAGTGCAAATGGTGCTCAGACCCGTCTTACTTGGTCCTCTTTTTATAAGTAATTGTATTGGTCAGTTACAGCGTTATATATATTCAAAAAAACTTGTCAACAATCCATTGTTATGTTCTCTTTGATCATCTTGGTATTTTTATTTACAGGATTATGTACCTACTTATGTGAATGACGTAAATAACTATTGTAATTTGTAGTTTTAAAGTTTTTCCTGTCTCGCTGTTAAGTCTGTGTGCAGTATTTTCTTGCGACGTCATACGATTTGTAACATAGAAATTCTAATAATAATAGGTAGGTACTCCGTGCGGTAGGTACCTATAGATATAGTTCTCCACATACACAACGTGGGTTTAGCCCCCCGCGATGGTTAGTAAGTACTACCATAGGTATTCCCGTTCGTACAAAAGCAACAACTTTCCTCATCAACCTGATCCATGATATAAATACACAAATCTACGAGACTCCATTCACCCCAGCCAGCGGAGAGAAGGGACTTTGTTCAACAATGTATCGATTAGCCTCATTTTCCAGTTGGCTATTTTCGCGATGTCAACCGAAACTCGGGCATCGCCAAAAACAAATACATGCGTCGAGCTGTACCTAGTATTTTTTTTTACTTTTACCAAATTGTACCTATCCGAGTAAGGGATAAAGATTGATACATATATTCTCAAACATTCGGGAAACGTTATCGGTTCTGAATCGGAAGCTTCCGAGATTCTATTAATATCTCCAAAACAGATTTTATTCTAATTTGAAGATTGTCTGAAATGGTTTGAGAATAGCGTTGAAATCTATCGGATGCCAAGTCGAATCCGACATGTGGCGAGGTTTCCGATCCGCAAACTTTCCGTATGTTAGAGAATAGCTATAGGGCAAAATAGGGCATTCGATTCTCCCCATGACAATTCTATCGTCCCAGAATGACCACTATAGGCTCCTTTTTGTATTCTAAGTACTATTTACTGCGGCATGGCAATCGCTAGTGATTAGTGGCCAAATGAGGTAATATGCTGCTACTTTTTGAACGCTCTTCCAATCGTCACACTGTCTATGAATTACAATAAAACTGTACTTTTAAGTGTATTAGAAGTTCCTTGTAAAAGGGCTCGTCCGGAAAAGTACAGCCACTTACTTTCTTTCTTTTTTTTTACTTACATTCGGCCGCCAAGCAGCATTAGGTGCCTACTGAGTTTCGGTTTGAAAGGTATGGTTGCTGGTGAAATTAGGGGCTCACGAGGCCTAAAAACGTCATGCCTCAAATTGACGGGTGCAATGAAGTGCAGCGTAGGTCAAGTGCTTTATGTGTATGTGTCTTACGCAGTAAGGCTTTATTTCGGAGAGTTCCACTTAACATCAGGTGGGCTGCTGCTTGTTCCGTCTCCATGTCTCTTTGTACCATAATGACATATTCATAGAAATGACGATTGGATGAGCTGTCAAAAATAGTAGCATACTTCATTTGCCTCATTTGGGGCCCAGTCATGAACTCTACGTCGGTTGTTACGTCCCGGTTACATCCGTCATCACGAACGAGGCTTGCGATAGAGCGCAAATGTTTGTTCTGGGTGGGAATTGAACCCACAACCTAGAGTGCAGAAGGCAGAGCTTCTACCATCTGAGCTGTGAGGCCTGTATGCATGTTATGTATACTATGTATACAGTACATAACTGTAAACATGTCCTTGCTTGTGAAAATTATTAACTTTGTATCACGATTTTTAGACGGCTACTAGGTAGTCTGCTACGAGAAAATAGTTAAGTGTCTAAGATTTTGAGATACTTTTTGTTTATGTAAAAGCATGGTATAGGATTGATCCTTGAAAGCGTGTATTTATAGGACAACCCCGGGATATCTATACTCCTGTATTTACCTAGTCTAACCAATTAAGCCTGAACATAATTATTACTTCGCTGACTACTTTTTTTTCCGACAGAAGTACGAGTATGTACAATACCCAATAACGTTTTATGGGCCTTTAGTTATGTCATAAATAAGTCACTAACGACATAAAGTCAGTAGATTGGTCCAAAACTCTTTATTTAATATATTTCGGACGTCCCTAAACTAGTAGTTCGCCCCGAACTGTATTGTGATGGCTGGTTTGTGTTAGATATTTTACCGCGGAGGCTATTTCTCAAATAGAACGTATTTAATAAACGATAAAAGTATGCTTTCATTGCACCTTACTTAAGCACTCTTTTTCTTAATCTATCTTTATTCACCTCAATGATCGAGGCTTTTTTTTCTATGTGTAAATACATCTTTAACTGTGAGCACCAATCTGTTGCCAAGAGTGGTGATTATGGCCAAACATTACAAATTTAGAGGCAGCTCTTTCCACATTATAGTGGATAATATTGTACCTACTGTTAATATAGGATATGCGCAGCGCAGTCAAAGCCATGTGCGAATGCCATCTCAAAAGTGATTCTTGGATTTTATCGAAACCCTTGGTTTGACAACTCAATTGAGTGAATTGCAAAAAATAATTAGACCAGTTTTAATGAGATTCCGAATACTCTCTCTTATCTTGCAAGATCTGATAATCATCATTTGCCCCTTCATCTTAAAAACCATCCCCTGGTAAGGACAATACTAAAATATTTTTATAATCTGCAGTCGCCATTTAATATGAGATTTCACACATTTTTATTGTACGACGGGGAAGTGCTTGGCTTTCATCTAACCTGGTTGCAAGTTAAGATAAGGCCGAAGGTGGAGGCGCACTTCACCCGGTACTCTCTACAAACTGAGTAACTGGCTATCTCACCTGTAAATGGAATAGGTACAACAATTTTAGAATTGTTGTTATGGCGACAGAACTAACAATACCTTACTGCGTAGGTCACATCCATAAAGAACATAGCCTACAGCACTGCATTGCGCCAGTCAACTTGAACCATAAAGGTGTTAAGCCTCATGTGCCTGTAATTTCACCGGCGACCATACCCTTCAAACCGGAACACAGCAATGATGCTTGGCGGCTGAAATAGGTATCGTGGTAGTACTTATCCGGACGAGCCCCTTCGCAATGTGCTACTGATTAGGCAAGATGGTGGTAGCTAGCCAGACGAACTCAAACAAAGTCCTACTACCAAACCACGCACAATTTTGTACTCC
This sequence comes from Venusia cambrica, assembly GCA_951394065.1. Taxonomy (NCBI): domain Eukaryota; kingdom Metazoa; phylum Arthropoda; class Insecta; order Lepidoptera; family Geometridae; genus Venusia; species Venusia cambrica. The sequence goes on from OX596058.1 coordinate 809,504, forward strand.
CCCTGGGGATCTCTGGATCTGAAATCGGTGGGTTAAACCACTAGATTACAGAGGCGGTTAAATATGCGCAAACAGGCGCATACAGCGTGATAGATTTCCCAACATAACATGGAGACCTCGTTCGTTACTAACTAAAATAAACTTTAGAGCTCCTTGTAGATGACCTCGTCAACCAATCCCACTCCTAGTACCTCCCACCACTCGCACCCCTATCCTCGGCAGCAACTCTCCAATCCCAAGGATAAGCAAATCTATCAGTTTTCACTGTGCCCCTGTTGATATTTTTTCAATAAAAATCCAAGAATTTCGTAAATTCTTATTTATTAAATAAGAGCCAGCTCTTGGGTCACGTGTCACCTCAATCAAAAGCCCCGCAAGATTTGTGAAAACCTCCAAAAAGTCTCCACCCCAAAAGGCTCAAATAGGTAAGCTCTGTCGAGACCACTATATTTGCGCCTTTTGTGATCCTCGGCCGAATCAGCCGCCGCACCAGCCCTAACTGATGTCCCAGGCAGATGAGATGACGTATAATATTGGTGTGGGACGCTACCTGCGTCGACACCCTACACCGAGTATTATACGACTATTATATATAATTATATATACATATATATGTAATAGTCATATCTAATTTAAGTTGTGTGCTCCTAATTTTGTATGCTGTGTTTGCCTTTAATTGGTTGTGTAATTAGCTAGAAACATTAATTAAGTTTAAAGTAAGCATGTAATGTTGAAGAAACCGTTGGTAAACTTAATAACTAAAACCAAATAAATCAGGCTGTGACTAATTGACGACATCTGCGACGTTGTAGAATAACGTCTTTTTCGTTGAAAATTACTGTAATTGAACGTCAATTGAACGTCAATCTAACGTAAAATTGCTACCTGGGTACTTATATAAACCGGGAGCAACATCACAAAGAAATGGGCTGTAAATTTAATTTAGCTATAACTTGGATCGAGAATCAATCTTTACCTCATCATGATTTCAGCCCACATACGTACACTGCTAAACATAGGCCTCCCTCAATCGACGCTACCTACCTACCACAAAACCACGCAAGCCGACAGTTTTGTTAAGATATTAGGTATAAAAACAAAAAAGAAAGCCGACTTCAATGAAGAATATGATACAGTTTCGTTTACCTGGATGACAGATAGACGGATAGACAGACAGACGCGTGATCCTATATGGGGTCCGTTCTTTCCGTGCTTTTCAGGTAATACTTACACCCAAATCGCTTAGTAGTAGGGATTGATTCTTTCTGGCTCAATGATCGGTGATGCACAACGAATCAAACCTAGGGCATTTTATTATATATTATATAGGGCAAGCAGGAGGGATCCAGCTAAAAAAAAAAGGTTAGTGTCTATTTGTAGGTAATCGCACGTACGAAACAAACAGCGAGCTAGCCATTTTAACGTAGCTTGCTCCGTTCAAAAGATACGCTAACCAGCTTCCTGTGAAATTCCATCTATTGTTTGAGCATCATTTTTTAAGTCACCGACGACGCTGCAAAAAAAGGTGACTCCTCTTTTTTATCTGGCTGTGTGAATTCCTTGGTTTTATTTATTTTGAGTTTTTGTTCCAGTCACGTCAGAAACAAGTTGTAACCTGCACAATAGTGTATTTATTTGGGATTTAATTTCGTAATGCTATTAAGTATTGTTAAATGTTTGCGACAGGATGTAGAATATACTCGTACTCGTAAATTGAGATCTTTCCCATGGAATCAATGGTTTTTGTCGTTTTTTTGTCCGTTTCTTGTCTCAACCTGCAAATAACCGTCTGCTATATAATGCTCTAAAATTGCTCATTCCTTACCAGATTTTGTGTATCACTCAGGCAGTTAACATCAAATATTGTTTCCGTGCAGTATCCAAGTGTTCTACTATAAAACTTCTATGAAACTGGGTTCGGTATAATATTCTGGGTCAATTCAAGAGACTGGGAGCTTGTCTTTAAGGCGCAAAAAAGGTATAGGTATCAGAGCAATATGTATTATAAGAATACCAAAATGCTGCAAGCCCCACTTCCAAAATTTAAAAATACTTACATTTCCATGCATGTACATATTTGAAGTTGCAATGTACGTAAGAGCTAACATAAATAGTTTTACGGTTCCAAAATCACATAGGAACATGCATAAAATTCGTGCGCCTAGCAGAAACACGACATTATTTTCAAAGAGCGTTTACGGAATGGCTAGTAAGCTGTATAATAAATTACCGGTAGATATAGTGTGCTCCGAAGATCTATTCTGTTTTAAAATCAAATTATTAATTTTTTTAATCGCCAAGGCATATTACGCCATTAATGAATACCTTGATGATAGAGAAAGCTAGATACCCTATTGATCTTTATAACTAGTTGCATCTCTTTGCCCTACTGCTCCCTGACTTATTTTGATTATTATGTAAATTGTGTGGTATTTAATTTATTCCTAATTTAATTTAGATTTAATAAATTGTATTTTTTTTTTATTTTAATTATGCTATATTATTAGGTATTATTATTATTGTACGCCCAGAATGGGTAGAATACAGTGGACGTTTTTATAATTATATTTGAAGAACTGTTAACTTTACCTGTGTATTGCAATAAACGATTTCTGATTCTGATTCTGAAACAATCAATGTATTGAGTATATAACTTACCGCCATTTTATAGGTATGTTTAAAGAACCCTTGCATTCAACACGGAGACAATATTTGATGTTGATTGCTTCAGTTTTATAGGTAGAACACTTGGATACTGCACGGAAACAATAATTGATGTTAACTGTCTGAGTGATACACAAAAACCGGTAAGGATTATTTTTTTTTAATGAAAGGACAATACGCTGGCCTGGTTCTGAACCTGGAGGGCGACAGCTTTGCGCGGACCTGTCTGGCGCTGAAGGCGCGAGCCCAAGAATTGATTTTTGAGTCATCAAGCGCAAGGGCACCACTTAGGTACGGACCTCTGCTTGGGCTGTTGCCATTTGATGGGGGAGGATAAGAATGGCCGAAGGCGATACCGAGGGTAACGCTTTGAGGCGAAAAGGTTCATCGACTCCGCCGGCGGAGTCGGTGTATCTGTATAGTGTTTTCTCTGTGTGACGAGATAGTTAATGAATGGATGCCGTCACCTCCGGGTTTGCGGTGGTGAGTGGGCCATCCGGGTCTCCAAGAACGTGTCTTGGCCTACGGAGGGAATTCACACAGCCAGATAAAAAAAAGGTGTCACCTTTTTTTGCAGCGTCGTCGGTGACATAAAAAATGATGCTCAAACAATAGATGGAATTTCACAGGAAGCTGGTTATCGTATCTTTTGAACGGAGCAAGCTACGTTAAAATGGCTAGCTGGCTGTTTGTTTTGTACGTGCGATTACCTGCAAATAGACACAAAACTTTTTTTTAGCTGGGTCTCTCCTGCTTGCGCATAAAATGCCCTAGGTTTGAAGTATACCCACCCTAAAAATACCTAAATCACTTCAAGTGTGCATATACCTACTATTTGAAGAGTTTCCTCGATTTTTCCAGGATCCCATCATCAGAGCCTGACCTGACGTCAATAGGACCACCTGTGAAGTATAACCCTTTCAAACAAACATATAATTTTCCAAATCGGTGTAGGCGTCTTCGAGAACATACAATAATAAAATAATGTTTCCGTCGAATTGAGAATCCCCATGCTTACGACGCGACGCGGTGACCGACGTGGCAAGTCGAAACTTTTTTGATGCATTTGCTTATCACGTACGTTGTTATAATTATTGCCAAAATGTCGTGAGCTTTAATATATTCCAGGAAGCGAAGCTACCACAGTATGATGGCAGAGCTAGTACCCACGATCACGTCCGGTCCGAAGTAGTAGGTACCTACGTGCCCATCGGTAACAGATTCAGCCGGCAAATGATTAGAATTCCACATGCAACCTACAGTTTCATGATACGTAAATATGTAGACCGTAAAAAATCAGGAAAATTGTAGGAATATCGGTAGGTACATTATACTTCTTTTACCATAAAATAAAGTAGGTAGACTTCTCAGTTTCTGTCTTTAGAGAAGATTCGATGCCGTCAAAATGAAACTGTTCCGTTTGGCAGGGGAGACCGAGGAGGGTTGAAATAATTTGTGCGTTACCTGGTAACCTATTCCATTAAAAAACTATCCTACCTTTATGACACCTGTACATAATCTAAGCTATTTACGTGTGCTATTCCGTGTATATACCTATCTATTTGTGAACTGAACACAAAAACGGAAAAAGTCAATGGGGTCAATGACATAAAACGACACTACTGATTTCAACTCTCCTAGTAGGAACTGGACGGTAACAATTCAGTTTAAACAGGGGTCGAAGTACCTATAAACAGGTATGGATTTGAGGAATAAACAAAGTAATAAAGTTTCATTAGCAAATTAATTTCATTTAACTAGTAGAATTAAAAGGACATATAAGTATACAACAAGCCTGATAGCTCAGTTAGTAGTAACTCTGGCTTCTGCGTTGTAGGCTGTGGATTCCATTCCCACCCAGGACAAACATTTGTGATGAATATAGATGTTCGTTTTGTGTTTGCATGTTGTACTTATCATAATAGTACGTCTTTATTTACAAAAGTATTTAAATATTCTTTCCGTAATACAGTTCCCATTTTACAAGCTATGCTTAGTTTGGGGCTAAATGACGCTATGTAAATGCCTCGTTATACCGATTACAAAATACCATTATTAGTATTATTCAGGAGTTCCGCTGGCATCATCATAAGACCCTGGTTTACATGGTTCGTAGAAGAGTATCACACATACAAACATTTTAAATGCGCAACGCTCTTAATCTGTATTACTGTTATTTACTGAAAAAACCCCTTAATATTGATTCCATTCCATCATCAGTATTATATAAGGTTAATAAAATTGACCGAGCGAGCAATGCGTCTCAGTTTCGAGATAGGTCAAAAATGCTTTTGTCCGCTGTCGGTTTGTTTTCGCCTACAGGTCGCATTTTTCAACCGATTTTGATGAAAGTTGGCACACATGTTTCATAATTTATTAAAATTATTTAGACGAGCTTTGAGACGATTTTTGATTAGGGGTTAAATAGACGGATTTCAATAAAATTTGAAAGATACACTATGGATTTATTTCTATACAAGATGATGTGAAAAAAAAAAAATTTTTTTTTCGGAAAATGTATACTAAACATACTACGCAGTCCTCTCCGCCTTTGCAAGACAAATCCGCAGACACTAGGTTCAATCTCCTCAGACCAAGGGAACACAGATAATAGCTAAAACGTATACCCCTATTTGCTCAAAAGTCTAAAAGGAAAGAGGAAAACATCATAAAAGCAGTTATTGCATGGTTATAAGGGCTCGTGAGATCTACTGTTCTTACAGAACCACTAAGTATATGACGTTCATTAGTCTTTATTCAATAAAATGTACTATTAAACTAACTAACTACTTATGTACAAAGTAATCAGGCAGATTACTTACCTAAAGACCGTTTCAAACGGCCTATAGGTAACTTAACTGTTCCAGACCAGTACCAGAAGGAAGCGTGCCCAAGACACTGGCTTCATTGCTACGCTGAATAGCTATGCTCCCTAATGGCGTACATTTGAGATCCATCAGCAAATAGGTATATATTAAAAAATAATTTTATGCTTTTTTTTTCAATCATAATGTTGATTGCATGACCGCCTGTTGTAAAAACGCCTGAAGCCTACGCAGGTGATTATTTTTTAGCGATGTGCTATTGGAACTGTTTAGGCATCCATAATAATGAAGGCTTGCAGTGGCTCTTCCTTTAGAAGTATTTTATGTCAACACGTTATTAGTCTTGCCAACTCTGCAAATTATGGAGAATCTCATTTTAAATACTGTAAACTATTAGACCTATCTAAGTACTACTATTACTTTATATTTATTCATGGAAGATTCTCCAAGGGAATGGCACGGAATACTGTAGGTACTTACATTACCTATGCGTTAAATATTTGGAATTTGTAACAATAATCAGGATGATAAACTCGTTGAGGTTTTTTCTTATGAACTTATGCTCGTATGTATGCAACTGCTACAATCTGCTACCCCTAAGAGCAAAAATATTTTAATAATAAGGTGTGGAAATATTTTTGGTCTTAGGGGTAAATAGCAAATAGGTACCTATTTGTTCTGATATATCTACTTTCAAAATAAATAGGTCTTTAAGGGATGTATAAGGATTACCTTTTACGGGTGGCATAGTACCTTGCTTGTTACAAAAAGGTGTCGTTTTTACAAAAAATCTAAAAACGTTGTCTGATTCTACCTCAAACATTAAAATTATCTTCTCTGTATGTAGGTAAATATAATAAAAATAATTAATGATATCAAAACCGTTTTGGGTTATAACAAATTCATTACGATCGCTTGTACCGAGAGTGTGTTAACGCGTTCAAGTCTTTTCTATAAAAAACGTAGGTTCGTAGGATTTACTTCTTTCGCAGTGCTACTTAGATGCTACGAACTGCTACGGTGAAACAAACATATTTTTAATATAAGTTTGTACTCGTTTTTTTAGTTCGGACTTTCGTCATAGCGAGTTGGAAGCCCTAAAACATGCTTGCTCTTGACAATGACATTTGGGCAACTTTTCAGTTTCAGTCAGTCAACTTGCTTGACGCTGTCAATGTGCTGTAGTCCTGGAGACAATAATGCACAGTCAATAATGTACGACCCGATAATACACGACCAATAATGTACGACCAATAATTGGTGACCATATTAAAAAGTTGATTTAACTCGATGGGTGCTGTAAAACACTCACGGTGTGTTTTACATAGAGAGCGAGACGTGCAGCACCCAACGAGTTAAAAGGCTGTACATTATCAACATAATGCACAGCCAATAATCCGTGTCCACTTTTTTTTGTAATTTATTACCTTTATGCCTTGTTTTCATGGGTGCAAGGGGAGTATAGTTTTATTTCCACATTGTACCTAACCTAAATAATAACTATTTACGGTTGATGTGTTTGTATCGGGATTCCCGTACAACCCGCTGACCTCCGTAGCGAATAAATGACAAAACCGACACGTCCAATACTGACTCTACCTGGTCTTATGCGTGACATTGGGGTGTATATATAAAAAGGCGGAGCCAGAAGCTCGAAAAGGAGGAGCAGGCTGAGTGGATGATGTGATTCTCAGGGGTGACAAAGCGAGCTTTTTGGCGGGAGCTCGTCCCAGAAAACATGCTTGCTTGTTCTTTTCACTGCAAATGTATTTTATTAACACGCGGTACTCGTACAGTACAATCGCATGATTCTCTACTTAGTATTGAGCGACTAATGAGGGCTCAAGTATTTGAATGACTCTCGGCCGATTAGAAGCAAGTGACTTCCAATTATTGGCCGTACATTATCAGCACGTGTTGTCAATGCACGACCAATAATTGGAAGCCATGGTTTCGAAATATGGTGTGTAAAATTGTATTGAAAAACTAGAATTATTGGCTGTACATTATTGGTCGTGCAATATAGAGAACCCTGTAGTCCATGCCCCGTGAAGTGTAGTAGAGAGAGATGTCAGTTTATTTAAGGTTAAGTTTCAGTGTTTTGTGATAAAACTGTAGATATTGTAAAATAAATTATAAAATAAAAAGTGCGTTTATTTGTGAAGGTCACTAAAGATAACGGTATGTTCCAACTGATATATCCAATATTACTATATATGTGCTATTAAAATAATCTAATTTATTTTGTAGAGTTGTGCGATTCGAATTAAATTTGCATTTCCTCATTAAAAGCATTTAAAATCTCATGTAAGCTATTAAGTGGTGAATTATGTTAGTCTTATACATATCTAGCCAGTTTTCGTTAAATTTAAATTCATAGTTATTCTGTTTTTGTATCAAGTCCCGGCTAAATGATGCAATCGCATTAGGTAGTTACCTACCTACTGTAGGTATTATATTCCGAATGTTAGTTGCTGCCCAGGTATTTCTACGTTAAAGTAGCGTTAGTCTGAGATTGAAACAGAGTTGTTGCATTATCTACGCCATGGTTTTGTGTTTACTGATACGGTTAAGTACCTAGGTATTTATAGCTGACCTACCTACCTAATACTTAGTAGGTACCTACTTTAAAAGAAATTTCGCTTTTGAAATCACAAATACCGAGACCACGAGCGATCATAATCTGCATTGTCTGATCATGGGTATTAAGACCCACTATCAGGTAAGGTGACTCCGCACTCACAAATCATATTTCATTTCCAGGTAAAAAATGTGCGGCATCTGGGCAACGTTCGGCGTCGACGGCGGACTGACCGCCACTTGCATCAAGTGCTTCTCGAGCATCCGCCACCGCGGGCCCGACGCGTGGCGGATCGAGAACGACGCGAGAGAGCCCACCACCGTGTTCGGGTTCCAGCGCCTCGCCATCGTCGACGGCCTCCACGGCATGCAGCCCATGCGGCTCCACTGCTTCCCGCGCACCAACCTCATCTGCAACGGAGAGATCTACAACTACAGGCGACTGCAAGCCGAGCGCGAATACCAGTACGAAACGAAATGCGACGTTGAGGCGATCATACACGCGTACCACCAGATGGGCATCTCGGACGCCGTCAAGAACCTCGACGGCGTCTTCGCTTTCTGTCTGGTGGATGGAGAAAAGAAAAAGATCTGCATCGCGCGCGACCCCTACGGCGTCCGACCTCTGTACATCCTCCAGGACAACGAACACGGAGTTATGGGTGTCTGCTCCGAAGCGAAAGGTCTGATCGGTCTGAAGCAGAAAGCGAGCAAAAGCTCTACCCTGGGCCAGTTCCCGCCCGGACACCTGCAAGTCTGGAGCATTCTCGACGACGGAAAGGTCAAGTTAGATTTCACCGAGCAGTACTTCAAGCCCGGTTATCCGCCGAGGTTTATACCTTTCGTCGCCGAGAAAGAGTTGAGCGAGCTGAACGCGACCGAGAAGATCGCGAAGCTTCTAGAAGCCGCGTGTCGCAAGAGACTCATGTCCGACCGTCGCATCGGGTGCCTGCTCAGCGGAGGCCTGGATTCGTCGCTGGTCACCGCCTTGGTCGTCAAACTGGCGAAGGAAATAAACCTTCCGTACAAAATCCAGACCTTCGCCATTGGGATGGGAGACTCCCCGGACCTGGCCGCCGCGCAGACCGTCGCGGACTACCTGGGCACGGAGCACCACGCGGTCAAGTTCGATGAGAACGACGTGAAGACAGTGCTGGACGACGTCGTGTACCATCTGGAGTCGTACGACATCACCACGACCCGCGCCAGCCTGCCGATGTACCTGCTGGCTAAGTACATCAAAGAGAACACGGACACTACGGTGATCTTCAGCGGGGAGGGAGCGGACGAGCTGGCGCAGGGGTACATCTACTTCAGGGACGCGCCTTCGGAGAGCGCGGCGCACGAGGAGAGCATCCGGCTGCTCTCCGACATCTACCTGTTCGACGGACTGCGAGCCGACCGCACCACCAGCGCCTTCAGTCTGGAGCTCCGCGTGCCGTTCCTCGACATCCAGTTCACCCACCACTACCTCTCCACGGACGTGAAGGCCCGCCAGCCCCAAAACGGGGTTGAGAAGCATCTGTTACGGAACAGCTTCGCCAAAAGCGGTCTGCTGCCGGACTCCATCCTCTGGAGGCACAAAGAAGCGTTCAGCGATGGAGTTGCGTCTGTGAAGAAGTCTTTGTTCGAGACGATCGGGGAGGTCATCGAGGAGAGGCTCCGAGAGGACGGCGCGGAGTACCCCGGCCTCCAGCCGACGACCAGCGAGGCGCGGTACTACCGACACGTGTTCGAGAAGTCATACCCCGGACAAGAGAACTTCACTCCTTACTACTGGATGCCCAAGTGGGTGCAGGTCTCGGACCCCTCCGCCAGGTTCATCAAACATTACGCAGCTAAATAGTGAAGTTATTGTGACTCGAGTGCTCGCAACCTCACAAGTGACGGGTATTTTCTTGTCGACGGTGTTTTGCTCTAGTGAGATAGCAAGGGGCGAAGAAACATAGTTTTAATGTTTAACTAACTCGCCCATACATTATATTGTGTTATAGTTGAGGATTGCAGAGCTAACTAATAAGTACCTACCTACATATTTTAACCCAATAGTCTAAATTGAACATTTGTGTTCAAAACAGGTTCTAATAAAAACGTTTTTATTAGAAGGAACCTGCTTTGAACACAATTTGCATAAATCATGTAGGTAAGTAGGTTTCATAGAAATGTGTGGAATTGTAGCTTGGCTGTGAATAAACGGCCTGGATAATTAGGTTAAACCTATCGCTACGTATATGTACCTACATGTTTGTTTTACTGCTCGAGGAATCTGGATTGTTGTATAACTATTGTTAAGTTTTGTTCAGATAATTATATATATTCTAATTTGAAGCGCAGAGCCTAATATTTATGTCCCTACCGCCATCTTTAAATAACCTTAACTCGCAATCGCATGAAGTAACTCTAGGCTGTAAGATAATAACTTCGAAGCCTTGAATCAAATCAGTAGGTATTCATACATTCACACCTGAACAAACAAACACATTGACCGACGATGTAACGAGTGTATTGCATCACTTGATGAACAGCGCGTCGCCGAGCGGCGGTCGGATGGCGTCCATGAAGTTTTCCAAGCACATACAAGCGCACGGAACCCCTTGCACCTCGTCCACGTCGATGTCTATGAACTTGACCTGATGAGGACTCTTGGAGCGGCTGAACGGCGCGGGCTCGGACAGGTCACTGGAGCACTCGGTGACCAAGTCGCACAGCGTCAAGTCCGACAGCTCCGCGACCGCTCTGTGACGTATCGTCGACGTGGATCTCTCGACACCGTTGGTCGACAACTCCGTCGTTTTATCGCAGTTGAACATTTCTGCGTTCGTTTCAGACTCTTCATCCTTCAAAACTCTCAGAACTCCGCCGCGAAGGAGATTCATAGTGAGGAAGCAGCTCGGGCAAAGAACATCTTTAGTCAATGTGTTGAGGAAGAGATTGTGGTCCGCTGATATCGTTTGGGGGTTGACCTGGGTGTTTTGATCGAAGGAGCCTATTTTCGGCTGCTGTACTTGGACCTGCTTGTCGTTGTAAGCGAGAACGAGAGGCGAGGGACGGTGGATGTCAGGTAGCGGTGGTGACGCCGGCTCCCGGGCTCTCTCGCAAGACTTGCATTTGCAGGACAGATTGGCCAGCTTGCTCTTCAGATCGCGTAGTTCGTTCGGCTCCCAGGAACTGCAGTTGGGCTCCGAAGAGGTCCACATGGTAGCTCCAGAGATGCGTCTACGAAGCGAACGCACAAGTCATGTTCTTTTCATTATTTTCACTATTTTTCTTACATTATTTGTTCCTGTCAGAACACTTGCGCCTGCGATTTGCTCTGTGACTTGCTGACATCATTATCTTGTCTATATTCTGTCAAGCTTGGTCAAGCTCAACGAGGCACGTATTTATTCTGATTGCCTTGTCGGCAAAGAGTCGGATTAGGTATGTCAAAAAAATAGTTATGTTATTATAGGTAAATTCAGTTTGTAATTTAGGTAAACTTTTTGGCAAAAACCAAATCAATCCTAAATAAACCAAAATGGGTGAATAACAAGAACTTTACCAGAAAACACACAGCCCTCAATAAATAAAAGAAACCAGACCGATAGAAAAAACCCGTACAAACCATACCATGTCACAATTCCACGCCAACTGCACGAAAGAGGGCTCCAAATGCACCAAAACTGGAACCAAACTTACTACTAAGGTACTATAACTGATAAGGATTGTATATGATGATACGTATACGTAGGTATATAGTGAAAGTCGTGAGTCTATTACTTTCATGCCCACCTACTGCCTGTTCCCGCTTGAATTCTCACAACAAATTAACTAGACTAACTTAATCCAACTTCGCCACTACTGTATTAATAAAGTTATTTTGAATTTTAATTATTATTCGAAATTCAACTGAAGCCAGGCGTACTGGTGTTACAAATCGGTGCCAATATTACTCAATGGTACATACATCTGATTTAATGGCTAGTTCTGTACATATTGATGCTCTAGCTCGGTAAATATACGTGCGGATACGGAAAAACGAGGGCAACGAGTCCCATTCCTTACGTAAAAACGAATCGATGTATTCGGCTCAAGTCCACCCAAGCTGAGGAACAACCATTTCATTAAAACTTGAAACGTTTCACATTCCAGCCGTTCTGTGATTGCAAACTGTGCTACTGCAGAGACTGCCCCGACATACTAAAACGTCTTTGTATAAAGGTAACTGACACAACGTGTACTTTCGGTTCCAAGGTCCCTGAGCCGCCGCCATCCGAGCACGACTTTGAATCGCACCACAGTCTCCTGGCCGTCTTGACTAACAATAAAGACTGCAATTGTGAGGTGGTGGCGAGAGCTGTGAAGTCAGACCTGCATACTAACATCGGTATGTCGGAGAACAGAGAGCTGACCAACAGCGGTCTGCTGGAGCGATCTCCAGGTGTACGGTCCGCGACCTCCGCGCACTCTATACACAACAAGTAAACAACTCACTGTGTCAATGTATGCAGACACACAGACCGGCTCTAAACAGTCAGAACCGAACTGAATCAAACATTGGGAACGAAGGAGTGATATTACTAAACTATTTCAAGGAAGTGAACGAGGGAGTTCTTACAGATGAAGTGCTCAGTGCCGAAGACGATGTCTAGATCCATGAAAATAAAGGCAAAGCGTTACGGTTATATTTTATTTCGCACATGAAAGGTAAGCTGCTAGAATGGTTGCACAATGGCGTGTTTTGGATCCGGGTTATCAGACGCGCGCGGCGACACAGATTCGCGATTGAACTTGCAATATTTGTATCGATACTGTTACTAACGCTAACCGCTTACAGAGCCCTAAAGACACCCAACAACGATATAATACGTACTCTAGTCTTTTATTTATCTTCGGCTTTATCGATTCCGTTGGATTCCTTGAGCTCGGACTCGGTGTCGTATCTGACGAACTTGTTGGAGATGTAGGTCCAGTATTTGCTTCTGATCTTGTCGTATTTGTTCGCGAGCGCCTTGCAGAGGTCCATGGCGCGGGCCGAGTTGTGCAGGCTGTTGTTCTCGCCGCGCCTCAAGGCCTCGTCGCAGATGTCCACGATGAAAGCCAGCAGGTAGGGGGAGCGGCACTTGTGTTTGTACAGGTCTTCGCAGAAGGAGGTGACGACGGCGTTGCCGCTGAGCCCTCGTTTGTCGTGGAGGAGAATGCCGCGGAGGTAGTTCCAGGCGCTCTCGTTGTTTTTCACGAATTTGATTTTGTCGAGCGCGAAGCAGATCTCCTTCTGCACGTTCATGTCGGACCAGCCGAGGTGGCCGACGATGAAGTACCGTTGGTTCCACGCGGAGTTGTTGCGGACGTCGTCGTTTAGCAGTTGTTCTACGAACTCCATTTCTTTGTCGTAGAGCCTGGAAAGGAACGGTCAGAGTGAGAAAAATGAATGAATGACGTGGATAAATAATATTGCAGGATGTTTGTAATAAATACATTATTAGAATTTTTGCCATATAATAATTAATGTGACAAGCCTTTTGGAAATGACTAAGAAGTAATTTACCCATAAGTGGCGATGGTCCACTGGCGGTGCTGCCACGCGTGGTAGTTCTTGGGGTCCTGGGCGAGCGCGTCGAACGTCAGCTGCAGCTCCAGCGAGGGGTCCTGCAGCCACTCCACCAGCACCCGCCGGTGGTGCCACACCTGCAATAAACATCATCACACTCTATTACACATAAACATTTGTGTGATGAATATAGATGTTTGTTCTCTGTCTGGGAGTTGTATTTACAAAAAGTATTTTAAGTATTCTATCCGTAGCCTAGTTCCCATATCACAAGCTATTCTTAGTTTGAGGCTAGATGGCGCTGTGTGAAATTAACGTCCTGTTATATTTATTTTATTTATTACATCTTATCTTCGAAAGCTAGATAAAACAACAGCAGTTGATAGTAGGTCTGTCTTCAGCGCTGTAGGTTGTGAGTTCGATTGCCACCCAGGACAAACGTTTGTTTGTGTCAGCTGTGTGATGAATATAGATGTTTGTTCTGTATTGTATGACAAAAGTGTCTATTTACTTTTTGAATAGTAAACAAGAATGCGCCGCCATAGACTATTTCATTAAAATAAGTAAAAGCTTCCTTGGTCTGGCGTATTTTATTGGAAAGAAAGTTACGTTATTGCACTGCTTTCCTATAAAAAAAATACTGCTATTCGAGGGACGGGTTTTAAGTTATATCGTTTACATATTTAGTTTTCCAGCGTAAACATCACATTCACCAGTCTTAGTGACAAACCTCGTGAACGACGTTCAAAATCCGCCTTCATTGAAGATAAAGTCGTTGCATTGAGACAATTAACTCTCGAATATCGTCACGTGACATCTCGAGAGATAGAGGCGTTATTAGGCATCTTAGGGACAGCCATACAGAAGACCTTGCATGAGGCGCTCAGTGAGAGAAAGAAAGTTTACCGTTGGATCCCTCATTTGCTTTCCAAAGATCATAAGGCGGTCCGCGTCGGATTGTATAATAAAACTCTTCAAAGGTTTGGCCGAGGAGAGTCAAATCACGTATACGACATCGTCATTGACGACGAATTTTAGATGTATGCCTACGATCCTGATTCCAAACAACAATCTACAAGGGTCTTTAAAGAAGAGCCAAAGCCGACTAAAGTTGTTCGCTCTAGCAGCACTTCAAGGAAGATGATCCGCGTTCGTTGCGAAAACCGGTCGTTTTTTTTTATACTACTAGGAGACGGGACAAGCAAGAAGCGCACCTGGTGTTAAGTGTACTCTTGCTTTATGACAAAGCCTTACTGCATAGGTCACATCCACAAAGAACATAGCATACACGATACTGCATTGCGCCCGCTAACTTGAGGCATATAGGTGTTAAGCCTCACGTACCAGTAATTTCACCGGTAATTATACCCTTCAAACCGAAACCCAGCAATGCTGCTTGGCGGTTGAAATAAGTATGGTGGTAGTAATTCTCCGGACGAGCCCTTTCACTTCACTCACACTAGGGGCTTCTACTACTCTTCATGTTGCGACGATTGCACTTCAAGATCGTAGAACGGTTAATGCAGAGTGGTAAAGATAGATTTTAGCCGCCTCTGTGGTCTAGTGATTCAACCCACCGATTTCAGATCCAGAGGTCCCGGGTTTGCTTCCCAGGGAGAGTACAATATATTGTGCTTGGTTTGGTTGGTGGTTGGACTTTTTAAGTCCAACCACCAACTAAATAACATAATAACAATTCTAAAATTGTTGTGTTCCGGCATTTAGAGGTAAGATAGCCAATTCCTCAGTTAGTTGAGGATTCCGTGGTAACCCAAAGCGCCACATCATCCTACAGCATGACAACGCGGACTCGCACAGCGCTCGTCATACGATTCAGTATTTGAAGCAGGACAACGTAGAAATTCTTGAGCATCCTCCACAGTCCTGACCTAAGGCCCAACTATTTCTATACATTTTCTAAAATTACGAAAAATCCTGGTTGTCAGGTTCCAGTACGGTGAAGAAGTAGTCGACCATTAAAGTCAGCCATATTGAACACCCCAAATCGCAAAGGGATAATCCCTATCGCCGTTGCGGCCGCGGAAAGAATCTCGGCCCTTCCCAATGCTATGTTAATGTCGTAAAAACCGCAGCAGATGGGCAGCAGTATCCACCTAAGTACCACCAGTTTTACCTCCTCTGTGGTCTAGTGGTTCGCTCACCGGTGTCAGATCCAGAGGTCCCGGGTTCGATCCACAGGAGGAGTACCTCAATCCTCAGATTGTTGAGGATTCCGGGTAAAGTGCACTTCCAGCTCGGCCATAGCATAACTTGAACATCAATTTCGTTCAATAAAATAATAAAAAGTACTTCAGATTGCAGTAACAAGTTTACTGCACACAATCACCAGTTCGCTTGCTAAGTGTGATGACTCCACCTGCGGTGAACTTTTTCAAGAAACTAAATTTAAATTAATCATTAATGGTAGGTAAGGTACAAATTAGAATTAGATTTTACCTACCACACAACATACAAATGAGTCAAACAAAAGTCACATTAACCTTTGTTGAATAACAATGAAAGAAAATAAAGATGTTTATGTGATACTGCATTTGATATTAAAACAGGTGTTTTCTTGGTACAGTAAGCCTATAGTGCTACATGATTGGTAATTCCTATCACAACTCTAATTTATACCACCATGCGGCCGTCCATCTTCAGGCAGGAGTGATAGTGCTGGCCTACTTATCTGGATTGATCACATTTTTGGTACAATGTTAAATGTTAGAATAATTAAACTCCCACGACCCCTACGACTTTTAACACTGCAATACTGTTTTACATAAGAATAAGGTATGGTTTTTTTATTGATGATAGCCAAGCGTTTGACACTCAACTCACTTGAAAAACAAGTAAAGATGTGGCTTAAGATGTAGCATGCTTGTCTAAATGGAACATGATCACTCTAGACTTGAAGCTCCAAGATTGTACTTGTGCGGGAAAACAGTGGTGGTATATTTACCTGATAATTTTTAGGAGATTGCCGTATGACAGCTTCCATGTGATGTAATTCAGATCTGAGGTCGCCATCCAAGGCTTTGAGAATATCCCTCCTGGAATTGCATATGTCTGAGTTGAATAAAAGCAGACAAATAGATGGCACTAAGATAGTGCTGTTTAGACAGTAGTCTCTAGATAAGATATTTTTCAATAGCCCATCACATCTTTTTATGGCTCATCTTAGTAATTTAAACCAAGCCTATCATTATACATATATGATAAAAAACTGTGAGGCACATACTGTCAAGGAGAAATAGTGCAATAGAAAAGGAAATTGAAATGGAATAGAACAAAATAAAAGGAGAATTAGGAACTAGATTTTTTTTATAAAAGATTCAGTTTTCCTCCCTAATAATTATAAGGGGAATAAGCCAGAGTATCGCACCACCTTGTTGCCAAAGCCTATTTTGTGATTTGTCTAGATATTTCATATTTGTTTTTACAGTCCTTTACCCCCTTACTGACTTTTGGTTTTAAGCTTAATATGTAAAATATGAAAACAAGACCATCACAACTGACCTAGTTGAGAAGGCTAGCAGAGTATTTTAAACAAATTGTTACAGATGTGATATTCAGTCAACAAGTCACATAACTAGTTTTATTAGATAAGTTGATGATAAAATGTAGGTTACACACGACCTGCCACCTGCCTGTATTATTTGACATTCAACTCTTGGCACTCACAGTGTGAGATAGATCTCTCAAACAGAATGTACTATAGATACATTAGTTAATTGGTGCTGAGCGTGACCAGTTGGCTTGGCTATAATGATATAGGCCAAAATCAAAAAAGAATAACACTTATAATGTAGGTACATAGCTCAGTTGGGATTGGTATGTAGCTCTGCTTTCTGCGCTTTAGGTTGTGTGTTAGATTCCCATCTAGGACAAATATTTGTGTACTGAAGTTAATGTTTTTTATGTGATTGGGTGTTGTATTGCATCATAATATAAATTTTTCTTCTACCATATGTATAAAATAAATTTCAGAACTTTCTCTGAGGACTTTTGCTTAAATTTGTGACTTTTAAGCTTTTAGGTTTTATTGATTAAATAAAAATAAATTGAAAATATATACTTAATAGAATACAAACAACAAACCTGTACTGCCAAACAGTATAGTTGGCGGGGTTAAGTTCCACTGCATCTTTTGTTAGCTGAAGCACTCTCTCTGACTTTTCATTGCTTTTGAGTACTGCTCGGAAGTAATCATACACATCTTCAACTGAAATTTATAAATATGACCGAGTTTAAAAAGATTCAGATAGGTACTTACAAGTTTACTAAATCAAGATATATTTAAACCATGCTGAGTAGAGAAGCTTATTTTTTGTGGTATCATTTGGATAATGGAGGCCTATGTTTAGTAGTGGTTGTTTAGGGGCTGAAACTATGAAGCTTGATAAGCAACACAGCTAGAATAATATTTATATCAACTTATTTACACCACCAAGCACTGCTAAATTCTGACTTGAAAGGTTGCAAGTGAATTCAGTAAGTCTTCAAGCGTGTCATATTTATGTCCAGGAAACATGCGCTATGCAGTGCCGCTTAGCTCATATTCATGAGAATGATGAAGTAATTACCTTTACCTACTTACATTTTTCCGAGTACGCGATAACAACAACTGGGTTGGATCCGTCATCTTCTTTGACTGGTATTACGTCGGCCCATTCCGGCCTTTCCTTGTACGGTACCCACGAACTGTCGTCTCCGCTGCTATCAGACATCCTAGTAGTTTAAAAATTAGTCAAAAACTACCTGTCTGATAACCTTATCACCAGGCAGGTAGGTACCTACACATAAGTAGGTACGAGAATAAACACCAGATGATAACTAAGATAGTCGCGTTATTTCTAGCACAATTTATAATAAACCTTAAACAAACACGGGGAATTTTATTGTTTTCGTGTTTGATCTTTATGTTACGCTTTTCGCAAACAAGAAACTAAAACTGTACTAAATGAACTGAAAATGAAATGAAAATGAACTTTTTGTAAATACTTGATTGCTTGGTTTGTTTTGACTTTTAATTTGACATAAAAATATAAGTGACATTAACAGAAAAAACGTGGCGTGAATATCGATCTTTTAGATTCAATATTTTGAGCTATTTTGCAAAAAAATTACAGTTTTACACCTACACTCTAAACCTTGATGGTTTAAATAATCATAATCAAATTGCAGGTAAAGTATATCCTCTCAATAAAAGTCAATAAATCAGCAACACATTTTAATAAACCAAAATAAGTTACGCTAAGGCTAGGTAATAAATTAAGAGGAATCTCTGATGCTACTTAACAATATTGTTCATGTAATTTTATATAATTTCTACCAAGTGTAAGCAAGTCCGAGTGAATTCGAGTAGCTCATGTGGGAGACCGCTGGAGCTGCAGAGTAGGCCACGCCTAAGAGACCACCAGTCGTTGCCACCTGCAAAATAAAAAAAGCTGAGCAACGGTCCAACCAAAGCGCGGGGAAGGTAAGATATTGCCTATTTATTGATTGCTGGCGACTTCACCCTGCACTGACCTAAAAAATATAATTACTACCACAGCATTGACTTACGTATAGTAGGTAGGTACCTAACTATGACTTTTGTCCGACAGAGGTCAAATAAAAGGTTTTTGTTTCTGGTATAGTAATAATCTTCATCATCATCATATCAGTCCACACACGTCCACTGGTGAATATAGGCCTCCCTCACCAACACAGAAACCAGTCACTGACTTTGGTTTTTGTATACCAACGAATGTCCGCACATTTCTAACTTTGTCACGTAGTGAAACTGGTACAATCAACATAATTATTCCTTCATTGGTTTAAGTATTACTTACCTATTTACATTGGAATACATATACTTACTTAGGAGGAACTTACCTTAGCATAAGGCGACACTCCTACATGCGACACCAGAGGCGCAGCCACCGAGGTGGTGTAGGGCGCGGCGTAGCCCCCGTAAGCTGAAACCGCGACTCCAGGGTTGCTCACTCGCACATCAGACTTGCGGACGCTTGAGAACGGGGTATCCAGGGCTTTGGTGTACGTGGAAATCTGCACGGTCATAACTTTATCTATAACTTTATGGTCGGACTTTGTAGTAATGGCTTTTTGAATGTTAGTTCAACTAAAATTTTTGAACCTCCGACGTTATATTTTATTTGTTGTACGACAGGGAAGCGCTTTCCTTTATTTTATCTGGTTCCAAGTTATGATAAGGCCACAGGTGGAAGCTCACTTCACCCGGAATCTTCAACGGTCTGAGGAACTGGTAATAATACCTCTAGATGACGTAGCACAACAAATTTTGAATTGTTTTTATGACGACAGACTTAGATAAGATGGTGGTAGCCAGCCAGGTGAACTAAACTAAGTCCTACCACCAACAAAGCCAAGCACAATGCTGTACTCCCTTGGGAATCTAACCCGGAACCTCTGGTTCTAGTCATACTTAGCATGCAGTGTAGAATAACATGAATCACAATGGTACTTATACAAATACGATACAGCAAGACGACTCGGAACCAAGAGTATAAAATACGTCTGGCTATTCTATGCGCCTGCTTCTCTCTCAGTCCTGGTCTTGGAACTGTTCTAAGAATATTATGTACATTGCGAGCAACCCTGCCAAGTGTGGACTTTGTGGCAATCCAACCGAGAGCGAAAAGGGCTCATGACGTTGTAGAATTTTACTTTTAGTTTATTTTTATTGTGAGAACCTGTTGTAAAGTTGCCAGATAGTTGTAGGTATTGGGATGAATAATTAGGTACTACCCTAAGAATTATATTAGGTAGCTTTTTATAAGGTAGGTATTAATTGCAATAATTATCTCAAGGGGGTACAGTAGGGTACATTCCCCTGTCTCGCTGTAACGGCACATGCCAACAAAATGAATGATTCCTTATAAGTTTAGTTTACAGCTGGTACATCATAACACATCAAGGTTCCAGTTCCTCACCTGTCCCAGGTTGAAGGGAGACCTGTAGGTGTTGGTCTGGTGCGAGGCGACAGCGGGTTGCGCGGGGTACGAGCTGTAGGGGTTGTAGGGGTTGTAGCCGCCGTAGGCGTACGGGGCCAGGACGCCGGCTTGAGCCGCCGCCACGCAAGCAACCAACAATACCTGGATGATTAACGTTGTTATTGCTACAAGCAAAAATACATCAACGCTCTTGGGTTTTCTCATTTCCACAAACATTTACAAGTAGGTCATGAATACCTAGTATTAATTATTAGAAGTACCCTTATTACCTAATTTTTATTATATACCGCAGCTCGATGTTTAGACAAAAATCATAGTAGATAAGTAAACAAGGGAGGTAGGAAGTATTAAGCCATAATTTACACCGTATATTGTGGAAATGAGGTTATGAAATAAAAATCACTATGTTTGGAATTACCTACACATTTATACAGGACATTAATTTCATACAGCGGCATCTATCCCCAAAGTAAACAAAGCTAGTAATATGGGAACCAGATAACAAATGAATAACTAACAGGTGCATAGGTATACTTTTTTACATACTTCCATACTTATCTTATACAATAATACCTAATAATACCTAGGTACTCTTAACAAAAAACACAAACATCTAGGCTCATCACACAAATGTTTGTCCTGGGTGGATATTGAACCCACAACCTACAACGCAGAAGACAGGCAGACTACCAACTGAGACTCTTGGTAGGATTGTAAAAATCGGAATTCTAGATCTACACTGTATTATTTAAAGAAAATATTTGTATTTCGGTGTGTATCGAATAGGCTCAAAAACTACTGGCCCGATTTTAAAAATTCATTCACTAATAGATTGCCATAGTACCTATTCGTATCTATCACTGAGTAACATAGGCTTTAAAATGTTTTATAGTATATTTATTATTAGTTATATAAAACAAAGCAGGAGGTACTCACTTTTAAAATCATGGTTATAAGACAAAGCTCTGTTGAGATATGTATCACACACGGGCGTGGTAGGACTTTTATACTAGGCTCGGTGAGGTAATAGGCATTCGATTAGACCTGGGACCTAGCCTAGGGCATATGTGATAAGGCGATTGTGGAGCATTCATTGTATGCTTGTACCTACCGGTTGATGAATTATTCAAACAGTTCAGTTTGAACACCGACATATCTGAATGTAATTGCCAACGCTCGGACCTGTACTTACTTAATAAAATAAATAATAAGTACTTAGGTACTAAATATTACCAAGACATTTAACAATCGTCTTCGAGCCTCAAACATACCATATTATATATGTGGTCTGGTGGTTCAACCCACCGAATGGGTGGGTTGAACCCACACCGGTGGGTTGGTCCCGGGTTCGATCCCCAGAGGGAGCTATATTGTGCTTGGTTTGGTTGGTGATAAGTTGAAGTCCGCCTGGCTAGCTACCACCAGCTTGTTGTGTTCTGCATTTAGGGTAAGATAGCCAGTTTCTCAGTTTGATGAGGATTCCAGGTAAATTGCGTAGCTTAACTTGTAACCCAGGTGAGATGAAGGCTAAGCGCTTCCCCGTAGTACAATGCAAAAAAATTAAAGGCCCCCTACCTATACCCTCATGGTTTACGTAAAAAGCGACTAAAGGCTTAGATACGACGTGGCCAACAGCTTCCTTGTACATATGTATAACACCAATCTGTATTGAATCACCATCCCGCCTGCTGAGCGTGGTGATTATGGCAAATCTCAGGGCGCTCTGAGGTTTGTCTTGCAGAGAGCTCATCCGTTCGAACATGAGATAAACGCCAGGGTCTTACCTCGAGGGAGTGAGTTCCGTGCAAGGCCGACATCACAGCGCCTTCCTCCAGACCTCTGGCATCATGGGGTTATTTGCTTGAAAAAGCTCACTATTACAGTTTCTCGTTTATTTTAAATGGCATTCTCCAATTCAAATGAAATTTCACACTATCAAAATCAAAATAAATAAAAAAGAGTTATCTTATACACTCTCTATAACTTCTTTAGAAAGAAGCGCACCAAAGACAGATTATCTAATTACTAAATAAGTACCAGTTACGAATACTTGCAAATTTTAATTTTAATCGGACGTGCCATAACGAAAACAACGACAAACTACGTTTGTACTGTAAAGTGTCAATTCGGATTACTCGGGAGCCTTCTTAGCAAATGCTTTGACCTTTGAAGGGACTTTTTTATTTTGTACAATCGCAACGAGTTTTAAAATATATCGTAACACGGACCCAATGCGAATTGAAAGATGGTAGTTACTTTCTAGGGTCGTTCCAGAAACAGAGAATCTAACCTCATAATAACTGCAAGCATAGTTTTGTACACCTGAAACATCATCATCATCATCATCATCATCGAAAAATAATTTCTAGTTACCCTGAAATTATCAAAATCCGACTAGTTTTTTGTAGTCCACGTGGATCGTGAGACCTGCCACAATGATTTTTATGATCTTGTTTCAAGATCATGACATCGATCGGCCCACACGTTACCTATAGCTGGCTGCGTGATGCTAATGGCTGACACACTTGCCTAGGTGATGTTGGTCGACCCTCGGATCTTGCTCACGTGGAAAATAAAAGTTGCCATAAACTAACGCCGCTAGTTGTCATTCAGCATTACCTACCACCACCTAAGCCTTTATTTAAGGAGAAATTCATAATTATACGGATACAGATAAAAGTTGTGTAGAACCCTCTGTATTCCAATCTACACCGAGGGACCTGGTCTAGACCTCATTGTATACCTACCTAGCAAATTAGTCTAAATAATGAACAATACTTACTGAATAAAATACTTATTTATTGAACAAGCCTTTATTATACCTCTCTTATTTATGATAGCTCAGTTGGAAGTATATAAGTATGGTATCGGTAATCTAGTTCCCATATTACAAGCTTTGCTTAGTTTGGGACTAGATGGCGCTGTGTAAAATTAATGTCCAATATAAAAAAATAAAGTAGCTTTGCATTCTGCGCTGGTTGTGGGTTTGATCCCCTCCCAGGACACGATGAATTTTGATGTTTGTTCTACGTTTGGGTGTTGTACTATACGATAAGAAAAAAAGATGTGAGTAAGTACCTATACATCCGTATTATTTCCGTTCCCCATAACACAAGTGTAAGGTGGGACTAGATGGCGTTTCCCGTAATATTTAATGAGTTTTGGTATTTTTAATATAGGTAGGTACTATATCCAACAATTACTTATTTCTCGATTTTATAATAATTCTGGAAAACGCCCAAGCTCTAAAAAATTACGTTCGAAGTAAGAAAATTACAAACAAATATTGAAAACGTTCCCAAAGGTTTCAGATTTCCTAAAATAACATAGTTTTTTTTCTTAAAATAGGTACCTTTCCTACTTACTACATCAGTTTGTTCAGAACGGGTGGGGTCGGGGTCATCAAGCTACAGATATTCGTACTTCGCACCTTCGCGCGTGTTATGTTAGGTATAGGTACCTATTATGATCAGAAAGGGCGAGGCTGCTGTCTTTAATTCAATGATCATTTAGTAATCGTAGGCACGCGACCTCAATCTGTCGCTCTAGCCTCGCAGGCCTACCTACAATTTCAAACAATTTGATCTCATTAAAATCGTTTACACACCCACCTACGTGATTCATGTGGGATAGAGTCTACTCTATCAATCAGTGTACTACGTATGCTTGGCGCCTATGCATATTTTGCTTTAACTATCTAGGATAAGGGTGAAGAACGCCTCCACCTTCGGCCTTATCTTAACTTGTAGCCAGGTGAGATGAAGGACAAGTGCTTACCATTTGTATTTATTTTTTTTGAAAATGAGGTACTTAGTTTGTTTGTAAGTGAGCATATCAATCGTTTCAAAATATTCAGTAGCATATCAAAACTTCAATCATAACCAGAGTGCTGGAAGACAAAAGCACTCAATTCAAATGATAAAGCTATAATTCGGCAGTTCTTCAACGTCACTGTGAGTGGATGAAACGCTTATTACCGTAGTAGCATGGACGAAGAAATACAATTCTTCGTCCATGGTAGTAGGTACCTCAGCGGCGAACCACTTCGAACAGTCGTCGGTTTCATACCGACGTGACACTTCCGTTACTCTCATTAAATGGTGGCATTAGAAACCCACTAAGGTGAAATTATAGCTAATTAAATGAATTAATAGGCCGAATGCTGTCACGGCATTTCTACAAACCCATTCATTCGTCTTCAACCAGCACGGCCGCTCGGGAGTCTGCAATGAAACCTGTCGATGTCCTCATCCTCTGCACTCTGCAAGTGAACAGTGAGCGATGGTACTCAGCTACCAACATAGCTGATGAGCTACACGAGGAAAGAGACGCTAACTATATACACGAACGAGACTATCTGCCGATATTTAGGAGCGGCTGGAAACCTAGCACGTTTTCCGAAAATGTGGAGACAAAAGTCAAGAAAATCCGAAAGAAATGTTCAAAAGCCCTTCGAGCTCATCACGCCAGAGCAAATAAAACTAGGACAAGATTTTTAGAAGTTTTTGAGGTGGTGGAGTTCAACCACGTATCGTGCACGTCAAGCAGCGGCCTGGAGGGGTCCTGTCTCCATGCAGTGGAGTGTCACGCGCAGGGTGGAACTGGCATGGGGTCCTGTGCGGATGGGTACGGGACTTGCTGTGTTCGTAAGTATTCGCTGCATCATCTTTCAAGGACATCAAATTGAGAAGCTTTTAGCTTATTGATGAGATGGGGTAGGTGGGATCTACCTCCTTGTCTACCCCGGGCAGCGGGATCACTGGCATTTGCTAGCGGCTTCGGCCGAATAATCAGAACTCTGGTGGACCTGTAGGACCTGTAAAGGCCCGCCTGGCTCGATCCGTCCAAGACCTCATCGTTTCCCGTGCAAGTACCTAGTGTTAAGGTGAAGAGCTTACTCTTTTTTTTAAAGTACAATTTGTAGGTATTTACCACAAGCCTTACAGCTCAGTTTGTAGAGCTCTGCCTTCTGCGCTTAAAGTTTTTTTTATTATCTAATATAGGGTAGCTTTTTTATTTTTTTTGTTGTACGACGGGGAAGCGCCTGGCCTTCATCTCACCTGGTAACAAGTTAAGATAAGGCCGAAGGTGGAGGCGCACTTCACCCGGAATCCTCAACAAACTGAGGAACTGGCTATCTTACCTCTGAATGCCGGAACACAACAATTTTAGAATTATTATTATGGCGACAGAATTAGGTAAGATGGTAGTAGCTAGCCAGGCTGACTTCAACAAAGTCCTACCACCAACCAAACGAAGCACAATATATTGTACTCCCCATGGGGATCGAACCCGGGACCTCTGGATCTGAAATCGGTGGGTTGAACCACTAGACCACAGAGGCGGTTAAAGCTCTTGGCTTCGAAACTTGCACAGGCAAGAATGAGATCTACGATGGGACAAGCCTACCCAGAAGGTAACTATTGACTTTCTTCTTCAAGACATTAGGGTAATACAGTGGAAATACAGACGCTGAAAGCTGATTCCAAGTTTTTTCAGTGCGAATAATAAGATTGTTATTAAAAGAGCTTAGTCCTGATAAAGTGGAAAACTCAAACCAATGGGATGATAATAAGCTGTGCGTCTGAAATTTCTAATGAAGAATGGCGATGGCGGGATTCGATCGTCGACAAACACATAACCTTGCGACGATGGATCAGGCTGTCGAGACTTGCTTTGGCAAGTTGTTGGTTCGATTCCCATCCGGGAAAAACATGTGTGTGATGTAATATATATATACTAAGATGTTTGTACTGTATATGGGTGGGTGTTGTATTGTGTGATATCCTATGATATCCTGTACCAACGACAACCACATTCCCGAAACAAATATACCGACATGGTCTGACAAAATCTCTGGATAGGAGCCGTGAGGGACCAGGTTAGACAAGCGTATTATAGTGGTACATCCAGTAGTGTGCATACGAGTCTGGTATATTTCGCGAGACACATGCGCATAGGTCATTTGCGCGATAGACACAATGCGCTAAGGACTCATACGCGAACTAACACTTGCGCGAAAAAATCATAATGTACCTAATATCTCTGGAAATAAATATTGTAACGAGATGCGGATTTTACTTTTGTACTGGTGAGATTTCCTTCTCTTCTTTATTATATCACCCTTTCCCCCATATAAATACATATATATTTTGTCGTAGAGTTTTGTAGATCGTGCAACGGTGCTGCGCCAGAACGCGTAGCATACAAAAGATTTCAACGTGCACCCACTTTTCTACGATAAACTAAATCAATTCATAATGTCTGTCGAAATAAAAGTTGTAGCGATGTGGATTTCGCCAGAGCGTAGATGAGCTTTCCGCCTTTCTTCCAATTTTTCTAACTTGACACGAACCCATTTTTACCCAACCGTCCGTCTCCATATCATTATTTTTTATTTGTCGTAGAGCTTCGTAGAGCATGCTAAAATACTACGCTGGGCCCTCGTAGCATACTAAAGATTTCAAAGATCTTGCGAATGGACGAGAACCCCATCAGAAAGCTCGCTTTGTCACTTCTGAAAATCACTTCCCCTACTCAACTTGCGCTTTTTTCGCTGGGATTAGTTTCGGGCCTAACTCTGTTAGGCCCGAAACTAATCCCAAAATCGTTAGAGGTAGTTTGACATATTCAAGAAAGGAGTATAAGCTCACCTTCATAATGAAATCAGCAACTCTCTACAATTTTATTTCCAGATATATTAGGAATTTAGTTCGTTGTAAAAAAGTAAGTGCTCGTTGAAATCTTTTGTAAGCTAAGCGGGTCCGGCAAAGCATCGTAGCACACTCTACGACAAAATATATTTTTTAAAAGGGGGATAAGGGGAGGAATACTGAAGGATAGTAATGATTTGATCGTGCAAGTGTCTATTCGCGCAAACGTCTCTTCGCGATAGTGTCCTGAGGCCGTGTGCAGACGGGCTGAAATTATTTTCAGCACTAAAAAGTTTTACATTCGACTTTGCCATGACTCATTTCAAATGATAAAAAATAAACATTTTAGTGCGGACACGCACTCCGAGGGTTAAGCCAGACCCACATTTTAGTCCAGCTTAATTTAATCTAATTTTTATTTTTTGTTGATTTTAGCGGCAATTGAAATACACACTCTGTGAAAATGTTAACTGTCTACCTATTACGGTTCATAAGATACATTCCGGTGACTGAAAGACGGACAGACAGACAGCGGAGGCTTAGTTATTATGGTCCCTGAGATAGTATGGTTAAAATTATACTGGCGTGGCGGACGGCGTCTGTGTCTAGTGCGAGTTTTCTACTTGCTCCATATCTATACCTACTCGAACGCGTTTGAGTTTACTACGATACTATTTTTCAAACAGAAAAATAATATACCAGATATATTGGCTTGCGACAGTCAGTCATCAGCCGCCATGGGATGGTTCACCAACCCTGGCTTCCCGCTGCCCAGCACCGAGAGGATATCCTGCGCGATGACCCTGACCAAACACTCTGATGAAGTCACGCAACTCCGCTTGGATTTCAACAAGTTTGAGGTAAGTTTTCCTTCACTCGTTTCCCAGTGCAGTTGCAGTCGCCAAGAAATCATCATCATCTAATGCCTTCTCGAGTCCACCAGTCGGTATACTCTCTGTTACACCTGCCACCACACCGCCTGACCACGTGACCCTGCCCAACTCCATATGAGTCCTAACACTAGGCTCTCAGAGCGACCCTAATCTTGTGGACCGTCTCTTGTGAGCGTCCATGTCTCAGCATAGTTGGTATGGAGAAGGACACATTAAATGTAGAGGCGGGTTTAGCTTATAAATAGTACCGACGAATAACAGCTGAAAATTGCGATATGTTGGTAGGGTAGGTAGGTATAGCTTAGGTAGGTACTATAATATTAAATTTGATGTTTCATAGTAAGGTATGTGAGAAGCATAAGTTAACAATTGATGGGGCCCACTGTATACTACATGCAAGTAAGTAGGTAGGTACTTACGTGTTTGCCTCGGTGGTAAGCAAGCGCATGCCTTGTATCTAAAAGTCAAGCAACCGGCCAATGAGTTATTGGTCTCGATCAATTTAATTATCTGGATCGCTTAGGTCGGTATAACGTAGTCTCCGTCCTTGCTCTACCTATTTCTTATCTATCTAGTAGTCTATCAGGACTACCTTTCATACTTTGTTGGATTCGGTATTATTTTTAATGTATTACCTTTTTATATGTTGTATCTGTATGTCTCCCGAATAAAATAAAAATAAAATAAAATAAAAATACTTACAATGTTTCAATTTAACCACTAGGTATACTTATATAGGATATACTTACTAGGTATCCACCAACACAGAGACTTTTTACCGTCTATTGCTACCTAGGTACATAAATGTATTATGTTTTTCGTCTTTAAATAAAATATTATACGCCAAGGACAGATGTAGCTGGCGGAACATTGTCAGAACCAAATAACTTCCACAGGAGAATCACGACCCTCAGAAATGAGGAGTAAGTACCTACGGTTTGAGGAGGTGGAGGAAAGAAAATATTAAGTTGTATTGTAGGTTAGGTAGGTAGGTATTACATGCATTTAATTTTATTAATAGTACCTATATATACATAATATATAGAGTACCAAGCTACTTGTAATATAGATTTTAAATCTGAAATAAATGAGTTAATAATCATAATTATTTACCTACAGTCAACATCATTTTTATTGTTTGAGAGGATGTAGTGAATATATCATACACTCACCTACCTACTACAAGTTGCCTAGTGTAGGTACCTAAAGATCTGTGGCCTAGCTGCTAGGACCTAGAACGTAGGTACCTACCTACCTACGTCTCGTTTACATAATAAGTACTTGTAGTTACAATGTATTATTGTTTTTATACATGATTAATGAAATAAAGGAACAACGTCCACGACGATCATGCACCAAAAAAAAATACAGTGGTTCCTTCAGAGGGACTCCAAATGAACAACTGCGGGATATGTACCTACGAATTATCGGACACTAATTAAGCCCCTACGATGGAAACTCAGGGGTCCCTTACCTACCTGCATGATAAGGTTTCAGGTAATGGGTGGCTTCAAAACACATCGTTTTGAATAGCGAAGCGAGTAAAGTTTGCTGGGTTATTCAACGTTTAACTAGATTGTTCCATTACTTTGGATGTTTTTTGTAAAATTTAGACGAGAAATATTTATTTGGCAGTTACTCCCCCCAACTGATGGAGTTTGCCAGTTGGATCAGTTCGTGGTCTCAGGACAAAACACCAACAACGTAGTGCCCATTTTGTGTGGCATCAATACGGGACAGCACGGTGAGTTCTTTGTAAAAAAAAAATGTTTTGTTTTTTTAATCACAGGACATTTATTTCACACAGCTCCATCTAGCCCCAAACTAAGCATAGCTTGTAATATAGGAACTAGATTACGGATAGGGTCAACCGGGGCAATTGCGTTATATTTCTCGATCACTTCAAGTTATCGCCATATTGTGAGCGAATTTATGGCACTATCCACTTTTTGAAACTCTAGTCCAATATTATAGCTATTTCTGTACAAAATTGTAGGAGTGATTCCTTCGCCGGATTTTAAAAAATGTGTCAAATTGATTGTTTTGTTTTAATTAGAATTTTAGATGCATTTTCCCCGTTTGAGGCAAATGCGTCTTCCTCGAGTAAAAACTTAATTGTAAATTTTCGTGATAAAAACTAAGTAGTTTTTTTCATTTTACTTGGGTGGCTCGCGCTTTCTACTTCTGTAAAAGTAAACAAGTAGGTACAGCTTGGCAAAACGGCCATGAAAAAAATGGTCGCGCCACTTTCTATGCCAAAACAATTTTACTATGGTAATACTAAACATCTTACGTATAAATAATTAAGTATTACCAGTGAAAATAAATTAGGTTCCATTTTACGACGTTTTTTTTTCCAAACTGAGTACCTATGTAGTTTTTATAGTGGTGACATTTGTGAAAAAAAATGAAAAAAAAGAAATAATACTTAAAAAACTTTATTTAAATTAAATGAGGCACTAGTTCAGTATCATTAAGAAAATTAGGAGATCAAGTTAAATCTAGGAAAACGATCTAGGTACACATGAGACAGTTAAATCTTAAATTCTTACTTATATAAAAATATGGCACATCCCTACATACACACTTACTAAATTCTACTTTTAGTTATATTATCTTAAGTATTAAATCTTTTAATAAAATACCTATACAGGTGTTTGTAGGCTCTCCACATCCAAAACACTTAGATAACAAAATGAAATTAGTATTTTGCCAAGGCCATACATGTCTTTGTTGTATAAAGTTTTGAAAATCATATTTAGTTAAGTGCTTGTCAATGTCCATGTATTTCAATATCACCATGGCAATAATTATTAGTAAGTAATAATTATTTATCTGAAATAAAATAAAATGTAAGGACATATAAAGGTTGACGATTTCTTTTTTGGGGCATATGCGCTCCACAGTCGCAATTGTCCCGTGGCGGCAGACGCATTTAGCCCAAGAAGTTTGGGCATTAAAGCTGAGCATAAAAATGAAGATTATTTTATTTCTTTAAATAAAGCTATTTCACTAAAATAGCGGGCTGTGTAAGCAACCCATTGACTATTCCTTACAATTATTATTGAATATAATCAGTCAATTAAAGAATTCATAAGATGAACATGGATTTGGTTACTCACCTTTCGCAGGTGACTGAGTTGGTGCTCGTTGCACTAACACGTGCAATTTATAAAATGGCAAAATACTTAAAAAAAAGTGAACTCCAACGCCATCTATACGGACCACATATATCAAGTATTTAGTTTAAACAAATGTAACTAGATGGCAGAAGTCAATATAGATTGAACCGTTTTTGAATAAGTACAAAAAGACGTATTAGTCCCGTAGACGCAATTAGCCTAGTTGACCTTAAATACTTTGTAAATACATGCGTACTATATGATACAACACCCAAACACAGAGCAAACATCTATATTCGTCACACAAATGTTTGTCCTGGGGTGGGAATCCAACCCACAACCCACAGTGCAGAAGGCAGAGCTACTACCAACAGAGCTATGAGGCTTGTTGCATTTATAGGCATTTATAGTCTGGTCCGTGATTGTAAGTTGTTAGTTCTCTTTTTGGCCACGACGACGTTACTCTCTCTGGACAGAGTTTACCCAAACACTTGGTCTATTCTGCGATAAGCAGTCCGCAATCTCTAGCGTTTGGAGGATGCCCAAATTCAAGTGTAGGTACTTGTGTGCAGAAAAAAAATTAAACCTATACCTTTGCAAGGCTCAATTAGATAAAAAACTCTTTATTTATTTTTAGACCAATTCGCTAGAAAATGAGGCAATCTATGTCGGTACCTACTTTTTTAGTGACTGAGATGTATCTTTCCAGCGTACGTGGAAGTTGGGAACACAGAGGGCCCGATTTATTTTACCATTCTAACGGAAACTCCCGAAAACAGACTATTCGCCATTAAGGTTTGCTAACAAAAATCCTATTACATTACATTTACCCTTGACTATCACAAGTCACACAACACACAAACTGCCCATTAGGTGGGTAAGTACCTAACTTTATTTAAGTAGGTTGTTAAAATTTACTTATTACTCAAATATTTTTAACTAATGTTAAACTCTGAACTATTGAATGGATCGTGAAAAATTAACCAGCCCTTTCTCATTTGTGCTGGTCGCGGTTCCGAACAGGCGGTAGATTTGGTTTTGACGTTTCAAAATCATCCTAAAAAGGTTCCCTAGGTAATAAAAAAGTGTTGCCATTACCTCCACACTTGCTCATGCTAGGATGAAGTTCACGATTGAGCGAGCCTACCAACGTGGTAGCACAAGGATGATGATGACAATGATGGAAGTAGTACGGTGAGGCCGTTGCTCACCAGTGGGATAGTGTATGCTAATATAATGAGAAGTAACACGCCTGAAATACAGACGCTGGAAGCCGATTCCATTTTTGCAGTGCGCTTATTTTTTGCGGGATGTAAGTACTTAGTGGGTATAGATTAGTACTCATAACTTATTAAACTAGTAGTTCGCCTCGAACTGAGATCTTGTGAAGTCTGGTTTGTAACGGAGTATATTTCTCAAATAGAACATACCCAATTAACAAACGATAAAATTGTGCTTTCACCTTTCTCGCACTTTTTTCTCGAACTCTCTTTATTCACCTGAGTGCTCTCCCTTGTTGCTAACGTAATGTAATATCCTTTCTAACGTGAAACAAAGGTTGTTGTCGTTTTGAAAAGTGCTCTCAAAACTGTTGCCTTAGTAGTCGTGGCTTAAAAATCTACCCCTCCAGTCCACGGATGTCGTAAAGTCAACCAAAAAGGCAGCAGCTTTTTTAGTAGTGTAGGTAAACAAAAAAACCACCCCACTTATCAAAATTCTCCCGCGGCAATCAAATTCTAAGTATTTGCGATATATTTACAGTTTATATTTTATGAAATTGGACAACCCGTTCGAGAGTTATGCCGTCACAAACATTAACACATACTTACCTACATACATTGCCGGATTTCCCAACATAACTAGGAGATCTCGTTCGCTTCGCTCACTCGATCAAAAATACTGCCAGGTCACAAATCAACTTACCTAAGCAGGTACAACAAGACTGGCGTGGAAACTACACTGTGGCTGCAGTCAATACCATCAAAATCGACTTATCAAAGTTGTTGTGTTCACTCATTTAGATGTAAGATAGCCAGTTCCTCAGACTGTTGAGGATTATGGATGAAGTGCGCTTTCACCTTCGACCTTTTCATTATAACACCAGGTGAGATGAAGGCTCAACTCTTCCCCGTCGTATGACAAAAACCAATTACATTCCAGGTGACACAGCTGACGTCATCAGACGAGCTGGCTGCACCCCCAGGATGTCTCCAGTACTTCACAGAGCCGGACGGAGACCTGGAGTCCTTCAACTATCGCGACAAGTCTGAGATCGCAATCGCCACATCTCCCAGCTATCTGGTAAGTCATATACCTGAAAAGTCCATTGCAGGACATGGGCCTCCTCCAAAGCATCCCAAAATGTTTAATCTTTCTGCATATTTTTTGTACTTACTACTAGATTCTGAGAAAAAAAAAACTACGATCTCAACTCTATACTTGACATGGGCTCACTTTGATACACCCTGTTTTTAATTTGAAATAATAAAGAGACCAATGGTTATAAATTGGTAAATAAAGGTCCTAAAAAAAATGTTTAGCTTTTGAGTTATGGACAATTTTTATAATGCGGGATGAATTTGATTGAAGGTGTCACCTTGATTTTGTCTCAGTTTGAGACTTATTGTGTAAAAAAAAAGGATTTTTTTTTAGTTATTAAGGCAAAACACCTCGAAAATTAAACAAAACCTAGGTACTACAAAATTAAAACACTGAAATCACAAGTATTTCCTAAAAGATTTTTGATGAAAGCGTATATCGAATTTTCCCCGTCGGTTTTTTTAAGAGCTTCCAACGTTTCATTAGTGTAATTTTTGTAATTTCGGGTACCCAGTATTTTTGTATAATTTCTTACTATTCTTCGTCAAATCCTAAAAAAAAAGATAGGGGTGAAAATGATTGTTCATAGAATCACGTTAACAAAATATTTGCGATTATAGAATATTTATAGCTATCAATCAAGCCCCATGTTGTTCATCAAAGTATGCCCCGTATTATAAAACCCTCTACGTAAATAAACATGGCTGAATAATTATGAAAAAAATAACAGTTTCAAAATCACAACAAAACCTACAATAGGTAAGTATAGTGAGTTTTGTGGGTCTATGTTTTTCAGTTTAGTCTGCACAGAAGTTTTTAATGAAGACAGTTTAGTTTTTTTATGTAATTTATTTCGTTCGTTTATTTTTCAAATTTAAAATAGGTAAGTACCTATATTATTTTGCAATACTAATTTGCCATATAGGTGCTTTGTGTTTTTAGTAATAATTATTCCTATCCGATCGTCTGAGCAAAATTTAATTTTATTCGGACGTGTCGCCATTTCGAACGATTAACGTTTGGAGAGCTGAGATGAGTGATAGGTACTCCGTTGCCTTCGCCGACGAGCCTTTGTTATTTCAGAATAATTTGAACTACGCCATGTGCATGCAGCGGTCACCCGGCGCCTGCAGCGTGACCTACACCGCTGGATACTTGCACATCGACAATTTCGACACGGGTTCGTTTCATTATCTATCTCTGTAACATGTATGAGTTTATAGATCTGTAACATCCATTGAGGTTATAGATCTGTAACATCCATTGAGGCTACAGCTCTGTAACATCCATTGAGGTTATAGATCTGTAACACCCATTAGGGTTATAGATCTGTAACATCAATTGAGGTTATAGATCTGTAACATCCATTAGGGTTATAGATCTGTAACATCCATTGAGGTTATAGATCTGTAACATCCATTGAGGTTATAGATCTGTAACGTCCATTAAGGTTATTATATAAATGTAACATCCATTGATATTCTATAAACAATTTTAACATCCATTGGGGTTTCTATCTCTGAATAAAAACTCCGACAGGCAAAGATGTTTATTGGTCTGTTTATAAATAAACAAACTTTAGAGTAGGTCAGCCCCTTTGAAAGGGGACTTTGGACCCGTGCCCCCCCTGGTCAACCCCCTGGGGGAGCCATCGGTATTTTTAGTACTAGTGTCTCCCCTTGCTGGGGGAGACATCGGTACTAGGTTTTTAATTATATTTGAAGTACCTACTCGAGCATCTCCTGTCAGGTATGACAAAGGGCGCGTCCGGATAAGTATTACCACCATACCTATTTCAGCCGCCGAGCAGCATTGCTATGTTCTGGTTTGAAGGGTATGGTTGCCGGTGAAATTACGGGCATGCGAGGCTAACCACTTATACCTATGCTTCAAGTAAACGCGCGCAATGCAGTGCCGTGTAGACTATGTACCTATTCTTAAGCAACAGTTGAACTTAACATAAGATGGGCTGGTTGCTGTTCCGTCTCGATGATTTTGTAAATACCCTTTATTTTAAATATGTTGTCTGTTTATGTTGTATTGATGTCTGTTGATGAAAGACATACTGATTATTATTGTATCGAGTATCGAATATCGAGTGAGCGAAGCGAACAAGATCTCTCAGTTAAGTTGGGAAATGTGGCAATGTTTGTGACGGCATAACTCTCGAACGGATTATTCGATTTTCATGAAATTTAAACTGAACAGAGAAAACGTACTTAAATAGAATTTGATTAGCGCGGCGGATTTTTGATAAATGGGGTTGTTTTTGAGATATTGGGGTGAAAAGAAATAAAATTTTTCGACCATATCTTTTGAATGGTTGATTCGATCAATTCAAAATTTTGAACATGCAGAGAATATATTCATACTCATCATTCGGTTTCAGGATTTTTTTGACACCAGGGGCCCTACCGCCGACGGCGAAGCCGATCTCCATTGGTTTAAAATTAGCTTCATGAGAACTAGAAACGATTTTTACCGTCAAATGTACTGAACGGATAGGTTTCATAACATGTGTACACTTTTAAGATGGGAAACGCCATTTTGGATATGACACATACCCGGTAGTAAAAATCGTTTCTAGTTCTCATGAAGCTAATTTTAAGCCAATGGAGATCGGCTTCGCCGTCGGCGGTAGGGCCCCAGGGTAGGTTTTGAGAAATATGGGTCTTAAGTGAGACGAGATCATTTTTGGCTTGTGGGGTGTCATTTGAAAGAGTATCGGTTGCACATTCATAAAATATATATTTTACTTTTTGTTAGGGGTGGTTTTTGTAACAATAGGGCGCGTTAAGGGGTTAAAACGCTTGGTATGCCTTGTAGGATAGACTGTTGGGTTTAACTTCACAATTAACTTTCTTTTGATTTGCTGAAACCACCCCTGTATTTAAATTAAGGTTTGCAAAAGGGGTAAATAAAATTTAAGTCTTGAAAATGTGTTAAGACATGAAATATCATATGAAATAGGGGTTGAGACTGATTTCTAAATTAGTTTATTTTGCCCATATTAGGGGTGGTTTTTAAGATCAAAATCTTGTACGGTTTAACGCCTTTTTTTCTCAGGCGTGTAACACACACGCCTGCTAAAAAAAAAACAATTTCATCCCGTGCCTATTTTTAACGGCACTTCGCTCCAGTTCCATGATAGTTTGACCCTTTAGGCGTTGAACTTTCATCGAATATGAACTTTGGGTCCCATGTCGAGTCTAAGGCCAAATTCACTGCTATGAAGCTTGGTATTCTAACTAAGGTTCGGCGGTACTTCAAACCGGGACAGCTTTTAAGTTTGTAAAGCTCAGGTCAGCCAAGTATCAGCTCGAAGCCCTGGATTCGATTGAGCGTCGTGCTGCTCATAGGTGATGATTCGCTTGTTAAGGCTAATTTGCAGAGCCTAGAACATAGACGACGGGTTGCCAGGCTGTCTGTGTTCTATGAATTCCACTTCGGCGAGTGTGTGCACGATATCTTTGACCTAATCCCTCCATCCCCTTTCCACCACCGGACTAGCAGACGTACGGCTGGCTACAGCCCGTACCTTGTAAATGTTCAATTGTGCCGAACACATCGTTTCGCCTTCCTTTTAGGCTAGCGTGCTCCATCTTAGGCCACATCTTTACTTGTTATAGGCACATGGTCAAACGCTTGACTATTATCAAAAAAGATTTTTAAAACACAACTACTAAGGCAACAGTTTTGAGAGCACTTTTCAAAACGCCATCGAACTTTGTTTCATGTTAATAAGGGTATAAGTACATGACGTTAGCAACAAAAGAGAGCCTCGAACACTCAGGTGAATAAAGAGAGTTCGAGATAAAAGTGCTTATGTAAGGTGAGAAAGGTGTAATGAAAGCACATTTTTATCGTTTGCTAATTACGTTCTATTTGAGAAATGATCTCCGTAACAAACCAGATCACCACGAGATCTCAGCTCCCGGCGAACTACTAGTTATTATTAACCATTAACTTAGTGCACCGCTTACATTGGGAAGGGGTGCACTAAGAGAGGATTTTGGAATTCCAGGAAGGCGGGAATGTCATTCACTATTAGGTAGGTACCATAAGCGAAGGTAAATTGGTGTACCTACCTTTGCTAGTAGGTAAGAAGATACTTTATACCTCTAATAATTAGAAAGAAAGAAAGAAAAGAGATTTATTTACCCATTAAAAAAATACAAAACTATACATAGCTTAAACTAACATAACTTAAATTATGTCTACACTATGACGAACACAGATTCATATCTAACAAAATTTAAATTTGGGTAGAAAGGTACTCTGACTAAGCTTTATTGCAGCATCAAGCATAATGCAACGATGATGCACTGGTTTTCAGCCAATTATGTAATAGTAAAGCTTTATATAAGGTTAATTAGGTATTGGGAATGGAGGTCCGGGGTCATCCCTTGACCTAGAAACTTGCAAATGCAAGAATGAGGTCTACGGTGAAGTGAGCGTGACCCAGAAGGTGCTTTGCCTATTTTCTTTTAAAGGCAGGAAGTTACAGACGCTGTAAGCAGATTGCAAGTTTTTGATGGTTTGTATTTTGAAAGTGCAGAGTCCTACAGATGGCTTACCAATCCTCCCCTCGGGCCAGGCGGGTGTGGAGATCTTCAACTGTCCCGGGGACTGGCTGCTAATTGCGGCGGTGCGGCTCTGCGGGGAGCGGCTCAACGACGGCTCCGTTATTCAGGACTTCTCGCTTAACGCGCCTGTCACAGGTAGGTATCCATACCTACTTCCACTCTCCTGTGGAACTGGCTCCTGATTTTGACTGCCTTTACATATTATTTGTTTATATTATTGTAGGTACCAACGATGGGGAAGCGCTAGGCCATCTCACCTGGTTTCAATTTACGATAAGGCCGAAGGTAGAAGCGCATCAAATCCTCACAACAATTTACAATTATTGTTATGGCGACATACTTTGGTAAGATGGTGGTAGTTAGCCAGGCGGACATTTAACAAAGTCCTACCACCAACCAAACCAAGCACAATATTGACCTCCCCTGGGGATCGAACTCGGGACACCGGTGTGGTCTTGTGGACAAACCACAAGACTACCACAGAGGCGGTTAAAATACCTATCAACCAGATGCGGATAATAATTAGTTGTGCATCTGAAGATTCATTTAAAGAATGGTGATGGCAGAACGAGGTCTCATGACCCCGATGATGAGGAGCTCCATAGCTTCTGGGCCAATCACCGAAGTAGGTACCTACACAAACAAAGACGCCATCTCGCAAAGATGGCTCAAGCTGCCGAGCCTTGCTTTGACTAGATTAATATAGTGTGTTGGAACATATTTTCCAGACAGCAGTGCTGGCCCCATCGTGGTATGGTTCAGGTCTGACGAAGGCTACGTGGGGAGAGGCTTCTGGCTGCATTACGAACAGAAACCCTGCGCTGGACCCGCCTAGGGACACCCTAACCCCGCACATTTCCACGTCGACAACTCATTATCAATATGTTTCTTTCAATCACTATTTTTACTCATCTCCACCTCAAGGCTCTCTCTTTGCTCACTCTCATTCTATACAAAGTACCGTACACCATAGTGGGTGAGCAAAATACAATAGTGAATAAGACAACTCATTTATTTGAAAAGTGCTTCCAAAACTATTGCTTTGATAGTGGTTCAATAATCTACCCCTTCAGCCCGCGGATATCGTAAAAGATGAGCAAGCCGATTCATCAGAAATTCAAAGGATCCATGTATAAACAAAACTTTAACTGTTAAGCTGTTTAACTGTTTATGTTATTTTTACATGTGGTGAACAATAACAGGCTGTTGTATGTAAAACTAATATATTATTATTTTATTTACAATAGGGTTACCAAGCCAAGGGGTGTCAATAACCTTGTACTGAAAATGCCTAGCATTATACTTTTTTGTGTAAATATTTAATGTGATTAACAAAAAAGCTTCTAACTAGGTCACATAATTCATTATCGTAGCGTTAGAGTGAGATATATTCATTATTTCATTGTAAATATTATCTATGTGATTATATTTGCATGAAACAAATCAATATGAAACTGAATATACGTCATATTATGACGTATTATTCAGATAGATTCCTAGAGACATAACATTTTCAGGGTAGCTTCCTTTCGTAGTGTAGGAAGGGGTGCACTAAAGAGGATATTAAGATATTCCCACATAATGGGCAGCAAGTCCTGGACATTTTCATGTTGCATTATCCTCATATATTATTTTTTGTTGTAGAATGTTGACCCAAAGAAAAAACTAAGTGATGATATTAATAAATTGTAATTATCAATAAACAACATTGGGATTGTCATAAGAAAGTATTCTTATAACAAATTACTATTCTTTTATACATCTATAAATCAATTTGCTTGGATAAAACTAC
This sequence comes from Venusia cambrica, assembly GCA_951394065.1. Classification (NCBI taxonomy): domain Eukaryota; kingdom Metazoa; phylum Arthropoda; class Insecta; order Lepidoptera; family Geometridae; genus Venusia; species Venusia cambrica. The sequence continues at coordinate 849,448 of OX596058.1, forward strand.
AGACGCCATTTTAAGCATATTGCATGCACAGTGTATGATTTGGCATGTTCGCTTTTATATTTTTTTTAATGTCGAATTTCGACAAATACACAACTTATAGTATTAGTAAATATAATGTATTACCTACAACACATTTAATTCTTCATACAGACAATTTTATGATTCATTTAGATTTAGTCTTTAACTTAAGTTGGTCCCGCACAACCTTATGGAAGGACAGCACCGTCCCCACCATGACCAGACGGAGCACCCCCATGCAGAGCACCTGGGTCACCACTTGCCTCACACTCTCCACCGACACTCCGTACAGGGTGTTCATCAGGGCGCCGCTCAAACTATATGTGGAATATGTCTTGCCTGTCTGAAAATAAATAAATGTAACTTCAGCTTTTTTTTTTTTATTGTAAGACTTGGCCTTCATCTCACCTGGTTACAAAAGATGAGATAAGGCCGAAGGTCGAGGCGCACTTCACGCGGATTCCTCAACAAACTGAGGAACTGGCTCTCTTACCTCTATATGCCGGAACACAACAATTTTGGAATTGTTATGGCGACAGAATTAGGTAAGATGGTGGTAGCTAGCCAGGCGGACTTAAACAAAGACCTACCACCAACCAAACCAAGCACAATATATTGTACTCCGCATGGGGATAGAACCCGGGACCTCTGTATCTGAACTCGGTGGGTTGAACCACAAGACCACAGAGGTGGTTAAATATTATATGGTATCGCTATAGAGATTATGTATTCCAGACATATAGTCTGGTATTTTAGAAATTTGTAAATGTGTAAGAAAATATCATCAATTCTTTCCAAAATTAGTAGATATACCGCGGCGAAATGAAACTAGACACAAAAATTAATTAGTTACACCTAGCTCCAGGCTAAAAATGTTATCATCGGGACCAATGTTATGAAACGAATGTTATGGCCATTAAAATGTACAACCCACTCCCAAAAACCATGAAAAGTATTGAGCAAAGCAACCAATTCCACAAAATATTGAAAGATTTATTGATAAAAAAAATGTTATTATTGTCAAGAAGATTTCCTTTGCGACAAAACTATAAAAAAAATATTATAAATATGTAATAATGTAGAGAAATTTTCATACTTATATATTTCTATAATGTTTTTCTAATATCACTTTTTTCCTGAATTCATGCTAAATTATGACAAATTGACTAATTGACTATGTACCTAAATGCAAATATGACTCATGTAATTAATATATTTTTAGTTTCCTAATGATTATAATTAGAATAATAATGTTTCAAAAATGTTGCAATGCCCTAATAGGGTACATGTACTGTGCTTAATCATAGTATTATAAAGATCTTCATGTAACTCACATGTGGCAATAAATATATTTGGCTAGAGGATTTGTCTTGTATGGATAAAATGAGCTACATTTTATATAATAAGCAATAGATGTTTCATAGACTTTATTTTGAGTTTTAAAACTTAGAAAATTATGTAATTAATGTATGTTTTACAGGTACTATCCACAAGCTTACTCATGTTGTAGGTCCAACAGTGAAGAACCTATTACCAAAATCAATTATTGATGACCTGACCAATTGAATTTTCAAGTCCAAATTAAAATGGCTTGCTGAGCAGGGCAGGCCCTCTACTCTTTTGATGAGTTCAGCTGTAAAAAGCATCTCTGGTTTGGGTGATGATTGTCAGTCAGCTACTCAGCAATTGATAATAATAAATAAATGTATATTTTTTTGTCTTAAAACAAATACAAGTCAAGACTTACTTACATAGATAGGTGGAAAACTAATTAGCTAGATAGGTACATACAAAGAATTAAAAAGAGAACAATATTTAATATTTAAAATACAGGAACATCATTGGCCTTACATAACACCGTTAGTTGGTGACAATAAATGTTTATGTTAGGAGTTTAGTGTGATGGTGTATGCTGTAATATTTTGATATTGACATGGTTTTATGTGAGGCTTCTCCTCACATAGGACTATATGGGTTCTCCTGACCAAAGTCTGGGCAACAATTATATATATTTAGACAAACCTGAGTAACAGTGAACATTATCAAGATAATACCAGCAGCCAATAATACAAATAAAATATATGGAAAAGATTTGCATGGGAGAGCAGCACAACTAGGTGTGCTCTGGAGGTGCAAATATCTGATAAAATTGTTTATGAACAAACAACAAGCTTTGTTGTTTGTTCATATTTTTGTACTGCAGATGAAAAATTAGCAGTACTTTGGGGCTTTTAGGTCATATTACAGAAAAGGCACTGTCTTCTTTCAAAACAACATTTTGCCACTTTCTAAAACATCCACCCGATTGTCATTGAATGTCTAATAAAATCTAAATAATTACATCTTGTTATATGAAATGTTGGTGGATGTCTGGTTAGAAATCTAACTCCGACTGTTTGGTGAGGAACGTATATGTATGTATGTATGTTTATAGCCAGATACTAACCAGAGCATCTTTAATAAGCTTCTTGCCAACAGCCTCAGGCAAATGCAAGCCCCCAGCACCAGATATTATCTTTGTTTCCTCCGGTTTAGTTGTATTTTCCTGCTGTAGTCCGGGAGTATCTGTATCGGGAGGGTAGGAAAGCATCACACGGACATTGGTGCCAACTAGCTCCATACCCACTGCTTCGGCCAAACCGCGCACTGCCCATTTACCAGCACTGTATGCACTGTAGCCATATATACCTGAAATCAATGTGTTTTTTTAGTTAAATGAAATTATTATTATTTTATTGGGTCAAACTTGCATAGCCAAAGGATCAGGTCTTTGATAGAGCAAGCCTAGAGAAGATGGCTTCTAACCCTCATCTTAATTTAAAACACACCTTTTTGCTAGACTTTATGTTTTTTAGAAGATTTTGAATGAAGTACCTAAATATATACAAATTTTGTGTAAATACCAATCAATGCGGCTTCAGAGGAAACAAATACAACAATTCCTTCATTCCTTGCCCTCATCTTCGAAAGCACAGCCCGAGTCGGCAGAGCCGATCCAAAGTAGTTCAAATTTACCATTCCTTTGATGTCATCCACTTTCATCTCCTCGAAAAGTCCACATACACAAGCACCGGCGCAATTCACCAACATGAATATTGGTCCTACTTTTGCTTCTAGTTCGGTGAAACATTTTTCAATAACACTGAAGTCTGAAGTCACGTCTAAAGGCACGTATTGTATTGTTTGTTCTTGGGTACTTTGCTCCTGGATTTCTTTGACAGCCTTTTCAAGTTTATTGACGTCTCGGCCGATAATAGTCACGTTCGCGCCTAACCTCGCCGCTTCAGCAGCAGTAGCTTTACCGATACCACTGGAACCGCCAGTCACAACCACGTGCCTGCCCACCAAGCTTTCTTTCTTCTTATTCCTGTTCAGTACGAAAAGTACGATGATGATCAATTTGATGCCGATAACAAGCGTCCACAACATGGTGATAATTTTTATTATAATATATATATGCGATGATGCCTAGCTACGTGGCTACTAGCTAGCCTAGCCAAGCGAGATGTTTCTTTCTTTCTGGTCTGGTTTGGTTACTGGTTTGCCAATTTGTTTGACTGTTGTACATATAAAATCAGATAGAAAATAGGTACATTATTTTATTTACGTTACGTCTTACATAGAGACTGTTTTGAACTTTTGAAGACATGCACTAGTACATTATAGTAGTCTGTGCAAATGCACACAGAATACTATAACTAGTAGTTCGCCACGAACAGAGATCTCGTGATAGTCTTAGGTATTTAGCCACGGAATTATTTCTCAAAAAAAAACGTAGGTAGATAATAACACTTCGCTATATTAAGGACCATAATATAGCGAAGTGTTATTATCTTAAGTTCAGCAGAAAAAACAATTCACCTTTTGTTCAATACAATATAAATGGTGCGCCAGTTGCTGAAATTTCGGTTATGCGCGACCTGGGTATTATGATTAACGGAAAACTAGATTTTCGAGATCATATCGACTACATAACCAAAAAGGGTGCGCGCATGGCCGGATTTGTTATTCGACAAACAAAGTTTTTCAAAGACATTGAAATCCCCACTATTCTATTTCATTGTTATGTCCGCAGTCTGCTGGTGTATTGTTTAAATGAGTATACAAATCATTCATAAGCCTCCAAAGCTCAGTTGGCAGTAGCTCTGCCTTCTGAGCTTTAGGTTGTGGGTTCGATTCCCATCAAGGACAAACGTTTGTGTGACGAATATTGATGATTATTATTGTAACTAGGATAAATTATGATATGGAATACGAAGATGGAATCACACTTCATCCGGAATCCTCAACCATCTGAAGAGCTGGCCATTACCTCTAAATGCCAGAATACAACAATTTTGAATTGTAAAGGCGACAGACATAGGAAAGATGGTGGTAGCAAGCCAGGTGGACTTAAACAAAGCCCTACCAACCCACCCTAGCACTAGTTCGATCCCTGGGGTTGAATCACAACACCAAAAAGGCGGTTCTCCTTACATTAATATGATAGACTAGGATCTAGTCACTAGTACTTACAATTCTAGGCACATCAGTCCTCTACAAAATCTGCATTTTTAAAATGCTTGTTGTTCGTTTGGTGCTAAGTGTTAGCACCATATAAATAATTTATTTTGATATAATGTTGTTGGTTTTTCCGATAGGTACCTAAATTGTCACCATAGTTGAGATCTACAAGTAATTCAAAGATTAGGGTGTTGTATCATATTAGGTAGTAGGTATGATCATAGTACCAAATTAAATTATGGATTACCTACCGTTACATACTTTTTTTTTGTTAATCTAATGCTTACCCTGTCAATAGGTACTTGTTAAATGACCAAATTTGTAAAATTATCTTCTTGTTTCACGTTTTACTTTTAATTACGTTAAAATGAATGCGATATCATAATTTTTAATTATTTTTTCATTTTATTTACTTTTTGTCAATCAACAAAATGTTCAGAGTTCAGTTAAGTCTACCTTTACACGAAAACGTATAGTATTTAAATTGGCTTATTCATTAAAGCAACAGATTCTTGTTCGATGTATGTAGTGTGGGGTCCTATATTGCACGACCAATGTACAGCTAATAATTCGAATCTACTATATATCAATACACGCCCGATATTTCGTAACCATGGCTTCCAATGATTGGTTGTGCATTATTGGGTCGTGCACTATCAACACGTGTTGATAATGTACGGCCAATAATTTGAAGCCACTTGCTTCTCATTGGCCGACAGTCTTTCAAATCTTTGAGTCCTCATTGGTCGCTCAATACGAAGTAGAGAATCATGTCTCGTTTGTACTTTACAAGTTCCGCCAGTTCATAAAATACATCTGCAGTGAAGAGATGCCATTACAGCGCACTTAATGAAATGGACAGTGTAGTTTTAAGCTATTGAAGTCTAACATTGAAGAGGCAGCATTGGTTGCTATTAATTGATATGGTTCTACAGGGGTAGACTGAAAACACTCTGTGTACAATAACGAGTTTAATTAACAAAGCAAAAGAACAGAGTAGAAGAATTTACAAGAAATAGATACAGGGTCGGGTCGAGTTATTCGTATCCGTATACGTTGAGAACCAAGAAAATAGTATGCCACTGGCCTTAGAATGATCGGGAGTCGGTTAATGCAGCGGCCGAGGTAGTAGGGAACGGAATCTCTTTCCTCGAGATCGGGTTCTGCCGATGATGATGATGATGATGATGATGATTCGTGCGGAGGTGCGCAGCAAATCTCTAAATCGGTTGAGTAAGCCGGTGGGATGAACCCTGGAATCCATTTCCCAGAAAGTTAGGAAAATTACTAGATTCCCAGTTTGACTGCTACATCCCATTATGAAAGAACGCAATGGCAACTAGCATAGAATAGTGATCAGTGATGTGGCAGTCAAACAGTGAGAATACTAAAGCTAGACAGTGATGCAACAAAATGATAAATGCTAGGAAATAATATTATTATGACAAACAATGAAACTTAGCTAGGTACTTCTTTCTGTACAAGAATATCACAAGAGATAAATGGCTGATCTGAATGGTAATGATGGAAAATTATTTAAGCGATTACAAGACTAGGTACTAGAGTTAACATTGTACTAAGAATTGATCAGCTAACAAATATAAAAGCCAACCAAGCCGCGTCGGTAATAAACCGTTAGACTTACATCAGCTTATTCTACTACACTAAAATAGATAACAATACAACACTCACCCAAATTGGGGTTTCACAAGTTCTTAGACTTTTAAGTTTTTAAGAAGTTTGTAAGTAAAAGTATTTTACAATTGTTTTATAAAGTCAATCACCAAGCAGTTATCGAGTCCGCTATTCTGCCAGTGTTCCACGTCCTTTTCTCCATCCACCAATCACAGATCGCTTCTCCGTAACTGACATGCAATATGACAGTAAGTTCTAGCCACACTACAGATAACCAAGGTATCGCGCATACACGAGCGATGCGCGCGAGTATTTAAAATTAAGGAATTTTATGTTGCGTATCTACTTAATTGTTGATTAATTAAATTGGTAAAGTAAGTAAGTAATTAAATGCAAGTAAGTCAGAAACGATACCGTTACATAATGACGTAGAAACCTTGACAGAAGATACTGACGCTTTGGATTTCGCTGTAGCTGTAAAACTATAACAAAACGGTCGTCCGGTTGCATTCTTCTCAAGAACTTTATCAGACAGCGAACGCAAACATGCTTCCGTTGGGAAAGAAGCTTACGCTATCATTGAGAGCCTTGGAAAATGGCGCCACTACCTCATTCACAGACACTTTTTACTATTCATTGATCTGAAATCTGTAGGGCTTGTCACTGGGGATAACATAATTTAACCACTTACGGAGTTATGATGGAGAAAGAGGATTGTTGAAAACATTAAAGAGAAGATAGAGCACGTGTCGTCGTCGTTTGTAGTGTTTCATCGCAGCAGTGTTTGATCTGTGAACAATGAATAAGGCATGGCACTAGCATTTTTCTTCAAAATAGCCATGATGCTCGAATACAAGGATTAGGATATTAGTGTTCTGTAAAATAAGGCAACAGAAGCAAATTTCAATATTCAATCAATATTGGCGGTGGCTATTCTACAAGCTCACCAAATGCCACCATTAGGATTCCACTAAGATACAAACTAATCGAACGGCCACGCTCGGCCGTTTACATGAGTATGTAAACCAAGTATCTAGTTGACAAAGAAACGGATCTATTATACCTACCTATGTACTTACCCCGAAGTTTCTGCGGGGTTGCACCAGCCTTGGTTGCAGGTCGTGGGCATACTGAGATACCTCTGAAAGTTATTCCTGGTTTTTTATTTCGTTTCAAAGTAATGTAATTCTAAAGTTTAAAAAAAACTAACAAAGTATTCGACTTGCATGCAATTGGTCATTTATTTGTTATTTTATTTGTGAAAGGGACTTTGCTGGTGTGCATTAAAGAAATTCCACCGATCTGTGTTTCGTACTTATAGCAATTTTTCGTTATGGCACCCTATTACTGGAACAATAACTGTAAGAAAAGTATTTAGTTATGCATTAATACTTTATCTTTATTATATTGAGAAAAATAACAAAGTATTTATGTATGTTATTTTCACTGTCACAAAGATAGATAATTCTGATTGTGTACGATGTACTGAGAGTTTTTACTAATATAATATTTTTTCACTTTGCAATGTTGTGATTATTTAATGTAACTATTACATTTATTCAATAAATTAAACTAACTAAGTACAAAGGAATCAGTCAGATTACCTAAGGACCGTTACAAACGGCCTATAGGTAACTCAACTGTTCCAGACCAGTACCAGACGGAAGCGTGCCCAAGACACTGGCTGCATTGCCACGCTGAATAGCTATGCTAATTCGCTGGCCTAAATAAGAGCCAGCCCTTGGGTCACGTGTCGCCTCAATCAAAAGCCCCGCAATATTTTTGAAAACCCGGAGGGCACCGGCTCCCCACGGACCCAAGGTCTCCACCCCAAAAGGCTCAAATAGGTAAGCTCTGTCGAGACCACTATATTTGCGCCTTTTGTGATCCTCGGCCGAATCAGCCGCCGCACCAGCCCTAACTGATGTCCCAGGCAGATGAGATGGCGCTAGGGTGTCGACGCAGGTAGCGTCCCACACCAAAGGCCTACCCATTTCCCAAGGGACAAGAGTCATACCGTCGGGCCGCTTACCATCATCACGTAACAGACCATTCGGTTCAAGAACGGCTGGCACATTGACACTGGTAAACGCTCGACGGATAATGTCATTAAGACTAGCGTGGCGCGAAATCCTGCCGGCAGACCTTGCGCACGAAAGTCCGTGAAAACCAAATTGATCTACGGCCGCACCGCACCGGCACTGGTGAGAGGCGCAGCATCTTGCACCCAACCGAAGACAAGTGGCAATACGGAAAGTTACAGGATCCATAAGTGTACCGGTATTGTAGGATGGATGTGCTTGCAGCCAAAGACCTGATTCCCATTTTGAAACAGCTAAGAGACGAGCACGATCTGTGGAGGTTGAGCACGTATGTAATAGATAATTCCGTGTCAACTCGCACAGAGGCGCGTCCCACTGCCGTTGTGCCGAAAGGTGTTTTGGGGGATCGGTATTAGGGCAAGCACTATGCCAAGCATTTCGAGCCTCGTCAAGATAAGAAATTTGGAGTATATTGCCTGGAACAGCCGAAATTGATGGTGTTAGAATTTTCTCAACCAAAGAATGTGTACTATAGACGGAAGACAAGAACGCTGGCAAAGCAACACTAGAAATTTTGCGTATACCTAAGCCGCCCAATCGAATAGGCAATGAGGCCTGCGACCATGCTCTGTCATCCAACTCAATATTCAAAACCGTGGAAAGGGTGTTCTTTATTATGTTGTCTAAGCCTTCCACCAGCTCACTGTGTTTCCACAGTTGACAACATCGTAAAGCATAAGTAAATTTTGGGACAAAAAGGCAAAATTTTATAATGGTGAAAGCCATATGTGAGTTAATTTTTGAAAGTCTGTCCGAAACCTTCATAAAATTTTGAATTTTGTCGTCGACGAAACCCGGAAAAGATTCATCAAGAATTGGTGAACCTAGTAGGTGGAGTGAACTCTTATCTACAACAGTAATATTGGAAGCCAAAGTCTCAAACTTTTGAATAATTGAATTTCTATCCAAACATGTATCTGAAATGTATATTTCACATTTCGAAAAATTTAGTTCTAAGCCAATCTGCCGAAATTCATCTATAATAATTTTTAGATCGCCAAATATTGAGTCCACATCGCCACCCAGGGTTCCGTCATCGAGATACCAAACATTCAATTTAGATTTCAGGCGTTGAATAATTGGGTGAATGGCAAGGCTAAAAATGGCCGGGCCTAGAGGGTCACCTTGCTGACAGCCAACTGCAGACGAAATAGTTTGGTTCTTGTAAATTAATTTAGATGGCGAACCATAACATTGAAAAAGAAAAGGATAAATTTCGGGAATTTTGGATTTGATTTGATTTAGCAAGGTGCCTCTGTCAACCGAATTAAAAGCATTTTTGATATCTACTTTTAGAATAACCTCCCCGTAATTTCGATCTAAAAATGTTCTTAAAGAATGGACCGCGGCCTCACAACCGCCTCGCGAACCAAAGCCTAGCTGCACGGGTCGGAAATAGTCGCCTAGATACGCGGCTTTTTTGCGACAGCAGACTTTGGCTGCAAGGCGGCGATAGGTGGTGCCTACGGCTATGGGTCTTATCCCGCCATCCTTTTTTTTTAAAGCACAAAGGTTAGCACCATACAAGATTTCTGTAATCTCGCTGTTGACTCGACCCGACAGCATGAGGTTGATCAATGCCGTCAGTTCTTCAAGAAGGACATCACCCGCATGGCCAGACCCACCAGATAGCAGGTCCTTTAGATGCTGTGGAGACACAGTATCCAGGCCAGCGGCTGAGCCACTCTGAAAGGACATAACGGCACTGAGTACATCCTGACTGGTCGCCTCAACAGCGCAATCACTATCTTGAGGTGCATCGGGGAGGTGGAAATCTGGCCCCGGGGCCGGATGTTTACTTTCAAGAGAAATGAGGGTTGCAACGGAATTTGGAGCTATCGTGTCACTAGAAAAAAGTATACGGGAGGCACCCTTAATATCACCATCGCTAATCTTACTCTCTACAAGTTTGAAGAGAGCAGACTCGGGGGATGGCTTTAATTTAGAATTTCTAATCGGGTCCTGATCATTACACAAAAAAGGTGTGCGCTCATCGTGAGCAGTGTACCTTACACAATTTTGCTTTATTCTAATAGTTAATGATGTTTTAGGATCTAAATCTTTACACTACACTATACCGTACACTACCGTACACTATACGGAAATATTAGAAGATGTTCCCAAGCCTCTTTATTATTTTTAGATATTGCATTTTTGATGGCTTGTCCGAGAGCTGTGGCGACAGAGAGACGGGCACCTCTAGGAATACGTTTTAAAACTGGGGAGGTAATTTTGCACTGACTAATGACTTTCCAAAAAGGTTGAGGATTAGTGATAACATTGGAATTTTGTATCGAAATATTTACCGAGTCTGCGACCGGAGCAGATGACGGTATAATGGGATTCGCGTGAATTCTAGTTTGATGAATTTTGAGGCCTCTCTGTCCCTTAAAAAAGCGAGGCTGGGAACACAAAGTGCACTGAACTAGGTTCGGCACAGACACGATTGCCTGGATACCAGAATCATCACGAATTGCACTTTTTGGTTGTGTGCAAAACGCCATCACATGGTTATTCTTACTAGCTAGCATTATAAGAAAAATAAAAGTAAATATAAATAAACTAATCTAGCAGCTGAGAAGAGCAGTGACAGGTGGGCAGGGCGCAAGCGTGGCCTCCGGGCTCCACAGCAACCGCGCTCCGCTCTGTTGACATATAATAACAACAACGTAAGCTACTGTCAAAACGATGAAAACTAAATACAAAGAATGAAGCCACCTTTTCCGTCCTTGGAGGGAGCCGCAGGTCTCGAAAACAAACCCTGACGTCTTCTCTGCCTAGGACTCCCAGCTCCTACCCTCTACAAAGCCGCAGAAAGCGGAGATCTTTTTTTTCTGAAATTATAAAAATAAATTTGAGTTCGTAGTTTGACAGTTTTTTTTTTTTTTGTAACTAAAATTTAATGTAACTTGTATTATCCAGTTATAGCTGCAGATTGATAATTATAATAATAACAAACATAGACTGATTTTTTTTTACTTATAATGTGTCGCATAATAAGTCTTCAAAACAGCTCGACATGTATTCCCACTAGCCCTTTAGTATGACAGTAATCAAATTCTATGTACTGCCCACCACAGATCAATAAATAGCTATGTATTCTTCCTCTGCATCTGCACCTTGCGTTGTGATCTCACATCACAATCATGAGCACCGATACTGATATTAGTGTTCTGTGCTAATATGTGCTATCTATGCACTGCCCGGAGCTCTTTGTGAGATTTCTGGAGATGCAGATGCATTTTATGTATAATATAGAATCACTCCGTTCTAGATTTCAGACTGCTTACGCTTATTTTACAAATACGTGAGCTAATTAGCCATTTCTGCAAATACCTACATCGCTGAAACTGAAACTCCTTAATTTTTGCAAGATCTGTATCAAGCTCGTTCTGTTTTTCTCTATTCCTGTAATAAAAATGAATTTAGAAGCTAATAGATTGCAGACATTCGCGCATTGGCCGGCTTCAGCGCCAGTAGAACCTGCCAGGCTGGCTAGAGGTGGATTTTTTTACACTGGCGAAGGAACCGAAGTGCAGTGTTTCAGTTGCAATGGTAAAATATCTCAGTGGAATTATAGTGACCAGGTGATGTCGAGACATCGGCTTCTGGAGCCAAACTGTACGTTTGTGGCGCACCCTTCGTTGTCTGGCAATGTTACGAGCAGCATTTCTGCTCCGTCAGGGTGGATTGAAGGAGAACCAAGGCAATTCGGTGAGGAAGAGAGAGAGGTGGTGAGAGCAACCCAGGACTATGGCCTGACTGATGAAGATGAGATGTATAGGTGCGACGCATTGAGATTGCTGTCATTTGTAAATTGGAATGTAAGTTATCAAAACTCAATATAAGTCTTTATTCTACTACAAGCTGACCCTGGGCTGTTGCACTTGTGCATTGGCACAAGTTGGCACAACATTCATCAATATAATTTACAAGCTATTGTAGTTCTCATTCATGCCCAGGCAAGCCTCGAGATCCAGGGCTGACCCTACATATTCAAATAAACAGGCCTCGCCACTGATTCGATTCAATTTTTAAAATTCTTATGTTCACTATGTATTTCTATTAAATGGAATGGCCAATATGAAAAAAATTAAAAGTTATCTATAGGTACTGAAACAGCCTTGAATACAAAATGATTTATTTGGATAAGCATTAATATTGAGTACTAAGGTATAAATAATGTGGTGTAGTTTCTATGTGGTAGTGTTTATACAAAATTTTTAAACATAAAGAACAAGCATTTTTAATATTATACATACGGGTGATTTGCAAAATTCGTGTTTTTGCTATGTCCAGCCTTGTAAACCTATTAAAATATTCAGTTTCAGTATTGCTGCATTTTTATTTAGAAATAGTATACGAGCACGCTTTTATTGCATTCATAATATTTTCTATTATATATGTGAAAAAGTTGTTATTAATTTCTAAAGTCGTAAAAGATATAAGTTCTATGGCGTGTCCGCGACACCCATATTTGCTTCAATTGCGTAATACGCAATAATTAAATACAAATTGACACTATTTTATTTCAATATGTTAATATAGATACTTTAAGGTTAAGGTGGACCAAATTTCATTTTATCATAATTTGTTCTGTCTAGTAGTTTTTGAGTCTATTCAGTTCATACAAATATACAAATCTTTTCTTATAAGAATTAAAAATAAAAATAAAATTAATAAACATTAGAGGACATTTCACACAGCGCCATCTAGTCCCAAACTAAGCAAAGCTTGTGGGAAAATATGGGAACTAGATTACGGATATCATGTGTAAATACTTTTTTTTTTTTTGTAAATAGATACTTATCATGCAATACAACACCCAAACACAGAACAAATATCAGTATTCATCACACAAATGTTTGTCCTGGGTGGGAATCGAACCCACAACCTACAGGGCAGAAGGCAGAGCTACTACCAACTGAGCTGTGAGGCTTGTTACTTATAATAATAGTGTGAAACTAACTTTGAGTTTGTGTCTTTCCCTAGCTTTATGTTTTGTATCCTGATAGTCTACACCTACAATACTATACTAGCTACAAACTATATGACCCTGTGTAATAACTAATATCTTGACCATCCTGTAAGCTTGATCACATTAGAATTGTCTGATTCTAATTCATGATTATGTTGGACTTATAGACTCTATGAAAACATAAGTGCTATAAATGCCAGTTACTAGAATAAAAGTCCTACATTTGAATTTCCTCAATCATTTGTTGTATTGTATTCTTAAATTGTTGTGTTCCGACATTTAGCGGTAAGATGGCCAGCTCCTCAGTTTGTTGAGGATTCTGGGTGAAGTGCGCTTCCATCTTCGGCCTTATCTTAACTTGTAACCAGGTGAGATGAAGGCCAAGAGCTTCCCCGTTGTACAATAAAAAAAAAACGTTTATAAGATCTTATTTTGAAGTGAAGTGAACAATTTCAGGACAACTCTGTATCCCGGGAAGCGCTGGTGAACGCAGGGTTCTACCACAGCGGCGGGGGGCGGCTGCGGTGCGCATGGTGCGGGGGGGAACTCGCCCCATTCAACAATCTCGGCACTCTCGGATCCACGCCGCTCGAGATACATAGAATGTAAGTCACATTATGCTCAATTGTGGGTGTCAATGCGACTAATGTTGTCAATTCATGTTGATTGCGACATGACGATTCTCAGGGGATACAAACTTGTGCTTGGTTTGGTTGGCTTTCGTTTTAATCCATCTGGCTAGCTACCATCATCTTACCTAAGTCTCGCTGAAACCAGGTGAGAAGCAGGCCAAGCGCTTCCCCATCATTAAAAAAAAAATGAAACTGCAGACTCCCTATAAATCCACTTAACTATCAGCCTGACTGTATGTACATTATCATCTCCCATTGTATAAACACTAGCGTGTGTAAGGTTTTTTTTTATTGATAATAGCCAAGCGTTTAACCACCAACTCACTTGAAAAACAAGTGGCGATGTGGCCTAAGAGAGCACGCTGTCTAAAAGGAACCTCCAAGATTGTATTGGTGCGGAAAAACAGACGAGGGCAAGCAGTTCCATTCCTTAACAGTATGAAAGGTATCGCAAATCGATGCGTTCGGCATAATGGAACGTCTACAAGGTACGGCTTGTAACCTGCCGTACGACTGCGAGTCCGGTGATGGAAAGGGGAAGGAGGGATGGTCGAAAATATCGAGTGCACACGTAGCGTATTTATAGAACACACAGACAACCTGGCAACCTCTTTGCAAATTAGCTTCAACAAGAGAATAATCACCTATAAGTCTAGCAGCACGACGTTCAATCAAGTCCAGGGCTTCGAGCTGGTACTTGGCTGAGCCATCCCAGAGATGGCAGCAGTACTCCATACAAGATCGGACCTGAGCTTTGTACAAGATTAAACGCTGTCCCGGTATCCTCAAGAATCTAATTGATGTTGTTGTAAATGTGCACTTTTTAAATAAACTATATCTCAATTAGTATTTGATCCCCCTTTATAATTATTTGTCTTTAAACTACGCACGGCCTCATGATAGGGATCTTATGGCGGAGTACGTCAGTAGGTTGTTAGGTTTTTTTATTTTTGCACCCAGAAATACTTTCCTTTTTCTCATTTTAGCTACCACACAAAACAGATGAAAAAAGCGATTGAATTGATTTATTTTTTTATTTGAGACAAATAAGGATCAATCATTTTGCTTACTGTTTTTGCAAAATTAAAAATATCATTTAATGTATTTAATTATTAGTTTTGACTAATTTACCGTACTCTTATGTAACACAACATGGTAATGAGTCAACTGAAGACAACTGTAAAGTAGATAATTAGTTAGATATCCGTTTGCAGGTACTTCCCCCGCTGCGACCACGCGGCGACGCTGCTGGCCACGCACCAACACCAACACCAATCGACCCACCACCACCACACGATGACGTCATCGCCGCTGCCCGACACGCCGCCGTTGCAATCTCCTGTCACCAACGACAGTGTACCACAATCGTGAGTTACCATACCTCACAGCTTTAGTAGCTCTGTCTTCTGCTCCGTAGTTTGTGGGTTTGATTACCACTCGGGACAAACATTTATGTGATGAAAATTGATGTTTGTTATGTGTTGAGGTGTAGTATTGTATGATAAAAATATAAATGAATAAATATTACAGGACATTCATTTCACGCAGAGCCATCTAGCCCCAAACTACGAGTAAGCATAGCTTGTAATATGGGAACAAGATTACGGATAGAATCCTTAAATACTTTTATTTTTTGTAAATACATACAACACTTAAACACATAACAAACATAAAAAAGGGTTTAAGTTTTCTATAAAAAAAAAAAAAAGTTTGACGGGGAAACCCTTGGATAACGCTTGGACGCCCGGAATCCTCAACACATTCTAAAGTTCTTTGATCTAAAGTTGTCACTAAATTGTATGTAATTTATAAAACACTAGCTTTTGCCCGCGGCTTCGCTCGCGTTAAGAAGTATTATTATTAATTAGGTATAGTTTTTGCGGCTTTAAATATGTTTAACGTGTGTAAAAAATTAGGGCCTACAAAACTTAAAAACGACAGTACATTCTTTAACTTCTCCATTAACGTTCAGATTTTCTTTAGCCATTTAAAAAAAGTCTAACCGACAAAACCTATACTTAAACCAAACGAAAACAAAACAAATGCCAAATACAAAGCAGAGTCTATAACCAAAACTACTAAACCGAAACAAAACAAATGCAAAATCTCAAAATCCTTTCTAAGGGGATGCCTACGTCATAGTAGCTTTATGCATGCAAAGTCTCAGCCCGATCGGTTTAAAATTGACAAAGTTTCATACAAACTTTCATTCCCTATTTTATCCCCTCGGGGGTAAAATTAATCAAAATTCTTTCTTAGCGGATGCCTACGTCATAACATCTACCTGCATGCCAAATTTCAGCCCGATCCGTCCAGTGGTTTGGGCTATGCGTTGATAGATCACTATGTTAGTCAGTCAGCCACCTTTGAGTTATTACTAAACCGAAACAAAACAAATGCAAAATCTCAAAATCCTTTCTTAGGGGATGCCTACGTCATAGTAGCTCGGTTTAAAATTGACAAACTTTCATCCCCTATTTTATCCCCTTGGGGGTAGAATTAATCAAAATCCTATTTTAGCGGATGCCTACGTCATAACATCTACCTGCATGCCAAATTTCAGCCCGATCCGTCCAGTGGCTTGGGCTGTGCGTTGATAGATTACTATGTCAGTCAGTCAGTCACCTTTGAGTTGTTTATATTAAGATAGATTTACTTATTTTTTATTGATTATTGGTTGGTGGTAAAACTTTTTTAAGTCTGCCTGGCTAGCTACCAACATCTTACCTAATTCTGTCGCCATAATAACAATTCTAAAATTATTGTGTTCCGGCATTTAGAGGTAAGATAGCCAGTTCCTCAGTTTGTTGAGGATTCCGGATGGAGTGTGCCTCTACCTTCTTCCTTATCTTAACTTGTTACCAGGTGATATAAAGGCCAAGCGCTTCCCCGTCGTAAAAAAAAAAGTGAACATCAAAACTTGGTATTAGGTTATTCAGTTAGGTATGTTTTAATCCCTCCATCATACTTTCAGGAAAATTAGATATATCCCCAGTTTATTTTCTATAAATCTTATTAAGAAAGAATCGGTTTAAAATTCGCAGTTCACACCTAAACACTAATGTTAACTATATGGAAGGCCGTACCAAGCCACCAACCACCTTTTGTAAGGCAGCGTCCACAGACGAACGGTTTGAAAAACTAAACTTTAAAATACTGTGACAACTTTTTTGGGGTTGTAATATATTTTTACATATCAAATATGCCCAAAATTGGGCCGGTTGGGATCGAGCATACCCATCCAGTTTACCGATAATACACTAAGGTTATAAAAGCGAAAGTTTGTTTGTTCCGTCTTCACGCATAAATGACAAGTAGATTGGACCAGAAAAAAAAAAACGGTGTCTTTTAATCAGGGTACCGCGAGCAGAAGCTTTCAATAAACAGACAAGCATAATTCTAGAATTATGTTACACATTTAATATGTTTTCTCACAATTGCATTTCATAATGCTATACACAATCGATACCTGTATAACAAATTTGGCCGCTGATAAAATACAACTTGAACTGTGAATCCGACCTAGCCTTAATATGCCGTAACTAAGTACTAGCCTCATTGCTTCACCTTGACTTTGCTTGAGTTCGGTAATTCAGTGGAACGAAGCCATTGTATTGACACAACGTTATTTTAGAAAAGAATTCAACTCCTTGTTAACTCATTTAAAAACAAAAAACAGAATCATTATAACTAAATTTGCTATCAATTGCAATTTTTCGTTGGAGTGCGCATACAACATAAAGGGCAATGGAAACTGTTCAATTGTAAGTTGAATTAAATATTCTGGTCATCTGATCGGTGACCGTAACATTAGCTATTTCCTGATTGACTCCCTCACTATGTAACAATGTTGATGACATGGCAGCGGATACAACCAAAATCTTTTTAAATGTCAAAGTGTAGTTTCCTGTCCCACATTGCTACTTATCAAATACCTGACTGTGAAATTAACTTAGCTCTGCGTCTGCTATTTCAACTATTTTCCTACTATCAGATACGGAGATATCTGTTCTTCATGGAGCCACGCACCCTAGTGCGTGGCTTTCGATCCAAAGGTGCCGGGCTCAAATCTCGAGTTCCTATCCCTACTAATATTATAAATACGAAAGTTTGTTTGGACGGAAGTTGCTCCACCTTTACGCCAAAACTACCGAACGGATTGAACTGAAATTTTGCTCACATATCGGTTTAGACATAACATACATTCTACTATTATTATCCAGGATTCGAACCGAAGTTAATAAAAATAAAAAATATAGTGTTTGTTCAGAAAGTAGATCGTAGATTTGAAGACGCCTATGCTGCTCATCTTATACAGGTTCTTAAATCCTATGGCGATCATGAAAGTTCCCACTTCGGCCGCGATGGTTTTTTAAAATAGTAGAGTTCGTACTGGCCAGGTCTGGCGCAGCGCACAACGCGCGCATCCTGAACGAGGGCGGCATGTGGCGCGTGCTGGGCGTGGTGGGCGGGAGTCCGAGGCACCCCGCGTTCAGCTCGCTGGCTGCGCGAATGGCGACCTACGACCGCTGGCCGGCCGGTCGCACGCAGACCCCACTGGCGATGGCCAAGGCCGGCTTCTTCCTCACCGGGTACGATGGACGGGCAGACGAGGTAAATCTCACATTCCCACAGACGACACACGAGGTAATTCTCACATTCCCACAGACGATGAACGAGTAATTCTCACATTCCCACAGACGACAAACGAGGTAATTCTCACATTCTCACAGACGACGAACGAGTAATTCTCACATTCCCACAGACGACAAACGAGGTAATTCTCACATTCCCACAGACGACGAACGAGTAATTCTCACATTCCCACAGACGACAAACGAGGTAATTCTCACATTCCCACAGATGACAAACGAGGTTCTCACATTTTCAAGATATTTTCTTTGATTTAGCATACTTTATCGTGAAAACGTCTGTCAAGCAATATGACATTGGCAACAGCAAGAGGTCTCGGTTTCGCATGTTGCAGGTCCGTTGTTTCTACTGCGACGGAGGCCTGGGCAGATGGGAGCCGGGAGACGCTCCCTGGACGGAGCACGCGCGCTGGTTCCCGTCGTGTGGGTACGTGCAGCTCCTGAAGGGACAGCAGTTCGTAGACACGTGCGGGCGACACCCGGATGCTACGGTGAGTCTTATTCTAATTACCTGAGGTCTATAACTTCTATGCTAAAACACGTTGATAACGAGTGATGAGTCGATGAGGAGGATTTAGTCTCCTTGGACCTTTTTTTTTTTGGTTCTATGTATTATAAATTATAATCTGTAATTGCTAATAACAATGAAAGTAGTGATGCTGTGTATTATTGTTTATAGGACTTGGTTATGGAACATGATTTATTCCCACGTCTACGGAATCCCAATACTACAGATTTCTAATATTTCAGATTCCCTTGTCTACAGATTATCGATACTACAGATTCCCGTATCTACAGTTTCCTATTTTAACAGATACCCGTTTCTACAGACTCCCATTTCCACATATTCCCATGTCTACAGATTCACAATTTTACAGATTAACATGTGCATAGATTCCCATGGGGAATAATAGCTTGTTTGCCATTTTATTTCTTTTTATTTATATATTTTTTTATCACTTACTAAAAATAGCGTGTGTGTAAGTACTTATGTACGCACGTAAGAAGCTCTTTAGCGTAGCAAAACACCTGTAGTATTGGGATTCTGTAGACGTGGAAATAATTCTTTCAGTTTTAGCTAACCGCTATAAGTAGGACGGGATTTTCGATCAACCCAAGCTTATAGTTTTGTATAAAAGAGGTTGCAATGAAGGCTAGTATTACATTACTTTGCAGGCTTCTTCGGAAAGTCGCGCAGCTCGTCGGAACACGGACTTACCAGTGACGGAAGAACAGGTGAGTGTCACTTGTTGTCACTCGTCTACTGACTCCATTCTCTATCAGATAGCAGATAGGAAAGCTTATAGCCTGTAATAGTGCATACTTTTTTGTTGGATTGGAAGGATTGCTGATCGCTAGCCAGGTGGTTCTACAGGTCATAACCACCAGTGTAGAAAAACTGACCATTTTTTAAGTTGTTTGACCATGAGCTCGCTCGAAGTAAACATGTGTGATAGATGCAGCACGCTCGTCTAGAAGGAACCTGTTGGTATGGGAGAGGGGTGGCTGGGCCTTTAGTGGATCGAAAAGTGTTATTGTACGACGGGGCAGCGCTTGGCCTTCATCTCATGGTTTCAAGTTATGAGAAGGCCGAAGGTGTAAGCGCACTTCGCCCGGAATCCTCAACGGTCTGAGGAACTGGCAATCTTGCCTCTAAATGCTGGTACACAACAATTTATAATTGTTATTATAGCGACTGACGTACTTATGATGGTGGTAGCTAGCTAGGACTTATACAAAGTCCTACCAACAAACAAACCAAGCGCAATATTGCTCCCCCTTGGGATCGAACCCGGGACCTCTGGATCTGACACCAAAGGCGAACAACTAGGCCACAGAGGCGGTTAGATGTCCGGATATGTTTCAGATAAGCGAATGTCTAGAGAGTAGTGTCGGCATGGACGCGTTGTCTGCGGGACTGGACGCGGCGCGCGTACGGCGAGCCATCGCGAGGAGGCTCAGGACCAGCGGTGAGTGCGAACCGGACGAGTGCGAGTGTTACACGCACACAGGATACAAACGACAAGTGTGTGTTGCATTTCGTTCTCGAGCATTCGTGGGGTCCTACTCACGTGTGCCCGGTTTGTTAGTATTTGTTGTTGACATCAAGGTGCAAACTATTGTCATATAAAGTTAAAACTATGTTGGTATTACCGTTTTTACTAAAGAGCTAAAATAAAAAACACTAAAAAAAGACCCCTTCAGGGTCAGGCAGCTATTAGCTATTAGCTGGTAGTAAGTTGTTACAATATTATATTAGGCCACAGGTGTACATAGTCATATTAGTTATAAGCTTTTTACAAATCCAATATTTAATGCAATGCCGATAAAACACATAAATGTGTGATGATGCGCGGGACCCGCGTACTAATACGATCGAAAACTCGTAAATAGTCGAGGGACCTCCTAGAGTTGCTACTCGACTCTAGGGAATAGATAATCTTTACAGCATATACGTTTCTGTACAGGCACGGCATTCTCTACGGCTGAAGGATTGATAGACGCGGTACTAGACTCACAGCTGAGCGAGGAGCCTTGGAGTGTCACAAGCAACAGTCAGCGACTGGCTTTGAACATTCTAGCGGACTCTATCAGGGAACTGACTCCCTCAAGGTAACATTACATTGATAGACGCGGTACCAACTTTTCCCAAAATAAGGTAGCCGAGCAGGCCCCTCTGACTACCGGCCAATCTCTATCACCTCCATTCTCTGCAAGTCAATGGAGAGTGTTCTCAACAGTAAACTCCTGGCATACCTAGAGTTTAACGATCTCATTAGTGATCGTCAGTACGGCTTTCGCCGGAAACAATGCATAGGGGATCTTCTAGCGTATGCCACGCACATCTGGAGTGAAGCGATCGAAGATACGGGGAAGCTATGGCAGTTTCCCTAGACATTTCGAAGGCTTTTGATAGGGTTTGGCACAAGGGTCTCATTAGCAAACTTTCCTCCTACGGATTACCGTCCAGTCTTTTACTGTGGATCGCAGACTTTCTGCGGGTTCGATCGATTCGAGTTGCCATTAGTGGCTGTTCGTCTGATCTATTGGCTATCAATGCCGGGGTACCTCAAGGGATCTGTTCTATCATCAACTCTATTCTTGCTTCACAACAATGATCTGCTAATACGCACATGACAGCATAGTTAAAACTCTTACTTTGGCTCTCATATCGAGTCTAAGGCAAAATTAGCTGCTATGAAGCTTGCTTAGCGTCGTGCTGCTTGACTCATACGTTATGATCAGCTTCTTGAAGCCAATTTGCTGAGCCTAGAACATAGACGGCGGGTTGTCAGGCTGTCTGTGGTCTATAAACTCCACTTCGGCGAGTGTACGCACGATATCTTTGACCTAATCTCTCCATCCCTTTCCACCACCGGACTAGCAGACGTACGGCTACAACCCGTACCTTGTAACAGTTCCAACACAACGTTTCGCGTCTAACTTTATCATTAATCTGGTAAGGAATGGAGTCATCAATTCCTGAGTAAATAGGTTCCTTTTAGACAAGCGTGCTCCCCCTTAACCCACATCGCCACTTGTCTTTCAAGTAAGCTGGTGGTCAATTGCTTGGCTATCTAGCCTGGAGCGTATATAGTCCGAACCAAGTACAATTAACCGCCTCTGTTGTGTAGTGGTCGGCCTACCGGTGTCACATCCACAGTTCCCGGGTTCGACCCCCAGGGGAGTACAATATTGTACTGGGTTTGGTTGGTGGTAGGACTTTGTTCAAGTGCGCCTGACTAGCTGCCACCGTTTTAACTAATTCTGTCGCCATAACATCAATTCTTAATTGTTGTGTTCCGGCATTCAGAGGTAAGATCTCAGTTTCTCAGTTTTCTTCCACCTTCGACCTTATCATAACTTGAAAAATCTGGTGAGATGAAGGCCAAGCAACATCCCCGTCAACTGTAAAAAATAAATAAAGAAATAACTTTTTATTTTTGGAGTGTTCATTTGGAGACCCTTGCTTATATCAAAGCCTGCTAGTTCACTTGGGGGACATGTTGTTCAAAGTATTGTTTGTTTCAGTATCGACAGACACACGTCCGACAGTTCTGCGGAGGACGATCGATCGGAGGACACTCGCTCGCCGTCGCCGCCGCCGCCGCCGCCGGCAGAGGTCAGGGCCGCGGGCAACAGGTCGACCACACATCATAGGTATATATATCTCACGGTCATAAGTCAGAGCCCTCTTTGTAGAGGATTAATTAATTAAAGAAAATACTTTATTGCACACAATAGGCGGTCTTATCGCTTGGAAGCTATTTCCTTCTGACAACTTCTGAGGAGTCAGGAAGGCCCGGGAGTATCGCTGGATTTTATTTTATTTTGTTTATTAAGGAACAACAAACAGCCACAATATAAATAAATACAAAATCCTTAAAAAACAACAATTTTGCTGTCCAGTAGAAGTTACGACAATTAATAATAATAGTTTTCCCAAACTAAAACTCTTTTCTATATATTCTGAGTTTTTTTGTTCCATTAGAAAAAGTGACGCATCTTAGACAGGGATTATTATTTTCCGATTGTTGGATTTAAGGTTCGGAGTTGCCATTTCGAATTGAACGTAACTTAACGTTTGTGTGCTGTAGGAGACCGGTCTCTGGACCTTATTAACACGAAATCACGTTAACATAAAACTTTGAATTCCTTTTAAAAAACATTGCACACACCGAGCTATTTAATATATTTTATGATCGAATTTCGAGCACTTACAGTATTTGACACGCTTACAGTATTCATTGATTCAGTGAGATTTTGTAAAACGTTAATCGTCAACTACTAACTACCGCAGCTCGGTCGTAGTCGCGACCAGCATCGAACCCGGGACCTCTGGATCTGACGGAGGTTCGCGAACCACAACACCACAGCGGCGGTATTCTATTTTTTCATAAAAGACACCTCAAAACCCACCTATATTATATACTTACGTATGAACACGATGCGGCTTCTACTTCTATTCTTACATTATTTATTTCCTTCGCGATGAGGTCCACTGTACTTGCACTGTGCCACCAAATGTATGTATTGTTCAATTATTATATTTAAATTATTTTATTGAACTTGGCAGTTTTAAATTCTGTGTACAATAAATTGTTCATTCATTCATTAATATATACACACCACAATGCACAAAACTCATAGACATAGAAAACATTGACTTGCTATTTTTGTTTAAATAACAAAAAAAAGAAGGAAATCCTAAAAGTAATTTTCAAAATTTGTAATTAGTTTCACAGCTTGTATGGAGGTAGTATCAGAGATCTTTACAGATAACTCCCCACCTAGCAACGAACATCAGGATAACTTGACGTTTGTGTTTCATCACCATTGATATAACTGTATTCCATTCCAGACCATCGGCCCCTAGGCGGTCTCCGATCAGAACCAACAACTCCGCTTCCCCCCCAACCAACATCTCTCCCCCCACAACGATCATCTCCTCCCCCCCAACCAACATCTCCCCCCCCTCAACCAACGGGGCCGCACAGAACGGAGAGACAGTCACACAGACACACATGTCCGTTTCTCTGACGGATGAGAGCGACGGCGGAGATAAGAAACTCACTTTGGAGGAGGAGAATAGGCAACTGAAGGAGTCCAGGCTGTGCAAAGTGTGTATGGATAGCGAGGTGAGACATGTACAGTACATACATACACGTTATCTATTTAAAGACGGTAGCTTCAGAGTTCCAATCTGTCTGAAAGATAAAAACATATTTTTTTTGTTAGTTACTATATAACTACAGCCAAAATGAGAACCTCAATTTCTTTTCTATTGAACGACGGGGAAGCTCTTGGACTATATCTCACCTGGTTTCAAGTTATGATAAGGCCGTTGGAAGCGCACTTCATCTGGAATCCTCAACTGTCTGAGGAAATGGCTATCTTTTCTATAATTTGGTTGGTGGTAGGACTTTGATGAAGTCCGCCTGGCTAGCTATCACCATCTTATCTAAGCCTGTTATCTGCCATAACAACAAATGTAATTTGTTGTGTTCCGGTATTTAGAGATAAGATAGCCTGAGGTTAAGAATTCCGGGTGAAGTGCGTTTCCACCTTTCGGCCTTATCATAACCTGAAATAAGGTGAGATGAAGGCCACGCACATACCCGTCTAAAATTTTAATACTATGGCGACAAAATTCGTTATCATGGTGGTAGCTAGTCAGGCGCACTTAAACAAAGTCTTACCATCAACCAAAATGAACACAATGCTACCCTCTTGGGAACCGATCCCGGGATGTCTGGATCTGACGGCGATGGTTCGAGTCCACGGAGACGGTTTTTTTATACAACTAGGAGACGGGACAAGCAAGCAGCTCTTACCTATAACAATGCCTTACTACGTAGGTCACATCCACAAAGAACGTGACCTACGCGGCACTGTATTGCGCCCGTCAACTTGAGGCATAAAATTAAGTCTCGTGTGCCCGTAATTTCACCGTCAACCACACACTTCAAACCCGAACACACTTGTGGCTTGGCGGCCGTAGTACCTCCCGGACGAGCCGTTTCACAAGGAGCTCTACTACTCGGTGACGATGTAGTGAGTGTGTGTGTGTGTGTGTGTGAGTGTGTGTGTGTGTGTTGCAGGTGAGCGTGGTGTTCCTCCCGTGCGGACACCTGGTGTCGTGCGCGCGGTGCGGGGCGGCGTTGGCGGCGTGTCCGCTGTGTCGTGCGCACGTGAAGGCATTGGTGCGCGCCTACCTCGCGTGAACGGGCCCGATCTTCTCTCCCAGGTACCTACAGGCAGACGCCGGCTTCTCTCCGTCTCTATACAGTGATTGGTCATCGTTTGACCTCTGTACATTCACCGTGTGATTTCCGCATGTTTTCATCGAAGACGTCGTACATCAAACTTTTCTAAATACATGATTATGTGTATAAATTTTAAGATGAATTTGTGGAAAGGCCAATTTTGAAAACCAAATAAAAAAACACAAACATGGTGCCTGTGTGCCGCGGCAAGTCAATCGCTTGGCCTTCATCTCATCTGGTATCAAGTTATGATAAGGCCGAAGGTGGAAGTACACTTCATCCTTCCTCCACCAACTGAGGAACTCTCAGATCTTACCACTAACGGCGCGATTCCATTACGCAAATTACTAGCATGCAAGTTGCAAATTACATACAAATTGCACGTCTTAAACAAACCTTTATACAAGCTACATCTTGCATGCTGGTAGTTTAAACTTGTACATTTCTATTTAAGTGACGCGCCAATTGAACGCGCAAACGTAAGTTGCACGCATGATGTCCTAACAATTTGTGTTCATATCCACATTCCACTTGCATGCAAGTAAAACCTGCGTGCAATTAGCACACTCTCGAATACATGTTTCCAATGCAACAAACTTGTACGCAAATGTGACGTCAAGATGTCATGTATCAATGCAAATTATTATTTTTAATTTCAGATGAAACCGCACCAACGAGAGGACTATTTATCGACAGCTGAATTGTTGTAAAACCCTATGTTCATAAAAGTCTCGGCCGGCATGTGATGTATATATAGTATGACGGTATTATGTGCAAACGCTTGCTATCGCAATTGTAACGGTTAGATACTAGTTTGAAAAATCAAGTTTGTGAAAATGTATGAGGCGCCCCTGGCGGTTGGTTTGGGTATTAAAATGGTCGTTGACGAACACACATGTCCATACAATGAATATGTGTTTAATAACAATATGATCAATCAGGTTTAAAACGGTGTATTCGACTTAACTGTCTCCGTCAATGTTACTCGTTATATAAATAATTGTGAATAGCTCATAGAGCGAGAACCGTATGAGTATCACCTACAAAGGGATGGTCAGTGGCTCGTCCAAACTTACGTTCGGTACATGCCCACGGTTTGCAAGTAGCTTGCATTCAATACGTGACAGGTTGCAAGCCCACCGCCGCTAGCGGAGTACTAGCCAGTGACATATGTCACTCAGATTGTCAGTCCTTGGGACGAACCGGTTTCCTCACGATGTGATCTTCACCGTCAGAGCACGTGAATATGTCAAATGGGCACGTAAACTTCGGAAAACCGAAAAGTACAGGTGCACGACTGGATTTGACCCACAACCTTCGGATAGGAAGGCGGGTCCATGTCATTGGCCGCACAGCTCTCAAAACAAACACACTCACACACACACACACACACACACACACACACAATGTGCTCAAAGTATATGAAAGAGAGGCTCAGAGGAATAGTGTTTTATGAAAGTGACTTAGTCACTCGAACTGAGTATGGACTCGAGCAAGTTCTTGTGGCAGGTAAAAGGGGGAAAAATGTTTCGTGCCCTAAACTTTTTTTCTTGTTTTGTGTCGGAAATATTAAATTGCTCGTATGAAAGCATCACATCACAATAAACAATAGCATAATGCTGAAAGCCATCGCTATTCGTTGATAGAGCGAGTAAAGATCTTCTAAAGCCTTCCTTACAGCCGGAGTGCGCCGACCACATCGGCGCGGGAATTCATCAGCACGCTGTTTTTTTTTATTGAATGATTCTGTAAAAAATATTAGGTACTTATGTCATAAAAACACCTAACATAATTTACAAGCATAGAATTAAATGCAATATCAAATAATATTTAGATACCATTATATGATAACGTAAAAAAGTCGCCTATAAACATGTTAGAGAATTGTAAATATTAAAAGTTAAATTAAAAAATCTTGTGTTCAAAACATAGGGGTTTCTCTATAGGTGTTTATAAATTAATATGTATATTGTATATTCAGCTAAAATTGTAGGTGCTTTGTAGTTTGGTTTTAGTATCAGCGGTATAACCTCAAATGTGGGCATACTTCCTGTGATATGCTTTATCAATTATCATTCAAGCCGTTTTGTTGTACTCGTGTAGGACTTGTGATACTCACCTACTGAACTACTACAGTCTCTTGTATTATTTGTAGGTAAATCTTTAAACCTTGCATGTGTATTGAATAATAACGCCTAATAATATCTTAGGTTTTTTTTAAGTACCTATAGGGTGACATGTTCAGCTTTGAACAAACCCTGCAATAAAGAATAATATATATCCTAGGTTAATAAATTATGAATGAATTAATGAACAACCACTTTATTGAACCCATCAAACATCGAACAACTTTCTTCCTGGCAACCTTGGAAGGAGATAAATAAAGTATATAATTACAGAAAACCTAATTAGTGCGCTACCGATTAGTGAAAAAAATTGAGCCAATCGATTAAACTAAAATCCGTAGAATATATTTTTTTAAACCGTAGAATAGTACATATAAAATAGTAAGTAATAAATAACCAGATACATTTTGCAGCGCATGGTTCTTATGTAAAATATTAACATGAACCAGTTATGTGTTTGGATATCTTCCAGACAGTTTTCCTTCGTTAAAACATGAAATGTTTGGGCCGCGGTAGGTTTATATCATTAGCAATCCAACCGGGTTAAGTGTGATGCTAAATGTTGATGTAACCGCATAAATCACTTTGTGTTTAGAACAACGAGGAAATCTATAGGTTTATTATTAAAAACTCTGCTATAACCTAAAAACAGTAAGGATATAATATGAATGAAAAAGCTTTATTGAACGTACCACTTAAACACGCTCAGGAACAGTTAAAGGTTCCAGACAAAGTTTTGGGCGGAGAGGATTTATGATTTGTGATATTTGCTCGCGGTTGCTTTTTATATACTTCCCGCCCTGGGCGGGAAGAAAAAATAAAGAGTTCCCTCCCGATTTTGGTGTGAATGGCAAAAATGGATTAGTACGTAATCTAGAATCGAAATGATAACGTATAATGTTAACCAGTCAAGCGCCCATCCCGTGGGAATTTACCAAAATCCTGTATCAGCTTACAATATAAGAAGTACCAACCCTAAAGGAAATGTCACGTTTGTAGGACCTTTGGTTGTGGATGTAGTTGATTGTCTGACACCACGCTCCACTCCTTATATATTTAGACAGGTACATACGGCCGTGGAAGTTCCTATTCGATGCGAACATCTGATGAACTGCGGTTTGAAGGTTCCTCTTATTTTGTGCAGGTTTTAGACAATATTGATACACCATACGTAATAAATAAGTTATTTGTTAATATTTATTCACGTAGGGTAAATACAATTACTATCACAGCTCAATTGGTCTAGCCAACCCTTACTCATGTGAAAGTAGTGGGTTCAAGTCCTGTAAGACGCGACTTTTTGTGTCTTACCAACTTTTATTTCAGTCCTTTTAATTAGACTGTAAGTATTAGATGCTATATCATTTTATTTATGTTGTAACGAGTCTATTTGAATGTAGGTATGCTTGTACCGATCATGTAACACAAGCTTAGAGTTGTAACACGTGTGTGATGCTAAAGTTAATATATTGTTAGTCATAGGTACATATACTTATAAGTTTGTACATGAATCTTCGCTATTACACGGGTTAACCAATAATTATGTTTTTATTTGTACGGTCCCGGCAAATTAAATGTGCCTCTAATTTTTTTTATTGAACGACGGGGAAGCGTTTGACCTTCATCTTACCTGGTTACAAGTTGAGATAAGACCGAAGGTGGAGGCGCACTTCACGAGGAATCCTCAACAATCTGAGAAACTGGCTTTGGAACCTATATATGCCGGAACACACAATTTTTTAATTGTTGTTATAGCGACATAATTAGGTAAGATGGTGGTAGCTAGCCAGGGGGACAATATTGAACCCGGGACCTCGGGATCTGAAATCGGTGGGTTGAACCACTAGACCACAAAGGCGGCTCTCCCTACACACAGGTCGAGTAGTATAAAGCCGTTTTCGAGTACTGTCATGTGTACGCTAGCTTGATCGTTATGCTGGCGTATCCACTAAGGATGGTCATTATTTCTTAAACCAATGAGGCACTATTTATTTTATTTTTGCACTAATTATGCTCTATTTACGCAGAGTTTTTTAGGCATAACCACGAACGTGAATTCGATTATGTCTAAGCTACCATAATGGACACAAATAAAAATGGTGATTTCCCCATTGCTTGCTGTTAGACGTATGCTTTGATGGAATGGAAGGTCTTTAGTATTCCTAAAAGCCTTTGTTTGTGCACCCCTGCACTACAAAAGGGAGTTACCCAGAAAATGTCATGTCTCTAGGTCTCTGGTTTGGGCTGTGCGTTTATTGTCAGTTAGTCAGCTACACGAACATTTTATGTATTTAGATTTTAAATGCGTCTCGAATGAGACTACAAATATACTCGTAAATTATGCTGAAATGTTACACCCAAAGCTACTTAACGAACGAAGACAACATCTCAAGATTAGCCCCATACCGCGTCGTGAGTAATACTTGGTGGAACTCAAAACGAGAACAAATCGGACGCATCATAAATATGTGTCGCACTCAAATCGTTTCAGATCAAAACTTAAAAAATAAAATACGTAGCAAACTAAGACCATTCAGATCATGACTATAGCGTAGTACTATTAGTTATTCTGCTATAGCTACGGTTCAAAGGCATGTAGGTATACATCAGGCTTTAATATCTTAATTTACCTAACTGAAAAACCTCCGTTTCCTAGTACACCACGTGTGCCATCACTTCCGAGGAACTAATAAAAAATACTACAACTAACTAATTAAACATAACATGTAGGATACTCAACAACACGTACAGGGTGGATATCGATTTTTGGATTAAATTAATCACATTATTTCATTAAATCCTAGAAAATTCGGTCGAAGTGCACCAAAGTCCATCACATCCACGGTAGGTACGCTCAACCCTTTACATATATTCAAAATACGTTAATATTTATTCAATAATAAGTACAATTAAACTAACTATGTACAAAGGAATCAGTCAGATTACCTAAGGACCGTTACAAACGGCCTATAGGTAACTCGACTGTTCCAGACCAGTACCAGACGGAAGCGTGCCCAAGACACTGGCTGCATTGCCACGCTGAATAGCTATGCTAATTCGCTGGCCTAAATAAGAGCCAGCCCTTGGGTCACGTGTCGCCTCAATCAAAAGCCCCGCAATATTTTTGAAAACCCGGAGGGCACCGGCTCCCCACGGACCCAAGTTAATATTAGTTCGTCATACATCAGCCTCATGGCTGTCAGAGCACTTGTCTCGTCAAAGCAATGCGCATATTGTAATAAGCGAAGCACCACGCCATGAATCAGCCCTCGCGGAGTAGGTACATACGAGACAAGACATCGCAAAAGGAATACAGCGTGGAGATCGGTTCGCTTCAGACTGGTTGATTGCTCCCATTTCGGTGGATCAAAGGCTGAAGCCAAGGTGCGCGTGCGCCGGCTCGCGGCCTTCATACACACGTTGTACTGAACTATTGCGCTTCCTCGTACTACATCAGTTAATACCCGCTCTACCTTCTGCGCTGTAGGTCGTGAGTTCGATTCCTACCCGGGACTAACAGTGTGATGAACATAGTCATCATAGTCTGTTCTGTATTTGGGTGTCGTATTGTATCTTATGAGTAGGTAGGTATCAAAAAAAGTATTCGGTGGTATAAGTACCTATAAAGGTATAAAGGTGGGTTCTTATCCCTAACTTTACTTTTCAAATCTCTGTTTATTTAGGGTCTTAGGTAATAGGTACATAGGTTGGCACTGTGTGAATAAACTGACCACCATACATCATCATAAATAATAATCATATAATAATATGTTTTACCATCTGGTACTCACGGTGTGTTAAAACATAGAGAGCGAAATGCGCAGCACCCAACGAATTAAATCAATGAAGTACCTACTTACCTACATAAGGTACATTAACGCTTAACATACTTACCTAACAATATATTTTCACATTATTTTAAGTAAATATAAGTACTAAATTATAAAAAAAAAAGTAAGTAGGTATTTCAGTATAAATCCGTAATCTAGTTCCCATATTACGAGCTATATTATAAACTAAGCAGTTTGGGGCTAGATAGCGCTGTATGATATAAAAGTCCTGCGACATTTATTTATTCAATAGCAAATTTTAAAATTTTTGTATTTATGTTAATATCAGTTTTTGATTTGATATTTTTTTGGTTGCCTCTGAACTGAACAATCTGGTAGGGTCCCCCTGGGTTATCCTATCCTGGGTACTGCATGGCATGGCATCCTACGTTTGCTGCATGGAGAGGACGTTAGACATGATCTCAAAGAGTTATGCGCCGGCGCCGATGTGACCGTCTGGCCCGAGGAATGCTCACAAGAATACTCACTGATTACATTTACTTCAGTAGAATGGCTATTGCCGCTCGCTTTCAGGGAGTCTTCAGCCGAGATAATACTTCGAAACTTACTGTTGAAGCTTTAGGTACGTAGGCAACGAGAGGGTTTTGTCCGGGAAAGTGACACCACAGTTATGTTGATAAGTCTACGTTTTTATAAGAGGTCCGTATCACAATAAACCACCTGGCTACAAGGATCGAGTGCAAACATTTTTTTGCCTTGTTCACCTTTCAGTTTTGCGCAAGGCCCTATAAGCTTGTCGGTAGGTACCCATTGAAGTACCTACTTACCTCCTTGGTAGGTAGTATATTTACATTGAAGTACTTACCTCTACCTAGGTTGGTAGTTCTTACATTTAGGTATATTACCTACTCAAAAGAATTGATCATGCGTTTATTATTTACTTCGCAATGTGTGCATGCAAGCAGCCAATGTAGCCTAAAGCACCTAGGTATAAGATAGTGGTGTAAAGTAGAAACTTATGGGGCTGTAACGGCTATCTTATCGTTTCGTCAATGTTATTGGGTTTTTCTTGTCATGAATTTCAGTGGATAATTTAGGTCACGTGTCAGGAGTGTGCCTTCTGTGTGAGATTAGTGAGCGGCGCGCGCGCAGCCCGGAATAGATCGGGCGGAAATATCGCAGACGGCGTCGTTTGGGAACTTATTAATGTGCAGGTGCAACCGAATCGAATGCTAGACAACACATTCACGGCGATTATGTCGTTATAAGAGTGTTTGTGTATGTGGTCTTCATTACTAATACCTAGGTACCTACTCGAAGAAAAACTAAAAATAAAACGATTCAAATATTTTCTTTAATGATTTTTGTGAGACGTTTGGGTTGGACGTATACCCGGGCAACGGCGTTGACCATTAGTCAACAGTTACGGCTAAATTATCGTATTGTTGATGGTAGGACCCGTAATGGTCTGCCTGGCTTCTGACCACCCTCCTGCCGAAGTCTGGAACCAAGCAGTTCCCCACTGTTCCGTTCCGTCGGGTCGCGGGAATGCTAGCCTTCTTTTGATGCTCGATCTAGCGTAGACTTCGTCTCTTAGGTTAGCCTCAAGGTCAATGGCTAACCTTATCGTTTTGCCCATTCATCTTGAGAGGTCTGAATGCAGGCATTAGGCATTAAACCAAAAGTACTTACTTAATAGTCTCATGGTCGCTAGGGCAGCGGTTACATCTTTGCCAGGAAATAAAAAAATCTTATGTAATATGTACCTACCAGACCTACATAAATGTTTTGGAAAATTCCACTGAGTTTGTGAGTCACTGGACAAAGTGGGCACAACACAAGGTCCTTATAAGAACCTATACCTACCTGTCATGTATAACCGGTTACGAGGAAACTGGTGACTCCCCAAATTCTGGTAACTTTTTCAGGTTATCTGAGTACCTAATCATTATGACTAGGAATATCTATGACATGATATCCTACATGATCAATCACTTCAGTGTTCGAGGCCCGCATTCGTTCGTTGCTAACTCTCATTCTATGCAAAGCCAGAATGAGAGCAAAGCACCGACCGTACCTATGTCATAGTGGGCGGGCAGAATACAATAAATGAATAAGTCACCCCCTACTAACACGAAAAGATTGATATCTTTTTGAAAAGTGCTTTCAAACCGTTGCCCTAGTAACCGTGGTTTAAAATTTAACCCTCCAACCCACGGATGTCGTTAAGTCAACCAAGGGGCTTCACCAAGGGCAGCAGTTTTTTTGTGTTAACAAAACTTTAACTGTGAGCACCAATCTATCTGCCAAGAGATGAAGGCCAAACCTTGTTTTGGAGAAAGTTCTTTCCACATAAATTCTTGTATTTTATTGACCTTGGTTTATTTTTATTAAAAATATGTATAGATCGGTTTTAATGAGATTCCGAAAACCGCCTCTTATCTTGCAAGACCTGATGATCATCCTTTGCCCCTTCATCTTAAAACTCACCCCTAATAAGAACAAAAATAAACGAATTTTGAAATCTGTTGTCCAAACTATATTTTCATACGATATTTCACATTTTTACAAATTTTCAAAATAAATGTTTTTTTAATATATACTCGATACTCTTTCAAATGACACCCCACAAGCCAAAAATCTTCTTGTCACACTTAACACGCCTATTTCTAAAAACTACCCTAGTGACAAAAAAATCCTTACACCAATTGTTGGGTATTAATGTTTTCACTGCAAATTCAAAGTTTTGAATCGATCGGATTAACCATTCACGATATGGGCGAAAAATGGTATTTCTTTCCACCCAAGTATCTCAAAAACTACCTCACCTATCAAAAATCCCCCGCGACAATCAATTTCTATTTATGTTATCTCTTGACATTTTCAATTTCATCAAAATCGAATAAACCGTTGGACAGTTATGCCGTCACAAACATTGCCTCACACATTCATACATACATACATACATACATACAGTGCCGAATTTCCCAACTTAACACTGAGATCTCGTTCACTTCGCTCACTCGATTAATTAGGATTGCATCGACTGTGCGCTTACAGTTAATCTACTAATATAACAGCTGTAGGTATACTATAGTAGACACCTACCTACCTGCTTTTAAATTTTTCGTATTGGTAGGTACGTATAGTTGAGTCACTTTACGTAATTACAACAACAAAATGCATTCGTAGAACTATAATTATGCGTAGGTACTACATTTCCGTTGTCATTGTTTCTTTTAATTTACGATGGGTCACCTCAAGGGTTGCCTGGTCAAGGTCCATCTTAAGTAGGTATATAAAGTTATAATTACATTTTAAAATTAAAAACGAAAAGAAACCTGATTTCATTGACGAATATGATACAATTTCGTTTATCTGGATGACATAATTATTTTAATGACAGATGGAACAAAAACACGCGTGATTCTATTATAAGGGTTCCATCTTTTCCTTACTTTTGAGGTAATAGGTACCCTAAACATACCCAAATCGCTTCAAATGTGCCTATAACATTTAAAGAGTAGGTACCTTCTGTTTCTCCAGGATCTCATCATAAGACCGTGATCTGATCACAGGGGTCCGTTTTTTCCTTACTTTTGAGGTAATACGCCCTAAAAACACCTAAATTGCTTCAAGTGTGCCTATATTTAAAGAACTCCCTCGATTTCTCCAGGATCCCATCATCAGATCCTGACCTGAAGACCTGGGAACACCTGTGAAGGTGACCCCTATCGAACAAAAAAATAATTTTCCAAATCGGTTCAGGCGTCTTTGAGTAATCGGGGAACATACTGAGATCATCGAATTGAGACCCCTCTTTTTTTGAAGTTGTTAAAAAGAGGAAGAAAAAAAGTCTATCAAATGAAAGGTAGTAACGTGCTGATTATAAATAGGTATAAGGGTATTGATACCTACCTAATTAAATACCAATACCTACCTCATACTTTTTATGGCCGTATTTTTATAAAATCATGAGGTTATAAAATTTGCCGTTTGATTTTAGTTTATTTAAGTTTTGTTTATTTTTGAGAGCTTTCTGCTTGGTGCCAAATCTAATGAACATCTACGATTTCTAAATTAGACATGAGCTCTCCACCAAGGAAGTAGGTAGGTACCTACTCTAGGTACCTACCTAATAAATGCAGGAATTCGCAAAGGTTCTTATACTGCAATGCAACGAACCCATATCTCTTTGGCTCATATTCAAAGGCTCACCTAAAACGGATAATGGATACACGTTCGCGAGTTTGCGTGTAGATGGCGCTACTCGTTCATATTTGGATATCGTTAAAACTTTGTGTATGTACAGATACAGGTTGTAATGTGTTAGATCAGTTGATCATAAGAAGCATAATAACTCTATTCTACTTATATTCAATTCAATTTACAATTGTATTTGAAATGTTGTGTACCTACTTAGTACCTGCCTCTTATAATTAATTTAACTAATTATCCTAATCCTAACATGCAATACATATAAAATTAACAACAGGTAGATGTAAACTTGAACAAATACTTAATACTACGAATAAATAATAATGGGAGACACATACAGACATTTCGCTTTAGAAGCTTGGAAACGAACTTTTATTAAAATAAAGTTTTCTTAAAATTTAAGAAAACTTTCTTAAATTTTCTCGTAAAACTCCTCAACTGCACCCCTCTCCCACAAAAGCCTTTTCAATTCAGATACAAACATGATAGGTTCTATCTAAACATTTGAGTTCGACTGGTAAGTACCAGAGCATTAAATAATTTAACTAGGTATAAATAAATAATAAATATTACAGGAAATTTATTTTACACAGCCCCCATCTAGCCCCAAACTAAGCATAGCTTGTAATATGGGAACTAAGTTACGGATCGGATAGAATAGTTAAATACTTTTTGTAAATGCATACATACTATATGATACAACACCCAAACACAAAACAAACATATATATTCATCACACAAATGTTTGCCCTGGGTGGGAATCGAACCCATAGCCTACAGCGCAGAAGGCAGAGTTACTACCAACTGAGCTATGAGGCTTGTGATATGACGGGAACGCAGTTCCAGGCAATTTTCACTGTGGTAGTAGTGTAACGTAGACCTGCGTCAGGACAGGATAGCTGTACAGCTCGTTGTATTTTTCGCTTTCAGAGTTGATAGGTACAGAACAACTAGCCCGAGGTTGCCTATCTCCTTGTGTGCTCTAGGGCGGTAGATTTTACGTTTCAAAATGATCCTAAAGATTTAAACTACTGATTAAAACATTGTCACTTTGAGTTTGACTTTGATTCAACATTTAATGTTGCTAAGTCTGGCCCATGTGGTCTAGAAGTTTTTAATATAATTGGCTTAATTCCTACTGTAGCAAGACGATGACTTATTCCATTTAGCACCACCCAGAAATTTCAACATTTTCATAGTGCCGTTTGCAGCTAATTTGCGTTCACCTATTCCTACAGGGTTCTCACTAGGTCCTCCTAGTGAGTAACATCATGAAATGACAATATATCAGGTATACCTGCTAGGTGTACCTAACCTACGTAACGATTTTAACGTATGCCTCAGTCTGTAGCGGACGGCACGTGATCAGCCTTGCAAGGACGGCGCTAATAACCGGTCAATTAATTCCACCTCCGGGTGACTCAGCCCTGTTGAATGCATCTATCTACCTACCTAGATATCCATAGCTACAAAACACTGCATTCACTAAACGTGAGGTAGGTATACTTGTAGGTAGCCTGGTTACCGTCAGATCAGAACCAAGGTGCAAGCTACACAGACACAACAGACGTTTAGGTACTACCTACCTACGCGAGGATTGCCTGTTCAGAATTCAGATTCAGAAACGTGTACAAAATGGCTTCTGAAATAATTGTGTACAAAATTTGAAAAATGTTATGCGTTGTTGTGTACCTACCGCTCACATGTACGACCCTATGTTTTTAAGATGAGAATTAAAGCCAGGTGTGGGCAGGCCCGCTCCGTCTTGGACCTTATTCCACCTGTGCACCCATGTCAAAATTATTAGGCACCTACCTACACCTACTTACCTACCTACTCAGGCGCAAGAGCACTTGAGCGAGTGCCCGCCAATTTTACGACGTTTCTTCTGAACAGACGACAAGAGTTTGATCTATAATTTTATTGTTGGTAAAGCGTTGGCGCGCTCTGGCAGAAAAGGAACTAAAATACAATAAAGTCAAGAAACGTCACTTCTGTTTGACGAGCCTGGCGTGGTGGGGGCGGCGGCGGCGGCGGCGGCGTGGCGCCCTCACTAATAAATTTTGTTCTAGGTAGGTAAGGTACGTGTTCGGAAGCTCACTTGTGCAAGTCTTAGTATAGTACTTGCTCTCAATTTTAATTAAACATTATTAATCGAAACATATTATAAATAATTAATCGAAATGTAAAAAAAACTACATTTCTATGAGAGAGTTAAAGTTAACGGTAAGTACCTACAACAAGGTATTAGGTATACAGACTAACATTTTCAAAGAGTTATGTTAGAAAACGATGGCGCCATCTATTCATCTGCCCTCCCACGGTCGATTGTCCCTTAGGCCAGCGTGGGAGGACGTCCCTTGGATTATCTACCAATATACGAGTGGTCTAACGAACTCTGTTATAATTATCACAACGCGCCTGCCAACCGTAGTGATTATGGAAAATCACCATCTCATTGTTTCGGATGTAACCAGTACCTACCTACTCATCTAGACTTTTCGGGCTCGTTGAAACGTATCACTTTCATCAGATTGTAATGTGCGGCATTAGATCCGCATCTGTCTTACCTAAAAATGATAAGAGTGGCCTCTTCAAGGCGAGAGTGAATAGGAGTCTTCTAGTTCAGAACAACGTGCTACTATATCGTATACCACATTACCACTTCTCCAGGATCTCTCGTGATCGAAAAATTTATAAATATAATACAAAAATGAAATGAAAAAATTGGTTTGTCTTCATTATATAACCAACATCGTGTAAAAATGTCATATTATGATTGTAAGCCTCCTCAAAAATTTGCTAAGCCTAAGTAATTTTAAAGCAACAAACATTTCACCAAGTCGGTATT
This sequence comes from Venusia cambrica, assembly GCA_951394065.1. NCBI lineage: Eukaryota > Metazoa > Arthropoda > Insecta > Lepidoptera > Geometridae > Venusia > Venusia cambrica. The sequence goes on from OX596058.1 coordinate 887,721, forward strand.
TTGTGCGATAAATATCTCGAGTCTATTCGGAATAATATCTACAATTTGTGAGAAACTAGGAGCTCGCAATAAACTTCTCAAATAAATAATAATATGCCAGTTATTCTCAGGTTTGTTTTCCTTGATCTGAGGGTTTGAGCTACAACTTCAAATATGGACTCAGTTCTATGACTCAGTATGGCGCCCACTTCTCAGTTTGCAGTTCCTGTCTAGTTTAGTGCCTAGCTCGACCTTACTAGAAAGCCTAGTAAGAAAGCCTAGCATTATTTTACTTTGCATAAATAATTGAAAACCTCCCCGAGGGGTGGTTTTCAAGATAACGAGTCGCAAAGGATGGTCATCAGGTCTTCTAAGATAGTGACTTTGGGATATTTGGCTTCTTATTTAGTTAAAATCTATTTATTCATTGTTTTTACACTCAATAGGGTTGCCAAGCCAAACAAGATCAAAAAAATATTTTTTGGTATGTCATGCTCGGGGCTTGACTGCGCACATCCAACATCAACAGCCTATTATTTGTCCACCACAATACAAAGAACAGCATCAAGTCTGACATCACGAGAACTCGGATCGAGGCGAACTACTAGTACCTACTTATTTTTAGTTTTGTGTCACATATTGTAAAACATTAAATAAAAAAATAACAAAATTGTTATTAAATGGGATTTAAATAATTACTTTAACTTACAATCTTACAATGCCCTGCATGCGTGATGGAAGATTATTACGGGACATCCCCTGGAACGAAGCCACATACAGTTTCTAGTAGATAGAGCATGAGCTCATTCCGAATGACCTAGTCAGAGTTAATGTTATCGAGCTACGCTATAACTGCCTCACAACGGGCTGTGCTGTAGGCACGATATGACACATCCAAGATTGTAATGTTATGCCTAAAAACAATCTTAATATTCTACTGATTTCTTAGAAAAAACTACTACTTATGTATGTGGTCACGGCACGGCGACGGCGGCGCCGCCCTGCTGTTACTGTCAGGTGGAAAACTGTAGGTAGGTATCTACCTACATTGTTCAGTCAACTCGCGGCGGCAAGACTTTGGTCCGCTGATTGGAGAAAACCCTACCTGTACCTACCGGTACCTGCTTTTGTTGTGAAATAGTTTCTATAGGTATCTAATGAATTAGGTATTGTGTGTATTGTATTGTGTTGTGTGGTTAGGTGTTTCGCAATCCGTTCATTTTAAATTCAAAAAATGTTTTCTCTCCAAAACGACCGGACCTACGGCACAAAGGCAGGTTGCAAACGTCTCTATTGGCCTCCAGATTCAAATAAACAAAAGAAAATCATTTCAAATCTAGATGCAAGAGTAAGTGTACTTATGAAAAGTTTCCAAAATTTAACTATGAAAGCGTTACATCTTATACTCTAACTAACTAATACCTCTTGCTAGTCTAGTGAATGGCAAAATTTCAAGTTTTCATGGAATGATTTTCAATTGTTTATACAATCAGTGAGTGAGTGAATGAGTCATTTCAACTTTACTTACAGCTACTAGAGTATAGCATGTCAGTGACGCATGTCGGTGACGCAAACCCATCAGTTTTCCATACCAAAAATTTCCTAACGCGGCTACAGAAGTTTACTTCAAAAGGAAAATATGAAAGAAATATTACATATTTATATTTTTTTCTACTATCAAACTGTATCTAGATTTATTTATTCGTATGGCATTATTAGCACAATCGTTCGCAATGCCAAACAAAGTAATCTTAAGTTGCTGAATCCATTGGATCGTGTCATTTTCAAGGGCGAACAACTCTGCTGGGCTACCGTAATATCTAGTAAGTGGGCAATCTTTGATAATGTGCGCTACGTCCTTTACTGCAGCTCCGCATCCGCACGCTGGTGACTCCATCCATCCGCATCTATGCATCAATTCTCGACTACGACCACAGCCCGTTCGTAGTCGGTTGAGTTGGCACCATTCCTTTCTTGGCAAGCAAAAACCTGACGGTTGCACAATAGGATTGGGATTTTTTTACAAGGCTTTTGATTGTCTGGCTTCCCATTCCAGTTGCCATCTTGTGTTTATGTTAAAGTCTGTTTTTAAGAGGTCTTTAGCAGTCTGGTATGGAGGGTTACGTGATTTTAGCCTATGTGTAGGAGGACTTATAAACTCTTCGTAAATAGGCATGCCATCAGGACTACACAGGGTCTTTTGTGCTTCACGTAGTAAGGCCTGTTGTCTTCTCAGGTGCGGAGGGGCTATGTGACTAAGTGTGGGCAGCCACTGTGTTGGGGTGCTCTTTATAGTCCCTGATATGCACCTCATAGCTTGCTTGAGCTGCACGTCTACGCGCTGCGTATGTGCGCTGTTTAGCCATACGGGCGCGCAGAACTCAGCTGTCGAGTAGACAAGGCTAAGGCTGGTGGTACGAAGTACGTCAGCTTTTGCTCCCCATGTTGTGCCTGCAAGCTTGTGCAATATGTTATTTCTGGTTTGCAGCTTCTTCCCTAGCTTCTCGATATGTGGTGCCTAAGTGAGACTGCGGTCGAGGGTGACTCCCAAATACTTAGGTGATGGGTTTTATTTGAGTCTAGTTCCTGTAAACTGAATGTTCGGTTCATATTTGGCTTCTCTATTGCACAGATGGAAAGTCGTTACTTCTGTCTTTGAGGCATTGGGTACCAGGCGCCACTCGCTGAAATAGTTTAGGAGTTTATGTAGGTCATCGTTCAGGATCTTTTCTGATGGTTCAAAGGAGCTATGTTGGCTTGTAATGGCAATATCGTCAGCGTACATAAACTTTCTACCCTGGATTTTTGGGATGTGTGTACAGGTTAAACAGCAAAGGTATAGGACAGACCCCTGTGGCAAACTATTATTTATTTTTTTAACTCGGCTTGTGTTATCCCCCAAGTGGATAGTGAATTCACGGTTACTGAGCATGTTATTTATAAGGTCAACAACTTTTCTGCACGACACGACGCTCATTAGCTTATAAATAAGCCCCTGTTTCCACACGGTGTCGTACGCAGCCGAAAGATTATAAAAACTGCTACAGTTTTGAGTTTTCTTTGGAAACCTGACTCTATGTACGTAGTGAGAGAGAGTACTTGGTATATGCAGCTTCGACCACTACGGAAGCCAGCTTGTTCAACTGGGACAATTTTGTTCACGTGTGGTGTAATGCGGTTGTAGATTATTCTCTCTAGCAATTTGTACACACAGCTCAGTAGTGCTATAGGCCTGTAGCTTTTTTTATCTAGATGTAAGGTAGGAAATACCAAATCTCAAACTCCGCCGAGCGTGCAGTATACTTAATAAAGAGTTCCGAGTAGATTTAGCTTTTTCAAATTATACAAACACTGTAAAGTTAATTCACATCGACAGAAAATAGGGAGGAGTTGCAACAGGAAAAGACACTTTAATGATATTTATTTAAAATTACTCCCCCAACCCTTCCTCTCATATCGATAATGGAATTGATTGACTGTTGATGGAATCTGCCTTTATTTCCACTGCTCTGCTCTGACAATGAGCAGTTTAACCTAGTAGAGTTCCTAGTCAAAGGGCGCCAGGCATGGTTGCCAGTGAAATTACGGGCACACGAGGCTTTATACCTTTATGCCTCAAGTTGACGGGCGCAATGCAGTGCAGCGTTGCTCATGTTCATGTGGATACGACCTGCACAGTAATGCTTTGTTAGGAATAGGCAAGAGTTCCACTAGGCTCCTTGCTCGTCCCGTCTCCATATCGTATAAAAAAATCGCATGTCCATGTTGTCTTGTCTTCTGGAACGTGGTCATCAGGGACCGATGTGTTTCGGTATCTACCCGAGAGGATTTAACCGCATCTGTGGTCTAGTTTTTCGCCAACCAGTGTCAGATTCAGAGGTTCCGGGTTCGATGAGGGACAGGGGAGTACCATATTGCGCTTGGTTTGGTCCGCTTGGTACTACCACTCTGTCGCCATAACAAAAATTCAAAAAATTGTTTCGTTCCAGCATTCAGAGGTAAGATAGCCAGTTCCTCAGTTTATTGAGGATTCCGGGTGAAGTGCGCTTCCACCTTCGGCATTATCATTACTTGAAAAATCTGGTGAGATGAAGGCCAAGCACATCCCTGTCGCACAATAAAAAAAGGATTGCGTGGATATGCCTACACCGAATACCGTCATGCCTTGCCTCACCACATTGGAAATGGATCACACAATGTATATCAAAGTCTACTTTCCAGCCACATCACGTTACGTTTGACGACGCCCATTGTCTTTAGACAATGCACGTGGTCAGTCACGAGTTGATTCATACACACGCCTTTTTACACTCTTTTTAACCGACTACGGCGAAGCAAAAAGGATTATACATAATGAAGAAGGGACGAAACGAGCAAGCGAGATGGATATAGAAATGGTCCTGAACTGACTAAAGCCTCAAAAGAGCCGTTTAGAACCACAATACCTTTTACTTTTGTTTCGTTTTCCTGTAAAGAGCGAGACAGAGAGACTGCAAAAGTACCTACCTAATTAAAACAAGAGAGCCGCAACCCAGATCTGACGCTGGAGATGAGCGACCATGAACAAATAGAAACAGAGTGTAAGAAGATCGAGCTGAGTGTGTCAATAAGGTTTTACAGATCATTTGGTCTCGAAGCTCAGTTGTGTCTTTTGTTGGTTCGATTCTCACCACTAGATATTGTTCGGTATAACACCCGAACGGTATTGTCGGTATCGTATCATAATATGTTTACAAAATAAGTTTAGGAGTATTCTATCTGTAAAATAGTTCTCATTATTACAAGATATGCTTTGTTTGGTGACTAGATGATTCTGTGTGAAAGTTTATAGTTATGATATTATGATAAGGCCAAAGGTGGAAGTGAACTTTACCCGGAATCCTAAACAGTCTAAGGATCTGGCTATCTTACCTCTGAAGTCGGATAACAACAATTTAGCATTGTTGATATGGCGATAGACTTTATGGCAAGTTAAAAATGATATTCAGCTTTCACCTAAGCTTTTCCCGCCGTCGTCGTTCTATAAAGAAAAAGAAAAAATATAAAATTATAGTGAACATAAGCACCTTTGCTTGAGTTTAATGACGCTTATGATTGTTTTGCATGATTTTGGCTCGAAACCATACGAGATCTGCATCGGTAGTGGGTATGAGGCAGACCTAGTGAAAGCGGAGTATTGTGCTAGTTGGATTGCCACACCAATGCGGCAAGATTGCTTGCATAACTCCATATCCACACAGCTATGGAACTGCCGCGTAGAAGCGCAACTCCATTGGATCGCCGCGCCGCTGCGCGGCCGCCGCCGATGGCAAAGAGGTAGAAATAGAGATTCGGAATTCCCAGGTAAATCAGTTTCCATCCATACCCACAAATAATTACACATATTCACAAAGAAGGAAAACAAGTAGGTACATTATGTGCCATTTTACGTGACAATATAGGAATGTTTGCGGTGGATGACAGGATGAGGTTTCATTTGTCATTTGGAAATGTTGTGAGTTGGCTGTCACTATAGGTATCTACATATGTATGAAACAGCGTTGCCGCTCCGCGTTAACATCATACACAGCTAAAACTAAAATTCTTTTTGGTCTCGCATCTTCGACCTGTCAGGCGAGTCAACCCCCGCCTGACATTTCCCTGGGTCTCAGGAGTTGGACAGTGGGTAAGAACTGAGCTTGACCATTCTGTCATTCAGATGTAGGTCCCGCCACTTATCACATACAATAAGTATCAGCTAACATATAAGCTCACTAACATTCAAACCCTCGAAAAAGGGGTTAATTGGTATATTTTTGGAAGGCTTCATCATAGTGTTTTGTACTTGACAAGGGAAGCTTCGCAGTCGTGACTCAAACTAAACCGAGTACCTGTACAAACTCCGCAGATTTAGGTGTACATAATACCGTTAGTTTGTGACAATAATGTTTTTGTTAGTGTTATGTGTGATGGTGTAGGATGCTGTAATATTAGGGTGTTGATGCGGTTTATGTGAGAAGATAGAACTTTATAGGTTCTCCTGAGAACAATATGCCCTTCAAAACTTCTCAGTCAGATCATGAACTGCCGGAGATTCGTTTCTAGTTAATGATAATAGCATTAAAATAAGCTATTGCACATCGCAGATTATGCAATAGTTAGTAGGTACAGCAGGCGCCATTGCCCCATGCCAAGCCCCAATTGATCATGTACGTACTTAGGTACACCTAATCATGTTTCATAACTGCAGCTGAATGACGCAAACGGCCAGAGTGCATTGATATTGATTCATTCAAGGGTCCAAACGGCTTGGCGTCAAATTTATGTATTATTGATCTCTATATGGCCGCGGCACGAAAATAGTCCCTAGTCCCACTTAAATAATTTCTTGAGAAGATAAGGAAGGTACCCACTAACCAGGTACCTACTCAAGAAGTTCTCGTCCCAAGGTCACGTGGATGAAGCCTCAACCGCTGGACAGATCAGGTCTCAGACACCTTGGAGATCAGCATGGATATGTCAGAATCCGATGGAGACAGGCCGCGAATAGATGCAACCAAGAAGCCACGATCCTCCGTATGAGGGAGGAGTTTACCAGCTAACAAAAGTCCACTCCAGAACATGGACTAAGAGTCCGATAGGTAATTGACCATAATCACCTTAGCTAGCACGCTTAGCAGGCGGGTCGGATCAGGAGATGATCGCAGTATGCTGATCATCTCCTGATGTAGGTAATCCCTTTGTCGCCACTTATGAATGCTACACAAGGATAGGTGTTAAAGCCATTGCGTTTGACACCAGCTGGTGACTACCCACATGAAAAGGTAGGGTTCAAAAGTAATAAGAAGCTATCTTGCCTATTTACACAAGTGTCTGTTTCATTTTGGTTTCAATAAAAATGACGGATTATCAACAATTTTGCGGTTTCATTGAAAAGTCAAAGAACTACAGCCATTTTTATTGAAACCTTTTGAAACGCAAATGAAACAGAGTTAGGCCATCCTGATAGCTGCATAGAAAGTTTTATCACAGAATAAAGTAAAGTTCCTTAGTGAATATTCCGTTTGTACTTGGATGACGTGTAGCACTAACAAACCTTCAATCGTCTGGAGGTTAAACTCATAAAGGACTGTACCTAAGTGTAAGGACCTTGTTCGTGACGGGGAACAACGGTCAGCAACAACTATTTATATTATACTTGTCCTTTCTTTGTTTATGTTTCGGGCTACGTTCAAATCCTGCTGTCGTCGAGTTGAAACTGTAATGTAATTGTAATAAGGTAGTTGGTAGGTACGGTGCGAGTAAATATTAGATATTAAGGACTTCATTCTCAGTTGGAATGCCCTCAAATACAGTTATACCTATTACATTTATTGACATCCAGTTCACAACAATACAACGCAATGGGAGACTACCCTTCCCGAGCTTTCTGGGGCGTCGATACCGGGAAACTATAAAACATACAGTAAATATGTAGGCTAGATGTGTAATATCCTCAGAAATCTGCAGAGTCAAGTTATAAGACATCTGGCCAACATAATTAGCTGAATCATCAGACAAGCCAGCATGCCCCAGTCGCCAGGCAGGTGAACGGTCAGACCAAAATAGGACCTAGTCTAAAGTCTAGATTGGTATTAGAACTAGCCCATAAATACCTTTTGGCCGTAATGTTTCCTGCGCCTAGAGTATAATTCCATAGCTCAACTTGCTCAATGGTATGGTTGCTGTCGAAGTCTGGAACTTGGGATTGCTAGCATTCACTAAACAGTGCGTCAAGTAGTCCACCTGATGTTAAGTGCATCTCTTGCCTATAACAATGCTTTACTGAGTAGGTCACATCCACAAAGAACATAGCCTACACTTTCTTGCATGCTTATATATTTTTGTAAGGTACGAAGAAATAAGAGCACTTAAACTGAAATTCTCAACAGACTGAGGAATTGGCTATCTTACCTCTAAATTCCTGAACGCAACTATTAGAATGGGTGGTAGAAGCCAGGCGGACTCAAAGTTATTCATTGATTTGATGGTAGATCCCCCGTTTGGACCAAACCGCCCACCAATGTGGGATCTGGGGGCCTTCTGAGTTTGATACGTGTAGACGGACCACGAGTATGCCAGTAAGCAGTCACATCTCAGAGGTCTTCGTTTTTCTTTACCAGTACAATCTTTCAAGTCAATCGCAATCAATTTATCAAGTGAGTTGGCGGTGGAAACGCCTGGCTATAATCAAAATAATTCTGCTGGTTTGTATGTAAGAGTTCATCTACTAATACCTGCCTTTACGTCGCGATGAGTTCACTTCATATTCAATCGAAACCTGATTAGGTACCTTCTTACCAATAAGTAAGGTCCTCAGGTACCATAATCATATCTGCCATTTTAATCAGTTTTATTGATAGCTCAGCAGGGTGCTGAATTCAACTTCAACCGTTTTACCTCAGTCCGACTCTCCAGTAGGAAGTTGTATGAGATACCAGATCATGAGACTACCCGCAGCATAGGTATTTACGTGCCTTATCCGCCTGCGCGGTGACTCACGGCCAAGGCATCCGTCAGTGTTGTCTGCGGCTTCGACCACGATGGTGGTGCCAGATCTGGCGCCGGCTACGTCATCGTGCTATTCTCGTGAATGCTTTAAAAGGATTCTTTGTAACACTAGGTACTGGGAAACGGTATTCAAACGGACATTCCGATAGCCTTGTTGTATTGATGACTTCTGAGGTTTCTTTGTTCTAATGATTTCGTTAAATCTTATCTAATAGGTAAAGAGACTTCTCCAACTTTTCCAGCAATTCTCACGACATCCAGTCCAGGAAGACCGCCCATTCGATAGGTACCTGCGAGGATGTTGGGCGATCGTGGAGGTTACCAGAAACAGTATCCATAGAAACAGGGCTATTTTTTTGAGTGTGTATGTTTGTATGTCAATTTGATTGGCACACTCCCTATATAAAAAGTATTTTGTGCTGCGATTGTCGATCGAGTGTGGTAGCTTTGGCTAATAAGACTGATAACGGTCGACTAAAAAATATAACGATCCATAGAGGATCTCAACGTCGCGCGTCGTTCATGTAGTCACGCTATACGTTGGACTCTCGACCACCCAGTTACCTACTTTTAAAATGTGTTTAGAAGAGGAAGTGGTGTTGGCCAGTACGATCTTCACCAAGGGATGGGCAACCAGTGTCATCCTGAATGCAAGCTAATACCTTCATTGCGATCACCGACTCGCCTGGCTACATGGTAATCGTGGTAAACCCTCGAGCTGTTCAGTACACTGATGTTCATCATCGCAACGTTAACGGCTTTTCTGTCGTCGTCGACGCCGAGTTGATGCAAAATGAAGAGGAATAAGGAATTGTCGTCGGTTTATCTCATGCTACTGCATAACCGCCTCCGTGTTCGTCGTGGTTCGCCCACCGTTGTTAGATGCAGAGGTCCCGGGTTCGATCCCCAGTGGGAGTACCTACAATATTGTGCTCGGTTTGGTTGGTGGTAGGATTTGGCTACCACCATCTTATCTAATTCGGTTGCTTTAATTTGTTGTGTTCCGGCATGTACAGGTTAGACAGCCAGTTCCTCAAACAGTTGAGGATTCCGGGTAAAGTGCGCTTCCACGAATGAATTAAGTATGACGTGGGAAGTGTCATTTGATTTGTCTAAATTATGGTAGTCTATCGATATAAATAGGTTATAACAAGTAGTTCAAGTAATGAGGTCGTATTTGGGAAAATAATGAAGCAATACATTTTCATCTAGCTAGTTTCTATCTCAGGAAATCTGCTAACGGACGACACTTTGTTGCATCATGTCATGATATCAGACCTAATAGTATTTCTGTTAGTACCTAATGCGTCATGTCATGACGTTCCAACAATATGTTTTGATCAAAACATGTCTATATTTAGGTACCTACTACAGGACACAACGTTGCCGAACTGTTGCGGCCAAGATGTAAACATAAAACAACGTGATACCGGCCGCTATTGTATCTGGGCCACGTTTTTCCAGACAGGATTACACCCTAAGTTAGCTATCAGTGCGAAACCCTTAGAATATTATAAAGTAAGGCGAATCCATAGTTTTTTAAGGGTTTCGTACCCAAAGGATGTAAACGGGACGACACGGTACCCTATAACGAAACCTCCGCTGTACGTTCGTCTGGCTGACGGCTGTACCTTACCTACCTCATGAACTGTAGGTACCTAATATCTACAGTCGACAATTTCACACTAATTAAATTAAATTGGAGTTGTATTACAAGAAATATGATGTTTTGCCTTCAAATGTACAAAACTTATATCTGCATGCACTTGGCCGGTTTATTATCAAAACACCATTTTTTTTTATAAATAAATATTACAGGACATCAATTTCACACAGCGCCATCTAACACTCGGGGAAGTAGATTACAGATAGAATAGGTACCTACCTATTTAAACACTTTTTGTAAATACATAGTTATCATACAATACAACACCCAAACACAGAACAAACATTTATCTAACATTTACCATCGTGCCTTGCCATCAGCTGCGTTACCACTAAAAGCGATTTTTTTTTAATCCGATGACGATTCAATTTAAGCTCATCGCGAACAAAAAATACAGCAAAAGAGGATTTAATAGCTTAGCTTACGCATAGTCTGAACCTACAACCTTTACTAAATGCACTTTTATTTTGAAAGCGTTCCAACAACTTTGGGCACATAGTTATATAGTATATTATTTTTTTTATTATCAAACAAAGAACTCATAAATGCAAAAAAAAATAATTTCAAAAAATCACTTTTCCAGAAAACCTATAAAAGAATATTTATTTTCTTTAATGCAGAACTTATTTTTTTTTAATCGAGCACGTAACTCCTGACATGACTTTTCGATAACTCCCACGGTTTCTGACTTGGCCGCAGTGGCCCTGGAAAAAAACTCACCCTGTATATTTGTGTGTACTACGTTCTTGTATTACAGGCTTTCTAAGCAAATATTATATACAAGCCTACGATGCCGGTTTTTTATACAACATGGAGACGGAACAAGCAAGCAGCATGGCTACCTGCAAATATTACCTATAATAGTACCTTTAGTTATTTCCTACTATACGAAGCACTGGCCTTTGTGAGACCCTTCGCTAGGTACAACAAGAGTGCCTTGAATGACTCTACATCACGGAAATGCACGGCAAGAGCTGGTCGCTGGTCGTTTGACCTTTTACTGTAACTAAGTGGTAAGTAGATCAGTTCACTTCAAGAATCAACATCTACATTTTAGTCTATACCCTATACCTACTTGTTGAATTTATATTCTACAGAGACAGGTTTTGTTTAGAGGTAAACAAAAAGAACATGCTGCCTTTGCACAACATTTTAATTTTATTGATATTTGGTTATGTGTGTGCAAAAAACTATAAAAAAAAGGAAAAAAAGTATGTTTGCATATTTAAAAGTTTTGTATATTCTTACTTCGTATAACGCCATCTATTCCCAATTTAAGCTCTATGGGAACTAGACTGAGAAGATTAATATGTACTGTTTATTTGTAAACATATTTATTCATAGGTTTTGCTGCAATATAACGCCTAAACACACATAACAAACATCGTTATATAACACACAAATGTTTTTCCAGGTGTGAATCGAACCCACAACCTACAGCGCAGAAGGCAGAGCTACTACCAACTGAGCTATGAGGCTTTGTCTTGACTGTCAAATGTAAATGAACTGTTGATGACTATTTAGAACGTTGAAAAATTTACTAAAATAGGGTATATCTAATCTATTCATTCTTTGGTTTATGTTTAAGGTTTTTCAGATCGTGATCTAATAACCACTTGAGAAAATCGCAGTACACTTACTTTACGAAGGTACCTAGAGTTATTTCTGCGTACGACAGACGTGGCTGTGGCAGAGCAAACTCCACTTGAGTTAACAATTGTTGAATGCGAAATGTGAAGTAGGTAGGTATGGTACTTAGCAGCATCTGCGCAATAAATATTATTCAGTATAGAGTTACCTATTAGCGTGCGGTTCTCTTTCCTCTATAGATTCTCATGGGATTTTCCCCGAGACAGTGCGTAGTTCCTTGAATAATAATTGGGAGCAAACATCGGTTCTTGGAGCTTGTCTAGACGAATTCTGTCTGCAAATCTACAGCCATCATTTGAATGGGATCTTTTCAAACAGCCTGCATGTGAAACTTATGTTTATAATCTGTGTGTTAATCGTATGATAAGTAGGTAGGTATGTAGGTACTCACAAAAAAAGGTAGGTATATAAATATTCAATCCGTGGGTAATCTAATTTCCATACTTACCTATTACAAGCTTTGATTAGTTTGGGGTTAGAAAAATACCTAAATGTCTTGTAATTTTTTCACCTACATCACCTGCCTTGCGTTGGCTTACCTACATTACATACATACGTGCTATTGCCCCTGGTTACTATATCTATCGTCTTTTACGACATCCAAGGTAGAACGGCGGACCTAAGAAAATATAGAAAAAATACTGAAGGAAATCAATTCAAGACTAAACAGTCGGTAGGTACCTAATCGGTTTCCCTGGTTGCAAGATATCACCATCATTCAGCCCACACTCGTCCATTGCAACACAAGCCTCCCCCATCGACGTCACAAATAGCGATATTGACCCTCCTCCATCCATCCATTCCGGTTGCAAGACAACGATATAGTTTCAATAACCTACCTTCAAATAAAAAAAACACAGGTAGAATATAGTAAGAGGTTACCTAATAACCGACTTCAAAAAAAGGAGGAGGTTCTCAACTCAGTTGTTATTTTTATGTTTGTTATCTGTATTAGATTATAAATACCGTTCCCATCATTGTGTAGACCTTTCCCAGAATCCCGTATAACTTCAACGAATAAGGGTTTACACCAGAGTGGGCAAAGGAATTCAAATGAAAACTTGTCTACCAAGCGTGGTAAGTTTATAAGAGGCTCGTTTCTCTCTCACGTCCTGACCCGCAGTGAGCTGGTTCGGGCTGTACTGATGATGATGACCAAGCACCGGTGTCCCTTGCATACTACGTGTGTGATCTCTTTCAATTAGCTGGGGCCAGCTAACCCTCACGTAGCGTAGGGGCCACCTGGACGGGGTCTCACAAAGGATGTCTCACAATGATTCTAGATGTGTGACAACAGTGAATGGCGGCGGCGGCGCGCGTTGGCGCAATATATTGCTATCAGTAGGGACACTTGGCTGGTTCAGAGAACTAGCGAGAAGGCTAGTGACTGTGGAAGTCCTAGTTTCAAGGGTAAATGAGGAGGTAGGTTAGGTACCTACATAGTATTGGATTGAATATCTATAGACTAACTAGACAATCTATCGCTATAGGATACTCGGGAATGAAGAGGTTGATCGCCTTGCCAGAGAAGCTCTTAGTGACGGAATACCTTTTAATTGTCTACCTCTATTCACGGACCAAATGCACTTGGTGAGAGATAAGTGTACAGAAATGTGGAAGGAATATTTTGACGAACGATCGCTGACCAAGAGCATATGGTACCAAACTATACAACACACCCTCACGCGGTCTCCGTGGTTTGCTGATTCATACATCTCTCGAGGATATCACCCCGGACCGAAGTCGTAAGGCAATCCGGTCACATTCCATTCAACAACTTTGCATTTCTAATGGGTAAAACTGATTTACCAAATTGTGAAGAATGCGACGTATTAGAGGATGTATATCACGTATTGGTGGAATGTGTCCGGAACAAAGCAGAAACAATTGATTTTTTATCAACAGACTGGAAAAATGTTTGTGATCTTGGACTATTTAACAGCATACTATATAGCCAGTCCTCAATCACAGGAAGCTAAAATGTTATATAGTTTAGTGAAAGTAGCAGTTAAGCGTCGTTTATAAGTACAGTGTGTAACAATGAGGGTGGCGTTATCGTGTTTGATAAAACCCTTTTAAATTGATTAATAAAGATTATAAAAAAAACTTGCGAAATAAATAATAATTGTCATGTGATTTAACTAATGTTCTTGTACTGTTATTTAATTAATAGCTTAAGGTAGGGATATCTTGGATTTAATAACTCCACATACAAAGTGCAGGTATTACCAATGATATTAATAAAATGATTTTTGATATATGATAAAAAAATCAAAAAATATGTGATTATCGTTGGCAGCACATAAGCAAAGTCTTACTGTTTTGGCTGATCAGATAAGTTGAGAGAAAATTAACAGCAGAGATTACTAAGATTTTTAGAAGTCTTATGTGATTGAGAAGTATTCGATTCCCCAAAAATCTGGAAAGTGTTGGCGGCGGCGGCGGCCCGGCGGGTGCAGCTGACGGGATAGGGTTTATCATAATCATATCTACTGCTTCTCGCATACTATTCTGTGCGGAGAGTGTGAATGACGGTACATCAATGGAGAAGGCCTAATTGAGACGTCTGGGCGGGCTGAGGCAATGACCACTTGGTCTACACGGTGCCTTACGCTGGCTTGCTTCACATCGCCCTGTCCTTACACTGGCACTGGCAACACATTCACACGGCGAGGACCAGACCACACTCCATGCTTTTAGGAGATCTCACTTCCAAAGCATCTATAATTACCTACTTACTTAAAAAGATATTTTCGGGATCGTACAATTTATTTATTTATTTAACAAAATCCACAGCTCTTAAAAACTAAACAGGGTAAAACTTAGAACAAAACTAACAGCCAATAAGGGATTTACTTTTAAGAATAGGTAGAAACCAGAATAATAGGGTAGTGCTTCTTTAAGATCATTTGTTAATCTTTCCTTGTTTCTTAAGTGTCTCAATAACTTTTTTCAAAGCAGCAACTTTCTTCAGAAGCCGCTTGTTTTTTCGTGTAATCGATTCAATTTTTAGCTTTTGTCTCTTTTGGATAACAATTTTACTGCGTAACTGTTTCCTTAGCATCGCTTCTATCGGGGAATCGCAGCAGGAATCGAGATCGGAGAATTCTTCGTTGATTTCTGATGGCTGCTCGGTGAGGTTCGCTGAGGAGCCGGCGCCAGCGGCATCAGAACCTGGAGGGGGAGGTGCGTCCACTTCAATCATCACCTCCTCTTTAATTGCAATCATTGTGAATTCTCTTTCGGGGGATTTCTGCAATGAACAGAAACTAATATATATATTTTTATTGTACGACGGGGAAGCGCTTGTCCTTCATCTCACCTGGTAACAAGTTGAGATAAGGCTGAAGGCCGGAATCTTCAACAAACTGAGGAACTGGCTATCTTACCTCTAAATGCCGGAACACAACAATTTTAGAATTGTTATTATGGCGACAGTATTAGGTAAGATGGTGGTAGCTAGCCAGACTTAAACAAAATCCTACCAACAACCAAACCTAGCACAATATTGCTCCCCCTGGGGATCGAACCCGGGACCTCTGGATCTGAATCAGTGATGAAAATGATCGGTGGGTTGAACCACTACAGACCACAGATGCAGTTAAATCAAATCAAACTGATATAAATGGCATGGCTGATGTGCAGCCTGTTGGTCAGATTTATCTAAAGCTCCACTAAAACTGAACTAGGTAGGTATACATATTGGTAGGTATAGGTATATATGTAATGTACATTTTTTATTATGTATAAGTATTATTTGTGTATATTAATGACCTCCCGAATACTACTAACAACTATTTGCTGATGATAGTACAAATTTATTGACCGAGCATGCGCAGCGTCTCAGTTTCGCAATTGGTTAAAATGCTGCTAAAAATTGGCACACATGTTCTTCCTTGATTTATTAAAATTTTTTAGTCGATCGCGATTTTTGGTCGGGTGGGAAATAGGGGGGAAGTTTTCTGTAGCGTTATTTATCAACAGATTTCAATTAAATTTGAAAGACACACTAAATATTGAATTCCACACAAGATGTTGTGGAAAAAAAATCAAAAAAGGACCTCCCTTTTTGATTGAATTGGAGGGGGAAAAGGGGAGAAGTTTGCTGTAAGATTTCATTTTTTTTTATTATAATAATATAATCTAATTTCAGGCAACAATATAATTATTGCTTACCTATATTAAGCGATTTGCTTCAAAATCTTCTTGAAAGCTGTCGCTTTCAAAAAAAGTTGCAAGGTTAGGTATAAGTGCTCGCGAGGTCTACTGTTCTTATAGAACCACTAGTTTACTAACAATTAATTATCACACACATTGACATTAATAATGAAAATGAAAATGAAAATGTTTTTTATTGCAGTAACCAATTTAACAATATTTGCGTAAAAGCTTGGGTCTTCCTTTAAGTAAACAATACTTGTGTTAGAAGATCCCGCTCTTCCATATCCAAAACAAACATGGATTGGTTACAGTACAGTGTAAGTAGTATCTAGTTATATTTAAAAAATAAAGCAAAGTAAAAATTTAAGGGTCAAGGAGCTAGGAATAATGTGTGTTTGAGAGTGTAGTAAGGGGTCTCCTGAGAACATCAATCTCTTAAGAGGCTGGGTGTTCTGTGTGTGAGTATGGGTATTTGTAATGGGGAAAGGAAAAGTGTGTGTGTGTGTGTGTGTGTGTGTGAATGTGTGTATTTGTGTGAAAGTAGTGGTTGGGGGGTCTTACGAGAACACCAGTCTCTGTTCTGCATGTGAGAGTGTAAGTACCTATGTGTGATGGTAGGGAATGTATATGGTTTGACAAATTATCAATTGGCTGGAATATAATAACTTGTCAAAAACTTATATACTTATACTTATGAAGATGCCACATTTGTACGTTCTAATTGTCAACGTTTTAACTCGTTATCGTTACCAGTTGGCAGTCGGAGGGAGGGCGCACTACATCACCATGCCCCGCACTACTTTATTACGGAATAGTGTGTTCTGTATCATATGGCACCGATCAAATACAATCAATTCAAAAATTCAAAAATTCGCTTCAAAAAATCGCTTTCCAAATTATTCGAAGCAAAGGCAAACTATTTAATGAGTTCCATAACGTCAATTTTATTGTATTATTTCTATTTTTTATTCAAATTTAATGAGGCGCTTAAATTGAAATAGCATTGACATTTTGAATTAGTAGGTAGTATTTGATTTTGATCTCCGACATTGTTATTATTATTTTTTACTTTTGTAATAGTAAGGCACAACCATATTTTTATCAGACTAGAGGGCCAACATATTTTTTAAGACCAACGAATGTTATTTATTTACCTATATTTACAAACAATAAATTCATTTCATTTCAATTTCAGGTATTATGGTACTTATCTACCTGAAAGTTACTTACCGGCTCCTGCAAAGAGATCGTTTCTGTTTTAACGTGAACTTTGTCCACATGCTCGCTATCATCATCATCACTATCTGACTTCACTGATGACACGTCTAGTGCCTGTAATAAAACAATTGTTAGAAGACTTATCACTACCTACCTATAAGCCTACCTATTTTTAAGACAGTTTGTGTGTGTGTTTGAGAAGAGGGTTTCTTGATGGTATAGGTACATATAAGTCCTTTAGATTTTCGATCAACAAAACAAAAGACATGAGTTCGGTATCGCACTACGAACAAAATAAAACATGGAATGGAAGCCGTCTCTTCATACAAGTCACCGCTGATTAGGTATTGACACCACATAGCAGGTAGGTAGGTTCAATACAACTCTAGTCTGGGGCCACGAAGTACCTAGGTACGAACACAGAACTAACATGGCATAAAATATTACGTTATTTCTAGTACCTAGGACTAGGTCTTTAGGTAAACTATAAACTAGCTGCTATCCATCTGTTTGTATCATGTCAAAGTCAAAGTCAAAGACAAAATGTCTTTATTCATTATTATTTTTTAGGTTCATTTTGAAACGTCAAATCTACCGCCTGTTCGGAATCGCGATGCTAGTAACTCGATAATAATATTTATATTGACCAACTGCTTTCACACTCAGCTGTTCATAACATTTGCAACTCTAAAGTAATAGCATAGGGTCTAAAATGCAAAGTAAGCTTCATTTCGATACGATACGACGACCTACCTACACGATAGCCGAATCTCGATATTATTGAGGTCCCAATAATCCATTGCGGCTTTGCACCCATGACTTTCAATACGTGCTACGTGCAACTAGCAATGGATGATACACAAAAATTTCAATGGCCAGTGGCAGTGGATGCTTGGAACAAAGAAAGAAGTAGAGCTGTCTGGGCAAACATTAAAAGACTCACGACTTTTTCCCCTTCGAGGATTCACCTTAGATCACTACTAAGAGCGTGGATCTTATGAGGATTAGGGGGTACACAGAGGCAAGTCCAAAGTTATGTTCGGCACATGCCCACGGTTTGCAATTTAATGGCATGTGTCCGAATGCCATTCGGATTTTTGGTCCTAGAAATATGCCGGTTCTCTCACGATGCGCGATGTGTCAAATGCGCATGTAAGCTTTCGAATAACCGAAAAGTCCATTGGTGAACTATTGAATTTGAACCCACAACCTCCGCATCGGAATGCGGGTCCATAGCCACTTAGCCACACCATTCATACATTTTTATTTTAATAATAAATTTTGATGAGTAAATCAGGTTAAGATTTGCTTGAATTATAAATTAAATAGCTTATTTCAAGGCGAATTATGCCGAAAAGAAAATTACTTTGTTCCATTGCCATTTAATTTTACACTTTATATTTTCTAAATAATCCAGCAAACGTAGTGCAGTCGTAAAGTCAATGTACTTTTGAAAAACGGTACCTGAACTTGTGGAACTGCATTTCTTTTCAATCGTTTAAAGCCTTTTATTGTGTCGTATAAATCTGACTCTGAAAAATGCTTTGAGCAGATGATGCTGGATTCCTTTGGCTTATAGAACTCATCGAATCTAACTTTAGCCAATATCTTTCGCCATTTTTCTCTTACAACAAAGTTTTTCGGGAAGCTATAACAAAACAAATTTTATACACAAAAAGTTTGCATCAAATGAAACATACAACTAAACAATGACGGACGACTCCATTGTCACAATTTCACTATGTTCTAATGACGTCACGTGTTTGGTCTCACTCGTTAGCTGCGAATGTGATGGAGATGGCTGCGTAGCATTTTTTTTGCGAGTTTATCATTATTTTAGTATAAATTCGATCAATATCATGATTAGAATCCATAAAACAATATAATTTACCGGTGGTACGTCACGCCATCTTTTTTTAGCTGGATTGAAGAGTTATTTTTACAATTTTTGAATGCACACTTCGTCATGTTGACGCCTTTACAGCTAAAGAGAAACTAAATGCAAACTGCTGCCCCGGTGCGTTTCGGCGGAGTTTTAGCCAGTGCCAGTGTACAGAGTACTCTGTGGTTTTAGAGTAGACGCGTTCGGTTCGGTTCGGGCACCGCCGCCGCCGCGCCGCCCTGCGGATGGATGGTGTGAGTGAACTACCAATGAAATCCTTTGGTTTTAGCCGTCTTCCCGAAAATGACGGAGGTTCACTCTGTTACCTCAGAACTGCTCTTATACTTAAACGATAGAGTACTTACCTACCTCTAGTTTTTTCTGGGTTTGAATTCGTTCCATTTTAATTTGATGAATGTTATCCGACGGACAATTGCAAATATCCACCAAATGTGAGGTCCGATTTGCATGTTTTTTTTTATTTGATTGAGTAGTAGAAAGGTAGGGTAAGTACCTACAGATAATGTTGGCTAAAATAAATTTGATGGTCTTGGGTTCGGTTTCGGTTGGACAGTGTAGCGAAGACTAGAGTTTTAAGTAGGTAGGAATACCTACCTAAGCAACAAAGTGAAATGGCGCTCGTGTTAGCAAAATATTAAGAAAACTTGCTTGAAAATTATGTTTGTTGGTCACATGTTAGTCAAGGGAATTCGGTAAAATGGTCAGGTAAAGTGGACAAGGACACGCTCATCAAAGATGTCAGATGTCAGAATACTAACCCGAGAGTCTAGCTTCTTTTTATAGGTACCTACCTAGGTTATAAGGGTAGTTTTATTTGGTTATACCTAGATGTCGGTGGTGACACAGACTAAAATCTGGGGTCGGTATCTACATGCAACCCACATTAGCGGCATAGTTACGACGAGTAGCTGTAGGGACCTACCTATCTTATCGCGAGTGGAGTGTGCTGTTTTGTTTGCGTGTGTATGCTAATACCATAGGTCGATATTTAGGTCGCGCATACGAACAACAATACAACGCAACACTACTCAATGCAATGTCGGCATAGAATAAACAATAGTACGTAGGTACTGTCGGCAATAGAACCGTTTCGTAGGGTTGCCTGCCTTCATAGACACGTTTTTCCAAACATTTTTCAGGTTTTTCTTTTCTTAGTGGGCCTGGGGGACTGTAAAATAACAGCTTGCCGCTCTTTAAGGCTTATGTATGTACGAAGAAGGTAGGTAGGTAGGTACAACAACAATCGAACCTTGTCATTGCATTTTCAATTGTTCGGGACGCATCTGTATACCTGTATACCTATAGGAAGAGACGGAGGTACTACTGGTAAGGAATGGTATTCCTCGTCTGTATTTCCGCACCAGTAGGATTCTCTTGGAGTCTTCAAGTCCAGAGATTCGTGGGCTGGAGATTTTACAACGACTTCTAAGGCATCGTTTAAGAGAGCACTTTTCAAAAAGACATCACCATCATTTTATTATGGGGTGACTTATTTACTTATTGTATTATGCTTACCCACTACCATAGAAAAAAATACTGTCTAAAGCCACCCCACTATGATGTCAGTCGGTGGTTTGCTCTCATTCTGGATTTGCATATAATGAGAGATACAAACAAGAGAAGAGGGAGCCTCGAACACTCAGTTGAATAAAGAGAGATTGAGAAAAAGAAGGTGTTTTTGAGAAATAATTCCATGGTTATATGTCACCGTGAGATTGTAAAAACCGTACGTTTGTACATATACACCACTCAGTGTGATAACAACAACTTCCTAAAATGTCAATTTTCGAAGACGACAACTTTCAAAAACGATAACTTTTTAGAATGTCATCTTCCGAAAATGACAACTTTCGAAAACGTCTATTTCTTAAAGGACTTTTGTCACTGACTATACTTTCATTCGTTTTTGTCATTTGTACCATTTCATTAGTACCATTTTTTTTTTTATTTTCAAAATATTGAAGAATGAAGTGTTATTAAAAAGTTTCAAAAGAACCAAAGAAAGTCTGACATAGTTTTTGATATAAAATACAGCATTTTATTGCAGCAACTAGAAAACAACGATCTTAATAGCATACAATTTTTGAAGAAAATTATATAAAGTGCTTATTTAATGTTAAAAATAACAACGAAAAGTCAAGAAGGACGACGACGACGTCAATAGACATCAAGCCCGTTAAATGGATACAGAACTCAAAAGTTTTATTATGGGGGGACAGCGCGTACGCAGTCCGTACGCAGTTTAGCGGCGACATCTAGTTCTGAGCGGCGTCAACTGGCACGGGCGCGTCAAGAATATGCCACAACCGTAATATACCACTATTACTTATTCTCCTATGGGAATTCCCATCGGCAAAATCTCAGACATAACCAGACTTCTCAAATTCCTACAGCCATTTGTCCCTTATTTTATAAGCGCATATCTTCTAACGCTGATACACCTACACTAAGTACAACTAAGTATGTTCTATTTGTACACGGAAGACATGTTTCTAGCTATACCTACTGAAATAACAAATACAAAATTTGCATCCCTATTATGAAAATGAATTTCAAAAATACTAATAAAACTGCCGTAATTGTAAACAGAAACCCAAACACCAATTTTCATGGGTCATATAATTCCCCTGCCTGATGCCCTGACTCCACGCTAGGGGGCGGCATCTCAAGTCCTCCTCTTCCACTCACTCCTACCACGCCATTCATACCCACCAATTTTTTTTTATTATTTTGAATTGCATACACTAGTAGTTCGCCTCGAACTGAGATCTGGTGATGTCTGGTTTGTGACGGAGATTATTTCTCAAATAGAACGTAATTTTTATTCAATAAAAAGTACAATTAAACTAACTATGAACAAAGGAATCAGTCATATTACCTAAGGACCGTTACAAACGGCCTATAGGTAACTTAACTGTTCCAGACCAGTACCAGACGGAAGCGTGCCCAAGACACTGGCTGCAATGTCACGCTGAATAGCTATGCTAATTCGCTGGCATAATTATCAAACGATAAAAGTATGCATTCAATACACACCTTACTTACCCGAGGTTCTCTCTTGTTGCTAACTTAAACAAAGGTTGATGACATTTTGAAACATTTTTGAGTTTTTTTCAAACCGTTGCCTTTGTAGTCGTGGTTTAAAAATCTACCCATATCTCCAACCTACGGATATCGTAAGAAGCTTCTTTCTGTGTGTTAACTTTAATTGTGAGCACCAATCTGTCTGCCATGCGTGATGATTATGGCAAAACCTTACAGTTACAGTGGAGCTCTTTTCACATTGTGGTGGACAATAATTTACTGTTGATATGGAATAAGACAAAATACTTGCATGACACCCCGAAAGTAATTCTTGGATTTTATCGACACCCTTCTATATCCTATCTTTATTGAGTGAATAACAAAAAATAAATAGACCAGTTTTACTGAGATTCCGAATACCCTGTCTTATCTAAAAAGATCTGATGATCATCCTTTATCCTCTTCATCTTAAAAACCAACCCTAATAAAGGCAAAAATAAACTTATTTTGAAATCTGCAGTCTCAACTTCTATTACATATGATATTTCATGTTTTTACCCCTTTTGCAACCCTTAAATACAGGGTTGGTTTCAGCAAATCAAAAGAAAGTTAATTGTGAAGTCAACCCCCTTTAGCAGTCTATCCTACAAGACATACCAAGCGTTTTAACCCCTTAGTGCACCCCTTAGTTACGAAAACCACCCCTATTTAAAAGTATAATGTGAAATATATGTTTTATGAATGTGCAGCCGATAATCTTTCAAATGACACTCTGCATGCTAAAAGTCTTCTTGTCTCACTTAACACCCCTATTTCTCCAAAACTACTAATGTCAAAAAAATCCTCATACTTAACGATTGATGAGTATTGTTATAATCTCTGCATTTTCCCACCGATTTCAGATCCAGAGGTCCCGGGCTCGATCCCCATGGGGAGTACAATATATTATGCTTGGTATGGTGGGTGGTAGGACTTTGTTTGGGTCCGCCTGGCTAGCTACCACCATCTTACCTAATTCTGTCGCCATTACAACAATTCAAAATTGTTTTGTTCCGATATTTAGAGGTAAGATAGCCAGTTCCTCAGTAAGTTGAGGATTCCGGGTGAAGTGCGCCTCCACCTTCGGCCTTATCTCAACTTGTTACCAGGTGAGATAAAAGCCAAGCGCATCCCCATCAGCCATTCTTTTTTATTTACCAAAATAAACTTAAATAATAAACATGGTTGTAAACATAGCTTTAAAAAACCAAGGAGGTTTGTCCTAAAACTAGCTTATTTACAGAAATAGCTGCCAACAGCAAAACAGAATTAGTTTAATGTTGAACGAAATGTTCACATAGTGCAGGTCGATATCTACTTGCTACGTTACATCATTATGAAATGTAGGTACAAATAGAGATTCAATATTATTTCTATTGTTTACATATGATTTTCAATGTTATTTATGAAAAAAGTTTTTAATTTGTATATAATATTTATTGGTATTATTAAATAAATCCCATTCAAAAGATATGGGCGAAAAATTGTATTTCTTTTCACCCCTCAAAAACTACCCCACTTATCAAAGATCCACCACGACAAACAAATTGTATTTACGTTATCTCTATATAGTTTAACTAGCTTTTGCTCGCGGCTTCGCTCGCGTTAAGAAGTATTATTATTAATTAGGTATATTTTTTGCAGCTTTACTTTTGTTTAGCGTGTGTAAAAAATTAGGGCCTACAAAACATAAAAAACGACAGTACATTCTTCAACTTCTCCATTAACGTTCAGATTTTCTTTAGCCATTTTAAAAAAGTCTAACCGAAAATTCCATTTTCTATTTGTCTAGCTCTGAAATAGGATAACCTAAAGTTCATCTATTACTATATATTCCCAGGTAGGGGGAATTTCTATAAAACGAATGTTTTTGATAATCTAACTTCAAAGATAACAAACTTTCATGAAAACTTTCACCCCCATTACTATTTCATGGGCTGGGCATCAAGTAACTACCTACCTTTAAGTATTTTATGCAACGTATTTTAACTAAATATATTCAGAAATCTAATTTCCAATTTTCATAACCTACAAAAGCTTTACGCCTATTTCACTCTCATGGGCATCTCCGTAATATAAGCCTGACCCCAAATGTTTTTATATTTTTAACATCAAAGATGGTGAACCTGCATAGAAACGTTTTATACCACTTAGGTACCTACTTAGTCTTAGATTTGCTGAAACAAACAGACAGATAGTCAACATTTAACAATAGCTAATTTTTTATTAGTAGGTACCCGTAGGTTATTAGTTATTCTGTGACGTAGGTATACTTATATATCCTTTTATACTTTTTAATTTAGTAAAAACTGCTATTTCGACTTAACAAACAAACACTTCAATTTTATTTATTTATGTGTACCTACTTATTAAGTATTTAGCAAGTAGGGATAAGAGAATTTCAAATACGATTTGTGTGGCAATAATTAATCTAGTAAACTGAAATTTTAAAATAATCATAGGTTTTATGCACCTAATACATACCTACCAACTACTTTCCTTCACTTTCCACAATCATGCTGCTTCGGGTGTCCATGCAATAGGTACGAAGGTACTTTTCGTCCGTTCTCACCGCATTCCGCACTGCGCATGCGGATAAAAACCATAGATCATATAGTTCAACGTCAATCATAAGACCACATTCAACTAATCACAGAGGACAAAGTTCACTACTCGTAATTTCTTACTTCCGATACACATCTATGAGTAATAAAACCATGTATAGGAATAAGAACCAACTGGGACTAGGTATAGGTAACTTACTTACCACGTCGGGAGGAACTCACTAGGATACAGCGCAAGGCAGAAGGCAGAGCTACTACGAGTGCCTACCAACTTAGCCGGTAAGTCAGTGTTTTTTTATTGTACGACGTGGAAGCGTCGAAAGGCCGAAGGAAGCACTCTTCATCCAGAATCCTCTACAGAGTGAGGGCTGCATGGCTATCTAACGTACTAAGTCCTACCACCAACCAACCAAGCGAAATATTGTACTCCCCTGGGGATCGATTCCGGAACCTGGGTAGGGGCTAGCTACCACGATCTTACTTAATTCTGTCGCCATAACGACAATTATAAAATATTATTTTTTTGTATTTCAAGTGATTGAACTTGGTCACAAAATTTACAAATGCTGATCAGCGCTCAAGCTGAGCATCAATATGACACAAACATTAGGAATCTGCATCAGGTCCCTCGTAGCTCACTTCACGCCAAGCGCTTCCTCGTCGTACAATAAAAAAATAAACTAACTTGGGTAGATCATGTGACATGTGTTCTATTTACATAATATATTTAGAGAAGTCCTCATTTCTCAGACGCATCCCTAGTCAGTCCATTGATGTATTGACGATGCGTTTCCGGCGGTCGCACGACACGGTGCGCATCCGTCCACAGTTCCCATCACACACATTCCGCTACGTTTGCGTAGGTACTTGGCTCTTTGTATCAGCTCATTCAGCAATCAGTACCCACCTAGCTGTTACGAGTTGTATGTGTGGTGAGTGAGTCATTTGATTATCTACTTTACCTTCCGGTATCCGTTTTCATAGAATTAACCTTTAGTAGGTATCTAAGTTAGTATTCAACTATCGCGCAAAATAACGCTGGGAAGACGAAATAAGACAGTCGGGGGACAAACTGTATGGACATCTTGAAAAACTTGGAGGAGGCCTGTACTCGAAAGGGGCCTTAACTAAAAATCTGTGTATATTATTTAAGTACCTATACTAAGTTTTAGCTTAGTTATGGAGGTTTTGTTTTGCTAGTAATTCTTTTATTACGTTACGTTTCAAAATAATTGTTAATATGTGTCTATAGTCTGTTGACTGGAATTTAACCCCTAGAATGCTCTTTATAACTACTCCTTAGCTTAGCCTGAGGTACCATTATCTTCATAATGGTAGGTACCTATGTCAAAATTCAGCAATCATATCAAAAGAGGCACCTTAGGCCTCGTCCTTGCCCAGGAAAACTTAGAGATCAAGTTCTGACTCATGGTAAACAAAAAATACGTACTTATATAGTGGCGTCATTCCTCCTATTACTCAATTCAGCATCATCGTGGAATGAAACCGCATTGCTAATTTTAGTTCTATGAAACTGGCCACATTCAATATTATAAGTATTCCATCCTTGTCAAGTTGGTGATTCCATGACACAGATCAGTAACTATGTATTCTATTCCATGCCAGTAACGAGTGACGTCTTCATAAAGATGTTTCGTTTATGAAGTTTTAAAACGTCAAATCTACCGTCTACTTGGAATCACAAGTTCCGAAGAACCTAGTTAAGGGCAAGTTATTTTTTTAATGAATAACGACCTCTGGCACTTATCTGATACTCGTGTTTATTCTGTGCCTCGCAGTACCTACCTATGCTATGCCCTTTAGCTGTGGCGAGGCCCGGCTCACGATGATGATCATGATGATAACGTAAGAGATTATACAGAAGCACACTAAACAAATGTATTTAATTTCATTTCGTTTCGTAAAAACAGGATGTTTTGCATGTTAACAGAGAATACACAAAATGACTCAAATTATAGTAAAATCTTAAAAACTAGAGCTCCTACTCTAGTAAGGTAACCATATCCCGCGTATAAATAATTGATGAGCAACTCAACTAAATGAATTTGGTATCATTCATACAAACTGAAACAAGGGAAACATTTTAAAGGAATTAAATGTGGTGAAGCTGAGGCCTCCTTCTCTACATAGGTATAAACTTGAACCTATTCCAAATCTCATCCCACACTTCTCCGTGCGCTAAGGGTCTGACTGAATCCGAAGCAAAGTTCTATCTGACCGCAGGCACAGGTAATAAAATACTAAGTAGGTACCTGCTTTGTAGTGTATAGAGACCTAACTCTATTACATACCAGATCCCAAACAATTCTTATTTCATGTATACATATATAAATAAATATACCTCTGGTAAGATAGAAAAAGAACCTAGTCGTAGTAGTAGTAGTAGTTAACTACTTCTTAAAAGGTGAAGGCCAAGCGTTTGACCACCAACTCACTTGATAACAAATAGAGACGTGGCCTTAGATGGAGCACGCTTGTCTAATATAAGTCTCATATAAGTTTGTGTCAAATAAGATGCATGTTCGGTCTAGCCTCGCCTCGCCGTCTGAAGCTAGACCCTTCCCGGATATACCCGGGCCTATTTAAATAGCCATTGAAGCGAGCTGACGACGACGTCGATGTGTTGTCGTCACATCCGGTGCGCTCCTAAACGGGTCAAATCTACTTCCGCCCTATTCCTTGGTCGTTGATCTTAGTGTCAAGCTCGTTCCATCACAAACTTCGTCCTTACTGTGGCCCATATTCTGAAATCACTCTCAAGCAGACTTGATCTCCGATCACCTGATCTATACTTGACTGTCAATCTGCTCTAGCATTCGCTTTATTCCAGAGCGGTACTCAAACTACACTTGAATTGTCATTACATACATAGATAGACCTCCCCCAACCGCCACCGAAGCGATCTGAGCCACCTCCATCCATTGACAATGTCGTCCGTCTATCGAGTTTGGGGTTCCCCAACCCGCACTTTATTTTGCGTGAACCTTTAGATTTTATGATACTATGTTAGGATTTCAATACCTAATACTCAATCTAATACGTAGATTACCACGTATCTAATGTGGTAATATACGTATTCTGATATCTGTGGATGCCTAGATATTATAAAAATAAAAAATCACTCAGCAAATACATAGTGGTAACATCTAACATTGCTAAATCGAGCTTTTTTCCTGCGACAAATATCTTTTATTTATTTTTAACCAACATAAAAAAAAGAGGAGATTCTTAATTCGACGTTTTTTTATGTAAGTATGTTCCTCGATTATCGAAGACGCCTGGACCGATTTGGAAAATTATTTTTTTGTTCGAACAGGTATACTTCACTGGTGGTCCCATCGTCACCAGGTTAGGATCTGATGTGATCTGCGACTGCCTGCAATTTCACCGGGA
This sequence comes from Venusia cambrica, assembly GCA_951394065.1. Taxonomy (NCBI): domain Eukaryota; kingdom Metazoa; phylum Arthropoda; class Insecta; order Lepidoptera; family Geometridae; genus Venusia; species Venusia cambrica. The sequence goes on from OX596058.1 coordinate 915,868, forward strand.
ACAATATTATCTTATTAGGTCATACCTCAGTATTCTAGATTACTATGCCACGCCGCGAATAAGCGAAATTTAACTAGCCATGCCATGTTCTATGTAAGCCAGTCTTACTTTATCGAAATCTATGAAAAACGTACATAGGTATCCATTTCAACTCCTGACCCTGAGGCTTGCCTGCCCCAGGGGGAGTACAATATTGTCCTTAGTTTAAGTTGGTGGTAGGACTTTGTTTAAGTTCGTCTGGTTGGCTACCACCATCTTACCTAATTATGTCGCCATAACAACAATTCTTAAATTGCTGTGTTCCGGCATTTTAGTGGTAATAAGATAGCCAGAACCTCAGTTTATTGAGGATTCCGGCTCCTTCCACCTTCGGCCACAACGTAACTTGAAAATCAGGTGATGTGAAGGCCAAGAAACTCGCCGTCGTACAGTAAAAAAAAAGTTTTCCCACCTCCCTGTACCCTAAGATGTGTGTAACCTGTTCTTTCTGGTTCTCAAATCTCTCAGGCTTCAGCGTGTGAAGGCCTCAGAAAGGGTAATTTGTTGGCCATCAGTGTAGCGACCCGTGTTTGATGCGCCGCCATTGTTACGGGAACTATGCGTCTGGGTCTGACAATGGGATCAGCCGGTAATCGCTGTGAGGCCTGGTCATCACTCAGTGGGAGATGAAAGCTTAGCCGCGGGTGCAGCGTGTGCAGGGCAGCTGATCACATCTCAGTTTCAATCGCACGTAAACTTGTCGCAATCGTCTGCTCCACAAAAATATATTAAGTACAATCGCAAGTAATGAAATGCATTTCAAACAATATGTACAATCCAGTGGGAAGCATGCTCAGCCAGTGGCTGCACGCTGAAGTGTTATGCTAATTCGCTGGCCTAAATACCACTCAGCCAGTATCACGTGTCGCCACAATCAAAGGCCCCGCAATATTTTTGGAAACCCGGAGGGCACCGGCTCCCCAAGGATCAGCCGCCGCACCCGCCCTAACTGATGTCCCAGGCAGATGAGATGGCGCAAGGGTGTCGACGCAGGTAGGTACGAGACACATTGAGATTCAAGTACCAACAATATCAGCTGTTCGCTTCGGCAAAGATCGACAAACTTTAATTTTTCACCCGGTGTGTCACAGTTTTTTTCAACTCAATGTGCTGAAAGGTTTTTTTTGTATGAAATGTTCCAAGAAAAGCAGCTGCTCTCGTGACTCTGTGACATTTCTGTGTGAGAAAACTCGCCGAAAGGGTTTGGAAGAGATCTTGACAAATGAAAGGGCAGCATTGTTGCAACGGTCTCGCAGTCTTTGTATTAGTGAAACAGATCATGAGTGAGCTGATGGTGAAGCCACGACCTTTGTGTATGTTGCGACGATCTGCAAGCGATGTACAAAAATATATAGGTTAAATACGGAGAGCTGGCACGTACAACACATACGAACATTGTGTTGTGTAGTGTTTGTGAATAAGCGCGCGTCCTTTCATCGTCTTCCTACCCTCACGTGCGAGGTTGGCACAGCACGTTCTTCTCTTCCACTCTCCCTGTCTCCCGTCAGCTCAGTATCCACTCCTCTCACATCACACAATCCATAACTATCTTCCTCGGTCTAACCCTACTTTGATGTGATTCCGTTACGAGTTGTGAAGATTAGAACTATAATTTAGAAAGTCTATTGAACAGCGGACCTACATACATAACTGACTATTCAATCGTGAGTATTTTAAAAAATGGTTCGAGGGCGTTGCTCTTACGATAAATTAACACCTTGTTACGGTATCTAATGGTGTGAAATTCATTGGCCTGTTATTTGAGAATACTTTACTCTTTGATAGGTATTACAGTGGCCTATCTAACATCACAAACGTGTACCCCATCCGGGATTTGAATTGAACCAGAACTCCTGGAGCCAGAGCCACAACTAGTCCACTAGACCAGGAGGTGTTTAAGAAATAGTAGAAGGTTTCCTACCTAGGTATACATCACACTAAACACACTAAAAATCTGAGGTATACATCACATTATTTAAAAAAAAATCCTCACCCCGCGCCATAATCAGCGGTAGGTACGAGTATGTTCGAGACAGTGGGTGGTCGTGTTCTGGTTCCTTTCTCCCATAAACTTAAATATATACAGCCTTACAGACCGACAAAGCTTATGCCTACTGCAGGACATGCTGAGCCTCTCGTAAAGAGCGTTATAGGGCGATACCTCATTATGTTTGGCAGGCGGGTTGGTGACCGTAGTGATTGGTGGAGTAAGTGAGGACGCATAGGTGGTTGTAACTGCTTAGCGCCTAATATTGGAGAGAATTTTGTCTCCCGATGGTGGATAAAAACAGAGGACAAAAATTTTATCCCTGCCCCGTGCTGAGGGGGCTGTGGAGTCGCACTTCAACCGGAATCCTCAACAAACTGAGGAACTGGCTATCTTATTACCTCTAAATGCCGGAACACAACTATTTTTAGAATTGTTGTTACGGCGACAGAATTAGGTAAGTTGGTGGCTAGCCAGGCGGTCTTAAACAAAGTCCTACTTCCAACCAAACCAAGCACAATGTATTGTACTCCCACTAGAGATCGAACCCGGGACCTCTGGATCTGAATATCGGTGGGTTGAACCACTAGACCACGGAGGCACACAGTTACACACAGAGTACTTTTCTTTTCGAAAGTATACGATAAGGTCCAATTGATGATTTCTGACTCGTCCAATCCAGTACCAAGATCTAGATGGAGGATGTGACCTGAAGTCCTAATATCTAAAGGCCTAAGTACCGAGGCTCGACCGTAATTGATACGATTTGTACCCGCACGTAGCACCGATCTGTCCGTTTAATTGGCCTTCAGCCTCCAGCCTCCAGCCTCCAGCGAGGAGACAATCCTGGATCACTTGCAACCATACAATCTGATAGCTTTGTACCGCACGTCAACTCGACGCTATCTGCCGGTAACCGGTGGTCTTACCATGGGTTACTGAAGTGATAACTTCAGACGAGATAGAAGGAACTAAACGGTGAAGCTACATCAGCCCGTTCGTCAGCAATCCGGCATTCGAGTACTTTTTTCCGTGGAGGTGTACTTCAACTTGCTTTTTACAGATTTTCATACATATATTTGCAAGCCAGTGCCTCCTGGAAAAGCTCCATCGTAGACCTCATCCTTAGTTTCATAACCTGAGCTAGAGCCAGAAAGTCAGATGTCAAAAGCTAACCCTTCACTGATTTATGTATATATAGTCTTTAACATGGTACTTTTATGGAAGTGAAATTTTGAAATTTTTCGCTGTGTCGGATAGAGTCGATGGGAGGGTTATGAAATTCTGATCCGCAACCTTTTTGGGTGAAAAGTGGTAGGGCACGGAGATAATTTAAATGTTCCCCTGTATAATTAATGTTTCACTTCAGGTGTCGTTACACCGAGTTTTTTTATAGGATATTTAGCAAAAACTCGTGGTAAAGCTGAGGCTCGCTGCCGACTTATACGGTGATATGCCTCAGGACCTGGATTATCCGCAAGTACACGGCATCGCATACACTTTAAGTAATTCTGGTCGTAAAAACTGTTCTCACTGAACATCTACGTGTCTTTCCACTTGACGGCTTGTGTGGTGCGGAACTTAACACTGTGATTTTTATGGGTAGGCTGAGGGAGTTTGGAGCCCTGAAAACTGAAAATGAGTGAATCGATAACATGATGATGACACATTCCATATGACATGAATGAATGAATTGAAATGTAGGTACTTTATTGTATTCAATATTAATTTCACCTAAATATTTATACATTTTTTGCTTTTAAGCTGATCATTGCTGTACTTACATATTTCATTGTTACAACCTATTTTGTAGCCCATGTCTGAATATTTTATTCCGTCATCCGTCTGTCTGTCTGTCAGTGGACTGTACGAACACAGAACTGTACGTGTACATGTACGTACACGAACCGTATGTAGACAGTTGACATTATAACAACAAATAAAATTAATAAAAAAAGATAGGTACGTTTCGGCGGTTTGGGACCACAAATGAAAAAGACCACTTTTAAGAATGTCCACTAGTTGGTAATCGAACCCTTTATGTTTTGGTCTGATACCAGTGGACCACAGACGCGGTTAAAATATTGATTTAATATAGTTTGATTTTACAGGAATGATATCAAAAAGGTGTGTCAAACATTAAGACTGACAATTAAGGTATCTTATCTAGTCTTTATTATTAGAGCTATTAGACTCACGTGTGACCTAGATCCACAAAGATACAACACACACTGTGGCCAGCCGAGGCAGTTTCTACTTGTTTCTTTTCAACTATGTCATGGCGAACTAACTAATTAGAAACATGATAAGATCTGAAAGTTTAACTTAAATAGGTAGATACCTTCGGCTCTACAGGCGTAAAATGACTGAAACCTGGTGTCCTATGGGTGTGACTGTACAGAGCAGTTAGTGGTATGGTAACACGGGCAAAAAAATACCCATGTACTACTGGTAGTAGGACTGGTAGTAACACGGTTAAAGAAGGATACCAATGCAGTCTGATCATGTGATAAAATATGTACATGTAGATGTGAAATTATTGTGCGTTTTTTATATAAGATGATACACTATTTTATTGTCTCAGAATAATATGGTATTAGTACCTAGGAATATTGACAAATAAATAAATGTGCGATCTCTAGGTGCGTCTGCTACGATCATCAATCTTCGTCAAAATATCTATTCTATTGTGAAAATATTCACAATAGAAGCGTAGTAGTGTGAAGGGACTCATCTGGGGATTTTAAAGTATATGGTTGCTGGTGAAATTACGGGCACACGGGGCACCTTTATGCCTCAATTTGATGAGCGCATTGCAGTGCCGCGTAGGTCATATTCTTTGTGGATATGACATACGCAGTAAGGCTTTAGGCAAGATGTATGGGCTGCGAGTTTGTTACTGTTCATCTATACTTATAATAAAATCGTAGAAAAGCTGTGACTGTACATTTAATATTTTCAAAAAAAATTGATGCTACCTACTTAAAACAAGCAGCTGAGCATAAAATACAGTTTTTAGAATTATAATCTGATTGCTTGTGCACGCGTATTTCCGGAACGGCTTATCCGATTTGGATGTGGTTTTCAATGATGTGTTGTGTATGGTTCGGGGAAGGAATTTCGATTTTTTCGAAAAAAGTTGTGCTGACTTTTAATCATTTTGGTTTAATGCGGGCATATGTTATTTCTTCATGATTGGATTTTGTTAAATTACACGAATAATGTTGACCCAAATATTACTATCATTTCAATCGGTCAGTACTTTCGGAGTTAAGCGTGGTCAAAGATACGTTTTCGGTCGTGACTCGTGTAAAGTAAACCCACTTTTACCTTCTTCTATGCTTACTCTAAGAAATACTACGAGTCATAAGTTATATACCTACATCTTGCAGATTTACATTTTAACGAAGAATGTATTATTTGTAGTAGTAAAATCGTAAAAGGTAGGTCGATCATAAAAAATAGTTGCCGTGTATTGTTGTGTAAACGCTTGGCTACGGAACATCACGGTATATTTATCTGAAGGTAGTTTTTACCTTTGTTGCAGTCCATAAATGTTAGTTTATCATCATCATTATCATCATCAACTATTGCTCTCCTGCCCGTTTCCCTCATTATATAGATGGGTCAGTATCATCATCATCATCATCATCATAACCACAAAATGATTAGTCGTACTGATATCGTTAGTTCCGAGATGTATACTACTCCTCATCTCCTGGTTGCCTTTTACGACATTAAATATGGCATCTTCACCTCATAGACATCACCACCTTATAATTTTGTGGGCAAATGCATGTAAAGGCATGCACTTTTTTTTTACTAGACCATGCTTTGATCTGAACAGAACGATAGTCATTGCTAATACGATACGTAAACGTAGGTACTAGGGATAGTTTGAGTAATTTTTGTTCTGGTGTCGTTTCATAATCATAGCTCAAAAAAGTACTACGCTCTGAGGGGAAAAAGTGAGTCTAGTTATTTGTATTTTATTTTATTTTATTTAGTACATAACTAAATATATGGCTGCTTTACCAGATGCCTAACAAGAATAATAGGGGATTTGGCATTGCCACTTGGCAGGTGAGTTGTTGATCACAGTGTGGGTGTGAGGTAGGTAGGTACTAACAGAGATGAAAGCTGCTGCCCATCTCCTGGTGAAATCCCTTGGTCGAATCTAATGACATCCAGTAGCGGTTAGCAGTGGGACCCATATTAACTAGAAACCTTTTACTCCAAGATAAAAAACAGACCAAAGCTTGCGTTAGAAATTAACGATGTCAGTGCTGTAAAATGAAACTACAAAGGTACGTCTTTCTGAAGGACAAGCAGGATAGATCAAAGCTTATTTCTTGGTGTTTTATTTTATGTGCAAGTGATACTACACGGGTACAGCTATTTTCTAGGTCATAGGTGCCCTAAAGTTACTTTTTTGATATATACTTATACTTTGAATTCCTTGCATGTGAACGTGTAGGAAGTTTCCATTGCGCGTATACGTACGTACCCTACTAATATGAATAGAAGTCTATACAGTATATGAAAACTGATATTCTGGCATCGTTTTAGGAAATTTGAAACATCATCACCATCACTCAAAAAGATTTACTACAAAACATGGGCAAAGCGTAGCTATTTGCACAGACAAGTAATGGTCTACGACAGAGTAAACCCACCCTGATAACTTACCTATTTGAGTATAATATGCTACTACTTATCTTTCAACTCTCACGTCTCAACGACCACCACGCTTGACAGGCGAGTTGATGATGGCAGTATTTGTGTTAAGTACTTAATAGTGATTTGCCATTATCACCACGCTTGACAGGTGAGTTGGTGTTGTAATATTGTTGTCAGGTATCACACACAGAATTGGTGTCAGGTAGGTTCTTAAACGGATGGAAGCTGCTGCCCGCCCATCGTCATGACATCAACGGGCGGGTCTCTAAGACCCTCTGCTAGGGATTTATACAAAGTCTTTACCGCGATGCTGCCTCCACGAACTAGAAACTTTAGATAAGTAATATTTAATGTCAGTGATGTAAAATCTCACTTCGTTTTTCTGTGGGGTAGGCAGGAGAGATCCATGTTTAAATGGAAAACATGTATTTACGGCGTCCTATGTTATGGGCAAGTGAAACTGCACTGGTAGGTACAGCTAGTGTTGTATAATAAAACCTATGTCATATATAGCAAAAGCTCACGGTAAGGATCCCAGCTTCACGCAAGAACCAGAAGATATTGAATAGGCACCTTCTCCAGGGCAGGCTCGCTCCATTGAAGACCTCATCATTGCCTCAAGCTTCGAGGCCAAGAGCTGATCCATTCGTTTTTTTCACACAGAGCCATCTAGCCCCAAACCAAGCAAAGCTAAATATAAGGCAATTATAGAAAGATAACGGAAATAATACTTACATACTTTTTTTGTATATACATACCTATTCATCATATAACCAATATGATGCTTGTGTGTTGCATTCATAACACCCAAACATAGTACAAACATCTGTATTCATCACACAAATGTTTGTCCTGGGTGGGAATCGAACCCAAAACCTACAGCGCCGAATTAAAAGCCCAATAATCTCGGGCGTATGCTTGTTGCTCATATATTATATTAAATCGTCGTGAAACTGACTGACTGATATTCAATGCAAAGGAACTTCTGGGTTTGTCTGCAGACAAACCCAGAAGTTCCTTTGCATTGAATAGAAAGTCCTAGAGACTCAAAACCTTTAGAGTAGTATGTATAGTGTAGGGGTGCACTAACTTTCTCATATTTACATCGTTACTCATATAACTGGCTCTAAATTGCGTTAGAGAAATAGGATAGGCGCCACAAGTCGCCCTTGTCCTGGCACAACGCCAGTCGGCGGACCTTGTAAACTCCTGTCCGCCTTGTGTTACACCTACTGATTATACGTAACCTAGAATTTACACCTGAGTAATGACTGGCTTCACCACCGCTTTTAGTTACCAGCCTGCTATGTACCTACACCTCATAGCTGTACTATTTCGTAAAGAAGTCACGTCACATCACACTAGTACGATAAAAGCGAAAGTTTGTTTGGATATGAACGGTAAAAAAATTAAATACTTTATCACGACTTTGTCCCCTTCGAGGATCACTACTCAGATGGATCCACCATCTGAGTAGTGATCCTCGCCCTTAGCGATCTCCCCCTTAGGGAGTAGTCAAAGGCACGTCCAAACGGCACATGTTAACGGTTGCAAGAAGCTAGTATTCAATACGTGACAGGTTGCAAACCCATCGCCGCGTAGCGGACTACTAGCCAAAGATACATGTCATTTGGACTTTTGGTCCTAGTCCTAGGGGCATGCCGGTTTCCTCACGATGTAACATTATGCTTGTATCAAATGCGCACATCGACTTCCAAAAACCGAAAAGTCTATTGTTGCACTACTGGATTTGAACCTTCCTGAGCGGAAGTCCGGCATACCCACTTGGCCACTCAGCACTACTAAACGAATTGATTTGAAATGCACAAATGTACTACACCGAGAATGAGACAAATGCTACTTTTTATCCAATAAATCAGCTCCTGTGGGATTGGAATGGAAAATATAACTTTTTTAAATGTCTTTTTGTTTATATTATCTTTTCACAAATAAACGGCTAAACGGGGCGTAATGTAATTTGGCATGGATATTGTGTATGCCATAGCTACATTAGGTACATATATAGGTAGTATATATGATCCAACATCCAACACGCGGGCCAGGCTGTGGGCAAAAGTTAGTAAACCAATAAAGAATAGGCTCCTATATATATCCTCTATCTATATTTTTTATTTATCTTATCCCTTGTCGTTTCCAATTTGTGGGACGGGTAAGAAAAATCTCCCACGGCACTACTAGTAGTGCCTGGGTTAAAATGTAATAAATATATGAAGAACAAAGGTTTTTCCAGTGGCCAGATTGATAATAAGACTAGCCTGGCCAACAGGTTTATTTTCCCATTGGCGTCACCTCGTTAATTAGTAAAGTTAAATGTACAGTTGAATACGAAAACAAGAAGAGGTCTGAGTTTTTCCCAGTGGATATATTCAGTCAGACAAATACAACTAAGTAATCTCTAGGTTCTATCACTCATCAGGTGAAGTCATCAATCCGGAAAGGTAAACAGACCTGCGCGTGAGTGCCCAAAAGCGAAGCGCATGCCGCACTATATTTAGAAACCTAATAGCTTCCAGTTAGCCCTGCATTACCTCGGAACTTTGTATTCTGGTCGATATTCCATTTATATGTGTTATTTCAAGTCGGTCCATCGAGTGGGGGTCTGCCAACACTGGTCGTCATGCCAGGACCTATCCAGTGCTATTTCAGCTCTTTTTGACTTGGCACTTTTTAACATAGTCATATTTTTTATCAATTTTATTGTACGGGGAAGCGGTTTCAAGCCTATGTTATGATAAGACCGAAGGTGGAAGCACCCTTTACCCAAAATCCTCAACATACTGAGGACCAGTTCCTCAGTATCATCAGCCATCCATCAGCGATGGTGCACGTGAAAAAACCTCAAAATTCGGCAAATCAACATTTATTATTGATCGATTTTAGAACTGTGTATAGATCCGCCTGGCTAGCTAATACCATCTAACCTCTAAATGCCGGAAAACAACAATTCAGAATTGTTGTTTTGGCGACAGATTTATTTGGTAAATCTTAATTACAAAAGAACATAACTATTTGTATCAATGGAGAACTACAAAAGGATTATTATCTGAATCCATTCTTTTAGATTATTTCCAACACTTACTCGTATGTATTTATATATTATTAGTAGGTGATTTAATGAATAAATGCTTTATCGAAGTTATACTTCTTTTGGCGCGTTTGGAAAAAATGATGAGTGAATTACGATGCGCGCGCATACGACACCTAAAAACGACACCTAAAAACGACACCATGAAGTTGTTTGGTAATTGTCTCTTAAGTTTTCGTGAGAACTGATAACTATATTCAATATATTTCTATATAAATGGATTACTCTTAGAGTCACTCTCAGGGTTCGAATATGCCGCGAATAAACACTGTTTTATTCCCTTGGCACATAATCTACCATTACCCTTGGTAACCGAACAATAAAATGTATTGTTTTTCCTTGAGTAACTACGGGGAAAATCCCTCGATCGACAATCAAACTACAGTAACATAAATATGTAGGTCGTTAGCGTTGCGGTTTGTGGTGGATATGTATATAATGGATATGAGGTACCTAATTAGGTTTGTTACAGAATCACTCAACTGGTCATCATGTTGTAGGTATTGACTAAAGACTTGTAAAGATTGGTCAGAAGAAGATCTGAGTAAAAATGTTGGCCAAACGCGCTCCTGGCTTCAAGGGTGTTGTCCAATTAGTGTGTTAATCAAATCAACCTACTCGTAGAGAATATTCTTAATATGGAAACAAAAAAGTACTCGTACCTATAGAATCAAATAATATACTGCAAGTTTTACTATTTAACTATTGATCTCCAACTTGCTGTGAGTACATAGGTACGAATTTTAACCAGTTAGTTGAGTTTGAATGCAACAGTACCATAGCGTCCATGGTTAAAATTATTTATTATTTCATTTTATAGACCGCCACCTTTTGAACCTCACAACATTTAATAAGACTCAATTAAATATAACAATTTCAATGCTATCTATTTAACATAAAGATTAAATTTCACATAGATTTTATGTAATAGTTAAGAGGATTATAGTGGTTAGCATCAGATGTCTAAAAAATAAAATCTGAAAACAGAAAAAGATAGAATCCGCCAAATCTATGTGAAAAAATCAAATCGACACGTGTTTCACCTGTACACGAGGCATCCTCAGGAATAAAAAGAAACACGTGTCGATTTTATTTTTTCACAGACATTTGGCGGATTTGTTTCTAAATTTTTGTTCATTTGATTTAGGAATCTCCGCAAAATAACGCCAGAATCAATTAACTATCAGATGTCTACGTTAGACTTATAGCCTGTGTTATAGTCTACGGGCCCAATATATAAAAACTACGAGTACTAACGATCGTAGGGTGTCGTAAAAGCCGACTTAGGGATCTCACCAGGAGAAGTGCAGTAGCTGCCGTTGTATTATCCTAAAACCGTTATTACTGCGATCACTAACCCGTCTGCCAAGCGTGATATTGGAGGAGTCTCTGTCCAGCAGTGGACTGCGTTGTCCGCCCATCCTTCCGTCCAACGTTCCAATCCATAAAAAAAGTTGTTATATTGTTATAGGGCAAGATGGCAGCGCCGTGTAAATTTCCTTGTATCATTAATATATTCTAAAGCTGACTGTACGTATAAGGACATATATTATCGACTTTTTAACGCCACACCAATCTAATCAGGTAAGCGATAGCGGCCACAAACTCGCGTCAGACACTCACGATTAATACTGCTTTTATTACAATCTTTGAGTATATACACGTGCCCTCATAATGCAAAAGTAGCACATACATAGCTGTTTACAAACACTAACACTTCCATGGTCGAGTGGGAAGTGGGTTCGAATCCCGGGTTGGGCACTCTTTGTGAGACTTGTTACCAGGTAGGATATTGCAGGCTGGAATCAGCAGATTGTCCGATAAGATAATGATCCCGAGCTTCGATCCCGGTTACCGTATCCAACAATAGACGCCATATTTGACAACGGTGGCGTCTATGAATCAGAGAGCATGTTGAAAGCATGTTTCAGTGTTGAATACAATTTACAATATTTTTTTATTTTTTTATTATTATACGACGGGGAAGCGCTTGGTAACAAGTTCTCACACATCTCACCTGGTAACAAGTTAAGATAAGGCCGAAGGTGGAGGCGCACTTCACCCGGAATCCTCAACAAACTGAGGAACTGGCTATCTTACCTCTGAATGCCGGAACACAACAATTTTAGAATTATTATTATGGCGACAGAATTAGGTAAGACGGTGGTAGCTAGCCAGGCGGACTTCAACAAAGTCCTACCACCAACCAAACCAAGCACAGTATATTGTACTCCCCATGGGGATCGAACCCGGGACCTAGAGATCTGAAATCGGTGGGTTGGACCACTAGACCACAGAGGCTTGAATTGAATTGAATTGAAGACTTTGTGCATTTGGCGCCCAACGTGGGGCAGTTATTAGTATTTTGAGGGTAACTTTGACCCGATTAAGTTCGGTTATATTATTGCTACGTTTATAACTTTTTAATCATACACAATCTAAATTATATGTATAATTAAACTAGCTATGTACTTACAAGGCAGCAGTCAGAACTCGGGAGTAACTCAACTGTTCCAGAACAGTACCAGGCATGGACGCGTGCTCAAGACACTGGCTTCATTGCCACGATGAATGGATATGCAAATTCACTGGCCTAAATAAGAGACTTCACTCGGATCTCGTGTTGCCTCAATCAAAAGCCCTGCAAGATTTTTTAAATCTCAAAATCTGGTAATGTCCAATTTAGCTGTACCACCTGGGATGGTTGGGCGCCAATTTCATATGGACTGGTACCTATGCATCTACGTTAAGTAGACCAGAAGACTGGAAGGGACCTACACAGAGGATTCCGCGGGCAGGCCAAGTAGCTCGCAGAACCGATAACAGCTGGGAAGTATAAGTAAGGTGGTTCTCACATAATAACAGCAAATAAGTGCGATATTGAATATGATAGAATAAGATGATTTCGTGTATTCCATAGTCGCGTGGAGTCGGTGAGTGGAGGCTGAAGACGCTGTTTGTGTTGAAATAATGATTATTGTTATTGTATACGTAATGTGTTGACATAACGAATGAACGGCTCATTGGGGCGCCACGTCAGACCTTGTCCCTTAATCATGCAAAGCAAACGTGATAACGTCACGTTACGATAACGTACGGTATACCTATATAAGGTATATCTCTTATCTCTCATAAAATTGATGATCCGAATTTAGCAATCCACAACAACCTTTGTTATAATAATAAAAATTCCGAAACCTATTTTATCGAATATCATTTTACCTAACATCACTTGTACGTATTGCAAATTCTATAATAATCAAAATTCCGAAATTGTTTTATCATAATTGACATAATCCCGAATATCCAAAAGTGATAAACACTTTATCTATAGTTTGGTTTATCATAACAGTCATGTTGTATAAAAATAATTTATTCTAAAATGCAATCAATGCAAGCAGCATGCAAGCAGCACGCAAGCAACATGCAATGTTTTCTGGGACGAGCTCTCTCTCTCCCGCCAGAAAGCTGGCTCGTCGCCCCTGAGAATCACTTCACCCATTCAACCTACGCTATGCTACGGAAGTGAGCGGCTTGCTTCGCTCGCCACCTTCCCCCTTCGCTGCGCTTTGTTTCACGAGCTTGCTCCTCTCAGAACCTTCTATGTGAGCTTCTAGCTCCGGACCCACCGTGTCGGTTCTGTCGTTCATTTTGAACGAAATCAATTGCTAAGTAGTATATCAAACAGTCCTGATGAGCTCGCAAATAAAAACTATGAAAATGTAGATCTGTTACCTAAGTATGCTTGTAATTCGTAATACAACCAAATAGGTTACATAATTTGTATTTCGTTTTTTATAATTTTTATCGTTCGGAATACTATGTATTATGTTATATCATCAATAAGGTATGAGTTTAGGAACATTGAAATTCGGAGATGTGAATATTATGTATTGCTATATTATAGCTGAAGATCATTCAGGAAAAAGAGTATAATAATAATCAAAATGTATTAGAGCATAGCATGGCAAGTGATGATTATAAGATGTCTGTGCGGGAAAGTGTTTTTCGGACAAAAGTGATTATGAGTCATACGGGAATCCCGGTACATATACGGTATACCTACATTATGAATGATTATTTGTTTATGTTAACAATGAGCAACATTTTATATAGCTCTAGCAGTTACTACCGTTTCTCATGCACCCTTAATTATGACGTGTTCCATAAACTATTTTCGATGTTTTTTCTAATAACGGAGCAAACGTTTTTACAAAATTTTAAAAAAAATTAAGAGACCTCTGAAAATCTTTCCTACTTGTCCTAATCTCTATAAATAAATAAAAAGAGCCTACTAAAATAAATAAGAATATTTCAGTACTCTACTTATAATCTAGATATTCACATATTACTTTATTATTTATTACATATTAATTAGCTTTGCTTAGTTTGAGGCTGGGTGGAGATGTGAATTTATCATCTGTTTATTTTTATTTAAATAAATAATGCACGTTAGTTTAAACAAGGTTGTGTAAAAGCTGGTGACTGTACCTGGCGTTTCATACAATCTCTAAGGTGTGGCTCCGAGCTCGATTCCAAGAGATCTGTACTGTATCATCTGTCATCCTTATCTGCTTATCACTCTCATTTAAGTAGGTACCTTCTTGTGCATATTTGTAAGAACAACTGAATAAACTCCTGTTTCTTTATGTCAAACATAGTAAAATAGCATTGGAAATTGACATGATCATCGATTAAGACAATTTGTATCTTTGCGTTTAAGACCTATGTGATCAGAAGAGATCTCCATGGAGATTCGTGTTTCTCGGAATCGTCAGCTGAATAATATGATAAGTGATATTGTGCTACTAAGGACCTTTGGCTAGGTAAACCTATAGATTTGTTAACGGTCTACTTTCAAGCTAAACTAAGTTATTTTTTACTTAGTTACATTAGTTTGATTCCTCCCGGGACAAACATTTGTTATATAAATATAGGATAGATGTTTGTTTGCGTTAAGTTATATTGTATCTGCTTAAAAAAGGAAGCTATGATATCAATTAAGATTTTCATTTTCCGTAATCCAGTTTCCATCTTACAAGCTTTGTTCAGTTTTTCGTTAGATGGGCCGTAGAGTTGGGTCTGGGTAAAAGTCTATTAATATCTATGCTTACATTTTATATTTATATTTACATTATTTTATGAATGTAGAAACTTTATTCATTAAAATGTACAATTAAACTAACTATGTACAAAGGAATCATTCAAATTAAAAACGGCCTATAGATAACTCAAATGTTCCAGACCAGTACCAGACAGAAGCGTGCCCAAGACACTGGCTGCATTGCCACGCTGAATAGCTATGCTAAATCTAATTATTTTATTGTATTAATTTCTATCTTTCTATCCGAAAGCTTATTGAGCATGTTGCTTGAATAAATAATGAATAATCTAATAACGGTCTTATACTTTGTAAATTATCTTACCAGTCGATAATTTGAGTACTTGCTTTGAGTACACGAGTTATAACAATGCTACAGAATTGCCACTTAAGGTGCCTTTTGGTATTCTAGTGGCTATTCTGCTACGATACCATTTTTATAGTGAAGCGATTGGTTTAGTAGAATCGGGGTCTAGTAATTATAAATGTAACGTTATATCTTTTCATCGCGGAAGTAAAAATGCCGCCGACTTCACAAAACCTTTTAGCATCATGCATTCAGTATGGACGATATTTTTGTATTTTACCTACCCGTATAAAAAGTAGCATAAGTTGTTTTCCGTGACATGTTGTTCTCCATGACATAGGTAAAAAGATAAAGATAAAAACGTTTATATTTGGAATAAAAAATGTTTTAGACATTCACTTACAACTAGTTTACATTTTTTTTGGTAATAAGTAAATTTCTATCCATGCTAGTTTAAAAAACTGTGTTACGGCAGAGAATAGCGTCCTGTATATAACATATTATACGGACAGACAACAAGATTCATTTGAATCTGTGGCTAATAATTGCTCAAAAATAAAAAAATAAAATAATGGATGCAGGGTAGGTTATATATAGTATGAATGCAATAAAATAAAATAGATAAGTAAGGGTTAAACTAAAGAACAAATGTGTAAAAAATTCGGGGTTACAGTAAAAAAGTATAAATAAGAAATATTTTGATAATCTATGATACATAACACACACATTAATTAAATGACTCTGGTTTTATCCAGAGGCTATATGAACTATAATTACAAACTAATTAACAATATATCAATGCCGAATTTCATAATTTTTAAACATTCTTGTTTTGATATTACTTTACTTTTGTCACTACCCTGTGTACAAAAAACGAGACAAAAGTAATGTAATATCAAAACTAGAACGCTATAAGACTTGTGGTTCGGCCCCTAGGTAGGTCTGCCGTTTAATCATGTACTTAAAGGTTTTTTAACCGCCTTTGTGGTCTAGTGTTTCAAACCACCGATTTCAGATCCAGAGGCCCCGGGTTCGATCCCCATGGGGAGTAAAATATATTGTGCTTGGTTTGGCTGGTGGTAGGACCTTATTTAAGTCCGTCTGGCTAGCTACCACCATCTTACCTAATTCTGTCGCCATAATAACAATTCTAAAATTGTTGTGTTCCGGTATTTTGAGGTATGATAGCTAGCTCATTTAGTTGAGGATTCCGGGTGAAGTGCGCCACCACTTTCGGCCTTAGCTCAACTTGTAACCAAGTGAGATGAAGGCCGAGTGCTTACCCGTCGTACAATAAAAAAAAAGTTTTATTACCAATTACAAATCACTAGTTTCTCAGAAACATTGGGAATGCAAGACATATTCCGCGCCGTTTTAAATCGAACATGTTATCGCCATACGTAAACTCGCAGAAGTTTGTTGTATGTAAATCATTCAGACTGGTGATCTGCGACTCTGAGTTATGTCACATCAATTAGGATGCACGTTCATTGAGACTGAGCCAGCCATTGAGAAGAATGGTCGGGCTATGATCAAGCTAGGTCTAGCTTAATGGTAATGCCTAGGAATTTATTGTTAGGTAGGCTTTGAGGTGATAATTTCAAACTAAGCTACCGGGTATCGGATTGCAGGGTTGGTCTCTTCAACTCAGCCCGCGGATGTCTTAAAGTTGACAAAAGATCTCACAAAAATAAAAGCTTTTTTCTGTGTATCATCTACCGTCTGCCAAGTGTGGTGATTACAACACTGCAGTTTTGCAGGAGGCCCACATTACTGAGCTATCGATGATGATGATGACGATTGTTATTTTGCTATAGAATTTATTATAATTTAAATTACAGAAAACTTACTGCTAAGTACACAATACGTGATTATATAAAATAAATTTTAAATAAATTAACATTAACTCAGTGTACATTAACTCAATGTACGAATAAATTAACATAATTATAAAATTAAAATAAATATAAATTATGTAGCAAAAAATAAAAATAAAAATGTTATTCCATACGCATTTTGTATTGGTTTGGGTTAATTATATAATGGTGTTATTGTGTTATATTATTAAATGAGAAATTTAATATAGTTTTCACACCACCTGCTCGACAATGCCAAATTACATATCATACCAACCTTACGTAAAGCAAGTCATTAAAGCCCTAGGCTTTAGCCGGGGTGTAATGTTGGACTGAATCTCATTATAACCCGCTGGGTTTTAATATTTTTACTTTTCATAGTTCTTATTGGCCTTAAAGTCTAATTTCGTAATAATAGATCAACAGACTAATATACTCGAAGGCCGGGGCCGGCGCCGCGTCGAACTTATTTGAAAATCGAACTTTTTCTAAAATCGAGCTGGCCACGGCAAGCTGAATGGAACACATTTGAAATTAAACAAAAGCCGCGAGTATTGTAAGACGCTGCATAATATACGTTAATTAATTTAAATTAAAATGTTAGTTAATTATATACGTAATAAATGCAAAGATTTTATAAAAATATATCAAAATAGAAGAAAAGTTCTGTTAAAATGTCGAGTGATGAAAGTGATTTAACTCCGGAGTCCATTAAATTGGATGCCTTATTTATAATCTACTCCCAGAGAAGTTAAAGGAAAAATACCTGAAAGCCTACAACGATTTCGACAAATGGAAAACTGCAAAAGGTGCAAAGTCTGTGCCTGAATCAGTGCTTCAGGTCTATTTCCAGCATTTATTACTTTTAATTTTAATTTACTATGAATATACGCTGTTTTTAGTAGCCTTGCTTTTTTATTGTCTCGCAAAATGTGAGAAAAGTAGAGAATAAAGCTGTTTTTGTCTTGAGCGCGCTTGGTCACTGCGCTCAGGACTCGTCTTAATTCCTCATAACACCGTCCATACCATACATACCCTTCGCTCGAGATATTTTCTTAGCTCGTCCATGATGCATGCGATTGCACTTATTCATCCGTCATATTAAAACTGCACAAAGCGTGAGTTAGTCAGGTCAGTGGCTCACACACTCCCACCTCGTTATTCCATTGGAGTAATTCATCACGTCCGGCGACGCGTGTCTTGTCTTCGGCCGCCATGTCAGCACCAGCAGGCGTCTACTGAGGGCATCAGGACCCCGATTCTACTAACGAATCGCTTCACTATGACAATAGCATCGTCACTAAATGGCCACTACAATACTATAGGCACTTGTTGCAATTCTGCGACGAAGCCATTGTCATAGTGAAGCGATTCGTTAATAGAATCGGGGCCGGACGGACTTTGTTTGTGGTCTAGTGGTTTAACCCACCGATTTGAGATCCAGAGGTCCCGGGTTCGATCCCTATGGGGAGTACAATATATTGTGCTTGGTTTGGTTGGTGATAGGACCTTGTTTGGGTCCGCCTGGCTAGCAACCACCAGCTTACCTAATTCGGTCGCCATATCAACAATTCTAAAAATTGTTGTGTTCCGGCATTGAGCGGTAAGATAGCCAGTTCCTCAGTTTGTTGAGGATTCCGGGTGAAGTGCGCCTCCACCTTCGGCCTTATCTCAACTTGTAACCAGGTGAGATAAAGGCTAAGCGCTTCCCCGAAAATTAAAAAAAGTTGTCTGCCAGAGATCGATTCGTATTTCGTAGGTACCGATTCCTATAATGTAATGGTGAACAACAAAGTCATCGTTATTTATGGAGATCTCCCAAGGTGCATTACAATAAAGGTTTTCATTCATATGGTTCAACCTTGTAGTTGTTCCATTGTGCCGAAAACATCGATTTGCCTCTTCCTTTATAATATAAAACTGATAGGAATGGAACTCTTTGCCCTCGTCTATTTTCCCGCACGAGTTGAAGGACTTGTATTAAAAAGACTGTGTACACTGGAATTTGATTTGATCATAGTAAGTCGTTCCATAGTTTCATAGTAAGTTATATACGTACCTAATTGGAAAGGATTTCTTTCAAAATTAATGCGAATCAAAATATATGGAAAAGACTTTTCTCATAGGAATACCAAAGCCTCTAGGACTCACAGATTTGCTAGTAGTTCGTCCACCGGTATTAGATCCAGGAGGTCTACTACGAAAAAAGAAATATGACGGAACCGTTGACGGACGTTTTTCAATACAAAAATGACAGAAGTACTATCTGATCCGACGACGCTTTTCACTGTAGGGCCTCTGAGGTCCCGGGGGAGTACAATATTGTGCATGGTTCGGTTGGTGGTAGGACTTTGATAAGGTCCTGGCTAGCTACCACCAACTTATCTAAGGCTATCGCCATAATAATAATTCTACATCGTACAATAAAAAAAAAAGAAATAATACTGATAAACTTGGCACATTTCTCAATTTCGTCGTGTTATTCGAAAGGTTGGCAAACCCACGGGTCCAACAGAAGGTACTCAGGCCTTTGGAATTATTGTTACCCTGAAATGGTTCCTCCATACAACGCTCTGACTCATTTCTGTAAACATTTTATTTCTTGCCGCGTTATGCGCTTTGTTTTGCGAATGACACGGCATACTTCCACTGTATACAGTGAGGCTGAGTGGATCCATGTGCTTGACATACGCTTGTGCGCAGGCGCAACACACCGAGAGTCACGATATTCATTCTATTGTCTATGTAGGTGCATTCTGTACTCATGCTCTTAGTCCTAAATCTCAAATAAACCAAGGAAAATAAGTTTTTTTTTCAAAATCTGAACACTCTATCTATGATACAATAAGTGAACGGTGTAACGGGTAACGTAATCCACTGACTTTTGATAGTGGTTACGCTGAATGGCTTCAACACTGGTGGTCCTGTAAAGTTCCACTTGGCAAGCGACCACAAGACTCCCGAAGTCCGGTGCCAAGCGTTTCACTGTGTTCCCGTAGATGAGAGCCGCGGCTCCCCGCGAATATCGAGAATTATCCAGCCTTCTGGGAACGCTTGCTATTGTAGACCTCATCCTCACTCTGGCCAAGAGCATTGAGAAACCCGAGTATTCTTTACGTACATAGGTACGTAAAGGTAAAAACGAATTATTGACAAAACGCATTCTTATTACGAGCTAGCAAATCGATCGACTCATTGGTCAATAAAAATATTGATGTCGATTTATTTAACACATCTGCTAGTAAGCTTGCTAAGCAATGATTCCTTTTATAATAATTACTTATAACTTTAATTTTATGTTGCTTTATGTTTTGTATTTCATGTCGTCTACAATCACTTGCTTTTTTGTTAATCTATATATCGAAGAGGCCTGACCAGCGGGGTTTTTGGGAATAGTCATATCAGTTGGGCTGACATCACCTTTTCCATCGCTAGGTTCGCTCATTGCAAATAATGAAACTCTACAACTTATCAATTACAATGTCTTTATTATTTTTCCACTAGCCTGGAGTTTATTTAACAGTAATTAGGGCTATACTTAAAGAAAATACTCACAGGATGTTGAAGCCATAACTCTACGTCTTTTTTTTACAATTTCTGATTGTAAAAAAGTTTTTCGTAAGCAAACTCGAATCCCCAAGTCCTCAATATGGCGACCACGATCACAATGAATGTGTCCCCAGACAAGGAATTCACGTCCAAACCATAAACATCACTTCCTCTTGCTATTCGGCACATACACTATCGCCCTCACGTTCGCTATGATCGTAGTCTCGTTATATGTCCACGAAGCCTCGATACTTACAATCTACAATGACATCTTTTTGAAGCAGGCATCGAAGCACCGGTTCTCTAAATTAATTTTATGAATATAAAAGCTACATTAACAAATTCAGCTTAATTTTAATTCCAGTTAAAACATTCCTGAAACCCATCTGGATGTACGGAATACAACTGTGGGGAAGCGCCAGCAACTCTAATATATCTATACTACAGAGAGCTCAGAACATGATGCTTAAGACAATATCAAATGTACCATGGTTCATAAC
Source organism: Venusia cambrica (assembly GCA_951394065.1). Classification (NCBI taxonomy): domain Eukaryota; kingdom Metazoa; phylum Arthropoda; class Insecta; order Lepidoptera; family Geometridae; genus Venusia; species Venusia cambrica. The sequence continues at coordinate 936,993 of OX596058.1, forward strand.
TAACACTGAAGTACATGAACAACTACAGATGAGCACAGTTAAAGAGGAAATCCGGCTAACTTCTGCTAAGTACATGGAGCGATTATCACACCATCCAAACCAACTGGCAACAAAGCTTGCCCAGCCCAGTTACCACAAAAGATTAAATAGAGCTGACATTCAAACGCTAGATCAGAGGTTCTAGCAGTAATGCATTAGGAGTTGTGAGCCAAAAGTGGAGCACATCAAGCCACATCATATTGAATCCCGCAACACATTTGCTTATAGTCGCAAGACTGATCGCATATCAACACAACACAAAAAAAAAAACCTCCTTCCTTGAACTGCCTATGCGGATATTACCAATGATAGTTCGAGTATAGAATGTGATCATATAATGTGAGTTCTATATTTAAAACATGGATTTAAAAAAATGTTTGTTTATTTCTAAAAAATCAGCTAGGTTATTATTTATGTGAATCAAAATTATGACCATGATTGTTTGCTATAAATAATCATTATTCTATAGTCTAGGTAGACTATGAACTATGCTGTAGCTATTCCACGCCGACATATATATAAGTAGGTACATATCTGTAGAAAAAAAAAAATTGACCCTCAGTATACACACGCTGGTTTATACCGGCCTGTATTATGTAAGTAACTATTTTTATGACCTAGCTGTAAGTTTTCCTAAAATTTTGAAAATAAAAATAAAATAAATCAGCCTAGCTAACTACTTAATAAATAAAAAATATCACAACTCAAACTATTTTCATTAGACTTCCCTATGTAGATAACAAATCGTAGAACTTGTATTAAATCAACTTTGCTTTTGCCTTGAGTATTTATTTGCCATGAGTCTGAAAGCTCTTACGTTTTCTCTCAAAACTCAAAAGCTGTATAAAATTACGTGAAATCGCGAAACGCCTTTTACAAACAAGAACCCGGCAAGTCATTATGTGGAGTGGACAGAACCATTCTCAATGACCACATTAGCAGAATCGTGCGGAAAATCTCCCGACATTGTCCGGGGGAGCGCTTCAAGCACATTGTGATCGGTGATACAGATCTCGGGCAGGCCATATGTTCAAATTATTTATTTGCATCTGGGCTTCGGATGACGCACTGTTTACCACCACGGAGATTCTGAATAAAGCAACAGAACATGAACACATATTTATGGTTCCGTGCCACCCTTTGCCAACCGGACCCTATTACTAAGCCTCCGCTGTCTGTCCGTCCGTTGTACATAGTTAAAATTATCATAGAGTGTATTTCTATTGCTGCTATATAACAACAAATGATAATAATAAAAATTAAAGTCTGGGTGGGGTTCCCGTACAAGAAACGTGATTTTATGCCTTGAAATGTGTGTCAGAACCATCGATGTGATGTGAGCACTTGGTCGGTTTATTACAGTTCACTTTCGATGACAGTTTATTTTAAAAATATCCACGCGTGTAGGTTCTGGAACAAAAAGCAAACGCTTCCATATACTTAGCCCTATATATAGCCCTTACCCGCAGCTGAAAACTGAAGAAGACTCACGATGGGATTATATATTCGAAAATGGAGCTGTTTTGCCTAATTGAGTACACACCCTTTTGATTTTCATGTAAATACCTACCAAGCCAAAAGCATAACATCGTATAGCAAAGAAATTACCCGGGTATAGAAAATATTAAAAAAATATAGCAAGGCAGTTCGGAAATACGGCAAATTTGGATGTCACGGTAGCTAAGCTTACCAGAGCAAGCAAGGGCAAAGTAATAGCCGTGAGTGAGGGCACCAATCTATACGTCAAACTTCAAAAGGGACGTTCCATGCCTTATTTGCGATACTTTTTGGGCACGTTAAGATCCTGGGGGAATTGATGAAGCACCGCCACAAGTCTCATGTCATGTCATATCGTGGCGTGGCACTGAGCTTAGCCGCCGTAGCAGTGCTACGCCGCGTCAACGCCAGGGAGACTTCTCGCGGTGTTCAGCGTAGGCACCATGATCTCGCTGTACCTCCTTACGAGCTCCTTTGAAATGTTTTGTAATTTAGTTCATGCTACAGACTCGGGGGTTATCGAGTGGAGTCAGGTTACTGAGCGGTCATCGTACTTCGCTTGGCTGTTTGATAACGTTTCTATTGTTCCCGTAGTTTGTTATCGCATGTGCCAACTGCAAACAATGAAACAATCATCGCAAATACAAGAATACGATAAGAATTCTAGTTATTATGACATACAATAAGGAAATGAACGCGATAACGATAAATTGTGGGTTAGGTAACAATGCTATTTTCCCAACCCTTGGTATTTCACTTTACAAATCACCTTCTTACATTATTCCCCACGAGGACAATATGTTTCTCTTTTATTATTCTTCTTATTTTTCCTTAAAATACTACTCGCCTTTAAAATAACCATGAAGACATAATGATATCTGATTAAAGTCAAAAGGTATTTGTTAGATTGGGAAGATTGTTCAAGACTACTGCAAAAGCACGAAAATAGGATACCTACTTATACAAGTCAGTCGCCGTCGAATGGACGCACGTTCTTCTAGCAAATTCTTAACTTGAAATCTATTTGGAAGACATTATACTTAACTTAAATATTCGTAAGAAAGTGTAATGTCAAGTGATGTCAGGTCGTGGCGTAGCACTGAGTTTATCACAACGCTAGTGCTACGCCGCCACAACGCTAGTGCTACGCCGCCACAACGCTCGCGAGAGATGTATCTTCTCCCATCATGACGTCTTCTGCGACATATCTCGAATCTCATGTGATTATTATGTCATATCGTTTATTTGTATACTTATTCTACATCATAGATAGTTTGTAATATTACTTACCTGACTACAACTACTCACTACTACAACAAATGTGAAGTAAGTTGTCGTATATTAAGTAGGCTGAGATACCGGGCTCGATCCCCAAGGGGTAGGTACAAATTTGTCCTGGTTTGGTTGATAGTAGGACTTTGTTTTAGACCGCCGGTCTAGCAACCACCATTATACCTAAGTCTGTCGCTATTACAATATTTTATATTTTTGCATATGTTTGAGGTCCTTAACTCTCTATATGCAGCCAGTTCCTGAGAATGTTGAGGATTACGGGTGAATTACGCTTCCCCCTGAAACCAGGTGAGATATATGGTGAAGCGTAGCCCTGTCGTATAATAAAAACGACTGTATCTGTGGTGGGAGGTACCTACTAGGTAGGTAGAGTAGTACTTAACATCTCATATGTAGGTAAATTATGTTCAAAGTCAAATTGCATGACGCATGGACTTGTTGAAGCAATGCAACATATCACGTGCCCTCTCCCTGTTCTACACGAGATAAATTACTGTCACAACAATGAGATCTTATGTACCTACGATACTATACGATACTATAAGTAGGTATACTTACCTATAACTTACTTTCCTATTCAATTGATCACTTTACTTGATAGGTAGATTGTAAATTAAATAATATGTACAAATAAACTAAAATGACAAAGTAAATGGAAATTATTGTGGGAACGTTTTATTTGGAACTCGGCGCTGACACCGAAAATTAAGTTACCTACCTATATTATGTAGGATATTATATATGTTACCTACTATGTACCTACGTACGTTATTATATATGGTCAAGGTTGTCTGTTATCAGCATGGATGTATTCAGCAAACTATACCATAACATATAACTCCGGTTTATTATTGTGTAGCTTGGCTTTCAATTAAAAATTCAATATTCAAAAATATTTATTGGGAACTATACATTTTAGGGTAAGTACATACGTTATAAATTGGAACGATGACACTGCAAAAGTTTAGTATAAAACTGAGTAGCAGAGTCAGGCGCCCTCCTCCGAAAACAAATCAAAATGTTCCATAATGAACTATGATACATAACAAGAGATAAGACTTATTAAATCTAAGAAATCAAACTAAACCCAATAATATCTACAGAGACAAAGGATCCTAATGTAAATAATTATACATAAAAACACAATTATAATTTGTAAAAAATATACACAATACGTTTCAATAACGCAGTGGGGAGTGGGAAGGGAAAGGAAGGGAGAGGAGTGGGAAGAAAAGGTTTAGACATTAATTTGTTTTTTTTTAGTAGGTAGGCAAGTATACCTATTCATAGATTCTTTAAAGAGTTAATCAAAGACTTTTATGAGCCCCTTGCTGCTTACCTTCCTACTAATCTGAGATGAACCCTAAACATAACCAAACTCATTGTAAGTAGTTAAAGGACATGACAGGTTGATCAATTATTTCGCTCAACGATCTGCGGTGTATGCACCGCAGTTACTGTCAGTCTGTCCTGCGCAAGGTACCGCGCGCACGTTTACGCGAAAGGACGCGGAAGTTAAAATTATTATAATTTAAAAATGCCGCACTGTATATTAAGGACGTGTAGAAATACTTCAAGAAATAAACGGAAGGGTAGCGGCGTGAATTTTCATCGGTAAGTAATATGTAGGTAGTACCTATAGGTACCTATGTATTCAAAACATCAGACAAAAAAGAATGACAATGGGAGGTCATCTTCCATCGATCGTCCCCGCGTCGGCGCGAGCCACCATTTTGTTTTTGCTCATGCCAATTCGAATATTATCAATCACAGACACAGATGATAAAATAATATTACAAAGACAATATCGAACGACCTTATAAAATATATCATTCTGAAGATTTTTTCGTTCGGTAGTCTTTAACGAATAGTAGGTACCTACCTACCTATAGATAGTAATATCTACTAACGTAGGCATTTTACGTACCTAATGCAGGTACTACTGTACCTGACTACTGTTGTTGTATTTGGCCAGGTAACTCATGCAGCTTTAACTCACTGAAGAAACATTCATCATCACCATAATATCACCCCACCCACGTCCACTGCTGAACATAGGCCTCTCCCGATAGACGCCACAAATAGCGGCCTGAGCCGCCTCTAACCATTTCCCTGCTAAAAGTACCTACATTACTTATTAAGTGTTTATTTTTTAGGTTTATTCGACCTGGTAATGACAAAAGAGAGAACTGGATCAAATTTGTACAAAAAAATCGCAAGGAAAAGAAATGGATCCCAAACGACTATACATATATATGTTCAGATCATTTCAACGCTGACGATAAATACCAAACGAAGACAGGCAAAACGTTTCTGAAGCGAGGAGCTGTTCCCGCCGACATGGCTCCGTCCACCTCACACACTTCCTCATCAGACGACTCCGAAAGTGAATCGGAAACTACTCGCATCGCTTCACTACAAAACAAAACGAAAAATAAAATAAATAAAGAAATAGCCAGAAAAAAGATTGCTGATAAGTTTAAGAAGATTATCCGACAAAATATATATTTAAGGAATAAATGTAAAACGTATAAGTTAGAGATAAAGAACTTAAAAGAGAAATACGAATTAGATTCAAAGGTGAAAAAGGAGTCTGATGTCTAAAATTTAAATTCTTAACTTACTTAAACCCCTAACAGGCATATGACATACAGACATGCTTTAGAAACACTTCTGTTATGTAGGTACCTGTAATTATAAAAATAACTTATTAACGTATTGTTTTCATACTTATCTACGAATTGCCTCCTGCAAAATTAAAGTGTTTTGATAAAATCACCGCGCTTGTTAGGCGGGTTAGTGATCGCAGTAAAGCTGTTAGATAGTACTCATCAGCCGCTGCCCTTCTTCTGGTCAGATCCCTTTTTAAGAGTCTATGATATGTGAAATGGCTTAGCTTCAGCGATCATATCTTCTACAATACTGTAGCAATTACTTTGAAATTAATATATATAGATAGTCATAATATATATAGATAATATATATTCAGGATAGATGCTAGAACGCTTGTGTTTTGAAAACACGATTACATAAAATTTTCTCGATAGAAAACATAAACCAAAGTTGACTCTAATTTGTATCAAAAATGTTCGCCATTAAATAAATACGCCAAATTAGAGCTTGAAACTTTGTACAGTAAATAAACACAGTATACAGCAGACGGTTTGTGTTTTCGATTTTCAAAATTCATTTTTGTTTTACCATAAAAAAACAAAACGTAGAATTACGCGCATATTTCTGTCATCTGGTGGTCATAAGCGTCGTGGTTTAGCGCACAGCAATGTCACCTTTATTAGTACTACGTCTTAGTTCGAAACTAGAATAAAGTAGCGTTGAGTTGCTAATCTGAGGTACTATAGCCCGTTAATTGAAATGGCAAGGCACTGAAGTACAACAGTCGTTTAGGTCATCTCTTTTTACCAGACTGCCTCAGGAAGCGGGTTGATCAAACCACTGTGTGAAATGAATTCCCCGAAATAATATTCTGTCCTGTCCCCCAAGTACCTATACCTACCTACTGCGTTCCAAATACGAATCTCTCTTTTGCATGAATCTGTCACTAGACTAGCTAGACCAAGTTGAAGCTTACGTCATCATGACATCAGCACAAAACGAGCGTTCGTTAATGATTTGGGTTAATGGAGGTCGATAGCATCGTTTCAGGGCTATCTACGTAAGTACTCCAGTTAATGCTTCGAGTCACGGAACGCTGAAATCAAACAAAAATGGCCTCCATAGTTCTTTAGCACCTGTATTAACAATGATAGCCTGAATATTTGGATTAAATGCCAGGGCAAAGAAATAATAAAGTAAAGTGAAGTACATAATTTTCTTAGATTAAACATTTATTCAATAAAAAGTACAATTAAACTAACCATGTACAAAGGAATCAGTCAGATTACCTAATTACCGTTACAAACGGCCTATAGGTAACTCAACTGTTCCAGACCAGTACCAGACGGTAGTGTGCCCAAGACACTGGCTGCATTGCCACGCTGAATAGCTATGCTAATTCGCTGGCCTAAATAAGAGCCAGCCCTTGGGTCACGTGTCGCCTCAAAAAGTTAAGTTAAGTTAACATTTTACGCAACGCCATCGAACCCAAAATTATGCAAAGCTTGTAAAGTGGGCAATAGATAGTTATATCGATAGGATATACACCATGTTACTATACTTTTCATTAGAAAATAAAAGAAGTAGTAAAGAGTTCTTCGATACCACAGACATATTAATCTATATTAATAAATATGGAGGTCAGAAATTCCAGTATGATACAGATACTGGTATTTTTGACTCCCTTATTTATCGTTTAGGTATAATAATGAGGAAGTTACTGTATCTAAAATCATTGTTCTTCTTTCATTGCTATGTTTACAAAATCATTACCAAGTACTTTCTATAAGACAGAAATCAAGTTCTAAATTTAACTTGTTGATCATTGTTGCGACGACGCATTGCACTTTGATAGTGACGTCGTGTCGTCATCCACTTGCCTTTATGTAGCCCTTCATCTAGCAGGAGTGGTCCAGATGAATGTTTCTCGGAAATGTGTCTGTTGCCAACGCAATCATTCATTTGTGAGACTTGAGACTATAGATCAAGTATGCGCAGGTTATCATGGGTTCATTTGCATGGGTGCAAAAAGTAGGATGACATATTCACTTTTAGAGTATCCCAATTATTTATGATAGAACCAGTCGGGCCTGAGGGCCGTTACGGTCTTAGAGATTGCTACGAAGAAATAGCTATACTATTTTGGTGGTCTATATATAAGCCCTCGGGCCTTGGGTCGCGTGTCGCCTCAAGTCACCGAAGGACTAAGATCTCAACCCCAAATAGCAGAAACATCTTAATTTGTCGTGACCACTTTATGCGTATTTTAAGAGTGTCAAAAATATATAAACATAGACTCACGCCTGATTCCTATAAGGGTAGGCATAGGCAGAGACAACGGAATCCGAAAAACATAGTGTCACAATAATGATAACTTATTTGACCCCACTAGGTCACTTATCTTTTGCTTTTTCCATTCCACCTCCGTGAACTATCGTCATCCCAGTTTTGTTGTTGTTGTTTCCCAACAAAAACTGGGAAAAACAACAAAACATTTAGAAATGGCAATCACTTCCATTCCATTTCTCCTGGTACCTACTATTTACTCGATATAACTCGTGCCGCATTTTCGCACGCTCCCGGTTTAAAACTATTTGTTGAAACCAACCGTTACTAGTTAACGTAATGAGCTTACATCAAAATTAACTGTTCATAGGAAGGCATGGTTCTGGTTACGTCACTTGCACTCTATACACATAGCACGAGTACAATGTCTGTTTGTCTCATATGTTCGATGCTGAGAAGGATGTTTCTGGTGATGAAACGAAAAAAGTTACGTAGGTGCATATGTGAGCAGTAAAGAATTTTATTTTTTTATTTTTCTTTTCTTTTCATAGCTAGTAATAAAAAAATGGTAAACGATTTATTTTATTTTTCGACTGGAAAGCTTTTGGCCTTCACATATCACCTGGTATGAACTTATGAAGGCCGAAGGTAGAAACTCTCTCGCCCGGAATCCTAAACCGACTGAGGAACTGGCTTCCTTCTCTATCTTACTTCTAAACGACGGAACACAACAATTTATTGTTGTGGTTATGATGACTGGCTCAGGTAAGATTCAAAGTCAAAGAGCACTACCTATCCATATACATTTGGTATATATAAGTATATGTATTGTATGTATAGTTATAGGTATTTGTAATAGGTATGCATAATATATGCTATGTATGTTTAATTGGGTATGTAGTAAAATTATAATTATTATTATTAGTAATTTGTCTTGATTCCTAAGAGTATGTTGTACTTTTGTTTTTGTGTGTGTGTGCAATAAAGAATAAATAAAAAAAAATCTACACTACGAGAGCTGTTGCAGCTCGCGGCTCTACAAATAAATATTAATAATTATAATGTTAACTGAGGGAAAGCAGTAAAGTTGACCAGTACCAGAGGGAAGCGTGCCCAATACACTGGCTGTATTACCACGCTGAATTGCACAAATTATTCGCTGGTCATATTATAATGTTATACCTAATAAACAATATCTTACCTCAGGTACCTACTGAGCATTATCAGGTCAGTGTCTGTTGTTTGCCTGTTATTGCAATATTATGTACCTACATAACGCGATTTAATTTAAGAATTTAATGTCGAATAATAAATAATGATGTAGTTACTATAAATAAATAAATATGTCTGTATTAACTTATTCTAATACTTTTATTAAATGAGTTAAACAAGTGATTTGACCGAACATAGTTAACAATTATAAAATAAGCATAGCACAGATTATTGTAGGCTGTGGCAAACCAATGGCCCTTCACCCCGATATATGTAATATTAACATTAAATTCTATCCCTTTAGAGGTAGATATGATGAGAGCTAATATCCATCCATACCTACTTGCATCATACAAATACCATAAATAGGAATTTGTATGATGGAAGTATGTAAGAGATCTATTTTTTTGTTGACTAAGGGTCTATATATAAGCCTCGAAACTTGCTCATGGAAGGACGAGGTCTACGATTTATGATCTAATAATCATACATTTATTTATTTAGAAAAATAAAAAAGGATCACAGAAATGTGTTTTTTTCTATTTGTGTTTTTAATTCATTAGGGCTAAACGACTGCAAGGATAGTATGTATCTTGGGGACATTTATTATTATATATTATTACAGGACATTAATTTTAAACAGCGCTATCTAGCCCCAAACTAAAGCATAGCTTGATGATCGAGTGAGCGAAGCTAAAGAAATCTCTGAGTTAAGTTGGGAAATCCGGCACTGTATGTGACGGCGTCACTCTCGAACGGATTATCCGATTTTCATGATGTTTAAAGTGAATAGAGATAACGTAAATAGAATTAGATTGACGCGGGTATTTTTGATAAGTGGGGTAGTTATTGAGATGATGTGAAAAGAAATACAGTTTTTCGCCCATATCTTTTGAATGACTGATCCGATCAATTCAAAATTTTGATTATGCAGAGATTATATCAATATTCATCAATAGGTTCAAGGAATTTTTTGACACTAGGGTAGTTTTTTAGAAATAGGGGTGATAAGTGAGACGAGAAGATTTTTGGCTTGTGGGGTGTCATTTCAAAAGTGTCTCGACTGCACATTGATAAAATATATATATTTTACTTTTTATGAGTTTTTTATTCTTTATTTTATTTTATTTTTGCCCTTATAAGGGGTGGTTTAAAGATGAAAATGAAAAGGATGATCATCAGGTCTTGTAAGAAAGAGAGGGTATTCGAAATTTAATTAAAATTGGTCTATTTATCTATTGTTATTCACTAAATATGGAAGGGAGTCGATAAAATCCGAGAATTACTTTTTTGGTTCCATGCAAGGGTTTGCGCATATTCCATATAAACAGTACATTATTGTCCACTACAATGTGGAAAGAACTTCCTCTATAACTGTAAAGTATGGCCATTATCACGACGCTAAGCAGACAGATGTTTTTCACAGTTACGTTTGCACAAGTTTTGTTTACGCAAAGGAAAAAGCTGCTGCCTTTTTGGTTGACTTTACGACATCCATGGACTGGAGGGGTAGATACAAATCTACCCCTCCAGTCCACGACTACTAAGGCGACAGTTTTGAGAGCACTTTTCAAAACTATACCAACATTTGTTTCATGTTAGTGAGGATATAATATTACGTTAGCAACAAGAGACCTCGAACACTCAGGTGAATAAAGAGAGTTCAAGAAAAAAGTGCGTGTATAGTGTAAAGTGAGAAAGGTGTAACGAAAGCACACTTTAATCGATTGTTAATTACGTTTATATTTGAGAAATAATCTCCGTCACAAACCAGACATCACGAGATCTCAGTTAAGAGCGAACTACTAGTTTATTTACAAAAACACTAAAGGATGACAGAAACATGTTTTTTTTCTGTTTGTGTTTTTAATTAATTAGGGCTAAACGACTGCAAGGACATAGTATGTATCTTGGGGAAAGACTAAATATTACAGGACATTAATTTTACTCAGCACTATCTATCCAAATTAAGCATACCTAATATGGGAACTAGAATACGGATATAATACTTTATTTAAATACATACATGATACACCGCCCAAACACAGAACAAACATCAATATTCATCACACAAATGTTTGCCCTTTGTGGGAATCGAACCCACAGCCTACAGCGCAGAAGGCAGAATTACTACCAACTGGGCTTGTTATCTAGACCGTGACTCTATTATTCTAGACGTTGACAGTTTCGAACCCGGAAAAGTCAAAGTCAGAGTCATATATATAAATAAATGTTCTTGGCTTTTAGGGTTTTTCGTATACGATGGAATCCCAGAAGGCACTGTCTCTCGCAGCGACGGAACACGGCCAACTGTTCTGCCAGGTGGACCTCAGGTCCTAGGTCCTACCACCAGTGTCGTGATCCTCAGCCGTTACCGCTATCAAAAGCCGTTTTTCGTGGCAGTGGCAGTCCACTGAGAGGTCTTACACCTTAGTGGTCTGTTATTCAGTAACATCTTATAGGATTCCTAGTGAACGCACGGGATTTCACTCCAGCCAATTCGTGGGAATATCCCGAAATCCTTTCTAAGATGCACTCCTACAACACAAAAGGAAGCTACCATTCTGGTTTCAGCTGATGGGCTTCACCCTCACCCGTGGACGTCGAACGAGATGGATAGCAGCAATCAACGAGAGCTATATCTACCATACCTGCCAAGTGATGTGATTATGGCCCACTCCCCCTTCTGCAGGAAGCTTTAGAGATATGTCCTATAGTAGACTTCTTTTGTTATTATTATTTATTACGACGGAGAAGCGCTTTACCTTCATTTAACAGGTTTCAAGTCAATAATAAGTAGTAATAAGGTCGAAGGTGGAAGCGCACTTTACCCGGAATCCTCAACAGTCTGAGGAACTGGCTATCAAACCACTGTAAATACCGGAACACAACAGCCTTAGGTAAGATGGTGGCTAGCCAGGCAACGAAGCACAATATGAACACTTGCATAATGGAACACTAGACCACAGAGGAGGTTAAAATGTCTGTAATGATGATGATACTCATCGTAGATGTAAGAAGTCACATGCGTCTACTATAATCCACTAAACTAGCGGTCGCCATAAACGGAAACCGCAGGCTCTGATGGAGTGTGGTGCGAGTATGAGCGACGGGGTATCTTCATGTCAATCTGCTTGCAGTTCGATGTCCCCGACTCCTGTGGTAGACCTTCATTATAGTTAAACTACACTTTATTCAATAAAAGGTACAATTAAACTAACTAACTATGTACAAAGGAATCAGTCAGATTACCTAGGGACCGTTACAAACGGCCTATAGGTAACTCAACTGTTCCAGACCAGTACCAGACGGAAGCGTGCCCAAGACATTGGCTGCATTGCCACGCTGAATAGCAATGCTAATTCGCTGGCCAATAAATCTTTAAACTTATAAATATATACATAGTAGAGTATATATAAACCGTCGTGTCCCACTGCTGAAAAGGTTTCCCCCCACACCCTCCGGACATAACTTTTCCTTGGTTAATCTTTATTTGTATATTAAGTATAGGTATTTGCCTCTGTTTTTGCGATAGAGCTCCAATAAAAAATATTAATAAAACGTTTCTTGTAATGGGACCTTTTAATTTTTAATCATTGTTTTACGAATCAATACCTTTAAAGGTAGGACAGACAGCGTAAGCTTAATAATAAGGTCTCGTCGGCCTCTTTGGGTAGGAACCTTAACAAGGTGGAGTATTTCAATATCACAACTTGCTGATGAGACACATCTCTGATACATCATAGACTTATTATAGAAACTAGGACTGCATTGCATCTCTTAAGGAAGTAATTTCACAGGCAACAAATTGAATAATCGATGAAAATTTTTCAAATTTGAGTTGGACCTTGCTTGTTTATGGAGCTTACGAATGGTCAAATATTCAGCACACTTCTGCGTGCTGATTGCAATTTACTTAGATTTAATACAACATAAATACCAAGAAGCACTCCAAATCACCATTCAAGGTCCGTACTTCGCCATCATCACGCGTGGGTGGCACTGGGCAGCTTGTCACGTCGGATTGTGCATTCAGAGTCTTGTTGAATGACTCACCAGCCACAACACCATAATCGTATCGAATCATCTGCGCCGTAACTGGAATAAACCTCCTCTCTACTGGAACTACTCATTTCTAAAGATGTGCCTCAAATACTTAGATCACCAAGCGTTGGACCACCATCTCTCTAGTAAAACAAGTGGCAATGTGGCCTTAGATGGAGTACGCTTGTCTAAGGAACCAGTTTACTCTAGACTTGAAGTCTCCGAGATTGTATTGGTAACTAGAGTGAATAGGTACTCTAGTTTTTGAGATCAAGCTGAAGCATGTATTTATATCTATAAAAACCACAAACCCAAATATCGATTATAATGTTTCCAGTGAGTAAAGTAATATCAATCGAAGTTGCCTGATTTACATCAGTTTCCTGAATAGGCCAATACCGGTAACCGGAGAGGTGGTAATCTATTTCTGTGAAAGTCATGGTAAATAACGGGATACAGTATCGACGTACAACTATGGTATTACATACAGCCATCACGGCGTCGTTCTAAAATATTTGAACGTGGGACCGTTACGGGCATGCGGCCCGCGGACTCTGTAACCACTAGACGCAGCATGGCTTGGCGGCTGTAGGGCATCACCGAGAACTGGCCTACAACCATGCATGCATGCGCGTGTGTAGTGTCCGTGAATAAGCGCGCGTCGTGTAATTGTCTAGTATATTGCTTTTGCATTGGTTCTTACGTAGCATCAAATAATAATGAACTGAATCGACAAAAAAAAACATTTAAATATCGAACCTGCTCACACAATTACACGAGAATCAGTTGAGAAATACGACGTATAGCTATTTTCAAACATTCGTAAAGCCTATTCAGAAAGATTGAATTCGGAAGATTCCGATGGAGATTCCGAAAAAACTATTCTTAACTCCGAAATCTAAACATTTGACTTAAGAATTCGATGCTTCCCACAGAAGATTTTCAGAAATGTGTGAGAATAGCGTAAATAAGTAATAGATTTCAAATCTATCGGATTCTATGTCGGATCCGACAAAAAGACGTTTCCGTTCCGAAATCTTTCCGTGTGTTTGAAAATAGTTATGCTGTAGAGGAGAATAGACATCCGTCGGATAGACATACGAAAGCAATCTTGCCCAACCTGAAACGGAGACCCTGAAAAGAAGACATAAATTTCAGGCCCAAGTGCTACAGACGTTGCTGGTGCATTTACTATTGATTCAATTCCAAAATTCGCCGTCTGTTGGAAAATGTTTTGTATTCTGTCCACGGAGTGAACGCCCCGTTCGACGGTATTGATCCTGTTCGGGCGGCGGTGCCTTTGCACATTGACCCATACATGGAGCGTGGACCAGGGCTTCCCAGCCTACTCTCGATACTGTTATAGATAAGTATATTGCTCTTGACTTTACTCTTGTAGCTTACCTAAAATAGTAGGTACTCTGTACCGACGCAGCCACTAACTACGGCTAATTCTATGATATGAAAATGACGGGGAACGCTGGAATGCTGAACTTTTAAAGCTCAATGGTTTGGCAATGACAGAACAAGCAATGAGTTAAACTTAGTAGAAGGAGTGGGATTTGAGGATAATAATACATGTCGATATGAAATGTTTTAATGAGACAAAACTTCACAACCCTTGACGGGACTCGAACCCACATCTTTTCTTCAAGCCGGAAACGTGCTATCCAGTTGATAGTGCAATCACTTTTAATAAAAGCGAAATTAAAAAGAAACTTTAAAACACGACGCATAGAATCAGATGTCAAAGTATAAAATAAATTATTTAAATTCAATGATTAAGAAGTCGTTGATCAATAAATAATTCATATTTAGTTCCGCAACCAAATTCTGTACAAGTAAGAAGGAACATAGATAAAATAAATAAATTCAGGCTTTGAGGGAAAGTTTCACGCAAAATCATGACATCTAGTACCTACCATATTCAGAAGATCTTTAGGTGGTCGATAGTTGGTTAGACAAATTAAATTCGCCACTACATATGGGCTACAGGTACCAAATAATTCGCAGGTTCCTAATATTAAAGTCACCTTTACAACTTGAATCTAATCACATGCAGGTAGTCACACACTCATAAAAAACGAGCAAAATTACTTATATAGAACCAGTTGGTCAAGTCAGCAATGTCATCATCAAAACATTAGTGGAGATATCGCAATCCAATGTTTATAGCATTTTGTAAGCGTTTGCGATGTTTGAGTGCAGTTGGTATGCACTGGCAAGGATGCACTGAACTGACACCGATGCCGAGTCATCCTCGGATCTGGCTCAAGTCACTAGAGACCTGGAGGCACGCCAAGCCCAGTCACAACTATGCGTGAGTAACAACAGACTTGATAAAGATACTTGATTAAAGATATAGCAGATAGTCAGCTCCTCGGGCTGACTATCGGGATTCCGGGTGAAGTATAAAAAAATGTAGAGATGGTTATTCTGAAAAATAAATAATCTGAAAATAGAATAATATTAAAATTTAGTAACAAATCCGCTAAATTCGTTAGATATTTTTTTAGATCGACACGTGTTTCTCCTCTACACGAGGCATCCTCAGGAAATATAGACTTGCAGCGCAGCGCTCGGAGCGGCAACACGTCTGCAGAGGGCTCATCATAATGGCAGCAAAACTGTATTTCCTGAGGACTAATTTAGCGGATTTGTATCTATATCTTTCTATTTTCAGATTTTTTATTTTCAACAATAGGTTTCCGCAAAATAACGCCTTAATCAGTTTGGTTTACCTGCATTGTGGGAGTGAAGTATTTTGCATTCTGGTTTTAGTTCTCAACTTTCAACTAGTTTCAACGGATTACACGCATAATGACACATTTAGGTGGTCAAACGCACAATGACACATGGTGTCTACGCATAATGACATACGCTAATTGTTACATATGCTAATACGCGAAATGACATACATGGTTGTGGACGATTACGTGAAATGACATACAACTATGGACTTCGACTTACCGATTATATTATTAGAAGTATTCTTTGCAGGTGGGTAAAAACTCAAAGTTTTTACCAACCTGCAAAGAACGAGGGTAATGTTTTTGGGGTGTATGTAGAGATCTTCATTTCAGATGACAGCTGATGTCATTTTGACAGCTGTCATCAAAATGCATCTATTGCTATATTTATACCTTTTATTTTTTTGGAACTAGAAGTCCTATGAGAAACTTTCGAGTTATGGGCATTTATAGTTTGACAGATTTTAAAAATAACGGCAAGTGTCAGAAGTGACAGCAAACCTGAGCCCAAACTACTTATCCTGGACTTATACTAAATAAAAGTGTGGAACCAAATTTTTTATGATAGCTGTCAAACTTCAAACGGCCACATCTCTGAAACTATTTGTCCCAGACTCTTTGTTCTTAGTTCAAATGAAAGTTTTTGAAGAGGTCTACATTTTCAATTACAGCTGTCAAACTTCAAATGGCCATATCTCTTAAACTACTTTTCCTAGACTTATGTCAGTGAAAATTTAAATCTTGGTCATAGCTTTCATTCGCTTTTAATGGAAGCATTATATATACATTATATACACAAATCACTACGCTATGATACTTGTGAATTGGGCAGAGACACGTAATATAATGTACAGATATGATTTTTTGGACGGATTTAGACGATTTTCTTTTAATTTTTGCTGCTGTAAAACCGCTGCAACATTTACTGTACAAATCATCAGAAATCAAAAACTGCAATTGAAGCCGCTCGGCGGAAAACTGGTGTTCAATACCTCGTGTGTCAATATGCGTATAAGTCAATATGCGTGTAAATCAATATGCGTGTAAGTCAATGTGCGTGTATGTCAATATGCGTGTAAGTCAATATGCGTGTACGTCAATAATGCGTGTACGTCAATATGCGTGTACGACAATATGCGTGTACGTCAATATGCGTGAACAATATCTGTCATTATGCGAGTAATCCGTTTCAACAAATAAATATTTTTTTTGTTGTTGGTAGCTTGTGTTTGACCACATATACACTCAAGACTTGAAGACTCCAGGATTGGATTCGTGCGGAAAACAGATGAGGGCAAGCAATTCCATTCTTCACCAGTACAAGGATGTGTTCGGCACAAATTGAACATTTACAAGCTACGGGTTGTATTGTAGCCCGTTGTACCTACGTCTGCCCGTTCAGTGGTGAAAAAGGGATCAAACAGGTGATCGAAGGCTGCATTGTGAGACTGTAACTGTCCCCATGGTCCCTCATTCTCAAGGTATCCATTAAAGCTGTCAAGTTTACCGGCACCACCACTGCAATGAACTTTTTTTTTAAGTTAGTAGGCAACATAAATCTTGGACGTCCTGTATAGTAGGTACAGATTATTAGGAATAGTGTGGCTGGCAAAATTATGTGTACCCGCTAACCTCTTCCTTTGTAAATGGTGTCTCCAAAGTGCGGTGACATTCCTACGCGACCGTCCTCGCCGTACCGCGAGTCGCTGACACAAGTGGCTTGGCTCAGCACAGGGACATACCCCAGTGACAACGACTGACCCAGCTTTTGGGATAGTAGAATAAGCTATTCAAATAGAACAAACCTGCTTATACAAAAAATGTTACAGTTAAATTGTTTTATCAATCGAGTGAGCGAAGCGAACGAGATCTCCGATTTAAGTGATTTTTTATAATATAGATATGAATTTTAAACTGTACGAGATTAAAATTTTTATTTCCCCGATATATTTTTATAACTTCATTTTTTTTTTATTATGTAACGGGTAAGCACTTGGCCTTCATCTCACATGGTTACAAGTTGAGATAAGGCCGAAGGTAGAGACGCACTTCAGCCGGAATCCTCAACAAACTGAGGAACTTCTTCTTCGAAGGTGGTTTCCTTGCAATGATTTGTGAAAAAACGAATGCCCAAGCTGTGAAGTTATTCCTCAATGATACCGTGTCAGAAAACTCACGAATAACTGCTCCTGAACTAAAAGTTTTCTTCGAGTTGCTGTTTCACGTGTGTTTCATTCAACTGCCCCGACTACAAAATTATTGGAAAACGAACCAGCTATTTTCAATACCTGTTTTTGGGCATAATATGATATCTTCACTTCAGCTCAGAGGCAGAGGGTGTTAATGACCCAGAACCACTGTACAAAATACGCAACGTCATTGATCACTTCAACCAAAAAAGGAATAGCTGCTTTGCAGAATAATTCCTGGAAAACAGTTGCCTTTGGACGAGAGCTCGAGCAATATAAAAATAATAAAAGATACAAATATGGTATAAAACTGTACATGCTGACTGAACCAGATGGTCTTATTCTCCAGTTTTGTGTTTATGCAGGGAGCCAAGATACTGATGTGGTAGAAAAAGGACATGCTCAAATAGTAGAAATGCATTTGATTAAATTCTCTGTATATGGATGATTATTACAACAGTTTTGGGTTGGCAAGACGTCTCTTAGACAACAATACGTACTTTTCTGGGACCTTGCGAAAAGATTTGAAAGAAAACCCGAGGGAAGTCGATCAAAAACTATTGAAGAAAGGGGAAAATGTATCGCAGTTTCGAGAAGGTGTACACATCGGGAAATGGAAAGATAAACGCCCAGTAATGTACATCACTACTGAATATTATAACAAAAGCGTTGCCAATAAACGTGGAAAGATCAATGAGAAACCCGAAACTATTGTAAAATATAATGATTTTATATCTGGAGTTGATAGACAAGGTCAACTGCTTGCATTTTATCCATGTGAAAGAAAAACTCTTCCCTGATATCTCAAGCTGGCCATCCATACCTTTCAACTTCTGTTGATAAACTCATACAAAATGTATAATAAATATGACTCTCTACGATTACCGTTAATCGTGATCAATCAGCTATTACTTGAAAAGAGAACTTCAGCGGTTGCTGGTCCGGTTGCTGGTCCCAGTGGTTTGAGCAGAGCAACAACGAGTAGAGAAGTGATGCACAAAATCAGTAAAATAACTGAGAGAAATCCCAAGGAAACAGTCAAGCGTAAGATGTGCCACACGTGCTCGAAAGCACAAAAGAACGCAAAGACTCTACGTGGCATTGCGAAATGTGTGAAGACAAACCTGGTCTTTGCTTCCAGTGTTTTGATTAATATCATTTGTCACGTTAAATTTTAATTGAATTTTAAAGCTAGTTGATTACATGTATCATTTTTATGAGAAGATTTTATGTTTTTATATTTTATATTTTTATAGCATTTCAAGGGCTATTTTTGAAAAAAAAAATACGCTAGTTTTCTTAATTTACCTTTTTTTTACATTTAATTGTAAAATATTTTAGTATCTAATTGTTACTAATGGTGTTAGAATTAAGATTAAGAAATTATCTATAATGCTTTAGATACAGCATCTTAGAGATTATTGTGTTAATGTCAAAGTTCCTTTATAATAAACCATTATGCATAAAATAATCAACTCCGCAAAATTGCGGAGCTGAAACATTAGCGGGATTTTTAATTTTAGTTATTTTTCAGTAAAAAATAATAATGTAGTAAAATTATTCTTAGTAGTTAGTCTTGTACGATATAATGTTATAGGGGTGTTGACTTCACAACCCTTGACCGACGACGTTGTGGCGATTGTGGTGGATGGAGCCTTTGTTAGGAATATAAAAAAAAGGAATTATGAGTAATATTTAGATGGTAAACGGCTATGTGGTCCCTAGCTCCGTCCCTGGCGGTGGGAATGCAGCGGTCTCGCGTTTCGCACACGCCGCATAAGGACCCAACTACTTTTTCTTGTTCTATTAACTTCAGATGTTAGGCTTAGATGAGTATTAGCAAGACGACTTAAAGAATGCTGATCCTGTGGGAACTGACGGGATTCTGGAGAAGGGTCGGAGGAATGCCGGAGGAAAGGCGTGGAAGATGTTATTGGTGATGTCATATCCTTTATGAGGTGTGTTTGAGTATGATTTAAGGTTGAAAGATTTCCTTGTTTTGCGTGTGACAGCTGCGACAGTGTCCTTAATGACACACAAGCAGGTAATTGATCGAGTGAACGAAGCAAACGAGATCTCTCGATCAGTTAAGTTGGTAAATCCGGCACTATGGCGGTATGTATGTATGTATGTGGCAATGTTTGTGACGGCATAACTGTCGAACCGGTTATCCGATTTTGATTTAATTTTAAATGGAAAGAGATATCATTAACAAAAATTGATTGACGCGAGGATTTTTGATAGCCACTTTGCTATAGTTTTTGAGATATTGGCGTGAAAAGTACTTTTTTAATTTACTGTCCATATCTTTTGAGTGGTTAATCCAATCAATTCAACATTTCAATCAAACATTTTGAATATTCAGAGAATATATGAATACACATAATCTTTATATGGACTTTATTGACACTAGGGTATCTTTTGAGAAATAGCGTTGTTGGCTTGTGGGGTGTCTTAAAAGTATCCTATAAAACTGGTTAATTAATTTATTGTTATTCACTCAATAGTGCTGCCAACCAAGGGGGTCGATAAAAACCAAGAATTTATTCTGGGATTTTATTCATGAATCTATTCGACTGTAAAACATAATATCGTATGGATCTAAGTGCGGAAACGGGAGTCTAATCATTTCCGTTACATTTGTATTCACAGTTTTAACAGACAGTTTTAATATATAACATAAATGCTTTCTTTCCAGATGAAAAAACATTTTCTTCGCTATATTTTTCAAGACAACTCTGACAGTGAAATGTGGTTAGTTAGGGTTAGATTAGGGCAGCTTCTAAAATGGCACTATCCTACAGGTTTCCATTGCGATTTGTTTTGTGTCAATGAACCTCAGCTTCATATCTAAATCAATAAAAATGAAATTTTAGCTTTCGGCACTCCTTCTCCGTTTCAACTTTATTACTTTTATTTAACGTTATAAAGGAGTGCGAAGGAACTTATAATAGGAAATGTGTATAATATGTAGGTACCTAGTTATAGAGAAACGGACTATAGTTCGAGTAGGTTTTATAAACAAGCCGCGCGGCCAAGCGCAAACACGCACACTGAGATTCACAATTCCATTACACATTTCAAGGCAAAATATAGCGATTCATGTATATCCCGTTTCGTTTTGAACATTATTTTATTTCTATTAGGTACCTACTTGTAATTTTAGCGACAAAAGAAATACACATTCTGTGAAAATTTCAACAAAGGGTACAAACCTATTACGGTTCATGAGACAGCCGACAGACAGACGGACAAACGGACGGTGGACGCTAAGTAAAGTAATAGATTCCAGTTGAAACCCTTCTGGTGCGGAACCCTAAAACAGATTTCAAGGAAACAAACCAATCAGGTAATAATAAAATTACCGGTTTCTGGTTTCAATTATCATTTTTCTCGCAGCTAAGCTCATCAAAGGAATGGTGCTGATTCATAAAAAAAACGGTTTATGTTCCTCCAAAAGTTGAACTCAAGTTTCGCACACTCATTTCTAATGTTGATTGAGTCACAGTCACAGTCCGTTCGTTGCTCCCTTCCGCTCAAAGCTCCGTCAGCTCCGTCAGCTCCGTCAGCTCCGCGCGAAGGCACATGTTTGCTATTCTGTGTCGGATAGGAAGTGAACTATCACCGGAACTTGGAGCTATCTCACTGTTAGCGGGAAGCGATAAGCGGTTCGATATTATCTACACACACACATCAACATTGTCTAGGGATATTCCATTTCGAAACGCTTTTCGCTTTCGCTTACAAACTATTTGCTTTTTAGAACATGTTTATATATGGAATTAAACCTCTTTTGTTCCATTTTCAAAATTTAGAAAAAAATTAAAATAGAACGCAATAAACAAAAGATAGAATGGAGACTCCGATTTAAATTAAAGAACGTTAATTTTGTCTAAGATAAATTAACTTTTATTTAATTATCAACTAGTGCTATCTAAGTAATTTTTAATTTTAACGGATCTTGTGATATTCGTAATGTCATGGAACGCCGACATTAAAGCAGAGAAGAAATGATAAGAGCGATAGGCATGTTACAAGCCGGTGCTATCCAATGCGTGGTTGCCAATACCCTAAACACCAATCAAAACGTATTTTCTCGATTGTGGTCACGTTATCGTATTACTGGGGATGTAAGAGAGCGCCACATTGGAAAAAAACGAGTAACCACCCCTAAGACAAGATCGTATTCTCCAAAATTCCGCCAGAAGGGAACCCAATCTCACAGCCAAGCAGCTAGTGCAAAGGCTTCAGTCAGACCATCAGCTGTCAGTCAGCGACCAAACCGTCAGGAGAAGGCTACATGAAGTCGATCTTCATTCTCGTAGGCCGCTTCGTGTGCCAGCTCTACGACGAGGCAATCGAGGAAGGCGACTTCTTTGGGCTCAAGAACATTTGTTATGTAACAATGGCCAATGGACAATGGTTCTCTTTACTGATGAGTCTCGGTTTGGATTCTACCCCGATTCACGAAGAACGTGTTTGCAGAGAAAGTCACCTCCAGCAGCCACAAGAGGTCCATTCGTACCGAGGTGGGACAATCATGGTTTGAGAGGCAGCATGACTGCACTAAAATACCGGAACGAGGTCATAGAACCTGTGATCATCCCTCACAGAGTTCAAATTGGCCAGAAACTTCAGCTCATGCATGATAATGCCCCTCCACACACGGCGCGTTTGGTGTCAGCTGCCCTTCAGGAACATGATGTCGCGGTTTTGGAGTGGCCTACACAGTCACTCGACTTAAACCCAATTGAACACGCTTGGGACATGTTACAGCGAAGGGTTTTCAGCAATTTGCCATCAAATTTGATTTGATTTGATTTGATTTGATTTGATTTATAAAGTCGTTACAACGTAAAATAGTTTTAACACAATTTACCGAACCTTGTAAATTTTCTGATTTTACGAGATTTTGTTCCTACTTTAATGTTTATAAAAAAATTATATAAAACTGTTGTTTTTATTATTATTAATAAACAACACAAAATTAAGATTCTTGCCATACCTAGTTTTGTAAAGAAATTATTTTCAGTGTTTGTCAAAATCAACAAAATGTTGAATATCCCTAGACAATGTTGATGTGTGTATATTACTTCATTACTACGATTCACAAGTCTGGTGATAGTAAGATAGTGACAAATTACCGTCCTATTTCCATTTTATCGACTATGGGAAAAGTCTTTGAATCCTTGATCTGCCTTCGTGTCTGAGAATTTAGATAACATTATATAGATACTTAGTTAAGTTCACCTTTCCAGCAATTGTACATGGCCCCTGTTGGTTTCTCCTATTTTTCTTTTACTTTTATTTTTTTTACCTATAAGCTCTTCTCTTGTTACTCGTCTACTTAGTTTTATCTAATTTAAGTTGTGTGCTCCTAATTTAGCAAGCTGTGTTTGCCTTTAATTGGTTATGCAATTAGCTATAAATATTAATTAAGTTTAAAACAAGTATGCAATGTTGTAGCAACTGTTGGTAAACCTAATAAATAAAATAAAAATAAATACACTACACCAGCGCAATATAGCTCCAAACTAAGCATAGTTTATTTATGGGATCTAGATTACGGATAGCAAATTTACATACTTACTTTTTTTGTAAATCCAGACTACAATAAAACAATGTAACATAGCCGTGAGGCCAAGGTTAAACTTAGGAAATTGATTACTAATAGAGTTGGGAGTGTAATTGTAATTGAAAATAAATACCAATATTTGATTGATGATAATCAAGCGTTTGACCACCTACTCACTTGAAAAACAAGTAATAATGTGGCCTAAGATGGAGCACGCTTGTCTAAAGGAACCTGTTCACTATGGATTTGAAGACTCTAAGATTGTATTGGTGCGGGAAAACAGACGAGGGCAATGAGTTCCATTCCTTACCAGTATGAATAATAAAGGTTTTGGCAAATGGATGAGTCCGTCACAATGGAACATCTTCAAGGTACGGACTGTAGGCTGCCATACGTCTGCTAGTCCGGTCAGCACCCTTATGGTGTATGACCAATCGTGTCTTAACGCGCCCGCGTTCCAGTATGTCAATACGATGATTCCATGCAGATATCGTAGCGTGGGCGCGTTACGTCACGATTGGTGATACAGAATAAGGGCTCAGTTGGAAATGGGCCGGTTACGTCACCAGCAGGCTGACAGCCGATTGCAGGGTGCTAGAGGACAAAGCGAGACTTGTACTGGTTCCTGAAACTCGAGACCAGAGCCAGGCTGAAGAAGGTGGGTCAACTTTGCAGAGGTAGAACAGCCCAGTCACTCTTGGATGCGATGAGTGTAAAAATATTTACGTTTGTTAGTTTTGGATCTGAAGAACTTGCACATATAAAAACATTTTTATCTATTATACCTACTCCGACTTTTAGCAGAAAACTAAGCATAGCTTAATTTTGAAAAAAAAGGGTACCAGATAACCGTTTAAATATAATTATTGCAAAGTTACAGTGATATATCGTAGTTTAAATTCGTTATGAATAATACTTCGGTATACCTACGTAGTTCAATAATGATTCATTTCAAGTTCTAAGTAGTAGACATAATCTACTAAATAATAAAAAATGATGTCATTTGATTTATTTTTGGTCATTTCGACCGCAACACAACACAAAAGTTACTACAATGCACGTAGCTATTTTGACTCACACAAACATTTTTTTTATTGTTTTTTTTTTGCACGGCGGGTTAGCAGTTAGCGGGTTAGCGGGTTAGCCTTCATCTCACCTGGTAACTAGTTGAGCTAAGGCCGAAGGTGGAGGCGCACTTCACCCGGAATCCTCAAAAAACTGAGGAACTGGCTATCTTACCTCCGAATGCCGGAATACAACAATTTTAGAATTGTTATTATGGCGACAGAATTAGGTAAGATGGTGGTAGCTAGCCAGGCGGACTTCAACAAAGTCATACCACCAACCAAACTAAGCACAATATATTGTACTCCCCGAGGGGATCGAACCCGGGACCTCTGGATCTGAAATCGGAGGCTTGAACCACTAGACCACAGAGGCGGTTAAACGACTATTGTACGACTATTGTAGCTATTTTGAATGACTGACTCGCACATTTTTTTTATTGTACGACGGGGAAGCGCTTAGCCTTCATCTCACCTAGTTTAAAGTTATGAGAAGGCGATGGTGGAAGCGCACTTCAACCGGAATCCTCAATAGTCCAAGGAACTATCTTACCTCTAAGTGCCAAAATAACAATTTCCGACATAATCTTCACACATAGAACAATTAGATAGAAGTATTAAAATACATACTAATTCGAATTGATATTCAGGGTGGACATAGGCTAGGCTATATAACACTTTAGTGATTTTTGAATTAATGAAATATGTTCAGGGGCGTGATATAATTTTGTATAGCAGGTATTGTTTTACTGATTACTGCTGAATCCGTCATCAGGCAACGCTACGAGGGCAGCTAGTAATGAATACAAGTTAAAAAAGTAGGCAACTATGCATGGAGAGCTAGCTAGCTTCATGCATGCTCGCTGTAAGTAAAGCTAGCTCTCCGCTTATCGCTATCACAGTAGCCACCTCGCATTATTTGCGAGCGCTGGCTGTGGTCCCGTTATCGCTTGGAATGGGACCAGCCGCTCGGTATCGGTACACCTCTACTGCTACACACACGCCCCCTATTCTGTCATTTTAAGATACTTATCGAGTTTTATGTAGGACTACATAGGAACATCACAACGAGGTGCTTCTCCCGGCAACGAAGCCAGGACCTTCAGATCGAAGGCCACACGCCCACAACAGACCACGCAGGCGTTAAAGAATAGCAGCAAGCTAGAATGCCTAGGTATCTATTGCGTATTGTATATAAGCAAATGGGAA
Organism: Venusia cambrica; assembly: GCA_951394065.1. NCBI lineage: Eukaryota > Metazoa > Arthropoda > Insecta > Lepidoptera > Geometridae > Venusia > Venusia cambrica. The sequence continues at coordinate 962,764 of OX596058.1, forward strand.
AACGACTAACTTATAATTTGCGACACGTGCCTGTCTGTACTAGGTAGGTAGGACACCTACGATACGTTTAATTGGCTCAAGGAATTATCCAAGAGTCGGCTCAAGTAGTTTTGGTACTTGAGAACTAATTAGTATGTTATCAAGCTATCGATTCAGTCACGCATCGCGTCGCATCGCAAACAAACAATGGGGCATAACGTGGGACGTGCGCACGCGCAGCTCTACTTGTTAGTAACACTGGCTGTAGCCCGCGACTTCGTCTGAGATGGGCTTGGAGTAGGTAAGTGGTTCAACATTATATAATTATTATGGAGTAGTTATTGTATCCACAGAAGAAAAGACACATTTTTAAATGCTAAAAATATCAGGAGTGTAAGTACTTATACGTAAGTAGAAGGCAAGGTAACTTCTTAAAAATTGTGCAAATGTGTCATAACATAATACATTTGCGAAATTATGAACTTGAAAAAAAGACAAGTTATTGTTCTGAAAAAATTAACGAAATATTTAATTAAATTAAAAAAACGAAAATACTAGTAATTCTGTTTTCAAACGCTAAAGTTGTATCTTCGCATTCGATGATACCAAGCTTTTTGAAGACGTTCCGATTTTAAAAAGTTCTACACGAACAGCAAAAGAGTATTTAATAGCTTCGCATACGCATTTCAGACTATACGTACAACCTTTACTAAATTCATAAAGAATTTATACATTTTAAATTTTGAAAGTGTTAAAACAACTTTGGGCACATACTCATGCTACATTATTTTTTTTATTATCAAACAAAGAACTCATAAATGAAACTTTTTTTTTTCAAAAACACATTTCCATGAAAACTATCAATAAAAATAGATTTTCTTTAATGCAGAACCTTTTTTTTTTTAAATTCAGCTCGTAGCACCTAACATAACTTTTCGATAACTTTGTTTTCAACTTTGGTTGCAGACTTGGCCTCAGTGGCCCTGGAAAAAAACTCACCTGTATATTCGTAAAATTTTAACGATTTTATTGATAAGCTACTAAGCTTACCAATAAATTCTGAGTTATATAAGTACAACTTATATAACTCATGTTTGACGTTTGAGACGGAATATTTTGTACTTTTTTGTTTTGTTTGTTTTATAAATGTTAAAGAATGTGTCTATAAAAGGTAGTTGGTTGGTGGCAGGATTTTGTCTAAGTCCGCCTGCCTAGCTACCACCATCTTACCTTATTCTGTCGCCATAATAACAATTCTTAAATAAAAAATTGTGTTCCGGCATTCAGAGGTAAGATAGCCAGTCCCTCAGTTTGTTGAGGATTCCGGGTGAAGTGCGCCTCCATCTTCGGCCTTATCTCAACTTGTTACCAGGTGAGATGAAGGCCAAGCGCTTCCTCGTCGTACAATAAAAAAATGAAAAAAAGTTACCAATTGAAGTTTATGTTATTCTAAGCATTAGGTATATGAGTTACCGATAAGATTTCCACACTCGCAAGGAATCATACGATTCGGTAAATTTTATCGAACATCGCGATTCGCAAATAAGCAAACGATACCTGCATTAACTTAGCAGATAACATCTAATGTTCTATCAGAATATTAGATAGGTACTATAAGATTATCAGACAGTAAGCAACTGAATATAAACTGACTGTTAAAGCATCAGACACATCTCTTCAACAATCTGTATGAAAATTTAATTCAGTTTTATTATATTGCGGGAGATGAGAACTGGTCCAACGTATAGAAATGTTAATTTCGCATGATCTTATTCAAATTTCTCAATTCAACGCCCAAACTCGGCCCAGTCTTTAAAAAAACCTCGTTACAATAACACCAAGTTACATATGAATAGAAACTGGATCGAATATATTAATACTTAATTTGGTACGGGCCCTATATTAGGGGGACAAGAATGGGTAGCGAAAAGTAGAAATAAGATCATAATAATAAAAAATATGTCCCCTCCATGTAATTGCACGTGTCAAACAAGTTCAGACTTGACAAAATCGGCAGCTGCCCAAAGACCCCAAAAAGATTTGTATATAATTAAGAAAAGCGAATCAAACAAAACCCGTTTACCAAAATTTGAATTTGTGTTCAATGCCCACCAAACGTTGTGATGTTATCAAACATTTATAAAAAACGAATTACTTAAATAAGAGAGGCCACTGCAATCTCAAAAAAAAAACAGTTGATTGTTTTTTTAAATATTACTTTGGAACATTTTAATTCATCAACTCCAATCCACCCCTGTGAAAACTGCCGCCCTCTTTTCGGAGTCGCGACCAGCACTCAATATAGGTATCACCTGAACTTGATATTTCAGTCTAACCTAGACCATGGTCACAGATATCAGAATACTAACAAGGCTAAGCCTGTTTAACAGACTGGAGAAAAAAATACCTATATATGGTAGGTACCAAATTTTGTATAGTACCAATTGAATACATGAAATTTGAAAATACGCTGTTTAGGTTAGAAATTGATAAACTTTAATAATTTATTTATACCAGTGTACATGAATAAGAAATTAGTATTTTATTATCTGTGGAAACGGTAATACAGGTAAGTGGTCGAAATTCGACTCGAGTAAAATAATTATAAAGATGTTATCGCATTCTGCTCTTCAATATAAACTTCGTTACCTGATTTCACAAAAGAGTCCGATTCTAAGTAATCTCTTTACGTATTTTACGATAATTATCGCCAAACTGATAAAATTACAAGTGCCCTTAGTAGGTACGTACCTACTAGCTACCTACCCAGTAATAATACAAGAATCGACCCCTCCAACTCAGCAAACGGATGTCGTAAAAGCTGACCAAGGCATCTTACCAAAAGAAGGGCAGCAGCTTCTTTTTGTGTACTATATTTGCTACATCTTTACTGCGATCACCAATCCACCTGCAAAACGTGGTGATTATGTCAAAAAACAGCTTTGGAGGCTCCGCAGTGGACACTCCCTGGATGATAACACCACGTGGCCGCGAGATCAAACGGTGGTTCAACCCTGGACTGCTTAGCTGCTAGAGTCTTATTCATCATTTTCCCGAGACATTCGTATTTATGTACTCTCATCTCTCCTTATCCATATCCTTATCCCTACATCCCACACAGCCGAGTATTCCCAAGGAGGGTTGACGTCTCGCAGTCTCTCTAACAACATGGCCTTGAAGATGACATGTTGTTCAGTGCTGACCCACCTAGTGTGGTGTGGGGACGGACAACAATAACGGATAGGACAAAGGTGGTTTTTAGTCTTTAGGGAACCATAGACGTAAGTAAGACCATGATAATTTCATGAAGGTCGATTTTATGGGATAAGGGATGTGGAAAACCTACATGGTGAATTGAAGGAACACGTCATACATTTTAATCAAACGTGATAGGAGATCTGAAGATTTTCTTATTTCTGAATTTCTGAAAAAAAACATGTATTGCTGAGTGATTGTCAATATGAGTACGGTTTTTTGTACGATGGGGAAGCGCTTGGCCTTCATATCACCTGGTGACAAGTTATGATAAGGCCTAAAGTGGAGGCGACCTTCACCCGGAATCCTCAACAAACTGAGGAACTGGCTATCTTTACCTCTAAATGCCGGAACACAACATTTTTTTTATTTTGAGTTAGAATCTTTGTTACGGCGACAGAATTAGGTAAGATGGTGGTAGCTAGCTAGGCGGACTTAACACAAAGTCTTACCACCAACCAAACCAAGCACAATATTGTACTCCCCTGGGGATCGAACGCGGGACCTCTGGATCTGACACCAGAAGGCGAACCAATAGACCACAGAGGCGGTTTATCATAAGCAATAAATGTTACACATCGACGTAGTATAAGGTATACTAACTAACGAGCCTCGTAGCTCAGTTGGGTAACTCTGCCTTCTGCGCTGTAGGTTGTGGGTTCGATTGCCACCCAAGACAAACATTTGTGTGATGAATATAGAAGTTTGTTCTGTGTTTGGGTGTTGTATTGTATGATAAGTATGTATTTACAAAAAAATATTCTATCTGTAATCTAGTTCCCATTACAAGCTAAGCTTAGTTTGGGGCTAGATGGCGCTGTGTGAAATTAATGTCCTGTAAAATGTATTATTTATTATTGATTACTATGGTTAGTGTTGATCGAATCAGGTGATAAATGTGATAACCACCCGTTGATACTTGGTAAACTGTGGCCCGACGATACAATACAAACAATGCAAGTACTAAGTACCAATGGGAAGTTCCACCCCAGGGTTGTTTTTATAGAAACGTTGCATGTGATTTCATCATAGCTTTATTTAGAAGTGACTCTTACTTGGGATGAAATGAATCTGTTCGTTGTGTGATTACCTACGTTAGGAATATCTATAGGTGGAGATATAACACGAGTAGATCAATGATATCTTATCTTTAGATCAGGGGCCCTACCGCCGACGGCGAAGCCGATCTCCATTGGCTTAAAATTAGCTTCATGAGAACTAGAAACGATTTTTACTACCGGGTATGTGTCATATCCAAAATGGCGTTTCCCATCTTAAAAGTGTACACATGTTATGAAACCTATCCGTTCAGTACATTTGACGGTAAAAATCGTTTCTAGTTCTCATGAAGCTAATTTTAAGCCAATGGAGATCGGCTTCGCCGTCGGCGGTAGGGCCCCAGTCTAGTGATGGTGATGGGTAATGGCAGATGATAAAAAAAGATTAATGTGAAATACCTACAGCACAGTGCAATCATTAAATTATATTTTGGCAAGAAACATAGCTCCTATAGGTTGTGGGATCGAATTCCATCCTGGACAGATATTTCTGTGAATAAAATAGATATTTATCCTGTGTTTAGGTGTATCATATACAATAAAAAGAAATCTAAATTGAATGTTTGGTATCTCTAAGGTTTCGGACAGACTTTCAAAAATTAACTCACATAAAAAGGTGAAAGCCATATTATGGCTTTCACCATTATAAAACTTTGCCTTTTTGTCCCAAAATTTACTTATGCTTTACGATGTTGTCAACTGTGGAAACACAGTGAGCTGGTGGAAGGCTTAGACAACATAATAAAGAACACCCTTTCCACGGTTTTGAATACTGAGTTGGATGACAGAGCATGGTCGCAGGCCTCATTGCCTATTCGATTGGGCGGCTTAGGTATACGCAAAATTTCTAGTGTTGCTTTGCCAGCGTTCTTGTCTTCCGTCTATAGTACACATTCTTTGGTTGAGAAAATTCTAACACCATCAATTTCGGCTGTTCCAGGCAATATACTCCAAATTTCTTATCTTGACGAGGCTCGAAATGCTTGGCATAGTGCTTGCCCTAATACCGATCCCCCAAAACACCTTTCGGCACAACGGCAGTGGGACGGGCCTCTGTGCGAGTTGACACGGAATTATCTATTACATACGTGCTCAACCTCCACAGATCGTGCTCGTCTCTTAGCTGTTTCAAAATGGGAATCAGGTCTTTGGCTGCAAGCACATCCATCCTACAATACCGGTACACTTATGGATCCTGTAACTTTCCGTATTGCCACTTGTCTTCGGTTGGGTGCAAGATGCTGCGCCTCTCACCAGTGCCGGTGCGGTGCGGCCGTAGATCAATTTGGTTTTCACGGACTTTCGTGCGCAAGGTCTGCCGGCAGGATTTCGCGCCACGCTAGTCTTAATGACATTATCCGTCGAGCGTTTACCAGTGTCAATGTGCCAGCCGTTCTTGAACCGAATGGTCTGTTACGTGATGATGGTAAGCGGCCCGACGGTATGACTCTTGTCCCTTGGGAAATGGGTAGGCCTTTGGTGTGGGACGCTACCTGCGTCGACACCCTAGCGCCATCTCATCTGCCTGGGACATCAGTTAGGGCTGGTGCGGCGGCTGATTCGGCCGAGGATCACAAAAGGCGCAAATATAGTGGTCTCGACAGAGCTTACCTATTTGAGCCTTTTGGGGTGGAGACCTTGGGTCCGTGGGGAGCCGGTGCCCTCCGGGTTTTCAAAAATATTGCGGGGCTTTTGATTGAGGCGACACGTGACCCAAGGGCTGGCTCTTATTTAGGCCAGCGAATTAGCATAGCTATTCAGCGTGGCAATGCAGCCAGTGTCTTGGGCACGCTTCCGTCTGGTACTGGTCTGGAACAGTTGAGTTACCTATAGGCCGTTTGTAACGGTCCTTAGGTAATCTGACTGATTCCTTTGTACTTAGTTAGTTTAATTTAATAAAAAGTATAATAGGTATATAGGTCTACATATTCTCCTTAATCTCATAATTTAACTTACTAAAGTTTTGCTTAGTTTGAGACTTGATGGTGTTGTGTTAAATGTAATATTTATTTGTTCAAACTACAAATTTTATGTAAGTAGGTACTTACCTACATACCTGTAATTATTAAAACGAACTAGGTATTTACAATGGAAGATCATCGGGTACCTAATCGATAATACAAATTCATTCATACATTAATTACAGTTAATTATATATTTACACATGCTGATTATAATATTATAATGTAGGACACCTCTACGCTCAAATTCAAAACAATTTTTTTCCAAATTTATGTACTTATTTAATTTAAAATTACCAATAGGATGATGAACCTTTAAAATTCTATTTATGTTCTTTCTACAACACAACAAAACTCGAAATATTTCTTGTAAGTCTTTCTGGTATCTACTGGTACTGGGCAACAAAGCAATAATCCTTTATCTTTGCAGTTGCACCTTGCAGACACCTTTACCCATACACGGCCGCTGGTGATCTCATGATGGCTCATCGATGCAGCGCCAGAAATAGCCTCAGGCGCACTTCTCTCCGTTCGGACCTGTCGAATTCGGCTGAGCGTGGGCGATACGAGGGCAATCATTCCATTTGCAGCGTAATTACTCAACGTGGGACGAAAATAGCCCAAGATTTACGTTGACCTGATAATTGAGGTGGCCATCGCCGATTGATGACTGTGGAACTGCTGTGAAACGTCTCGCTAGCGATTGAAAACTCGCTTGAGAGGCGCGGTCGCAAGAGAAAACCATTGCACGCTGGACCAACCAGATTAAAGCTTTACTTGGCGGGCCTAGCCAGCGTGTCACCAATCCGAAAACCCTGAAAGATGACCACGACCACTCTGCCAACAGTGTTTCCGTCTAAGAAAAAGAATTGTAAACAAAAGCGGCAACACCTCTACACAGGTCAAAATCGTGTGATTAAAGTCCCTCTCTTTCCCCGATGTATGACGATAAAACCAGCCAAGTGAGACATTAATACTTCAGACAAAATGCAAAATCCCATTGTAATGCCTTTAACTGTCAAATCAGAACCTCGGTGTGCGTGACTGACTCGCACTAGGCCGATTCTCTAGAACTCACCGTAAGCTCACAAAATACTTATAGAGTGGTGGATTATCTTTGGTAAGCTAAAGCATACATGCTTACCGTCCAATTGTCTGTTCTGTTACCTGATATAAATATTATGCAGGTGATAATAAGCTGTACGTCTGAAGAATGGTGATCGCAAAGTAATGCCATGAAGCTCCTGGGCGCTCCACAGTCTAATACACCCTTGTATAATTTCATCAACTCAATTCAATTCAAAGTCAGTTCTTTTGATTATTTAAGCGAAGTATGCTATTGAACTCTTAACCGACTTTCACGTCCTGATGAAGAGAGAGCCTCTTTAGGGATGAATCACAATCATAGAGTTTCGAGGTCGGTGACATCGGGCTGTTGCCGCTAGTTTTGGCATAGAGGCCAACCGTTACGTCTGCGAGGCAATACAATTTGCACATACGAGTAGCTCTCTCATCATCGGATGCTCGACAACTTACACCAACAATCCAAAGTCCTTACGATATTCTAAGGAGCTGGGCTGGGGCACGCGCCTTGCGAGGCTGATAAAGCCTTTTATTCGAAATGGGTCCTGAACTTGAGGGTCACTTGGGTATAACCGCTGTCCGAGATATACCTACCACTAGGAGGTAGACTCACCCGCTCAAATAGTCTCAGCGTCAAGGAGTCCCCGACTCCGTGGAAAGACACATTACCTCCAGTGAAAGGGTGTGAAGGAACAGCTGTGAGGTTTTAGTCGGTATTTGGGAGTCCGATTAAACCCATGCGAGCGTTTCCTTGAGGATTTGCTACACCTTAAAAATAACGGGACAGCGGCTTATCTTCCAGTATATACGAATGCGAATCATCATCATCATAATACATCGAGAAATTCCACGGCAGGAGAAGGGTCTACCAACAAGCTCCTAGTGTGATACATCACTTAACTACCTTTAAGTAAAAATGTTATGTGATAAATGACTTGTCTCGATAAACATCGCATTTTGCCTCTGTTTATTTTATATCAAAAACAAATGTAATGAAAGAAAAGAAAGAAAGAAAGAAAGACACATTTATTTAACCCACATAAACTTACAAACTACTTAAATAGGTAGGTAAGTAGATACACTTTAGGTACATTTTATAATCTGCTCTTTTTTATTGTGCGACGGGGACAATCCTGGTTTCAGGTTATATGACCGAAGGTGGAAACGCACCTCACCCGGAATCCTTAATTAAGGAACTGGCTATCTTACCTCTAAATGCCGAAACAATCTATAGTTAGTTTAGTTGTTATGGCGACAGAATTAGGTAAGATGGCCAAAATAATGAAAAATGAAAGATGAAAGCTAGCCAGGTGGACTTAAACCCTAGCTGAAGCCCTACCACCAACCAAACCAAGCACAATATTGTACCCCCGGGGATCGAACCCGGGATATCTGGATCTCACACCGAAAGGCGATCCACTAGACCACATAGGCGGTCAAAAAACGTTTTCAAACGTTATATGAAGACTAGTCGTAAAGTGGAACGAATTATGCACCTAGTAGGTCAAATGTTTGATAACGTCCCTAGCAACTGTGCAGTGTTGCCACCACCATTCCTGCTGATAACCAATCTATGTTTGCCAGCGTTTTAAATAGTGCGCGATGTTACAGGAAATGAAGTGATAAGGAAATACGTTATTTGGTGTATTGACCATTGGGGCAGACCCAAACATGTGAAACTACTATTTAGGTTCTAATTAAAAATCATCATCATCATCATTATCATCAATCTATTGCAGTCAGTGGACTGCAATGAAAACGTAACTGACAACTGAAAATACAACTGAAATGTGGCAAGTTTCGCAACTGAGCTTAGTTTTCGGCTCTCCCCATGCCGTTACCAGTCCAGTCTCTCCATCCGAGTCGCAGTCTCCACTCCAGAGCTCGCTTACTCGTGCGATTGTTGGTACTTCGGAGAATATGGCACCCACTGCCACTCCAGCCTGCTTTCTCCAGGCTATGTCGGTAACTTTGGTTCTCTGACGAATATTCGTATGTCATGAACACATGACATGATATGGGCACCAAGTTACTGATATTTTCCCACAGCTGGGCAAAAGTCTCCCATTACATAGGTAAATGATATTAGTAAAGGTATTATTATCTGGGGAACCTATACTGATCTGACTCATTAGTTAATTTGATCTGCGGTGCCCTAATGGCCGTTGTACCCAATTAACTTATTGCGTACTTATCAAATGTTTCACATTCCGCTGATAAATTACAATTTATGTTTGCCAGGCCACAGAGTTATTGGACATTTTAATGTTGGTAGGTATTTCACCAGCAAAATAACATCATCCACCTATTGTTGTCATGTCTCCTCCAAGGCTGCAAGGTCAACTCTAGGCACCTCAAATATGTAACGAACTCCCGTTTCAAAAGTTTTTTTTATTTTGTTCTGGAGCATTCGTGTGGGTACGGATCACGCTGAAATACTTACTTTCATACATCAGAGTAAAGACCAATCAGACAATCACAAATACCAATTAAATTAAGGACCAATAACAGTGTTACCGTTTTTACGATAGAGCTAAAATAAAAAGCGATTAACTAAGTACTTAATTTTTTGTTTGGGGACCTCATTACTTTAATCATATTTCATTTAAATCAAAAGACACACAGCGTAGGCTTCATTAAAGAAAAGGTCCCGTCGGCACCCTTTGGGTTCTGAACCCTAAAATGAGAGTTAACTTCCCAGCTGACATGTTATTGGACAGCTTGCTGTATTGCATCTCACAAGCCTTCAGGTCAAGAGCTGACCAAAACCGCCTCTGTGGTCTAGCACCGGGGTCAAGTCCAGAGTTCCCGAGTTCGATCCCCAGAAATTATCCAAAGCGCTTATAGAAGTTATCACTTCAAAAACGTTCGAGTTTTTGTACGAGTCGATGGGACGAACGTTAGTTCTTCCCATCGACATGTTTGTTATAACATAGGTACCTACTTACCTATACGAGATAGGTAGGGACTAGGGCACCTAGAATCGTTATTCCGTGTTCACTCACTTGACTTCACTCACACAACGCCCCCACGATGTTGGATACTCAGTTAGTACCTACCTACCTACACGTCATGACTTCCCACAGTACGTTCCAGTTGAGTGATTCTTGAGTAAAACAGTGGTTTTTTCCTTGGTTTCCCACAGGTTCATAAAAAGTTCATATTATTAACCACAGCATACACAAAATAGTGTAAGATACTCCCTACTTTATCAGTCCAGCGTCGCTACGCTTACTAAGTAAGTAGCGTCGCTAGGTGGAAAGGAAAATTGCAATCCTGACTGGATGCAGTTTTGGGTGAAAACTGCAACAAATACATACCTACCAAATTAACGCGTGTTGCTTGTTGCCATCGGCTGCCTGGTGGCTGGTGCTGGCGCTGATGTTCTCTCCGTACTGTCAGCTGCTATGGTAGCTCAGATCCTTGGTCATCTAACTCAGCTCATTTTTCGACTAAATCACTCCGAGAAGCCGCTGGCAATGCAACGGCAAAAGCTAGTTTTCTGTAAAACTCTTGGTTGAAGGCATCCCTTCCGCTTAACCATTACTGGCTCATTACCCTTTCGCAGTGGATGGCAGGCATTACATAAAACTGACTAACGGGGAAGTCTCCTATCTACCTACTAAATAGTTATATATAAATACATAAAGATAAGAGAATAGGTTTCTAAAAATACCACAATAATTTAAATCAGGTAGGTACTATATGTAGTTAGACAACTCAGTTGATGACTGATTGATAAGACATTGACCTGAGATTACAGATATCATTCAATAAACTCATGCATTTTATAATATGGATTCATCTATATGGGGAAATGTTCAGTAATCGGTGAGGACTTCAACTTAAATTTGTAGACGAAACTACTTAGGTGCATATCTAGATTCTCACGTTTGACTGCACAAGAAACAATTTATAAAAGACTAGCTTTAGCCGGCGGCATCGCTTGCGACTTACCTATACATACCCGTACAGAGAATAGGTACCTATATAGTCTCTGCTGTTCTCCTGGCATAATTAAACCTGTTTAATCGTAAACATTTCAGCCGTTTAGACGTGAACAGGTAAAAAACAAACAAACAAATAGACAAACAGAGCTACTTTAGAGTTAATAATAGTGGTGTGATGAATATTGTTAAGTAAGTAAATAAACAAAATCTTAGTTCTTCAGACATTTTAGAGACGGATACACATCACCCAGAAGCTAAATACCTGATGAGGAGAACAACCACATAATCTGACTAACAACAGTTACTGATAAGGTGATCCAGCCTTCGAGTTTGTACAGTCAGCGCAAGAACTGGCTCTTCCTAGAGGTACAGTCGCTCCATAAAGCTGCATTCCTTTGTTGATTGGATCGAGTACTTTCCCCGGGGGGATGGGGGGATGAGGGCACTGGAACTGAGAAAGCATGGAGCTGACGTCTTGACACGTTTACTGAACGTTGCGATATATGGGTTACAGTTACACAGTCCATTTGGACAACGTTTCATTTCGTGACCGTTACAAAATACCTACGTAAAAGTGGCATTTTGCTAACTTTGTATGTTTCAGATTTTGTGTCGCTTAGCAACTCGTTTGTGTCGCTCAGCAACTCGTTTGTGTCGCTTAGCATCTCGTTTGTGTCGCTTAGCAACTCGTTTGTGTCGCTTAGCATCTCGTTTGTGTCGCTCAGCATCTCGTTTGTGTCGCTTAGCAACTAGTTTGTGTCGCTTAGCAACTCGTTTGTTTAAATAGTACCTGTACCTAACTAAAAACAAATTATAGAATCACAACTTTTTCTCCGTCGTGGATTTATTTACTAGTACTTGTAGTGTAGTCTCAGCATAACCCAAAAAAGTGTAATGGACTGATGAGTAGTTTAATAAGATTGTATAAGGGTGGTTGCACACGCTACCATAAGAACCTCTCTGCAAACAGCACTGCTCTATAATACAAACGTAGTTTGTCAGAATTAAAGCTAAAGCGTGTTTGTATGAGAACATTAATTTGCTTAGATAGATAGATAGACTATTTTGAATAAAACATGCCAATTCGAAATGAACGTTATACCTAGTAAGTGAGCGATAATTAGTAGTATGTACCTATTCCCGCTGGGATTTGGATAATTCAAAAACAGGCAGAAAAATGTAAGAGGGTTCACAAGGCACGACATTTGCAGGATGTATGTGTGGAGTTGTGTTCGTGGCTGTATGTGGTTGCGAGTGAGCGCGGCGGCGGCGCAATCACCGCGCGGTTCCCGTGAGAACGGAGGCTGCGCGGGCGGACCGTCCCGCGCCGCATTCCGCGGTAAGGTCACTCGCTCCCAAAACTTTACCATTAAGCAGTATACTCGAAATTATATAGTCTCCACTATAGGACAAGGACCTCTCCCAAAGCAAGTATCACGAGGACTTTCCACAACAGTGGATGCTGCAACCAATTTCATGGTTTTCCCTCAGTCCAGAGGAGGATTGGCGCCCAAATGGTATTGCCGGCCGTGGCGAATAGAACTCCAACGTACTCCAGCTTACTTCAGAGTATTATAGAACATGTTTACTGCGATCACCAATGCTACTACTACTACTGCCAAGCGTGGTGATTTTGGTCCCCGGAGAGGTTTTGAAGGACGGTCTGTCCAGCTGTGGGCCTGTAATCCCAATAATTATAATAGTCAAATTTCGAGCTCGAAGCAACTCCGAAACTCCAGAATTGCGGAGTTTAAAAGCCCAGCATCGAAACGCAAAACCATCGAGAAATGTCTGAGATGGCGAGCCGTAGTATTCCATTGCAGTATGCAGGTGATCGTGCCGCTGTGAAGACACCTTCATGTAACGAAACTCAAAGTAAAAGGTTTTTATTTTATGTTATTTGAAGCCACAGCCAAACAACGGGAAAATAATAGAACCGATACAAACACATCGCTTAAAATAAAATAAACTTCAACAACCCATTACAATGTACGTAGGTACTACATACACAAGTGCGCAACCTAAGTATGTGATATTATAACCATCTAGCTTCTGTCCCCGGCTTCGTCCGCGTGGTACCCGGACGAAAAGTAGCGTAATTCGTTTTTGGTGGTTTTTGCGTAAAAGAGCTGTGAACAATTTAGGGGATATAACTCCGCGACGCAACTGGATAGGTTTACACTGCTGGTTTTTTCAATACGAAGCGTATTAGAGCGTCGGAGGTCGTATCGTATCGGATGCGCTTCGAGATAGTTTTGTTTAGAGCCTGGTGTTCTGACATCGTCGAGGGATTGACTAGCGTCTCACGTCGTTTCTCCATCAGTCGAATAGTTTCTTCCGAGAGCTTGGACTTCTTGCCTTTATACCTTAAATGGCAGAACTTTGCCCCTTCGTCCCTAAGGATACCCATAATAATTTCCAGGTCCTGATCAACGTCGTCCGTAGGTTCTAATGCAGCGGATCTATTTTCAAGCTGCAGTTAAAATCTCCCGGAACCCATCAAGGACATGAACAGGTTAGGTCGGAGCTTAGACTTCATCGAACGCTCGCGCGCAGTTTTCAAATCAATATTTAGAGTGGCTCGAGTGAGCCGATTGAACCTGTTGGTCGCCGAGATATCTTTAAATGTTATAATGACACAAAAATTCAAAACCCGCGACGGGACTCGAACCCGCATCTTTTCCTCAAGCCGGGAACGTTCTTACAATTGGGTAAGACGCAGGGTCGACGAGACGAGGGTTTTTTTTTATTGTACGACTGGGAAGCGCTTGGCCTTCATCACACCTAGTAACAAGTTAAGATAAGGCCGAAGGTGGAGGCGCACTTCACCCGGAATCCTCAACAAACTGAGGAACTGGCTATCTTACCTCTGAATGTCGGAACACAACAATTTTAGAATTGTTACTATGGCGACAGAATTAGGTAAGATGGTGGTAGCTAGCCAGGCGGACTTCAACCAAGTCCTACCACCAACCAAAAAAGTCTAGACGCAGTTTCTTTCAACATGGCGGGTTGTGATTTGTGTGTCATACATCTGTAAATATTGTGACCAAGTGCGATCACTTGAAATACAAAAGTAAAGTACAAAAAGTTTTGCCATTCCTGTCCCATCCTACGGGAAATTCATTGGATAAAAAGTTTTCTTTGTGTTAATTCGAGGTATAAACTATTTTTGTACCAAATTTCATACAAATCCATTCGGACGTCTCAGCGTGAAGGGGGCGCCACCCATACAAACATTCGCCTTTATATATTAATTTATATAAGGTTAATGTGATAGATTTCCTGTAACCTACTGTGTATAGGTTTTTTATATTCCATTATACATATAATTTAGTGAAGTGACCTTACCATAAGGTAAACCAAATCAGCGTCACAACCACAACCACAAAATTAAATGTATAGTTATAATGCATATTAACCGTTATATGTACGTATTTTCCTGTTTTTTTGGTCAGGAAAATAACATATTCTCCTGGATAATTCCATGAAAATATGTTTCAAAGTCCAATTAAATTATTGTTATTTCAACGAAAATTAACATAACGTATAAATTGAATCCTGAATTAAATATGGTACGAACAAGATAGCTTTAGACAAACACTTCAACACACATCGTGGCAACAACAAAGTGAAATTCGGCAACATTGCATACAGACCTTGTACAGACATGTTTCAATATTCAGTAATTAGATTACCTACATCGTGCAGGCATCGTTCCATTTTTTTTCCTGATTAACTTTTGAACATCAAATCAAACATCATCAATGTAGCCTGTTTGTTACGTTAATGTTTAAATTTGACCTGTTTTCATTTTAGTAGGATTTTTTCCAAGATGTAACAATTACAAAATTGCTTATCATATAACTAAACGCCATCTAGCCCTAAACTAAGTTTATTTTGTAATATGGGAATTTTATTACAAAGAAAATAATCCATTTAAATTTAGTAAATACAATAATAGCTTATGATACTAATATAGCACCAAAACACAATACAAACATATATATTAATCACACGTCACCACATCAAGACTGCCCGTAAGCCTGTCGATGAGCCTCCTCCAAAAACTAGTCACTACCAATTGTATAGATGGACGCAAGGATTACTTATATAAATACAATTACTTGACTGCTCAGCTTTATATCTGGAAGGCAATCCGTAACGAAGCTACTTACATCTACATAACAGACATAGAGGTTGCATTGCAATCCAAAATTGTTAATGTATTAGTAGATTATTAACCAAGGGGATAAAGCAGTGTCTTCTGTCGCGGGTGACGATTTAAATCGCGAGCGTAACGAAGGACTCGAGGTTTACTCCCGAGCGTAGCGAGGATGTTAAAAAAGTTGTTAGAAAAGCAAAGGCATCAAGCTCATACGGCCTCGTCGATTTTCGTAATTTTATTTAATAATCATAACTTCATAATAAATGCGTATTCCTTTTTCAAAAAGATGTATAATGCTTTATATACAAACTCAATGGTGTAAACACAGATGTAGTTCAGTATAAATTTCGGTAAGTATTCCAAATTTAAATCACATTCTCCCCCTAGAAGATGAATGAAATTCAGTACAATTTTCTTTCCCTGTTTTTAACAGATTGAAATGAAGGAAGAGAAAATTACTATTGTTATGTTCGCTTTTTGTGGCATAGAATGTCACTTTTTTGAGCAAGTGGTACGAAAAAGTAGTTTATGAAGCAGGCGGTACCTATGCCTCATTGTGAAGGTCTATCATAAGTAGGTACCTATATAATATTAGCCCACGGTACCGTATATGTGCTATTCCTTGCCCAAAACAACATCTGTGCAATATGTTAGCTCAATACGTCCAGAAGGTTTGGCGTAAAGAAGTAGGTAGGTACCAAACATCCATCTAAACATACAAACAAACTTTCATCTTTATAATATTGTATGACTAGAGCTGTGTCCCACGGCATAGCCCGCGTGGAATTTTATTTGTAAAAAAAATGGAAAACAATATGGATATAATGAATATAAATCTGTGTGGTTATTTGTCAGTACAATCAAGCTCCATGTTTCATCATTTACTGTATCGTTTATTCAATAAACCGACTTTTGAGTGAATCGAACCAAGGAATAGTTATTTTCCATACAAATTTCAGAACTTTATTGCACGCCTCCTAGGTCTAGTTTTGCAAAAATTAAAAATACGGTTTTCATTATTTACTTCATAGTTTATTTTAACCGAATTTTGAACTAACCTAACCTAAACTATCTACATACAAAATTTTATCTAAATCAGCTAAGCAGTTACGAAGATTAGTGGTAACAAACATTCACACAAACTTTCGCATTCAGAATATTTGTGAGATAGGTAAGTACTAGACCGAACAATGCTATCTCTTGTGTTTTGCAATTATTAGAAACTTGTTTCCTGCACTATTCCAAGAAACGCGTGAGAACTAAAATATCTTGAGAAACGAGCTTGAAAGAATCTCATTGAAGATGTTCAACTCCTCACCAGCTAAGGAAAGCCTACCGCACCCCTCACGGAGCCGATACCTTCCTTACCTGAGAACGATCTCGTAGGAAAAGGATAGCTCCAGATATACTGGTCCTTGCACATGCTGCATCCATTCACTCTTCACACGGTCAAAGGCGACAAAAAAAAAGAAAAAAAAACCGTTACGCTCCCCAAAAAATGTTCCCATAACTCATGAATGCACCATTGAGAAGTAAATGTGGAACATAAAACATGATAATGCAATCTTGAATGGAGATATTGAGCAATGCCTACTATTATGTAATCTGCTTGTGAAAGTTGATAAAAAGGATATAGTAGGTATATACCCCGATGAGCTCTCAAACATTCACATGAAATGTTTTTCTGACGGTTGGTCACGAAGTTTGTGAAGTTTTTTTTTAAGTGAAAACTTTTACCCGCCTTGAGATATTTTTGGTAGCGGAAAAACGTATGAGTTCGCGACACCGATATGCTTTAGATATCTATTGTAGTAGTAGGTAGTAACTCACTCACTGCCTGATTGATTGACATGTAA
Organism: Venusia cambrica; assembly: GCA_951394065.1. Taxonomy (NCBI): domain Eukaryota; kingdom Metazoa; phylum Arthropoda; class Insecta; order Lepidoptera; family Geometridae; genus Venusia; species Venusia cambrica. The sequence goes on from OX596058.1 coordinate 980,074, forward strand.
CAAATGACAATCGTTCCATGAAAACCTGTAATACCTGTCCTAAAAAAAAAAATGACTATATTAAAGTAAAGTCCATTCAAATTAAGGGGTTTCACCTCGGATTGATAATAAGCTGGAAAGCTGCCTTTTAGCTTTATAAAAGTTGATACAAAAGTCTCATATAAAAGTTGTTAGGGGAAGGTGGGGAAACACGAACACCGGGCAATTCTGAACGCACCGATTTTACTACATTAGAAAGAAATTATCGAATTGAATCTGGTGCCATTTCATACATCCGACATCCACAGCCAGTGCCAGGCTGCGACTTGAGCAACACAAGCGCGCATCGTGTCAAAGATATGAATATTTTTTATATTTTATTGTTTACGATGCAATTTTCTCGTTAATGTAAGTCGATGTATGTAGCTTTGTTACTGTGGATATATACACTGGGTTGTATTTACATGTCAATTTATGTCTAATCTAAGTATGATTTGTCGGTGGCATCAGCCACCTCACATAAACTAAATGCGTGTTGTGATATTTTTTTTATTTTGCGACTACATCGGGTAATAGCGAACGGTTTTGATGGGGTAATCTCGAACGTTTGCCATTACCCCTTTAAATAGTTAGTATTGGTAAGGTTAGATTAGCTACTTACAATTTTACATTGCATGTGTTTATTTTTTTTGATGCTTCGAAAAATAATAAGCGATGCGCATTAAAAATGCACAAACGGGAAGTCATCATCGGCTGGCTTCTTATGCTATTTCCTTTTTTTATATAAGGGCTGATTAGTATCAATTAGACTAGGTCGGTTTTGCCCCACTTGGTGTTCGTGATTATCCGTTTAGTGTCGGGTAGATGCGAACATCTATCTATGGTTTTGTTTATGGTATGATAATTGATTTTATAAGAATAATTTAATACATCTGATTTAAGAATTACTTAGTATGATAAAATAACTTGTTCTTTTAATAATAAGAACTCACCTACCTCCGTATGTTTTGGTGTTATTTTAAGTTTTCCTTAGGTGTTCGTAATTCCCCCACTTTCCCCTACGTGTCTGCATCGTAATTTATTCAAGGTCAAAGGTCACACATATCCTTTTTTGCGATTGTCTAGGTTACTTCTACTCCTATGATCTTAACAGAGGAATTAAAATTGTACCTATAGCATAAAATTTGGTTACATGTTTGGAACAAATTTTGTCGCAAAATGTATGCTCTATATTTATAAACTTTATAAATATGTGCCCATCTGGTAATTGAACGCGGGACTTGCTGGATGAGAAGCAAAACAACTGTTTATGTGCCCTATGCTACAATCATTGTCATCGACCTATTCAGCTCAGCTCGCGAATTTCGTAAAAGCCGAAAAAGGGACCTCTCCAGTATGAGCATGAGAGCATGCAGCTTACTTCTGTGTATTATAAAGTCCTTTGTAATAAATCTGCCAGCCAAGTGTGGCGGTTACGGACAAACCCTTCAATTTTGGAGGAGGCTATGTCATGTGATGTTGGAGATGAGGCAGCCTTTTATATAAGTAGGTACCTGGAGCAAACATTTCCGAGAAATTATTATTCAATGCCGATTGCCAATCCAATGTGGGATTTCAATCGCCAACTCTTCAGATTATAAAATTAAATGTCATTGAATTTCAAAGAAATGTCCGACTAAATTGGCTATAACTGTCCAATTTGGACAAAATTGTCCAATTACTTGTCAATTATCTTCTTCCAAAGTCATTGAGGTTGTAACATGATACAAGAATCATTAAGCTACGGATTCGTTAAGCCATATGGACCACAAATGTGCGTGGGACCGATTCCATGAATGGACCAAGACATGGGATTGGGGCCTCTCACCATTCTCACGGTTTACACAAACAGACGAGAGAGGGTACCTACTACTGCAAAGCAATACTGCACTTACTTTTAATGTAAGCCTGGTTCTGTACCTATTCGTAGCAAACTCGATGACACAATATAAGTTTTGAATTGTTCATTGTACCAAAGTACCAAATAACACGCAATTTCGTAGAAAAAAAAACTACGTGAATTTAATTATTGCATGTAGGCAACACACATAAATTCACATGCATGCAAGTGACAGACGACGGATCGATGGACAGCGGAGGCTTAGTAAAATAATAGGTTCCCTTCGGCACCTTTTGGGTACGAAACCCTGGAAAACTTTTTTTGTGTAGATGTTGACACGCACGCGCAGCTACCACGACTTCACCCGGAAATCACACGGAGGATGAGTGAGGACATGGTTCCCTCGCGAGTTGAAACGTTGTTTGTGCCTACACTATACGATGCCAGGTCTGGCAGAGCTACAGCTCTTGTTCTGTATTTGCGAGATCAAACGGTAAGCAGATCAAGGTACTTTCTTCCCCGTTCGTTTACTAAGCCATTTTGAGATACTGTATTTTCCAGTGCGATTTTTACAGAAGCTAACAGGATTTTTACTGATAAATAAATAAAAAGAATACGCTATGCTTTAACTGATAAAATGTCAATAACAACGGACGTTCTGAATGATGAATGAAACTAAAGGTCAATGATAAGGGAGGGAGATAACGTGCCTCGCCAGGGATCCACTATTTACATTATTCATGTCGACATCATTACTTGGCATCGCTTGGCACAAACAGTATGTCTACGGAATTATCTGTTCAGTTGAAGTTGCGCCAACTTTCAGACATTGGAACAACTTCTGCAATTTGAGAAAGTTTTCATTTTGTAACAAGCGCATATTTTCAACACGGAGTCCCGGAGTAAATGTTGTTTATTTAATAAATATGCGTAAGTACCTGGTAACTAGTATGTTTAAGGGTTCGGGACCCTATTAGTGAGCCTCCGCTAGCGGTCCGTCCATCTGTCTTCAGCGGGCTGAATCTCATGAAACGTAAATAGGTACACAGTTGAAATTTTCACAGTGTGTTTTATTTCTGTTGCCGCTATAACAACAAATTATTTTGATCAAAATATAGATATTAAGGACCAATCAAGAAACCGTACAAGTAGGTAGGTAAGTAGGTATACAAGAAACGATAGCTAAGCATGTCTAACTATCAAGCTATACTAATCTCTTTAATAAGTTGCCTAACATTTTTAAAACAATATCCAGCCCATACTAATTTAAAAACCAACTGAAACAGTTTTTATTGAAAAAATGCTACTATTCTATTGACGAATTTATCAATGAAAAGAAATCATTTATAGAGATTAGGCAGGTATCAACCTCTGTAATTATTGTGAATAACATTTGACATAAATGAGATAAGTTTTATTAAGTTTTATTGCTTTTTTTTATTCATACGTAACTATTTTTATATTACTGATTTTAATTAATTTGATGAATATTTTACGCTTGGACATTGCATTGTTACTTACTACCTACCTATTTATTAATTTGAATGTTTACACTTTTTTTATTTTTTTTCTAATTATTGTAGGTACCAACCTACTCAATGTTAGTTTAAGAATAAGCTTAAGAGATTTCAACACAATGTATATATTGTTAGTGAATGAAATAAATAAATTAAATTAAAATAAACGTTTTTTAATGCCTTGAAATATGGGTCGGTGTGCGTGTACGCACTTGACCAGCTTATTTCGTTTTAGCTTAAAACCTATATTATATAACACATACCTAAGTAATATGTTTTGTTTGCTTGTTTTGACATATTAAATTTGTTTATTAGTAGAGTTAGCTTATATTTATGATTTATCTCAGGTCTAACTTACAAGGTATACCTACTTACTCAAACAACCTTGGCGTGGAATGTGTGAGGTCGTAGAGTGCATTAGCTATCTGCATCATCCAGTCTGACCAGCATTCCTCACCGGCTAGGCTCCAATGTCCAATGTCCGCCAGGAATGTCCAGCCAGCAACCCGAGACGGAAGGAGCGGAAGCAGTTCATGGAACTGCCCACCGGCTCTATATCAGCCTCAGAGCAATCGACAAATAAATGAAAACCTACCTTCTTACCAGCCCGTTAAAACCTCTTTTCGATCTCTGCGCTTCTGGAAGTTACTGGAAAGCTGTGGACGGGAAATTGTACATCGTAACGATAGCAAAAGGTTACAACGCCCTTGAAAGCTCCAAGAGAAATGAAACTCTAGCATTCTGGATTTAAGGTTGGTTATTTTTATTTGATGTTCTGTAGAACGTTCCGAGTCACAGTGCACGACCGTCGCGCTCCGCTGTACCGTACATCCTCTTTCGTTTATGTTTACTTTAGCGAAACCCTTAATTTTGTTTTATCAGATCGGGAAGAAAACACACAAATTGCTATGTACTCGTTGGAACATAATGGCACCAGATAAAGTACTGTAGTCTACCTCTACTATGCTAAAGTAATTGGAACCCCAAACGCATAACTATAAATACTTGCCGAGTGGCATGTTACAAAAATGTCTTAACTCTTTACTCTCGCTTATTTGCAGTTGTATAATATGATGTTGCCTTGAATGTGGACTCATGTGTACATTGTGGGAACGTCAACAATGACATCACATTCTAGAACATTCTGCCGCGTGATGTTTTTTTCCGCCTCAGAAGTCATCGATGCATAAAACGTTGAAGTAAGTGCACTTGCGTAACCAAAGAAAATAAATAGCTCGTATATATTTATCGCCTCTTAATCTTGGTTTTCTAAATAACGGTGAACGTCATAATTATACCGCACTTGAAAAGTTCAAAAGGTCCCGTTGATTTTCGCTCTCTCATACAAACGTGTTCATTTCGAAATGGCGTCTTTGTACAAGCATTATCTAGATTTTCTAAAACCACAATTAAAAGTAAATATAAATATGAAAAAGTGTGTTTGTGTGGGAATATTATTGAGCATTAGGTAGGTATATTGGTTTTAGGCAATTCTATGATACTGATATCTAGCAGCATTTGAGTCCAAAATAACTTGAGATCAGAGGTCCTGTGACTTTTCAATTGATTGTGTTTTTATTCGAGAGTAAGGCCCCAGTTGACTGATTTGTACAAATTGAAATCATGCTAGCGAACTTTTTTCCTCTTTGATTTGGCGAAGTATGCTGTCCCTTTCCACCATTTTGGGAAGTGACAAGACGGTAACGCTTTTGCTGAACCAAATGCCTTCACGGTACTAACAGTATTTATCGGCCATGGCTGTAACTCGAAGGTGTATTTGCCATTATGATGTACGGTTTATACTGGCGTCAAACATTTCACAAAGGCTGTTTGTTTGGGAGAAATTTGTTTAACCTCCTGTAGCGTCTGGCACTTTCAAAAACCGTTTCGTGGAAACTCAGAATTTCAATATGGTATATATTTGTCACCGAACGGTTGTATTCAGTAGGTATTGTATGCCACGTGCCACGTAACACCATACCTATTCATACATGCACGTGGAGAGAGGAATCAATGAATAAATATAAGAAGCAATAGCTAAGTGCTATATTGTTTGGTTATCCATGGCTGGGAAATGTCCAGAATCCCGTAATATTGCACCATTACACGACTCTCAAATAGGGTGTCGTAGACGTCGTGGTGACGTAGGTTTTACAAAGTTTTTTTCAAAAATAGCTTATTATTAGCGATGTACCTTTACTGCGATCGCCGAGCCGCCTGCCAAGCGTATACGACAAGATACAACAAACTTTAAAAGTGTATGAAAATATGTAACTAAGGAGATCTGTGTGACTGAGTGGATAGCCTTCTGATCCGAAGGTCGTGGGCTTAAATCCGGTCGTGCACAATGGACAAGGTTATGGCTTTTTTATTTCAACATCACGCACACGAAGTTGAAGTTAATCATTTTTAGGGTTCCGTACCCAAAGTGTACTGATAGGACCCTAAGCCTCGACTGTCCGTACGTCCTTCCATCCGTTTATCAACGGGCTGCGTATCTTATGAACCGTAATAGATAGAATATTGTGATTTTCACAGAATGTGAATGACTATTGCCGATATAACAATAAATAATAAAATACAATCATAAATAAAAGGGAACCGTACAAGAAACCTGTTTTTTTGTCTGGACATGTGAATTTTGTGAGTCGGATTCGGAACCCTCGGTGTAGTCCGTACTTGTCCGGCTTATTACTAATTGAATACATTTGATTGTGTACTTTGGATACTCAGGAACCCCTTTCAAGTACCTACGTATTGAATACCTCCTGAGACAGACGCTTGGTATTTTGTTTTCATTGGCAGGCTATGAGTATAGATTAAACATTAAACAATTGTGTGCCGCAACCCGCAACCCGCAACCCGCACTCCGCAACCCGCATGCCTCCTCCGTCTCAATAAACTGTTATTGGAAATCAATTGACACATTAATTGTCTCGGCTCGATGAATGACGTCAAGATCAAATGATACATTCAACATTCGTTGGCATTTGTTTATTTAATCGGTCAAGTGCGAGTCAGACACACGCAAAAGGCTCCGACCTTTTGATACGGTAATCTGCCATAATCACACAAACAAAAATGGACCGACTCTAAACTTAGTAAAGCTTGTATTTTTTATTTATTTATTTATTTATTGATCACAGAGTCAACAGCACCTTAAACTTATATAAATATAACAATATTAGGCTAAACCTAATGCCAATTACAGACTCACATTTTTTAAGAATAAATGGTATATATCGTACACAAGCATGAAATACTAAACAAAAAATAATTTGATTTAACAGAATAAACAAGGGAAAATTATTCATGTGTTTAGATGAATTAGTGTGTGTGGGTGTGTGAATGTGTGGGTGGGTAAGTGTGTTTTTTTATACATAATATATAAATAATAATAACACAATAATATTTTTATACTTATAATATACCACTATGTGTTTTGTAACAACATGATCAGTTGCTTTCTGAAGGACGCTCTACTGAGATTGAAAATGTCAATTGAAGCAAAATGTTTATCAAAGTTATTAAGTGAGCGACGTATGACTCCATTTTGAGCATAGTTTGTGCGACTAAAAGGTACACAGAACAAGGTAGTGTGTCGTGGACGTTTACGGGGTGTATTAAATTGTGATGTTATTTTATGCAATTAATCTTAGATATCATTACAGACATCAAGTCAAAACAGCATTCGTAATATTGTGCGCCGATCTTTAAGTTGTGTCAGCTTTTGGAATAAGCACGATTCCTCATAGCTTATTTTCGCATGATAAGTGCGGTAATTTAACGCCTTAATAAACTTTGTTGGTATGAACTCAATTGATTCGATATAGGTTATGTAACAGGGGTTCCATACGTTACAACAGTATTCTAATATACTGCCAACATCCGAGAAGTACAGAACTTTTAGGCATACAGGATCCTACCGAAAAGGGACGACTAACTCGCAATATGAAACCTAAATTCCGATACGCTTTAGTGACCATTGAGCCAATATGCTTGGACATTAGCATTTTTGAGTCAAAAATTACACCCAGATCCTTAGTGTCTTTATTACGAACTAAAGGTACGCCGTCATGATTATAAATAAAGTCGATATTTTTATTGTTTCGTGTGAAAGTTATTTGATAACATTTAGTGACGTTGACTCCTATTCGGTTTTCGCGGTAATAGTCACATGCACGGCTTAGGTCAGCTTGCAGGTTTTGTGCAATCATCTCCTTCAGACTTTATGTATGCATAGATCTTGGTATCGTCTGCATACATAAGGAATTCAAAATATTTAAAACAGCTACCTATATCATAATATAAGTATGCTGCGTATAATAAGGATCCTATAATGAGCCCTGAGGGACACCTGAAGATACATCCACAAAGTCAGATCGATGCCCGGGGATAACTACTGCTTGTGAGCGATTACGCAAGTACGATTCAAACCATCACAAAAGATTGCCTCGAATTCCTAACTCCTGAAGCTTTCGTAGAAGGATGATAAGATCGACACGATCAAATGCTTTTTCAAAATCTGTATATATGACGTCTACTTGAAAGCCATTATCCATTCCATGTAACACGTCATTAGAAAAGATAGACAGATTAGTATTAGTCGATCGGTCTCGTACAAACCCATGTTGTTTAGTAGGAATATGTTGAATTAAAAGGGGGTATATACGCATATGCACTATTATTTGCATTATCTTCTAAGCAACTAAGCATTACTAATTTATCGGATAGCTGTGATGGGAACTAGATTACGGATATTATACTTTTATACTATGCAACGTTGCTTTTGCGAATGGTGAAATAATATTAAAATTAGTTTGAAGATTTCGTCAAAAAGAAGAGTTTGTTTTCTGCAGTTCCGATTTCATAGGAACTAGTAGGTAAGTATGTATATGTACCTACCAAATCATTCGCGTTGGTCAAGGGGCTAAAGGTTAAAGTAGTGAGTTTTTTTTTGGTCACCCTTTTGTACATAAAAAAATGTAGCTGATTCACATTAGAATCATGAATAAGTAAAGCAATAACAAAGTCTGATTTCAGCGCCTCTGTGGTCTAGTGATTCAGTTCAACCCACCGATTTCAGATCCAGAGGTCCCGGGTTCGATCCCGATGGGGAGTACAATATATTGTGCTTGGTTTGGTTGGTGGTAGGATTTTATTTAAGTTCTAGCTACCACCATCTTACCTAATTCTGTCGCTATAATAACAATTCTTAAAAAAAAAATTGTGCTCCGGCATTTAGAGGTAAGATAGCCAGTTCCTCAGTTTGTTGAGGATTCCGGGTAAAGTGCGCCTCCTTCGGCCTTATCTCAACTTGTTACCAGGTCTCACCTGGTCAGGCTAAGCGCTTCCCCATCATACAATAAAAATACAATACAATACAATAAAAATATATAGAGATTCCTCTACAGTTCATGGAATATTGGTAGATGTGTGTTTTTTTGTTTTCACGATATTTCTTCGGATGCATATCCATTTTCATTTCCCTCGCCATTTTCACCTGGAAACCTGCGATTCAAAGGAAGATGGTATTACGTCATCACGTGATTAGAGGGGTTAAAGCGAGATTGTACACAGCATTCCAGCAGTCAGCTTGGCCTCATCTCCCTTCGTTTTTTTTTTTATTCTGTACTTTTCAAAGGCAAATTCTAGGTATTACCAATGCGGTAGTGTGGTAGTCAATGGGCACATCCCAGGTATTACCAATGCGGTAGTGTGGTAGTCAATGGGCACATCCCAGGTATTACCAATGCGGTAGTATGGTAGTCAATGGGCACATCCCAGGTATTACCAATGCGGTAGTGTGGTAGTCAATGGGCACATCCCAGGTATTACCAATGCGGTAGTGTGGTAGTCAATGGGCACATCCCAGGTATTACCAATGCGGTAGTGTGGTAGTCAATGGGCACATCCCAGGTATTACCAATGCGGTAGTGTGGTAGTCAATGGGCACATCCCAGGTATTTGCCTATGTCACATCCACAAAGAACATAGCCTACACGGCACTGCATTGCTTGAGGCATAAAGATCTCACGTACCCGTAATTTCACCGGCAACCCTTCGAACCGAAACACAGTACCTAATGCTGCTTGGCGGTTGAAATAAGTATGGTGGTAGTAATTCTTCGGACGAGCCTCTCTAGAACTTCTATTACTCTTAAAAAAATGTAAAATACCTACTTTAATTTACACCATAGATACATACACATTAATATTATTAAAATTACGTGGGTGAAGAAGTCTTCTCACTAAGAAGCGATGTCTAGGCAACCGTTGAACGAGGGACGCTTCTATACATGTATTTCGGTTTAAAGACATTTATTTCACAAAAAGACAAGAATGTCACTCACATGATATATAACATATTTTTTATATTAACATTAAAGTAGGTATAACAGTAAAGTAAGTCATTCGATAGATTACATAGGGGTAGTTAGGTGCTCATCCAATGCATCTTGGTCATTCATAATACGTTTCAACAACATGAGTCTTATGTTTGGTTTTAAATGCGTTGAAAGAGCTTACATTTTTTTATTATGAGGGTAGAGGTTGTAAAGCAGTGTATTTTAATAATATTACATCAAGTAATTGCAGTCTCCAATGAACTCATGCCGTTTTCTAAACCGCTAGACAAGACGACAGGCTTTCGCAAGTCGTTACGGATAGAAAGCGGTCGCGGCCTCACTTTCACTACCATACCAAGTGGACAAGCCCCGGCCAGACCTCAATGACTGCATCGATGGAGGAAAATTACGAATTATTCCAACACATTAAAAAAACAATTAATATAAAAAAAAAACAAGTTAATTATGAAATAAATTGAACCGACTTCACCGCTAAAAACTGAGAAATAACTCTAAGGGTAAGTTTATATTATTTGAAGTTGGTGCCGAATTGCCAAGCAAAACAACATGTTTATTGTATGGCACCGCCTTCAAATTATGTGAACTTAATTACCCTTAGAACTATTTCTAAGATTTTAGGTAGTGAAGTCGGTTCCATTTTTTTAAAAAATAACATATTTTTAGCTTTTTTCGTTGTTCAGCCTACGACACCTCGACGTCTACGACACCCTATTTGAGAGTCGTGTAAGTGGGCAATAATACGGGATTCTGGGAAATATTTACGCAATAATGGGAACGAAGATAAATACAGATGACCTAACATGTTAAGAATCGGTTCCTTCTATAGTGCACCCGATTTTAATGAAATTTCTATGGGACTAAGCTGGAATCATATCCTTTCAAATAAAAAATATTTTATCAAATCGGTTGTGAAGTGACGGAGTTCTGAGGTAACAAACATTTAAAAAAAACAACCGAATTGAGAACTTCCTCCTTTTTTTGAAGTTGGTTAAAAATGTTAATGGGCATATGCTACATGGGCTCGCTCCATCGTGTACTCATCCTTGCCCAGGCAAGTCTCCAGGTCAAGAGATGACACATCGTATATTTGTCCGTGACCAGGTTCCAGGTATTATGTGGTCATAATATCAAACATTTGCAATACTAGTGAGAAGTCTAGCCGTTTGGATTTCTCACTAATATTGCAATAAGTTAATAGGCCAATTGACGCAAGCTGTAGTCTGATTCGTCACAGCCAATAAAACTCCAACAGGAGAAACGCCACCTCCAAAGAGAATCAATAACCACACTAAGCAAGCAGATTGGTAATCGCAGGCTTTTGATTCGTCTCTCAAGAAATTTACGAAGAAATAGGATAGGTCAGATAATATGATTGACCACATCGACTAATTCAATTACGATAACAGGAAGCATTCATCCCTTAAGAAATTTACGAGGAAATAGAACGGTTCAGATAATGATTGACCAAATAGACTAATTCAATGATAAAACGATAGAGGAAGAAGCCTAAATAGGAGTTATATAGAGGCCTATTTTTTTCGAAAAGCTTCCATGTAAATAAGTAAGTATTACCTACTAAACGTTTTACACGCTATCTACTCGTAAATAATCAAAGCCTGTTATGGGTTCTAGATTACGGAGAATCTTAGTTCCCATAATACAAGCTTTATTTAGTTTGGGACTAGATGATACTGTGTGAAATTAATGTTCTGTAATATTGATTTATTTATTATTTGATTACTTTACTAAACTAACTTCATGCTTTTTTTGGATATAATTGGTACACCTACTTATGATGCAATTATAACACCAGACACCGAACAAACATTTTAATTCATTACTAATGTGAATATTGTCAGTCGAGGAGCTTCAATTTCAATTTTTCAGTTCAGTTGGGAGGAGTATAGATTCCCGCAAGATCACGGGAGCTTAGTTTCGAGCGTTCAATATTTTTAAGTTACAGGTTTAATTATACTTTGAGAAATCTCGTCTTAATTATTTATTGATTTTATAAAAACGTATCATGGTCATGTATCATCTTTGTTATTTATTGTTATATTTAATAAAATGTTAATAAATATACAGGACATTAATTTTACACAGCGCCATCTAGCCCCTAACTAAGCATAGTTTGTAATTTGGGAACTAGATTGCGGATATACTTTTTGTAAATACATACGTTCTATATGATACAACACTCAAACACACAACAAACATCTATATCCATCACACAAATGTTTGTCCTGGGTGGGAAGCCCACAGCGCAGAAGGCAGAGTAACTACCAACCGAGCTAAGAGGCTTGGTAATGGCTGCGCTGTTATTTTTATGGAAACGTCGGGATGTGATACGCGATTTTCCACAGATTACAATCATCGTAGCTGGTACCGGGTGGCGTAGCTTTAGCCTTATATTTTTCTACAATAAACACAATAATAAAAAACATGCAAAATATTCCCACAGACCGAAGAGGAGGCAGAACGCGCATCTGTGTTTACTTTACGCAGACACAATGGGCTTGTATCATAACTTTATCTATGGCTGTGAGGGCATTCTTCTGCCCATGAACAATGTGTATTGTAATTGTGCGTCGTGTAACGAGATAGTTTGCGAGTTAAGCATGAGTGTAATGCATGAACATGGGTATATAAATCAAAATATAACGCCGGGTACCTAAAGTATCAAATCTCAACAACACCTCCCCTTTATATCAGATATCTCAGAAGACCAATCGTGCCTTATAGCGCCCGCGTTACGATAATGTCAATACGATTTTTCCATGCAGATAAAGTAACGCGGGCGCGTTAATACACGGTTGGTCATACAGAATAAGGGGGGCAGTCTTCTATATATCTAGGCTCTATATATTTGGTTGGTTAAACATGATAAAATCATATTATATAAAGATTTGAATTTTTTAGGGTATAGCCTCAGAATAACTAATAGTACTAGCATAGCTTCCTTATCTAGTGAGGGGGAAAAGAAAAGAAATAAAATTAAAAGAAAAGAAAGGAATTTAAGAAATACGGACGTTTCACAAGTGAAGTGACTCTTGGCAAAGACCAAAACAAAGCACTTAGGTTCACAATACCTGCTTTATTTATTTACAAAGTAATATAATAATGGTATGTATACACTGAGGCGGTAATTAGCGAAGGTCCAACTTACCGTCTTTGTTCGGAGCGACGACGACGTAAACAAGACGTGACCGATTTGTCGTTGCGTCTAATGTTTCAACACAAGTCCGAACATTTGTTTGTCGACTGGTTTGAAATGCTTAAATCTAGTTTTACACATTCTTAGTACCTATACTAAATGCAAGCGTTGATGCAAGCAATAAAGCTGATAAGTACCTATGTAATAAAATATGAACAAATTGCCTCCCTTTCATATTATTTTTGTATTTCAAGTGGTTGCAAAACAATCATAAAATTTTATAATGACATAAAAATTCACAACGATTCACGATTCGAACCCACATAATTTCCTGAAGCCGAAAAAGTTGCGGGTTTGAGTCTCGTCGCGTGTTGTGAATGTTTGTGTCAATATACTTAGTACTTAATTCGTAGAATAAATAAATAAATAAATATTAGAGGACATTAATTTTACACAGTGCCATCTAGTCCCAAAATAAGCATAGCTTGTATTATGGGAACATGATTAAGGATACAATACTTATATACTTTTTTTAATACATACGTACTATAAAATACATTACTATATAATATAATAGAAGGCCCGCTTCCGTTCACTTCGTAAGTAATGCCTTATCCGATTCCTAGAATTTTTTATTACATTTAGAAGAAGAAAATCAAAATAGTTTTTTATAAATAAGTTATACTACTTAGTAATTGTACTTATAATTTTAAATGTTTTTTTATGTAAATCTGCCAACCTAGATACATTTTTTGGTTGGTGGTAGGACTTTGTTTAGTCCGCCTGGCTAGCTACCACCATCTTACCTAATTTTGTCGCCATAGTAACAATTCTAAAATTGTTGTGTTCCCGCATTCAGAGGTAAGATAGCCAGTTCCTCAGTTTGTTGAGGATTCCGGGTGAAGTGCGCCTCCACCTTCGGCTTTATCTTAACTTGTTACCAGGTGAGATGAAGGCCAAGCGCTTCCCCGTCGTACAATAAAAAAAAAACTGTTTTATTTAATTCGGACAAGTTATTATGAAGCGAACAACAAACTACGTTTGTTGACCAAATATCACCTATACTTTGAGGCCTTCGTACAAATTAGTAGGAATGTTTATGTAATTGTTTGACTAGCCGTAGTACATAACATCGATCTAATTTAATAAAATTGCAATTGATTTTGTGTTCTTATTCCTACGTCTACGTTCTACGTCTGAATGTACTGGATCCCTTGTGCAGGACCGAGGGAAGCGAGCCAGCCACCGGCGCACGATCACAAGGAGTGCTGTGGATGTATGGATATATAGGATTCGCCATAATCACCATGCTATACAAGATACGCAGATGCTGCTACTACTACTACCCAATACCCATTACCATACTAAGTATATGAATTTGTCGTTAGAATTAGCATCAGAAGCCGCACAAACATTGAGCTACGTCTGCTTTTGATTGTAAGTATACCTACAGCTATAAGTAGGTACGTGTAGGTAGGTATAGCTGTGTGCCTACAGCGTTGTTGCCTTGTTGGTGATGTCACTGTACACATTTTGGCAATGGCGACGAGGCAGTCGACCTCGCGAGGCTGACTCGTGCCCAAATCGAATCAACTGCGCAGTTTGTTTGTTACGAGAACTTCGTGATCGAAACAAAAAAATGTTTTTGTGAAACACTCGGTTGACCGGTATGTAGGCAAATATAACTTTGCTAATATTTGTGCAAAGCTTGAACGACTTTTTTTGGTGTTTTTGGAATAATTAACGTACCTACTTACTACTGCACTTTTTATTCTTAATAATCTTTAAAAATAATGACGAACATAAATCGTTTGAGCATTTCCACTTGTGAAAAATGCTCCTGGTGAAAAAATCTTAATGAAGCACTCGGAGCGCAGAACTTTCAAGGGGCTCGTTAGGCATGCTGATACGCCTTATCAATAGTATCAAACTCAGACTCTTATTTATTTCTGGTGTCCTGGTAGTTTTTACTACAGTGCGAAAATGCTACGGTGTGATCGTAGCGCGTTAAAGTCTTCTCTATAGAAAATGCGAAAGTCTACGAGTTTCATTATGTGCTACGACTACGAACCAAATTACTTATGATGAGAACTATACTCAACTTATTTATAAAAATCCTAAAAAATTCATCAGAAATACTTAAAGCTGCTGCGGAGCCCTGCGGTTTTTTTCTTCTGTGCGAGCGTGCTCCATCTTAGGTCACGAGGCTCCCTAGGCCATGTCATACCCAATATCTGCTTTAAACAATAATTATTATTGAAAGTTACCTAAGTATTAGGTTTATTGGGTGTTGTATAGTATGATAAGTATGTATTTACAAAAAAGAAAAAAAAGAAAAAAAAAAAAGTATCTATGTATTCTATCCGTAATCTAGTTCCCATGTTACAAGCTATGCTTAGTTTGGGGCTAGATGGCGCTGTGTGAAATTAGTATCCTGTAATATTTTATTTTTATTTTATTACCATTTTTCGCCTCTGAATAATCATTATAAAAAATTACGATGAATACATTTTTAGGGTTCTGTACCTCAAAAGGAAGGTACCTTGGCTTCATCTCACCTGGTAACAAGTTAAGATAAGGCCGAAGGTGGAGGCGCATTCACCTGGAATCCTCAACAAACTGAGGAACTGGCTATCTTACTTCTGAATGCCGGAACACAACAATTTTAAAATTGTTATTATGGCGACAGAATTAGCTAAGATGGTAGTAGCTAGCTAGCCAGGCGGACTTCAACAAAGTCATACCACCAACCAAACCAAGCATAATATATTGTACTCCCCATGGGGATCGAACCTAATAGCAAAAGTTTAAAAGAAACCTTCGCGTGCGCGAGTCCAACTCGCAATTGGCCGATTTTTTTTACTAAGGAAGTATAAGTAACATTCAAAAATATGTTTTGATTTCTTTGATTTTCAGTTGATTATAAAGGGTGAGTTTTTTTTCAGGGCCACTGAGGCCAAGTTTGAAACCTTGAGAGTTATCGAAAAGTCATGTTAGGAGTTACGTGCTCGATTAAAAAAAAACAAAGTTCTGCATTTAAGAAAATCTATTTTTTTTATAGCTTTTCCATTGATTCCAAATGATATTAGATTAATGAGTACATATTTATTTAAAAAGAAATTGTTTAAATGGCTGAATGAAAATAACGTTTATGACATGAATGACTTACTTAATTAATTTAGCTAATCGCAGATCTTAATATTATTATGTTACTAATAAGTATTGCATGCTAGACTATAGTGAAACATGAGAACATTATTTATAATTATTATTTACCACCTTTATACCATGTTTGGACCACAAATTTGAATTTGAATTTGAATTTGAACTCTTTACAATCTATCAATATTAATGAAAATCGTTGAATCACGCCAGTACCTCCAACTGGATAGCATCAGTATTATTTTTATTCATATTGTTAGTAGGGTATTTTACCAAAATGTAGATGTTATACAAATACTTATATAATTATTATTTTAGTGTTTTTATGAACTTTTCGTTACCAAAACTAAAATGTAGGCTCTGCCAGTTTTATTTAAATCTCGCTTCGCTTGCTTTCAAGAGATCGGGGCAATAGGTACCATAATTATCTCTCCGTTTTGTAAAAACCCGCTCATTATAGCGAGCTCGCTTGCGATAACAGAAATAAAACCGCGCGTCATTGTAGGTCTACTTGCTCCCAATCTCATTTAGCTCCATTTTTTCAGACAAGATGCGATGTTCAAACATGCCCCAGATAAAGCTTAATTCACCGATAAAAAAACATCTTCTATCGGCTTAAAAAACGTATGAAACCAACAGACGATGACCATTTTCATGTGTTATTCGATGAAAATATTTCAAACCATATTTGTATGAAACACGTTCCGAAGTAGCCTCCTATTAACTTCAATTAAAGATGATGAAATAGTCCAAGGTCACCGTATTGTCCACGTGATGTATACTGGTTCACTAATCTATGGACCCATTATTCCAATCTCCACCTACACACCACAGATTGTTGAATAGTTAATACGCAAGGGCTAATGAGGTGTCATGGCGGCGGCGGCGGCGGCGTTGGCGGGAAAATTGTTATGGTGTTTGAGCAACAAGACCGTGGGATGAAAACTATATTCCGATTCCGATGGTCAAGGTTTTTTAACTGCACATAGTCAGAGTCAGTTTGTTATCTTCGCCTGCAGTACCAAGACACCAAAACTAGAAGACTTGTTCGGATTGATATGCTTGTTTTTTCAAAATCCCAACGTGATGGATGTCTTTGATAAAAAACTTCAATAAGTTGTGACTGGTAGAACGTGCTAGAATGTGGAACGCACTAACGCAGCATTCCAGCCCCTAGTAACGATAAAAAGCAGATAACTTACAAAAAAAAACATTTGAAATTCGAACAATTTTAATCCGCACATCGTGCATGCTTGCATGCTTCTATTGTGCTAAGGAATTTCGGTGCACCATTGAAAAAGTCCACAGCTGATGCCTCGATATGGAAAAAAAATCAACATTTGATATTGTTGGCTGTTGGAATTCCTGTTAATCCCCTGCCAAATGGGTTCCTCACATATGAGCATTACTCATACAGCGTTATCGTCTATGATTTAAGTAAGCAAATGTTCCTTAGAAATTGGGCTAGGTATGGCCGCTTTACAAATGATTTAAGGTTAAATTATATACCTAACCTACCTAAAGTACCTACAAATATAAATAATTCAGTAACAACATTCATCAATTCATTCAGTATTCAACAAAATAAGTAAAAATGTACCTAGTCATCATCATCATCATCACCTATTCCAGTCCACGGCTAGACATAGGTCTCTCCCAAGTTTCGCGACTGAGCCCATTGAGCCTAGCTAACTAGGTAGCTGTACGTAAATTGTGGAGAATTGAGACCACCACACTAGGAGATATGCATAAACTTTATGCTGCAAAATAATATGAATAACCTGAGGCCCATAGTTTATCCATCAACCGTATTCACATACCTACAGTTATTAATATAAATTTATTATGCTGGGTAGCAGCCAATAACCCTTATGAGTACAGGAGACCTCACGTTACCTTTTTAATGAATACCGATGGGACCTACATTTACGATTCAATTGTTCTCATAAAAATGTATGATGAAACAATTGAATCTGTCGGTCTCTGTTGGCATTCTAACAAAGGACGAACAATAGCAAAAGAACCAGTTCATCAGTTCATCCGTCCAGGATGCGGGTTGTGGTTAAGATACGACACCATGCTTTCAATAGGTAGATAAAATACATTATATTTTATTTGGACATTGCATCCAGAGGAGGTTTATCTATATAGGTTTTTTTTTATTGTACGACGGGGAAGCACTTGGCCATCATCTCACCTGGTAACAAGTTAAGATAAGGCCGAAGGTGGAGGCGCACTTCACCCGGAATCCTCAACAAACTGAGGAACTGGCTATCTTACCTCTGAATGCGGGAACACAACAATTTTACAATTGTTATTATGGCGACAGAATTAGGTAAGATGGTGGTAGGCTAGCCAGGCGGACTTCAACAAAGTCCTACCACCAACCAAACCAAGCACAATATATTGTACTCCATGGGGATCGAACCCGGGACCTCTGGATCTGAAATCGGTGGTGGGTTGAACCACTAGACCACAGAGGCGGTTGAGGTTGAGGGGGTTGAGGTATAGTTGATGAATGCCAGTCATCTCAAATCCTTATCACCTCTGATGATTTTAGGTTACCTACCATTTTTAATTACATCAAAAGTAGAATATCGTCGTTGAATTAGGTATTTTCCCTCGGTTGACTGAACTTTGCAGACTTGAGCAATATCAAACCATCGAAATGTAGGCTAAAGTTCCGCAAAGCACTTGCAGTGGCTTCTACTTCGAACACAAGGGACTAGATCAGCGTTGACTCAGCTCTGTTGCCCCAAATTCCTGCGCACACCATCCGTTGGTGTACGCATCGTAAAAGCCACTTTAGCGGTAACGCATCACCGTCGAGAATGGGTTGCAGAAGCCGCTCTTAAAGCCGTTGTTTCATGGTGCTCGACTCGACTATAGCTTAGTGCTGCTTCACGATTACATTCCTTTGCAAATCAAACGTTAATGCCATCTAAGGCTATGTACGCACGATAAGATGTTTTGCAGTTTTTCGATGTGAAATTCGCCGCAACCTACAGGCTATTGTTACATAGAACAATAATGTTTTTGAAATTTAATTGTTAGTTTTTTTCATATTGGTACTAACTAAGCGTTTTTTTTTCCGTAAAGATTCAGTCAGTTAGGGAACTAGGTACTTATTATGAAAAAACGCAACATTCATGTACTTATACCTAACTACCGAAAACTAATGAAAACGCGTATACCTACATTTTGTTATAGGTAAACTGGAAATTACGTAAGTACCTGAAGCTGAGGAACTTAAATGGAAGTGAGGGTACCACGCAACTATCCTATTTAAATAAGACAAGCTAAATTTTCATGCTAAATCGTTGTAAAGTCAGTCTCTGTCCAAATGGGGAGTAACAATAATGGCGACGGGATCTTGTACGAGCTCTTGCTACATTCGGGACACAATTTCTTAGTAATTTGAATATCATCATAATCACAATCATAATACATTTTTTTTTTTTTATTGTACGACGGGGAAGCGCTTGGCCTTCATCTCACCTGGTAACAAGTTAAGATAAGGCCGAAGGTGGAGGCGCACTTCACCCGGAATCCTCAACAAACTGAGGAACTGCTATTCAAAGTTTTTTGGCGTGAGTGACTGACTGATAGGAAAACAATAGGTCTATGAAGGATAGAGGATTCGTTGTTGGGAAAAGGAACGGTGGCAGCTTATTCCAATTTTGGCAGCTTGTTGTGTTATTCGGTTTTTTCGTTTAGATTGTAAAACCAAGGTAGAATTGGTAGCTATGTATCGTATCCGCGGATCTTTACGCTGTTTCGATTGTCTATTTCGTCGATAGTGTGCAAGGTCGGCTCTACAAGCCCAGAGCCTTCGACTGGCATTTCAACGAAGGTCTCGATCTCGAGGGTTCCTTCTCTCAAGAGCGCTATCTTCCAAGAATCGTGCTACACGAGTCTACGGCGCGCATTTTTTTCATTCGGTGATATAGAGCTCAGATGGTGAACAGATTTGATCCTGGCATTCCAAAAATATGTAGAGATTCTCAAGAAATCAATAACTTGAGTACCTAAGTGCCTCTTACATAAAGGTAATGCTTTGATTCTCAGTTTTCTAGACAAAATCTTCTCACATGACGAGTAGCTGTTTCTTATTCAAAGTCAAACCTCCAAACCAATTAAAATAGTACCTAACCCTCGTAACAGCCAAAAAGAAGTAGAAGTGGACAGGCCACATATACCGAAGACTGCCGAGAGATAACGAGTTCATACATGGAGACCTCGTATCGGGCAGACAACCTATACGAGGTGGACCGATGATCTCCAAAGGTGCCTGCCAAAAGTAGCTTTGGACCAAGGAGTAATCCTTTTCGATCATACCTTCTGCCGTGCATTGGAGAGACCTTCACAGCATTGGGTGGTTACAGGTTAAGAAGAAAAAGACTCATAGTCCACGACGATCCATCTCGGCAAATATTAAAAGTCCCTTCCTTCCCAATCATTTCAGCAGGAGATAGACAGGCCTTCTTAGTTCCAACTAAAGCACCAACACTGCGATCAACAACCTACCTAGCAAGTCGCAAATCCTTAGCGGCAATCCTGCAGTAGCTTGTGGCTGTTTATATTTTACGTAAATACCTCATGGTTCATAAGTTGGATAGAGTAGTTATGACTAAAGTTATTCTGCTATTAGGTACATGATAATGATTATGAAGAATGTTCTTTAGAAAATCCACTTTGATAGTTATGCAATTTACTGGTTTAGTTATACTAACTGACATAAGTAGGTTCTTATATTATGATTCTGTCCCATCTGAAATTCCCGAGTATCAAACTGTACCGAGCGCAGTACACATTCCATTGCCTTCTTAGCGCCAGCCAGCCTACCTGTGGTGTAAAAAAAGAATTCTGGCTGCGCCCGCGTCGGCGCGTTTGACTTTTGAGATAATTTATAAGGTTCTGCCTTTCTTGGAATTTCGAAATCTCGTGAGGCTGCGCCCGCGAGAAGGGAACAGAATGGAATGCTAACGGGCCTTGATAGGAAAAAATAGTGCATTGTCGTGCTTCTATTGTGAGCCGATGTTGCGTTTTCGAAACTTCTCATTTTGAATTAAATTGATCGGATATTCGGAATGGAGCGCGCAGCGAAGATAATTTGGTCAAAGTGGTTTAGAAGTAATTTAGGCTACAAATTCAATTTATAAAATTTCGTGTTTGAAAGAGTTCAACAAATCTAATAAATATGTCTCAGAAATGAAGTTTATTCGATAGCACAAACATAACTCAATTTAATGTAGGTAGGTAGATATTAGGTATAAAGCAGGCGCCGTTAGTCGAAGTTTTTACTTACAGAAGGCATTTTTAAGGCCGGGCTACCTATTCTCTACCTGGGACTTGGTTCGATTTAGATGGAGTAGGCTTGCCAGAGCCTGTACTAGTTATAAAACTAGTACTAGGTACCTATAAACCTACCGGCATTACGTTATTAGATCTAAAGGATGTTGGTAACCGCACTACCAACTCCAGCACAGGCGCATCAGCTTTGAAGCCAAACAATTCCAACACGCAGCCTGTCATACAAACTGCTGGTGCCATCCATGGCATGGCAGTGAGTTCTGGGAAAGCAGGCCGCATACCACAACTCGAGACGCCATTGGACCGCCTTAACTTGAGTTGAGACCCGCCCGACCAAAGACAATCTGCCAGATGGGACTCTGAAAAGGTTGCATGCCGGTTATTGACACGCGAGGAATATGTAGCCAGTTTCAAATCTCAAAAAAGTTTACATTCACGATGAAAAACAAGTGATAGACGGAGAGCGGACGAAATAGCAACCAATAGCAACACCATAATAGACGAAAGCGATGAAATTTGGAAAGCCAATCGAGATTACCTATGTAGGTATTACACTGTTTGTGCACAGACCAGATCGTACTTCGTGCTGTGTAAGAACCCTGATATCCCCGCCATGAATGGACACAATTTATTAGGTCTTCTACTAGGCTAACTAAAAATACTTGTGGTAGGCACCTAGGTATCCGTGTACCTAGGTGCCTACTACTACTTATATTTTTTTATCAGCTGTAGGTAAAGGTCCTCAGCCATTATCAAGAAATCAATACCCTTCATCAATGATAGATAAGGATAAACAGAGATGTTTGTAGTTCTTACACTTCAATGAAAACAAGATTATAAACAAAGGAGAATCTAAGGCTAGCATACCATAACATTCCTAGTTCATACCCACACACAAAATCATGCCCCAAGCACATTTTGCATAGAGGGGAGTACCTACCTACTACACAGAGAAAATGCATTTTATAGTTATAAGTTAGGTAGGTACCTACTCTGTTTTAAGTTCCTATATTAATCAATAAATAAATTGCACCATAATTCGGAAGGATTGGATAATTCAGCCGTGATCGTTGACTAAATGTCAATAATGCCACGTAAACCACTAGGAGTACCTAAATCCTATCCACCCCTCACATCCATGCACACCATTTTTGACATTCCACATGCTTATTGGGTTTATTTAGGAAAGTCGTTTCTAACTTGTCACGGATCTAAGAATTGCTGTTTACTCTATGACCATGTAGAGTCACGATTCGACTGCAGGCGTTGCGCTTGCACCGGGTTCATTTCATTCATTAAAACATTGCAGTTATTATATTTATGTTGATGTGTCTTTCTGTTTGACTCACCTAACAGCTCAGATGGTAGCTCTTCCTTCTGGTTGTGGGTTGTAGACTCGACGCCAGGACTGAATAATGTGAACCAAGATGTTTTTTTTCTATAGTAAGTATAAGATGGAAGCGCTTGGCCTTCATCGCACCTGGTTACAAGTAAGTCAGATAAGGCCGAAGGTTTGGGCGGAGTTCACCCGGGATTCTCAACAGTCTGAGGAACTGGCCATCTAACCTCTCAATGCCGGAACACAACAATTTAGAATTGTTGTTAACAACCAAAAACGAAATCCCTGGGATCGAAAACGGGGCCTCTGGATCTGATATCGGTGGGAGACCCACTAGACCACAGAGGCGGTTTAACATGCTTGAAGATTAAAGTGCCCGCACAGCCTTCACTGCGTCTGCAGTTCTTTCCTGAAAACATAGAAAATGTCATATATCAAAGAACATCTTTGAAAGAAACGTTTTCCATTTACACAAATTATTTGACTAAATTGTAATGGGAAGTACTCATTGCCAGAGAACAATAATCATTTATGTTTTGTCATTTTTTTTTTCGTAGAGATGGAAAAAACAAGCAGCCCGCACTCAGTGCAACTCTTGTCTTTACTTTAACAAAGCCGTGCTACGCCCATCGACTTGAGGTATGAAGGCTTTAAGCTCCGTGTGAATTTCACCGGCAGCCATACCCTTCAAACTGAAACACAGCAATGCTGCTTGGCGGCCGAAATAGGTTTGGTGAAAGTCCTTATCCGAAGCCCTTTCACATGGAACTCTACTACTCTCTTTGGAGTACGAAGGCACATCGTTTACACTTACATCAGTCTTTTTTTTTTCCATCTTCTGGATATCTAGTACTTATTGTGCTGTTGTGTAATCGTAATGGCGAAAGTTCATCATTATCATCATTTTGAACGAGTTAAACAAACGGAATACTTCGCATCCTTGTACATTAAAATGTAATCTCATGCGCACATTTCTTATAGGTACCTACACTGTGCACATCAAATAAAATATTGAAACTACACATTGGCTTTATCCTTCATATTACAGCCTGAAAAAGTTTATCACAATACTTTGGCCTCTCGAAAAGCATAGAGTGCATGAGTTTCCAAGGAAGTAGGTAAAGTAGGCCTAGTAAGTGAAAACTTGAAGTTTGTCGATCTTTGCCGAAGTGAACATCTGAGATTGTGATATTTCCTATGAACCTATGAGAATAATTGATTTATGGAGTCTTAGATTATGTTTTTGTATTAATAATTACTTAAGTGTTTTAAGTACTTACTATCATTCGGAGTATTTCATTATTCATTCTACTTAGGTTTATGATAACTGATTTCCATGCTGGGTACTGTTGCCCTGATCTAGGTATCCATTAGCCAGGATTGGACGCGAACCGACACCACAATGCCACCATTGTGGGTGTGACCGGGACTCCGCGCAGCACACGCTTGAGCAGTGCTCAGCGTGGAGCGTGGAGCGCGGAATCCTGGTCAACAGGATCGGGCAGAACCTCTCTCTGCCAAGCGTAGTGGAAGCTATGCTGGCAGATGAGACGGCTTGGAAGGCCGTGGCCTCTTTCTGTGAGACCGTATTGGTTCGGAAAGAGGCCGCCGAGCGAGATCGGGAGAGGGCCGATCCCGCTCGGAGGAGGCGGCGGCGGGGCGCTGGCAACGGCCGCCCCGCACTGCCTGCCCCATGAGGGGCTTGGGCGGTACCCCCTGCCGAACACGGGGCCTATCGGGACTGCGTGGGCGGTTGGAGCGAGGGCTCCGGCTGGTCAGTAGCGGACCCCGGGAGGGCGGCTGACACATTGTGGCATGTGCAGCCGTAGCACCACGAGTGCTGGGGGCGACTGTGGGTGTCGTTCCCGGGACGTGCTTTAAAGGCGATATGCGAGGGGGGCACCGAAATGTTCTATAGAGAGTTGTCGGAGCCCCTCGACACGCATCGAGGCCGGCCACTAAAAAAAAAAAAAAGGTATCCATTAGCCGCCTCTTACGATATCCAAGGGTAAAAGATATTGGACCCAATATTCTACCCGTAAACGGTGGGGTATGTAATAGGTACCTACTTATCCAAATTGGGGAATCAATTTAGTAGCTGGGGTTGAGCGGGGAGGGTTGAGAGCAGCTGTGGCTGTGGGGCACGTGGTCAGACAGCTGACTCGACGCCCGCGCAAGCTGCCGCGACACCTGCCTGATCGGAGGTTTTTTCTCTGCTAATGTCAAAAACATCTGTCCTTCTTTGTTGGTATTGGTACTTGGTCACAGACCTACGTTTCTGTGTTTGGTAGGTAGATACCATGAACGTTTTAAAACGTTTTAGTATATGTTCATGGTAGATACAGCTTGATAGGTATCACAGAAGGGAAACGAGATCTATCTAACCTCGAATGAGGTTCCCAACTTCTCCCTTGACAGTTTTGATTAATGAATATAATAATAAATATACAGGACATTAGTGTAACACAGCGCCATCTAGTCCTAAACTAAGCAAAACTTAATATTGGCACTACATTACGGATACAATACTTAGGTACATAAGTACCTGCCTATTTTTTTTTTATGTAAATACATAGGTATTTTTATACTTATCATACAATAGGTACAACACCCAAACACAGAACAAACATTAATAATCAATGTTTGTCCTGGGTGGAAATCGAACCCACAACCTACAGCGCAGAAGGCAGAGCTACTACCTACTGAGCTGTGATATTTGTTTATTAATTGATTATATGATCTCATTGGCTGCTCTATTTAAATTAGTAGGTTGGTACCATGGGCCTAGTATAAATAGGTCCATGTTTGGTACCTATATTACTGAGCAGGAAAAAAAAACAGCGGAACTCCGGGAGTGCCGACAGAAGTGAAAGCTTGAAGTTTCTCGATCTTAGCCGAAGACAACAGCTGAAATGTTTTGTAGGTACTTGAATCTCAATGTTGTCGCGTTACTCGCGATATTAATTGATGACACAACTGACACAATGACTTTTTAGAACTGTCGTTGATAGATACCTGTAACGGCTGTCAACCGTCTGTCTATATTGGTTGTGGCTGTCTTCGAACGGTCCTTACACGTACATTTTAGGGTCGTAAAGATAACTTGATAATGTGAATAAGGTCAATTGTGTTAAAAGTGGTGTCAGTAAGGTGTCGCTAGTTCAATGGTTTTTTTCCATCTCAAAAAATTCCCAACGCGCCAAGGAGTTTTCACTTCAAAAACGAACCTACAATCAACATAGTGAGTCGGTAAGTAAGAATCGAAGTTTTGTAGATACCTACATGCAATTTAGTAGGAAGATAATTATCTACCTTTATTAGATAGGTAAGGTAGTTAAGATTCTATGAATAGGCTACACCTACCTACGCTATACCTACGTAACGATGTTTATCGTTTACCTATCTCGACCTAGCGCAGTCGTCATTGGAGCGACAACTGCAGTGTTGCTCGCGAGTTTCAGAATCAGTTATAATGTGATTTAATATCTGTGCCAGTGTAAAAAAACAACACTTTTGGTTTCTTTTCTTGAAAAATGTCAAAGTGAGTGTCGGAAACTTGTCAAAAACTGTCATCATTTTCTGATTTTCTTTTACAAATATCCTGATAAAATTCAATGAAAAATGAAACATAGTAATTGGTTTAGCTAAAACAAAATTTTCCGTTGTGGAAATGGAAAAATCGTTAAAAGCAGATGAGAATACTGCGATTGCAAGCACATCTTCCTCGATAACTGACGCTGAAGGTTTGTTTACGGCAATTACCTACCTAGATCAGATTGTTAATAATAAGATGCTACATGGTAAGTAGGGCTTTGTTTATGTCTGTCTGGTTATATCTGTCACCATAACAATAATTCTTAATTATTGTGTTCCGGCATTTAGAGCCTGTTGAGGCCAGTTCCTCAGTCTGTTAGGATACCAGGTGAAGTGCGCTTCCATCTTCGGTCTTATCAAAACTTAACACCATCGTCGTATAATAATAAAAAAACTCACTCATTTAAAAAAAAAAAACCCGCACTTTTTACATTTCTGATCGGAAGCTCATATTGATGATGCCTCCACACGCTTCCCAATCCAAGGCAAACGCAGTCAAAACCACAAACCACCTGAAATAGAAGCTTTTTGAAGTTTTCCAACGTCTCACAGATTTTGTATTTTGAATATGGCTACAGCTACATATCTACATAGTGATAATTAAAAGGGGGAGGTACTTATCATTCACGCCTTTTGATGTTACCGATAGTTTCAACCGCGCGTTATTACTGGCGTGGTCACGTGTAGACTGAAGTACTCGCTAATATAGTGTTGGTTGTGAGATAGTTTCTACAACTACCCTCACCAATTCTCTCGAAACAGTTTGGTCATCGTTCCGCACTGCGATGTACGATCACGGCGAAAACCATTGTTTATAACAAGGTTCCAAGTCCAAGACGCTGAGAGTTCATAGCCGTCTTCGCAATTGATGTTAGGTTGGTGGTAGGACTTGTTTTAAGTCTGCCTGGCTAGCTACCACCATCTTACCTAGATGTTGAGGATTCCGGGTGAAGTGCGCTTCCACCTTCGGTCTTATCATAACTTGACACCAGGGGAGATGAAGGCCAAGCGCTTATCCGTCGTTCGATAAAAAAAACAATAGTAGGAAGGTAGGTGTAACATACGTTCCGACTAACTTACACAAATTGGAGACTGAACAAGCAAGCAGCCCACCTTTGACTAGGTTAATAATAAACTTGTTAATCTTAGTACCTGCTTGGTATGCGATTAGTTTAACTTATGTAAGTAATTATACCTATGTTGGTAGGTACCTAAAGGTACCTTACTATACTTATGGTAAACAGACATTAAAACCCGAAAATTCGAGATTTTGGTAGGTAATTAATTCTTAAATTGTTGTGTTACGGTATTTAGAGGTAAGATAGCCAGTTCCTCAGTTTGTTGAGGATTCCGGGTGAAGTGCGCCTCCACCTTCTCGGCCTTATCTCTACTTGTATAACCAGGTGAGATGAAGGCCAAGTACTTACCCGTCGTACGATAAAAAAAGAGGTAAGAAGGTACCTACCTACCATTAATTTTTTTACCTGACTGCCTCAGAAGGAAGGGTTTTTCGATAGTATAATTATGGAGGTACTTATGTGTGTTTATATTTTTATGTAGGTACCTAGGTAAAACGGTTGTTAAACCGTGAAGATTTAAATTTTAAGGCTCTAATTAGGCCTTAGGATAAGTAAAGCTCATTTTCCCTATTGATTGAGTTTATTTAACTTGCCTTTGCCAATCCAGCCAGTTTGCCTGCTGGCGACATTGACTAAAGTACCTACTTATCAGGATTAGTTAGACTCATCAGAAGATTAATGATTGAAATTAAAACTTGAAACAGTAGGTACAACCTAACCTATCGTAAACGTATTTAAAATTTTGTAAATAATACTAGCTACGTTCACAAGTCTGCAATCATGCGTACGATATGATGGCATCTATAGTTATAGCAGCCCGCACCCGCAGCCCGCTCGTTGCGCCGCCGCCGCCGTCGCGCCGCACGTAGTGTGTGTGACTGTGACTGTGACATCAACTCAGTCTTATGCTGTGCTCCACCGCTAGCAGATACCTAGTTGCGGGCTCTCGCGATCGCCACGGAGGGTTAAAAATTAAGTTTTATTTATATGTGCTGTAATCGAGTGTTATTGTGAAAAGACTTGATGTGCTCCAATATATTAGCACTGGATAACCAGTTTCTTGGAGCACAAATGGAATGCCCAGGTGAGGGATCTGAAGTGTTTTTAGTGCTAACCTCTTCGACTCGACCATATGTTTTGCATTTTGGAACGGGGGCGGTCGACGTCAGCAGCTATTTAAAAATAACTGGTGATTCTTGTAAAGATGACGTCGTTTAAAGAAAACTGGCAAACATAATTTGGTCATTCAAATCAGGCTGTGGCTTTCCAGCAAGATTTGTTGACTAAAACTTATGTCTATGAGGTTAGAATTTGATGATAATTAAGCTAATCACCAGACCAGAGGCTATCAAAAATGCTTTAGTTTCACTCAAATA
This sequence comes from Venusia cambrica, assembly GCA_951394065.1. Taxonomy (NCBI): domain Eukaryota; kingdom Metazoa; phylum Arthropoda; class Insecta; order Lepidoptera; family Geometridae; genus Venusia; species Venusia cambrica. The sequence goes on from OX596058.1 coordinate 1,008,833, forward strand.
TCTCAGACCTTAGGGTAAGTTAGGTAGGTACCCACCAAAGTGTTGAACAAATGGATGATGCTTTGTATGTTAATGTGTGTTAGTTCATGATCGGGTAGGAAAAATCAACATTTACATATAATTATATCGCAGTTTAAACCACACAGGGATTAATGAAAAAGGGAAGCTTGAAAAAGGGTAACTCCTAAACATACTCTACATTTGGTATCCATAAGTACCTACATATTTGTTTCATAAGCGGGTTGATGCATATAAATAAATAAATAAATATTACAGGACATTATTTTTTACACAGCGCAATCTATAACAGACTCATAACTTTTTCTGCTTCAAGGATTCACCTGATTCAATTAGGAGAGGGTTGGTAGTATAATTAATATAAGGAATGTTCATTTTACTGAAAATGGTCAAGTAGGTACCAGATAAGTAAAATGTTATTTCAATGAGCTGGTAATTTTCCAAGAATAAGTACTTGTTAATAGTTCCTTTATAATAACAAGATATGAAGATATACCTACCCATTAAGATTACTTATCACCCCAGTTGTATACCCTGATAAGTCCTTGCTTCAAGCATTATCAATTTTGTAGTAGGAGTATAAAGAGTGAGAGAACTTTATACTTTACTACTATTTTATGTAGCAAACTAGCAACTAGTTTTTGTTACCAAATGGTGTGAGTGGCCTTGTGATACCCGAATAAGCCCCAACATGATTTCAACAGAAAATAGTCACATAGCAACAAGTAAGTTTGGATGCTAAGATTTTTCAACAATGTTGAGTTCTTTATGCATTATTTTAAAAGTAAATGAAGTATTTTCCTTTGTAATTCTTGCACTCTCATGATTCAGCCTTGTTTCTGAGTTTCCTTGTGTAATCTATAGCTGTAGCTGCCAACGCCATCTGTTGAGATCCAGCTGCAGTATTTTACCCAACTTTCCTGTAACTGTGAGGTTTTGATTTCTAATTAAGACATGGCATCAAATTAGGCATATTGTTTGTTATGTTATGATGTTAAATAAGTATTGAGCAACCATAGTCAGAATAATAAATGGGACTAACATTATGTCATGGTACTGTTGGCAACATGGCAACATGGCGGAAACTAAGATCCTAAGTCTCAAACACCGCCGAAAAGCCTTCTCCACACACACTTTCCCCTTTCCAAAACAGGACAAATAGATGCACGGAACACTACCATCCTTACCTATTTAGTGTACCACACATTCGGACTAAGCGGTTTCAATCCACCTTTATTATAAGAACAGCGAAGGTGTGGAACTCTTTGTCGTAGTCAGTCTTTCCTGCTACTTATAACTTGGGTGTTTTTAAGTCAAGAGTGAATAGGTGTCTCCTAGGCCATTGTGCTACATCATCGGCCACATTGTCACTTAACATCAGTTGAGATTGTGGTCAAATGATGTTCTATGTATCATAAAAAAAAACATGGATTTCTGCTAGGAGTATTATTGAAGAGCCTTCATTCATACCTACTAATATTTCCTATTTCTTACAGTAATGTTAAAAGTACCATTGCATTAAGGTAATTCCAAAAAGCTTCAATATTTTTGTTGCACATATATTAACCCATCTACTTCAAACTTCTTGGACTGCCTCAAAAGTTGGCGAATTTTTTATCCTAGAGAAGGGAAACGCTTGACTCTCGTCACATCTGGTTGCATGTGAAAATGTTATAAAGTAATATTAATAAATTACGTTTTTGTAGTAGGGTCACTCGGGCTCATTTGTGAACCTTATTTCCACTTTTCTCATCAATTCATATCAGAAAAGTGGAAATAAGTTACTTAGCAGCATTGTTCCGTCTCCTAGTTGTATTAAAAAAAAACAGACTTTTTTTTTCTTTTATGTTTTGACAACCACTTTTCCATACCAAGCAGTCATATTTTAGATTATAAATGGTCCTCTAGAATATCTAACTCTTCATTCAGAGATTATTACAATTGCAATTCAACCTCATGCACCACTTTGTGTACAGTCAGACCCAAAAGTTTGTAAACAAAAACAAGTTTATCATTTTTCAACATTTGTCTATTTCCTTTGAAACAATCATGAGGTCAATTACTTAAATTGTTAGGGTCACAGTAAAGTCGGCGGGCGGCGGCGGCTTCACTGACGCCCAGCCCACGTAAAAGACGTAGGCAACGCGCATTCCAAACTAAAAATTACAGCTTTATGTGGTCACTAATAAATCGCGTTTGTTTCTGTCTGTGCTGTAATTTATGCTATACGCTTTTGTCACAAAATAAAATCGACCTGGATGTTTTTGTTTTGATGGATTCCTATGTAATCCATTACTTACATTTGTTTTTATTGTTACCTTTGTTTTATTATTACCCTTTGTCGTTAATCTTAATGGTATCAAAGTGACTTAATAATGCTTCATACGTTCAATTGAATGAGACACAAACTAATCTCGCCTTGATGAAACTTTATTACTAATGTGTAATGTGGGTATGTATGTTGATAATAGAATTTGTTTTTATTCAACCCATTGCTCCATCTGGCGGACGCACACTTCCGCTGACATGGTTTCCGGGCTGTTATCCTTTAACAGTTTATTTTTTCGAGCTTCATGAATGAGAGAAGATTATTTGTTTAAACTACGGCGGAGCATAAAAGTCATTCATTAAAATATGTCTGAAGTTTAATGAAAGATCTTTGTTTTAAAATTGGAATAGCTTGTCGCTTGAACGTAGCAAAGTAGATCGTAGTCTAGCGCGAGCGCGTAGGCGCTGCAGGCGAGGCATTGGAATTCGAAAGCCGAGCGCCGACCACCCATAGGCATGAGAACACGGCCCCGTCCCCTTCCCCACGCCAGCTTGCTCCGGGCGCCGCCTCACCGCTCTCTTAAAGGCACAATGCTGAATTTCATTTTGCTCTTTGCGGATAACGCAATGAACCTTGGACTCGGCCGTCATTGTCTTATTTCTTACACTTTTTTTGCTCTCGTTAAAGCACTTTGCTGCCTGGCGGTGTACCTTGTTTCAGGTTCTTAGTAATGATCATCCCTGTAAATGTTTATGAAGAAACAAACGCCAGACGTATTTGTAAATGTTATATTTGCTCTCAGGATAATGAGTAGCTACTAGCTGTGTGTGACGCATAGAAACGCATACCGTACATAATCATAGAAACCCGTCCTCTAAGTACGCTTAACCTAACTATCCACTACTTAAAGTTAAGGAGTGTCCGCATTCCAAACTACTTTCGTCTACTTTTTGTTTGATAAGTACTTAGACCCACCCGCCCAACAGTAAACTACTGCCACATTCCAAAGGCTGTTTTTTACGCTGTGTGGTCGCGGTTTCCGCTGAAGACGGCAACGTCGCGTCTCAAATATGAATGAATCCGGTCGGCTGTGAACGGCGGCGTGGCAACGTCGCACTCGCACCAGACGTTCGCCTGATTCAGAACTAGGAGTACAGTAGGTACATATCTCCCGCGTCGACCCTTCTCGCTCCTCGCTCACTTAACCTACGCTATAGCTTGGTGTGTACAAGATACATCACCTAACGCGGTGGTCCACTCCAGACTTTATTTAACATCTGTCAACACGGGTGATAAAGTAACAAGTTATATGGAAAACAACGACTATAATATCTTTGGACTTTATGATACAATGGGGTCCTTTACAGAGTAATTAGCAAGGCAGTAACCTGACTTTGGAAGTTATTGGATTACTGGAAGACCATTATAAATTGGACCAAATTGAACCATGTTGCCCCGGGCTTTGGCCCGAGGCGTTTGATAAAAGCTCAAAATAATACATTCACAGTGGATCAAATTGAACAATGTTGCCCCGGGCTTGCGCCCGTGGCTTTTGCTGGAAGCCCAAAATAAAAATACGTCCAAATTGAACCATCTTGCCCCGGGCTTAGGCCCGTGGCTTTTGAATAAAGCTCAAGATAATAATACGTCCACAGTTGACCAAATTGAACAGTGTTGCCCGGGATGGCGTCCGTGGCTTTTGCTGGAAGCCCAAAGTAAAAATACGTCCACATTGAACCAAATTGAACAATGTTGCCCCGGGCTTACGCCCGTGGCTTTTGCTGGAAACCCAAAATAAAAATACGTCCAAATTGAACCATCTTGCCCCGGGCTTACGCCCGTGGCTTTTGATGGAAGCTCAAAATAATAATACGTCCACAGTTGACCAAATTGAACAGTCTTGCCCCGGGATGGCGCCCGTGGCTTTTGCTGGAAGCCTAAAGTAAAAATACGTCCACATTGAACCAAATTGAACAATGTTGCCCCGGGCTTACGCCCGTGGCTTTTGCTGGAAGCCCAAAATAAAAATACGTCCAAATTGAATCATCTTGCCCCGGGCTTACGCCCGTGGCTTTTGATGGAAGCTCAAAATTATAATACTCCACAGTGGACCAAATTGAACCATGATGCCCCGGGCTTGCGCCCGTGACTTTTGCTGTAAGCTCAAAATAATAATACCTCCACAGCTGTGCCGTATACACCCTAGCCGGCAAATTCGACCCTTCTTAAAATACGCACGCATGCGCAGTGGGGCAAGTATCACAGGGCTTTATCGACACCAGACGGCATAACAACTGTGTAGCCAACGATGCCCGCATCGAGTTTAACGTCAGTAACGAATTGTAAAGTAAAAATACCAACATTGGCAAGTAACCTCGTGCTTTTGATGAAATGTGCGATATTCGTACTACGTGCAGTTTCAGTGTATCCATAATCTAAAAATGCCGCTGCTAGTTGATCGTGCACTCAGAAATGGTAAATATCGATCCGTAGCTATATAGAAGTAGCCATTGTTGATTTCGTAAAGGCCTTATGTTTTGGTAAACTCTGGCTTCTGATGTGTGTTATTTTGAACTAGCAGAATGTATTTCCTTTCTTCCTAATATTGACATACAATGTATCCTACATTCATAATGACTTGTTTTGTTCTTACTATGCATTCATATACATTCTTCGTAGTACCTATATGAACTGTTTGTAAAGTTATGACCCTGTGATATTTTTGGACTACCACCAAACCAATTTAATAAAATCCGGTTCACTAACCTAACTTAGCACGAAATAAAACAAGGCAGCTTTACTCGTTTTTGCAAGCTTATATATTTTAAATAATTTTGTTTGTTATTTGAGGGTCTAGAGAGGGTTCCTAGGCTAGTCATAAAACAAAAACATCAAATAAACATAACATGACAGCCACCCACATAACAAATGTGGGTACCTAATGCATAAAGTTGAGCGTTTTCGGTAATGACGTAGTTACAAATCCTGCATAGTAACGTATTGTGAAAAAATTGATTGTAAGCAGAGTGCATGCGCACTGGGCGTCCTCTGGCGGGGTCTGGGGTCCGGGAGGGGGGGGAGAGGCTGGGAATGGAATGTCGAAGAGGCAGCCGGCTCGGCCCGGCCGCGAACTTGTTGTTATGTGAAACTGTTTTTGAACGCACACTCGCGCACCGAAGCTATGTTTTACTTACCAACCAGTGCACTTACTGCATATCCTGTTCTTATATTTCATGTATTAGGTTACGGTCGAAATATTATCATTTAGTTGAATCGAAGCTATGTTCATATAATAGAACGGATCAGGCACCATTTTTATGTAAAATATAAAAACCTATTGAAAATAAAAAGCACTTATATATAGCACTAATCACATAATTTTTTGGTTGACAGTACTTACAGAAGAATCATTAATTGTACCTTTTAATATTACAGGACATTCATTTTACACAGCGCCATCTAGCCCCAAACTAAGCATAGCTTGTAATATGGGAACTAGATTACGGATAAAATACTTAAATATTTTTTGTAAATACATACGTACTATATGATACAACAACCAAACACAGAACAAACATCTATATTCATCACACAAGTGTTTGTCCTGGGTGGGAATCGAACCCACAGCCTACAGCGCCGAAGGCAGAGTTACTACCAACTGAGCCATGAGGCTTGTCATGTTAATACTCAGTTACCGTAAATAGTGAAAACTAAACGAATACTAGGAAAACCATAATTATAACGCTAATTTATCCTTGTTAATGCATGGCGACCACGAATATAGCGAAACGGAGTTTGGGACGACCTCTACTCGATGGACCGACGGTATTGTGGATTGTGGCGTCGATTGGGGCCGTGTGTTCAGTGCACGTGTGTGGGCTCAAATGATGATGTTAATGATCATTTAACAATGTCTGAAAAAGATTCATCAATTTCTGTTGTCTGTGTTTTACCGACTCGCGATAGTCAGTACGTTTATCTGCAAAATAATCCTTAATCTGACGTATATTTTTCATTCGATTTTTTATCAGATAATTTCATGAAGTACTTAATAAGATAGAATATTGGTAAAAATGTACCGTGTAAAACTACCTTTTTGACTAAGATCATACTGAGCGTGATGAACAAGGGAAACATGTGAGCAAGGGAAGGCCGAAAAAGAGATGGATGGATTGTGTGAAAGAGGACATGGGTATGAAAGGTGTAGATGCAGAGTTGACGGTTGATAGGAGTGAGTGGAAGAAGAGAACATGTTGTGCCGACCCCACCTAGCGTGGGATAAGGGCAGGAGAATGATGATACTGAGCGTGATGAACGCGCCGCTGTCTTCGTCAAACTGCCGATGCATTCGTTGATCTTATACTTTAGTCTGTTCAGAAGAGAACCGCCGCCGCCGTGGTCAAAGAAATATCGTAATGGGGTTTCAGACCCGATAGTCCAAAAGATCACAGTATCGCTCCCAGCCCAGCTCTGCGACGTCCTTCTGAACAGATTCTAGTTGAATGTTTGCCAAATTATGTTCTACCAAGTGTTTGTCAAACGATAGAACGTGTGAGTAACGAGAGCGTCTGTTGTTTCCAGTTTCAAATGGAGCCCGCCTCGGAGTCACCTCGCTACACAAGCGCGAGGCGCAAGCGCTGGTTGACCTGATGCGTCCGGGCGGCGGCTGCGAGACGCTCCCCCCCTCCCCCGCCGCCCCCTCCTCGGACAAGACCGACAACCCGACGTTCGGCTTCCTGCCCGACATGCCCGACATGCGGCGCGAGGAGGAGCGGCTCAAGACGTTCGACAAGTGGCCCGTGTCCTTCCTCTCCGCGGAGCAGCTCGCGAAGACCGGGTTCTACTACCTCGGGCGCGCGGACGAGGTGCGCTGCGCGTTCTGCAAGGTGGAAATCATGCGGTGGGAGGAGGGAGACGACCCCGCCAGCGACCACCAGCGCTGGGCGCCGCAGTGCCCCTTCCTCCGCAAGATGGCCAGCGCCGGCAACGTGCCTAAGGACGGCGGGGGCGCGCCGGGCCGCGACGAGTGCGGGGTGCGCGCCCCCGTCCCCCCTACCCCCTTCCGGTTGTCCGGACCCGTGCACGCGAGGTACGCCTCCGAGGCGTCGCGCCTCAAATCGTTCAAAGACTGGCCGCGCTCGATGCGGCAGAAGCCCGAGGAGCTCGCTGAGGCGGGCTTCTTCTACACCGGCGTAGGAGACCAGACGAAGTGCTTCTACTGCGACGGAGGACTCAAGGACTGGGAGGAGGTGGACGTGCCGTGGGAGCAGCACGCGCGCTGGTTCGACCGGTGCGCGTACGTGCTGCTGGTCAAAGGGAGGGAGTACGTGCAGAAGGTGGTCTCGGAGGCGTGCGTGGTGCCCGCGCCCAAGGAGGAGCGGGGCGGGATAGCGGCAGGGGCGGCGGCGGCGGCGGCGGCGGGGGCGGGGGGCAGCGACGACGACAGCACGGAGGACTCCAAGCTGTGTCGGATCTGCTTCGTGGAGGAGAGGAACGTGTGCTTCGTGCCGTGCGGTCACGTGGTCGCGTGCGCCAAGTGCGCGCTCTCCACGGACCGCTGCCCGATGTGTCGCCGGACGTTTCAGAACGCGGTGCGCCTTTACTTCTCGTGAGGGTCCCCGCCCCCATCCCCTGGCGCCCCCCACTCTCGCCGCTAGTCACCCCGCGCCCCTCGCGTGCTGGAACCACGCGCCTGTGATGCCCTCGTAGCGCGTCGGTCGCCCGCCGAGGTCTAGACTGAGTTCCCGATTATTTATTGTAAATAAGCTCTATGTGAAGATAGGTGCGCACCGCGCCGCGCTCTGCGGAGCGTGCCAACCGTGGAACGTTTGAATACTAAATTGTGATACCGAAGAGTCGAGCGCGCGTAGCGTGCCGCGCTGGACCCGCCCTGTACATTAGCAGCACGTGACGTGTTCGTATGTTCCTTGTAAATAGGTACATTTTACGTTTGACATTTCATATGATGGAGAGACGTGTGTTTTGACGTAGTTGAGGCGGTTTGGTGACCTTGTACGGGACAAGTTCGGGGGGCGCTTTGGAGCTGTTCATAGATCAGTTAAAGGTTTTAGACGTTGGTGTCGCCATGGGACCGCAGACGCCCTCGGACAGGCCCGTACAACATGCTTTCTTATTGTATCGCCAAACCAAACCATATCCGTCAATACACACTTTCTGTTCCGATTAATTTATCGATCACAATTATTTTCTGAAATTTAGATTCGTTAGGACATTATGTGAATTAGTACGACAAAAGTAATCAGAGTTAATAATGCATGAAACATGAAATAACCTGAAACATAGCGGTTGTTTGATTGGTATGTTTGTTTGTTTGTTGTAGGCAAGCAATGCAAACTAAACAACTGTAACTAAACAATCACACAAATTGAAACCATTCATTTTAATAAACCCGTATTTAACATTCATAATTTTTTCTAAGAGAAATTATTTAAAGTCAAGCACTGTAATATTCTTGTAACATAGATACCTAATTATTATTTCTGTTTATAATTGTTAATAAAAACTCGATGTTAAATCATGAAACCTATGTTTTATTACCCGAATACAAATAGTAGAAATAAAACGTAGCAAAATGTTGATTTAGAAAACATGACAGCTCAAAAATAGACAAAAGTGACAGACTAGGTTTCAAATGACGTTTCTTTGACTCGCACCATATGGGCCTAGGCTTCTTCATCCGCACGTGGCCAAAAATGGAACTAACAGGTAGCCAAGACACGTCACTAGCAGTTAGACGAGGGCGGTTCATTTATTACCTTTATAGCTATATTATACTAGTATTTTGTTATCTGTAGTTGTTCCTACCTATTCAATAGTTCACTAAAAAGGTACAATGTCGCACATCACACATTATTATGAGAGTTCCCTACAGGATGACGAACTTAAGTCCAATGCTCTTTGGCATATTTACTTATGTTATTATATCTAAAATTATTTATATCATAATATTACAATTGATTTATATCTAAAAATAATAAATATTAGATGGCTCGAGTTTCTTGCTTTTCTCCTTGCTTTCGTGATTCCGAACAGGCGTTTTTTTTTAGTTTTAAAGACGTATTTGACGTTTTAAAGTGATCAGAAAAATGTTACTGAATAAATTTGAATTGAATTGGATTATGCGACTTGAATAGTAAATAATCTAACACGAGCTTCATGTAAAGGAGTTGTTCACTGAATTATTATAGGTTATGTGTTGAGTCATTGGATGGTCATCATATGGTATGTTGTTACTAAGAGCGACAGGTTCAATAGCAGGGAACTGACAAAGACTAAAGTATCAACTCTAGAAAACGTTATTTTTGTAGTTTGACATAGTCACTAGCGCAACTAACTAAAAACTTGATTAGACGGTAAATACCGAACTCCGAACCTACTTTGAAAGTAGTGAATTTGTTGATGTAGTCTTGCTAGACGCTACTAGCTCTCGTCGCCGATTGCTATCAATAAAGTTCAGGCGTATTTGCTTACACCGAGACGATTGCCGCAATCTTCAATGAAGTCTTTTTAAAATCATAGTAAGTTGTTACTAATCTAATCATGATAAATGCCTATTTCTACCAATAAGTATTGCTGTGTTCAAGGTGTTCAAAAGAGTTCCGGCGAGATTTGAAGTGTTTTGTAGTTTCTGTGAAGAGATTTTAAAGATACGAGATAATTTATTTACGCTACTTATAATTGTGCATTCAATTGAGGCGACACGTGAATCAAGGAATTTTATTTAGGCCAGTGAATTAGCATTGATTTTCAGCGTGCCAATGGCAATACAACCAGTGTCATGGGCATGCTTCCGTCTGGTACCGGTCTAGATCAGTTGAGTTATCTATTGACCGTTTGTAACGGTCCTTAGTAGCCCGACTGCTTCCCTTGTAAATAGTTAGTACCTACTTGGCTACACCGGTGGAGCCTAGTGGTGGATCTAAGTAGAAGGAGGGTACTAGGTAAGGTTGTTTGGTTCCTTCGCTAGGTACCTAGAAGGCGCGTTCAGTATTTGGTAAATTGTAGCTAATTTGAAACACATCGTGAATTCAAAAGTGAAATATCTCTTACCTGCTACATGTAATTAATAACAATGATATTTTGGTTCCTTATCTGAGCGAATTTTGCGTAAAGATTCAAGTCAGATATATATAGATCGAATTAAAAAATCTAATGTATTTTATTTATTTCGGTGCCTTCGGTATTTATACTTTATTATAAGATTTTAAATTTGGAGGGTATGTTTGTCTTTGTCTAAGACGCCTGGTAAAAAAGGAATTTTGAAAATTTGCACCCCAAGAAGTTCAAAATGGGGTTCATCATTCAGAGTTAATGTTTCATATCTCCGAAACCGTACATGATAGACGATTGAAATTCGTATATGTATTGCCCATATGAAATAAGCAATTAAATGTAAAGGGATTTTTAAAAAAAATCAATAATTAAGAGTAGGGGGTCCAATCTTTAAGGAAAACCCCTTTTAAGAGCTATATCTATTGAACTGTAACAGGCAGCTGGTTGTAATCTTCAGACCTGACAAATAGGTAATAAAAATAAAAAAAATAAACAGGGATAAAAGAAACGTTTTTATAAATTGTTATTTCCTACCTACATCAAGCGTGGTGTGAATATAGTGCATACTGTGTGGTAAATAAATAGCTTAATAATGACAACTGGCCAAGAGTGATTCGGACCCGCACTAAGACTAAAAGAAACCTGCATTATTTGCCTACAAATGTGGGTTGCAACCCTCAGTGTGTATGACTGAACCACACTTATGGCACAGCCACTGTAAGATATGAATTTTCTAGATTTATAAATCCCAGTCTATCTAGCGCCTATTTAAAAAAAACTATTACGCGGACAAAAGCTAGTCTAATATATAAAAGGATAAGTCCTGAGTGACTGATTTAAGTAGATACAATGCACAGCCTAAACAGCTGGTCTAACAGACTTGCAATTTATGTGTACATTTGTGTTGGTGTGTAAACGCCTGCTAAAAACGAATTTTGAAAATTCGCACTCCAAGGGGCACTCAGTTGTTCAAAGTTCAGAGTGAAATGTTGCATATCTCCGAAACCGTACATGATAGGCGTTTGAAAATTCGTATGAAGATTGCCCATATGAAATTAGCAATGGCAGGTGCAAGGGTTTTTAAGAATTTACAAAATTAAAGGGGATCCAATATTTGAGGACTGCAACTCGCAGGTTGAAAATTTCAGATCTGACAAATAATGGACATAAAAATAAAAGGGTAAGTACCCAGACAAGAAACATTTTTACAAAATTGAAATATCCTACCTATAAAAAACAAAGCGGTATGAATAAAGTGCTCACTATGAGGTAAATAAATTATAAATATAAAAAAAAGCTGCATTTTCGAAATATGGGTACTAGCGCGGAGCGTTACGCCATACGTAGTGCGAGACGCCAAACCAAACGAGAGGGCTGCGCCGCGAATCAACCTACCCGGCGAATCACACTCACCCTGATGATGATTCACCTGTGGAATCGAAACTGTTGGTGCCTACATCAACAAAATAGTATATGTGAGTAAACCCGTGTTTTAAAATGTTAATATATACCAATTTTAAAAAATCACTACGCGGACGAAGTCGCGCGAAAAAGCTAGTACATAATAAATGAGTAAATAATAAATCCGGATATTATGTGGGCTTGAGCCAGTAAATAAACCTCAATATAGAAACAGCACTTTATTACAAAATCACATTTAGCTCATAATCATTTGCACGTATTTATTATTTTTTCGAATGAGCTCCGCCTTGAGTTCGTCGATCTGGTCCATCATGTCTCTGTCGCAGTGCTCGGTGCTCTGCACCCGCTGGCAACTCCTCAGGAACTCTGCGATGAGAAGGTGGCCCTCGGTGGTCTCCGCGGACTCGACACACGTCTCTGCTTCGAACAGGTTCGTCTCTAGCTGCGCTTGCGTCGCTTCCGCATACTGAGACAGTAACGTTATGTGCCGACATATTGCGATGCGATGGATTTTATATACTTGCGATGTTTTATATACTACTAAGGTTGCAAACGTTGGTGGTGGGACTTTGTTTAGTCCGCCTGGCTAGCTACCACCATATTACCTAATTCTGTCGCCATACCAATCCTTAAATTATTGTGTATCGGCATTAAACACCCTCATAGCTCAGTTGGTAGTAACTCTGCCTTCTGCGCTGTAGGTTGTCCATCGATTCCCACCCAGGACAAACATTTGTGTGATGAATGTTTGTTTGTTTGTTCTGTGTTTGGGTGTTGTATTGTATGATAAGTATGTATTTACAAAAAAGTAATCTAGTTCTCGCTATGCTTAGTTTGGCGCTAGATGGCGCTGTGTGAAATTAATGTCCTGTATTATTTATTATTTAGAGGTAAGATAGCCAGTTCCTCATTGTTGAGGATTCCGGGAAGAGGGTTCCGCTTCCACCTTCTGCCTTTGTATAACTTGAAAATGAGGTGATAAGAAGGCCAAGCTACCCCCAGTGTTAGAAAAAAAGCCATCCATCTGATTTAAGCGGCTATCGTAGTCTATTGACGCTTTTAACACTGCTAGTGTTCAAAAGCTTGGCTATCAATACAAAACACATAGTACATTAACCTCAAGGTTAGGTATACACAATTGATTGAGATTAATTCATTATGTCTACATAACAAGGTTTAGTTTTGTGTCTGTAATTTTCGGTTCACTTTACAATCAGATGCATCCGACTACTAAACTGTCTTACTTATGGCAAATATATTTAGTATTATTGTGTGTGAATGGAAGACGTAAAGGGTGACTAAGGGTTGTGGAGAGGTAGTACCACTCTCCTAGGTACCTCACTGCAAGCACCAAGACAATTCATATTTAAACTGCGCCTTGAGTTTATTTCATTCTGTATAATCGAGGTGAATCTGACAACTACTAAGAGAGTGGATCTTATGATGATCACGAGGGGGATTTACTAGGGTGTAGTCATAGGCACGTCCAAACTTACGTTCGACACATGCCCACGATTTTCAAGTAGCTGCCTATTTTTAGTCCATGTTAATTTTGCTAATTGTACTAGTGTATTATAAATATATCTGGATATTTACTATTAAATTGTTGTTCTGTCTTGGTAAAAAAATGGAATTGATCTGTAACTTATTTTTTTGCTTTTACCGATAAAGTTCATTATATTTATACATTGTGTCACCTAATGTTTGTATTGTATCGTGTAATTTATACGTGTTAATTCGTTCATTCAAGCCGCCTGACGGAGAAGACGAAACCCTCATAACATTTACCTGTATCACAGATGGCGGTAGGTCTGCCAACTTCGCGACATGGAGCCCCAGGGACTGCGCGGCGGGGCCCGGGGCTACCCTGGAACACAACAATATCGTATCAACACACATATTCCTGGTCACAGCAATATTTGTGTAAAGTTTCAACTCAATCCGTCCCTTAAATTTGTCGTGAAACAGTAACATACAAAAACTGCCACTATGTATTGATTGAAACTGCAACATTTCATTGGAAGAGCCACTGCGATTAATATTTATTATTTGTTGTTCTAGCGTCAATAGAAATACCCACTCTGTGTAAATATCATCTGTCTACCAAACTGTACTGTAACTGTATTACGGTTCATGATATACTTTTTTGGAAGTCGACATCATCAGCAATGAAAAGGATTTTAGCTTCTCGATGTTATGGTCGGCGAGACCCCTACAAATCCCTTGAGTTTAATAAATAGGTAAGTATATAAAAGTCTGGTTATTTTGACAAATTATATTGGTTTGATTCACTTAGCACTAACACTCTAAATAATTATTACTGCTAAATGAATTATGGTTATGAGCCGCTCTGGTTGATGGTAAGACGCGAACTGATTTAGATTTACTTGATTCGCAGCAAACTGCCATTGTGAACGCTTACAATGCACTATGCGTTTTGCTGCGTGTTCAAATATCTTGAACATACTCCCGAGACCGAAATGAGATGTGGGATGGAGTTAACATCTGGTGAATGATGAATACCTTACTTACAAAACATGGTAATTTTCTTAAATTTATGGTATAACAGTTCAACCTTAACATAACTTATAAAACACAGACATTATGAATAAACAATATGGTTATGAAATAAAATTAAAGTCTTTATATGCCTATGTTACTAATTAATTATGACTTATCTCCTCTAAAGTAAAACCGTCATTATTGTGGTCCATGCCCGTGTCCATTTTGCCTTGTTTTCTTGCACTATAACCTACACTAGGCCAACGATTGGCATAATTGTGAAGCGAACACTCACTTTTATGGTTAAGTTCACTTGCACTTAACACTTCACTGTGGGCACTGGTGGGCCCCGGCGGCGCGGTTGTCCCGACAGCCTCCTGTCGTTGGGGACATTCGCTTCGACGCCGGGGTCTTGGAGACGGCGGGGTCGCCGCAGACTCCTGTCGGCGGTGACCCTCGCCGCGATGCTCGTAGGCAGGAACCCGTTGCCGACGGCACCGACCGCTCCTCCATATCCAGGCTGCACCCATGCACACTACCCCCGCTAGCGTTAGATAGCCGAGTGCGTAGTGGTGGATGTCATGAGCGGATATGTCTTCTATATCTGCGTTGCTCTGTTTCAGCTTTTCTATGGCGCTTCCTAAACTGGCCATTGATATGTTTAATCCCTCGCTTACTTTGGTTGATGTGTCATTGGGGATTTTCACGTTGATAATATGATTTATCTGATCCAGTTCGGGCATGAAGATGGATGGTGTAAGGGTTTTCTGGTATGAGTGGTGGCGGATCGAGTATAACAAGAAATCATTGCCCTTGATTAAGCAATCTTCACTTGTGGCAATGACCCCACTTCGTTCTAGCTGCTGTAGTGTAATTTGATCCCCACATATTATTTTGATTGTGCATTTATCGCAACAAAAGAATAAGTGCTGGTGCAAGTGTAACTCTGCCCATATGTTGGTGCAGGTCAGTTCCTCTACTGTGCACTTATTGCTCGATTTGTCCATTACACAAAAACTTTCGTCATTTTTAATGGTAAAGATAGGTTTTGCCAGCTGACAAAGATATGCGGATTCATGCTGTAAGCACCCTAGTATCTCGTTTGGAGCGACGTAAAAATATGAATCTTTTTGCAGATTTACCGCTACGTATTCAGATGCTGGTATTATTCTGATCATGTTGGTATTTGTTTGTTGGGGTATAGGTAGCAGCTTGTATAATTGAAAGCTTTCTCTACCTATAAGCGGGAAGGTGACTTCGATAAGTACGTACCTTTTGGTAGCCCTAGCCTTGACCTTCAATGTTTTGTAGATATAGGGAAAATCTGTATCTATATCGCTTATTGGTAGTGTGAGTTCGCTTGGCATCTTGCCGTATATTGTTTGTAACTCGCGTTTGAGTTGTGCTGGTGTTAGCAGATGCAAGCTTATTTGCCCGTGATAGATATCAGCGATGGTGTCCAGCAGAGTATCTTGTAGTCGTTTGAGCGCGAGAAGAAGATTATTTGCGGCCATTGCTGACAACGTGAAGTCTTGAATGTACGATATGTTTTGAATTTCACGTTGAACGACATTGGCATTGTTTTGGAAGACCAGAAGTTTTCTGTTTGCTTCTTGATTTTGTTGCGCTACAGTTGTCTCCATCTTCTTCATTAGATTAAACTCCGCTTCAATTATGGAGGTCTGATTTTTCCACAGGTTTGACAGATGCTTTTCATTAGTTTTTAAGATATCAATATCCTTGATATACTGCTCCGCAAAGCTTGAGTCTAAAACTCCAAACAAATCATTCGCTAGATAGCCAACAGCATTAATAATTCCCCGCGGGAGGCGCCTCGCTGTCTGGGCCGTGTCGCGACGCCGCCGCCGTCTAGCGTGGACGCTGAAACGCTGTGTCAGCAAAAGTTCGTTGTAGTAAGTCATTTCTTGGAAATCATGGTTCGCCTGCTGGAGGATATTATTACACTGCGATGTTTTTTCAATCACTTGGCATAGTTTTTCTGTATAATTCATCATTTGCTTGTATGTTTTTATGCCTCCCCAGTATGGTCCCATATCGTAGTATACAACTATGGACCATTTATCTCTGATTAGATGTAACTTTGATATAGGATCGAAATATAAAGTTTGGTTGGTTGATAGTTGTTTTATTTCGTGCAGACTTTGAGCTGGTGTGAATAGCAAGGTGAGACACAGAAGCGTGGTTGCGATGGTCGTCATTGTGGATCTTGCTATACTTATACGTTTTGGTTCTGGTTTTGGTTCTGGTTTTGGTTCTGGTTTTGATTCTGGTTTTGGTTTTGGTTCTGGTTCTGTTTGTATGTCATTGTTGTTAAGAGGCAACACAGAAAGTTTCACAATCGGCCGTTTCATGACCCCGTTTTTTGTTTTTAGCGAAACAGTCCTGACTAAACCTTCATCCCCCGGGTGCGTGTCTATAACCCGACCAAGAGCCCACAATTCCGTAGTATGGAGAGAAAGCTAGAGAAGTGCGCTGAGTTAAAAGTGGATTACCAAAAATTCATGGATGAGTACATCAACCTGAACCACATGAAACCATTAACCAATAACCAGGTGGCTGGGTACTACTTGCCTCATCATGCAGTCACACGAACAGAGTCCACCACCACCAAACTGAGGGTTGTGTTCAACGCATCCGCTAAATCCTCTTCGGGCTACAGTCTTAATGATGTAATGTACAGGGGTCCAAATATACAAAAGGATCTTCAGGAACTTATCCTAAGATGGAGGCAATTTAAATACGTATACACTGCTGACATCGAAAAAATGTACCGCATGATAAGAGTCCACGAAGATGATCAGGACTATCAAAAAATTATATGGAGAGATTCAAACCAGCATATCCGAACTTATCAACTCGTCACGCTTACCTACGGAACCAAAACCAGAACCAAAACGTAAAAGTATAGCAAGATCCACAATGACGACCATCGCAACCACGCTTCTGTGTCTCACCTTGCTATTCACACCAGCTCAAAGTCTGCACGAAATAAAACAACTATCAACCAACCAAACTTTATATTTCGATCCTATATCAAAGTTACATCTAATCAGAGATAAATGGTCCATAGTTGTATACTACGATATGGGACCATACTGGGGAGGCATAAAAACATACAAGCAAATGATGAATTATACAGAAAAACTATGCCAAGTGATTGAAAAAACATCGCAGTGTAATAATATCCTCCAGCAGGCGAACCATGATTTCCAAGAAATGACTTACTACAACGAACTTTTGCTGACACAGCGTTTCAGCGTCCACGCTAGACGGCGGCGGCGTCGCGACACGGCCCAGACAGCGAGGCGCCTCCCGCGGGGAATTATTAATGCTGTTGGCTATCTAGCGAATGATTTGTTTGGAGTTTTAGACTCACGCTTTGCGGAGCAGTATATCAAGGATATTGATATCTTAAAAACTAATGAAAAGCATCTGTCAAACCTGTGGAAAAATCAGACCTCCATAATTGAAGCGGAGTTTAATCTAATGAAGAAGATGGAGACAACTGTAGCGCAACAAAATCAAGAAGCAAACAGAAAACTTCTGGTCTTCCAAAACAATGCCAATGTCGTTCAACGTGAAATTCAAAACATATCGTACATTCAAGACTTCACGTTGTCAGCAATGGCCGCAAATAATCTTCTTCTCGCGCTCAAACGACTACAAGATACTCTGCTGGACGCCATCGCTGATATCTATCACGGGCAAATAAGCTTGCATCTGCTAACACCAGCACAACTCAAACGCGAGTTACAAACAATATACGGCAAGATGCCAAGCGAACTCACACTACCAATAAGCGATATAGATACAGATTTTCCCTATATCTACAAAACATTGAAGGTCAAGGCTAGGGCTACCAAAAGGTACGTACTTATCGAAGTCACCTTCCCGCTTATAGGTAGAGAAAGCTTTCAATTATACAAGCTGCTACCTATACCCCAACAAACAAATACCAACATGATCAGAATAATACCAGCATCTGAATACGTAGCGGTAAATCTGCAAAAAGATTCATATTTTTACGTCGCTCCAAACGAGATACTAGGGTGCTTACAGCATTACACACCTACATACATACACACCATGTATGTATGTAGGTGCATAGAGTAGGTTTACTCTGATTTGATAATATTAATAAATTGTTTTATCAAGGAGATTGAAACCAACTGTTAGGTTTACATACTCCACCCGGAGATGACCTGGGGGAGTCAAGTCTTCTAAATGGTGTGCTTAGTGCACCTGGGTGAAATACCCAGGTCTATTATTCCGTTGGCACCCGAACGGTACGGGACCCTTAAATGTACAGGAAAGGGGTGCACCTCAATTCAATTCATTTATTGTTTGTGAACCCAGGTACAAATAGGTGATATAGATTATAAGATTTAATCTTAGGCTAGATACCACTAGGTTCTGCTAAAAAGCATACAAACATTACATTTGATACATAATTATCTTAGTTAAATTAACTCGATGGGTGCTGTAAATACTCACGGTGTGTTTACATAGAGAGCGAGACGAGCAGCATCCAACGAATTAAATAAGGTCATCATTAAATGTACTATCAAAAGTCTATACAGAAATAACGTATAAATGACTGATGACACTGACTCTGTGGTCTAGTCGTTCACCCACCGATGTGCTCGGTTTGGTTGGTGGTTGGACTTTGTTTAAGTCCGCCTGGCTACCTACCACCATCTTACCTAATGTCGCCATAATAGCTCATTATCAGAGCATCATCGCTCGGTAGTAGCTCTGCCTTCTGCGCTGTAGGTTGTGGGCTCGATTCCCACCCAGGACAAACATTTATGTGATGAATATAGATGTTTGTTCTGTGTTTGGGTGTGTATTGTATGATAAGTATGTATTTACAAAAAAAAGTATTTATGTATTCTATCAGTAATCTAGTTCCCATCCATATTACAAGCTATGCTTAGTTTGGGACTAGATGGCGCTGTGTGAAATTAATGTCCTGTAATTTTGTATATTTTTTGTGTTCTGACATTTAGATAAGATAGCCGGTTTCTCAGTTAGTTGAGGATTCCGGGTGAAGTGCGCCTCCACTTTCGGCCTAACTTAACTTGTTACCAAGTGCGATGAAGGCCAAGCGCTTCCCCGTCGTACAATAAATAAAATGAATAATCAAATTAGATTAAAATAATAAAAGTCCTGATGACTTTTATAATTGAAATGTAATTTGACATAGTCCATTTGGGTATCGTTTATAGAACAGTGAGTGGAATGAGACCTGTGCAGTAACAGCAGCTGGTCCCCTCGGACCTCGGCCTCGAGGTGTGAGTTGGCGACCCGCGAGGGAAGCAGCGCGGCGAGACGCGTCAGCTCGTGGTAGTGCGTCGCGAACAGACAGAAGCACTGCGCTCGCGTCGCCAGCTCTCTGCAAATACCATTCCTTCATCGTTATCGACCCTCCTACTCAACACGTGGATGACCAAACACGATCTAACCAGGACAAAGGAACTACTAATCTATTGTAATCTATTCGGAACATCAAACAACCACACTCATGTAACGTAACAGACATAAATAACACGATAGATATACAAGTGTGACCAGCCCGTTGTACTGGGTTACATATAAACATCAAAGGCATGGTTACATTCATTATCCTTGTGCGCAAGTGAAACCGTTGGGTTTAATTAGATTTTTCAAACCCCTTAGAGTGAATGATTTCCCTTCTGCTCGGTTCATGTCGTTGCAGAGTACACGTCTCAACTCAAATACACATTATGTGTCTTCCATTTGTTGTACCAATTCCCTCCACCTAGTTTTAAAATTATGTAACAAATTAATTATCGATTACAGAAAAAAAGTTTGAATGATTATTACTAACACAAAATCATTAAAAACACAACTTCATTATGCAAAAGCAACGTTTGAACTCATCTGCCACTCCTCAACTTACCGGGGACGGCGCCACTTTCGCCGACTTTGACTTGACTTTGGCCCGGGCCGTCTATATAACGTCCAGCGTTGGACGTGACTGTGTATGAGACATACTCACTCGGCGATGGCCCAGGCGATGCCGCAGCCTTCGTACGTGGAAGTCCCGCGGCCGAGCTCGTCTATCAGAACCAATGAGTCCGGGCCGGCTGTCTGACAAACAAACAGACACGTTATAAAATACCTTAAGATATATCGGTCAAGAGTACGCACACTGACAGTTCCGAAGACTCAGGGTAGTCATTCATTTCCTTTTTTAAAAATATTACATGCACTTAGATAGGTCAAGTCAAATGATAAATTGACAAATTACTTTTGACGTGACAAATTTAATGTTAGGTGGTATTTACACATATGGTATTATACAGTGTTATTGACCAAATCGCTTTTGAAGTACTAATGTACGATTAAATACTGCAGCAATGCCCCAAAAAATTAACCCGTAACTCATAAGCGAGTGGAAGTATGCAAAGTAAGCATAATTATCTGGGTTACAAAAAGTAAGGTGTCTGCCAGTACCACTACTCACCCGTAGTATAGCGGCGGACTCCACCATCTCCCTCATGAAGGTGCTCTGTCCCTTGCCCTCCTCGTCCCTCGCCCCCACCCTCGCCCGTACTGCCCGCAGTCGAGGTAGTACTGCACTCGCACTGGGTACGAGACTCCCCGCGTGCGCCAGTACCACGGCCGCCCCCACTGACCGCATCCACGTGGACTTGCCGCCCATGTTCGCGCCGGTCACCACGTGCATTATTTGTGACCCTGCAACGAATACACAGATTACAATAGCATTATCCTCTAAGGAGTTTGTATGTAAATTCCACCCTATAAGGGGTTAAATGGGGCGAAATAGCTTCTATGCATAATATCTATTTGTGATCCGATCGAGTTGAATTGAGTATTTATAATAACTATGAAATGCTAATTGTAAAAAAAAATTGGAGATTTTTCCTCTAAAAGGGTCAAAGGGGGCAAAACTTGTTATATGGAGAAATCTTTATATTTGATCCGATAGAATTGAAATTGTGTGCGTGTGTCTATTATAACATGTTTAATTAGAAAAAAAAAACAGAAAATCTTACTATTAAAACGTGAAATGGGGCAAAACGCTATTCATCTAAGACCTTTATCATTCGAAAGAGTATGTTTTTGTGATTCAAATACTATTGAGATGCTCATGTTTTTTATTATTAGCATCTCAATAATAAATTAAAGCCCATGTATAAAGATGGAAACACAGTACTTTGGGAAAACAAAAATAGTATATAGTGAGAAACATACCTCGTTTGAAGGAGACGTCGTTAGGTATATAGGACACCCCGTCCTGCACCTCGACGCACGCGTGTCTCAGAGCGGCCATGTGCAGTGCGTCGGTAGTCTCCGTGAGTACGGGCCGGCAGTACGGCGCCGGGGCCGTACTGGCGCACACGGCGAACGACACCAAGACGTCCAGTCTGGACAGGATGTGCGAGAGGCTGAATAGACAATCTGAGTAACCCGCTGGAAAATACATACTCATTTGTAATTACAGCGCTTCATGTAATAGCTTCCGAAGAATCGTGGTAACAGGCAAAGTGGTCAATATGCGGTGGAGCGACCATATCGTCTCACCGTTGGTAACCAGATCCCGGTTGTACGGAGTACCGCACGATAGGTACCTGGCATATGAATGTCTGAAGTAGGTCATGTCACCAGCATTTTCATAACTCACACATACAATTGTGCTGTTCTGTCTCCATATTTTATTGCTATTTCTTGTTATTAAAATCGGTTTTAAACGAGAACTCGTGGGTTTGTTTCGTACTTTTAACTTTCCCGCTACAATAACGATAATCCTAACACCAATGGAGATGCATTGTCTAGTCAAAGGTCCCACATAAAGGTCTCGACCCTCAGCAGTGAGGATACCGATCCCAGAGCCCCCTCAGCACGGGGAGGGGATAATAATTTTGTCCTCTGTTTTTATCCACCATCGGGAGACAAAATGCTGTCAAAGGTGGATAAAAA
The DNA here is from genome assembly GCA_951394065.1 of Venusia cambrica. Lineage (NCBI taxonomy): Eukaryota > Metazoa > Arthropoda > Insecta > Lepidoptera > Geometridae > Venusia > Venusia cambrica. Next base: position 1,031,106 of record OX596058.1, read on the forward strand.
CAAAGGACAAAAATTATATACCCGCCCCGTGCTGAGGGGGATGAAATAACTTGTCGTGAGTGACTTTTCGACTGATATACAACGCACCGCCTACACGGTTTCTCCTAGCGACTTAAATGGTGGTATGTTACTTATAAGGTGTTTATTTTCGTTCGACGGATATGTGCCTGGCTTTCATCTCACATGATTTTCAAGTAATGATAAGGCCGATGGTGGAAGCGCACTTCACCCGGAATAAAACAAACTGAGGAACTGGCTATCTTACCTCTGAATGCCGGAACACAACTATTCAAGATTTTTTATCATGGAGACAGAATCAGGTAAGATGGTAAGATCCATCTTACCTAATTCTGTCTGGCCTAAGCCAGGCGGATTTAAAACAAAGTCCTACCACCAACCAAACCAAGCACAATATATTGTACTCCCCCTGGGGATCGAACCCGGTGGACGAACCACTACACCACAGAGATGGTTAGAGGCGGTGTGTATACTAGCCACTCACCAGCGATCGCTACGATCTCGGCGACCACTTTGTCCTGCTCCCTCTCGCTGCTGGTCCTGTCGCCACTCACCAGCGATCGCTACGATCTCGGCGACCACTTTGTCCTGCTCCCTCTCGCTGCTGGCCCTGTCGCCACTCACCAGCGATCGCTACGATCTCGGCGACCACTTTGTCCTGCTCCCTCTCGCTGCTGGCCCTGTCGCCACTCACCAGCGATCGCTACGATCTCGGCGACCACTTTGTCCTGCTCCCTCTCGTAGCTGGTCCTGTCGCCACTCACCAGCGATCGCTACGATCTCGGCGACCACTTTGTCCTGCTCCCTCTCGCTGCTGGCCCTGTCGCCACTCACCAGCGATCGCTACGATCTCGGCGACCACTTTGTCCTGCTCCCTCTCGTAGCTGGTCCTGTCGCCACTCACCAGCGATCGCTACGATCTCGGCGACCACTTTGTCCTGCTCCCTCTCGCTGCTGGTCCTGTCGCCACTCACCAGCGATCGCTACGATCTCGGCGACCACTTTGTCCTGCTCCCTCTCGTAGCTGGTCCTGTCCCGCCGGTACTCCTCCCCGAGGTCCGCCAGCGCGCGGCTGCAGAACCTCACGCCTCCTTTCACCGCGTCCACGATCGTGTACTTCTTCATGCCGCGGAGGACCGGCTCCTCTTTCATCGTCACCCTGAAGCATTCATCTCGACAACTTGAAACTTTGTTGGATTCAGAATTGTTTTTAATATTACCTTTTTATAGGTATAGGCATTGTATTTGTATGTTTCCCGGATTAAATAAAATAAAAATAATTTGTATTTTAAATTTACGAATAAATAATAAGTCAGGAAGTCTAATTCAAAGTAAATTTCGACCAAAAATAGGCCCTAATTTAAACCAAAACGACGTATGGTTCAAAAAACGAATCACGTCCATAGTTACAAATAGACATCTTTGGTGATTGGTTTAAATTCTGAACGTATGCAGGGATTGGTTCCCGCTTGCGGAAAATACAATTTTAAAAAATTTACTGACTTCATTTTGCATAGTATTGACCATCTCAGTTTGATAACATATTTGAACATCTTTGAATATAATCACTATTGCTACTTATTTACTAGTGAAAACTTTCGCGACGTGTGCTCGCTTGCAAGTTAAATATCCTCACGATGACGCTTTGGACACGACTTTTAAGCCCCGCCTACTTGGACACAACTTTTGTTGGGTCATTTTTTAACACAGTTACATTTCCTGACTCATCGTTTATTTGTAGCTTAAAATACATAAATACAATATTAATAACCAACGTTGGTTAACACCAGGTAAGGATAACTCCATGTCGAGACGCCGAGGGTTGGCCACGACGTCGTTGCGAGCCAGTTGTGTCGCCTTTTGGCTTGCGGTGCGGTCTGACACCGGCCGAGTACCACGTGATGGTACAACGCTGCCATCGTAAATATTTACAAAGGGAAAGGCTCGCGGTTGTAAAACATAAGTTATTAGCCTGCTCAGCGTTGTTGGCAACTTGTATAAATGATAAATGATTTATTGGTTTGTTCAATCATGGTACATAAAATGTGAATCATGTATGCGAAAGTGTGTGAAAAAAACCGATGAGAACATATGGGAGGCACAAGCAGGGCTTCGAAAGGGAATGGGAAGTACGGATCAGCAGGCTTAACCTCGAATCCAATAAAATTCCAATACAATATCAATCGCAATCCAATACTCAAACATTATTGACTAGTTGCCGTACTCTTGAAAAACAATTCGATAGCATTGGATTGAAATCGTAATTGCGTTAGTATTGGATGATGATTGTGACACATGAAGTTAGCTGCATTATATTCAGCACTAGGGATGTTTGCTTGTATTGAATCAATAATTTAGGTATCAATAATATATGCACAAAAATACATTTTATTGCGAAAATGTTACACATTTGCTATTGCCTCAATTCCGATTTCAACGCAACACCAAACACAATACGTAGATGTCAATTTTTGGTCTCTATTGGATTGGACAATTCAATTCCAATCGCGATTAGTTCATTCAATATCCACACAATATGAAATCATTTTGGCGCTAGGTTCGCATTCAAGAGTATTCAAGAGTAAGAAATGACACAAATTCAATTCCGATTGAATACCGATCGGTCTTCTCTCTATAAGCAATATCCAAAATGTTTCTGGCTAAAACTCCGTGCCTTTGCAGACCTTGAGACAAATAACTGTAACTAATATTAACGGGATACTTACCATGATTATTTGTTTTTTTATATTATTAATAGTGTTCATAACCATGATAGTTTCAAAAGTATTTTTTAAGAGATACAACAAGCAAGCGAGCCCAGCTGGTGGTAAGTGCATCTCTTGCCTATAGCAATGCCTCATTGCGTAGGTCACATCTACAACATAGCCTACACGGCACTGCATTGCGCCCGTCAACTTTCATAAAGCGACAAATAGCTCTGGACTGATGTAAAATCCACACAATTGAACTAATTAGCTAATCAAGGATTCCAAGGAGCCGGTACCTGAAGTGGAATCCGTTCTGCGGGGTACTCTCCAGTTTGATTGTCTTCCCGGGCTCCAACTTGAGGTCCCTCGCGGCTCGACGCAGTTCCTTCTCAGCCGCTGACGTGAGCCGCTCCAGAGCCGAGCGGAGAGCTTGCAGCTGCTCATCGAACGACGGCTTCACCAGGTACTCGCCTGCGATTTATATTTTAAAAATAAAAAATAAATATTACAGGACATTAATTTTACACAGCGCCATCTAGCCCCAAACTGAGAATAGCTTGTAACATGGGAACTAGATTACGGATAGAATACTTAAATACTTTTTGTAAATACATACGTACTATATGATACAACTCCCAAACACAGAACAAACATCTATATTCATCACACAAATGTTTGTCCTGGGTGGGAGTCGAACCCACAACGTACAGCGCAGAAGGCAGTTACTACCAACTATGAGGGTTAATCGAATGAATAAATCGAGTACCTTTATCGATGGCGTCCATGTCGATGGTGGCCTCGATCATCTCCTGGAACTTGTCCAGGTCATCGTGCAGGTCGGAGAGCGGCTCCGAGAGGGAGGAGTGCACGGTGGGGTGGTTCGCAGAGGACAGGCATTGCAGCAACGATGGGAGGCGGCTTATCGCCTGCAGGGAGGAACGTACCGAGGGTCAGACGACGGTAGCCGAGAGATGAGTACGGCGTCCCGACACTCCATGTCCATCCTACCCGACGTAAGAAACTGACCAAACGATCGGAAGCTGGCTTTATGCCTCGCAAAAAGGTCTGTTCTTCGATTTGAGAACTGTGTTCTTGTTTTTATGACAGCGTTGGACCAACTAAAAAAAAAGCCTTGAAATTCTAGTAAATAACGTGGCCTAACACAAATCACGTTCGTCTAAAAGGAACTTTTCACTCTGGACTTGAAGACTTGTGCTGGAAACAGACGAGGGCAAGTTTTATTTTTCATCTGTCATAGATGGATCGTCTGTTATTATAATATTAGTTCCCCGTTTGTCCGCGACAGACCACTTTGTGAAGACGAAAGGGAACCAGCATCAACACAGTATATAATCCCACGGGTCTTTTACAGACTGTAATGAAGCTTCCTCAAAGCGCCACCAAAATTTCCGCTATCGAATTCAAAATATATAATTAAAAGAGCCTATTACAAAATAATTGACTGTATCGACGATAGTCACTTCTTGTTGGTAGCTAAATAGTTATTTGTAAAACAGACTGCCCATTAGGTAGTAATAAATATTTTCACACCACCTGCTCGACAATGCCAAATTACATATCATACCAACCTTACGTAAAGCAAGTCATTAAAGCCCTAGGCTTTAGCCTGGGTGTAATGTTGGACTGAATCTCACTATAACCCGCTGGGTTTTAATGTTTTTACTTTTCACAGTTCTTATTGCAATGGCCTTAAAGTCTAATTTCGTAATAATAGATCAACAGACTAATATACTCGAAGGCCGGGGCCGCCGCCGCGTCGAACTTATTTGAAAATCGAACTCTTTCTAAAATCGAGCTGGCCACGGCAAGCTGAATGGAACACATTTGAAATTAAACGAAAGCCGCGAGTATTGTAAGACACTGCAATAATATACGTAATAACTGCAAAGATTTTATAAAAATATATCAAAATAGAAGAAAAGTTCTGTTAAAATGTCAATCTCAAGTACCACCTTCCCCAACCTTCTCATCGAATCCTCAACCAACTGAGGAACTGTGTACGATTCTATAATAAGCTTCCTCAAAGCGCCACCAAAATTTCCGCTATTGTACTAAAAATATATAATTAAAAGAGCCTATTACAAAATAAGTGACTGTATCGACGATAGTCACTTATTGGTGGCAGCTAAATAGTTATTTGTAACAAGTTAAGATAAGCCGTACGTAAAGGCGCACTTCACCCGGAATCCTCAACAAACTGAGGAGCCGGCTATCTTACCTTAATACCGGAACACAACATTATTTATAACTGTTGTTAAGGCGACATGATTAGGTAAGATGATGGTAGCTAGCCTAATACGCTATACCATATTTCAGTCCATCAGGGTCTCCCCCTGGAGAGACGGTCCCACCTGGTAGATCCTGTAGCAGTCGTGCAGAGTGGCCTTCTTCCGTGTGAGTCTCCTGGCCAGCGCCTGCAGGTCCGGGATCCTGCGCAGCTGGTCCCCGTGCAGCTGCAGCCGCAGCGAGGAGTTGGAGACGAGCAGCTCCACCACGTCCAGACGCTCGTTGATCAGGTTGATGTCGCGGAGAGGCTGACGTAGCCACTGGGCTAGCAGCCTACAATCATTTTACAGTTATACTAACGAAATGCCTCTCGTCTGTCTGATACGTGTCCACGACTGAACAGATTGACGAATTTTGGTAAAGATATAGATATTTTGTATTCTGGAAGGCCATTGGCTTCTTTGACCTCGATAACCATATGGGCGAGGCCACGGCCAAAAGTAAATAATAAATATAATAGAAACAACACTCAACAGTAACTAACAGACTCACGACTTTTCCCCTTCGCGTATTGTTTGAGCGTGGATATTATGATTATCGTGAATAGCTTATATAGTTACAAAAATACTGTTAATTAAAAAAAAATGCGTAATACCACGCAGAACACTATCAACAGGCCATTTGTGTCCACTTCTGGACAAAGCTACCTCCAAAGATAGATGATTTTGCATTAATCACCACGCTTGGCAGGCGCATTGGTGATCCCAGTCAAGGTGTAGATGATACACAGAAGGAAGATGCTGCCCTTCTTCCGGTGAGTTAGTCGGCTTTTACGACACCCACGGGCTGAGATTCATATGCAGCGCATATCTGGTTCTATGTATCTTAGGACGTTATAAAACTGCGGGGATCTACGTCCTAGTGGGCAACGGAATCGATGTCCTTAAGTCAACGGCTATCCCATAGCTGGTGGTGGACCTGTAGTCCGCCTGGCCACCCTGCTGCAGTGCGCCAACCACTCCGCCGTGTGCTATCGGGAATGCCGGTGCATCATCAGGCAGCTTAGACCTGAACCTCGCCCAGGAGACGCCCAGGCGAGATCTGGAGCATTCCCATAAATGCGTCTCCCGGAGAATACACTGAGCACAGCGATTTTCAAACACACGGAAAGTTTTCTCATCGGAAACAACACTTTTTGTCGGACAAAGAACTCGACAGATTTCATCAAAAATCGAATTCTAATATCAAAATATAAACATTTCTGAGTTCAGGAGGGTGGGTGACTACTGTATAATGACCGTTTCCCTTGGTGCGTGCGACACCTGTCCAGCAACCCGAACAGACTCCTGTTGGGGGAGTGGTTGGTGTCTCCCAGCTCCGGCAGCACGTTGAGTGCGCTGAGGGCAGCCGCGTCCAGGTGGAGGAAGCAATCCGGCTGGATCGTACACAGGCGGAACCTGCACGAGAAATACTAATAATGTTGTGTTCCGGCATTTAGTGATACGATAGCCAGTTCCTCAGTTTGTTGAGGATTCCGGGTGAAGTGCGCTTCCACCTTGCCTTGTCATTACTTGAAAAATCAAGTGAGAGGCTAATCACGTCCCCCATCGTACAATAAGAAAATAAAAAAGTTGGTAGTAGCTCTGCCTCCTGCGCTGTAGGTCAGTATTTTTGTACTACCAAGTCGGCAAACAGGCATACAACATTTTTTTTATTGAACGGCGGGTAAGCACTTGACCTTCATCTCACCTGGTTACAAGTTGAGCTAAGGCCGAAGGTGGCGCACTTCACCCGGAATCCTCAACAAACTGAGAAACGGGCTATCTTACCTCTAAACGTCGGAACACAGCAATTTTTAGAATTATTATTATGGACTAACTATAGCCTATGGACTTGCATTACCAGAAGCATAACTCGCGCGTTGACGACCCGCTTGATGGAGCCCTGACGACCTTACTTACCGCAGGAACGCAATGTTCCTATATAGGTATATTGTTTTTTTATTGTACGACGGGGAAGCTCGACCTTCATCTGTTCTAGTTACAAGTTGAGATAAGTCCGAAGGTGGAGGCGCACTTTACCCAGAATCCTAACGGAAGAACTAACTATCTTACCTCTGAATGCCAGAACACAACAACTTTCTTTAAGAATTGATATTATGACGACGTAATAAGGTAAGATGGTGGTAGATAGCCAGGCAGGCTCAAACAAAATCCTACCACCAACCAAACCAAGCACAATAATGAACCCGGGACCTCTGGATGTTAAATCGGTGGGAACACAGAAGCGGTTAAATTCGTAATTAATAAATAGTGTTCTATTTATTATCAATTATTCATGTTTATTTACTCTCTGCCTCAGCATAATGTGGTATAAACCTAAATTATCACCGCTTATATCTTCAAAAACTGTTTTAAATTGCACAGTAAAACATTTGTTTATTGAAATGCAATAACGGATTTTAGTTTTATTTCACAAACTTACCGACCAAAGTTGGTGCTCTCACTGGTCAAAGCGCTGTACTTGACGGCCGCAGCTAAACAAGACATAGCTATTTGACTGCGGGTCTCCTCGAACGCGTGCGCGTCCTGTTGCTGACTCGCGCTGAACTTCAGCAGTCGGTTCAGGTCTTGGATGATGCCTTCGGTGGAGAAATCACTCTTCTGCAGCTTTGTGACTGTCACGTTTGTCCGGGCCATTACTTTTGCGAGGGCTTTGTACTGGAAGGTGACCAAATGTTTATATATATTTTGCGTCTACAAGGAAACTATTCACAGATTGTACTGGTGCGGAAAAATAGACGAAGGCAAAGAGTATCATTCCTTACCAGGTCTTATGAAAACGGAGAGTAACGGTAACGGAGTGTGTTCGGCACAATGGAACAACTACAAGGTAGAGGGTATGGTATAGCCTGCCGTACGTCTGCTAGTCCGGTGGTGGACAGGGGAAACAGGGATTAAACCTAATCCACTAGCGTGTGTACTGCCACACTCGTCACAGCGGAATTAACAGAACACTGACCGTCCTCCTTCATGTTCTTGATGTTATTATAGTCTTTGTCCCAATTTTTTACTTGAATTACTAAACAAACCTCTTTTTTACTTGAAATTAGTTTTTTAACCAGGCTATACGTGAGTCGGACTCGCGTTTAGGCTTCAGTACGAAATAATAACGGATATAATTTCAGTAGTTCTCAATTTATCACAGCATCGTTGTGTGATGATAGTTTAGTGCAAGTCTTTTAGCATTTTGTGCTTTGAAATGTGAGTCGAAAATCTCAATTCGCGAGTCCAACTCGCACTTGAACGATTTGTTCACACTAAAATTACAAATTCGAAGGTAATTTAGGTTAATGTTTGTTACCTTACACGCCAAGAGTAAATGGCTCTTACTGAAATTTGCTTAGATATAGTGTACATGTAGCAACCATCCAGTTAAATTCAATTTCAAATAAATCAGTTAATCCAGCTAATTGGACGCTTAGGCAGTTCTTTAAACGCCTGAAATGTCTGAAAAACAACCTAGCCAAGTCATTGAGCGAAACGTTTAAGCAGACGGCAGAACGTCGTGTAGTTATTTAGTTAAATTGTATATTGATGAATTTGTGATGTTTACCACTAAGTAACAGTAAGAGAGAAATATTTTCAAACAAATAAATGAGTTTTGATAAAATTAACATTCACGGTTTACGCTGTTGACGCCATATTTGTTTTGGTGACTACTAGCGCCGCCGCAGTGAAACAAACCTAACTAAACTTAAATCACTTGGCTGATTCTTGGTTAATCATCTTCAAAGGGCTGACTGTCAATACGCGACATATATATACTGTGGAGACAACATAGGCGACTTTTTGTCCGGGAACATCGCGTGCCAGTATAACTTACGTCATCGTGATCGCTGAGGGGCACCAGACACTCGCTGGGTGCCGTCTGCACCGTGACCGTCTCCAGCTCGGTCAGCAGGTCGTCGTCTGTGAACTCCGCGACCGACAACTGGTAGTCCGCGGCGGTCACGCACGCTACGCCGACCAGCCGCCCCTGAGTGCAACACATACTTACACACAGGTCACTTACATATTGCCAGAAACGACGACGCTAACCTAGAGTCAAGTCAAAGTCAATATTTCATTAAGATTTTTTAGAAAAAAAATTGAATAATTTTAAAACGTCAAATCTACCGCCTGTTCGTAATCGCGATCAGCACACAAGGAAAAAGGCAAGAACTCGGGCTGGTTAATTTTTTGATGATCCATTCAACATTAAGATTGGAATACTGTTTTAAATAACATTATAAGAAGTTACCTTTATTAATTTGGACTATTTATTATTAGGTACTAGATTATGTTTAACGTAATGTTTGTAAGCCGTATTAGGCGAGACTAGAGATACTTATTGAGATAGATTATAAGACCATTGTTACCTACATAACTCTACAGACAATACATTTAATTATCATTTACATTATGTTAGAGAAGCTCGTAGCCACTGTATAGGTGGAAGGGAAAAGATACTACGTTGCTGTATACAGCCAAGGATGGCGTTCGAAAGCGCGCTTTCAACCAGACACAGATCCTAGGTCACGACCCTCAGGTAGGAGGATTCCGATGCGAGGAAGATAGTATAGGAAAGGGGTCAGCAGTGTCTGCCAAGTGGTGTACTTACAACGTAAAACAGCACAGATCATGTCCCCATTCGATTGTACTTGCAAAATAAGGCGGCATCGGAGTAGTGCTCTCCAATAGAAAGAGTTCATTTCGAAATGGCACGTCCGAATCAAAGGACATTTTGCAGGTTCAATCGGATATATGGAACATCAGGCATGATCTACATTTGTAGTGGTTTTTCTTTTTAAACATAATAAAAACCCAAATTTGTACATAAAATACGAATTCAAATAATTTTGCTTTAAAACGAAATTATTTGAACATTTAATAAAAAGTTAATGCTGAGTCGAGCCCGTTTTTGCTGTACACTTTACTTTTTGTTATTATTATCGTTACAATTTCATTTATATTGATTATTTATGCTTTTTTTTTTGTTCCTATTTCGTATGTTTTTTTTTTTGCATATTAAGTGCATAGTAGAAAATAAATCAATTCTGATTACGATCTAATACTGAAAGCGCAACCAACTTAGACAATCGCTTTCCTATTCCTAAGAAATGTGTTGTTTGCACCAATACTGACATCACCAACGCGCCGACCAAAAGGTGAATATGATTTCCAATCACAAGAACAGTCTCAATTCTGACAATATGATTATTTTTCCTGTAATCTGCACAAATTAAAGTGATGACATCGAATACAAGGTTTCGCCGGACTTCTGAATCACAGTGAGTCGAGTTTAAAAAGAATTTGAATATTATTAATAAACTAAGTCACAATTTGTCAATAACAAGTTATCGCTAATAATGATTCAGATCATTAACACATGTAATGTAGTCTCAAAACAGGTGTATGAACGATAAGAACAAACAAGTTTTATTTTTAACCGACTTCAAAAAAAAGGAATGAGGTTCTCAATACGGCTGCATGTTTTTTTTATTATTGCACGACGGGGAAGCGCTTGGCCTTCATCTCTGGTATCAAGTTATACTACCGAAGGTGGAAGCGCACTTCACCTGAAATACTACACAGACTGAGCGACTGGCCTCTAAACGCCGGAACACAACAATTTAGAATAGTTGTTATGGCGACAGAATTAAGTAAGATGGTGGTAGCTAGCCAGGCGGACTTAAACAAAGTATTATACCACTAGTTCAGTCTCCATGTTGAAAAAAATAGAAGCATATGTTTGTGGTGGGAATAGAACCCACCACCTACAGCGCAGAAGGCAGCGCCACCAACTGAGACGTGATAAAGTTGTCAAACCTTGGTGACCGGATCCACCTTGATATGCACCGCCATGAGACAAGGCGAGCTGTCGTCGGACCCCCCGAACCCCTCGCCCAAGACTTCCTCCAGCTGCTCCAGACAGCCGGGGGAGCCCTTGTACTGCAACGACCACTCGTTGCTCTTCGCCGAGCCTTCACACACGTACACTTCTACTCTGTAACGTCGGACCTGGGAACAAACGTTATTGTTCAACATTTCTATAAAAAATCTGTGGAACACACGAGACACTAATACAATATTGAATACTTAAGTATCTCTGCGTATATTATTTGTGTATATGCGTATCTATTATTTCACTTTCTATTTTATGTTTATTTTATATTTTATAGATTTTCCCCTCATACATTTTTTATGATTTTAATGATATATGTTCTGTCACTTCATGAGGTCGATTGACTGGGCTGGGTCACAACAGAATATCAGCGCTGACCTGTGTTACAGTGAGGCATAATGCTGAGTTGTGTCCCAATTGCTGCTGTAGCACACAGCACAAACTGTATTCACTTATTACCTACTCGTGTTTTTATGTTTGACAATTTCATTCTGTTATGTTTGTGTATGTGTGTTATAATAGTAAATAAATGAATGTCTATGTCTATATATCAAGGTTTATGACACGCGCAATGTAGAAAGGAATAGAAAGAAAGAAACATGTATTTAGCGCACATTGCATCAACAGCCCATTAGGTCCCCTGTGTGAGCCTTCTCCAAAGCTATAGGAAATGGCGTAGTGCCATAATCACCAGACTTTTACGACATTTATGGGCTGAGTTGGAGGGGTTGATTATTGATCCGCGATCGCCACGGCAACGCGCCTATTTGGCACAGTCATACATAATCTTAGGTACAATAGAAAGACTGCGCATGTAATTTTATTTAAAAAAAATTGTACGACTGGGAAGCTTTCGGCCTACATCTAACCAGGTTTCATGTTCGCATAGGCGCGCTTCATCCGGAATCCTCTTGGAGACGAAACAAATAAGCAGCCCACCTGACGCAAAGCCTTCTGCGTAGGTTACACCAACAAAAAACATGGTCTACGCGGCACTGCATTGCGCCCGTCAACTTTTTGTTAAGCCTCGCGTGCCTGTAATTTCACTATCTGCGTCAAAACACTCGTAGCTCAAATGGTTAGTGTTTCCGGTTTTAGGAGAAGATGCGGGTTCGAGTCCAGTCGTGGGTTGCGAATTGTGTCATAATAACATTTGTAAGATGATTCTTCTTGGTAAAATCTCTTGCGCAAGAGATCAGTCTACCTCAACCTCGGTTAAACCCGCGTCGCAGATATCTGCGGCCCTGGTGTTGTTCAAAATAACAAGAAGCTCAAGCGGAAGCGTCTTTATCTTGGCTATTTATGAAGTTCAATGCTTTACCGTTTTATCTAATGGATACTAGGATCGTGTTGACTCGATGCATTCTCTAATTGTAATTAGCAAGGTCAGGTGATGAGCTGAGCGAAGCGATCATCTGCGTTGTGAGGTCGGAATTACAGCTCAGTTGGTAGTAGCTCTGCTTTCTGCGCTTTAGGTTGTGGGTTCGATTCCGCCCTCCTTGGGCGTTTGCATTTGTGTGCTGAATATTGATGTTTGTTCTGTTTTTGGGTGTTGTATAATAAAGTACGTTACGTATGTATGTAAAAAAACGCATATAAATATTATATCCGTAAGCTAATTCCCATATTACAAGTTATACTTAGTTTGAGGCTAGATGGCGCTGTGTGAAATTAGAACGAAGAACGAAGGATCCCTCCAAATCTGCCCATGGATGTCGTAAAAGCCGACTAGAAGAAGGGCAGCAACTTCTTTCCGTGTATAATCCACGCCTTTACTGCGATCGCCAATGCGCCTGCCAAACGTAGTGTCAAAACCCTCCAAGGCTCTCTCCAGCAGGGGACACTAATGGGCCGTTGATGTGTAATGTGATCTACTATAAGTTAGAACATGTTTATTATTAAGTGGCATTATGTTTGAATAAGAACGAATTTTTTGAACTGAATTGTATGTATTTGCTTCATCGTCAAAACCAACAAAGGCTAATAAACGTGGGTAGGACACGTAATTTGCATGATTCACGAGCCGCCGCTACCCTCTCTTATATAACCGCAGCCTTAGACAAGAGGTCACGTGCTTCGTTTGATAGACAAACACGCACGCAATACAGTTGTAGATAGTGACCTGACTAACTGACCCTTGACCTTTTAACCTCATCTGATGCAGACTATCCACTTATAATTGTAATCTAAGTACCTATAATATATATTTCCCAAGTACTTCGTAAGCCGCGACTAAGGGTTCATACCGGGAGATACACCTGGTGGACAGCAGCATCTACTTTAGACAGATCTGGTTATAGCTGATTCTTTAATTGTACTTTGAGGGGGAGCATCCTGCAGTTGACATTTTAGGGTTAAATTGTTGAAAATACTCATAAGTACTGTTACTATATTTAGGCTTAATGTACTAAAAAATTGAGGACAAAAGTCTAATGATTTTTTTCCATGGCAACCCCCTCCAATTCAGCCCATAGATGTCGTAAAAGTAGAATAAGGGATATCACTAGAAGAAGGGCTGCAGCTTCCTTCTGTGTATCATCTACACATTTACTGTGATCATGAATCCGCAAATCCAAATCCAATGGCAACCTTCTAGCTTTGGAGGAGGCTCTGTCCAGCAGTGGACACTTATATACTGTTGATGCGTATTAGAAAAGAACATCAATGTAACATTGAATGCACTAAACATAACACTCCTGAGAGAGTCGGGTAAAAAATTTAAGAATCGACTAAAAATATCATTAAGAACACACCCTGAGTATGTCCCACGCCAAATTTTGTCTTCAAGGTCATGTTATGAGTCTGTATCATTTGCCTGACAGTTGTTGTGTACTTGCCCTATGCTCTAAATGTGGACAGTTGTTGTGTACTTGCCCTAGCGTTTTCCCTATGCTCTAAATGTGGACAAAGACATTTTTAAAGAAGCCGTTACTAGTTTATCTGAGGTTTATAGTTCAATGTTCCTTCGTATCAGTCGGTAGGAGCTAAGGTCACAGTCACAATATTGTAGCGAATTCAAGGGTAGGTAGGTTTATGTGTGCCAGCTTATAAGGAAAAATATCGCAATAACATAGGTCCTTTCCAAAAAGACCTCCCTTAGGAAGTACCATCGCTTTGCTAAGCATTCGGCACTATAGTGTCTCAAGTCTTACGACCCTCTTTCGAGTCCTTTCTAATCGTTAGAGGCCAGAATTCTATGTAAGCATTATGAGTCTCATGATGGCGAACGCGACGCGAGTAGGCTTTTGTTGTGATAAGCGTTTGACCACTTTTTTCCAGATCATTTTATCACTGTCAAGCAACATTAACGCTCTACAGCTAAGAGGATTTTAATTGCACGGAACCGCTTGACCTTCATCTCACCAGGTTTTTAAAGTTATGATAAGGCCGCAGGTGGAAGCGGATTTCACCCGGAATCCTCAACAACTGGCTATCTTACCTCTGAATGTCGGAACACAACAATGTTTAGAATTGTTGTTATGGCGACAGAATTAGGTAAGACGCTGATAGGAGTTAAACAAAGTCCTACCACCAACCAAATCAAGCACAATCTTACCAACAGAAGCTGTTTGAAATCTGATCACGATCACCAGAAAATCCAGCCGCATCCTCCTGATATCAGTATCCATTAACCAACCGTTTCCGGTGGAAGAGTTTCTCTAAAAGCTCTGTAATCGGCAGATTAACATTATTAAAGCAAGATCTTACCAGCAGAAGCTTCTTGATCAAAATCTCGAAATTCCCCTTGGACAGCACCAGATAATCCAGCTTGTTCGGCTCCAGCCCCATCTTCTTGATGTTGGTAGCGGACGAGAACACCTCCCGAGCGGCCGTGGTGGCATCCTCTCCGTGGACGCTGTAGTAGTCATTGCGGTCGAAGATACGCACGGTCGTGGGCGGTTTCTGGGAAGGCACGTGATGCTTTGATACAAGGTATTTCATTATTTAACAGTGCGTAAGGTATACCACCTGCGTAAAAGAGACTCGTTGCTAAAAATTTAGCTAGGAGCGGTAAAGTAATATGCAAATATATTTGCAAATTATTAATGTTTTTATATATATTTTAATGTGAATATTTTTTTTACTATTATTCATATTATTTTTATATTCTTATTCAGCATATATTCGACGACTCTTCTTTGGAATAGTGACATATTTTTTTATTTTTTTTAAGTAAGGCCTTTTCTAGGCCTCCTTCAACTGTCTCCGTTTCTCTCTTTCTTTTGCACTCTCAATCCAATGAACATCAGCGGTTTTCTGTATCTCGTCCACCCATCGTTCTTTAGGCCTTCCTTTCGGTATCCAAATATATCTTGATTTTATTCGTGAACTTTACTAATCATGGACTCCGACATCTTGGTCAGGGTATTTGCGACCAGCAACTAACTATGTTCAGATGCCCACAACTTCTAAAAGCATTCTTGGTCCCCCCAAGGTCTACTTATGGAGGGTCAACTTCTCATCAATACCTCTATAGCAATATAATAAACTCGAAACGAATTACGTGATTGTTACCTTTTTACGATTAAACGGCTCTTTGGATTTTAATGAAATTTAACAAAGAGGTAGATTGTATCCTAATAACTTCGGCTACTTTTATCCGGGTACCTATAATTAGCAACGCGGACGAAATCGCAGGCAAAAGCTAGTTGTGTATTATTTAAATTTGTTTGATATTCATTAGTAAAAGTGAAAAAAAGGGAAGTTTTCAGATTCTTCCCGTAATAACAGATCTGCCTATCATCTCTGCGTTTACTCGGAATACACTGTTATTGTGATAAGCTTGTTGTCATTCAATTGATATTTTAAACAATTATAATGATGTTCAATTTCAAGAATAATGATAAGATTTAAAATATTGATCGTGAAATGAGTTGTTTATTACGGTTCCTGGGAATAAAGTTATCTTCAACCGTGGCACGTTGATACTGACGACTGACATGCAGAAGTCTATATATTGATTGATATACAGGGTGAATTTTTCAAGTGGGCGTGCATGGCCAAATCCGAAACTATGAGGAATATCGAAAAATACTCAAAATAGTCTCGGGCCCGATTTCGACGAAAACTGAAACGGCATCTTTAGATTTTTTTCAAAAGTCAATATTCATCCCAGGAATCGCACCAAAAGATTTTGAAAAAAAAAATACAGTTTTTTTATACACTTCGATAGTGTCGAATTGTGTATAAAAGGAAAATGTTGAATTTTAATAAACTGCTTCATATTTTAAAGTAGATACGTATAATGCCTTTATCAATCATACCTATATCTACATTACATACCTTCCTTGTTTGAAATGATGCTGTTTATTTTTTTTTAACTCGCACCCGCAACGCTATACAGTTCACAACACTAAGTTATAATTTAATTTTTTACACATAAGTATCTCTTCTCTCGATAAACGCCAAAGAGAGATTTAGAGTTTTGTAAAACAAAAAAAAAATACAATTGAAATTCGAACGGAAAGGGAATTTTCGCCAATTATTTAGATTTTGTTCAACGTTTTGTTGATTACCAACTGTTTGCGTACTGTTTCGTATTTTGTTAAATAATTTTTAAAAGCAATACCTACTTGAAACTTGAATTTTGTGATTGAAAGTTGGATTTAACTAATGATTTGATCTACTGGAAGCATATTTTATCAATGGGAGAAGTGCCACTCGCGCTTTGGTCTGGTACCAAAACAAATATCCTCAACGTGATTGTCCCACTATTAAACGTCTCCAAAAAATAGTTAACCACCACAACCTTAAACAAGGAGGTAGCTTTGTCAAAAGTAAACTAATAAAGCCACGTATTTGTAATGAAGATTTAGAAATAGCTATTTTGACTTGTATTGTATTGTATTGAATACGCGCAATAGCTCTGAAGGCTCATTGGCAAGTCAATTGTCAAGTCACGTGTCACTTTAGTAAAATGGAAATGCTCACGTCTTGGAGAAGGCGAAAGATAGAAAGAGATGGAAGTAAATCGTTGCATCTTTGCAAAACTTAAGGCTTAGCGCTGCAGGATGTGAGTACGCTGGGCAGCAACGGCGAAGCATGGTTTATCTGATTACATCACACAAATATTGGTATTTTAGTGAACATTTCGATTTGAAAAAAAAAAAAATTTTGAAAGGTTATGATTCCAGATTAGTCCCAAATAAATTTTCAAAATCAGTCCAGTTTGGCTCTTAAATAAAAAAACAGTTATCCTGACATAGTGCATCAGAGTATGAACCGATTCTAAACATTTTTTAGGTCATCTGTATTTATTTTAGTTCCCACCATTACATAGATATTTCCCAGAATCCCGTATTATTGCAGTCTTACACGACTCTCACATAGGGTGTCGTAGATGTCGAGGTGTCGTAGGTTTAACAACGAAAAAAGCTAAAAATAAGTTCATTTTGTTAACAAAATGGAACAGACTTCACCACTAAAACTTAAAAATAACTCTAAGGGTAAGGTCATTTAATTTTAAGGCGGTGCCACACAATAAACATGTTGTTTTGCTTGGCGATTTGGCACCAACTTCAAATAACATAAACATACCATTAGTTATTTTCCAGTTTTAAGTGGTGAAGACGGTTCCATTTTTTTTTTCAAAAATAACTTATGAATTACAACGAGAAAAAAAAAAAAATCTCGTTGTAATTCATATCACAAATCCGTTTCCGTGGGATAGAAATGGGACGTTAAATATTGCCATACAAATAATGGTCCAGTGGTTGCTTCTTCTCTCAAAAACAACTGAACAGATGAGGGAAGGAAAAGCTTAAGCTACTATTTATCTGGATACCTCGCGGGAAAAACAGTGAAAAGAAGCTAGTGTAGAAGTAAACCAGGTCACCTATCAGCCGACAGTAGTGACCGCAGTGTAGCGAATATAATGGTTGCCCTATATTTTTAATTATAACAAGTGATTGAGTACAGAATCATACAATAAACTGTGATGAATATTGTTACTACGTGAAGTGCATTTATTGTATAGGTACTACTTACTTGGAGATGGAACAAGCAAGGTGGTTTTTGTGTTCGGTTGGTGGTAGGACTTTGTTTAAGTCCGCCTGGCTAGCTACCACCATCTTAACTAATTCTGTCGCCATAACAACAGTTCTAAAAATTGTTGTGTTCCGGCATTCAGAGGTAAGCTAGGGGTTGAAGTGCGCCTCCACTTTCGGCCTTACCTCAACTTGTAACCAGGTGAGATAAAGCTTGGCCTTCATCTCACCTGGTTACAAGTTGAGATACCCGCTTACCCGTCGTACAATAAAAAAAAAAACAGCCTACTTTTTTGGAAGCGCACTTTACCCGGAATCCTTAACAAACTGAGGAACAGTTGTCAAATGCATCTCTTGCCAATAACAAAGCCTTAATGCGTAGGTCGCACCCACAAAGAACATGACCTACGCGGCACTTAAAACTATTTGTAATCGAACCGACAACCTAGCGCAGAGCTACTACCGACTAAGCTGTTAGATAGAGGCTTGTTAATTAAATTCTAATATTGGTGTGGATAGTCAAATTGTTAATAATTCCTAACGAGGAAGTAGTTTAAAAAACATTTTTCCAACGCGGGAAAACCCTTGTCCACAAAAAACGGCCTTTTCGCAACTTAAGGATTTATTATTTTCTCATTCATCCTCCAATATTTTGATCGGCGTGACCGGTTTCTTTGAAATTAGGTTTTTGCGAGTTTTTTTTCGTCGTAATAAAAAAAAACACGACCAAGCGTTGAGCACGTAAACATAACATTGACTCTCGGTAATTAATCAGATACATTGAATGGGTACTTGTCGGTACTTCAATTCGTATTAAAAGACTTGTTAAGTGTGATCTACCTAATGGCTAACATTAACATTCATTTAAATATATATAAATATGTTGCAGTCAGGTGTTAGTATTAAGTTTACTGCGACCGCCTATTCGTCTGCTAAACTTAGAGGGCAGCAGAGCATTTCGACGGAAAGCTATTATTACACATTATTGTACTGCCCTGGGGATCGAGCCTGGTAAAAAACTTTTATACCTAAACAGAAGGTAAGCTTACCAATTAATTACAGTGACACCTACGCAAAGGTATATAAATAATTACATCATCATGAAGTCACCACTGATTCACATCTAGTTGTACGAAACTTGAAGGATGACAATTTGCTACTTGCCTATATAGTAAGTCACTACTTAAGACCGTTCGACTTCCAAGGCTTGAATCGCTATTACCTATACCTATAGATGTATTTATTTTGCTTGGTTCTCGGAATACAGATCACTCATGACATGAGGTTATCGTAGTAGATATAATAACATAATAAATTGGCGAGTCTTGGCGAGTCGAAATCAGTGCGACACTGGGAATCGAAGGGTCAACTTGTATTTGTGTTTCAATTATTTTGTTCAGGTAAGCTTTTCCGCGCTTCTATTGATTTTTGTAATTGTAATATTTTTGAAGCCTGCTATATCGTTGTAATTAGAATATTATAACCGATGTAGTGTGAAGACTTGCAAAGAACAATAGCATAAGCCCCTTTCCCTGATTCGCTGTCTCTATCTAGAACTCTGCTGTAAAATTTACATAAATGCATTATTTATGTAATTTTAACAGCAGAGTTCATCCTACAAAATTGATTTCTGTTGTGTATTTTCTTGCCGCGGTCCGCAACCCGCTATCTAAGCTAGTCTTGAGGCTTATGTCCAACAGTGGATGTAACGCTTTGGTGTTACATGAGCAAATGTGGAAAATAGTTGAAACATTTTCGGTAGATTACCCAAATTCGCTGACTTTCATACAAGTTACCGACGACGCGACCCCTGTTTATGTCGTTAAATATATATTTTGAATTACAGATAAGTGTCACGATGCGGCAACTGGTAGTGCTAGCCGCGGTCGCCGGCCTCGCGTTCGCCAGGCCTGAGACCTACCGCGAGAAAGAAGACTTTCAGTTCTCACGGAGCTCCTCCGACGAGGGCTCCAAGTCCGGCTACTACGGCGCACAGAGGGGAAACATGGGAGGTAACTACGAACGCTCGCACAACATGGACAACCTAGCGCAGAACCAGATGAGCGGTCTCGTGAAAACAGCGGAGGGCGAGCTGGGAGACGGGGCCAGTCAGCAAACCGGCAGCGTGTTCACAGCTGCCAATTCCAGAGGGGTCTACGGATCAGGGCATTACGACCTTAGCAACCTGCAAGGACGGAACTTCCAGGAAGGCACGTCCTACGGAGATTCGCAGTCACAATCGCAGACGTCCAGTCACGGGTCGGCATACAGCACCAGCATGTCTCAGAACGCGGGATACAGTGGTCTGAGCCAACACCAACGCGCAGGCTATGGAACTAGCCAGTCTCAGCTCGCAGGCTACGTCGCCACGGGTCAGAACCCAGGCTACGGGGTCGGTCAGACTCAGAACACGGGCTACAGTAACGCCCACTCCAATTCGAGACATGGATACACATCGGGTCAGTCATACTCTGCGAACCAAGATAGCTTGCAAGCCAGCCAGCACGATAAAACTGCTCAGAATACGGGATACGATACCGGATACTACGCACAAGCTGCAGGCTATCAAGGGCAGGCTTACGGCCAATCCAATTCTCGCATCCGTGACGGATCTGACGTTCGCACTAGATTGGTGAGCGCTACTCCCGTGAGAGTCGTTATCAGACCGGGCTCACAGGTCATCGTACCGGTCGCTGCTCAAACTTACGATGCCTCGCAATCGGCTGCCAGCTTCGACCAAAACGACAGGGATACCGAAGTACTCCGAGGCACCGACCAACAGGTGGTATTGACACCTCAGACCAAACACTATCAGTCTGCTTACAGCTACCGCAAAGAATGGGAACAGCGTGGCACTCAGCCTGTCACTGGAGCTGTGCCGCTCGCTGTGCCGGTACCTGCACTGCCTACAGTAAACCCTTACCCGGCAAATAGCGAGCTATATGAAGATGCACAAACTAAAGCATTACAACAGAGTCAGAGTTCGGGTTTAGCTACTTCTCAAAGCCACCAATCGAGCCATAGCGGATACAGTGCAAATTCAGCGTCTTCGAGCCAGTCCAGATACAACACCCATCAACAAACTTCAGGGGCTACTGACCAAAGTCAATATCGATATAATGGAGTTGGGACTTACGACAGCGCCCACAATCGCGCTGGTGCTTATATCGGAGTCGCCAGCGGCGCTGCTGCGGGTTTGAACCAAGTGAACGATGAGGCTTTAGGAAGTGGATTGAGCGGCAAGCCAAAGGGCTACCAATCTTCATACTCCTATCACAAGTCGTGGGAGAGACAAGGCGACCCCTACGTAATAGAACCTGCATCGAACGGTCTTCAGGATACATCTGGAAAACTGGTATCTGCGAACCAAGCCTCCGATTCCTCATATCAATACGGATCTCATCGTCACTCTCACCAGAAAAACAATGACAATTGCGATGTATGCAGATACAGACGTGAAGCTGGCTCATACAACACTCAACAGATGAAGAAAGATTTGATTCAACAGTCTCAGAACTTATTAGAATTAGCCGAATTAGGCCAGCAGTCTCAAAGTGAATCGGAGGATTTGGGACAACAGGTACAATCTGCATGGGATGGCCAACAGACTGAGGATAGATGGGGCAATCTAGAAACCCAAAGTCAAAGTAAGTTGCATCATTGATGTTTCATTGGTGTTGGTGAAATGGCATTTTAGGTAATAATTTCTTTAACGCTACAAAATCATATATTTTGCTAAGCTTCATGATTCTTGAAGCTGTCTCAATAACCAAAAATGTTAAACACTTGTTTTTTTATATATAATGAAGAGACAATTTCAAGGATCCCTTTATAGGCTTCTAGTATTTCAATTTGGTGCTAATTGTTTAAATGTTCATTAACGATGAATACAATGTATTTGTATCAACTATTCTAACGTATTAATAGATATTAATCCGCTGCTTTTCTATTCTTGGTGGTCTATTCACCCATTTACTTCACGTTTATCTATTTCATAGGTTCATTGTGTTTTGTGCAAGTTGAAATACACTCAAAAACAATCAAAAGTTTTTTTATTTAACTTTAATCACTAACGCTTATCTTCTCTTTGATAACCCTGCTTTATACTGTGACTAGGTACACATTTTTATTGTAAATATCTACTGAATTTAACACCGAATTTAACTTGACTGTTCTAAATAACTAAACAGCGGTTTAGGAAGTTTTTGTGTGAAATACATAATAACGTTAATACTTAACACATGCTTCACTATACATTTTAAAACAGGGGTTTTAATCACGTGTACATTTATGTTGATTTAGGCACCAACGGTTTCAATTCAACAATTCAACTGAACATGATTCATGAAATATTTCGATACTTAATTAATAAATAAAACTTCTTTAGCTGATCCGGGACAACAAACTCAAGAAACGTGGGTCTCACTGGACAACAAGTCAAATGGAAACGACGCAACCAGAGATTACGTCGGTGTGCAATTGATTCATCATCTCGACAATCCTATTGATATTTCTCAATCTAGCACTCAATTACAAACAGACACCATAGAATCCAATAAAAACTCCACCCACCATCACACAATTTGGGATGAAATAAAAAAAGAGGAGATTGGACAAGAGACCGAAGATACAGTCGAAGATTTGACGCAAACCGCAGACAAAGGTCAACAAACTCAAGTCGTGTGGGGCAACATTAATCAGAAAGAAAATAGCCCTTGGAAGCCAGAAGACAAAGTCCTATTTCATTTGCCTATGCCTAGTCAGCCAATGCATCCAGATATTCACGACATGCCCAATCCCCATCCTTGGATGTACAACCAGATGCATCATCACAACAGCATGAATCATTTTTTTTCGCACGATACTAGTTCGTACAGTAGCTCGCATTCCCATAGCTGGCAGGAGCATTCCACGAATATGAACGGCAATAATAACGCAAATGGACAAGCAGTAGGATTGTCTGTGATGAGTCTCTGGGATAAACTAGATAATATTGAGAAAGACACGATTCCTTCACATGGGAAGGATGACACAGGCATTTATAAAGCTCAAGGGGATACTACAAATGTTTTTGGAACGCAAGCGCACCAGAATAAATTGGAATCTCATTACAATAATCATGGCCACACAGAAGATGACACTTTTTATAACCACAAGCCCATCATGCCTCAAGACAGCTGGACTACCACTGATTCACCAAAAACTGAACACAAGCCACTTCAGAATGTGAATAATTTCAAGCTAGACCAAACTGCAACGAGCACAACCACAGCCAAACCTTCAACGGAAGCGATAAAACTCAATGTCCAAACTCTGGATGTAGGTCGAGGAGACATCGGACCCGAAGACACACCAAAAGAACCAATCGAAAGCTCAAGCAAACCTAATTCTAATGAAATTGTTACTCACATCGTATCACAAGACGAAAATACAGGTCTAGGTGTACTGAGTCTCGATCAGCAGAAAGCGGATCAAGATAAAGAGAAAGTTGTCACTAGTGCTAGTACAACTTCCACAGAAAGGGTTACTCATCAACACTCGCACAATGAAAACTCGTATGATGTTCATGAAGGTCGTGATCGGGACATGGAACAATTTGAGGATCAAGGCCAGCATAACTATGACCAAGAAACTATCTTCCATCAGGTTGAAGACCAACTAAATCATCACCAAAATACTGATCAACAATTTGTTGACTTTGGACAACAGAATGTTAACATTGGATCTGAACAGATGGAACAACAATTTGAGACTGAAAGTCTCTCCCATAACAACGCCCAGGATACTCAGAAACATGCGGGCGATGGTCTAAGCCAGCAGAATGTGCCATTTGTCGACTTCGTACAGCAGAATGAAAACACTGAGGGTCAACAGGTGGTACAGCAATTTGAGACCCAAAACTTTGAACCAGTTGAGAGCTTGTATCAAGAAAACAAAAAACATTCAGTTGAAGAACTAGGTCAGTCCGATGATCAAATTGACAAGGTTTCCCTATCTGGGTGGAAGGCAGACAAAGATTCAGCTGAAGACCGAGGTCAACAAAAAAAGCAAGAAGACCAGGATTCTATTTCAGGCTTGAAGGCAGAGCAACCTTTAGGTGTAGACCTTAGTCAACAAAACAAGCAAGTTGACCAGATTTATCAATCTGGATGGAATTCAGATAAGCCTGCAGCTGCAGATGATCAGCAAAATGAACAATTTGACCAAGTTTCTGGGTGGAAGGATGAGAATTCCAACCAGCAAGAACATAAACTTCAAAACTGGGGGCAACAGGAAAACTTGGAGCAGCAAAGTCAGTCAGGGTGGACAGAAGACACAGAAGGTCAAATGGTTCAGGCTGCTTGGATGCCAACTGAAGATTTACAACAGCATAGCCAGTCATTTGCTGAACATGTATGGGTACCTGAAGATCAGCAAGTTCAAACTGTTTGGAAACCAACTGAGGACTTGCAACAAAGCCACATACCTGACACATTTGGTCAAAGGGATCAAAGCTACCCCTCTAATCAAAAAGCTCAAATTGTTGAAGAAATAATTGTCCCAAAGAAGGTTGCTGCTGTAGATGCTCCTTCGATACCAACAACAGAAAAACCTGGTTTTTGGAAGTCTGTGGGAAGTAAATTTACAAGCGCTAAGGATAAAGTAGCTTCATGGTTTTCTAAAGACCAGAGCTGAATATAGAGACTGGCTTTTTATCACCACTGCTATGGAAAGTGTAAATGTGCAAAGAATGAATGAGATAAATAGCAGAATGTGCACTTACCAAAGTGAGCAGGTTATGGAAGGGCATGCATGACAAGACCATGCTTGAGAAGGTGTAAACTTGTATATTAAACTAGTTGTATGTTCTTACTTTTAAGATTATAATAATTTAAAGAAACATAAAAAGTGTACCAGATGTTTAGGTACCTATACTTTAGATAAGACAGAGAAACATTTGTTAAATAAAGCTTAAGAATATTATTATTCAGTATTTTTTGGTGCTTCTAAAAATACTGAGTATTTTGAGTATAAAGAAATTAATAGCTCTTTGATATTAATAGCAGGAGCACCATGAATCAACAGCCTTAACAAAATAGTTTTAGACACAAGCCTTTTCTCAGTGCTTCGCTATATTTATAACAACAACAGAAACCACGGCTTCCCATTGATACTATCCATTGATACATTGATTCTACAGAAGACCTAAATAGAATGTCTAGTTATTGTGTAGGTGGATAGAGTCAATATGTATGAACTAGCTAACATAGTGCCCTGATAAAAAGTATTAAAAGTGTTCTTTCTCTTGCCAAATATAATTAAAATACATTCAGCAGGTTGTGAAACGTAACAAACAAATAGAGACACTTTCAAGCTTATAATATTTATGTATGGAAGTTAGGATGTGACAAAGAGCATTTGTAAAGTGCATTTAAAAGACTACTCACCTCTGGTAATGTATCAAAATACTTTATGAAGCCCTGCTGTTGCACAGAATCTGTAACAGTTACGTAGATAGGTAATCATTGTTTGCCATAATCCTGTTATTTTATGAAATAAGTTGCGAAACCATTATAATATAGTAGATAGGTAATCATTGTTTGCCATAATCCTGTTATTTTATTAAATAAGTTGTGAACCCATTATAATATAGTAGATGGTAGAAGCTGATTCCAAGTTTTAGCAGTAACACTTAGAAGTAAACCTACCATTTACAGCATAAGTTGAGAAAGTTTTCACGGATAGAATTACAGGAATACCAGGCATTTGATTACTTACAAGTTTGTAAGTAAGTACCTACCTATGTGTCATTTGAAATGGTGAAGCTTTTATCCTACAATAGGTAAGAGGTAATTAGTTATTTTGATGCTGGACATGAACTTCAGTTCACCTATAAACCAGGGAAGGTAGAAGTGAAGAAGGCAAGGCACACTAACTGAAGCGCGGCGCCGCGCCGGCTGAGCCGGTCGTCATAATTTAGTTTACGTAGACGATTTAGAATCATTGTAATAGGTACTTACCCAAATTCAATGCTTGAATGGGTTGTAACGATGACATTTTACTTCGATATGTTGATCACAAACTAGGTAGGTATTTCAAGAGATAATATTGAGTGTTGTTAGAAAAAGTTTTAGTTTGACTTTGAATCGGAATCAGACAAAGTCTATCAAAACCTATCAAAACAAATAAAATTTGCGCATTCGCGCTATTTTCGCGCCTTGGTTGTTGTTTTTGATAAGTCAGTATTGATGCGTTAGCCGACAGTCTGTGCAGTATTGTCAGTCAGTCTCAGTCAAAGAGAGTACAATACAATACAATCTATAAATATACTATGATATACTCTTTGAATACCACTATGATTAGACTGTTTAACTCTTTGAATAGGGTGGGGACGACCACAGTTTGTTAGAAATAGCTTGATAACTGACGGGACAAGCAAGTAGCGCACCTGGTGTTAAGTTTACTCTTGCATATGACAAAGCCTTAATGCATAGGTCACATCAACAAAGAACATAGCCTACACGGCACTGCTTTGCGCCCGTCAACTTCAGGCATAAAAGTGTTAAGCCTCACGTACCCGTAATTTCACCGGCAACCATACCCTTCAAACCGAAACAATGCCAAGCAATGCTGTTTGGTGGCTGAAATAAGTATGGTGGTAGTAATTCTCCGGACGAGCCGTTTCTACTACTCTTACTGGATAATAATTTAAATATGGGTAATTTGTAACAATCACATTAAAATGTACTTAATTTTGTGTTTAAATTGCAATCTTCATAGAAATTAATATGAAAAAATGAAAAAAAAAAAAAAACGTTGGTGTATGTAATGCAGAGGGCAGAGACTCATAATAATAATAAATTAATTTTGAAAAATTTAAAGAGTGGCTTTTGATTATGTGAGAAAATTTAAACGGACCTCATATTACTGCGATAAGCGTGTGATGAGGGCATCACACGCGCACCATTGGCACTGAATAACTAGTAGTTCGCCCCGAACTGAGATCTCGTGATGTCTGGTTTGTGACGGAGATCATTTCTCAAATAGAACGTAATTAACAAACAATAAAAATGTGCTTTCATTACACCTTTCTCACCTCACTGAAGTACTTTTATCTCGAACTCTCTTTATTCACCTGATAGTTCGAGGCTCTCTCTTGTTGCTAAGGTAATGTATCCTTACTAACATGAAACAAAGGCCGATAGCGTTTTGAAAAGTGCTC
This sequence comes from Venusia cambrica, assembly GCA_951394065.1. Classification (NCBI taxonomy): domain Eukaryota; kingdom Metazoa; phylum Arthropoda; class Insecta; order Lepidoptera; family Geometridae; genus Venusia; species Venusia cambrica. Next base: position 1,058,213 of record OX596058.1, read on the forward strand.
TCAAAACTGTTGCCTTAGTAGTTGTGTTTTAAAAATCTACCCCTCCAGCCCACGGATGTCGTAAATTCAACCAAAAAGGCAGCAGCTTTTTTATTTGTGTAAACACAACTTTTACTGTGAGCATCAATCTGTCTTCTTAGCGTGGTGGATATAATGGCCGTACCGTACCGTATTGAGTGAATAACAATAGATAAAATAGACCAGTTTTGAAATTTGGAATACCCTCTCTTATCTTATGAGACCTGATGATCATCCTTTGCCCCCTTCATCTTAAAAACTAACCCTAATACGGGAAAAATAAACGAATTTTGAAATCAGTCTCAACCCCGATTTCATATGATATTTCATGTTTTATTAACACATTTTCAAGACTTAAATTTTATTTACCCTTTTTGCAACCCTAAATGTAAATACAGGGGTGGTTACAGCAAATCAAAAGAAAGTAAATAGCGAAGTCAACCTTTTTTATCAGTCTTTCCTTCAAGACATACCAGACATACGCGCCCCTTTGTTACAAAAACCACCCCTGATAAAAAGTAAAATATATATTTTATGAATGTGCAGTCGATATTCTTTCAAATTACACCCCACAAGCTAAAAATTATCTCGTCTCACTTAACACCCCTATTTCTCAAAAACTACCGTAGTATCAAAAAAATTGTCAAACCGATTGATGAGTATTAATTTAATCTCCGCATGTTGTATTTCTTTTCACCCCAATATCTCAAAAACGGGTAGTTTTTCATTTATCAAAAATCCCCCACGACAATCAAATACTATTTACGTTTTCTCTGTTCAGTTTAAATTTCATGAAAATCGAATAATCCGTTCGAGAGTTATGCCGTCACAAATATTGCCACATACATACATACACATATACATACATACATACAGTGCTGGATTTCCCAACTTAACTGAGAGATCTCGTTCGCTTCATAACTGTCATGTACCGTTTGTACACTCTGCGTCTGAGTTTGTTTGTCCGTTCTGAGGGCGGTGAAAAAACTATAAACAAATGGGTCCTTGCTAGATTTCCAAATTTTATGTAGCTTCCATTTTGGTTTTAAATCTATAATGATTTCACATGTGTACCAAGTCGGATACCTACCAACGAGTGATCTATTGTTACGATTTTTATTTGGAGACATTTTGGTCAAAACCCTTGAACATTTTTTATAGATTACCTCCAGCATTGAGCAGCAAACTACAGCATGATTGACGTTATTTTCCCCCAGGACATCATCCCAATTTGTGGCGCTTATTAGATCATAAGCCAAGGGAAGTCAGCTTTGGCAAAGCTACAATCAGTAATCCAGTCAATATTACCTACTAACTGCAAGATGTTCTGCCTCATCGGCTTGCATGCTAAATTAAATATCAAGATTTGGATGATATTTATCGATGACATGCTTTATTCCACAGGCAGTCTCAGACACGTCAACATCGCTGACCTTGTTGTTTGCAAACGCAATATCCAATTTGGTTCCTGTCATAACATATATTGTTATTATAGTCTGTATAGTCACAATAATTTAGGAAGTTGAAGCATGCACCTTGTTACTAATATTCAGGGATGCATTGTCAAGATTAATATCACCTTTCATAATGACTGACTAACACAGCCTAAACTTGAACCTGATACAGCAGTAAGTATATATCTACCAAGTCAAAAGGCCGTGGCGGTCTCGGCTTAAATAACAAACCTTCCAACTCAGCACATTAATGTTGTAAAAGCCGACTAAGGGATCTTACCAGAAGAAGGGCAGCAACTTCCTTCTGTGTATTACCTATATTCAACCTTTACTACAATCACCTATCTGCCTGCCAAGCGTGGTAATTAAGACAAAATTCTCCAGCTTAGGAGAAGGTTCTGTCAAGCAGTGGACACAAATGGGCTGTTGATTACGTGATGTGAAGTCAAAAGAACGAAGAATAATATAATTAATTTGTTTGTACCTACTTATTTCAAATTAACTTTCAACCAGGGGAAAAAATTAAAATATAACCGTGTAGGTATGAATTGCATTAATTATAAGTAAAGATGCTGGAAACAGGTTTAGGTATGAGAAGCTTAATCGGTACATTTTGACTTTCAGGTGGAAAAATGGACACAGGAAACTCGCATGAAAAAGTGAAGCAACTCTGTACATAAATTTATTACAACTTTTAAACAGTAAAAAAACTGGTATGTTGTTATTGTGGTATACAGGTGTTGTGTGGGTAAAAGTTTCAAATATATTATGTCTATAAATACCTAATAAAATTATTTTTAAGTACAACTACCAATACTGTGATTTTATTTGTATTATATATAATTACTTTGGTGGGGAGAGACACAAAGTTCTTTTGTATTTACCATCCATTTTATAGTCAGAAATACATATACAAGAAAGTTGAAGGTTTATTCAGCAATAGGTAGTTATTATTTGAATAAACAAGGAATTTAAATAACCCGCCAAAACCATGATCCATCCAATATTTAAAATCACCGCCATTTGCTCGACGGGTTTAATGGTCTATTTACAATAGAAGTTGGTAACTTAATTCATTTCGTCAAACTGTGTATGGCATGTGCATGTCCGAATGTTAACCACTTTCTAAGTCATTGTATGGACGATAGTATTTTGTGGTATACACCACAGATAATACTTATCGTTGGATTTCTCTCCGTTAGGTTATTAGTGTTCTGTGGTGTTGGTGTAGTGTATGTACGTACCTAAATAATGTTTCGCTCATCGCAATTCGCAATATTGCATATTTTTATAAAATGAGATTAGTATTTTTCTGGTTGTGTATTGTGTATCTTGTATAAATTAAAATATGTGTTTATTTAAGAGTGCTACATTAATATTGGCATTTACTTATATATTATCGTAAGTATGCGCTACTAACAATATACCTACGGTAATGACAAGTACATGCGAAAAATTGTGGACAATATTTTGATCCATACACGTATTTCCTTTTTAGAACTAATTATAAAAGATCTGTCGATTATCACTTGAAAATTAACCTCGTTAGTCGAGGTTAATAGGTAGATCGGATCGTGAAACTCAATAATATCCTATCTTAATATGATGAAAATATCTAGGTAGTAGGTAGGTACCTACCTACCTAACTATTTATAATCGTACTTTCACTAGCATTCTGACTGTCTACTGTGCATTCTATTCAGAAACAATTATATATTATGTATTTGCTTTTCAGCGGCTGTTTTCAAGTTACAAAAGAGACAAATTCTTTGACAACTGGCCTTGCTTTTTTACTTGTGGCCAGCGGAGCAATAGGTGAGAGGCTATTTTTTGTTACATAAAATTGTGTCGTAATGCAATAACTGAACATTGTAATCTGTAGGTAAGTATAGGTAGGTACCCAACATCTACATAAATGATTTCCCTGATTGCCTCAGAAAAATGCTTTTTTCAAGAGTATGTGTGTTTATTTAATTTGCTGAAGAATGGATTTGGATTTGTGCGGTATAGTGTGGTTTGTATGAATTTTATGAGTTACAAAGGCTAGATGATATATTTAGAAAAATAAAGCTACTCAGATACCAATTCATTATTCCTATCCAATTATATCTGCAAAATTTATTTTTAATGGGAATGTGCCATTTCAAAAAGAATGTCAAACTAGATTTGCATGGGATAGTGGTACTACAGTGATATAATGACACTTTTTCCTTTTAAATCTTTCTGTCTGAAGTTTCTTGTGAATATTTATATTTTATAATTATACATTTTTTGTCACTAAATACCAGTTTAAAGGGTGACAATGTATTCTAAAATGAAGAAATAATGGTTGTAGTCCCCCCTGTGTTTGTTAATTTAAACTGTCATGTCATGAGTCATGATGGGTAGCATGGTGTGGTAACCCTTTTATTAGGCCATCCTGTTAAGCAGGTAATCAAGAGGAAACTTTATTGAAACTTAGCTCCTATCCTACTGTCTCACTAGGTAAGTTAATCACCATTTTATTTTATTTTAATAGGTACATATTAATTTAGGTTCAGAGGAATTACATGCTCTTAACTTATTAACTGCAGTGTGACAGGCAAGTGTGTTGCTGTGTGATGCAGACACTCAGAAGTCAATGACTTGTTGTAATTTTTTGTTAATATCAACGCTCCAGGTTATTTTTTAACCGGGTACTATACATGTGAAGCCGTGAGCATAGTTAAAGAGATGCAATCATTCACTACTAACCAAACTACATAGTACTAACCATACGCTAACTGTGTTTCCAGCTGCCAAAATCATATATGACAGATATCAGCAGGTCCATATACTCGGCTCACTAACAACAAACCCCAATGTGACCTCATTTGCGAATAAGGTTGCTTCTTTCTCCGCATCGTTTTTGACTCTGGGCTTCCTTGTATACTTCTTTATATTCCTGTTAAAGGTGAGTTTAAAAAGGAATAAAATGCACAATTTGTTACTAACTTCCACAGCACTAATTTCCACATTCAAATCATTTTCTATGTCAATTTGATCTTTATTTTTACTTGGTGTAATTGTGTATAACTATTTTAGAAATCTTAGGGAAAAAGTTATGTCTCTGCCTGTGTCTGTTTACCCCCTTATGGAAACTGACCCTTATGGTAATTGTAACTGTGTTAGTTCTGCAAAATAGATTTATCCAGGTTTCAATGTCAAACATTCAAGTCCATCTATTATGCCAACTACATTATTTTGTATAAATCATGGTAAGAATATTTACATTTATTATGTGAAAAAAAAATAGCAATTACATCATGACAGAAACACAAATACTTGTCTTTCTAGATGACCACAATCAATGCAACATTATTGAGTAACAACTAACAATTCACACTTACAAAATGTTCACTTTCCTACGCATTAGCAAATAAGACCATCTCACAATTAAAAGTACATATATCCAAGGTTATACATTTGATTTATTTTCAGTATTACCATACTCAAGGTGAGAATAATAAACTTTGATTGCAGGTTGACAGCCAGTGCATCACAGCATTAAACATTTTTGTGTGCGGTTTTGGAACTTTATACATATGGGTACAAGTGAGTATCAATGTACTTTACCAGCTGCTGATCATAAGTGCGCGTGAGATTCAACAGTAATCATTAATATTTCCATTTGGTTCATGGACTGACTGTAGCCTAGAGTTGTAACAAGAGAGAAACTCAACTAAACAAACTTTATTTCGGATAGCAGGATATCCATAGACTTCAATTTCATTTTATAATACAATAGTGAGTTAATAGCAATAGCAATAGTAACATAAGTTGTAGAGGTAGGGCATAGTAGGATTTTCTACTCACTATTTGAGCAGCACGTCTGGGAAGGTGCCTCCGCCTTGCATAATATCGCAGCCATCTATATAGTAGTATGTTTCTTGTTGCGGGTCGGCATCGGCACCGCGCGAGTAATGATCTCGAATCGAATCTCGTGTTTGCAAGTGTCCCAAAAAGGAAAAAAGCTCAGGCTGGGCTAGATAGTTTTAATCATGTCTGGAACACAAAGAACCAACTTCAAGCGCTTCTGTGGTGTAGTGGTTCGTCTACCGGCATCAGACCCCAAGGCCCCTGGTTCGATCCTCAGGGGGGTTCAAATTGTGCTTGGTTTGATTGACGGAAGGGTACTTTATTAAGTCCGCCTGGATTGATTGTATTGTTTTGTTCCGGTATTTTATGGTGAGTTAGCCGGTTCCTCAGTCTGTTGAGGAGGAGGAAGTCTGTTGGTAGTCGCTCGGAAGGTAATCTTCGTCATGTTACCTGTAAAACACAGCTATTTCGCAAGAGTGTGTTTTGCATGGCTCCAACTATATACAACAAAATCCCCAAATCTGTTTGTACACTGTCGACAAATCAATTCAGTTGTCGATTATGTGATATTTTAGAAAAAAAGGCGTATTATACACTAAATGAGTTTCTTAACGACCATTTCTAGAAGTTACTGTAATTTTTATTTGACATATTTCTTTAAATTATATTAAATATATTATAATTTTTTGACATGTAATTCATTTAAAATTAGAGGTATATAATGTAAAATGTGTAAAAATTGTAATGTTTGTATGCTAATTAGCAGGACCTAGCAGAAAGCTTTAAGACATTTGTATACCTAGGTTCACGAACAATAAATGAATTATGAAGTGCGCTTCCACCTTCCTCAACAAACTGATGATCTGGCTATCGTACATCTAAATGTTGGTTCTGTATTTGGGTGTTGTATCATATAGTACGTATGTATTTACAAAAAGTATTTAAGTATTCTATCCATAATCTAGTTCCCATATTACAAGCTATTCTCAGCTTGGGGCTAGATGGCGATGTGTAAAGTTAATGTCCTGTAATATTTATTTATTTGAATGCCGGAACACAACAATTGAATGGCGACAGAATTAGTTAAGATGGTGGTAATTAGCCAGACTTGACACCAGGTGATATGAATCCCAAGCGCTTTCCCATAACAATGTACAATAAAAAACAACAAGGTGCCTTTTATAGTTTTTTCTTGAAGATATTTTAGATGAGTAATGTTTGTTCCAGTGCATTATAACAAGGTACATTTCCTCGCTGTACAGCGAGCGCGGCGTGCTGCGTCTCCGTCAGCGGCTGGCCAACGCGAGCTTCCCTATACTTCTTGTGATGGCCGTCCTCGGAACTGTCGCCTCGCTTTTACCTCGAGGTAACTCACCAAACAACCAAGTAGCCCACCTGACGTTAAGTGCATCTCTTGCCTATAACAATGCCTTACTGCGTAGGTCACATCCACACAACATAGCCTACACGGCAAAAACCGTGTTAAGCCTCGCATGCCCGTAATTTCACCGGCAACCATACCCTTCAAACTGGAACTCAGCAATGCAGCTGAAATAGGTATGGTGGTAGTACTTCCCCGGACGAGCCCTCTCCAAAGGGAACCTCCCTTTGAGCCTACACGGCAAAAACCGTGTTAAGCCTCGCATGCCCGTCATTTCACCGGCAACCATACCCTTCAAACTGGAACTCAGCAATGCAGCTGAAATAGGTATGGTGGTAGTACTTCCCCGGACGAGCCCTCTCCAAAGGGAACCTCCCTTTGAGCCTACACGGCAAAAACCGTGTTAAGCCTCGCATGCCCGTAATTTCACCGGCAACCATACCCTTCATACTGGAACACAGCAATGCAGCTGAAATAGGTATGGTGGTAGCACTTCCCCGGACGAGCCCTCTCCAAAGGGAACCTCCCTTTGGAGAAAATTTTATATAATTTAATAAGAGGGAGTCTCCCTCTTATTAAATATTTACTAACGGTATATTTACCATGATTTGTTGGTGAATGAGTTTTCCGATATATGGACGCAGTTGATGCGCCGTGATCACATACACTGAAGTCTCTACGAGTAAGAATGAAGGTAGTCATTGATCGATTAGATCTACCCTCTTCCTCAGTGTTTTACTGCGACTGACGACCCTACCACTGGCTCTCGTCTGGAACGCAGCCCGATCACGGCAGAACACTGACATTATCACTACGCACGGTCGGTCTTGCATAAACGAGTACCTACTTCACGAGCTGAGATCTCGTGATGTCTGTGTTACGTATTTAATCACGGGGACTATCACACAAAAATAAAGCTGTTAACACTCCGATAAAAGCGTGCTTTAATTACACCTTTCTCTAAGCATTATATTTGTCAATATCTCTTTTACTTGAGTTTTCGAGGATATCTCTCGCCGTCGTAGCAAAGCACCAATGCACTGACCGTACGCCATAGTGGATCGTCAGAAATAGGTAATGAAATAATAATAGAAGTACTTGCATTATAAAAAATACAATTATAGAAAGTAATTTAATTTCAAATACATACTATTTACTACTGATAAATACTCTAAACAAATAATTAAAACAAAAAGTAATAAAAAAAAATGAATCTTGAGTTCTCTCAAAAATGTTGCCATGAATGTTGTGGTTTCAAATTGTACTCTACAGCCATCATCTGTCTTAAAAGTCGATCAAAGGGTTTCACCAAAATGGCAGCAGCATACTTCTTTGTATTAACAAAACTTTAACTGTGAACACCAATCTATCTGCCAAACGTGGTAATTATGGCCAAACTTAATGTTTTGGAGGCAGTTTTTTCTTCACTGTGGTGGACATTAACGGGCTGTGCTGTGGGATGTGCCATGAACCTATGCCATTCCAATAGTTATCAACCCCTTGACTTGGCAACCCTATTGAGTGAAAAACAAGACATATAGACCGGTACAAAACAATCAGTCAGTCAGCAATGGTCTCCAACCAAACCTATTCATCTAATAAATAAGGTATTTATATTTCCTTGTTCCAGGTGGTTCCAACGGCGTTTACTTCTGTTACGTAGTGACGAGCGTATGCACCAATATATTGGCTGCTATTTTTTGTGTGTTTATACTCACCTTCGAGAAGGAATACAATTATTTCTCTGAAGTAAGTAACCTTTTATATGAAGTCCGAACCTTTTCAACTGAGCCCGAGGATGTCGTAAAAGCCAACAAATATCATCAAAAATAGGACAGCAGCTGATTTTTGCAATCACATATGTTGTTTTTAATTTATTAATAAGTTATTTCTTGCTTGTTGTTTTAAAATGTTTAATAAAAGATTTTTGTACTACATTTATATATCATGTATATATATATCATGTTTCATGTGTAGGGAGCTCTTTTAAGCAAATGAATGTTATATATTCTTTTTGTCTATTTTGTTTATATTGTTTCTTTTACTCTTATTTTGGTGAGATCGCTTTGTCGGCTTTTACGACATACTATGGCCGAGTTTAATGGAATTCAAAAGCCAATTGAACGATATGGAAGCGCTTGACCTTAATCTCATCCGGTTTCAAGTTATGATAAGGCCGAAGGATTTGACAGATGATAGATGACAGATGATAGATTTGACGTTTCAAAGTGATCCTAAAAAATCTTACTGAATAAATATATTTGACTTTGACTTTGAATAAAATATAAAAATGGTCAATAATAATGATTTATAATGAATTCGTTCCGCAGGGTCTACGTTCAGATCTACTGCTGGATGATGGATGCTCTCTCGACGGCTCGCTGGATGACGTGGACAGCATCATGGAGAGTCAGGTGCTGCCCTCTACCGGGAAACTTATAAAGGTAACCTACTATAAGCTTATTATATGCTTTTTTATAATAAACTTTAACTTTGCCAAGTCTTATACATCCCCGTGCGCGCAATATACTTAAATAGGGGTACGAATTTTGTACATAATGATTGAATGAAGGAAAATTAACACACTAAATTATAATGGCGAACTTTTGTGTGTATGTTTGGATTTATTCACATCGATACGGCTGAATGGAATTGGATGAAATTGGATACAAACAAACTCTGGATGTTAATCCAGATAAAACGTTTTATCCCGGAAAAGTGTAGTGTTCCCGTGAGATGACCAATAATTCGAATATGTTTGGATGGAATGTTGTGTAATATAATAAGACACAATAAAAAATAGGCTATATTTAATCCCAAAAACTAGTGCTTGAAATCGGAATGAATGTCAATCTTTGCAGATTGCAGATTGAGCTGAAATTATGTACCGATATTGTTCACAAACATTAAGAGACACGGGTTTTTATCACGCATAAATTGATTACTCCGACAGTGTCGACCATTCAACAAGCTAACTAGCTCACTGGGACCTCCAATTCAACGCTTCATGTGACCAAACACTCGGCCAAATAAACAGACGAACTCGAACATTATTTGGGAAGCACTATGTTTTGATATCTGTATTATTTTGTGTATCCTCTGTAAACATTCTTTGCATTGATATATGTTTCACTCGTGTCCAAATGCTAAAGACGATTGTTATTGAAGGGCACCGTCAACTATGGCAAGGTCTCGTGACCCGCGGCCGTGCCTCGAGGCACGTCGTCCGCCGAGGCGCCGACCTCGGCTTACGGTAGCCTCGGGCACACCCAGCCCGCCCCCGTCGCCCGCGAGCGGCGGTCCAACGAGGACAGCGGCATGTCTTCCGAAGACAACGAAGACTCTCTACGAATCGGTGACGCTAAATATAAACGTACCACTGATCAAAGCGATGTAACGATTAACTGTGAACTAGTTCTGAGTAAAACCTCATGTGAAAATGATCTGAGTAAACCTTTTTATATCGATCTGAGTGAAACTTTAAGTGAAAATAATGAAAGTAAACATTTTAAGTGTTATAATGATTTGGGTGAAACTTTCGGTGATAAAACCGATTTAAGTAAGATTTTAATTGATAAATACGATTTGAGTAAGCGCGGTAAAGGTTGTAAAAGTAAACGTGATAAGTATAAGAGAACAATTAAGGGTACGTGTGAGACTTTTGACGATATAAATGATAACTGGAGTGAGGGTGTTGATGTGTTGTGTTATGCAAGTACAAGTTTTATGATAGATGAAACTATTTGTACGCCTCAAGTGAAACATAATTCCAGCTCTCAAGACGGTCTGAGTAAGAATTCTATAGCTATTAATAACATAAGTAAGAGGTGGAATTCTTGTGACGATTTGCGACACGCAAAACTGAATTTTAGTAATAAAAACGATCTGAGTAAGACTATTAGATCTAAAAACGATTTGAGTAAAACATTTAGCTCTAAAGACGTTTCGAGTAAAACTTTTATTGATGTAAATCTAAGTTCCGTAGATAAACAGGTGAAAACCAAGTGCCTAATAGAACCTAAAGTAGGGAATGTAATTCCGTGTTTTAGTAAAGATGAAACATTGAAAGAAAGTTCCGATTTCGTTTTGATAGACCTCACATGTGATGGATCATTGAGTGAACGAAAACAACTTCCCAGTAACAGCTCTTCCAGTGACACGAGCCTAGTTCCTATCGGCAACAATGAGATAGCAGAGAGGGAGACTCAGAAACTGCTCGGTCTCTCTCTGTCGATATTGTTAGCGGCCTTGTTGCAGGCGATGCAGTGTTTCGCGCAGTTCCTAGAAGATATCATTGTCATCCCGCATCGGTAGGGTTAAACCGTATCCGAGGCCTTGACGAAATTATTATACCACAAGGGATGATCTGTGGCTTTTATGTTCTAACTAGTGTCAATCAGACCTTGAACTATCCAAATTATCTGAAATACCAAATCATTCTGCAATTGACGTGTAGTTTAGGGACTCGACGTGACCAATAATGTAAAAGCTTAGCCTCAACACGAATGCACAAGACAGCCAGAGCTTCAAGACGAAAGTCAGTATGTATACCATCGTGGCAGCACAGTTGACATAGCCCTCGGAATTAGCAAGCTAAAGTGGTAATGGGTAACATAGCTCGCAGAACCGATAACAAAATAAATAAACGTTCTTGCGTGGCGACCACGGTTAAACGCGAAACGTAGTGTGGGAGTACCCCACCATTCGGTTGATCGACGACATTGTGGCGAGTCGATGGATGAAGGAAACTTAGGATCGCTATTTGTGGCGACGATTGCGGGAGGCTTATGTTCAGCAGTGGATGTGTGATACATATGATGATGATGATGTAACATGTAGAAATCATTAAGCAAATAAGGTTTTCGATCGACCCCTAAATGTACTAAAACAGCAAAAGCAAAAATGGACCAAAACTGTTTGCATTTACAATTAAATTACGGGTATGGCCTTACCATGGGTTACTCTAGTATAGTCGTACAGTAGTATAGTCTGACATGTCAGTAGTTTGCAGAAGCATACGGTGGGCCGGCCTATCTCACTCTCGAGTTAATTCTGGCATTCGAGTACTTTCGCTCGCGAAAGCTGTCTGTGGGCAGGGCACATTAATATTACATATTTTGTGAAATTTAGTTCTTATACTATCCGCTAGAGGCGCTGTAAAATTTATAGCAGCATTTTTTAGCGTAGACGCTATCGAGTATAGTTCATAAAAGCTGATGCTAAATACACTGCCCCTTTAAAGATATGCAAGAAAATAAGCCAACGCAATTGTATTCAGAACTTCCGTTTCTAGCAGTCTGACCGATGAAGTGAGGTATATAAGGTTAGAACTCCGACTTTGACTAAAAACCCTGTAATAATCAATTTGTTTCAAAGGCAACACGGTAAATAGCTAACATATAATTGGGCTAAATGTTTTGCCTGTTATATAACTGGTATATTCCTTTATTATTGCAGTATTATAGACATCATAATTTCTGATTCAGTCTTAAATCACATAAGCCATATTGCAGTACTAAATTCAAGCTGATTAAACATGAGTGTTTCTCAAACAGATTTTTCATTATGCTAATCAATCAATACTTGAGTATCACAATCAAGTAATATTTCAACCTTGAACATAGTGTTGTAATGGGCCCATGTTGTCTATATTAATATGTCAAAAATGAAATGAAAGGGTGCTGTTACTTTTAAGTTAACTATTGTATACTATGGTTACAACGACATTACTATTACCAATTATATTCTGATAATTATATTGTTTTTTATTCTATCGTTTGCTTTATCGACCAGGGGCCTAACTACAACCTCTTTACGCATTCTTGTTTTGATATTACTTTTGTCTTGTTTTTTCTGCACAGACAAAAGACGGCTAAATGGTGATTTCTTAATGTTAATAAACTGCCCATTAGGTAGTTAGGTAATAATATGTTTTATGATAGTATTAAGTACCTAGAACTATGATTTAATGTTACCTATTTCAATTATAATAAACTCTGTATACCAAAATGTTGATGGATCATCAAAAAATTAACCAGCCTGAGCTTCTTGCCTTTCTCCTTATGTGCTGGTCGCGATTCCGAACAAGCGGTAGATTTGACATTTCAAAATGATCCTAAAAAATCTTAATATTTGACTTTGACTTTGAAGTATAGTAATATCAAAACATAGACTATATATAGAAAGTAATGCTATAAGACGTCGTGGTCATCCTTGGGCTTTGTTGGTTTACCACGAAGCTGGTAAACAGGCGCACGGCCCTGATGGTGATTGGTTACCGCCGCCTGAGGACGTTCTCTTGACCTTAAAACTTGCACAGGCAAGAATGAGGTCCACGAGTAGTAGAGCTCCTTGTGAAAGGGCTCTTCATTTCGGCCGTTAAGCAGCAAGGGTATAAACCCTTGCTGCTTGACGGTACCTTTATGCTTCAAGTTGACAGGTGCAATGCAGTGCCGTGTAGGCTATGTTCTTTGTGGATGTGTCCTACGCAGTAAGGCTTTGTAAGGCAAGATATGCACTTAACATCAGGGCTGCTTGTTTGTTCCGTCTCCTAGTTGTATTAAAAATAAAACTAAGGCGATTCCAAGTATTTGTCGTGCGATTAATAAAATATTAAGAAGATAAAATACTTTTGAAAGCGCTTCTTCCTGACCACATCTCAATCACTTAGGCTGGGTCGGTTCTTTCTTCTCTTCCTTCCTTCCATTCACTCTTGGAAGAGCTAAGTCCTACATAATGGCATATTAACCAAGTGGGAAAATTCCCTTCGTCCACGTTTGTAACTAAGATTGCATACCTGGTTATGTATCAAATTTTTTTTACTGTTTCACAACCAGTTATAAAACAAGACTTTGTTCCACATCCACACGAGAATTTTTGCACTGCCAACTTTGAGAGTATTTGTAACTAAATCAAACAAGAGCTTATAATAATAATTTAATAATAAATTACGTAGAACATTACACAAATGCTATTCACACACAATAAATTAATGAGGTTATAGGTCGTACGTCGTACCCCGTACACTATTCTATTATTGTCTGATTATTATTTTCACTACACTCTGTGGAAGACGGATGCAGACCGGCCATTCACTTCACTCAAATTACAACAGTTTGATCCGAAAATACGAATCTGAGGCAAAATGAAAACCGAATATCGTCAGATCCAAAAGAACATCTGTTCGGATACGCCATGTTTCGAAGTAGGCCTCCTGTATTGAGTCTTACGTGGTTGTATAATCAGTGGGACCAATTTACTGATGCTTCTTGTTTAAGGACCAGTAGTATTACTCTCCCAAACAAACGAAATTTGTCATAATTTGGACATGAAATGTAAAAAAAAATAACTGCCGGTACAATGGGGTAGGGGTAATCTAGGTTTGCAACGCTTTACTTTTTCTTAACACAATTCAGATCAAAATAATATGCAAGTTTGCAAAATCAATAATGGTAAATCTTTGGATTTGACGTTTTAAATGGTCCTAAAAATCTTCGACTTTTTTGAGTGCATTTAGGAGAGGTGTTCCACTGATATAGGTAAGTACTTGGCATAAAAAAAGTTAAGATTTTACTTGCTTCTTTCATTTTCTGGGCTGGGATCAAATGGACAACGTCAAAATTTCGCTTAAGTTCATTTGGCTTCACGCAAAACGGTGTCCGATTTGGTTAAATCTGACCTTATATTTGAGAAGTAAATGTAATCAGATTTGGACCGTCTCCCAACAATCCCTTAAAGCGACTGTTCGTTGATGACTGTTATAAGTCGGTTCGAGTTATTGCACTTTTTCTTCCACTTGATGGAGTTGTTGTGTATCTCCGGTGAGGTGACTGGTTCCGGAGAGTTGGCCACCACGAAGGACCAGCGTCGGCCGCGGCGCTCCGTCGCGGCCGGCAGCTCCGCGATCAAGTTGTTCTCGTACTCGCTCAGCATCAGGTAGTTCTCCACCTGGAGGTGTTGGGAAAACGACTTCAAAGGACTGTCACGAACACAAAAGGTGCCAGAGACCCTATTCGGTTGGTGGTAGGACTTCGTCCGTCTGGCTAGCTACCACCATCTTACCTAATTCTGTGGCCATAATAACAATTCTAAAATTGTTGTGTTCATTTAGAGGTAAGATAACCGGTTCCTCAGTTTGTTGAGGATTCCTGGTGAAGTGCGCTTCCACCTTCGGCCTTATCTCAACTTTTAACCAGATGAGACGAAGGGCAAGCGCTTCCCCGTCGTACAATTAAATATATATATATATATTACTAAGCCTCCGCTGTCCGTACGTCTGTTGTCAGCGGGCTCATGAAACGTATGGGTAGACCGTTGAGTTTAAATAATTAAACTGTTATGCCTTGACGGGCGCAATGTAGTGCCGCGTTGGTCATGTTATTTGTGGAGAGCACTTGCATGAGATGCACTTGACATTGAGTGGGCTGCGTGCTTTTCCAAGTTGTATAAAAAAATGTGGGCTGAATCCTTGGCGTGCGTGACTTGGCCGGTTCATTGTAAAATGTATTTTTTTTAACAAACGAACGGTCTTTAAAATTGGCTCATTTTTTTTCTAGCTAACAATAGAGAAAAAAGATTAAAACTTTTAGTGAGCTTCGGCGAGGGAAACTGGATGCAGGTCAAAAGGATCCACGCTTTGTGTGATGATCAGAAGTGAAGCCTTATCTCCCAGGACCGAAAATAGCCGCGGTGGTCTTATAATCTACTAACTCAGTCCGCGGATGTCGTAAAAGTCAACCAAGGGATTTCAACAAAAGATGGGCAGTAGCTTCCTTTCGTGTACTATCGAAATCTGCGGTTACCAAGCCGCTAAATTAAGGCTTAACTCTTCAAATTGGAGGCGGCTATGTCCAGCAGCATTAATGGGCTGATCATGTGATGTGCGAAGTTATTGTGAACTTAATTACTAATGCTCGAAAGTTGAAGTTACCTTATTACAGCTGGTGATACAATCCCCCCCACAGTCCAGGTCATCCAGCAGATGATCCGGGATGTCCAGATCAAGGTCTAGGTCCAGCCCTCCTTCCTCGCTGATGCAGGTCAGCTCGGGGGGTAGCGTGGGCGGGGGGGAGCCCAGGGTGCCCGGCCCGATACTGTCCAGCAGGTCCCGACCTGTTCGTCCTGGGGCTGCTAGTTCTGCGCCGAGAACTGAACAGGGTATTGAGCATGATAGGGACTTATACAAATGGTGTAGAACAATACTTATCTATTTAAAATTTCAGCTTAATTTGTTCTGTAGTTTGGATTCAAACATCTAAATAATCTTTTATGCATGTTAAATGTTAGTAGGATAGGATAGGATTGGTATTATATTATCCGATTGATCTCAATACCCTTGATCTTAAGGTTTGGCCAAGGTTCTATCTAAATCTACAATTGAGCGGACAAGAAGACTTTTTTATTGAAGGACTGGGAGGTCGCCTTCATCTCACCTGATTTTCAAAGTTATGTATCATGGCACTAGTAGTAGTGCCGTGGCAGATTATTCTTTTACGTGGCTCTACCAGTAGTGCCATGGGTAAATCTATAAGAGTCAATCAGCTAATGAGAATAGTCACGGGAAAGAAAAATATCTTACGGCACTGCTAGTAAGTGCCATATAGGGAAATCAAGAGGATTATTAAATGAAACTAGTGGAACGCCCCGGACTTTGGTCATGTCATCCTGTGGGAATTTATTTCATCCTTCTTACAAACAGAACTGAACCCTGAACATTTCAATGACCTCTGGTTTGGGCTGTGTGTTGATATAATATTTACATCGTATTTCGAAGGTACGCCTGAAGTTTCGGCGAAATGTGATGAAGGTCCTAGCACGGTTTCCGAAGTGATCTGACGCCCGGCCTTTATGTCGTAGTACAATTGACTAGTACCTTCCTACCATTTTAAAGGCCTCAGGGGTCTAGTGGTTCAACCCACCGATCTCAGATCCAGAGGTCCCGGGTTCGATTCCCAGGGGTAGCAATATTGTTTCTTGGTTTGGTTGGTGGTAGGATTTTGTTTAAGTCCGTCTGGACCTTCTTACCTAATTCTGTCGTCAACATAACAATTCTTAAAAAAAAAATTGTGTTCCGGCATAATATCGTTAGTTCCTCAGACTGTTGAGGATTCCGGGTGAAGTGCGCCTCCACCTTCGGCTTTATTACTTGTAACCGCTTCCCTTTCGTATCTTAAGCTCCACCAGTGGTAGTAGTGACTCTAGTTTGGGATCCGTAGTAGCAGAATGGCGAGTTACCCAGTGCGGTGGCGGCGCCGAGTGCGGTGCGCGGCTCCCGGTCCTGGCTGCGTCGCGAGGGTCCGCAGGCGGACTCGCACGTCGCTCCGCCGTTTTCTCTGGAACAGGATAGTACGACAACGGAGTGAGTGACGACTACTTAACATGTATGGGGAAACACGCGTGACGTGGCTGTCGCGGCTTTACAATCGCCCCTTCCAACTCAGCCCATGGATGTCGTAAAATCTCACCAGAATGGCAGCAGCTTCCTTTTGTGTCTTCTACATCTTTACTGCGATCACCATCGCAGCATTGTAAATGTGTGCGATATCCTTTGTTTTTTTTGTATCTTAGATTTCTGGCGTACATGAAACCCGGTACAAGCAAAGATTTTGTGGATTAAAATTAACACAACAAATTACCAACGCTCAAAATATTTCAACTGACTGTTTTAAATTTTACTTTCTGCTGTCACAAGCTATATAGGGTAGTTTTGTGTGCCTCTTCAATTTGCTTCCATCAATTTTCCTCCATTCTATTAATATTCATAGCATATTCTTTGTAAAAAAAAGACTGCATTTCACGTGTTGATTTTTTTTACGAGGACTTATTGAACAGTATAGGTAGGTACCGAAGTCGTGTTCCATTTTACAGTACGTTGTCAGTAAGAAAGAGATGGTAAGACTCACTTGGTGTGTTTTTGCGCGACGCTGCGTTTGTGCAGGTCTATGCAGAAGAGAGACAGCGACCCGATCAGGGAACACGTCGAGCTGAAGTAGTAGCCTGCCTTGCCGCCGCAGCCCACGTTGATGTACCCTACAACGTCACGTGACACACACTACATTAAACATGTATCCGTCCGACTACAGATAATAAAATACTAACGTACATAGGCGGAAATCGACGGTTAGTAGGTAACTTACCTACGTACCGCTGGTTTCCGCTCCGGTATACAAACGTAAGTAAGTTTGTCGCTCATTTCGAAATAGCATATCCAATCCATTTATTTTGATTCAATCGAATTCATATCAAAGTAAATGGAAAATAGTGTTTGTATGGGAAAATACTTAATCATATTTTTAGTTTTAATTGTGTTTTTAGAGTAAAGTAACACGGTACAAGCCTAGATTATCTGACTAACCTGCAAAATATCTTTTGAAACATATACCTTTTCGAAATGAGCGACAATCTACGTTTGTATGGTAGAGTGCTACTACTGGGCCTTAACTTCGATTGGGAGGATCGGCTTCGGACGAAACAGGTTTTTCAAAGGCGATAAAAGTGGCCTTATTATCATACATTACCTACATCCTTTGATTTATAGACACCAAACTCAGCCACTTATTTCAAACACCATAACGTCCTACTTCGAAGATTAGAATTGTGCTATTGTTCGTAGAAAAAACTCCACGGCGCTAGTAGTGCCATGAAGTAAGAACCAATGTACAGTCATGGGCGTCGTAGACAAATGGTCTGTCTGGATGTTCAGGTAGGACAGAAAATGGACAGCAACGTTTTCAGTAGGTAGTGTATTTTCCACATTGGGTTCTCTAACATTCTAACCACTGCTTGTACTGACAAGATTTGGAAACAGTGCTTGCTTAAGAGTCTATGATATCTGAAATGGCTTAGCTTCTGCGATCATAATTTCCACAATACTAATAGGTAATAGCATTTACTTTGTAATTAATATATGTTATAGTTCAGGATTGAACGCTAGTGTTGCGAAAACACGATTACATAAAATGAAAAAAATCCAAAGATGACTTATTTGTACCAAAAATGTTCGCCATTCAATAAATACGACCAATAAGGCCTTTGCACAGTAAATAAACATAGTATACAGCAGACGTTCTGTGTTTTAGATTTTCAAAAATAATATTTCTTTTACCGTAAATAAATAAAACGTAGAAATTCGCGTGTAGTTTTGTCATCTGGTGTTCATAAGCGCCGTGGTTAAGCGCACACCAATGTCACCTTTATTATAACTATATTTTAGTTCGAAACTAGAGTCAAGTTGCGGTGAGTTGCTAATCCGAGGCAGTATAAGCCGTTAAGAAGAATGCAATGGCAAAATACACCTTTTGGTGATTCCCAACCTAAGTTTCTCCTAAATAAAATCCTTATACGAGTGTTTTTTTGTCTATACCTACTCGTATAGACGAATGTAAAGCCTCAGCCTTACATCCAGTAAGGAGCATTCACCTGACAAAGGAACCCCAATGGCGATGGGCACCGCCTGCGAGCACTGCACGAACCCCCAGGTCCGCGCGAAGTTCCGCGACCTCACTCGCTCGTACGTGTACATCTTCAGGGAGTAGTGGTAGCCTCCGCAGAATATACCTGGAACGGAGGCCACGTCTCAGGGAAATGTCAGTCTGTTGTGGAAGACAACTCCATGTGTACACGCGCTTTTCAGCGGCTCATCACTGAGTATAGGTAAAGATAAAGATGATTTATATCGTATCTACAAACATCTTAAATTAAAAATAACATTCTCATAGGATTATGGCTAAATAAACATGCTACAGAGAACACATAGGTACCCAAACTAGGATAAACCTGTGGGATGGTATACAGACCTTCCGCCGAACTAAACTTTTTTAATAATTTAACAAATCTTTATATAGGTACCTATATAACGTCATTTATCGGTTGGTTGTTAAGTAACCTTATTTAATATTATTTAATCTTATTTAATTTAATACATACTAAAATTGCTTTATCAATTTAGTATGTACCTACTATTTATCTTGAAATATGACAAATCAACATAAGCTATCTATAAAGTAGATTTACTTATTACTATTTAAGATGCCTATCCTTTTCGCAAAGTGCGCCGGCTGAGTAGTATTCTTGTAACTCTTCTGCTTCAGGGAAATCTCGCTCCAACGATAGGTACAGACCTCCTTGTCTGCACAAGTTTAGAAGTACCAGACGGATATGTTGGGATTTGGAGTTCTGACTATGGTAGGCAGAGTCAAACCATCTTGCGTTGGTCGTCTGACTTTCCTCTTGCCACTTGTTGGTCACCTCACCACGTATGGGTCCGTTATAAATGAATTTCTCCATCAATCGTTCACCTCGTTTAACTTACCGTACACCCAAGCGAACACCACGTAACCCCGATACGAGCCTTCCACAGCAGTGAGCGCCATGGTGGCCAGCGCACACACGAACACGGCGGCTTGCGTCAGGTACTGCCGTGCGATGCGGCACTCGGCCGAGTTCTGGCGGACCAGGAGGCCGAAGGCGGCGCAGCCCACCGCCCACGCCATACCGAGGTAGGCTTGGAGAAGTTCCGCTGTGTCGCCTAGACCTGGCAGACAAAAAAAAATAGTTTTGGTACTGTACTTTAGTTTCTGGGTATGATTTGGTCACATGATCAGCTTCAGAAATAAGATACAGATAATACAGAGAATACCTACAATCTTAAGTATTTAGCTTAAGGTTCTGGGTATTTTGAAGCCCAGATACAGATTTTTTAAAGTTCTACATAAAATATTTATAGTTCATAATGTTTAAAAAAGTGTAATTTTTTCACCACCTGTGCGAGATTTTGTTCAAATGCAGTTAATATTATTGAAAATGATTTCATGGAAGCAACTGGGTCCTGAAACTTGAGTCATGCATCTTTAACATCCAGAGTTTGCCACAATCTCCGTTTAGGTACAGATCTAACACCTTGTTGAAGATTAGTCTGTTTTCAAAGAGATGGTGCTGGCCATGCCCAGTTGAAAGATGAGACGTGCACTTTTTTTTATTTTTTTTTACTGTACGACGAAGAAGCGCTTGGTCTTCATCTCACCAGGTAACAAGTTGAGATAAGGCCGAAGGTGGAGGCGCACTTCACCTGAAATCCTCAACTAACTGAGGAAATGGCTAATTGAACTCTAAATGCCGGAACACAACAACTTATTGAAGAATTGTTATTATCGGACTTAAACAAAATCCTACCAACAACCAAACCAAGCACAATATTTCTCCCCCTGGGGATCGAACCCGAGACCTCTGGATCTGAAATCGGTGGGTTGAACCACTAGACCACAGAGGCGGTTACTACGTAAAATTAATTACCTTCTTCTTCAGCATGATATGCCAGATAAAAAATGGGTGTGTTGACTCCGAACGCGGAAATTCCCGTCGACAGCAGCAATATCCTCACTGTCCTCGACTTCAGCATCGAGAAGTCAAAGAACGGCTGTCTGTCATCGTACTTGTTCCTATCCTTCATTTTCCTCTTGATCTTAGTCTGGTTCTTAAGGTGCAGGATCGCTCGACGCTGCGGATGGTAGAGGGAGGCGGAGCGGTAGAATGTGCCGAGGATGAAGGTCAGGAATACCACCCCTGTTACTGCCTGCAGTCCTAGTCGCCAGCCGATTGCTCTGGAACATTACAAGTATTATTTTCATCTATCGAGAAATATCCAGCTATAGATGCTCCTGAAACCTCCTGGAAGAGATCCATTAGATACATCAGGAGTCTTTTTTGATATTTCATCAACACATACGGTGGGTCCAGCTACCAAGGCAACAAAGTGTCTAAATGTAGTGACATTTAAGGATGATGATAAAAACAACAAGGTGTCTAAATGTAGTGACATTTAAGGATGATGATAAAAACAACAAGGTGTCTAAATGTAGTGACATTTAAGGATGGTGATAAAAACAACAAGGTGTCTAAATGTAGTGACATTTAAGGATGATGATAAAAACAACAAGGTGTCTAAATGTAGTGACATTTAAGGATGATGATAAAAACAACAAGGTGTCTAAATGTAGTGACATTTAAGGATGATGATAAAAACAACAAGGTGTCTAAATGTAGTGACATTTAAGGATGATGATAAAAACAACAAGGTGTCTAAATGTAGTGACATTTAAGGATGATGATAAAAACAACAAGGTGTCTAAATGTAGTGACATTTAAGGATGATGATAAAAACAACAAGGTGTCTAAATGTAGTGACATTTAAGGATGATGATAAAAACAACAAGGTGTCTAAATGTAGTGACATTTAAGGATGATGATAAAAACAACAAGGTGTCTAAATGTAGTGACATTTAAGGATGATGATAAAAACAACAAGGTGTCTAAATGTAGTGACATTTAAGGATGATGATAAAAACAACAAGGTGTCTAAATGTAGTGACATTTAAGGATGATGATAAAAACAACAAGGTGTCTAAATGTAGTGACATTTAAGGATGATGATAAAAACAACAAGGTGTCTAAATGTAGTGACATTTAAGGATGATGATAAAAACAACAAGGTGTCTAAATGTAGTGACATTTAAGGATGATGATAAAAACAACAAGGTGTCTAAATGTAGTGACATTTAAGGATGATGATAAAAACAACAAGGTGTCTAAATGTAGTGACATTTAAGGATGATGATAAAAACAACAAGGTGTCTAAATGTAGTGACATTTAAGGATGATGATAAAAACAACAAGGTGTCTAAATGTAGTGACATTTAAGGATGATGATAAAAACAACAAGGTGTCTAAATGTAGTGACATTTAAGGATGATGATAAAAACAACAAGGTGTCTAAATGTAGTGACATTTAAGGATGATGATAAAAACAACAAGGTGTCTAAATGTAGTGACATTTAAGGATGATGATAAAAACAACAAGGTGTCTAAATGTAGTGACATTTAAGGATGATGATAAAAACAACAAGGTGTCTAAATGTAGTGATATTTAAGGATGATGATAAAAACAACAAGGTGTCTAAATGTAGTGACATTTAAGGATGATGATAAAAACAACAAGGTGTCTAAATGTAGTGACATTTAAGGATGATGATAAAAACAACAAGGTGTCTAAATGTAGTGACATTTAAGGATGATGATAAAAACAACAAGGTGTCTAAATGTAGTGACATTTAAGGATGATGATAAAAACAACAAGGTGTCTAAAAAGCATTGTATCTAACGACGTTTTGTATGTTTATGTGTACTATTATTTATTGTGCCTTAGTGATTTTTAAACTGACAACTCAGTAGTAGTACTTAGAAGTATCTACATATCCTAGCGATTCGTAAATTGAAATTTAAAAGCAAAAGTTTTGAGATTCAGCCAGCCCAGCCTCTCAGTAACGGAGCAGGAATGGTGATCCAGAATTCATGATAATAAGTGGATTTCGGTGACACATTGGTCCTCCCGTTGTACCTTATAGCTCCTTTGATGAAGGTGGACATGACAGCGATGCCGAGGCCACTGCCGCTGACGATGAAGATCTCCACCAGCTCTCGTCTCCTCTTGAAGTACTGGGCTACCATCAGCGTGGAGCAGTCCCGGGTCAGACCCACACCCACTCCTACCACGGTCCCTGGAAATTAGAAAACGGGAATGTTTATATGGATTTTACTCATTTTGAAATCAGCTGTCTATGCTCTGTCATAAATGTTATTTCTCCTTAATGTCAATACAGGGGTGGTTTCAGCAAATGAAAAACAGGTAATTGTGAAGTTTTACTTATTCTACAAGACATACCAAGTGTTTCACCCGATTAACTCGCTCCTATGTTACAAAAACAACCTCTTTTAAAAGTAAAATATCTCTTTTTTTTTTAATGTCCAGCCAATACTCTTACAAATAACACCCCACAAGCCAAAGATCTTCTTGTCTCTCTTAATTCCTCTATTTCTCAATACCCCTAGCCTAGTGTCACAAAAATCCTCGATCGATAGATGAATAAAAAATAAATAAATGATTGCATAGCATAGTAGACCATTCTAAAGATATGGGCGAAAGATGTATTTATTTTCACCTGAATATATAAAAAACTACCCCTTTTATCAAAAATCCCCCGCGACAATCAATGGTTTGTCAGCTACTCGATAGTTTTAACATGTGTCACAGCTCAGTTGGTATAGCGCTGCCTTCTGAGCCGTAGGTTTTGGGTTAATTCCCACCAAGGATAAACATTTGTATTTTTTTTTTATATACCTAAGTAATTTAAATAAACATTGGCATATAGTATTCGTTCCCATTGACAAGCTTAGTTAGGGGCTAGATGGCGCTGTGTGAAAAGACCTGTGATATTTCACATAAACAGCCCATTAGTGTCCACTGTTGGACAGAGCTTCCTCCAAAGCTAGTTGTTTTGCCATAATCACCATTCTTGGCAGGTGGATTGGTGAACGCATTAAAGGTGTACATTAAACACAGAAGGAAGCTGCTGCCCTTCGAATGGTGAGATCTCTTAGTCGGCTTTTACGATATCCATGGGCTAAGTTGGAGGGTAATAATTCCTGTGATATTATTGATAATTAACTGAAAGCAAGAGCTATTTCTCGAAGTGAACGATGCGTTACAAGTTACAATGCAGTTAAAGATAGACAAGACGCATCTTTTACAGCCATCTCCTTTGATGTACCTAACCCTAGCCGGGTCCATGCAACAAAGCTATCGCATAAGCTTGAACTGAGGAACTGGCTATCTTACCTCTAAATGCCAGAACACAACAAAATAATTGTTGTTATGGCGACAGAATTAGGTAAGTTGGTGGTTGCTGGCCAGGCGGACTTAATCAAAGTCCTAACACCAACCAAACTAAGCACAATATTGTGCCTAGGTACTCCCCCTGGGGATCGACCCGGGACCTCTGGATCTGGCACCGGTTGGCGAACCTAGACCACAGAGGCGGTTAAATCTTCAAAATAGACGCTGGAACTCAGCCGGATGTACGAATGCCCGTTTATGATTGATTTTTAAAAATCCCTCATTTGAATTTCCCTCATTCAAATAAGATAATTTCTTTATGAATTCTTCAATTTAGCGTTATGTGAAAACTTGTAAGGTGTTTTTTTCAGAACGTAATTTACATATGATGAATAGGTCTTGACGTCTAGGATTGTTGAGTGCTAGGTCTGAGCAAGGATGAGGTCTACGATGGAGCGAGGTTTCCCAGAAAGCACGGATCTCCCGCGCACCGCACCGTGCGCACATGGAACACGGGAAACCGTGGTGTTGGCTTTGGCGGGAAGGTGGTCGCTAGCCAGGTGGACCTCTTCCGGTCCTACCATCCAGTATTGTGATCTAGTCAAGCGATAAAAACCAGCGATTCCGTTGCCCGGGGCCACTTGGAGGTAAGTCACACCTAACCACACTTTATTTCATTATAAGCTTTTCTCTTTGATTTGAATACAGTGCCACATATCCACATTCTGTGTGTAGGCTATGTGTAGGTATAGGTATATCCTGAGCATTACGCTTTTTATCATCAACATCATCATCATTCAGCTTGTTTGTATTGCACCTGTAGCTGTTACCTAAAAAAATCATTTTATCAAGTGAGTTGAACTTCCCGCCGTACTTATGTACGCGTAGTTTCGTACTAAAAGCTTTTGTGTAAAAATGTGTTATGCAAGGTCCCGGCTAGCGCCACATTCCACCCCCTGTATACTATAGTAACGTCCCACGGTCCGCAGACCTCATTTGCCATTAGAAAAGTTCTCAACAGCACTGTCTTTATTTTATGACTCCCAGCGCTCTGTTCTCATTAAGGACAACTACTGAACCCTCGGAACGAGAGGATAAACGTTCGTAGACTGACTTTAATCAACCAACGATGGCTTACGAGCATCTAAATGGTTTAAAAAACGATGTCTGGACATAGCGAGGGTTTTTACACGGCTTGGACGGATTCGAATGAGGATTAAAACGTGTTGATATACCTACCTCCCGACAGTCTCGGATTGAGGAATATTGTTTGGTTTGGTTGGTGGTGAGACTTTGCGTGCGCATGGCTAGCTACCACCATCTTACTTAAATCTGACGCCATAACAATTCTCATAACATTATCCGTCGAGCTTTTACCAGTGTCAATGTTTCAGCCGTTCTCGAGCCGAATGGTCTGTTACGTGATGGTGGTACTGATGACTCTTGTCCCTTGGGAAATGGGTAGGCCTTTGGTGCGGGACGCTACCTGCGTCGACACCCTAGCGCCATCTCATCTGCCTGGGACATCAGTTAGGGCTGGTGCGGCGGCTGATTCGGCCGAGGATCACAAAAGCGGCAAATATAGTGGTCTCGACAGAGCTTACTTATTTGAGTCTTTTGGGGTCGATACCTTGGGTTCGTGGAAGCCCTTGTGGGGTTTTTGATTGAGACGACACGTGACCCAAGGGCTGGTGGGTACATATAGGCCAGCGAATTAGCATAGCTATTCAGCGTGGCAATACGGCCAGTGATTTGGGCACGCTTCCTTGTGGTTAGGTACTATTGAATTCCTTTGGTAACCCGACTGCTTCCCTGTACCTACATAGGTACATTTTTTTTTTCAAATATGATTCTAAATTGTTGGGTCCCTATAGCCAGTTCCCCAGACTGTTGTGGATTCCGGGTGAATTTCGTTTCCCCCTTCGGCCTTATTTCCGTCCGTCCAATTATCGTCCGTCGTTTACAATAAAAAAACGCCTAAAGTAGGTATTAAGTCCATTCTCGCTGTATGTACCTAACATGACGCTAAGAAAAAACTGTGTGAATGAATGAAAATACTTTATTGCACATCTTAAAAATAGAACTAGATAACTAAAAAAAAATGTATATACAATGTCCACCATCGTCTATGACGGTATTTAGAACGAATAAATTCTTTTATTTATTGGGTGTCGGATCGGGTTTGCTATTGGCTTCTGCAATCATGTTTATTCAGCGGCTATCAACGGGCTTAGCTGTGTCGGATGGCTGTCTAGATGCCTTGCATTAGGGTTCCGTATCGAAGTGAACCTCGGGGAATACGGCTCTGAATGCGCTGTTTTTATTTCGCAGGCTTACACTACAGATACATAAATACAGCGGTGACAGTAAGGTAACAGTGTCGCGAATTTAATGTTTTTTTTTCCCATATAAAAAAATGCCCGCACGCGCCTAAAGAAGTTGCACTTTAAAAAATACAATGCCAAATCCTGTTGACGGTCGGTTATTTTAATAAAATGAAGGGCAATAAACAAGCCTTAATTAGGTAATTATTTAGTTTTCATAAATAAAAAAACATACCTAAAAATCAAGTTATTTTAAAATATCCCTAGACATCATAGACACCCTATACAATATGCACATAATAGACAGACATCCCTTTAGGTCAATCTGAATCAGGTACATAACAGATTCCATTTAGGCAAGTCGAGAACATAGTTGTTGGTACGCTAAATATCTTTATTATTTTCTGAGTACGGAACCATGTTCAAGAGCGAAATCTCGCGTTTGACCGATTTTATTTACCGAAAGACTATTTCAGGCTTCAGCTAAGCTACGTCGTAAAGATACTTTAAATTTCACCGAAATGCTGAATTTCAGGCGCGTTTTCGTTCTCCGAGTAGGTAGATAATAAAATAGTGATTTGTGTTTGTGTTGTAAATCTTTCGAATCATCTAATTTAAAACAAATTTCTACGATACAGTTAATTAATGGAGGGATTAATTAAGACGCTGACAAGAAAAATGTAAGTATCAGACTCAAGCGGAATAAATCAATAAGATTTGGTGCCAAGTATTTTTGGTTAATGTAAGACGGGCGCAGATAAGTTAATCCACATAATGTGATGAAGTTTCTTCGAACTATTTATTGGTCAAGCTTCAGCATCGAGTTACACACACATATTTTCCTTCGTAGTCTAGTGTCAGGGTTCGATTCCCGGGTGCGGCGCACTTTATGAGCTGTGTCCCCAGTTTATCCGGGATACTGCAAATGACATATCAAGTTGCTTGGAATAACTTCATTACTGTGCTTGACTTGTCACGTCGGTAGATGGTCGGTTAGTATTAATAATGTTATCTACTAACGAACGCACTGGATAGGTTGCCGGGAATTAAAAAAAATACGAACCGACCAACTAGGTGGACCGCCTGGTTTGTCAGTTGGTAATAGAGGATCCGACAGATTATTTTAATTTAATTCTTAATCTTGATTTGATTCTATAACTAGGTACTTCTCACCAACAGCCACTGTCCATTGTTTGACAGAGCTTCCTCCAAAGCTGGAGGGTTTTTGACAAAATTCTCACGATTGGCAAGCGGATTGGTGACCGCAGAAACGGTTTAGATAGTAGAGAACGTAGAGAACGGAAATCAAATAAACACGAGGCATCCTCAGGAAAAAGCCTAAATCAATTAAAACTAACCCATACCATAGCTCCGATTAAAATTTGTATGTTCGCGTACCTTTTAACTACCTACCTAATTAATTTTGATTAGTCGTCGCTCAATCTATATAATTTCTTCCCCATCATAATTCCTCCCAAATCGTCTGAATTCACTCTGCGCCTTTTTGTGCCATTTCACTTGTGAAGATAAATGTTTCCCAGATCCATGAAAATCACACAATTATTTTCGTGAGCCGAGTGTTTGAGAAGGATGGAAATTGTAATGGTGGATCTTTGTGGATTTACCGCACCGCACGTTTTTGAAAAAAAAAAACTCTTTTGACAATAATGCGGAACTGAACCTAATAGGGTTCTGATAACTTTGTGGTAAAGTGATTATTGTTGAAAATATATAATTTTAAATTAGGTAATTATCTTACTTCAATAAAATGTACAATTAAACTAACTATGTACAAAGGAATCAGCCAGATTGCCTGGGGACCGTTAGAAACGGCCTATAGGTATACGGAAGCGTGCCCAAGACATTGACTGCATTGCCACGCTGAATAGCTATGCTAATTCGGTGGCCTAAATAAGAGCCTGCCCTTGGGTCACATGCCGCCTCAATCAAAAGCCCCGCAAGATTTTTGAAAACCCGGAGGGTACCGTCTCCCGACGGACCCAAGGTCTTCGCAAAAGGCTCAAATAGATAAGCTCTGTCGAGGCCACTATATTTGCCCCTTATGTGATCCTCTGCCGAATCAGCCGCCGCACCAGCCCTAACTGATGTCCCAGGCAGATGAGATGGCGCCAGGGTGTCGACGCAGGTAGCGTCCGAAATTAGGTAATTAGTTATTATTTGTACTGCTGATTTCATGATCAGATGGAATGCAGCAGTCTTGGCTTCTGAAATCCTTTCCGCAAGAATAAAACACTTCGTTTTCTATTTTATAAATAAACATTATCAACACAAAATAAACAATTACAAAATAAAATGATGTCTCAGACAAACCTGAATGGATTGAAGAATCTTTTGACAGAAAGGCGCTCCGCCATTATAAAAAACTCAGCTTTAATTTTACGGTGAACATGTATTGCAAAGACTCGCGAGGTCTACCAGCTCACAGAGCCACTAGAATAAAATAATATCAAAATGACAATGGCTTTTATAATGCAGTGTTGTAATTCTTCAGCGAAATAATCAAAACAGAAGAGCTATTTGGGTTCACAGTAGGATAAAGGATCTCGTTAGTTCTTGCTCGTTGCGGTTAGTCGGATTGTCATATTCCTATTTAAATGCAATGGAACGCCGCCACTTCACATTCAGCCACTTTGAATACGAAGAGAGGAAAACGGAGTCCCTTGTGCTAATGTCAGCTTAGCTTCAGTACCTACCTACGTCTAGCGCGAACAAGTTGATACCTACTCGCTTATACAAACGATTGATCGATGTTAGATTTTTAAATACGGGTTTTACTCACGTATACGTTTACGTTGACGTAGACACCAACAGTTTCAATTCAACATGTAATAAATAAAAAAAATTAAAGGACATTAATTTCACACAGCGCTATCTAGTCCCAAACTAAGCCTAGCTAGTAATATTGTTATTACGGATATTATTTTCCCATCTTCAGCAAGTAGTCTACTTGCTCCGTCTCCTAACTGTATATAATCAAAAATAAAAAAAACTCAAAGCAACTAATATGGTCTATTGAAGACTAACTTACAACTGCTAGTGCTAGCTACAAAAGTGAAATATGACTTAAAATTTAGAAAAGTAGACATAACGTCAGTCAGTCTCACGCGCTGCGCGACGGAACGCGGACGCGTTGATATCGTTGATACGGTGACTCATTGCGAACGCGGCTAATATGTCGACTAATATTGTAAAATGCGCTAACTGTAATGTAGTTATTAATGAACTTCTTGCCTTTGTGCGTAATGTTATGGACGAGGAAAGCATGCATCAATTGTGCACAACTTCTTTTTCTGCTGACGACATAATAAAGGCGAAATCTTTGCTTTTTGTGTCTATCCCGACTATAACAATATACCTCATAAAATGACCATCATCAACAAATTTTAATACCGGTTGTAAAAAGTCACGCCACAAATATAATGGTAAATAAAGTTTATCATGGATGAACCTATGAATATATGAATAGATACATTTTGTTTCAAGAGTTCCACAACGAATAAAATAAGTTTTAGTCGATAATTTTCGTTGCGTCACCCCAACTTAAAAACTTCAAACTTTGAGTTCTAAGATTTTATGCAGAGCATTGTTTGCCGCTGACACCGCTATCCCAAAAAAGTAGCGACTATCGCAGCGTTGGTTATAGGGGTTAGTTTGAACCACAGAGCAGTGAAAACTCCAATTTAAATGGTAATTCTGGACGCCAACGGGCTACGCTGTAGCATTGCGCGTATTATACGGTACTGTGAGTTTGCATAGTAGTGCTACTGTGTTATTTTATACTGTGGTTGCATTGCAACTTACTAATACCAAGTACTTAACAGGTCATAAAGAAGAATGCTACCCTACTTACTAGAGCACCATCGCGTTCGGGTAGATATTTGGTGCACCTTGTACCAATAAAATAACAAGTATAGAGCTATTGTGCATTTATGTACTTATTTTAGTGCACCAGTCAAATAGCAGCAATGGAGCTCTTGTGCAGTTGAGTAGATATTCTGATGATCCTTTTGCCAGTAAAAAAGCAAAACTAAAGTTAATTTGTGTAGGTACAAATATTGGTGCACCCTGTACACAATCGACCTTAATATTTACAAATGTTATAATGACACAAAATTCACAATCTGAGCTACAAGGGTCCTTTCGCAGATTTCAAGATATTCAATGGTTCGATTATATAGGTTCCTTAAGAGTCTATGATATGTGAAATGGCTTAGCTTCAGCGATCATATCTTCCACAATACATTTACTTTGAAATTAATATATGTTATAGTTCAGTGTAATTATTACTATGTCTTAGTTCGAAACTAGAAAAAAGTTGTGTTGATTTGCTAATCTGATGTACTATAGCCCGTTAACTAAGTAAATTAGCCCGTAAAATGAGCGATTAGTGAAGCGTAGGTACCTATGTAGGTTACATACCTTAGGCTGAGGAACACCTTAATACTAGGGCTACGAATCGGTCGCCTGCCCCACGTCCTCAGAATACCGATGCATTCAGAATAATGTTTATTTTGCGTGAACGTATGATGTACATTAATCCATATCCATATTTAGAGTCACAGGTTAAATAAGTAACCACAGAGTGCCAATTAGCGGCACTTTGATGTACGAATCGCTCGTGTGAGGATGTCGAATTAATGGACTTGTCTGACTGCATGCTTTTTCAGATGCGGTATGAATACAATTATTTATTTGCGGCCGAGTGATGCTGTATTGAGTGATTTTAATTGAATTTACATAAGATATTATGTTGATTTATGTTGTACCAGTCATGATTTAATAAAATCGTTATCGCTAAATAAATCATTTACGGATTGGAGATCGCAATTCATGTTTCGCCATTTTTTATTTATGGCTTAGTCAATGTATTTTCATAAGAATTTACAATTCACCTCAAATGAGAAAATTAAAGCGAATAGGTAACTTATATTGCGTATAAACCCAAAAGTGGGTCTTTTGGTTTTATATAGGTCCTTGTTGCACTTATGTTAAATAGGCACTATTGTAGGTAGGTACATAATGTACATTATTACAATGATTAAATTCAACTTTATGTTCTACTTTGGGATACATTATGCAGATAGTAAAAACTTATCGTGGGCACAAACAATACTTTATTTATTAGAATGTTTTTATTAAGTAATTTGAAATGGTTCTTGACCTCAAGGCTTGCCTGGGTAAGACCCGGGTAGATGAGGTCAATTCCACCCGGGACAAACATGTGTGATGAATTAATAATCTGTCATTGTTATAAGTTTTGCATAGTTCGGGTAAGTACCTACATTAGTATTCTTATATTATGTGGTTTCGGGGTGTGAAAATAATGTTCTTTAAAACAGAAATGACAAGAAACAGCACGGGCAAGAAATCATCACAGAATTAAAACACATTTTTAAACTGCAAAAACCTTAGTAGTAGCATGAATCAAAATGTTTTGGTCCATGGTAGTACTAAGTATTGTCATGCAAGTGTCTATTGATTTTATTTTCTTCCATTGTCGCCGTGAAAATAGGCTGAACTTAAAACTTAAGTACCTATAATGCTTATTGCCCCGAAAAGTCATGCAAAACCATGAATCTATACTAAAACTGGATTGCGCACTCAAAATTTAGGCAAATGAAATTTAAACTCCACACGCTGAAAATAAGTTTCAAAATTGTTTGTCTTATGTCAAAGTAGAAAAACGAGCCAGGTGAGATAGCTCAGTTATAGTAATGCTTCCTTGTCTAATATATTGCCATTACATGTTGAATTTCTCTTTGGTAAGCCTTGGGAGCTTTCTTTAATTTTCTTTAAATGTATATTAGGTATATTACTTTGATAGACATTGCTTAAACAAATACTTAATCGATTTTTTATTTTACAACCATGAAATCCTCTACCACAAAGTGACTTACGTAATACAGAATTTTGGCGTTTAAAAGTGATAATGGTAGTATTTTGTCATCCATATGTGTCCACATTGTTTAAAAAACTACTAAATCAATATGGCTTCCTTGCCTAACGGCTAACTTTCAATTGCATTTAACGATAAACAATTATTTAAATAAAGAAGAAATGGTGTGGTATTTTTGCTGCGTGTATAGTTGTATATAGGAATGGTATCCCGGCTGTGGCCTGACTTTCCCCAGCTGGGTGAGCTAATTTACAACATTTCAAATTAGGATACAGTAGGTTATCTACAAACAAAGCGGATTCTATGGATTTCCATTACTTACGTAGATACCCACGGTATAGGGTGTTGTCAGATGAAGTGTTTAAAAACCATACTTACTTTACTTTATTAACGAAGTTTGCATAGGCAAGGATGAGATCAACGATGGAGTAAGCTAACCCAGAAGGAGAAGACAGGCATTTGGGACCGCTGTCAAAAGGGACGACTGATTCATAAATTTAATAACATTTTCTCAGGCATTAAGGACTACAACGTAATTGTACAGTCGCTAGAAGAATCAAAAGCTAACACGCGAATACTATTATGTCATTAACAGCTACGAATAAAATATTATCAGTGAGAATAATATATATACTAGTGGCCCGTGCCGTATGCAGGTCAAAGTACGTCGAGTAGTTTTTTAGTTTACCTTGGTCGTTACCTTACTTAATTAATTAATTCGTTAATTCAATAGGTAACTAACTGCATATGAAGTTTATTTATGTATAGTATATCTACAGTCTTATTAAAAATACTATGATTATTAAAGCATATTATGTTATTTTTAATTAATAATTATAATTGTTAGAATATATTTTCTGCTGCCAAATAAATAATTTTATTTAATTTTCATGTGATATGTTGTTTTTTCAAATAATTTTCGTTCCAACTGTACTAAAACCATATATTTAGTATTAATATTGCAAATGGTCCCAAATGCCTAGTAAAATTTAGTTGAAAAAATTAATCAGGCGATTGGGACCGTGGCCCCTTTTGCCAGTGGTCCCAAACGCCTGTCTTTTCCCCAGAAGGTGCCTATTAACTCTTTTCTTGAATATATTAGGGTTTTACTTCAGTTCTTGGTTCAAAGCTATGACCAAGACCAACATTTTCAATGACAGCTGTCAAACTTCAAAAGCACACAATACCGTTTATGTCGTACTTATCGCCCCTGCTATTCTTATTAGGTACTTCTTATTTAGCCTTTTATTCTTATTTTGTACCAATAAATTTAAATAAATAATCTTTGGTAAATATCTTGTGTTTTATATCCTTCAATGATTTCGGAGACAATAAACTCTTCTAGGTAAACGATAGACTCAGGTACCTACATAACGCATTCTCAAAAATATTAGTTTTGTATCAATTACCTTAGTGGTTCCTGCTTGAGAAAAGGCGCAAGTGTTTAGAAAAACTGAATTTAATAAAAACACTAGTAACTTACTATTGTTACGATACTACTAAGTAAACAAATATATCTACAAATTCGTATTTTAACTCATTGAAGTGGGCGATGTGGACATCATATTAAAACGAGATGAACTACTTACTATTCTCAAACCTCTCGCTCGGCTCGTTTCTAAGAATATAGTGAGCTGTCCAGTTCTAGTATAGGTCCATGTGCAAAACCCAAATAACCTAACGGTATATATTTATTAATTTTAATATCTGTTCAAATTGCATGTTTCAGTCTAGGGTTGGTATTTATTGTTTATGTTTTTTTTTACTGATGCGGATATAATGTTATTTGATTAAACAAATTTAATTTGCAGACGAATAAATGGGTATTTATCGCGTATGTTACCTATATGTATTTATACCAACGTTTCGGCAGGGTTACACAAGCCGTGCTTTAGGCGACAGATAAATAGGTAAAATACGCAATAAATACCCATTTTTTCGTCTCATATAATGTCCTACTCGTGAAAGTTTAAAAAAAATGCATAATTCTTCATGTAACTTACCGTAGCTGAAGAACAGCTGATGGAACTGCGTGGCGAAGGAGGTGAAGAGACAGCCGAGCGCGGCCACCAGCCCCCCGACCACGGCGGTGACGCGCGTCGACTTGCGCACGCACAGCGCCACCGTCACCGGAGACAGCGCTAGGGAGACCCCGGCCGACAGCGCGCCCAGCCAGCCTGGAACAAACACGACACCGTCGTTACAACATTCACCATGTCCATGATCCCTCGCTACATGGGGCACATCTTGTTCTCTTCCACTCGCTCCTATCAGCCGTCAACTCTGATCCACGCCTTTCATACCCATATCCCCTTACACACAATCAATCCATCTCTTCTCCGGCCTTCCTCTCCCTACATGTCGATTACACTTTTACTATGACTATCATCCCTCCTCATAACATGCGCAGGCTTGCTAATACAGTCATTTCACACGGGCTTTCGATCGTTGCGATGCGTGACTCTTGCTTCGACAAGCGTCATAGCATAGCTATTCAGCGTGGCAATGCAGTCAGTATCTTGGGCACGCTTTCGTTTGGATCAATCAGATACCTACATAAAGACCGTTTGTAACGGTCCTTAGGTAACCCTATTGCTCCAAAACATTGTTTAGACCCCTGACTAACAATGGGGCAAGTGCTAAGATGGATATCATGCAAGTTCAATCGCCGCTAAACAGTTTTTTTTACAACTAGGAACAAGCAAGTAGCCCACATGATGTTGCATCTCATGTCTATAACGTCTATATAATAATGTCACATTCACAAAGAATTTATCCTACACAGCACTGCATTGCGCTCGTCAACATGAGGAATAAAGTTATTAAGCCTCGCGTGCCCGTAATTTCACCGGCAACCACACCCTTTCAACCGGAACACAGCTATGCTGCTTGACGGTAATATAAAGCCACATGCCATTCGGTATTTGAATCCCGGATATACCGGTTTTTTTCAGATATTACCTTCGTTGTCAGCTAAAAATAAGGCGTTAATAAGGGAATAACTTCGTATACTTAAGTAGGTACTTTTGATAACGTCCACCGCAGCCAGATTGCTCCAGTCATCGGTATAACGGTCAGTACAATCAAGACGGTCAAAATATTTCAACAAACAATGAAAAGGCAATTCATTTTAACCCAGTCATCATCAATAACCTTGGCTGTCAATCCTAAAAACGAATGCAGAATGAACAGGTCATGTTCAACCCTATAGGTACGTACCATACCTACATGTAAGATAGTGACTCAGTTTTAATAAAATAATGAGGTGGATAAAATCTCGGCATCACAAATTCGGTCTCAACTTTCAAAATATTGTTCCAAGCTCTTCCAGTAGTACCGCTCTTCCATACAAACGTAGTTTGTTGATAGTTTCGACGTGGCGTGGCATAGGTATCTGATTTAAAAGAAATGTTGCATGCAATTGGATAGGGATATCTAGACTTAAATCACTTAACTAGTGGTCCTCTACAGGATACCTACTCTTCGACAACAGTATTTAGTATACCTACTTAATTATTTTCAGTGTTTTTTGTGATGTCTCCATCTAAACATCGGTTTCCACCAGCTTTCCAGATGAATGCCGGTCCCGGTATCCACTTACAACCTCTGAGTCCCCGGGCAACGGAAGGCTGCCCTTTGGTAGCGGTTACCGCTGAACAACTACAACACTGGTAGTAAACCTGTAAAGGTCCACCCAGCTAAAACTAGCACCCACCACCCATCTGCCAAAGTCCGGCGCCATATGGTTTCTATCGGTACGCGGGAGAGCTTTCTAGGGAAGCTCGCTATATCGTAGACTCCAAAAAGAACTCTTGGCCTCTAGACTTATCTAGCGTAGAGGTCAAGAGCTCTTTCTAAGCTAACCTCATTATATATTATTAAAATCATTGATATAAAACCAGAGTTTGATCGCGATCTTATTCAAACTTAGTCTACGGCCCATTTATTTATTTATTTAACACTTTATTGCACAAAATAACTAGTGTACAATAGGTGGGCATAATGCCGATGGCATTTTCTAACTGTCAACCAAACCAAGATTGTAAGAAAAAAAAACAGAGGTTGGCGTGCCTATGGTAATATACACCTCAAAACTAACATACATAACACAATAATAATAATAAATTTAGCGCGAATACATGCACAAGTTATATTAAGTACTGTGCATATGGCTAAGATCCCTATTAATTATCCTTTTATACAGTAGTATTTCTCCTAAAAATGATCAGTCTGTCGCAAAAATGTATAACACATTTACTTTATTTATTTTATTGAAAACAAACAGTACAAAGTTACTTTGAAAACATGTGTGCACTCAGCTATATTAATCACACACGATCCAAAAAAAAAAATCAAATTTGTGATTTAAAAGATCTTTCATTGAAGAGAGAAGCAGCGTTAAACTTTCTATTGAAAAACTTTTGGACATTCATTTGGGGACGAATTTAGGTTTTTGATTATTTTCTTAGATGTTTGTTCTGTGTTAGGGTGTTATATCGAATCGTATGTATAGGTATGTATTTACAAACAAAGTGTTTCACTATTCTATCCGTAATCTAGTTCGCAAACTACAAGCTATGCTTAGTTTCCCGTCGTACCGTATTCACTATTGACTTGCACCATTCGAATGAATACAAATACTTCACCTTTGGGGCTAGCTAGCGTTGTGTGTCCTGTTATATTTATTAACATTAACATTAGTCTAGGTACTTTTAAAATCGGACCAGTAGTTTCGGATATTACCTACTACATCCAAATTTACAAATATTACTATATACATTATACATACATATAATACTATATACTATATACATTATTATATGATTTTATTTTGATTGCTGTATTTGATGACATTTTTGATTAACATTTAAACTAGCTTATTTTAATTCTCTTGTAGATTCAATTAATGTTTAATTTACTTTCTTATAAAATTTGCATGCTCTTTAAGGCAGAGCATAATTGATACTTATTGATAACAACTGTAATAAAGATCTATGTTACATTATGTTCGAGCAAATAAAAATATCTTTATCTTTATCTTTATCTTTACCTCTTTATTAAAAAGTCTATCAGTGTAAGCTAAAATAATATTGAGTAAAGCCTTTCTCAGTTCACTTTTGATGTTTACCTCCATAGTCTACAAAGGATGCAATTACCTATGAAATTTTAAGGGGTCTAGCATTCTTTTATTTTTAATTTCATGACATGTCATGACGCGCACTTTTTTACACACTCTAACTACACATAGGTACCAACACAAGCGCAATGAATGCATGTGTTGTATTATATACGTGCCAGGATGTCTACTACAAACTACTATACACCCGATGACGGATCGCACGTTTTTCAATAAATTACAAAAGTTCTACTAGCGTCGCGACGGTAGTTCTGTGTGAAGGCACGAATTTTGAGTGTGCGTAGAAATACGTGGCACAGCGATAATATCGCCGGCGATACACTCGCTCGTTGAGGTGACGTGTGTAGGTGTGCACGTTAACTTCAGTCCAATTTAAGCTGGCACTGAGTGCATACCTGGGCATTGGACAACAAATAGTACCTAATAAGTTAGTAAGAGTAGGAACCGCTTCTGTGGTAAAAAAAAAAGAAAAAACCTATTATTAAGATTCTATGGACGTTAGGTCTGAAATGAAATCTAAATAATGTACTAATTATAGATAAATCAGATCCTGAGTACGTCTGTGTGTTTCGGGAGGGTGCGTCGACATTGCAACACGGGCCGCCGCCGCCACTCGTCGGGCACACATCTGTCGTATAAATCCAGAGACGCTGTTTAGTCTACATTTCTAGATTGTAGATCTCCAGATTGATGCGATCCACGACCGTCTGCGGCTTCTGATTGTTACTTTTAATGAATTGCCTCGAACTTGGCAAAGAAAGCCAACGATACCAATGTTTATGGTGAGCTGTAACGCAAATCAATTTCTTCAACAAAGTTTTGGCAACAACTATAACATCCAAAGTTTTCGATAAAAAACTTCAGTGTTTTATAAAAATGATGAGACTTTTATGAGGGAAAATATAGCGCTATAAAGAAGTCGAGTGTTCTTCGATATTTTCTAAGGACATGTACTTGTTGGCTTGCGATTGCGATGGAGACTAAATAAAGAACTAAGCGCTGCCTCATCCATTTCTAAATAAACGATTTGGTCCGTCTCCTAACTTTATGTGGCCTTATATCAGCCACTTGCGACCATTGTCGAACCACATTCGATGAAATGTAGCTAATCGAAACGTTTTTCGATTTCGTAAATCATTCATTATTCGATTGTATTCCAATAGTTATGATATTAAATGTAAGACCATTGTTTTATTAAGTTATGAGATTGCCTAACGATGACGAGTTGTAAGGTCCTAACTTCACTAAATTGAGTTTGCTTGAAAAGAGTTATTATTGGCACAGATAATAAAATACTAACGTATTGGTAAATCAAACTAATATAAAAAAAAATAGTTTGAATATTTGTTCCTTTTTCAAGCCAATATTAGAAAATGTACTTTGGGGTTTTGAATTTCCAATAACTCACTTATTCGATACCTACGTAAGTATAAAAAGTTCTGTTTTTTTTCAATGTAATCCCGCATATTTGTTACATTCAGCCATGTGCCGTCCCTCTAATTATTAAATATGTCTTAAAAGGCGTATACGGCTCAACCTAGAAACATGAAGAGCACATGTGTTCGGGCGGAAATAATTAAATTAGGTACTTAATACTTTCTTCCACATTTTCCACAGATGGCCTTTCATATAATTGAATTCAGCAAAAAACAATTTGCCGTGAATAAAGTGTGGAAATAATCGCGCAGGGCTGTCGCGTCGTTATCGCGTTAGCTGCCACCGCACCAAAACATATTAAACGTCCTGCGGATGATAAATGCGATGAGGTCGGGTACACGGACAGGGGCGGAGCCAGGACGTTATCAGGGGCAACCGCTAAATATAGTAGGATCCCTCTAGACAAGCGTGCTCCATCTAAGGCCACATCTTTACTTGTTTTCAAGTAACAAGTAAGCCAGTGGTCAAACGTCAAAAAAACTTATACATGTATAAATCCCAATCTTTAATATTTAGAATTTGCTACACAAGGGTGCGATTTTGAAACGATTCAGATCAAATTTTAATCAGTTAAAGTATAAATGATAATTGGGTTAGAACCATTAACGCCCATCCAATATCCATCCACGGTCTTGCTTAAACTTCATTGTGT
This sequence comes from Venusia cambrica, assembly GCA_951394065.1. Lineage (NCBI taxonomy): Eukaryota > Metazoa > Arthropoda > Insecta > Lepidoptera > Geometridae > Venusia > Venusia cambrica. The sequence continues at coordinate 1,098,035 of OX596058.1, forward strand.
AGACATTTACAATGATTTGTTGCTATCAGGAGCCTGCTACCTACCTCCTCTGCTATCGAGTCTCGCTGGCTGTCCTAACAGGGATACCGCGACACAGATCGCCTCCAACAAACCGACACTACTGCCGATGCTGTTAACACGACAAACCAAATTGTTTATTTATCTGAAACTATTTTTTTTTATTGTACGACGGTTAAGCACTTGGCCTTCATCTCACCTGGTTACAAGTTGAGAGTTTTATAAAATATGCTTGAATTTAAACTAAACAGTTCGAACTTTAAACAGAATCAAAAAAATCCGTGGTCTAGTATCATCATCGTGTAATGTAATGCCCCTATCCTGATCGTCCTCAGCCCCTCCCTGTTTCGTCTGTCGCTTTGATCCTAATAAACGATTGGATATGATTGACATGTGACCGACGCCGCAGTCCTGTCGGTAAATCATCCACACTCCTTTGTCCTAGATGGATACTTAATACCTACATACTAGCTACTTGTAGCTTTTTCTGATGGTTTCGATGGTATATATATAACGTACACAGATCATTTGAGGAGCTGGTGAACAAAGGCGGACTTGTCCGCAAAAACAACAGAATAAGTAAGACATAATTCTATTCTTGAGTATACATAAGTATTTAATTAGACATATGAATTAGCCCGAATCCGGCGTAGGCTCGTCAATAACACTTACCTACTTACCATTCGTTTTTATTTTTATTTTTATGACATTTTCATCAGGTACACAGCTGGTGTACCTACTCTTTTTTTTTTTATTGTAGGTATAAGCATGATCGATTTCTTCGTCCATGGTATAAGTAAGTAATATTAAGTACCTATTAGTAATAAATTATTACATCATTTTCTCCCGTTCGTTAAGTGGCACTACCACCCACTCCATACTACACAAGGGCTATCTGGAAGAAAATGCTTCGTAGCATTAAGTTCGCCCATGTACTTTTATTTATTAGTGCAATAAAGTATTTTATATCTATGTTTCTATGCGGTAACAGTAATTTGAACGGCTATTTGTAGCGCCATGATCCAACTGTTATCCACTCACGAAAACTCTTCTTATACAGTTGGCTTAGGTAAGAAGAGTGTGCTTGATGGAAATCCATTGTTTCTGCTTATCTCGCTAAACATATATGAGTTTATGTGGGGATGAAGGGTGATAGTACAAGGTGTCTTCCGTCCTACCCTTGCCCGCAACAATATGGCTTTCTATATCACAAACACAGCACATCATATATTTTCCTAGGTATTGCCAAGCGTTTGACTACCAGCTATCTTGAAAACAAGTAAAGATACGACCCGACGGACCACGATGCTCTTAAAAGTAGCTATTCACTCTACACTTGAAGATTACAAGATGTTGCAGAAAAACAGTTTATGCGACTCAGTACTTTTTATACGACTTAGTGATGGAACAAGCAAGTAGCCGCCGCTCTGACGTTAGGATCTCTTGCTTATAACAAAGCCTTACTGCGTAGGTCTCATCCCACGGAACATGACCTACGTGGTAATGCATTGCGTCCATTAACTTCAGGTCTCTCGTGCCCGTAATTTCACCAGCAACCATACCCTTCAAGCCGGTACATATCAATGCTGCTTGGCGGTCGAAATATTGTTATGGTGGTAGTACCCCGGACGAGCTCTTTCGGAAGGAGCTCTTCTACTCTTAAAAAATCCCTCCTCAATCTTAACTATATGCAGCTGGAATATAATGTTTAGAGCATTTTAAGAACAAGGTGTTTCACCGGATATTATCTAGATACGCCACAAAAAGGCACAGTTTGTACTAGGTAGGTACCTCTCTAAATTGGAACATTGAACTTCATACTTGGTGTCAGAATAGATATGGTGAAGTAGACCGGGATTTCCCCGGACAAGAGCGTTGTCAATAGATATGGTGAAGTAGACCGGGACTTCCCCGGACAAGAGCGTTGTCAATAGGCTCTCCTGTTTGAATAGCGAGCATGTGTCGAACATAAAACTGTGAGACGTGTTTCTGACACACCCTAAAGCATATCCTCTTGGGGATAAGGCCATGAGTCTGTGTATTACGGTGCTTACTGTTTATTCCCTGTCATAAATGTAGGTGATAAGGGTAAAGATACAGGACGGTTGAAAGCTTAAGACAGTTTTAATCCTGGAAATACGTGACATGATGTCTTATAAGAATATTTACGATGGATAAATGGATAGGTACCGCGTTACTTTTACTTCATTGATTTATAACTCATTTTTATTTCATGAGGACTCTTAAAGGTTCAACCATATTTGAATACGTTGCCAGCACCTGCGCTGACCCTAGCTTAGCTCGCTATGACTGTATGGTTTTGATTGAAAATGTGTGTTTCATGGATAAAATTGTATTTTTCTGCTATTTCAATGTTATTTACGGTAGTTCTAGTAATGGATGTTGTTACTCGTTATATTCATGTCATATCAGTACGTGACTGAGTTTTCAATATGCAGCGACGCCAAATGAATGTGAAATCAACAATAACAAAGCCCGGTTGGGTCTTTTGAAACATACCCTCATTTTTCTCAGAACAAAATGATCTTGATGTGAAAGTTTCAGTGGTCATTCATTATTGTGTGTGTGTGTGTGTGTTCATAGTGACAAAGTTATAACGTTCAGAATTTTTTTTTTTACGACGTGGTTTCACCTGGTATCAAGTTATGATAAGGCCGAAGGTGGAAGTACCATGTACCCGGAATCCTCAGACTGAGGAACTGAGAAACAAGCAAAATAATGTAATCCCCTGGGGATGGAAATGAAATGAAATGAATTTATTGTTTGTAGATATAGGTTGTAATATTATGTTGGTCTTAAAGTTATTTCTCGTCTCTCTAGTCTGCCGTGTCAAGTTTACAAACATTTACATAATATTATTTACAATCGAACGCGGGACCTCGGGATTTGACACCGTCGGGCAAAAAGCAGAGGCAAAGGTAAAACAACAATATTTTTATACGGAAAACTGATTTATATCGCGTATCCCCTTTTGACAAAATAGTGTGTTCTAATTTGTGAAGAAAGACCAATAAATAACAATGATAACCTACTAATTTTACATTAGATAAAGTTACAATAATTATGTATAGCACAGAGAGATGAAATCATAAAATTTAAGAGGATGGAAAAGGTGAGAGAGAGTTCCTTTCCTTGGTAACCCAAGGTTCCCCTTGGTAAGAGAACATAAACTTATTTTAAGTATTGAAACCGAAAGCAAAACGGACAAACAACGAAATAAAAACATCGGTACACGAGCGTGGGTGGTTTTCCTGAACTTTTCAGACGTTTCAGCTCAGACGCATAAAGCAGCATGAGTTTATTCCAAGTCGCGAGTCGCTTTCGAACTTGTGATTGGCGATAGAAGTTGGAAAAATGAAAAGTTAATTTATTTATCTACGTGTTAAACTGCGCTGCTTAATGTTCTGGAACTTGGAAAACGTTTTGTTCGAGAACTATTGAGGTGATGGTGATATTTACAAAACTGTAGACAAAATATGTAATACGTAGCGAACCTTCTTTACGAGCTTGGAATACGATTTCAAAGAGTTTTTATTGAAGATAGCCAAGCGTTAGATCACGAGCTCCATTGAAAAAAACAAGTAAACATGTGGCCGAAGATGGAGCATGCTGATCTTAAAGTAATCCATTCACTCTGGACTTGAAGTCTCCAAGATTGCAGTTTCAGAATGGCGTAGGTACTGATTAGGTTCTCCAGTGGTTCCAAATCCAACGTGTCTAGGCTAATGTAACTTATTCCACGATTTTTCCTTGAGAGAATCTAGAGAATTGGCTGATCTGAATTGTATCAAAACTGAGTTATAGATCAAAACAAGTTTTTTTCTATTTCAAAATATTTGAAATATTTTGAAATAGAAAATAACTTGTTCATACTGACTTTTCAAAGAACCTTTATCCAATTTTGTTTCGTTGATTTGAACTTATTGGAATAGAGGTTGTGAACGGCGATTACCTGGTCAGTCCATGGCATGGATATATACCAAAAACGCAACCGATGGCACACTCCAAACCAGAACCCATCGTTAATCTTAATACCACGCAAGGGTGCAAAGATGTAGTATATATACCTATTACCTCTATAGCTCTACTCCTTTTTACAACAACTGAAGCCGCGTAGACATACCTGCTTGCATCCGTACGTCCGGTCCAAACCTCCGTCCAGCTTCCACAGCGAGGATCGCGCTGGCCTGGTGCAGTCCGTGGGCCAGCATTTGTACCAGCGTGGCGGCCAGCGCGACGCCCCATCCCCACCCGCCTTCCGGGTAGTAGTGTCGAGTGAGGGTCAGGAGTTGCCGCGGGTCGAGCCTGGCCTGGCGAGTGGGCGCTCCGCCGGCGCCGCTGGCTTCGAGGACGAGCGGGAGGGAGCGCGTGCGCAGCAGCGGCGCGCCGCCGGAGGACCAGGACTCTTCCATCAAGGTGCGCGCGCATCGTGCGCCGGCGCCAACCTCATCACCTCATCACACGCGCACGCGGCCTCGCTTCCTCATGTCTCGCTCATCTGGTCAACCCTTCGTATGCTGTGTTCGATCACCTCCGCGCTCAGGCCTGCGCGTTACATTTGACCACTGGTGTGTGACAAATATATGGACTTTGACAATGTTCGAATGTGCTATGCGACTTGCTGATATATGGGTCGCAGATAGAGCCGAAATTAGCTTACGATTTAACCTAAATAACCCTTGATTACACTTAGTTATATCTGAAGATTTATTTTCTTTGGACAATTAACGAAATTGCCTTTTGTGACATGACGGACGCCAGCTAAGTATAGTATTAGAAACGTTGAAGAGTGTCTGGCGTCGCTCCATAAATCCATCTCTTCAGTGTCGAGTGTCCGAAAGTCCGAACGCACTAAATCTTACTAACCCAGCGTTGGCGAAAATATTGTTTAAATCAAGTTGTTTTCGGTTAAATTCCTGGTTTACCTAACTGTCATTATATATGTAATCCTATTTAGTTAAAGTTAAGCAGTTAGAGACATCTACCTATCATACTACTTACTGCTCGATATAAAGGTTTCTCGATATACGCCTGCTCAAAATATATCGAACTATTATACGAGTTATCAATTGTTTGAAAGGTAGTTCCGAGCTCATATAAAGCAGTCCTAGGTGAGGGAAGCTTTCACTAAAGTACCCCAGTCAAGATTTGTACATGTCGCGGATTTTAAAATTAAAAATTATAAAAAACTTTATAAATATACGTGCTTCATATTTTTTTTGTAAAATTATAATTCATACTAGCTTTTACTCGCGACTTCGTCCGCGTATTGGTTTTTTGAAATAGGTGCAAGTATTACATTATAAATATATATATTTGTTGGATATCTGGATAATTTTGACCGATTAGCTCCTACATGGTGTGCAGACACGCACACCGAGGGTTCTGACCCACATTCCCAGGCAAAAAATGCAGGCTTTTAGAAGTCTTAGTGCCGGTCCAACTCACGTTTGGCCAGATTTGATTAATTATTCATTTATTTATTTACCACAAGGTATACACTATACTCACACCAACTTTGTTATTATATAGGTCGAAAATAACAATTTATAAAAACGTTTCATGTATGGGATACCCTATTTTTTTTTGTTTATTATTGGTCAGGTCTGAATATTGAACACGCCACCCTTTATTTCTGAAAATTAATCCGTAAATATGCCAGAACTAGCTTTTGCTCGCGGCTCCGCTCGCGTTAAGAAGTATTATTATTAATTAGGTATAGTTTTTGCGGCTTTACTTTTGTTTAACGCGTGTAAAAAATTAGGGCCTACAAAACTTAAAAACGACAGTACATTCTTCAACTTCTCCATTCTTGAGCCATTTAAAAAAAGTCTAACCGACAAAACCTATACTTAAACCAAACGAAAAAAAAACAAATGCCAAATACAAAGCAGGGTCTATTACCAAAACTACTAAACCGAATCAAAACAAATGCAAAATCTCAAAATCCTTTCTTAGGGGATGCCTACGTCATAGTAGCTTTATGCATGCAAATTCTCAGCCCGATCGGTTTAAAATTGACAAAGTTTCATACAAACTTTCATCCCCTATTTTATCCCCTTGGGGGTAGAATTAATCAAAATCCTTTCTTAGCGGATGCCTACGTCATAACATCTACCTGCATGCCAAATTTCAGCCCGATTCGTCCAATGGTTTGGGCTGTGCGTTGATAGATCACTATGTCAGTCAGTCAGTCAGTCACCTTTGAGTTATATATATTCAGAAGAAGAAGAAGACAGAAGAAGACTTATTCCTTATGGGCAAACAACATACTAATTTTCAAGTGCCTATCATTTGTGGTTTCAGGTATATGCAACATTTTACTCCGGACTTTGAACCCCATTTTTAACCCTTAGGGTGGGAATTGTCAAAATGCCTTTCTTAGCAGGCGTTTACACACCAGGACAAACATGCCCTTGAAATTTCAAGTCTGTACGCCCAGCGGCTTAGGTTGTGCGTTGTATCTAGTTGAATCAGTCAGTCAGTCACTCAGGACTTGTCCTTTTATGCATTAGAAGATTACTGTGTATCCAGTAGTCAAGTTACATTAGTCAAGGGTCGTAAATACAGTCACGTCAACAGCCCATTTATGTAGTGGTTAATTGGATATTGGACAGAGCTCCAAAAACGGGAGGGTTTTGCCGTAATCACCACGCTGCGCTGGGCAGGCGGATTGGTGATCACAGTAAAGGTGTTATGTAACATACAGCATATGTAGCATACTCTGGTGAGATCCCTTAAATCGGCTTTTACGACACCCGCGGGCTGAGTTGTAGGGGGTCGATTCTTAAGCCGTGAATGCTACGTTAAAAAAAAAACATTTGTCGTTGAATGCTTCGCTATACCGATTTCAAAAAGTATAAGCACGACTATTCTACCATGTATTATTCGTGGCCGCTCGCCGACCAGATGGGGAGAACTGATTAAATCTCTCACTAAATCCACTATGACCGACTGCTCCCACAATGCCTCCAATAGAGCAGAATGGAGACGCATAGCAAAAGCAGTCATTCATCAAGACCCACCCATGACCAAGACCACTCTGCCAAGAGAGCCCGACTGAGAAGAAGATTATTCAGGAGTTCCACTGGCATCATCGTAAGACTCTGGTTTACATGGTTCGTAGAAGAGTATCACACATACAATCATTTAAAATGCGCAACGCTCTTATTATGTATTACTGTTATTTCGTGAAAAAACCCCTTTAAATTGATTCCACTCCATCACCACCTTGGTAGTTTTGAAATTCTTCCATTGCATAAAGAGCACTCAAAATATACCAGTTTATTATAGAAACCACGTGTACATCGCGTTTTTTCTGTTAAATAACAATGTTTTTAGAACATTTTTCTAATAAAAGGACCTCAGCCCTTCAATTATAAAAAAAATAAAAAAAAAACACGAATCACGTTCATATTTATTGCATAGGAGGAATCGATAATGATAATTTTGACCTTTTATCATGCACGGTTTCAGAATTAGGGCATACTTTTAATGAAAACTTTCAACCCCTTTTTGAACCTCTGAGGGTACGAATTTCTAAAATCCCCATTTTCGCATCAAGACAAACATACCCTCCAAATTTCATGTCTCTACGATTAGCCGTTTAGGCTGTGCGTTGTTATCAGTGAGTCAGCATTTTATATTAGTATAAGATAAGATAAGATTAACATTTATTACCATTCAATTATACTATTCCTAGAAATTACCAAAAAAGTATTGTTGTATGTTAATATACTCGTAGTACGTATACATGTATTGTACCTACTAGTGTTAATAAATATTCACTTATATTTGAAGATTAAATCCTTGAAACGTGAAAAAGAAATACCTCAGCCGCCTGAAGTTATTTTTTTAGGTAGTTTATGACTTATTCCGAAGTTTCAAATTTCATATGTTAACACTCCTCATAATTGCCAATTTTAAATTATTCGAGAGGGATTTTTTTACAGTTTTTTATTTTTTTTAGTAGGTGGTAGGTACCATTGACTGTGAACTCAAATATTAATACATTCAGAAGATACCTCCCTCAGTTATTAGACACCAGGGAAAAGAGGAGAACAGAGCCAGATAATACATAATCTACCACTTGACTATGACAATGACATTACACATTAAGGATGGTTATGTGAGGTTGCCAACCTTCTTAGCTCATAACTCCAACGTTCATGATCAACGCAGATTTTTTATGCAAGTGGCCCCTTAAATTCTAATTGTTTGTGAATAGTATTTGCAAAGGTGACCAAGGTTTAAGACTCGAACCCCCATAAAACGATGGAAGAAGCTCTAAAAACCTCGATGCTGAGAGTCACCTGCGCCATTAACTTTATGAAGAGGTAGCTTGCGAAACCTCGAACAAGTTATAAAATTATACGCTTAGTAATCGCTGCTAAGGTAGCGAGGATTTTAGTAGAAGGAGCATTTATGTGGTTATATGATTAAATTGAAATTATTGTTATTAAGTTGTCTTGGGTAATAAAGTGAGCTCGCGGGTCATTTGCCTAAAGGAACATTATCATCACGATGGTTGATTTATATAATGTCTCATTTAAATATGCAAACGAAACCAATACGAAAAGATATCTTGAGTTAATGAATATTTCATGGACAGAGTATAAAAGGAAAGCTAATTAAAAAAAAAAACCTGAAACCATGTTAGCGGTTTTTTTGTTAATAAACAGTTCAAGTTTGTTAGTTTGTATGTAGGTGCTAATCTCCGAAACTACTCGTATGATTAAAAAAAAATCTTTCACATTGTTACAGTTGTTACAGCTGTTAATATACATTATACTTTATATATTTACATAGGCATATGTTATCGAAAAATGCTTTTTTTTTTTAAGTGATTAGTTAAGAGTGAAATAATTTTGTATAGATTTGTATTTTCAACTCTATACCTGATGTTAAAAAATCTTACAGTTGCGAAAAAACGTGACACTGTATGGTTTCATCATTCACAAGAAAGCTGCCTCGTTGTTCCGAAGATTACAGGGCAGCAGATCCAACAGGATCTTGCAGGTCACACCTGACCGATATGACCTGCCAGTGATGATCAAGTAGTTTTCATATCTTCAAAGGATTAGAAGATTGTACCTCCTGGGGATCGAACTCGGGACCTCTGGATCTCATATTGGTGGGCGAACCAATAGACCACAGAGACGGTTAAAACTGTGATATGATTTTTACTCGATTTATAAACGTCTACATTTGTTTTTATAAAATTTGTGTACCAATCTACCTACGTATATAAAATGAATTCAAATCCCTACTAGCATTTGTCTAAAATTATTAGATAATGTTAGCAATTTGCATAAATATAATCTATTTAATATGTTTCTTTTGGTTTTTGTGTAGTTAAGAGTCTACTTAAGAGTTGCAAATAAATGTATTTTTGATTTGTTTTTTTCTAATTTGAGATATGGGTAAGTCATAACAAAATGTGGATTATATTGTCTTAATAATCAATATTAAAAAAATATCAATATTATTATTAAAACTTGTTGAAAGTTTTTGTCTGGAGATTTTCGTTTAGCGTGCAATCTTTGATAACTACACATATATATACTTACATATAGGTACCTAGATCTCGTTTTTGCGTTTGTAATTATTATCTGCGACTGTATTTTTTGATTTATACATAATCTCTTATTGAATAAGGCCATAACGCCACATTTATGGGCGAGGTAATGGAGCGGAAACTGTGAGGTTGTTGATTCGAGATCTCGCGGTTGGATTAGATAGGCTGTTGTTGCAGACTTGCCCGCGATTTATAGCTGAATGTTGTGGGCAACTTGTTTTGTTTGCCTGCCGATCCGAACTATGTGCATTATACTCGGTCACTACGAGTATAGGTAAAGAGTGCCGATGAGGTAGGTAGCAAATTGCGCTCTGTATTCTTACTCCGGTTTAATTAAAGACATTTATTCTCATTAAGGCAAAAAAGGCCACTTACATGAGAAAATTATTCTAAGTTATAGTAGTTCTTAATTATTAACAATAAAATTTAAAATTAAGTAGATAGGTAGATCCGTAGTTACAATAACTAATTCGACAGATAACAAATACTTAATAGATACTAATTTCATTTTACAAAGTAGGTATGTACCTAGGTATCAAACAACTATAGCCCTTTATTTAGGTAGGTAAAGGATATGTATTTGATGAGTAGATATGTATTACAAATAAAATTAGGTAAGTATGTAAAGATATTTAAATACTATACTGTAAAAGGGTTACCAAATCAATTAGTTACCTAGTTGTCAGGTAACCCGACGCTCCCTTATAGTTAGATAATTGTAGTACACATTGTTTGAATAAATATTATAATCAATTGAAAATAAATACCTAAACGACTTTGCTTGGTTTGGGGCTAGATTAATGTGTGTAACATATGTCCTGTAATTTTAGTGAATGTAAACCTATAGGACATCTTCACATGCCTTTGAGTTATTTGGTATGACAGTGCAACGCTCCTAACCTCACCTCCACAGATCCATTGGCACAAAATATCTTGTTGAAAACAACCATTTCCAAACAGGCAGAAAATATTCGTAGCTACAATTACAGCGTTGTGTCATCGTTACTTAGAAGACTACAGTACCTACATGTTTGATCCATAAACATCTTATCGGGTAAAAATGATTCCATAAAAAATTACCCACTCCCGGAAGTTTTATGAAATACGGAAATATGTCTTTCTGATTGAGGCCGTTGACCTCTAGGATGTAATTCCATCGCCTTACAATGGAGTTTACTGTAAGGGATTGGGATAAACAAGCTCGTAAAACGACAGTTGGGTACCTACCTACCCTACCTACCTCCTCAAGGGAGCGACAGGATACTTTAAGTCGAGTTGATGCTGTTCGCTATTTTCAAGGTTCACTTTGCTAAAGACTCGATGAGATAGTTGATGATGAGAGATTTTAGAGTTCCGTATCCAATTGGTACCAGTGGGACCCTAATAATAAGCCTCCGCTTTACGTCTGCCGTTTGTAAGTGGACTCTACTCATGAACCGTAATACCTAGGTAGACAGTTGAAGTTTTCACAGAGTATGTTTCTATTGTCGTTTTATCAACATAATAGGTACTTACCTAATAAAAATAAATTAATTTTAAAGTGTTTGATGTACAAGAAACGTATTTTTTTCCACGAAATATGGAAACACTTGGTATGCATGCGTGTCCGCACTTGGTCAGTTTATTTGTTCATTTTATGCTCTGAACTCTATATATTATGTCCTTACATATGAAATTGGCGTTTTGTCGTACTGGCCACTTTGATCTTAAATATCTCCTCTTTGGTTAGGAATTCCAAATTCAAATTTAAACAGCTATTTACTCATGCATTTGTGTTTTGAAAACCGTAATTCATTTGTTTTTTTCTCTTTTGCTTTTTTTTTCTGCGTCACTCATTTCACAAAATGGAAAACTTAAAATATCGCATTATTAACGAGTACGAGTTCCACCGTGGCACCAGTGCTGCAGAAACGGCTCGAAGGATTAATGATGTGTATGGTGGTGGTGTCGCAAAAGAAAACACGGTGCGTTTTTGGTTTCAACGCTTTCGTTCTGGAAATTTCGACCTGCAGAACAAGCCCCGTGGACGGCCGGAGACCAAGGTCGATAATGATGAATTGAAGGCTATTGTGGAAGCAGATCCATCGCAAACCACATCACAGTTAGCTGCAGGCTGCGGTGTTAGTGACAAAACCGTTTTAATCCACTTGAAGCAAATTGGGAAGGTGAAAAAGCTTGAAAGGTGGGTACCTCATGAATTGAGTGAAGCAAACCGACAAACGCGCGTCGACTGCTGCGTTACATTACTCAACCGGCACAATAATGAAGGAATTTTAAATCGGATCATGTGATGATCATGTGATGAAAAGTGGATCCTGTACGATAATCGTAAACGCTCATCGCAATGGCTGAACCCTGGTGAACCAGCAAAATCTTGCCCCAAGCGAAAATTGACTCAAAAAAAGTTACTTGTAAGCGTTTGGTGGAATAGTGCCGGTGTCGTACACTATAGCTTTCTTAAATCTGGTCAGACGATTACGGCTGATGTCTATTGTCAGCAACTGCAAACCATGATGGAAAAGCTCGCTGTTAAACAACCGAGTCTTTTCAATCGCTCTACGCCACTGCTGCTTCAAGACAACGCTAGACCACACATGGCCCAACAGACGACTACCAAATTAGAGGAGCTTCAATTGAAATGTCTAAGACATCCACCGTACTCTCCGGACCTTGCTCCAACAGATTACCATTTTTTTCGAAATTTGGATAACTTCTTGCAAGGAAAAAAAATCAATTCCGATGAGGCAGTCCAAACCGCTTTCAAAGATTTCATTGATTCCCGTCCGAATGGTTTTTTTAGTAAAGGGATCAATGAACTACCTATAAGATGGCAAAAGTGTATAGATAGCAATGGTACATACTTTGATTAATAAAATATATTTTAATATGAAAAAATTGCCTTTATGTTCCTCCCATACAAAACGCCAATTTCATATGTAAGGACCTAATATATATTAACTATACTGAGGTTGACTTTAGAGCGAGTTTTACCGAAAGAAGGCTGAATGATTATGTTTAAGTGTTTTTTTTTAACTACAGATTTTATTTTATAACATTCAATGTCGTCGTTTATTCAATTCTCACAATTAATTGAACGAACAACAACGAAATTGAACGCGTAAAATGTATCAGATTCATTTAACTGATGCAACAAGAAGAAATGTGTACGACCGGACTCTCGAAAAAGCAAAGTACCTAATTGTGAAATTGTTGGCCTTTCGAGTCCCGCGATTATTAAGGCTGTGACAATTTTAAGGCCTTTTTATGGGTGTTAAAAGCACTTCAAAAGTTTTGATTGCACCCTGTTTCGTCGCTGCCCCCTTATTAAGAGATTGCGGGACATTTTTCACGATGCTTTTTACAATGGAATCTTGATGTCATATCTGGTAATGATTTGATAGGTCTCATTTCATAATTGAGACGGGCCAAATTAACTGTGTTCAATTAAACTGTAATGAGTTTTCTTTTACTTCACCACTGCCACAGTCTGCGCTTTACATTATCTATCCAATTCCGCAACCATTCTCCTATTCAAAAAATCATACTGAAGAAATTAATATTGACTTTACATTTTGCTTTGTGCACAACATATTTTTATCTTTTTATGTATGACAAATGTGTACCTAATATTTATCTATATATATAATAATACTTTAAAAAAAATCTTTGAGTATTAAATACTTACTAAAAATACGAAACCAAGAGGAAAGAAAAATGATTTGGATTTACATTATAATATCTCGGTATTATTTTCTCAACGCGGAAGTTTAAATCAAAAGTGTTTCTCATACATCGAATTAATAGGCCATTATGTAACTTTTATGTGATACTAAATGTTAACACATACTAAATTCGCTTTTATTAATTAAATTGTTCTCTTCACAAAATGTCACCATAACGCTAACCATAACTCATCCGTTTTTATAAATTATAACTTCAACAGATAGATATAGAATAAATAAATATCATATTATGTTGGATGATAAATTCTAGTCGCATAGTGTTTTATGATTATGCAGGTTGACACAGGTAACGCCTAGCAGAGCCTCAGAAAATAATTTCTACATTACTGAATTTACAAAAGGAATTAACCTAATTATAAGAATTTACCTAAACGATAAAAACCCATATATATAATTTCAATTGCTCCTTTTCAAATCTTTAAAGTATGTTTAAAGTAATTAATCTTATAGTAATATTGTAACCATGATTTTAGTGAAATTGACTCCTAACTTAGTTTTAAGACTTGTTGTAAATGGTCAATTGTTTTTTTACGACAATGTAAGCTTACGCTTGATCTTATGCAAATAAAGAAATTTCGAATTTAAATTTGAATTTATTGTCACGTGTTACTTATTAATTAGATTATACGGTAAAATAAAATAAAAAATAAACATGCACATTACCTATACTTACGACAACTATAACATGAAAATCATGGCATTTTGCATTTTTTGCAAAATTTTTTATGATAAATCCTGTGAACCTTAATAATTTACAGCCGTATCTTTGGAAACATATGTAGTTATCTTTTCTTTGCATTTATTCATTACTAAATGTATCGGAAAATAATTATAACTACCTATTTCAAATGAAATCAGTCTTAAATTAAAATACACCTACTTTTTTCACGTTACCACGGTACATATTTTGGTGCGTTGAGTAATAGAACCAAACTATAATAGGTAAATAAACTATAATACGTAGGGTATATGTCATAGTATCTGCTAAGAATGTTTTCCGGTAAGCCTCTTTGATCAGTCCCCCTGAATCATTGCTTCCCACTTCCCACACAAACCGAGGGAACAACTGAAGAGGGGGGAGGGACTCATTCAAAAGGGATTCTGTCTTCAATGCATTTCCTCTCAATGGAGTTGACATTAGGAATAATTAATAGGAAGGCAGACTTTGTTTATCTGCTCATTATAATAGAATAAAGCATGCTATATAAACTGTGTATACCTGCGTAGATAAACTACCTAAATGTGGTTTAAGTTTAGGGTAAGCAACGATTCGACAGGTAAACTACAATATTTTTTTCAAGTATTATTTAATACCATGTAGGTTATTGTAGGTTGTTGTAAGGTTATTGTACTGACTTATAAAGGTATATAAAAACTAGGTAGATTGGTATAAGTTGATGAAGTTTTTTTTTACCTACGAATAATAACGGCTCCTGGCACAGACTGACTTCATCAGATTTTTTGAGGCATTCCTCGTACACACCCAGATTCACTCAGAACCTACTTAATTAATTAAAAAAAAAAAAAAAACTTTTATCAATTGATTTGATTGCCAAGCGAGTACCGCTGTTGTCCTTTATAGAAAATAATTATGGTCCAAAAATTGTACTGAAAAAACTTACAGCTAGGTACACAAATCATAATTAACTACTTATAGTAAATATACATGCTGGTTACATGGCAGATAAAGGTCAATAATAAGATTCTACTCAACGGTTATGTACTAGTTAGATGAAAAACCACCCCATCACAGACCCTATATTATCATTGGTGCGTAACGAGGAATAAAAACTTAACATTTACACACACTGAATGAAGCGCACCAAGACGGGTGTGCTATGTGGAAGTTCTTTGGTACGTTTCATCTTCTACGAGGAATGCCTCGTTTTTTTCCCGTTTATGGTCAAAGGTAAGAAAACATATCGTAAACCTTAAAATAAATAGGAAATCGGTGTATAACCTGGAAGTGAAGGGTTAATGATAGTGCGTGAATGTATCGTGATTAAAATTAGCTGAGGTAGGTATTCGTTTTGATTTGTTTTTATTGATAACAAATTGATATGAAATATGTTTTTCATAGATTTTCAATGTTTCATGATGTTTATGTAATGGGGTTGTTTAGCGCGGAGCGCTAATTCGTAATCTAATAAAAAAGTCTCCGTTACTTCTAATAACATCACCTATCTGCCAGTGAAAGCACAGTCAAAATCGGTTCAGCCGTTTCGGAGAATATCCGGAAGAAACAGCTAGACAAAAAATAAAATATTTTTGTTACTACTTAATAACAGAAAAAAATATTTTTGAATTTTTGTGTATACTTTCATATCCATTTAGTAAAAAACTGTTATTTTGACATTGTAAAAAGATATGTAATTTTATTTATTGTAGGTATGGATTATACCCAAGGAACATTATAAGGATGTTGAGTTTAGGTAGGTAGGTACTCATAGTTCTCTGCACACTCGTAAACACTAGAGCAAGTCTGTAATCTCATCATTTAATTACCATTAAAGGTTTATAGCGATGTCTCATGTGGCAGACCGCTTCACGATGGTTAACGACGTTCTGAACGAAGGACTAATTAAATGGTTTAGTGCTCTCGGGAGGCCATCTTTGAATCAATCTAAGCGATTAGTGCTCAAGTTATAGCCTTCATACAAGCCGTAAAGCCATCAAAATCTCGTTTATTGTTTAATAAGATGAATGTTTAAAAGGATGTTACAAATATATTCAAGCTACACAGCTCAGTTGGTAGTTCTGTCTTCTGCGCTGGTTGTAGGTTCGATTCCTATACCCAGGACAAATATTTGTGTGATGGACACTAGGCCGGTTTCTGGTATTTGTTGTACCTATATATCAAGGTAGGGTAAGGAGTACGATACACCAAGTTTAAACTATGTAGGTATTACCGTTTTAACTTTAGAGCTAAAATGAAAAACGACAAAATTCCGTTTCTTATCATTTGCTATAGGTAATCCACCATAATAACACATAATTCCTTGAAAAATCAAAAGATCTTTCAGACAGGCAGCAGCATAGGCTTAGAATAGGTTTCCGTCGCCATCTATTGGGACGGAATACTAAAAACTTCGCTCTTTCAGAGCCCCTATTCGCTATGCATGATAAAAGCATATAAAAGTGGCAACAAAATAAAACTAGCTGATAGAATTAGTCGGATGCGGTACTGCCTCGCTTGATTCGAAACGGGATGCGCAGGACGCCTGCATCTAGGTCAGTCGCAGTAACATGCCACCGGTAGCTGGATCCACGTACATGCACACACGTACCTACTCTACTGGCCTCTAGAACCTAGCCATTTCTATAGTACCTATCTACATATAAATAGGACGTGCGTAATGAACAACATTTAATGCTCTCTTTGACTTTGATTCAAAATATATCACAATTCTATGGCCTCCTCTGCAGTCTAGTGGTTTGCCCGTCGGTATCAGATCCAGAGGTCCTGGGCTTGATTCCCAGGGTCAGAGTCAAATATTGTGCTTGGTTTGGTTCGTGGAAGAACTTTGTCTAACCGCCTGGCCAACAATTATATATTGTTGTTTTCCGACATTTAAGTAAGATAGCCAGTTCCTCAGTCAGATGAGGATTCCGGGTGAAGTCCGCTTCCACCTTCGACTAAAACTTGAAAACCAGGTGAGATGGAGGGCAAGCGCTTCCCTGTCGTACAATAAAAAAATAACATCATACTGTAAACTATATTAGGTTAGAGACTGCCGGCAACCAAAAATACTTTTCCTAGGCTGCGTTCTTATACCCTTGCCTAGAATTACAATATATCAGCTATCACTATTATCAGCGCTTAAGCTGAGAGGTATGAAAAAAACGCACTCTGCGTCAGGATCCTCTTAGCTCAGTTAGAGCGTTTCCGGCTTTAGGAAAAGTTTCAGGTTCGAGTCCGGTCGCGGGGTGTGAATTTTTGTGTCATTATAACATTTGTAAATAATATTACTCTGTACTATCAGGCCACCTAAATAAATAAGGTGCATGCGCCGTATGAAATTAATGTCCGCCTGTGTCCTGTTAATATTATTATTGATTAGTGAAAAAAAATATTGCAAAGCTGCATTTTTCTTTTATTCAATGACGGGGAAGCGCTTGGCCTTCATCTCACCTGGTCTCTTGAACAGTCGAAGGAACTGACTGACTTACTAACTATGAACACAACAATTACGACCTGATTGTGAAATTTTATGTGATTGTTGTTATTACCTATCTATTATTAGGGAACTGATTGTGAGATACAATAAATAAATATAATAATAATTATTCTTATGAATTATGTTATTAACTGGTAACAAGTTATGAGATAAGGCCGAAGGTGGAGGCGCACTTAACCCGGAATCCTCAATAAACTGAGGAACTGGCTATCTTACCTCTGAATGCCGGAACACAACCATTTTGTAAGAATTGTTATTATGGCGACAGAATTAGGTAAGATGGTGGTAGCTAGCCAGGCGGACTTAAACAAAATCCTACCACCAACCAAACCAAGCACTTGTCGCACATAAGTCGCACTTGACAGACGTGTTTTACCTACTTATAAGAATCTACTGACCTACCTATAAGAGGTACCTATAAATAAGTACAGTCGGTATCTTCTGTTGCATGGTAGGCGCCGACATAAGTGCTGGGTAAATAGGACCTCACACTCCGTGAGTGACCACCCATAGGTTCGTGATAATTTGTCCGTTTCCAATATTTGCACTGTTTCATCCTATACTATATTCAAAATGCTTCCAAGAATGGGGGCGCCCAAGTTTTACATAAATACATACAAAATGTTTTTTAATTAATTGGGGATTTCAGGGTTCTGTACCCGAAGGGTGCAAACGGCGTCTATTACTTAGCCTTCGCTGTACTTCCGTCCTGTCTGTCATCGGGCTGTCTTTCATGAACCGTAATATGTTGACAGTTAAATTGTCTGCTGCAATGAAGAATGTCGAAATTTTCTCAGAGAGTGTTACGGGCACGCGAGACTTAACCTTTATGCCTCTAGTTGTCGGGCGCTATGCTGTGCCGCGTAGGTTCATTGTGGATGTGACCTACGCAGTAAGGCTTTGTTATAGGCTTGATATTATTAGTTTATTATTATTCATTTATTTCAGATCATGTTAATCCATACAAAATATTATAAAATTTTAAAATGTGCTTTGTTATAGGCTTGATATTATTCGTTTATTATTATTCATTTATTTCAGATCATGTTAATCCATACAAAATATTATAAAATTTTAAAATGTGCTTTGTTATAGGCTTGATATTATTAGTTTATTATTATTCATTTATTTCAGATCATGTTAATCCATACAAAATATTATAAAATTTTAAAATATGCACTTAACATCAAATGGGCTGCTGGATTTTTCCGTCTCCAAGTAGTATAAAAAATTCTGTGCTGACAAATATTTCATATATTAATATTTAAAACAAATAATCTATCTATACTTATAATAAAATCGTAGAAAAGCTGTATCTGTACATTTAATATTTAAAAAGAAAAATAGATGCTACCTACTTAATTCACGCAACTGAGCATAAAAATACAGTTTTTCTAATTTTTGTCTGTTTGTTTGTGCACGTGTATTTCCGGAACGGCTTATCCGATTTGGATAATGGTTATCGATGATGTATTGTGTATGGTTCAGGGCAGGATCTGACGTTCGATTTTTTCGCAAAAATATACACATAAAAAAGTTGTGTTGACTTTTAATCATTTTGGTTTAATGCATGCATATCTTATTTATTCATAATTGGATTTTGATAAATAGCACAAATAATGTTAACCCAAACATTACTCAATCTACCATTGTAAATCTCATTTAAATCGGTTCAGTACTTTCGGAGATTAGCGTGGTCAAAGATTTCGAAGATCGTTTTCGGGCGTGACGCGTGTAATGTAAACACACTTTTACCTTCTTCTATGCTTAGTCTAAGAAATACTACGAGTGATAAGTTATATACCTACACCTTGGAGATTTAAATTTTAACGAATAATGTATTATTTGTAGTAGTAAAAGATATGCAAAATCGTAAAAGGTAGGTCGATCATGAAAAATAGTTAACGTGTATTGTTGTGTAAACGCTTGGCTACGGAACATCACGGTATATTTTTCTGAAGGTAGTTTTTACCTTTGCAGTCCATAAATATTAGTTTATCATCAGCATTATCATCATCAACTGTTATTCTCCTGCCCGTATCCCTCATTATATAGATGGGTCAGTATCATCATCATTACCATCATCATCATCATCATCATCGTAACAGAAAATAACACCTGAGCAGGCGGGTGGTTAGTCGAACTGATATCGTTAAGTTCCGAGATATATTACTACTCCTCATCTCCTGGTCGCATGAAGGCATTCAAAGCCACTTTTTTGAATGCCAAAAAAGTGACATTTACCTACCACATGTGGATACAAAAACATTTTGAATTTGAAGTGTGACTGTATGAGAGCAGACGACTGCGTCTATTACAGACGTGGTCCATATCTTTTACAAAAATGGTCTACAAAAATGGGGATTTCATATATATATTCCTCTTTTCCTTTACGCCAGGAAATTGATGCACGCAGGGAAACTTACTGACGATAGCGATTATAGATTCGCAGGAAGAAAAATACGTTGATAGGGAGTTTGGGGGATATTGAGTGCGTGATTTTTACTATGTCATAAATCAAAGTACACAAATAAATTAATAAAAACAGGGTTACATAAATAAATAAAAAAACAGGGTGTGCCACACCCTGTTTTTTTAACACACGATAGAAGTGTTTTTTTATTATACCCCACTCACTTAATTAATATATTTTTGTTCCTCCTTCACACCAAATCCACTGAACGGATTAGTATGAAACTTTGTTAATACACGTTATTATGAATAGGAGATACTATTGCTTTGTTTACATGTTATAGTATAGGAGAGACTATTGAGATAAAAAGTAAAAAGCCCGACCCGATAAAATATATAGATTTAACGAGATATAGGGCGAAATAACCGGATGGATATTACATCTTTAATCCGGGTTCTACCAAGCGGCACCCGGGAAAGCCTCGGGCAATAGCTACCTAGAGTAACTATATTGAAATCAAGTAACGAGTCGCAAAACGGGTTAGAACAATAGTCGAAAGTATAACAACTAAACAGGCTTTAGGCTGTTTTCTACGTCCGAACTTGGAAAGTAAAGCAGTAGGCAGTATAGGTACACACCTACTACTTAGTTATATTTGCGCTGTGCAGGTAGAATATATGTAAGTATATGCCGGGTATAGTATATGTATTTACATTTACTTGGATACTACGTAAGGTGTCTAGGATAAGGATTCAAAACATACAATCCGAACTGAATTATACCTATTTATGAAATCGGTGATACAGAAAACGTCAATACAAGATTTTTAGTTTAATGCTCAATTGGAAGGAGACAAGGAGAAGGGCGTTGGTATCTGCGACACAGTTTTTTTAAGTGTACATGTTTCTGTTCCAAAATAAATATATTATATTTATTTTGTTTTTTTTTATTTGGTTATATCTAAATAAAGTGGTCATGTACGAGTCGGGCTCTTGTGGAGAGGGTCGTGTAAGGTGCAGTGTAGTATGAGGATAGGTATGTCGGTATGTATTAGCCTTGGCCGGGTTAAATCAAACATAAAAAAAAAACTATTGGTACAAAAATGGAAAGCAAAATGGAGCGACCCCCCATATCTTCTTAGTATTCCGTTTTGTCATCGGAGGTACTCACGCCACTGCTGGTGCTGTCTGGCGTAAGAACATAGGTAGGTATATAATGTACAGTCCCCTGCTAAAATATTAGTTTTGTATCAAATCTGGTACCATATGATTATTGGTACCAAGTGTGATATATGAGATTAACACCTTTATACCTCAAATTGACGGGCGCAATGCAGTGCCGTATAGGCTATGTTCTTTGTGGATTTGACTTACGCAGTATCGCATTGTTATAAGCAAGAGATGCATTTAGCATCAGGTTAAGGCTACCTGTTTGTTCCTTCACATAATTGTATAAAAAAAAAGCAGTGGCACTCCGAGAGTGTGAAGTGAAGACTTGAAGTTTGTCGATATTTGCCGAAAGAACAGTTGAGATTGTTGGTACTTGAATCTCAATGTTGTCACGTTGGTCGCAATATTTATTAATGACAGACATTACGTGATGTAATATTATATAATGGCTTAATTTTGAAATAATGATGTGTTTACATTTTAGTTGCAGACTGTACCTACTTAACATTTTACCGAATTTCAAATGATAATGCAGGCAGGAGCTGAAGTGGAGACGGCATCCCACAGAGTAACAAATCGAGAAATGATACAATCGAACATTTATTAAGATGTTTTTATGTCGATCCCACAATAACGGCACTCGGTATAAAATCGTAAAAATATTACAAGTTATTACGAAGGGGAAGTCGAGTTATGACAAAAGTCCCAGAATAATTGCGATAAGCTCGGATATTGAACCAAGGTATGGATTGAAGTAAATTTTTACTTAAAAGTTGAAGTAGGTAAGTAAATAATAGTGGAGTAAATTTTGACTTAAAAGTTCCGAGTGTTAATATAGTGATCTATACCTAAGTACACAACACACAAGCATTTGACAAATTATCTAAAGTTCTCGCTTAGGTACCTACTTACTACGAAAGTAAATTACATTTGTTATTGTTGTTATATTACAAGCTATGCTTAGTTTGGGGCTAGATGGCGTTGTGTGAAATTAACGTCCTGTAATATGTAATATTTAGTTCGTTTTATTACTGATTAGTTGAATTGAATTTATTATAATTTACAAACATTAAAAATAATATGTAAAATTATACTAACAATGTATAAAGAAAGCTCAAATAGGTAAGCTCTGTCGAGACCACTATATTTGCGCCTTTTGTGATCCTCGGCCGAATCAGCCGCCGCACTAGCCAATAATATAATATATTTATATAATATAATATACTCAACTCTAATATAATATATTTATATTAGAGTTGAGTTTAATTAAGTAGCCGAAAGATACAATAATTTAATTTAGAGCCTCAATAATTGCCTGTCAGTAAACAGCCTGATTGAAAAAAAAATGGTTTTTATTAGAACGTTGAGATGATCGCAGTTTTATAGTCCACCGAGTAAGTACCTACCTATCTACAGACGAAGTACAAAAGCTTCGATGACATGGTAAAAGCAGTGACTCGTGATCGGTTTCCTACATAGGTATTACAAGTTCAGGCTACCTTTTGATATTAAATTTAACGATGTGATATAAACCGCAACTATACCTACTAATAACTGCTATTGTAAATCTATTTAATTTATTTCGTTTGGAATAAATTTGGTGAGATGAAGGCCAAGCGCTTACTCGTCGTACAATAAAAAAATAAAAAATATAGGTTTAACTAAAGTCCTGTACTTACTCGCAGTCTATCATTTTTAATTATTATCGCATTAAGTTTGATACTATGTAACGCTTACTTTTAACTATTGGTAATGTTAACAATAAATAATCAAAGTTTAAAATTTTTCACCTAAAAAACCGCTAACAGCTCTGTTAAAACAAATGACTGAATTATGACCATAATACCTGTTCATTGTAATAACACAGTTGTTCTGTAGCCATATAAATAAATCCATGGAACAAACTGCTAAGCGACGTTCAAAAAGCCCTTTACTGCATTCTTGTCGCGCAAGAAAAAGTCGAGTAAAGCTGGCAACATTATCAAACACAAGTTATCGGCGGTTATTTTGGCGGGAGCCCAAACGTGACCGGAAATGATCTTATACTTCAAATGGAAAACTTTTGCTTTTGGGTATTTTTACCCAAAATTGTTATGTATCATCATGGTTATTCTTAAAAGTTTGGTTCCTAGTACCTAACTAATACTATCCTAATCCAATAATCCTAAATCCAATGTCTAGGTAAAGAGGGGAAAATGGGGTAGGTGATCTATCTTTTAGTGGTCTACTCCAGGCAAAGGACTCTCTAGCTTTTGATATTGGTTACGGTTCCTCATTAACAGCCCATTAGGGTCCACAGCTGTGGACAGAGCCTTCTCCGAAGCTGGAGGTTTTTTTTGGCGCTTGGCATGCGGATTGGTGATCGCAGTAAGGTTACACAATACATAATACACAGAAGGAAGCTGCTGCCCTTTTTTCGTGAAATCCTTGAGTTGGGTTTTACGACATCCATGGGCTGAGTTGGAGGGGTCGATTCTTAATCCGCAACAGCCAAGGTATAATAATATGTTGTTACGATTATACGTCTGAATGATGACACTGGTGGTAGGGCCTGACCAGGTCCGGCTAGCCACCACCCTCCTGCCGAAGTGCGGTGCCAAATGGTTTGCCGAGGTCAAATGTTATTCCATCATTTATAAAAACAATGGGATATCTGCCCGAGTAGGTAAATTCCGTTTTCGCCTCTAACCGAAACATGGAAATCCTGCGCAACCACGGTAGAAATAAGTATAAGACTTCAAAAAGCCTGCATTTTTTGCCTGGGATTGTGGGTCAGAACCCTCGGTGTGCGTGTCTGCACACCATGTAGGTGCTAATGGGTCAAATTTATCCAGATATCCAACAAATATTTATATTTATAATGTAATACTTGCACCTATTTAAAAAAACCAATACGCGGACGAAGTCGCGAGTAAAAGCTAGTTTAGTTTAAAGTACTACCTATGTATCCTTCGGATGAAAGTTCAATTCCCAACTCGTGTCTCAACACTCAAACTAATACCCTTGTTGATAATCGGTCACTTTCACCCCCTAAGTGAATAATGTACTATTATTGGTAGTTCTTACTCCTTTGTCGCATCTTACAACGTCCACAGGTCCAGACTTTATAATAGTCTACTATTACATAACGTCAAACATTTTTTGTTAATATATTTGACTGCGTAGTCACGGACTCTCCCAAAACAAATTGTTAAATAAATGTATGTATTGTACCTATGTATTATATGAGAGCACACTATATATTGCCTTCCTACGGTTGTAATTTAAGGGATAACTAGGGTCCTAGGGTCTTATTTGCTACAACAGCAGGATATAGTAGCATGAATGGAGGTAGTTACGGTGTTTTATGCTTCTGTGGCTTTACCGAGCTTATTATATGAAAAGTTTCAGAAACAGAGGCTAATTTGAGTCCTAGTTACTATAGGAGATAAGCCTTCCTTTACTGTTGTTGTTGAAAGCGAGTGCATTTGCATTTAGTTGAGAGCAGTGAGCGGGAACAGACATTTTAATTGTGTCGTGGTGATACTGTTGTTTTTGGTATGTTACAATCATATTGTTTTTTGGGCATATTGATTTATTCGTGGCACGCGATTTAAAAAAATAAAAGTATTGACTGATATATACTATTTTTTCCGTATACTACGTGCCGTATAGAACCATTACCTATATTAGTTACTAGCTTTTACTCGAGACTTCGTCCGCGTATTTGTTTTTTGAAATAGGTGCAAGTGTTATATTATAAATATATATATATTTGTTGGATATCTGCATAAATTTGACCGATTAGCGCCTACATGGTGTGCAGACACGCACACCGAGGGTTCTGACCCACATTCCCAGACAAAAAATGCAGGATTTTTGAAGTCTTAGTGCCGGTCATATGAGGAATCGATAATGATACTTATGACCTTTTTTCATGCACTGTTTCAGAGTTAGGGCATAATTTTAATGAAAACTTTCAACCCCTTTTTGAACCTCTTAGGGTACAAATTTTCAAAATCCCCTTCTTGGCATTCATTTTTGCATCAAGACAAACATATCCTCCAAATTTCATGTCTCTACAATTAGCCGTATAGGCTGTGCGTTGTTATCAGTGAGTCAGTTATATTAGTATAATATTTATAATTTTTTGCAAATATAGCCGTATACTTGCAAAAAATAATAAATAAACTACATTTTTGGACCAATTTTAGTAGCCAACTATGTTATCAAACCAAATCATTTCATCGAGAATTTTAGTATTTCCTTTCAACAGCATCTTTCTAAAACTTTACCGTCACCGCATTTACAAACAAACAAACAAACAAACAAACAAATAAACAAACAAACAAACTGCACACCTTTACATGTAATAATACTTAAATGTACCTATAGATCGTGTATTCAGGCCAAAGATGTTTCAATTCTACAACTAAATGGATAACGCGAAATGATTCTAAGATCTTTGATAGTGATTTGCAGATGTTACAAGATATAGCGAAATGTATTCTGGTGAATCATCTGATATAGTACAGAAATATCCAGCGCCGAAGTATAATCTTAATGTAAGGTGAAAATAATACTTTAAGTCTCTAGTATTTTTTTGTAAAATGTCTTTGTTTTTTACGGTGGATTTTTGTCCAATAGAATAATCTGCTGGACCTACCCATCATGGTCGTTATACAAGGAAACCAATGACTACAACTTAGATCATGAAATCGGCAAAAATGTCTCCGACCAGCAGTTTTATGTAAAAAGAAGTAACAGACTTTGACCGCCTGGTCCAGTAGTTCCCCCACTAGACCACAGAGACACAACTTTTTCAACTTCTGATCACTACTCGGAGCGTGGGTCTCATGAGGATAACCTACTGGAGGGTAGTCAGGCACGTCCTTACTTAAACATACGGTCAGCAAATGCCCACAGTTTGCAGGTAGCTGAATAATGATAATTATGTCCCTACGGGATATGTAATGGTTACAGTTTTTCTTTTTTTATGTGGTTTGATGTTTTTTTTTCGCTGTTATATATATAATGTTATTATATATTATACTAACAGACTAACAGATCTCAACATGAGAGGGACAGTAGTTTACTTCTATATATTATATTAACACCTTTATTGCGATCACCTGTCTAACGTGGTGATGACGGGAAAACCCTCCAGCTTTGAGAGAGGCTCGGTCCAGCAGTAAACATTAATGGAATCTTGAAGTGAAGAAGAAGGCGTCAATTAAAATTGGTATTATGTACTTGAAAGTGTATTATATATAGGTATTCGTAAATCCATAATTTATCACTTACAGACACCTGCTTCCGTGACAAAAAGTAAAGATTACGAGATTAAAAATGTTGTATTATACTTCTTAATTAAAAATTCAGCTGCTGATTTCTTGTACAGTCGCATTCATATGTTTACTTACACTTTTTAATTTTCAAAAGAAACCGTTTAACATAATTTTACAGACGCTGTTATAATAATTATATTCGCGTCTGTTAAATTCTGCGATTACTATAGTATTCGAACCTGGTAGATATTTCACACTTGATAACAAATAAATAACATATCTACCAGATGTAAATACAAAACCATTTCAAAAACGATGAAGTGTACACATATTAGTGCAGACGAGTGTACACTGTCTGTATGATTGAAATCGCGCTGCGCATCGCGTGTGTTATTTTTATTCGGAGGAAATGTCGTGGCGACAATCCTGTGTCGATCGCGTTGGCTCATTAGTCGCCATGTAGGTACGCGGTTTCATGTTTTTTATCGTTTTATTGTTTTCGGAGAATGTGTTGATTTGTAAACATTTTGTTTCAGATAAAACGTGCAATGTGGCTCAGAGCATCGATTATTAAAGCCGGTGAACGCCAAACCGCCATTTTCCGTTGCGGGAGAGCCTTTGCGAATGCTTGCTCCATCGTAGACCTCCTTGCTCTTAAAAAGCTAGACAAGCCTAGAGGTCAGGAGAAGCGCTAACCCATCAGTTATATCAAAAATATCACGTCCTTTAAAAGTATTTGGTACAAATTCGTTCGATGTCATCTAATAAAAAAAAAAATCACGTCATCAGCCCATTAGTGTCCTTTGCCGAGCCTCCTCCAATGCTGGATGGTTTTACCATAATCACCACGTTTGGCAGGCTGATTAGTGAACGCAATATAGGTGTAGATCAAACACAGAAGGAAGCTGCTGCTCTTTTTCTGGTGAGATCTCTCAGTCAGCTTTTACGACATCCATGGGCTGAGTTGGAGGGGTCGATCATAAGAAATAACAAATTACAAATGACATTGAGATCTAGTTGTTCAGGTAAGGTTTATATTAATATGTAACATCGTCGTGTAGCTTTCCCCGAATGACTGACTGACAATTAACGCACATCCTAAACCAGAGTATCATCATAGTAGCTTCCTTCCGTAGTGTAGGGGTGCAATAAGAAATTATTTAAAAAAGGTTTCAGACACTTTGAGTTTTGATGTGAGTACGTAAACTTAGATGATTACCTCATCTATCTATTATCTATCTATATACTATCTATTTAATCTCAAAAATCCAAAAAAGAATCCGAAATCCTTATGTATTTTATATAGGTAAATAATAGGCCACCGAAGTGCCACTTAGGTATTTGATTTTGCTTAATCTCGTAAGCTATTTTCGTTGGTGGATATATCAGACGGTCATTAACTAAAGTACCTAGTTTTTCATAGGTCATTAAATATACGTTGAGCTTGTTTAGTTATGCAAATTTGATGAGCAAATAGTATTTTTTAATGTACGTTTTGTATTGGTATTCGGTTGAAAAATGTGTTTTATTTTTGGTGTGGGGTTTAATTACTACCCTTATTTACATTTATATAATAATTCGTGTTCTGCCGTTGCCACAAAGTTCTAAAGCAATATATCTTAAATAAAATAACAGTGTCATGGAAACACCAAGGATAATAACATGATTTATTTGAGAATTACTTATTTCCTGACTGTATAAGTGCCCACTAAAATATTGAAGGCATTTAGTTACATTACCGCAGGAAATTGTTTGACCCAGTAATATTTAATTAACATTAAGTCCACTTGTCCAACTTTGAAATTCATATCCTTGGTTCGTGAACGCTCGACTCGGACTCAAAACTAATAATCATAACGTTATTTTTGCCTTGACGTCACATTTTTCATTTTCCAATACAAAAGCCGTTAAAATTTAGTCGATGGTATTTCATAATTATACCACCATAAATACTAAGTAGGTGAAGTAGCGCATGCATCGGATGATCGGTATCGTAAATTCCGTGATAAGTGTTTCGTAAACTGGTAAATTATGATTTCACCGAGATTTTGGAAATCTTTCAAAATCACAATATACATTTGAATAAACACCAGCGCAGTGACGTAAACGGTTTAAGTGGTTTCTTATGCTTAAATCTGAAATCTGAATAATGTCATGTTTCAGTTTCAATTGGTGCACTAATTAAGGATTTAAAAAATCTTAAGTTCGTTTTCGCTGGTATCTAATAATTGGTATAAAAATACGTTTTTTTTACAAGGGCACAACACGGCTTTTTCCACTTTATTGTAATCTTAACCCATTTGGAAATGTATTGAACAACGACGCGACGAAGATGAGGAGAAAACGATATTGAATTGCCGCATCGAGTGGTATGGTATCGGGGGTCAGTTTTGATTCAGATTCGAACCCTGTGTTTATTGTAATTTCCAATTATTGATACTTTCACTTTATTGTGATTTATTCGTTACAAGCTTGTTAATAACTTTAATCAATTGTACCTTATTAATTACCAACTTACAAAATATCAAAGCAATTTCGTTTGGTAGGTATAGCTAACTGTTTTATTTATTACTTAATGATAGGTAAGTAAGTAATATTTTAGTACTATTTTTGAGTATCTGAATAAAGGCTTGTATGATAAAAAGTATCAAGTATTTTACTAATTATATAATACTATTATATTGGAACAGAGTATTATTATACTTAGTACCACCTAGGTAAACCTTGACCCTAGATTTTTTATTTTACTCAAAAAATTAATAGACTCACGACTTTTTCTCCTTCAAGGATTCGCCTGTGATCACTAGGTACCTACAGTTGATTTTACCATGCATAAAATATTCTAGGGACACGATTAAATAAATACTTACTCAGGTAAGTATATAAGAACATAGTGTTTTAAAGTATAGGGTACATGAGAAGTGTTTTAAGGTCCTTTTCTGACTTTGAAAAGTTAGGGACAGAATAATTTAGCCAGGCCATAAGCCACATTGGAACCTTGCAAGGGTTTTGCTCAATCATAATCTTGCTCTTTTTCATTTTATTAGACTTAAGCATAATTAGACATACCTACCTATAGGTACCTACCATAATAGTTTAGCTAATCTTTAGCCGTACGAAGTTATACAAGGTATGCTTTGCCTCTAATACACCCGGCCCTCAGGCGGCCACTTATTTATAAAACAAAAATAATTTAATTGAATTCATATCAACGAGTTATTTATCGCAAAACTTAGCAATGAGAGCTAACTGTAATGTTTATCCATTAGTCTAATCAAACGATGATCGAACTTTCGAATAATATCCGAGATGACAGAATAGGCAAAGAGAATGGCGACCCCACGTGCTAGCTATCCCACTCTATCTGCGACATTACTAAACCCACGGCCATTTTAACTTACACACAAAACTTTTCACAGCACAAATTTAAACTTGGAACTTTTTTGAAAAAGGAACGATGGGTTCGAAGTTTGAAGTTGCGGGGAGCGCGACCGCGGTGCTTTGGCGTAGAGCTTACACTGATTTTTTGTCTGTGTCGGATCGGATAGGAGGCATCGTCGCTCGCCTGCTCCACATTTGGCGACCGGTGTGATACGGCGCGATAGGGCTGGCTCCGGCTGCCGGCTGCCGGCTGCCGGCTTCAGCCGATGCAGGCCGCTGATAGCTCACAAATTACGAGGTCCGTAATGGTCTCGTGATCGTAAAACAACCGGATTATCACACCATGATGTAAACATTGTAAGTGCCTAAGTGCGGCGTGATTCCCATGGCCGTGGTTTGTTTTTATTTTCGTTGTAAGCAGATCAAGGTGGTTGTGTTAAAAAGGATGTAAAGGTAAACTATAGCTACATCTATGTCAGCAATTTTTTTTTAGAATCTTGCGGAAGTTGGAACACGGTCATGGGAATCATGAGAAACCAATGGGTAGTTATAAAAAAAAATATGTAAAAACATTTTGATACTTGGTGACACAAAATCATAGTAACAACAAAAAAAATAGTGTCAAAAGAAAATTATTGATTTCTCACCAGTACCTAATAACACAAAAACAAGCAGGATATCAAAATATTGTTACAATGGACGGTATCGCTTGAAAAGCGATCTCCACTAGAAAACCTTCGTGTACCTTATTTGGTACACTTAAAAACTTTTAAATGGACTTATTATAAAAATATAGTAATTGGCAGTGGTATTATTTTTAATTATGAAATCAATCTTTTTGAAAAATAAAATTAAGACCCTACGCGAGCTGCGCAGCTCGCGGCACTACAAAATAAATAAAGAAGCTGACTCATACGCTAGGAGTGATGGCAGCCCTAAGTACCACCTATTACTCGAGCAAGGGACACGTGAGCTGAGCAACACCTAGCCACATTGGCAGTTAGCTCCCCAGCCGACGGCCATTTACCGGCGCGGCAGTACTGAGCACAAGTGCCTAACCTCACCTACTCCACACATCACACTACTTACACGCGCACTTCACACAGCTGCATCAAACCTTAGTTAAGTCAAAATACTTATATTATCATAGATTTGTACTTACATTATTGGCATACTTTACAAATAACTACTTAGTTCTTACCTGATACCAAATTACCCATATTATTGTCATAAAACATTTGGTTGTATCTCCCCTCTTTAATTTTTGACTTGCAAAATTGATTTAGCTTTTGTCAATAATAAAAATACATACACATTAATTACACACTCTCGGGTAAAAAGTCTTTGGAAAGTAGAATGTAGATCATCCTACCTCATCTGTCACCAAGTAACCTTGCTGCTTATCAGTTACGATTAGGATTAGTATGGTTGCTGGTGAAATGACAGGTTTCTGATGAGGCGTAATGCAAAGCCTCGCTATATTTAGCTCCAGGTGGTCTAATCACCGCCATCAAGTTTAAAGTACAGAGTGGTCACATTCGATAGCTCAAATCGTGCAGTATATTGTCTGGCTATTTTAGTAATAAAATCAATCAGGCAGTCTTCGAACGGTCCTTACCCGTTTGGTACTTTGCTCTCATTCTGGATTTGCATAGAATGAGGTAGCAACGAAAGAGAGGCTCGAAAACTCAGATGGATAAAGAAATATTGAGAAAAAGTTTGTTTAGCGAAAGTGTAATGAAAGCTTTATCGTAGTGTTAATAACTCTATTATTGTGAGATAATCTCCGTGGTTCAACCAAACACAAACCAGACATCGTGAGATCTCAGTTCGGGGCGAACTACTAGTATAACAACGATATAGTCCACATTCGTTGATAGAAAATTGTGTCGCTCTCCGAAAGTACATTATCCAAGATAATATCATAATCTAATTGGGTTTGATGATGATGATGTTGTTGTAATTGCAATACAAATGCAACACTAGCGAGATACGAGCATTTAATGAAGCTCTACGTAGTAAAGCCTCACGTTGGGGCACCTGCGGGAAATGGCAATAATTAATACAATAATCGGGATGTTGCATAGTTGTGGTCGTGACTTACGATACCTCCTCTGTGGTCTAGTGGTTCGACCAACCGATTTCAGATTCAGAGGTCCCGGGTTCGATCCCCATGGGGAGTACAATATTGTATTGGTTTGGTTGGTGAAAGGTCATTATTTAAGTCCGCCTGGCTAGCTACCACCATCTTATTAATTCTATCGCCATAATAACAATTCTAAAAATTGTTGTGTTCCGGCATTTAGAAGTAAGATAGCTAGTTCCTCAGTTTGTTGAGGATTCCGGGTGAAGTGCGCCTCCACCTTCGGCCTTATTTCAACTTGTAACCAGGTGAAATAAAGACCAAGCAGTTCCCCGTTGTACAATAAAAAAAAACGACGGTTTTTTGACAGATCAAAGAAAAAGTTCTTTCACAAGGGCATTTGATGGTATTTTTTGACAGGTAAAAAAAAGAAAGGTATTTTCATGAACCTATACATTTTACACTGGCATCTGTTGGTTTCTTTTGACAGATCAAAGAAAGAGTACTTTTAGAATGGCATATTTCGTTTTTATTTGACATAAAAAAAACTGTGTTACATTTTTTTTTCGACGATTTTTTGACAGATTCAAGAAATAGCTCTGTCTTGAAAAAGAGTCATCGCTAGTTCCTATTATAGCCTCTCTATTCAGCACGATATTTTTGACAGTTCTTTCACGCAATACTTATCGTGTTGATGGACTTAGCATGAGAACCAAGTAGCTAGATTATATAATACACGTGTATGTGTGTGTGTGTGATGTGCACACGCAATGCGCAGTTGCCATAATGTTAATTGGTGTTAGCATACCTGTTTGATTGGCTGTATCTGCAAAATGCTACACTACGAAATACCTTCTAAATAAACAAGAGGTACGGTAACATTTAAATTTGTTGATTATGCTTTATTTATCTTTGAAATGCTAATGAATGATAGAATTATTTACAAAAAGGATTACAGTTGGTTGGGATCAATACGGATGAGTTTGGCTTAAGGTAAAAACAAGGACAAAGCACCTTCTTACTCTCTAATTTTGTCCGGATTACTTGATTTAACAATACTGAGAAATTTTAAACTTCGATTATCCTTTTCATTCAATAGTATTATCCCAACTTCAAAAAATATCATCGGTACCGAACGCATTTTTTTTTTTTATTTTGAGAGTACCGCAATGCCTGGATTCGTTTGTTCCACTAATCGCAATTCACTGTATACAGTAATACATTTTTGCCTATGTACATTATCGGAAGAATATTATATTTAATCAATGAAGGGACTCAAACTTTTATTTAAACTTTTACAAAATAAATAAAAGTTGTAATAGTGAGTAATAGTGAGATATGTATTTAGTGCATCGGTTCAAAGACATAATTATATTTTCATACAAACATAATTACCTTGAAAAATGTTATTAAAATATTATTTTCTAACAGAGCAATTATGATATTTTTGCATTGTACGCTCGGTAGGTTCTTAATTGTAATATAACATGTCACTATTTTGTATCGTAACGTGGGGGCTCGATCGAACAAAAAAAGAAGTTGAATCGAGCGCTCAAATTGGATTTTAACCAATTTAAATAAATCACTATTGGGTGCGCGAGAAAGTACTCTGTACCTACATTTAAATTAAATGAAATTGAGTTGCGACTGCTACTCGACGACCTGATTCTTTTAGCACTCCTCATTTAAAAGTAAGACCCAATTGTAAATCGTATTGTTTGTAACACAGCACCATAATACAGCCAATTTTATTATACGCACTGGAAAAACTTATTGTTTTTAATACAGCACTGTACAGGCAGTTTTATTATATGCACTGGAAAAACTTATTGTTTTTAATACAGCACTATACAGGTTGTTTTATTATACGCACTGCAAAATAATTGTTCTTAATACAACACTGTACGGCAGTTTTATTATACGCACTGCAAATTAATTGTTCTTAATGCAGCACTGTACAGGCAGTTTTATTATACGCAATGCAAAATAATTGTTCTTAATACAGCAATATACAGACAGTTTTTTTATACGCACTGCATAAACTTGGAATCAGCTCCCAGCGTCGGATTACCTCCGTCCCGCGAACACAAAGTCTTCAAGAATATAAGACACATTTAAGGCATCTTCTGGGTAGGCTTGCTCCATCGTAGACTTCATCCTTGCCAATGCTTATTTCACATTTCAGTTATTATTACAACTAAGAAGGTATACCTTCTCTGCCTCTACAACCACTAGACCGCCTCTGTGGTCTAGTGGTTTGCCCACCGGTGTCAGATACAGTTCCAAGGTTCTATCCCAAAGGGGAGTACAATTTTGTGCTTGGTTTGGTTGGTGGTATGACTTTGTTTAGTTATAGGTAAGATAGCCAGGTCTTCAGTTTGTTGAGGTATCCGGGCGAAGTGTGTTTCCACCTTCGACCTTATCATAACCTGATAATTAGGATGCAGACCAAACACCTCCCCGTCGTACAATAATAAAACACATTAAAAAAATTCAAAAAAACACAATGAAACACCAACAGAATAATTAGCCTATGCCTAAGTGAAATAAAACATAAATCAATTATTAAATAAATTAATTTGGAGATTACAAAATATAGTAACGTGCGATTACCAAGCGATTCACTACTAGTTCTTGAACTCCTGTCTCTGTCTCCTGACCTCCTTTGGAGTTGGAAGACTCCACGATTGAAGTTGAAGTAATAAACATTAAAAATAATATGTACTTTCCTACGATTAAACTAACTATGTACAAAGGAAGCAAT
This sequence comes from Venusia cambrica, assembly GCA_951394065.1. Lineage (NCBI taxonomy): Eukaryota > Metazoa > Arthropoda > Insecta > Lepidoptera > Geometridae > Venusia > Venusia cambrica. The sequence continues at coordinate 1,132,649 of OX596058.1, forward strand.
CGGATTACCTAAGGACCGTTACAAACGGCCTTTAGATAAATCAACTGAAGTAATTATGTTTGTTGATGTATTTTCGTATTTTCAACTTCAGTTCAATATTTCAGACGTCTACAGGGTGTTGTCATGTTGTGAAATATACGCATTACTGGATGTGAAACATCACGTTTTTGTCAAACAAAGCGAGACGCGTCGATTAATTCGTTTCATTTTGTAACTGTCCATTGAAACCCATATTATTTATATGGGGTTTCCGGAAAATGTGATGTGGGTTTGGAATTTTGATTCGTTGGAATGCAGAGCCATGTCCACATCTTCCTCATCGATAATATAATAAGGAATTAAACTCTGTGTGTTGTTTCCCGACTAAATAATTTGGTAAAGATATATGTATGCATAGAGTACCTACGTCACGGATACTTCAGTGGGTTGTCTATCGTGTGAGTGCTACACACCCCTAACAGTTTTCACCTTTTACAAATTTTATAGTGACACAAAAATTCACAACCCGCGACGGGACTCGAACCCGCATCTTTTCTTAAATCCGGAAACGCTCTAGCCAACTGAGCCACGAGTGTCCTCACGCACATTTCAAATGTTTGTGTCATATCACTCTGAGCGCAGATTTTTTTAACCTACAAACGGCCACTGCTAAACATAGGCCGACCTGAACAGCCTCCATCCATAGAATTCCTGCGACCGCCACAATGCCGTCGGTCCATTAAGTGAGAGTCTTACAGTTGTAAGTATAACTATTAACAACCTCTGTGGTCTAGTGGTTCGCGCACTGATATCAGATCCAGAGGTCCCGGGTTCGCTCTCCAGGGGATACAATATGGTGATTGGTTTGGTTGGTGGTAGGACTTAGTTTAAGTCCGGTTTACCTAGGCCTGTCGCCATAACAAAAATTGGTAGTTGCGTTACATTTCCGGCATTTAGAGGTAAGACAGTTAGTTCCTCAGACTGATGAAGTCCTACAGCTTTGGCCTTATCTTCACTTGAAACCAGGTGAGATGAAGGCCAAACACTTCCCCGATGTACAAATAATATAATAATCATTCAATGTTTCCCAGGTGAATGAAAGATTTTCAGAGGCAAATTCCATTAGCTTATGTAGGTACACATTTTTCCTCGACATACAGTTATTCAAAGAATAATATTTTTATATTTTTTTAATGATGATAGCCAAGCTTTTGGCCACCAATTGGCTCACTAGAAAAACAAGTAATAATGTGGCCTAAGATGGAGCACCCTTGTCTAAAGGAACCTGTTCACTCTGGACTTAAAGACTCCAAGATTGTACTGTTGTGTATAAACAGACGAGGGCAAGAAGTTCCATTCCAGTATGAATAATAAAATTAGGGGCAAATCGATGAGTTCGGCACAATGAAACATCTACAAGATACGGGTTGTAACCTGCCGTACGTCTGCTAGTCCGATGAAGGAAAGGGGAAGGATGATTTTTCTTGCGTGCGATAACGTTCTTCCAGTGAAACCGGCTGTTTTCCAATATCTCAAAAACAGTTGAACACACAAATTGTATAAAGTAGTATAAAGTATTATAGTCTGAAATTTGTCCGAAATCTTATTCTCACTTTTATTACCTACTCGTTGAGCTCAATTCATGAAATTTCACTCAATTTGTCGGTTAGACGAACGCTTACAATAAATACACAGGTACCACGTGTTTATAACGATGTGTACGCATGTAACATACTCCAAACCCTCGTAACAGTTCAGAAGTGAAAGATAAAACAATTTACCAACTAGATAAGCAAAGATTGATGTATTTGCAGTTCGTAAACCGGAAGAATTTAAACGGCAAACTCGACTTCTCCAGCAGATAGGTACTTGCTAAGTTGAGCGTGGCTTTATAACTTCTTACGTAAAATCTGACCTGATTAATTCAGTTCCTTGGTATTGATCTGGTTGAATCTTAGTTTACAAGTAGATGAACTTTTAAACTGCCATGTAGATACCGCACGTGAGGTTTGGACGTGCATCTCACTACACAGGTCAAATTTATTATCTAGGATCTTCGTCTTTGATATGAGGTCTATGGATCATGAAGGTTATGGATCATAGAATAAATGAAGTTTGTCGATATGATCAGATAAAAAAATAGTTTAAGTTGACCGTTACCTGCGGCTTAAGTTTTTGATTTAAGGTCTATATGATCATGGAAAAAAGAAGTCAGGATTTTTATTTGCAGGCACTTTTCTAATTGTTTTTTTATTGTACGACGGGGAGGTGCTTTTCACTAGATTTTTCAAGTTATGATAAGGCGGAAAGTGGAAGTGCACTTCACCCAGAATCCTCAACAAACGGAGGAACCGGCTATGTTACATCATAGATGCCGGAACAAACAATTTAAGAATTGTTGCTATGGCGACAGAATTAAGTAAGATTGGGCACCAACCAAACCAAGCATAATATTGTACTCCTCTTGGGGATCGAACCCGGGACCTCTGGATCTGATATCGGTGGGCAAACCTAAAATTGTTGTGTTCCGGCATTTAGAGGTGAAGATAGCCAGTTCCTCAGTTAGTTGAGGATTCCGGGTGAATTGCTTCTCCACCTTCGGCCTTGTCTTAACTTGTAACCAAGTGAGATGAAGGCCAAGTGCTTCCCCTCGTACAATAAAAAAGACGTAGTGTGAAAATACAGGCGCTGGAAGCACATAACAGTGTCTACAGTGCTTAAAACATTATTTTTGAAAGCGCTTGGTTAAATGGAACGTAAAACGGGAGACGACAGTGATCAGCAATGCGTCTGAAATCTTTAATTATTCGGAGTTGCAGAGGTGTCAGACATATCGGCGACCACTCCCCATAATCCAGTAAATTTTCTCCAAACGAAAGCATGTAATCAACACCAGTAAACGATTTAAAAGGGCACCAAACATCTTCAACCGATTTCTGTTAAATTGTGGCAACCGTCGAGAAGTAGTTGCGGTGTAATTTACGAGGCGAAGATTGGACGGTCCGCTTGAACGCATGTTCGGAGGTGTTAATGACAATCATGAAAGCTGACTCGTTTTAAGCTTTTACAAATTCCTCCGTTACTATTATAAATAAAGATTGGTATAAAAGTGAATGTTGAACCATTAGGACCCGTTAACGTTTGGCGCAAAAACTACGGGTTATTCTACGGATAACCTTTTACTAACCTACGGATGTTTTTTTTTAAAACGACGAGGAAGCGCTTGGCCTTCTCACCTGGTTACAAGTTGAGATAAGGCCAAAAGTAGCGGCGCACTTCACCCGGAATTCTCAACTTACTGAGGAACTGGCTATCTTACCTCTTAATGCCGGAACACAACATTTTTGTTTAAGAATTGTTATTATGGCGACTGAATTAGGTAAGATGGTGGTAGCTAGCCAGGCGGACTTCAACAAAATCCTACCACCAAACAAACCAAGCGTAATATTAACCCCTTGAGGATCGAACCCGGGACCTCTGGATCTGAAATCGGTGAACCACTAGACCATAGAGGCGGTTACCCCCTGAAAAACCCCTTACACTCATACTTATCTACCCTGTTAAAAAAAAAAAAACGATCACATTATTTTGAGATATTTTCCCAGCAGTGAGAAAACATAGGTTAACTAAAAATACATAAAATATTATAGACCAATATTGTTACAAAACTATTTTATACCATTAAACATAATTTATTAAATCTTGCCAGGCATACCTTACCTTAAAAAGTCAGAGTAGGTATTTGTTATGCTGTGTTGCATCGCTACATCCCCCTGATAAAAAAGGGTGCTCCAACTTTTATGGAAACCCTCTCTTCTCGCGTGGGTGGCGCCTTTGACTCGCGCTGTGCGGTTTCAGCTAGACAGATTTATACTATAAAATTGAATCGTTGAAAATGGACATTTAAGACTCAACACTAAACGAAAATAAAACTAAAATTAAGTTTAAGTCTGGATCACTTACCAATGTAACATTTGATCGAATAGACACATCTTCTTCATATCATTGATGAATGTGTTGTATTCGCTCGTTAGTTATTTATGTTGTTAACTGACAATGAGGACCTAGTGCTTAGTCAGACCTTAACAGGCTTAAAAACACTACCTACTGATAAATATATGTAAACATTTTGAGTTAGTAAATCTATCTACATATCAATTTCGACGGATAATCTGCTAAACCTACGTACGCGTATACCTATATAATTGAACCTATCATTCAACATGGCCAATAACAGCTGTTTCGGACAAATTCGTTCGTAAAGACGGTCGTCGATGTCATCTCCTCACTGAACTTACTAAGGCAGTCCAGTGCCCCGATTATACAACACCAATCGCTTCACTATGTCAACGGTATCTTCGCAGAATGGCCACTAGAATACCATTGGCCATTCTACATTTCTACTTAACCAATTGCTTCGCTATGACAATGGTTCGATGGCCCTTAGTCATTATGGCCCTGTTCGATGGCTGTTTGTCTGTATGGAGGCGGTATTCGGCGTCTTTATCTTCTTGACGGAAGCCTAATAGTCAGTCAAACGATCATGTTATATAGTTTTATTTTGTTTTCTTTTTTTACATGGAACTTTAATTATTTTTCTGTAATAAAAGTTGCCTAAATTACTCATCATAACATCAGCTATCTGTTAAGTCCCGTGAAAGTCCCGTCTAAATCAGTAAGGCCGTTTCGGAGATTAGCTGGAACAAACAGACATTAGGCATACTAAAACACAACAAAACAAAAAAATGTTTTTCGTTCCGTATAAGTTATAGTATATGTTTTCATATGCATTTAGTAAAAAGCTGCTATTTTGAAATTATAAACAGACTTTACTTTTTATTTATCTGTGAAGATGTATATAGATGAAACAAGATATGTCAGCTAGTCTGTGAAAAACTTTATTTGGCACTTTGGCACGTGCAAGGCATTTTAAAATACGATTTGAGACGTGTTAGCAGCTTTTATTAAAAGTGACGACTGATATTAGAAAGAAGATTGATAAATTAGTTGGAAAAGACCTGCGAACTAAAAACTTTTTTGATATCACAGCTAGGGTGGAGAAAGGTGGATGTTTTCTCTTTGTTGGAGAATTTATAGAATTAGTTGAAGACCGTTACTTATCATCATCATCGTTATCACTAATATAATATTTGGAATGTGAGTTTGTTTGTAACGCTTTCACGCAAAAACAACTGAACGGAATGAGTTGAATTTCTGCACATATATTACTCAAAACTAGTAAAACATATAATCAGGTACCACGCAAGCGAAGCTGCTCGAAGATTTGGAAGCCGCTGTGAGTGGGGACATAGCTAAAAAATGACATCGTGGTTTTCAAATCAAAGTCAAAGTCTAAAACAACTTATTTAGTAGGATTTTGTACGATCATTTATAATAGCTCTACCGCGTTCGGAATTACAACCAACCAAGGTGAAAGGCAAGAACCTCGGGCTAGTTAGAATTTTGATGATCCATTCTGTCAGACAACAAATTAAACAATAATGTAATGAATAAAAAAACTAAAGCTGTTAATCTACACACAGTTCACAAGTTTTCAAACTTCGACTTTACGCATGATATTATTAGGGCTTTTATTCGTTGATTGGAATCTTTCGAAGGTATTAAAATCATTGAACTGTGGTCCGAAATAGCAGATAACTGTCAGATAACGAGCTGATAATGTCTTAATGGGATTTCTGGACGGATTAAATCTATGTAGTGCAATGCCTGACAGAGGGTATTGAAGTAAAATGTAAATCGATCAGTGTGTACCTAGCCGGATCCATAAAAAGAGGGGCAGATAAAATGTATGGAACGTGCGCAACGATACGACACGACTTTCAATTCTTGTAGGAGGGAGTAGTCATTAATAGGTTGTTGAAGTAAAATTTAGCACATTGATAACAGCAAGACGAGTAGTTGTTGTATTTGTACAATCTGGCATGAATCAAAAATAATGTGAGTGAGGGCGCCACATTCTACGACAAACAGCAGAATTGTCGTTTCCCTCCAGGGTTTTTGGCAGTTCCTTTGGCCACGTAATTTTTATCATTGTGGTGCTTCGTCTATTTGTGTCTGGTCTCGCTGTAAACTGATGATGGAACAAGAAGCTGTAAGTAGGTACCTAGGCATAGTGATTGGTATATTGTTGTATAATTTGACGAACTATGATCAATTAATGAATTGCGCGATATTGGGTCATATCGATCTACCAAATTCATTTTTATTGAAAGGCATGACATAAATTTTCAACCTGCCTGGTATTTTTCTATTCCTTTTTTTGTCCTAAATGAAAATAAGTGTGGACCCAGCTGCGAACACATTTCGCAAAGTAAACCTGCTTGTTGCCCGGATGACAGTTTGGTAATTAAAATGTGGATTGTATCCGAACGCTGGATGTTTTTTGCACTATTTTATTTTACTCGTCGAATGATTTATTTTTATTTATGTATTTCCGATTCAACGCTATGCAAGCCTGTTGCTTTAATTATTGTTAAGTAACGTACCTACTTAGATAGTAAGGAGGTCGATCAGCCCACGGATATAAAAGCTGAATAAGACTCTCGACATAAGAAGAGCTTTTGTGAATTATCTAAGCACGTTTAGTGCGATCACAAATCCGCCTGCCAAACGTGGTGATTAGAACAAAACTCGCCTGTACCTTCTCTATATATTTTGATGATTATGTTTAATAGTTATTTTAAAGGTCATAGTGTTAATTCGTTTAATTTACTCAGGTCCAACAATGGACATTAAAAGGCTTTGATGGAATACCTACTTACGATATTTTCTCCGTAAAAGAAACGGGATTTTGTGGATAGAAAAACTGATTTTGCCGTATCAACATCTTTCAATAATGTCTGGAACATAACCGATTTATCAAACTGAAGGGTATCACGATTCCGGCCATGTTATGTACGTAAGTACATAATTATATACTGAGCACATAATGGCTCCAATTTTATATAAACACCGTCCCCAGGGGACTGGTTGTCTATGTCGATAAAATATACAAGACATAATGTCCGATTCTTAATACGAACTAAGTGGATATAATTAATAAATAATCGAGACATTTTTACACGACATCCAGCCCAAAACTAACTTTATATGGCAGCTAATTAACAGTGAAAAATCTTACATTTACAATCTTACATGCCTTTTTAAATCCGTAAACAAAATACATACTTTATATGAAACGATGATGATAATTATGATTGATATCGGTCCGCTTTTAGTAGTAATAGGTAGGTAATAGGTTCGATGCATCCTTCAACCACCCATTGATGTCCACTGCTGGACAAAGCCTCTTTCAATGCTGCTGGTTTTGCATAATCACCACTTGGCAGGTGGATTGGTGTTGGCAATTACATATAAACCAGGGTGTGTCACTAGTACACTGAAAGCAGAGCCTTGGAAGCTGGCTGATTGCTAAGAGTAGGTTTTAAGTAAGTTCTAGGGAAAAGACAGGCGTTTGGGTAACGTACCTATCACTTAAATATCATCGTATGTTTATGATATTTAAAGATTATAATGTCTGCATCTATAACATAAAATACCTAAAAAAATATCGAAAACCGCGCGTTGGTAGGTCGGTTATACCTGTTTTTTTAACAATCCTCTGCTGTAGGTTGTAAGTTCGATTCCCACCCACGACAAACATTTGTGCAATGAATATTGATGTTTGTTCTTTATTTGCCGCTCAGCCCTTATAAATATAATTCATGCGGGGATGATAATTAAACGAACGGTAAAGGCGGGATATGATCATAAGGATGTCTTACATCAAATTTCATCATCAACATCATCATCATCCAATCGCAATTTACTGCTAGACGTAGGTCTCTTCCAAGTTTTGCCACCGAGCTTGATCTTCGACCTTTCTCATCCTCTCTGGCCGCTACTAATGGAGGTGGTCACTCCGTCTAGCCGGTACCCCGCTTAGATGTAGTCTTCACAGCAAACCCACTGTCACTTCAGCCTGCTAACTTTAAGCTATGTTGACCACCTTGGTTCTCTGTCGGATACCTTATTCCTGATTGTATCCACCTTCAGAGAAACGGCAAGCAACGCTGGTATCTAATTGACCGAGCAAGTGAGCGAGCGAAGCGTCTCCGTTTCGAGATTGGCCAAAAATGCCTTCTTTTGCCCACTGTCGGTTTGTTTATTGCCTACCTGCGGTCGCATTTTTCAACCGCTTTTTATGAAAATTGGCAAACATATTCCTTGATTTCAATTTTGATTTATACCTACGTTTACTAATTGGACTAGGAAGTCCTCTCCGCCTTTGCAAGACAAATCCGTAGACACCCGATTCAATCTCCTCAGATCAAGGGAACGCGAGTAATGGGTAAAACTTATACCTCAATTTGACTCAAAAGCCTACGTAGGCTTTTGAGTAGTGCATAGACTTGAAGAAAAATAAAATAAAATACCTAGTATAGGCTAGGTATTTTAATTTTCTTATTAAGTTTTGTGCAGTAAGTAATTCTGTATAATTTTATTATTTTCGTCATAAAATAAATGTACACAGCTATTCAAAGACAGACTCGCGAGGTCTACAGCTCACAGAGCCACTTGTTTACCCGCTCTGAACTCTGACATTCTCTTCATCAGCTGTCATCAATCTTGCTTGTATCGTCAGTGATACGTGGGTAACTCGATACTCAACTCCATACATGCTGTCATCTTACTAAGCAAACTCCAAAGTTTTTCATGTCCTAAGAAACGTATGATTTTAGCGTTTTAACAACTTTGGGCACATAGTCTCCATATTTTTTTTTATAATCAAACAAATAACTCAAAAATGAGATTTTAAAAAACTCACTTTTTCAGATAAACATAAAAAAATATTTTTTTTTTGAATGCAGGACTTAATCACGTAACTCCTTACATGACTTTTCAGTGGCCTTGGAAAAAAATAATTCTGTATATCCCTTTACTTCCATAAAAATATGATAAACTCTAACACTAAGTTATAATGTAGCTCTGGTTGTTTCTTCTTTTCATCTTCTACAACTAGGAGCTGAACGGATTTTAATGAAATTTATCGTCTACAATAAATTATACCTAGTATATGCCATGGGGAGCAACAGAGGCACCTTTTTAGGAGGGCAGGTACATAGGTAGGTACCACGCAGACGTAGCCGAGGGCAAAAAACTACTATAAATGACAAGATTTATTAAAAAATACAACGCGTACCAAAATTACGATACGTACATCTCATATGACAAATATAATGTTCCCAAATGATTGCAAATGGGGCCGGCAACCAATCCAACCGCCATTATTCTTTAAAAATATAATAAACAATTATTTTATCCTTCTACTTAATCAGCAATATGCCACAAATTGAAATATAACAGGCGTATGAGTCTTGCTGCCATTTTGGTACCCGGCGCCAGCTATTGCAGACGTTAATAAGGTTGGTCTTCAGCAGCAGGTACGCGTTATATGGCTTTTGGAAAATTGTAGCTTCAAAATGCATGGTTGATACAAACGTGTAAAGCGGCACGAGACACAGGCTCACAGTTCCCCAGTTTGTTGAAGATTCCTGGTGAAGTGCGCTTCCACCTTCGGCCTTATCATTACTTGAATATCTGGTGAGATGAAGGTCAAGCACGTCCCGTACATTTCAAAAATAGTGCTGTTTACAGGATCATGTTGTATCGTTTTTTTTTGCGTTGTAGCTATTTAGCAAACGTATTGCTATCTCAGCGTTTCCTGCAAGCACCTATGCTCCCGACAGACACAGTTGCCGTCCTATAATTTTTTGGATAGAATTTACGTTTCGATGCATAGCTCTTTTCACACCCTAAATTGTAAAACAATGTTTTGTTATTAGTGTCAATCGTTTGAATATAATGCATTTTATGTTAGAACGTTCAATAATTAAAAACAAAATATTAGCGGTGGAAAAATATTGGCTTTTAATAGTCAGTTTCAGTGAAAAAACATGATTGGTTAAGATGCTTGTACCTATAAAGTGATATAAAAACTGTGCCGTGTTTGACCTTTGTGTACCTACCTATATGATTAGAATTAGAATTTAATTATTTGATATAGACATAAAACGCAAACAATCTTGATTACTAAGACATATAAAAATAATGAAAACTAAATTATTATCTAAGGGACTGTACGTCTTACGCCGTGTTCAAACTACCGCTGGTAGCCGCAATTCGCTAATTGTCGTTAGTTTTTTTCTTCGTAGTATTCATTCTGAGCAGCAGCTCTGTCTACCTGTGACCTACTGTTGCAATTCTATCTAAAGAATATCTAAAAATCGCGAATCCGGCGAAAGGCGATAGTGTGAACACTTTATAATCCCTGTGTGTAAGCCTGCACCTACGTGATGTGTTCCGAACTACAATTTACCAAAAACTGTCTCATAAGTAGTTACAACTGAGGTCCCACCTTAAGGTTTTTGTGCGTGTGCTGAGCTAATGTAATGCTGTATGTCTGTAAGTCTGTCTGTGTCCACTTTACTTGAGATTTACTGGGCTTTTACTCCGTATTCACTGAGTGGAAGCTTTGATTCCATCGTCGCGGGACATGCCGGCGCTTAATAGTTACGTGTCTACTTCCCTCAGTACATAAATGTGTCTGTTTGTTACTGTCCATTTAATTAGGACAAGGAAACCATTTTCGCGAAATATTAATGGTTATTTTCGAGCGAGTTTATTTCGAAACGGAACACACAACGCTAGACCACTTATTTTTACACTATAATATTTATTTTTTACTGAATTGGATGGCGGAGGGCACACCCGCAGTTGCTTAGATGATGATGATGACCATATTTTTTAAAATAGGTATATTTTTACAGCGTCAAAAGTAAAATAATTGGTTCTTCGTCTACTACTTACCTCACCTGGCTTATACTGTAGGTATACTATAATAATGTGTATGTAGAATGTTGTAGATTATGTACCTATATCTATATACTAATATATAGTACTCTATACTTAGGTACCAAAAATGCAGTTCAAGTGTTGTGTTATGTGATATAACTATTATTGTTTCTTCAATGTTTAAATCACAATTATTTTCACTTAAAATAATAAATTGTCGTTAGTTTAAATAAAAACGAATTATATGTACTGTTATGTACATATACATATATTTTTACTTGGCATTAACTCAGCAGTCTATGTAGTTTTTCCTCAATGAAACAGAGAAAATAAATCAGAATTAAAGCCGCCATTTTAATTTCAAACAAACGTATATAATAGGACTGACCACCCACTCCGCATATGGATTTGTATCTGAACCGAAAATATTCTTGAGAGTCAGTCAGAGTCACCGGCAAAAGGTATACAACCTCGAAATAAAAACAAACAAGATGGAGCGATAAATTGGTAAAACACACCGCGCCGTGCTCACCGGCCGCGACGCGAGCCGCGTGCGTTTGCCAATAAGATTAATTGGCGCCCGCATAAGGACAGCCTCCTCCGTGAATTATGATAAAGCCTGCATAAGCAGGTTTTATAGGCTATCTCTGAAAAATATTGAGGTTTTGGGCCGAAAACAACACCGGTAGCGAAAAGTTTACGCAATTATTTATTTATCGTGCTTACAGGATCACAATACAATGCATTAAGTATTCTTTATTTAGCACCAATGATAAATAAATTATAAACTAATTAATATTACAGTATATAATGCACAAATGGGCGGTCTTATCACTAAAGGGATAACAGTTAGTTTTCATTATGTGATAGACAGTTTACTTATAACACATTTTTTACCAATTTTCGCGACTGTAATCTTTCATAGTAATCAAAACCAGAATGTTGATCCTATTCAAATACGTAGGAAAAAAACTTATTTATTTATTTCAACCGCCTCTGTGGACTAATAGTTCGACCACCGATGTCAGATCCAGATGTCCCGGGTTCGATCCCCGGGGAGTACAATGTAGAGGTATGATAGCCAGTTCCACAGTTGGTTGAGGATTCCGGGTGAAGCTAGGTGCTTCCACCATCGGCCATCATGACTTAAATCAGGTGAGATAAAGGTAAAGCACAAACCCGTCGTATTTTATTTTTTAAAATAGTTTTTTTTTAATATCTAGTAATTGCACCAGGAATCTCGAAAACCTCGTTGCTCAACTGGTAAGAGCGTTTCCGGCTGTTATGGTATCGAATTCAAGTTCGTTATATGCCTAATAAACTCTGAGTAAATAGAGCATTATAAGTGCAAGAATAAAATAAATATTAATAAATAAAAATGAAATAAAGAAAATGTTATTCAAAAGTCTTGTTCAATATATCCGTTTATATAAAAGCAATTATTATGAAATTTTGTATAGCTCGGGCAGTATTTGTGCATTATTTTTGTGTGTAAATTTCGTTGCTATAGTATAAGCCGTTTTCGAGTACGGTCATGTGTACGCTAGCTTGATTGTTAGGCTGGCGTACACCCTAAAAATGGTCATTATTTCTTGAACCAATGAGGCACTATTTATTTTATTTCTGCACTTATTATGCTCTACTACGCAGAGTTTATTTGGCATAACAACGAACGTGAATTCGATTATGTATACGATACCATAACGGACAGTTTCCGGCTTGCGGAAAAGATGCGGGTTTGAATCACAACGCAGCCGTGAGTTTTAGTGTCATTACAACATTAATTTGTAAATCCTATAATGTTTGGAACAGAGATTTTTATAGTTGGTAGACCATTGTTTGATCACAATGTCACCTGAAGATGTAGCACTATGGTCAAGGAGACTCCTATTTACTCTTCTTTTATCCAAAAAATAATAATAGTAATAATAACCAAGTTTAAGAAGCTGGAAAGAACAGGACAGCAAAGAGTTCCACACCTTGGTTGTTCTTAAAAGGAAGGTGGATTTAAACCGCTCGGTCCGAATGGGTGATACATAGGTGCGTCGGCCTGTCGTGTTGTGGGAAGGAGAAGGTGGTATCAGAACGATAGGTGAAATGTAACAAGTTGATATATATTTCGGAAAGGCGCAGTCACCCCATCCTGTGACTCAGTCACCTAAATGCAACCTATACAGTTTGTAAGCAAGAGGTTTGGTAGGTAAGCGATTTTTCGGTGGCGCTCATTAAAACAAAAGAGTCATGTAAATTGTGCATTTCTTTATTGATTTATTCAATTCACAATTTGTAACATTACATGGAAACTGTGTTATAATAAAACAAAGTGCTATAAATCTAGAAAAAATATTAAACACAAATGAGCATTATTATTTTTATGTTATTTAAAAAAGTAAAAGACCCATCAACGTTGGCCATTGATGGGTCTTTAACGATGATGATGATTGATGATAAAAATCAGGATCGCTATTTGTGGCGTCGATTGGGGAAGGTTAATAATTAAAATATTAATAAGTTCAGTGGTGGACGTGAGTGGTATGAAATGGTTATGATGATGATGATACAAAAACACAGTGTAACAGAATCAATTCCCTTCAAGAAGAGGAATAAGTAAATAGGTATGTATATGCGACTTGTTTTTGTGTTCAGGTTGAGAAACGAAGCAACGTACCTACCGCAGCTCTAATAAATTAGAACTCATCATCTTGTTACAAACAAACAGAATTGCGGAAATAATAAAATGTAGCGGCAACGAAACTTTGTAAAGAAACTTGTATCTCGGCCAATTCCGTTGTATCGGAATATCTATAAATCACGATTAAGATCGACTTGTAAACGGCTGATTATGATTAACGGCGAATCTGAATCAAAGTTGATGTAATTACACCTATGAGTGGGACACATCACTCTTTGTGCAATTAGGAGGTTGCGCAAGATTAGTTGCGACATTGACTTGCAAACGTAATTTGACGTTAATTTAAAATTGCCTCGACCGATGATTTTTTTTTAACCGCCTCTATGGCGTTGTGGATCGCCCACCGATAACAGATGCGTAGGTCCTGGGTTCGATCCCGGTAAACAATACAGTGCTTGGTTCGGTTGGTGGTATGACTTTGATTATATCCGACTGGTTAACTACCAGCAGCTTTCTTAAGTCTGAAGTTTTAACAATTCTAAATTGTTGTGTTCCGGCATTCTCTATCTCTATCTCTCATATCTATCTTACCTCTATTAAGTCTTAGTTCCCCAGACTGTTGGTGCCTCCAGGTGAAATGCACCTTCGACTTTATTTCAACATGAAACCAGGTGAGATGAAGGCCAAACGTATCGTACAATAAAAAAACAACGTTATAAAAATATAATAAGTAGAACTTAAGAAATAAGAGATTTCCCATACAAACACTATTTTCCGTATTGTAATATTTTATGGTTCCACTATAATAACATAATGCCTATCCAATTATAATATACACCTGCAAAGTTTCATTTCAATCAGACGAAATGATCAGCAAACAACGTTTGTACTGGAGCCACCGCTGGTCAGGGCTCCCTCCAAAATTGTAGTTCTGCCGTAACCACGTGGGCAGGTGGATTATCGCATTACAGGTGTTGGAAGTAAGGTGCTGCCTTTCCTTTGGTGAGATCCCTTAGTCAGCTTTTATGACATCCGTGGGCTGATTTATAAGGGCGATTCTTAAGCCACAATCACCACGGCAACCTATGTACCTACCTACCCACTGTAATAAGTAGGTCCCAGCTCCTACCTACTTAGGTATATAAAAATATTGGTCAAGCACTAGAGTTTAAATTCAGCAGTTTTATAATAAAAGTGCACATTTAGATGCGCGCTTGCAAATTAAACGCGATTCGCATAAATAGTCCGAGAGCCAGTGAAATTAATCGAGTTCTTCCGCAGCCGCATTTTAAAAGTGGTTCATTAATTCGCGTCACTCGCAAGAGCCACTTGACACCGTGACAGGAACCGGAATTAAAGTGTGTCTTTTTGGAATTCATTGAAAAATTATACTCCTGGCTTGTTTTTAGGACGCAATACATTAACAGTTTTTTTTAACAATTCAATTGATTAGTGAGTATATAACAAAACCGGCACTAAAATGCCGATACCTACCGCGATCGCGGAAAATCATCCTCATGTACCCTTCGTGCAAACTTTGGGGGAGGCTCACGATTTGCAATGGATTTTATCGAACTGTTATGATGATAATGAGATACCACAAAAATAAATATATATAAACTACTAATAAAATATTAATACATTATACAATGCGTCTGGAACAGTTGATTGCCTCCTATATACATTTTTAATATAGCAGGACATTAATTTTACACACCGTCATCTAGTCCCAAACTAAGCATAGCTTGTAATATTGGAACTAGATTACGGTTAGAATACTTAAATACTCTTGTAAATACATACGTACTATATGATAAAACACCCAAACTTAGAACAAACATCTATATTCACCACACAAATGTTTGTCCTGAGTGGGAATCGAAACCATAACCTACAGCGCAGAAGGTAGAGCTACTACCAACTGAGCTATGAGACTTGTTTGAATAAATGTTAATCTTATTAAAATCGTAAATAAATATAATTTATAGATGAAAGCTTTTCAATAAATAATTAGTATGAACTTACGAAATGTTACATGTTATATGAATGTGAATACTGTTTTCATGTATTATATCTAAAACGGCGGAAGAAGTCGCAGGCGTTTAGGAAAGTTATCGCTGTTTAACTTTGTGTAACTTTTCTTATTATAAGTTGGTACAAATTGCGAGGTCGGATGCAACGCTCTGATTTCACCGTCCGGTGATTTCGTTTGCTATTTTATTTCAAAGATACAAATGCTGTTTTCCACTGCAAGCTATTTTAAAGCGATGTTGAAACTACGCGAAATACAAATAATATCTAGAATAGGCTTTTCGAAACTGTTATATGGTAGATTTAATTTTTATGACACTTGTTATATTCAACGCTGTAAGAAACGATAAATCTGTTACATGCCTAGAAGTAGTTTTTTGGCAACAACAGATGTTATTCTATTTGCCTGAAACATGTAATTTTAAGGTTTTTCATTGATTATTACCATAACTTTATTAAATGTGAGTGTGGTTTTTGTTCACGCATTTCTGAGCATGAGCCTAAAATGAAATTATAATCGTTATTACCTATTCATATATTTCAAAATAGTTAATTTTCAACAAACAGCTTCAAAACAGCTATCTTGCAGAGGATGGCACGTATTATTAGTAGATGTTGTAGCACTTCCTCGAGCTTCGAGTTTCAAAGCATTTCTCGGGCAGTGAAGTGTCGTTTTGTAATACGACGCCGAACTCACACTCTAGATGTCCTTTAGGGAAGCACTTACCATACGTCTTTTTAATGGTTTATTGGACGTGACATCAAAAAGATTTAGTTTTATTTATATTTCATTCAGGTAAAAAATTAAGGCAAGGTCGGTACAACACATTTTTTTCTTTCACAACTTTTTTATACGTCGTTTCTATTTTACGGAATTCATCCAAATATTTTACTGATTCTTTTTTATCTTCCTCTACTCCTATATCATTCCGCATCGAAACTTAACATTTTCCTTGCAGCTCATACACAACATTTTCCTCGCAACTTTTCAGAAGCCTTTTTTTATAAATATTGTTTTTCTTTCCGCTCCTGAGCAGTCTAAAAACCATTTTCACACGGATGTAGTCGTGAGTCTGTTCACGTCAGTAATAATACATATTCCACAACCGAACCATAAATAATTGCCAACATTTATGTAAATGGATCTGAAACTTACATGTTATAAATAATTACCAACAAACATTCGCAACCTGTATTTAAATGCATGTCTTACGGTACACAGACGAACGCAACATCTGTAAAAGAACAATAGTCTAAGACCCCGTAGCTACCAAACCTACGTCATTATGCTATCTACAAAGAGAACCTATTTCTCGTATTACGTAGTTAGAAGTTCTACTTGACAGACCAGTGACATTATTACTGTCACGTGTAGTTGAAAGATGTAGACGGCTCAAGCGTTTGCACATCATGTGGTCTAATATATCAGTTTTGTGACGTTGGCAGATACATGCCCGCTGACGTTAATATGAGCAGCGTGTACATAATTATGTACGTACCGGCATCATCAGTACATACATTTATTGTAGATAACATTATGCGTGTGGTCCATATTACATGTACGAGATGCTATCAGGGAATTAATAACTGATCTTTTTCGAGAGATTTTTAAGTTCCGTTTCATTGCTCTCAATCGCAATAGCTCCGGAGTCATAGTTTTTGATGGATCTTCGAGAATTGCCTGGGCAAGTATAAAGTATGAAAAAGTTAGTATATATGCTTAATCAATATTAATTACGTCATGAATACGGTGAACTCTAGAAAAAATGTTTCTGTGTCAAGCGAGTAGACAATGAGAACAAATTTATGGGTTTCTGAGAGATCCATGTATTTTTGTACTGTAGATTAGGTAAATTAAAACCTCTTTTTATTAGTAATAGTGATGTAAATCTCATAAAAAGCATAATACCACCCACATTAGATTATTTTTCTGAAACTTAATAAAAGTAGTAATTTATTATTTCCGGCATACTATACAAAAAAACGTATCTACCTACAACACACTAACTTTACTTTGAAACTAGGATAATAATTATTGTTATGCAATTAATGTATTACATACGTTATCCTTGGACATCGGTATTATTGTTGGGAATAAATTAAAATTATAAAAATAAAAGTGGTACTCAGATTTTTTATTTTACTAGCATTGCATAACCTTAACATGAATAACGGCACGCATTGTAAATATATAATAGGTATCTAATTCACCTCGAGCTTCCGGTCTATAACAGATGACTCTCTAAGCTGATAGATTGAAATAAAAGACAGCGAGACAGGCTGCCACTTAGACTTCACTTGTTTTTTTCAGATGTCTAAATACCATGGCATTTAGTTTTCTGACTTCGATAATTAATTTTTATATATGGTTTGCTGTGGGTTTGCTAAAGGCACACAGACTAAAATAATATTGTTCATCCAGTTTGGAAATTTTGCAGTAGACAGGAATGTGTTGCGTAATAGGTAAGTAGGTCTACAGTAAGCACTTGGCCTTCATCTCACCTGGTTACCAATTGAGATAAGGCCGAAGGTGGAGGCGCACTTCTCCCGGAATCCTCAACAAACTGAGGAACTGGCTATATTACCTACCTCTAAATGCCAGAACACAACATTTTTTTAGAATTGTTATATGGCCACAGAATTAGGTTAGATTGTCCGCCTGACTAGCTACCAGTCAGGCGGACTTTAATAAAGTCCTACCACCAACCAAACCAATCACAATATATTGTTCTCCCTATGGGGATTGAACCCGGGACCTCTGGATCTAAAATCGTTGGGTTGAACCACTAGACCACAGACGCGGTTAAAAACAACAATCTAAAACAGCACAGAGCTAAATATTACACCATTTGAACAAACAGCTTTGTGTAGGCATAGGTTAGTTTTCACCATAACTAGAGGTATGACTGTGTTACTGTAAATGTCTGAATCAAAAAACGGGTAATCTCAGATTGACCGGTCCATCTGGAGATCAACAGTACCTGATGCAAGCTGTACTTAGTTTACTTCTTAAATTTTAAATTTCGGGCATTTGTTGAAAATGTTGAAATGTGAATGTGAATGTGAAAATAAAATAATTAACAAATTGAAATTATTTTTTTACCTTTACATATGGTACTTATATTATAATTAGGTACTTATACTTATAAATTATTATATCCCAAATAAAATAAAATAAATAATCGTCCGACTGCAGATGGTATGATGTCTAAAATTTATGTATTAACTGTATGGATTAACCGTTTTTGGATTAACCGCCCATAGTACTCGCACTAGCAGCTTAAAACATACAGGAATTAATTGACTACTTCATCATCATTTACATACATCATCATTTACTTCAAACTTTAACTCAAACTTAAAAAATAATTTATTTTCACAACCGACAGTGCTGCAGTAATGAATGCACTTCGTGGACCGGACACAAGGTCGGCAACGGCGGTAGAGTGACACTCAGCGCTGCAGAACCTCGCTGCAGAGCATGATGTCACCATACACTGGACTCAGAGCCACGACAAGTGCCCAGGAAACTATAAAGCTGACAAGTTACCAGAGCAGGAGCAAATGTTGCACCCAGCGACCGCGACCTCTGCCTAACAAGACCATCAACGATGGAAATAAAGAAAATACTAAAACTATACTCAGATATGGAGCACAAAATGCTGTGGGAGAAAAGAAGGGACTGTAGGATATCAAAGATGATGTTCCCAGGTCCAAATAAGAAAATATCGAATATTCTTATCAAAATGAAACGCAGTCTACGACTGATGGTAGGCATCATCATAGGACACTGCGACCTGAACCACCTGTTCAAAACTGGAGTCTCGGACGGTCCTCTCTGCCGGGGGAGGCGGGCGGGGGCTGCTTACAGGAGGAGGGAACAATAGAGCATGTGATCCTTCACTGCTCGGCTACAGAATCAACAAGGGAGAAGACGGGCCTCAGGGGAATAATTGCCCCCGACTTGGAGCAAGCATCATCCCCATAACACCAGTGTCATTTTCATTGTCGCTGTTGCAAACTCAGGCGCTAAATAAGTGTCACCAACAACCCAAAGTCCTTGGTGAAGTAAAACTCCAAGTTTACATGGATGATGTTTTATAATATTTAAATAAGTAGACTGATAGAAAACGTTAATGTAGATAATTAAAACCAAAAGGTCGCTGAGATGTGTCCTCGACGTCCTCGTACGAATTGTGAAGAATGGTAAGGTAAGAGGGGCGGGGGTCCGGGGGACGGAGCGCCGCGCAGTGCGTTCGGTAGGCTTGTATTTGTTTCGTAAACAATCTCCGCCTCCTTGAAAGTGGACTAAGATAAATCCATGAGAGGACAAATACGATTGAGAGCTCTCTTCACCACTCCCTTGCTCATCTTTATTTGGGCCACGCGACAGGCACCGTCAGAACCCGTAGATACGGACAATATTCGTCCTAGAGGCCATCTCATGGGTGGGCTCGACTCCTCCTTGACCAGCACCAATTGATTCTCTTTTATGTTAGGCTGCCTATCTTGCCATTTTGTACGCTGTTGTAGCTCGCATATATATTCACGACTCCATCTGCTCCATATGTGCTGCCTCGCCTGCTCAATCAGGGCGTATCTATGAAGCCGGCTAGGGTTGATTTCTTGAAGATCAGGGGCAGGTAGTGACGTGAGTGGTCTCCCTACGAGGAAGTGCCCGGGGGTGAGTGGAGAAAGGTCATTAGGATCGGAGGACAAGGGAATTAACGGCCGCGAGTTCATAATAGCCTCGATTTGACAAAATAAGGTTGTTAACTCCTCGAATGTAAAATGTGCGTTACCTGCCACCCTTTTTAAATGATGTTTTGCCGATCGTACAGCTGACTCATATAAACCGCCGAAATGCGGTGAATATACGGGAGAAAACTTGAATTTAATGCCTTCATTTGATAAATCTGACACAGCTTTAGAACAATTCTTTACGAGGGCACCAATTTCTCGACTTGCGCCGACGAAATTGGTCCCGTTGTCGCAGAATATCTCGCGAGGCTTTCCTCGGCGAGACATGAATCGGCGTAAGGCTAATATAAAAGCTTCTGTTGTTAGGTCAGTTACCAACTCTAAATGGACTGCCTTTACCTTGAAACAAATGAAAACACAGAGATAGCATTTAATTAACCTGGCGCCGCGGCCCTTCTTAGTAACTATCGAAAAAGGCCCAGCATAATCTGTTCCTGTTATTTCGAAAGGAAACCCGGGTGATACTCTTACTGAAGGTAGATTCCCCATGATCTGCTTCGCAGCTGCTCCTTTCAGTCGTCTGCATCTTAAACAGCTACTAGTGACTCGCCTTGCAAGGCATCTGCCTCCAATGGGCCAGTACTGTTCTCGCACGACTGAAAGAAGCAACTGTGGACCTGCGTGCATCAACTTTTTGTGATAATATTGCATCATCAGCTCTGTGAAACGATGTTTGCTGCTCAAAACAATTGGATGTCGTTTTTCAAAGTTATAGTTTGAGTTGTCTAACCTTCCACCGACACGAATAAGGTTGGTTTCCTTATCAATGGTGGGCGTTAAATTATATAACGCAGGCAAAGATTTGAAATTGTTTTTATAAATAGAAAATGTTTCTAATTGTGAAAATTGAGCCAACCTTAACTCGCTATTTTGTAATTCTTCGACTGTAAATGGTCCTATTATTTTCGCCTTCCTTCTGCAAATAGCAATGAATCGATTGACGTACGCAAAAATACGACGCAGTTTTATAAAATTGGAATAACGCTCGAAATGTATGATTGATTTCGGGTTAGTATCAATATTTGAAAGGTGGACCCTGACCTCAGACAAGCTTGACTGCGTGTCGTATCTTTGTTGTTGCTCAGGCCAATAGTCCTGTGAGCTGTGAAGGTGTGCAGGCCCGTCCCACCACAACGAAAGGTTCGGAACCTCTTCTGGGGAAACACCACGTGAAGCGAGATCAGCCGGATTCTGTGCCGATGGTACGTACATCCATACGGACCCCTTTTCACACAAATCATTTACTTCGGCAACGCGATGAGACACGAACGTACTTAACTTGTGCGGGGGAGTGTTCAGCCAGCCCAATACAACCTTTGAGTCGCACCAAAAATATTTAAAATCTACTGTACATCGTAAAGACTCTAGTAACTTTCTTGCATAGACGGGCGGCTAAAACTGCTCCACACAACTCAAGTCTAGGTATAGTGGACGTTTTTAGTGGCGCTACCTTTGATTTTGCGCATAACAGTCGTACATGTATGTGGCCAAGTTTGTCATGTGAGCGTACAAATATGCACGCTGAATATGCATCTATTGATGCATCTGAATATATGTGCAGTTGAATATTCACTGGGTTAGCGCATACTGCTTGGCGTGGGATGGACAGACGCTCGACGTGTTTTAAGTTGAGCATAATGTTTTTCCACATGTCTGCTACTTCTTGAGGTATCTGCTCATCCCATCCAATTTTTAAAATAATTTTGCATGATATGACGCACACAGATAAAAGTCCTAACGGGTCAAATATAGCTGACGCTACCGATAACACTGTGCGTTTTGTTATGAATCGGCTATGTTGTTCGTTCAATTGTGTTGATTTGCCAACGATAATGATGATGGTATCTACATTAGGATCCCATTCAATACCTAAGGTGTTTGTGGCTGTTGAAATTTTTAGATTGTTTTGTATGTTTGATTTATTTGAAATTGAATTTAATAAGCACTGAGAGTTACTTTTAACCTTTCGCAAATTGAAACCTGCTGACGCAAGGTGCGAGGTCAATTTGTTATAAATGTTAGCTAGCTCATTTTCATCTGAAGATCCCGTAATGACGTCATCGATATAGATATCATGAGCCATGATCTCACCGACTAGTGGATCGTTGCACTCACGAGCGAGTTGGACAATGCATCTCGTAGATAGATACGACGCGGATGACGTACCGTAAGTCACAGTGTTTAACTGCAGGTAACTAATGGGTTCACGTTCATCCTCTCGCCATAAAATTGTTTGTAAATGCCTTTGATCTTTTTCGACTAAGATTTGTCTAAAAAACTTTTCTAAATCTCCTGTAAATATAAATGCGTGTTGACGTAGTCTAATTAGGATTGAAAATATACTATCCTGAAGTGTGGGTCCAACCATCAATATGTCGTTGAGCGAAAATCCCGTTGTAGTTTTGCACGAAGCATCGAAGACAACTCGACACTTCGTGGTTTCGCTGTGATCTTTTAATACAGGGTGATGCGGTAAGAAGACGGCATTCTCTGGACGTTTTGTTTTTGTTAAGTGACCAAGGGATTTGTATTCATTAATGAAATCTATGTATTGTGATTTTACGTCGGGTTGCTTATGAAAGCGACGCTCCAGGGATTCGAGCCTTTTACGAGCCATGTAATATGAGTCACCCAATGTGTTGGGGTCAGCTTTCAAAGGCAACGTGACGCAAAACCTGCCGTCATCAAGGCGGCGTGTATGCTTTTCAAAGTGCTGTTCACACTCTATCTCCTCTGGAGACATGACGGGCTTATGAGGAACCTCCTCAAGTTCCCAAAATTTGCTAAGCTGTGATTGAATACCTTGAGTGAAATTACAGACGAATGACTTTGGCCTACTGGTGATTTCACTACACATGACTGGACCTGATACCAGCCCGCCAAATCTTGAATTCTGTAAAATAGGTAGATTGTTGCCTATCTTAATTTGCTCTGAACACAAAATGTCCCTAAATACATCTGCTCCTAACAACAAATCTATTTTTGCAGGAATGTGGTAATTGACATCGGCCAGATTAATATTTTTTGGCAATTTGATTTTAGATACGTCTACTTCATTACTTGGAAGCGAGCTTGTTATGTTTGTGATAACAAATGCATTGACTGTAGTGCTAAATGCATCTGTGCGCGACTGTACATTGATGTTACAGCGCTGTAGTGCTTCGAAAGGTATGCTGTTAATGCCTGTTACGCAGACAGAATCTATGTTTTCAGTCTGGATGCACAGCTTGTTTTGTAGTTCCTTACTGAGGAAACTTGACTGCGAACCACAGTCAAGTAAACATCGCGCTTCTACAGATTTGTCTGAATTAGTACATGATACCTTGACAATGGCTGTCGATAATAAAACTTGATTTGAAATGCAAGTTGATAATGAGATGGGACTTGAAACCACATTAGTGTTTTCTGTAAAATTCTCTCTTTTTGGTTTTTCAAGATGTAGGAGACTATTGTGCCTGTGACCACAATTTTCAAATTTACAACCCTGTAATTTACATTGTGGAGCTAGATGTCCGCTACGTAGACAGTTGATACAATTTCTGTTTTTTACGATAAAATTAAATCTGTCTGACGGTGACATTGATAGAAACTGCTTGCAATAATAAATTAAATGTTCACCATTACATACTAAACATTTATTTGTTTTGTTTCTATCATATGTTGCAGCAACAAAAGATTTCTGTAGCTTGTTTATGCGTTTGTAGGGTTGCAGTTGCAACTGCTGTTGCGATTCCTGCTTCCCAAGAACTTGATCGCCACAGCTAGGTGTGGTAACGGTAGCTTCAAGAACGTCAGCTCTCATGCGCAAAAATGTGTAAAACTTGCCTAATTTAGGTATCTCTGTAAGAGAACCTTTATATTCCTCCCATTTAAGGCTTGTTGCCCCATCTAATTTTGCTGCAAATAAAAATATTATCAGAGTGTCCCAATTATCCGTTTTTTCGCCCAAAGTACTCAGAGCCCTAAGATGTTTCGCTATATGGTCAACTAAAGAACGAAGAGAACCACCATCGCCGATTTTTGGAGCATCGAACAGTGATTTAAGGTGAGTACTCACTAGCTTACGCTTATCGTTATAGCGGTCGCAAAGAAGATTCCAGGCTACATCGTAATTACGACTCGAAATTTCTAACGATGCAATCACAGCAGCAGCGGACCCGGTAAGTGCACTTTTCAAATATTGATACTTGTTTATGTTTGCAATAGAATCATTACTATGAATCATCGAAGAAAACGTATCGTGAAACTCCAACCACTTGGTTGTATCACCATCAAAATTAGGAATTTTAATATGAGGTAATTTTAAATTGGTATGTTGCATAGTGGAACTCGGATTTGATGTACTACTAAGTGCGTCGGACTCCATAACAGTATTATATTTTTCTAAAATATCATGAGTCTCCGCGATAACCGAATAGAACCTATTTTCTGTTGATTCCCTTTCTGTCTGGTTCTCTAAACCTTCTTGTTTAATCTCAATGCTAGTTTGAACTAAATCATACTCTTCAAATAATGATTCTAATTTTTTCAATCGTGTTCTGGTTTCATGACATTTTAGCTTACTGAGTGTGGGTAATAGCTTTAAATCATCTATGTATTTTTCGTAGGTAGTTAGCCTGCCCTTTATAGAAGCTCTTTTTCCTTTAAGATCTTTACATTCGTCTGTGCCAGTCATCGTAATGAAGACAAAAAATATCAAGTTTAAGTAAATAGGTACCTTTATTCGAAGCAAACCTTCCGATCAGCTGTGCGGTCGAGCGATTACGATAACAAACAATAGCCTTGAGGTAGGTCAACGACCGGTGGATCAGGGCGCAGTAGGCATCTAATTATGTTAGGTCTGGGCACTGAATGCACTTGTAGGTAGGTTTCCTACAAGTATTCCTGGAATTGATACCAATTTATGATTAGTTTATTAATTTGGATATATTAGGCAATCGTTTTATTTTCTATTAGGAATCAATTTTAGGGCAAAGTAAAATGGTTAGACAAAGTTAGGTAAAGTCCTAGCTATATAATGGATCCATATAATCTGTACTGATATTATTACTTTGCAAAGTGCCTGTTATGTTATGACCATTGAACATGGCAAAGTTGCGTAGTTTGTTGCGAAAATAATTGTGTTGAAAAAAAATATGGTAGCAAAGTATAAACGTATCTAATAGTGGGAAGACATTTCGTTGCTATTATATGAGGTTTTAACTTGATATCCTTGATGCTGTAATAAAATATGACAAATTATATTACTTAACTCTTGAAATACATGAACGAATGCTGATATTAGGTTTAGGTTTATAGACGCTTTATTCTCAAAAAGAATTAGAAAATTCACTTACATGAGAACTTAAACATAGTAACATAATTATCATAGTTTTACGTACAGTGCATAACATTTTAAATCTAATAAAATATGTGGGTAGTTTTGTTTAATTTGATACAAGACAAGACCATTGTATTTACAAGGATTAGGTTGAGAATGGATGTGGCTGTTTGGAAGTTGAGTTCGTTTAGTATCTAGCTAGCCATCTTTTTCAACATAAGTTGTTTAAAGATTTTTTTTTTTTTTGTGATAAAGATATTAGTTTATTTTAGAGATAGATAGATAGTACGCCTTATAGCTCAGTAGGTAGCAACTCTGCCGTCCGCGCCGTAGGCTGTGGGTTCGACTCCCACCCAGGACAATCACTTGTGTGATGAGTATAGATGTTTGTTCTGTGTTGGGTGCTGCATCATAATAATATAGTACGTATGTATTTACAAAAAGTATTTAAGTACCTATTCTATCCGTAATCCATCTGTGGTGGTGGCAATGTGTAAAATTAATGTCCTGTATAGAATAAAGATATTTTGTATTTATTTCAAATTTCAGTTTGTTATATGAAATTTAAGTATTTTTTTAAATAGTGACATAGAACTAGTCTCTTTGATATTTTTGGGTAATTTATTGTATAATTGTGCACCTTCGAAGACAATACTCTTTTTTCCATAATTGGTTCTGTGACAACGCAGTACTAAGTTGTTTGAGTTCCGTAACATTCTTTTTTGTATTTGGTGTTTTTTTGTAAATGATAGCTGTGTATGTATATCTTTATTGAGTATTTTGCGTACAAGTACACAAGTTAGGTAAATATATGTTTGTTTTATGTTCATTATTTTTGTATCTTTATATATTTTGTCTGTGGAGGTTAAGAAATTATAGTTAAAAAGTGTTTTTATTAGTTTATTTTGAGCTGTTTGTATTTTATCTAAGTTAGTTTTTGCTGCAGACCCCCATATCTCTATTAAGTAGTCGATATGTGGTTTGACAAGACAATTGTATATATTGTATTTAACTTTCCTGGGAAGACATCGGACAATGCTACGAAGAGCTCCAGTGACTGACCTTAGTTTAGTTTGAATTTTTTCAAAATGTGGTTTCCATGTAAGTTTGTCATCGAGAATCAGACCGAGGTACTTATCATTCGATTTTTTATTAATGATTTGGTTGTTTATCGATGGATGGGTGAAATCATTAATTTTCTTGTTTTTTGCAGAAAATATCACATAATTGGTTTTTGCTATATTTATGGTCAATAAGTTACATTGAAACCAGTCATTTAGTAATTCTAGGTCATGTTGTACTTCAGACACAATGTTGTCAATTTTAGTGCCATAGTAAAAGAGGCTTGTATCATCGGCATAAAGTGTCAGTTCTCCCTTAAGTCCAATGTCTTCTATATTGTTAATATATATAAGAAAGAGAAGGGGACCCAGAATTGATCCTTGCGGTACACCGCAGGTGATGAGTCTGGGACCGCTTTGGTGGTTATCGATTTTTACCACTTGGTAACGATTTGTTAGGTATGACTTTAGTAAGTCGTATGCTACACCTGTGATACCCAATGCAAACAGTTTCTTCAAAAGTATTTCGTGACTTATTGTGTCGAAAGCCTTTCTAAGATCAATGAAAACACCTAGCACAATATGCTTTTGGTCGATTAGTTTTATTTGTGTGACTAGATCAGCCGTCGCTGCTAGGGTGTTTGATTTTGTTCGAAAGCCATATTGTTTTTTTGAAAGGAAATTATTTAATGATAGGAAAACGTCGAGGCGCGTGTGAATGATTTTTTCAAATATCTTTGAAATAATAGGAAGGACAGAGATAGGTCGGTAATTACCGGGATCGGTTTTATTACCAGTTTTATGGATTGGTGTGATTTTAGCAATTTTCAAGCTATCGGGAAAGAAACCTTGTTCAATGCAGTTGTTGATACAGTTTGTAAGTTCTTGAGCTATTATATATTTTACGCATTTTATTGATTTAGTAGTGATACCATCAAGTCCAGAGCTAGTATTGGCTTTTAAATTATTGATGATTTTTATTATTTCCTCAGTAGTAGCTGGCTCGAACTGTTTAAGCATATTGGTACTATTTATTTGAATTGTATTGGAGGTTTGGTTTTGGTTATTTGTTTTGGGAATTTTGCTAGCTAAAGTTGGTCCAATCATAGAGAAGTAAATGTTGAAGTGTTCGCATACTTCTTTGGGATCTGTAACAGCAACTGCATTTATTAGCAAAGTAGGAATTTGAGTAGTATCTTTTACTCGGTTATTGGAAAGGTTGTTGATTAGTTGCCACATCCTTTTGGGTTGCTTCATACATTTCTCAAACGATTTTAATTAGTATGATTTCTTTGTTTTTTGTATAAATTCTGATACATATTTCTTTTCGTAATTAAGTTCTTGTTGTATATTCTTGTCTGTGCTGTTAGTTTTGTGAGCTTGCCATAGTGTATTTCTTTTATTTATTGCTTGTATGATTTCTTTATTAATCCAATCTTGCCTCGGGGAGTTCATTATCTTGAATTTAGTAATTTTACTGGCAGATATATAGTTACTTAATTTGTTCTCGAATTTCTCAAAAATGTGATTTTCGGAATTATCAATTTCAGCTGCGATGTTTTTTTGTAGCTTCTCATAGTCTATAGCTTGGTATTTTATCCGTTTCTTAGGTGGTAGTTCGTATTTCTTAACTTCTAGGTATATTTGCTTGTGGTCAGCCATTTTTGAGTCAATGAGAGCAAAATGGAAGTTGGTTTCCTTAAGGTTAGAGCACACATGATCCAGTATCGACGCTGTCTTTGTTGTTTTTCGCGTACAGAAGTTTCGGTCAATCTTGTTTAGAATTTTAGTGTCATTCTCTATCAACGTTTGTTTGTAATCTTTAGTGGTTTTCTCACGCTTCAACAGATCGTAGTTGAAATCTCCAAATATAAGGGTTCTGTTTCTTTTTTGTAATTGTTGGCCATATTCTTCTAGAAAGTCCTTTGAGTTTGTGCGTCCAGGTTTATAAATAGTTCCTATGTCCAAGGAAAACTTCTCTATGTGGATCCAAATAAAATGATTGTCATTCGAATGATACTCTTCCAATAAATTATGTTTTAAGTTATTATGCACAAAAATTGATATTCCTCCTCCTCTGGTTATGGATCTGTGGTTGTAGTAATGTGTGTAACCTGGAAGTCGGAATCTATTAGCTTCATCTTCAGTTTTTAACCATGTTTCAGTTAGTGCAATGATTTGTATAGTAGTTGAAAAGAATCCAGAATACATCTCAGCTCATCAAATTTACCTGGCTTAACGATGCTTCTGACGTTGGCATAGAAGCATTTAAGTGATTTTTTATCTGTTTTTATTTCATCGTAGGTACTAGCAATTTGGTATGATATATTTCCCTTAGTTGTGCTCATTTTTTCTTTGTCAGTGACGTTGTTGTGTTTTGTATGGAGTTTTTTGGAATAGTTTCCAGAATTTTTGGTACACCTTTTACATATTTTATAATAAGATTAGTTTCTCCTTTTGCGGTTCGCTTTTCAAGTTCTAATTTCATATTTTTCATTAAATCTTGTTGGTACGGTGTTTGGTCAGAGTATATCTTCACAGTGCTAAAGTGACTTCTGTTTTTGTTGCGCAGAATCAGTTTCGCAGTTTCCTCCGATGCGAAACATGCTTTGATGGGGCGGGTCTTATCAGGTTGGTATTTTCCAAGACGGATAGCTTGTTTCGGTTCCGGACAATCGATCCCGATCTCTGTAATCAGTTTTATTATTTCTTGTTTATCCAATTTTATCCTTTCAGCAGGATTTTCAGCTGTGGGTTCTGGAATTCCAGCTATTATGATGTTTTTAGCCCGCAGGTTGCGTTCTCGGCACTCAGCAATCACGTCCTCGTAGGAAGTTGACGTAGACGATGTAGGCTTCCCAGAGGATAATTTAAGTTTCTCTACATCTGTTTCCAATAGTTCGACTTTTTTCTCAGTGACACAAGCTAGCGCCACTAAGTTTGACATCTCCGATTTTAGATTTTCTTGTTCCTGACTCATGATATCAATGTTACTGCATATATTGTTAACTTGGTGTTTAATAGAGGTAACGTCTTCACGAATTGTGTTTATATTTTCTGTTTGGGTGTTACTGACCGTTGTTATAAGTGACATCATTTCTGTCATCTGTTTTCTCATTTCAGCCAATTCGTTAAAAATTTGACTGTTGTCATCAGAAAGTTTTCTCTTATATATTTATATTCTCTATATTTTCTCTATATTAGTTTTATTTATCAGAAACAACTTACATGAAGCGCGGGACTGATCACGCCCTTTGCAAACAAAGACAATTATTACGAACTCAAGCACGCTACACGAAAATGAATTAGGATTAGGAATAAAATAAGGAACGAGCAGACTCCCCTTTCAGAAGCCAACAGCACTGATCACACACTTTGTACTCCTGTTTCTCTATTTCTTGCAATAATCCCACTCGGATTCAGATTCGTCGTTGCCGTGAGCCGTTGCGTTGTTTCAACAAAAATGTCGGCTGGCCGCCGCGTCTCCGATTGCTCAGTTCGAGTTTTGTTGTCACGGTCGCCAAAACTTGGTGAAGTAAAACTCCAAGTTTACATGGATGATGTTTTATAATATTTAAATAAGTAGACTGATAGAAAACGTTAATGTAGATAATTAAAACCAAAAGGTCGCTGAGATGTGTCCTCGACGTCCTCGTACGAATTGTGAAGAATGGTAAGGTAAGAGGGGCGGGGGTCCGGGGGACGGAGCGCCGCGCAGTGCGTTCGGTAGGCTTGTATTTGTTTCGTAAACAGTCCTGCTCCGGTATTTCAAGGAGCTGGGCTGGCTGGGGTAGGGTTAGTTAAATCAGGGGTACTGGGTCGGATAACCCTCTCGTGGTGTACCCTGGGTGCCGTCGATCACTTCCCACTTGTGGGGACTTATCGACGGCAGCGAATAATCCGACGTGAGGGTGTCCTCCGCGTGTCCCTATGAAGTTAGCATAGGGCACAGTGGATGGACAGGCGGACTTCCGCGGGGCGGGGAGTCCCAGTGAGGGACTCAGCGGACCTTCGGGTCGAGGGATGGCCGGCCTTCAAGGCTGGCGGCGCGGCAGGAAGGGTCAACTCGGCCACCCTATGTCGGGCAGTGGGATCAGATGGGGGTCTGGGGGCCGGGAACGTAGGGGCGTTCAATCGGCCTCCATTGCACAGACACTCATCCCTGCCGAACGGCGGGAACAGCCTGGCGACCCAGCTGTTCCCGCCATCCCCTCCAGTCACACTGAGGGGGCCTGTGGGGCCCCTGTAAAGGGGCAATCGCTGGTGGTGTTGTGGCGGTAAAGGCTTTAGCCGGATTCCCACGACACCACCACTCGGCGATAGCGTGTCACTGCGGAGTTTAGTGTATTAATGTCAATTAGTCTTTGTTGCTTAGTGGTTCGCCCACCGATATAAGATCCAGAGATCCCGGGTTCGATCCCCAAGGGGGTAAAATATTGTGTTTGGATTGGTTGGTGGTAGGACTTTGCTTAAGTCCGTCTGGCGCCATAATAACAATTCAAAATTATTTTTATCCGGCATTAAGAGGTAGCCAAGTTCCTCAGGCTGTTGAGGACTCCGGGTGCTTCGCGCTTCCCCGTCGTACAGTAAAAAAAAGGCATGTATTCATAATCGGCCCAGCCACTTAATAATATCCAAGATTAGGCACATCATTTAATGCCTGAAATTATCGAATGAGTAGTTAGTTGAAAGGTCGAAGTAAATGAAGTGAAAATGTTGCTAAATAAAGCTGCCTCAGGTGTGGCGTTGGTGGTGTAATGGTCAGCATAGTTGCCTTCCAAGCAGTTGATCCGAGTTCGATTCTCGGCCAACGCACGTTTTGTAGTTTTGTTTAATTTATGTTTTGTTAAATTCCATGAAAAACCTTTGTAAGAAACACAACTTCAGGTGTGGCGTTGGTGGTGTAATGGTCAGCATAGTTGCCTTCCAAGCAGTTGATCCGAGTTCGATTCTCGGCCAACGCACGTTTTGTAGTTTTGTTTAATTTATGTTTTGTTAAATTCCATGAAAAACCTTTGTAAGAAACACAACTTCAGGTGTGGCGTTGGTGGTGTAATGGTCAGCATAGTTGCCTTCCAAGCAGTTGATCCGAGTTCGATTCTCGGCCAACGCACGTTTTGTAGTTTTGTTTAATTTATGTTTTGTTAAATTCCATGGAAAACCTTTGTAAGAAACACAACTTCAGGTGTGGCGTTGGTGGTGTAATGGTCAGCATAGTTGCCTTCCAAGCAGTTGATCCGAGTTCGATTCTCGGCCAACGCACGTTTTGTAGTTTTGTTTAATTTATGTTTTGTTAAATTCCATGAAAAACCTTTGTAAGAAACACAACTTCAGGTGTGGCGTTGGTGGTGTAATGGTCAGCATAGTTGCCTTCCAAGCAGTTGATCCGAGTTCGTTTCTAGGCCAACGCACGTTTTATAGTTTTGTTTAATTTATGTTTTGTTTAATTCAATGAAAAACCTTTGTAAGAAACACAACGTCAGGTGTGGCGTTGGTGGTGTAATGGTCAGCATAGTTGCCTTCCAAGCAGTTGATCCGAGTTCGATTCTCGGCCAACGCACGTTTTACTATATATTTTTTGCTTTTCATTAAACAATATAAATATTTACTAGGAGGTAAGTACTTCTAGCATAGTGGTGTGAACTCCGCCAATCGTTAAACGGTTCATTTGACGATTGCCAGTGCGTCGCCAAAGGACGAGCCGTAAGCTAGTGTGACGGTGAAGTGACAAGCAGCCCGACGAATAAATCACCATGGATTTATCGCCCGCCATGGATGCACATGCAAATTACATTCATGAAAATTAAAATGCATGAAATACTGAACTATGCTGTTGTAGCCATTGATTGCAACAATGTTTAATTCTCTTCATCCCTGATTATGTAAAGCTTTGTTGCTTATAAAATAAATTGAACAAAGTATTAATGAAATACCTTAAAGAAGGCAAATATTCACTTAGATAGGGTTGCTAGTTAAAAAATAAGGTTAATGTGCTAATAATGTGTTTGAACTTACGTTTGCTAGATTTCATAGGGATTTCCCAAGAATTAGTTTTTTTGTGAGCCCTCACACTACAAAAGGAAATATCTATATCAATCGCTAATTGATCCAGGCGTTATTTTGCGGCGATCATTAGTAACAGTACAATTTCAAAAATAAGCCATATACTAAATAGTACAATTTCAAACATGAGCCATATGTTTTAAATTAGCCTATATAGGTTATTTATTTATATATATATATGGATTATCTTTGTGCCAAAATCAGTCATTATATCAGTCCACATACGTCCATGAACGCTCATTATATGAGTTGGGAACGCTGAACATAAAAACAAGTTTGTGTCTAGAAGTTTTGATGTTCCAACCCTATCACGTCTCTAAATAAACTAGTAGCACAGCTGAGTTGGTTGTTTACTGCCTTTTGCGCTGAAGGTTGTGGATTCGATTCCCACCCAGCACGAACATAATGTGAAAACAATATGTACTTAAGTTGATAGTTAATATATTTAAAAAAATGTAGTACAAGGATACTTATTGATATAGTTTATTACATACAAATATAATATAAATGTATGTATACCTAATATGTTTCACAAATTAGTAAGTATTTTTAAATAAATTATATTTACATGAGTATATGAATACGAAGTCAGGGATACAATTGGTATATTTTAAAAATATATACTTTACTTGTTTTTTTTTTCTGATATAGAAACAAATATAGATTTATTCAATAAAGTACAATTAAACTAACTATGTACAAAGGAATCAGTCAGATTACCTAAGGACCGTTACAAACGGCCTATAGGTAACTCAACTGTTCCAGACCAGTACCAGACGGAAGCGTACTTTACTTATAAGTATTATATCCACTAGTTCTTCTATTATAAGCTATGCTTTGTTGGAGGTTTGAATGTTTACACAGTAAACAGATGTACGTTAATAAATGTAAGGCGTTAGAAGGTACTTATGCGTTTGTCAGTCAGTCATTTGTGGTAAAGATTGAGTAAGTTTAAGCTAAAAGTACCTTACCTATGTACCCGTTTCTTGTTTTTAGTTTTCCTTATGGATCCAAATGGATGGGTCGTGTAACTCAAACCACGCGATTGGTCCCAGCTATAGGTATGTAGTCGTGGGGTTGTGAAAACTAAAAGCATTGCGGGCCTTGTGTGCCCTTTTATTGAGTGTATCAATATTTCTTTACTGACTTACAGAGATATCATTTAACTCTGTCTTTTCTTTATACGATATTGTTCTAGATTGCTCTACACCACAATTTCAACTATGTAAAAAGTGGGCAGTTTTGTAGGCCCTAATTTTTTACACACGCTTAAAAAAAGTAAAGCCGCAAAAACTATACCTAATTAATAATAATACTTCTTTACGCAAGCGAAGCCGCGAGCAAAAGCTAGTCGTAGATATAACTATGTATTATCACAACTTAGCAGCAGGGTTTTTTTAGATAAGAACTGCAAAACGTGCGTTGGCCGAGAATCGAACTCGGATCAACTGCTTGGAAGGCAACTATGCTGACCATTACACCACCAACGCCACACCTGAAGTTGTGTTTCTTACAAAGGTTTTTCACGGAATTAAACAAAACATAAAGTAAACAAAACTATAAAACGTGCGTTGGCCGAGAATCGAACTCGGATCAACTGCTTGGAAGGCAACTATGCTGACCATTACACCACCAACGCCACACCTGAAGTTGTGTTTCTTACAAAGGTTTTTCACGGAATTAAACAAAACATAAAGTAAACAAAACTATAAAACGTGCGTTGGCCGAGAATCGAACTCGGATCAACTGCTTGGAAGGCAACTATGCTGACCATTACACCACCAACGCCACACCTGAAGTTGTGTTTCTTACAAAGGTTTTTCACGGAATTAAACAAAACATAAAGTAAACAAAACTATAAAACGTGCGTTGGCCGAGAATCGAACTCGGATCAACTGCTTGGAAGGCAACTATGCTGACCATTACACCACCAACGCCACACCTGAAGTTGTGTTTCTTACAAACGTTTTTCACGGAATTAAACAAAACATAAAGTAAACAAAACTATAAAACGTGCGTTGGCCGAGAATCGAACTCGGATCAACTGCTTGGAAGGCAACTATGCTGACCATTACACCACCAACGCCACACCTGAAGTTGTGTTTCTTACAAAGGTTTTTCACGGAATTAAACAAAACATAAAGTAAACAAAACTATAAAACGTGCGTTGGCCGAGAATCGAACTCCGATCAACTGCTTGGAAGGCAACTATGCTGACCATTACACCACCAACGCATGTGATATATTGACAATTTATACCGCACAGTGTAAGTTCGAACCTCAATTTGTATGGACGCACAATGCGCCTAACGAACTATTGTTAGGTACCCAAAATATAACTGAGTCAGAAATACTCAGATATGCAAACAAACTATTTCATAATTATCTATTCATTGATATGTGAATAAAACTGTTCTGTTCAGCTGCTTGGGTAGAGCGGTGTCAGAATCGCCTTCCGATTCGGAAGTCGTAGGTTCGAAATCAAAACTATTAGGAAGTCAGTTTGAATAAATAACGGTTATCACAAAACAAAGGCTTGCACCTACTCTATTTAAACTTTACCTTACAGATGAGCTAAGTAGGTACCTTCTGCGCTTTGGGTAGTGGGTTCGATACCATCCAAGGCAAACGTTCGTGTGATGAATGTTTGCTTCGTGTATGCATTCTGTAATCAAGTTCCATATTACAAACTGTTCTTAGTTTATGGCTAGATGGCGCTGTAGTTTTAAACATATCCCTTCGTCCTGCCCATTGACAGGTAAAAGTTATCAATTTACTTCAATTTCGATATTTTAACTCGCCGAGTGCTTAGCCACTCGCTGTCTCAGAGTCACTCTCAAGAACACCACGTGTGTTTCTTACAGCAGCCAACGAGTCAATAACTTTTTCAATGGCGGTTTAATGTAAGAGTAAGAATAGGTATCTACCTAGCTATCATTTTTTTTAATAAGTTCCATAACTATATCCCCCAATAGACTTGGACCAAATGATCGCTATCTGCCTTGAACCTATAGATAGGATATGTATATGGTAACTACTTTACTAGATAAAATATCTTTGCGATATATCAAGCAATTGAAACAAACCAGATGTGCAGATTCGCGGATATTCGCTATGTTTATTATTAGAGAAATCGTAGGAACGTAGAAAATTGGGTTCAATTTCCTACTGTATTTATTTAAAAAACATATCCAAGCTGTCAATATCTAAATCTAACGTAGGTAAGTACCTATATCTATTAATTAGGAGTTACAGCTACCAATTTCGGTCTCTCAAAATCAATCTCAAGTCTCATAAATATCACACCGTGCCGCCGCCGGTGAGATATTTAATATAAACAACAGCCCGTAGATGACCACTGTTGTACAGAACCTCTTTCAAAATAGGAGGGCTAATAGTAGATTATACATCGAGGGGATAAAGCACTGTTTTATGTCACGCGAGTGATATTGAATTCTGAACGTAACGAAGGACTCCAGATTTAACTCCCGAGCGCAGCGAGGGTGTTCGCGAGGGAATTAAGACGTCGTCCTGAGCGCAGTGAGGGGTTCAAGCGCGCCCAAGACAAAAACAGCTTTATCCCCGAGGAGTGTACTTTTCTCACCTTTTGCGAGACAATAAAAAAGCAAGGCTACTTAAAACAGCGTTTTGTTATAGTAAATTAAAAGTGAAAATTGATGTTTGAGACATTAATCCAGTTGTGGAAAGACAAACTTACATTTTTATTTGGTACCTACGTTTATCGAAGTTGAGGTAGAATTTATTTGAGTATTGTTCTCAGCTTCAGAAACTTGCGTCTGAGGGTCGTTTTGTACTGTAAAGGTTGGGGAAGGTAGTCCTAGAGATTGACAATTTAACAGAACTTTTCTTCTATTTTGATATATTATTATAAAATCTTTGCAGTTATTACGTATATTATTGCAGCGTCTCACAATACTCGCGGCTTTTGTTTAATTTCAAATTCAGCTTGCCGCCAGCTCGATTTTAGAAAGCTCGATTTTAGAAAAAGTTCGATTTTCCAATAAGTTCCACGCGGCGCCGGCACCGGCCTTCGAGTATTAGTCTGTTGATCTATTATTATGAAATTAGATTTTAAGGCCATTGCAATAAGAACTATGAAAAGTAAAAATATTAAAACCCAGCGGGTTATAATGAGATTCAGTCCAACATTACACCCCGGCTAAAGCCAAGGGCTTTAATGACTTGCTTTATATCCACATTGCGTCCACGTATTGAATACTAGTGACTTGCAAACCATGGGCATGTGCCAAACGTAAGTGTGGACGTGCCTCTGACTACCCTCTAGCAGGTGATCTTTATAAGATCCACGCCCTTAGTGATCAGAGGTGAATCCTCGAAGGGAAAAAAGTCGTGAGTCTATTTATTTTATTTATTTATAGTTATTATTTGTTATTATTTTCAACATTATATTTGTCATTATAAACATAACACAGTAAGAATATGCAACACGTGCCAAAAAAAAGCAAACAACAGTAATAAAGGCGGTACACTCAGGCTACGTGGGGCCGACATCAACAATTACCATTTTGTTTTGTTTTTGCAGCGTTTTTGGCCGTTACTTGCATGTTTTATAACCCGCCGCCACTGGCACAGTATGGCAGATTTAACAGTATACTTCACTTTTATAAGTATCACTATTTTATCAACTTTTAGCTATAAAAAAGTGATACCTACTGAAACTGTAGAAAAAGTCTACCCGTAAGATCAAAGAAAATTTATCACGTCGCAGATGCTTTCAACAATGTTGGATGAATAACAAAGTATCTAGGTACTAAAACTTACAGTGAGTAAGCACATAGCACACCACCTAATGTTCCGTGCTGTCGTAGGTATATTAGACAAATAAAATAAAACATCGATATAAATAAGTTTTTTTACACAGCCTACTCATTGTTTGAGTTCTTTAACTGAGTTAGCTGAATCAAGTAGGTACATATTATGTTTCATATGACATACAAAAGGCATTCTCATTAACAGCCTTAACTACTATTCTAAGTACCGAAACCTGGGATTAAAATCAAAATCCAATACGTGGACGCAATGTGGATATAGGGACACCAGGGATTCAATTCTTAAGCCACTAAGCAGGCCCCGATTGGTGCAAATCAAACTGTTGAAAGAGACGAGAACAGAAACAACAACAAAACCAGCGTCGTGACATGCGTTTGGGTCGAACCGTAAATAAGTCTAGCTTTTAAAATATATCAACCTAAAAAATCTAGATTTAAGAAATTTATAAATAATATTTTTATTTTCTAAATGTACATTTATATTTCCATTATCAGGTGTAAATGGGTGCATCCTGTATTCTATTAGCGGTTGTGAATGCACGCACTAACGGCTTCTCCGTGCAATTTTTTTTTGTAAGTGCGCTACCAAAATATTTTCGCTGTGCACGGTCATAGTGAATTTATGCATACCTTTAATTATTTGTCATATTATTGATTAATATTTTGTATATGATAATAGATTGTAAGCATTTTGAAGTAAATAAATATATCTTAATCCTCACATACTGCTGGATTATTGTACTGTGGTATGAATGATATAAACACCTTTGCCCAAAAAATGCCAGATTCCTTCACCCAGACCAGGGTGTCAGTCACGGCACGTGAACACTTGGCTTTAGTATTTTATTTTGTAAGCTTTGTAAGTTACGAGATTGTTGCGTTGTGGCTGTTTCAAGATGTTTATTTCATTGTGACTTCACATTTTTTTTGTTAAATCTATGGTTCATAAAAGTTTAGGTCACGCAAAAGTTGAGTGCCCTGTAAAATATTTTTTCATTTGAAAGGATATACAAAATCGTTACTTATAGTAGTTTTGTTAGTCTTTTTTAACTTTTTTGACGGGATAAATATACCTAGTTAATACGCGATAAATACTTAGTAGTTCCGTTGTTTTTTTTCATAATGTCCGCCGATTGCTCCGCACGATTCTTTTATTTTATTAATAACGGTAACTAAGTCTGAAATTAGTCATTTGGTGAAAATCCGATGAAAATCTTTAGACCCGGGTATCAAAAATCTCCGCAACGGACATCAGCAAATCATAGATATTTCCGCCAATTGACATCCGATTTGTATGATTTATATTTAATTTAGGTATTTACAGATAAATGGGTATTTTGAAATAAAAAAAAATTAGTGGTCGTGGGTTCAATTCCAACCAGACAACATTTGACTTTTTGGTGTAAACAAAGTCTAGTTCAAGTGATAAAATCGAGATTAAATTTAATCTGATAGTGATCATTCGTTCTAAAGAGTAAAATAAGTAGTATAAGTTGTTTAGAAAAAAAAATTGAAACCATTTCGATTATTACTTGAAAATAGCTCTGTTCCCACAGAGTAGAATAGTTCCTATATTTTGAAAGTCGTTACTTATCGTTATGTAATGAGAATACTTCACGAAAACAATCATGTTGTTAGGCTTAGCCTCACCAACATTAAATATATAGGAATAACATATCTACCCACCAGCCATAAAATTATTTCAAGTTTATTGAGAAGTCGGTTAATTTTTTATTCAAAAAGATTAGGCCATCGGTTTGATTAATCACTGATACACTCCGTGTAAGCTGTATATATGGACACACCATTTCAATGTTCTGTATAAGTAAGACAGACATGGGCACACCATTCTATTGTCTAACTGAAGCATTCATATTTTCGTATCTTCACTAATTTACAATGAGGTAAGGTTTGTGCCTACTAAACAAACTTTTGCTGTTGGAGGTTGTCTTCGAAACTAGGTAGGTATCTACTTGTCAGATTTTAAAATTCTTAAAACTAAGAAACAGACTCATCTTCCCGACTCAGGCTTTTTTCCTCGTCAACGATTGTGTAGAAGGGGAAAAAAGTCATGAGCTCAATAGCTCTGATCATTAATCAGAACTAACGAGGATCACCTACTAGAGGGTAGTAAGAGCCACGTCCAATCCAAACTTACGTTCGGCACATACCCACGGTTTGCAAGTAGCTAGTTTGC
Source organism: Venusia cambrica (assembly GCA_951394065.1). Lineage (NCBI taxonomy): Eukaryota > Metazoa > Arthropoda > Insecta > Lepidoptera > Geometridae > Venusia > Venusia cambrica. Next base: position 1,172,358 of record OX596058.1, read on the forward strand.
AATACGTGACAGCCCCTTAGCGGAATACTATATAGTCAGTGACACACACACACGCACGCTATTCAGGCTATTATTATGTTGATCCTAGGGACAAGCAGGATCACTTTCGATTTTAAATTCACCGCCAGAGCATGTGTATGTGTCAAATGCGCAAATAAACTTGTGAAAATGGATATGTCCACTGATGCACGATTGTATTTGAACCCAATACTTCCGGTCCGGATCGGAAGGCGGGCTCTAGCCCACTTGGCCACACAGGTTTCACAGCTCGGAAAAAAATATTTGTGAATTCAAATATGCTCAAGGCTTATTCGTCTGCAAAGGGTGTTTTTGGCCTATGTAATCAGTACCCAGTTAAAGAGGTAATTTCAAATGAAAAAATAAAATTAAAATTTCTGGGCCACTATAGGTTAGCTTTACACTGCACACGTTTTGAAGAAACCACTGAACTTGTTTTTGCATACCTATTTAAAATTTTATAATTTCAATTTCAAACATTTAGTATGTATTTGTAACTAGTTGGATTTAATTGAATGTAACTAAAAGATCATCCACCCTTCGCACAGTAGTAAATTCTTTGTAGGTACAGAGAGCTCATACATTAGGTTTTTTATTTGATTTAAATGATTGGTTTCTATAGAAGCCTTTAACACAATGATTATCACAAACTAGAATAACAATTGTTTCATAATTAGCTTTGGTTTGTAAGTATTTATAGCAACTTTGGAATCGATCCGTCAATATGTACAATTTATTTAAAAAACTCTGCAACCCTGTACTGTAGTACTGCAACGGCCACCCCGTTGCAGCAATAAAAATAAACTTACAGAAAAAATATTATGAATCATAATATAATTTACCATAAAGAATATTTAATCTGGAGTTTCGTGGTCCAAATCCTTTCCAGTAAAGAGTTACATACAAACGTTTTTACTCCATTTCATCCCTTCCGAGGGATTGAGGATGTCTTAAATAATCCGTACCAATAATATCAGTAAATACACAGTTTCATTCAAATCCACCCAGTAGTTGCAGTGTGATGTGCGTTCAAAGTACAGACAGACAGACAGACAGACCAAAATGGAAAATAAACTATTGTTTTGGCTTCAGTATCGACAATTGTATTTCCTTCAATGGAAATTTTCAAAACATTATACAATATACCTACAGATTTTGACACGTAACAGTTTTATATTATGTAGGTATACGAGTATATAGTTTGACCTAGAAAAATGCGTTGGCAAAATTTGCGATGTTATGTGAGGTACACATACACAAACACAAACACAACAGCAAATCACCTAGGTACCTATTATAAGTTAAAGTATAAAAACAAAAACCCACACAAAAAACACGACTAGAAAAAAAAATATAATCCATTTGTACCGATTTAAAATTGGCATGTTTCTACCTACCTTTCATTTGATATAAAAACATTTAATTGATTCACCCAATCCCCCCTGTATTGTTTTATTCGCAACCTTCATACCTTCAAATGATTCAGTTGATGACACCTCCTCAATTGAAAGGAACCAAACGCCTTTTAACCGCCTCTGTGGTCTAGTGGTTCAACCCACCGATTTCAGATCCAGAGGTCCCGGGTTCGATTCCCATGGGGAGTTCAATATATTGTGCTTGGTTTGGTTGGTGGTAGGACTTTGTTCAAGTCCACCTGGCTAGCTACCACCATCTTACCTAATTCTGTCGCCATAATAACAATTTTAAAATTGTTGCGTTCCGGCATTTAAAGGTAAGATAGCCAGTGTAGTGCGCCTCCGCCTTCGGCCTTATCTCAACTCGTTACCAGGTAAGATGAAGGCCAAGTGCTTACCTGTCATATAAAAATAAAAAAAAAACGATACCTCGCCGTGTAAAAATCCATCAGCCGTCTAAACTGCAGAGCGTTACAATGATACACATACATACACACGAACATACATAGGTACCTACTCTCGTAAAAAAATATCCTCCTTCAGAGGCGGTTGGGTAAAAAGCATATCTCAGCTGCTCGTTATCGCTGACGATACAAAAACCAAGAAAAATGTAATAAAAACGCAAAAACGGCCGTCGCCTTCACCAACATTGGCTCTACTCAGAAGCGAGCAGCTAGTTTTATAAAGCTTTAGAAGGTTGGTGTAAAGTGTGGGAAGACAGACTTGAAGAGTAGTAGAGCCCCTCGTGAAAGGGATCGTCCGGGGAAGTACTACCACCATACTACTATTTCAGCCGCCAAGCAGCATTGCTGTGTACCGGTTTGAAGGGTATGGTTGCCGGTGAAATTACGCACGCGAGGCTTAACACCTTTATGCCTCATGTTGACGGGTGCAATGCAGTGCCGTGTAGACTATATTGTTTGTGGATAATGAAGAGAGATGCACTTAACATCAAGTGGACTACTTGCTTGTCCCATCTCCTAGTTGTATAAAAAAAAGACATTGTAGCGGTAGCGGGGAATCAGTGGATGGAGGCGGCTCCGGTCGCAATTTGTGGATGTGGGGGAGGCCTATTTCAGCAGTGGACGTGTGCTGGCTGATATTCCATATTCATTTCATATCAAACATAGGTACATACAGTATAAAAACCTAGCCCCCCTTCTGAGGCAGTCACGCGACAGTTTCGACTTTCCGAGTAGCTCCTCTCCTGTCTCAGGCATTTGATAAACAACCGAGGGTAGGTACAATAAATCAATGTACGACACATCCTATCTATTTTCGTGTCACATTACCGCGGTACCGTGTCCGAGTGGCCAAAACCGAGTGACCACGTAAATTACCAGCTGTATAAAGCCTCTTGCTAAAATGTTGTCGCATTTTAGCTTTGACACTAACATTTTTTCTCTGATATTTGTTATGAACCGCACCCATTTATTATACATACCTATAGCTTAACAGCTACTTTACCAAATTAGTGCATAGTTTGGTGACAGGAATTTGTTAAAGTCCGTCTGGCTAGCGACTACCATCTTTCCTAGTCGATTCTAAATTATTTTGTAGCGCACTTCACTCGTTATTTTCAACAGACTGAGGAACTAGCAATCTTACCTTTAAAAGTATTTTTAAACATACTTGCTCATAAAGTGGCTCTATGGTCACCGCAATTAGGCACAGAATAAAACCCATAATCAAACTGTGACTTTTCATTGCTATAACTCACTAGTACGTGTTTATTAAATAAAAGTTTCACTCAAATATAACTTTTGTTTTCTCTAAAATAAAATAAAACGTTAAATTCCCCATCTTGTACGTGGCAGAATAGGCGCAAACCCTATGCGCGGAAAAAAAAAAAAAACTTCATCCCTTTAGTCTGTCTGTGGCCGATCGCAATGCGCGCGCATAGCCCGCCATAGCGAAACATTTTTCACAACTCGTTTTCACTGTTGAAATTATAGTTTTTATTGTTATTTTATTCACAAGTGTGTCGAAAAACGTCGTATCATACACGTGTGTATTGATAATTACCGTCCTCGGCTCTCTTAAGACCACTCAACTCAATGCCGCCTCGGCGGTAATCACCAATGTTACACACATAGTATAGTACCATAATGTACTATTATTTATTTTTTATTTATTTATACGATCCTAGCGTAGCGAAGGGGGAGATGAGCCGCTGACCTCCGTAGCATGGCGCAGGTTGAGTGGGTGAAGTGATTCTCAGGGGCGACGAGCAAGCTATCTGGCGGGAGCTCGTCCCAGAAAACATGAATGCTTGCATTCTACTTGCATAATACTTGCATGCTGTTTGAATGCTACTTGCATGCCACTTGTATGCTGCTTGTATGCTACTTGCATGCTGCTTGCATGCTGCTTGTATTGAGTGCATTTGAAATAAATAATATATGTAAAATGATGATGAAGAGGTTTCGGAATTTGGATTATTATGGTAAAGGTTGTTATGGAATGCTAAATTCGGATCATAAATTTTATGAGAGATAAGGGAGAACCACTAAAACGCAATGAAATTAATCTGCGCTGATAAATTTCTAATATTTGAGTAATATATTGTGTATTTTGAGTACAACAAAGAAAAAATGTAAGAAGCAACTTTTCAGTCACTCTTAAAGTAAGAAAATATAAATTCTTTTTTTTTTATTCCTTTCAGCAATCCTTGCATCATAAGGTTCCACTTCACATAGTGCATCACCGTTAAATGGCCGGCCAATAGTTATTCACACCGAATTATGTGTAATAAAGTTTTTTTTTATGATTACTAACTAAATACAATTGTTTAACTTAATTTTATGATAATTTAATTTCTGACTATTTTAATGTGCTCCCAGAAGGCAAACAGGATCTGCAACACAAGTCGATGACTTAGTGTAGATCCTGATGATGCAGAAAGCAAGCCATTCTCTTGTAGGTTATAGATATCATTTAAGTTTACCTTTACGTTGTACCTAAAAAGTTACCTGCTTAATATACGTATAGCATAGCTTTTGTCAATGAATAAATAATTTAACAAGCCTCACAGCTCAGTTGGTAATAACTTTTTGCGCTGTAGGTTGTGGATTCGATTCCCACCGAGAACAATCATTTGTTTGATGAATATTGATGTTTGTTCTTGTCTGGGTGCTGTATTGTATGATTAGTATTTATTTAACTATAGTATAATAGGTATCCGTAATCCAGTTCAAATATTTAAAGCTTTGCTTCGTTTGGGACTAGATAAAATGTAAAAATATAAAAATATTTATCACCGAAGAAGAATATAAGTGATAATATAAAACAAGGCAAATGGAAACAGATATTACTATTACTCCCAAACTAAGCGAGAGCTTGTATCTTGGGTGTCATGTCATGAGATGGCGCTGTGTGAAATTAATATCCTATATATTTATTTATAAATTAGTCAATAAAATATTAATTTTCATTTCTTGTCTATGCATATAATTTTTTTTCGAACTCGTAGGTAACGAATCATTTTTAATACTACTTTGTTAATAATGTAAGTTACGAAATAAAAAAATGTTGTATCCCTTATTTTAACAAATAAAAGCAGTTGAAAAGCCAGTTGTTCACGCACTGAGGTTACGCGAGCAATTAGTATCGAAGACAGGAAGTCAAGAGGTAGCAACCGAGTTCTTTATGTGTTTCGTTGGTTCTTGTTTGTGCGGCGGGTCGGCGGTTGCCGGTTGGCGGTTGGCGGTTGGCGGTTGGCGGTTGGCGGTTGGCGGTTGGCGGTTGGCGGTTGGCGGTTGTTCGTTGAAAGAGGAAACACAAGCGGATTTTTCAAAGGAGCGGCTTATCTTGTGGGTTCCGATGAGATTTATTTGTTTTTGATACGTTAAAAATGTTGGTAAAACACTACAACTTACTTGTAACAATATTTTGGTATTTACATTTCTTTGATGTTTCTATACATATTTTGCGATAGATAGGTGGATCTGACCCTGATGCAAATACCTGCTTAAGTACTCAGATTTTCCGTCTGAACGATCCTTTCAACTCTGCTTTCATTGAAGTAAAAGTTGACTCAGGGTTCCCAAGTGTACTGTCAGAACAACCCCTCTATCCCTGCTCGCGATTAGTTAAATACGACTCAGGGATGCCAGGTTTACTGTCAAAATCAACACCGATTACTGAGCTCGCAATGTAGTAAAAGTTGACTGAAGGATCTCTACAGATGAAGTAGCTGCTTCATTCCGTGTACCATACTATCTAGCACCTTTACGATTATGGCAAAATCGGCATGGCTCTGTCTAACAGTCGGCATTCAATTCACAGAAGGTATCTAAGGTTTACAGGTTTAAACTATAAGAAAAAATCTAACATTACAAACAAATATAGTCTATCAATGATGGAAACCAAATAAAAAAGGAGAAAACTGGGTGATTAACAGAACAAAAGTTCTTCTACACAAGATCAAGAAAATCAAAAATGTGCTGGACATTTTAATAAACTGTATAAAGCTGCCAGCGCCATCTCATAATCTTGTAAGAAACTAGATACCAACCTGAACAGTGAAAAGAAAAGCGAAGGAAGGTTTTAACAACTGGTTGTTAGACAACGCGATCTTGGTTTCGTGGAATTCAAACAGATGGCGCTTGTCAAGCTAAATGAGAACTCCATACATTTTTTGTTTCTACCATTTGTCCGTTTATTAGAACGTTAGTATTTTATTATCTGTGCTATAACCATCTTATTGGTCCATGCTATAACTAAGGTTAGGTAGATAGAAAAATATGTATGTTTTCTTCCACATTTTATAAGACAAATTATATGACTTTAACTAACAATTTTCTAAATCACTGTGTCTGTCGGGATGGTTAAAAGGTCCTTTTTGTAATAATCTAGCTGTGTAGATATTAAATAGTTTCTAATTAGGTATTTACAGTTTTAAAATATACCGAGGCTTCATAGCAAACATATCGTTTTCTCGTTTTTTTATTTTTTTTTATTTACGGTGTCGGCTCATGACCACGAAACTTACACAGGCAAGAATGAGATCTACGATGGAGCGAGCCTACCCAGAAAGTGCCTATTAACTCTCTGCTTGAAGACATTAGGGTCGTACCTAACACAGCGGAAAAACAGCCGCTGTGAGGTTATTCCAAGTTCTTGCAGTGCGCGTAACAAAATATTCTTGAAAGCGTTTAGTTCTTATGCGTGGGATATAAACCAGGTGGGGATGATAATTGGCTGTGCGTCTGAAATTTCTATTGAAGAACGGCGAAGGCGGTATAAGGTCGATAAGCTCCTGAGCACACTCACCGATGTACAATCTGTAAAACACCGACAAACACGCAACCTTGCGACGATGGCTCAGGCTGTCGAGCCTTGCTTTGGCAAGGTACTCTTCACCTATGAGCCTCTTGGCTCTGCGCTCCACCGAGTCAAGCGCGGCAAGTTTATATTTGGCTGAACCATAAGGTGGCTGCAATACTCCATACAGGATCGAACTTGAGCTTTGTATAAAGTCAAAAGTTGACCAAATAATATCGTATTCACGATATATATTATTTTTCTTCTTTCTAAAACAACGCGTAGAAATATTTCACGAATTTAAGAGCAAGGTATTTACTTTCAGTCACTGAAAAATCCTTTACGGTTGTTAAAATAGTGCACTTAGTTCCAGAGAAAAATTAGTTCCAAAGCTCGAACTAAGCGCCCCCTAGCGGGACAAATTGGCTCGTATTCTTCAGTGCACTGTTTACGAGCGTTCTGACGAAGTTCGGAAGGTTTTTACTTCGTCCAAACTAGGATAGAATGCTGAACAATTAGCAAGTTAGGCGATTGCTAAACTGCAATTTCTAATTTTACAATAATTGTGACAGGCTTTCGGTAGAAAAACCTTCTTTTACACTCTTCTATTGGTGTATTAAGATAGCGAGAAAAGGATGTTGGTACTTATCTACCTAGGTAGCGGGTATATAATTATCGGAACTTATTTTCCCTCTCCATACAAACGTAATTTATCGGTCATTGCGAATGACATCCAATTTAAATAAAATTTTGTAGGTATATATTTTTTTGCATATAAGTGCATCTGTGGTGTTTCGGAAAAGAGTGTTTGCACATACTCTTTTTCAAAGCGAAGAGAGAGATATTTTTCAGATGTTCCCATAACCAAATAAATGTATATGTATAAGCCATATAATTAAATGTATTTGTCTTTTTTCTATAAGTAGTGTGGAGGGCTGGCAAACATAGATTACCCCCCTATCCGATTATACATGCAAAATTGACTTGAATCGGACGTGCCATTCCAGCTTTCTTCTTGGTACCTCTCGCCGTGAGCAGCATAAAAGGCAAATTATTGACCACCATCAAAAGCATGCTTGTTCCGGTTCCGCGTTTCCGTGAAAACCACATAAATAATAAAAATAAAAAGTAAAGATAAATAAAGGGATCCACTCGTTCCCTTTTCCCCTACACATAGGTTTTATTAGTACCTAAGAGTACCTATCTAGAACAAGTACAATATCATAAATTAACCTTAGCTAAATTAATAATGCATAGGTCTACGTAGTTAAAGTACCTACAGCCAAACCTCCAACTTTTTTGAAGTTAGATGAACATCGTGTTCCACAGTGGCATAAAAAGGTAAGTATACCTACTTTGTGCTAGGGTTGGTATTAAGACTGTTTTGAAATGGAAATAATTGCCAAGGCTTAACAGGCGTGCAGCTGAATATTGTTCTGATTTCAAAGCGATAAGCCATGTTATGCTGTGATGCGGCCATTTTGTAATTGTAATAGGTATGCTTCTGCGAAATTCAAAGGCTATCTGATTTTATAACTGGGTTCGCCATTTAAGGTGTTATTGTTTGATGAATATTCCATGGGATTCAATGTATGGAGTTGTTTTTAGAGACTGTTAGATGCTCTTATTAAGCCCTGAGTAAACTTACAAGAGCTCTTGGCGATTTGCTGATGGAGAAAATCAGTGTAGCGACTCACACGGAAATTGTCGTATCGGAAACCTAAGTCAAATCCGACTAAAAGTGATTTAGTCGGATTCGACTTAGGATTCTCTGTGAAAGTTTCGGATACTTACCTACTAATATCACAATTTTTAAATTTTCGGAATAGCGTTCCCGGAATCTCCATCGGAAGTTTCCGAATTCGATCCCTTAATATACAGGAATGAAAATATCCTACAGGAAACCAAGGTGTTGAAATAGCTATAAAAAAGGACTAGTATTTTTTGCCGAATGACCAACAACCGGTGGGGTCAATAAATGCAGACTACGGGAAACGTAGTGTAGGACGCCCTCCGGCTATAGATGGAATGACAACCGTCATACAGAGGCGGTCATAGAGTGAAACTCACTATCATTATCAACTAGGTCCCACCTAGTTGATGATGATGATAGTGAAGAAACCCAAATTAAAATAAAAGATTAAAAAAATAAAAAATCCACTGGTTGGAATTTTGGCCTTCATCTCACCTGGTAACAAGTTAAGAGAAGGCCGAAGGTGGAGGCGCAATTCACCCGGAATCCTCAACCATCTGAGGAACTGGCTAACTTACCTCTTTATAAATGTCGGAACACAATAATTTTAGAATTATGGCGACAGAATTAGGTAATGTGGTGGTAGCTAGCCAGGCCGACTTAAACAAAGTCCTATACCACCAACCAAACCAAGCACAATATTGTACTCCTCTGGGGATAGAACCCGGGACCTCTGGATCTGAAATCGGTGGGTTGAGCCACTAGACCACAGAGGCGGTAAAAGTTCGGATATCGTCAGATTCAATAACACCAACCCATTTTGCCAAGTATGTTTTTATTTATTTATTTCGGAAGACCAACAGCTTATACAATTTTCTTTCTATTATGCCAATTAAAAGTCTCCACTCTTCCTTATTTGGCCAAGCGTAGGCATCTATTCCACTAAGTTCAACGCTATGAACAGGTACGTATACCCGATTAAAGTAGCGTATGCTTTTCTTATGGCAACGTCCCTAGTTTCCTACTTGTGTCACATTCAAACAAACAGACACACTTTCGCATTCATGATAATTATGTAGGCGTATTCATCTAATCTACGCCTGAAACTTCGTACCCGTCATCATGTAGGAATTTCTTTAAACCCATTCTTAGTGCCCCCCCCCCTACACTACAAAAGAAAGTTACCCTGACGGGACTCGAACCAGCATCATCGCGGGTTGTGATTTTTTGTGTTATTATAGCGTTTGTAAATATTGCGACCAACAATCAATTGAAATACAAAAACAAGCTAAAAAATCGTGAAGCTGACGGACTGACTGACATTTTCAGGGTAACTTCCTTTTTGTAAAAGTATCAGGATTCATTATATTCAGATAACTTTATTGTGGTTCAAGAGAAAGTGCACAGGTATCTATCGAGCCATCTGGCGTTCTCTGACTGAAGATGCTTTATCTAAAAGCAATTTACTTAGAATCGTATTGAATGCCCCCGGGGACTTGAGCCGCCCACTCGACGACTGTCGGGTTTAAATGGGTGAGCTAACAGGATACACCGTTCGATACTTATCAAATACAAAGCTAACTAGGTATAGCTACCCGGGTATCCCTCACCGTGCTTTAATGGAAGGTCTTCGGAATAATTAAGTCCTTGTGGGGCTTTAGAATCGACCCTTCCAACTCAGCCCATGGATCTCGTAAAAGCCAACTAAGGGATCTCAACAAAAGAGAAGCAGCTTCCTCTATGTGGTATCAACACCTCTACTCCGATCGCCAATCCTCCAAGCGTGGTGATTATGGCCAAACCCTCCAGATTTGGAGGAGGATTTTGTTATAGGTATTCAGCTATTCAGCGTTGCAATGCCAGTGCTGGTACTGTTCTGATTGAGTTACCTATAGACCGTTTGTAACGGTCCTTAGGTAACCCGATTGCTTCCCTTGTATTATAGTTATTAATTGTACATATTTTTTAAATGTTTTTTTTGTTATCTAGGTAAGTAAATCGTACATTCAGTCCAAATGGACACACATTAGTTTAAAATAACGGAAAATGTAAGAAACCAATTTAAGTTGTTGTAGATTGAAAGGCAGGACGGGGGCGTGGGGTGGAAGATGTGTAAGTACTGTTTCTATTAAGTTTTTCTGGACGGATCTCTATCTCCCTATGTTTGATAGGTTAGATACCTACCTACCTAAGTTTAGACAAGTGCATTAACTTGTTTGTCGGAGATAACTACATAGAAAGCAACACAGAGATTGTTCTTGTTTATTTTTATGCTGTTGTCAATGCGCAACAAACGATTCAAAATATTTGAGGGATTCCACCAAATTGAAACAAAAGTATCGATGTACCAGTCTGACAATGAATGCCCCTCCACTATGGTTACGCTCACATGCAAAGAAGGCTATACTCACATACGCTTCGTCATTGGATGTTTCACCAATTGTGACTAACAACCAGTGACAAAGACCATCCGGCTGTTCGACAACTGAACAACCAATGACAAAGCATGTTTATGTATATTTAAATCTATACACCTTCATTGTTGATTTTTAACGGAATTTTTTGCTTTTAAATATGGGTCGGAACCCTCGATGTGCGTGTCTGCTTGTCAAGTTTATTCCAAATTATCATGTATGCGGTAAAATGAAGCTAAATCTAAATGCATTATATAATCAAGATTATATAATGCACAAACGCTTTTCGAACACATTACAATCTGCATATTCTACACGAGTGTACGTGATTTGACTTGAATTAGATACACATATGGTGTAAACTACCTAGATCTGAGATGCAAGTGGTATTCGAAATTAGCAGATCAGTTATAGCTCCCAAATATAGAAATGAATGGAGATAGGTACCAGATACACACCTGTAAAACTAATTAAGTCGTTACAAAATTGCAACTAATTAGGATTTAAATGCAGCTCTTGGTGCATTTACGAAAGCTAGCATGGCAGCATACCTACATAAGATTTGCGTAGTGTCTGTGAATAAGCGCACTTCATGAAATCCAAATAACTATCAGAAAAATGCAGAGTTGCTCTGTATTGTCTGTATCATCATCATCATCTACTGTTTTTTTCCTGCCCGTATCCCTCACTCGGTGGGTCAGCATCATCATCATAATAAAAATAGTAACCCTACTGTAATATATAGTATGCTGCTATCCATCTCTAAAAAAGAGTAATGGGGGATTTAGAATAATCATCACACTTTGATGCTTTGTGATTTGATGATCACAATATTGGTGTCAGGAAGATTCTTGGATGGACGGAAGCTGCTCATCACCGCTAGTCGAATGTAACGACATCCACGGGCGGGTAATACAAGTCCCTCTGCTAGGGACTTATATTCTTTACCGTGTCGCCGCCACCATTTGAACTAGCAACTTTGCTTAAGTCAGATATTATTTAATGACAGTGATGTAAAATCAGGCTTTACTTTTCATGGGGTAGGCACACCTAGTGCCGGCAGGAGAGATCCAAATTAATATGGAAAACATGTATTTACGGCGTCCGTATATAATGTGCAAGCGAAACTGCACTACTACGGTTACCTAGTTGTTTAATAAAATGGCATTGGTGTGTGTTGTGAACGTGCCAGCTCTTCGTGATGTACCTATAATGATGAAACCTGTTTGTCTAAGGAGTGGAACTTTATGGTCTGGTTAAGCCAAAATAAGGCTTGTACGGGTCTACGATGGAGCGAAGGTACTCCCCCAACTCTTGCTTTCCTTAAAGATGTCTCAAGGTAAGTAGGATCGAAAGTCTGTGAAAAACAGTGAGGATGCCTCGTGTAGAGGCGAAACACATGTCGATTTGAATATTATTTTATTTTGAACAATGGATTTCTACAAAATTACGCCTGAATCAATTAGTATCTGTGAAAAACAGACGTGGGTAGCTAATTCCGAGAGTTAGTGTGCACCTTGCACTCCTGTTTAACTCCTGGATTGTTAGGTCAAATAAAATATATACCTTTTTTATGGATGGCGGGTTTTTTCATTTCGTGCGACGGGGAGGTATGCTAATCCTGTATCTCACCTGATTTTCAAGTTATGATAAGGCCGAAGGTAGAAGCGCGATTCACCCGGAATCCTCAACAAACTGAGGAACTGGCTATCTTACCTCTAAATACCGGGACACAACATTTTAAGAATTGTTGATATGGCGACAGAATTAGGTAAGATGGTGGTAGCCAGACTTAAAATAATCCAACCACATGAATTGAATTGTCTAGCTCTTATGCCGGATCAAGAATGAGGTTTATGATGGAGCGCACTTTCCCAGAAGACACTTTCCCAGAAGACGCTCTCTGCACTCCTGCGCACCGGGGACACGGGTAATTGTATAGCACCGAAGGGCAGGTCCTACCATTTACACCTATTGTAGGTATATTTTGTTTATTTTAGGCTCAATGTACAAGAATTCTACAATTTACCTATCTAAATATAAGATATGATATGAGTTTTTATTTTATTGTACGACGGGGTAGCGCTTAGCCTTTGTCTCATCTGGTTATAAGTTAAGATAAGGGAGGGTGGAGGCGTACTTCACCCGCTATCCTCAACAAACTGAGGAACTGTATTTATTGAGTATTTTACATTATTTTATATTAATTCCGACGTTTCGGCGGGGTTGCACCAGCTGTGGTCGTGGGTGGACTGGCTGGTTACGTACCAGTTTTCTCGTATCAAAATAAAATGTTCTGATGGCGAAAGCTAAAAACAGAATGTTTAAAATGCTTTAACTCATGTAAAGTTGCCAGTGCCAAAGCAAGTAAGATGGATAAGAATGATAAGTCTGGAGGTTGGTCTTCAGGGGCCTAACCACAACCTCACATTATTTTTGTCTCATTTTTCTACACCGGACAGATAGTGACAAAACTAGAGTAATATCAAAACAAGAATGCTTTAGGAGGTCCTGGCTACCCCCCAGATATCTGTCCGATATCTGGCCGTTTACGGGTCCGCTACCCCGATCTACTCTAGTTGCTAGTGTCAGACTCACCATTCTCCCGTGTCATTAGTATTCCCCATCCCCCATATCCTATTATCTCAATTCCTCCTTACCCACTTAATTTACCAAATTTACATAATACATAACCGAGTATTCCCAAGGAGGGTCGTCATCAGGCAAGCGGTTGGGCAAAACTCCATCACCATAGCCTTGAAGAAGACATGGTGTACCGACCTCACCTAGAGTGGGATAACAGGCAGGAAGAGAACGGATATTAAATGATAATATCTGTCTAAATATATATCTGGGAGCTATCACTAGTTACGCGTTTCTTGTGACTCATTCCTATCGGCCCCAGAGGCCGGCTTGAGAACATTTGAGAAAAAAAATACCACCGGGGTTTGGCTCGTAGTTTGTTGTTTAACTGGGTGGTTGCGAACTAAAGCATAATTAAAGCATAAAGCCGAAGTAACGCTTCCACCGCAATTACGAAAGGTCCGAACTTACTCGCATAAGGGATAGCCAAGTTTAATCGAGGCTGACTTTTGTGGTCACAAAGCTGGTGGCGATTGGTATACGTCAAGCACACGTCGTCAGTTCGTCGTTAGTGATCTGTTAAAAATTGAGGTTTCTCTCGGAACGAATAGAATATATATTATATATAAGCCTGTAGATTTTTTTAACGTACCTACATGTAAGGATCAGAAGCCAAATATCCTCACGTCACTATTCTGCAATACCTGATGATCATCCTTTCCAAACCTTTATCTGAAAACTACCAAAATATCAATATTTTTTTTGTATCTTAAACATTTATTTGTTCGAAATGATCAGTCGATAGTCTTTCAAATGACCCCACAAATAATAGATAAAATAGGGTAGTCACTTTTTGACTCACTTAAAATACACCCCTATTTCTCAAACACTTGTAATCAAAATTCCCCACAACAGTCAATTTCTATTTATGTTCTTTGTTATTTAAATTTTATAAAAATCGTATAACCCGTTCGAGAGTCATGGCGGCGTCACAAACATTGATTGCCACATACAAACAGTGCCGGATTTTCCAACTTCACTCGGAGATCTTGTTCAATCTGATATCAGGAGACCATTCTCGCGTGACATTAGAATCCTCATCCCCTTATCCATATCCAAATATAATAATAATAATCATTTATTTGCGAACATGGGTTTAACATAGATGACAAATAGTAATAAGGTGGTACAGTCATGATCAACTTAACAGCATGCAAATATTGAAAATTGACAGTGTAAAAATAGTTAAAATTAAAATTAATAAAAGAATATAAATTGAAATGTACCGTCATTTTATTAAATACTAAAACTACTGTATTATGTCACTGGTTTATAATTTGTCGTTCAAATAGGCATTAACACTATAGTAGGCTTTTTATTTATTTATTTATTTATTAGAAAACCAACAGCTCTTAAAATGAAAATAACAAAAGAAATAGAATCAAAAAGCTAATAACAGGTTTTCACGTCTAGATAACAGTATGAAAACAAAAATGTGAAAGAAATTTGAAAAACTGACATCGACTTAAATAGTACCTATCTGTAAGTTTTAGGTTTCATGAAGTTGTGAAGATTTTTCAATGTAGTTATGAAGATTAACCTAAGTTACACCGAAAAATTCTGTGTTCAGCCGGTCCCTTGCTGAACTGACGCTCGTATAGAATAGGTCAAAATCTATTCGCCTACATAGCTCATTAAAGTTATCACATGCTGTTGGTACCAGCACGAGGTACATAGATATAGGGTTAAATTTAAGGGGTCTGGAAGGAACGATCAAATTAATTTTGCTTAATAAATCAAAAATCCTTTTTGCGTAAGAAACCTCTTTAATATCCTCTTCCCTACATATACACTTAAATTAGGTATCTACTTAAAATATAAATCTACCTAATCCTTATCCCCTCATCCCACACAACTGAGAAGTCCCAAGGAGGGTTGTCATCAGGTTGGTCTTCATATTTCAGGAAAAACTCTTGAAGAAGACATTGTTGTTCCGACCCGACCAAGTGTGGGATAACAGACAGGAAGATGATGAAGACTTGGAGATCTTGTTCGCTTCGCTCACTCGATCAACAAGAGGCTCGGTCGCGGTAGGACAATAAAATAATAATAAAAAGCACGCTTAAAATAAGTAGGTAGGTACGCAATAAACACCAGTAGGTATTCGTTTAAACACATTAGGTACTGACCTGTCACTGCAAGCTGTTTGACAGTTTGACGTAAGAAGACTAACACCAGCTCCTGGGTCCAGTGAAATGATTAATTCAAATTAAGCTGTTGATGGACCGTAAGGTAAATTTGGGAATATTTGCAGAATCACGTTTTCACCTGATATTAGCCCCGAGACCAGCTAAATACCGCTGTTTGTCAGATATATAGATTCTCATAAAATTTTGACAAGCATTGATCAATAACGTTTGGCTTATCAATAGGATCCTTCTCGTTTTTTTATATATACGTACGACAGTTTAGCTTTTGGCTTCGAGGCTTGCCTGGGCAATGAGTTCTAAAATGAAGAGAGCTTTATTATATAAGGCCTTTTATTTCTCATATTAAAGGGGATGTACAAGTATAAAAAAATACCGCCCCTGTGATCTAGTGGTTCAACCCACCGATTTCAAATCCAGAGGCCCGGATTCGATCCCCAGGGGAAGTACAATACTGTACTCGGTTTGATTGGTGGTAGGACTTTGTTTAAGTCCACCTGGCTAGCTACCACCATCTTACCTAATTGTGTCGCTATAGCAACAATTTTAAAAATTGTTGTGTTTCGGCATTTAGAGGTATGATAGCCAGTTCCTCAGTTAGTTGAGGATTCCGGGTGAAGTGCGCCTCCACATTCGGCCTTATCTCAACTTGTAACCAGGTGAGATGATTGCCAAGTGATTACCCGACGTACCTACAATAAAAAAAAAGTGAATTATTCGTAATATTTCTAATTATTCTGTCCCTCTGTTATATCAGGGGACAGGACCGTAGTTGATTCTAAATGAATGCAGTGCGAATTATAAAACCTACCTTTGGTCCGAACGAGCTCAGACATGTTCGGGCATACAACACGTTCAGATTGAGCGACCCCAGTTAATGTGGTTTATCTTGATAAGAGGAATGGATGAATAATATTACTTGAATGACTTCCTTCCCAACTATTTTGTGGCTCGATTCAAAGTATTCTTGCGGTTGTAAGTACCTATTATATGAGCTATGAAATTATGATTGGACGTGCCTACATGAGTTTCCAAAACCGTTAGATTTTCACAAAGTCGGGACGTCGTTTTATTTTGACGAAAGACGGTATTCTTGAGATTATTGCAATTTTCAACTAGATACATAATTTTTTATTTTAATTTCGCACACTTTTCGCAAATTGATGCATGCAGTATTTGGTGGGATAAAATACCTGCTACATTATAGCTACAATTATCCTTATTCCTCCTTATCCACTAAATTTACTTAATTTTACTTAATCCTCATTTCACACAACCGAGTATTCCCAAGGAGGGATTACGTCAGGAAGCTGTCGTTCTTAAAGTCTCAGCCAAAACTCTAACAACATGTCAGAAGACATGTTGTGCCGCCCGTTCTAGTGCAGGATAACGGGCAGATATATATGATGATGATGATGATAATGCAAGCGAAGATTGCACATCCGCAACATTCGCGTTCGCAATGCGAGTAATGATGAATGAGTGCATTCCCGGACTTTTCCGGGAAATTCGACAAAACTTTCTAAGGTAACTCTAGCTTCTAACAATACGGGAAAAAATTGTGAATACATTTGATCAAATGCGTTCACAACACGACGTAGCCGCGCATCAAAACAGATATAGAACTTATTTTAGATTACAAGAATCACATTTCAGTGAAAGCGCGACACAGATTAGTTTCATGATACGTGACAAAAGACACGTCTTGTGAAAACAGCTGGCCTGATCCAACATATCGAGTGTCGCTTCTATAGGGCTTCTATTCCTATTTAATTCGTTTCAAGTTTAAGATCCGTGGCGTTTATGTCAAAACGTATTTGAAGCTTGCCGCGACTGTAGATGAGGAGCTGTCCATCAAACCGTAGCCAGCTCAGGTTACCTGTCATCGTTGTATATATTAGTAGATCTCTTGCTTGATTTGATTTCTGGGTGTGTACCGAATACCTATACACGATTAGTTTCATCAGGGGATAAGGATAAGGATCTTGATAGAGGATTTGTAGCTTATTCAAGATAACTTTCCCGAATAAGCTACACAAATACATGCTGTGTGTAGCTTTTAATAATCATGTTCTTGATATGATTTGTTTTGATTACGTATAATCATAAGCGAAATTCCCTTTGTTATAAAGAACCAATACGTAAAATCTACTCGTATAGGTTGTACATACATACATTGTGAATTACAACAAAATATTGTTGTAATTCACAATGTATAACAGAGCTACAATTTACCATTGCATTTATCAAACCCTGAGGAATCACTGGCTTTGAAGGAATCAGGTATAACTAAGACCAACTAAAACAAAAGGTTGAGGATGATTTCAATATTTAAGATTGCGAATTGGATGGCTAGGCTTGAAATATAAATTGCTCGCGCGTAGAAGTAGTCACAAATCGGCCCCGCCTATTTCATTTTACGACTAGGAAGCTTGGCGAAGGCCAAGCTTCCTTATCATATCATCCTTATCATATCATATCATATCATTCCTTATCATATCTTGAAATCAGGTGAGGGGAAGCCCTCAACTGATTTCAAGATATGATAAGGCCGAAGGTGGAACCGCACTTCGCCCGGAATACTCAACAGTCTGAGGAACTTGATATCCTACCTCTAGAGGTAAATGCCGGAACACAACAATTTTTGAATTGTTGCCTAGGCGACAGGATCAGGTAAAATGCTGGTAGCCAGGCGGACTCAAAAAAAGTCCTACCACCAACCATTTTTGGAAAATTATAGGATCTCGACGACTAGGATTGCCTCATCAGGTGATAACTATCATCAGAGTGTTAATTCATGGAGACGAAGTATTATCGACCTAGTTAATTAAGTATTTTTCATCCCACCATCTCGGAAAGAGTATTTTTATTACTTCTACCTCCATGGTGCCGAATTCATCATACAACCTTTTCTAATTTGTTAAAAACTCGAAATCGGAACCTTCTTGGTGTATTACTTGTAAAGGCATCGTAGGAGCCATTACACTGAAAGAGCCTCAGTCAGATCCTTGGACTGGCCCTTCTACATCAAAAATGAGCCATTACTAAACACCTAACCATCGCCCTCTCATGCCAACATTTACGCCAAGGGAATCCGATGAATCAGTACAACTATTAAGTATGACAGATAGTTTACCGAAAAACAGTACACAAGTGACTAACACCAATATTACAGTACCAAACAAAAATATTACACTCAATTTAAATAACTGTAGCAACGTTACTTTCAAATTTTCTTAATTATACCTTAGTATTATTTTGTTTATTATTATAATTTAAAGATTATTCTGTAATACTTACCTGTCATAATGTAGTAGTTAATACCTAAACTGAAATAAAAGTACCTATCTTGTGATTGTAAATGTTTTTTTTTGCATTTAGTCATTTCCTCGCTGAGGAGGAATGAAAAGTTACGTGTTGCACTCGAGTGCAAAGATTTTTCACCTCGTGCTCTTTTAATTCCCTCGCTAACGCTCAGGATTCTAATTTTGAATCACTCGCTGCGCTCGTGATTCTAATTTTGAATCACTCGCTGCGCTCGTGATTCAATTTTAGAATCCTTCGCTTGCTCGGTCATCAAAATTGAACACGCGGTTAAAAAGCAACTTTGCACTCTTGTATAACAAATAACTATTATACAGCAGTATCAAAGATGCAGATATATTTATTTATTAATTATATATGTTTGTGTTAAGCAGAGTTGACGGCTGATAGAAGTAATAGAATTAAGTTTAAACGCCTCTGTGGTATAGTGGTTCCACCCACCGATTTCAGATCCAGAGGTCTCGGGTTAGATCCCTAGGGGCATTATATATTGTGTACTTGGTCTGGTTTGTGGTAGGATTTAGTTTAAGTCTAGCTACCACCATCTTACCTAATTCTGTCACCATAACAACAATTCTTAAAAAAATGTTGTGTTCCGGCATTAAGAGGTAAGATAGCCAGTAGTTCCTCAGTTAATTGCGGATTCCGGGTGAAGTGCGCCTACATCTTCGGCCTTATCTCAACCTGTTACCAGGTGAGATGAAGGCCAAGCGTTTTCCCGTCGTTTAATAAAAAAAAAGTAAGTGGAAGAGAACATATTGTGATGCGAAGGACTTTCTACCTAGCTGATAAGGACAGGAGAATGATGATGATACAGTTGTATCAAAACAAAACAGCGTAATCCCTGAAACGCTGAAACCTATTTTACAAATAGGAAATTCACTTATTGCATGAATGGAAGCATTCAAAATTCATCAGAGTGAGTGGGTTCAGTTCCAATTCCCACAGTTCGTTAACTAATTGCTTTGTGGCTGAATCTCCATACGCTTCGCGAAACTGACACAATACTGACCGAGAAATCCAAGTGTTACTTAGAAGGCTATTGTTTCATAGCGATTCTATAATCCAAAATCAAATTTGGGATTCGCAATTGATGCACGAACAGCTTGTCATGCTATATATAAACAAGCCTCATCGCTCAGTTGGTAGTAGCTCTGCCTTCTGCGCTGTAGGTTGTGGGTTCGATTCCCACCCAGGATAAACATTTGTATCATGAATATTGATGTTCATTCTGTGTTTGGGTGTTGTATTGTATGATAAGTATGTATTTACAAAGAAAAGGATATAAGTAATATTTCCGTAATCTAGTTCCCATATACAAGCTATGCTTAGTTTGGGGCTAGATGAAACTGTGAGAAATTAATGTCCTGTAATATGTATTAATATATAGAGTATATAGCTGCGCATTTACACTTGCGGCAAGTTCACTTTCATTTCGGGCCATTCTCGGAAGGCTCGCTCCATTGTAGATCAAAAAAAAGATGTTTCCCTAATCTAATCAAAAGATACTCTTTAAAGGACAGACAGAAAGACAACGTAGGCTTAGTAATTGGGTGCCGCTGGCACCCTTTGGGTACGGAACCATAATAATCTCCTGCACGTAATCAACAGCAACAAAATGAAAGAGACGATGATGCGAGCCTACATACTGCACCTACATAATCTATGAACAATTAATACCTATAACCAGAGATACCTAGCTATAATTTACATACAGACATATTGCGAAACCCAGCCACTGTTTCCCAATACATAAAGCTACTATTGACACTACAATGACCTCTTGCTATTGTGGTTCCCGATTATCAAAGTTTGGGCTTACCTACCTACATGGTTAGGGGCGAAATCTTTGATCAAATTCATGTAAACACACTATCCAGAGGTTTCGAGTTCGATCCTGTAGTGTGCTCGGTTTGGTTGGTGGTAGGACTTTGCTTAGTCCGCCTGGCTAGCTACCACCATTTTACCTTATTCTGTCGTCATACAACAATTTTAAATTGTTGTGTTCCTTCTAGGTAAGATAGTCAGTTACTTTGATTCCGAGGATTCCGGGTGGTGTGCGCTACCTTAGGCCTTATCATAACTTGAAACCTTTTGAGATTTAGGCCTGCGCTTCTCCGTCGTACAAGAAGGACCTGGTTTACCTAGGGACCGTTACGAATAGTCTATAGGTAACTCAACTGATCCAGACCAGTTCAAGACGCAAGCTTGTCCTACACACAACTGCCACGATGAAAAGCAATGCTAATTCGTTTAGTTAAATTAAATTACTTAATACTCGCCTTGATTCATTTTCAACAGGTATGGATACCGCTCCACCCCCTCGATTCAACCTCGACCTTCGTCGTAAGTGTTCTATTCAAACTATCCCTATTGTGTTTCTATCAAAAAGCTTTCAAAGACAATCGATTAATATCCCATCATAACTTATCTCTGAAAGAAGCCGTAAGTGCCTGTGTGCTCCATATTTTTTGGCAATAGATAGCTTTACATATGGGCTCATATAAAATAATGGATAAAGTAGTTTTTGATTCCTTTTCCCACTTGACTTACTATTTTATTTTATGTTCGGAGTGGTATAGGTACCTTCTGACAAAGGCATACCTTAGAATGTATTTTAAATTTTGTATTATACACGCGTTTATTTGCTTCACTTGTGTAATACATAATATATCACAGTGTAATAAAATCTTAAATGTAATTTTTTTACCTTCTTCTTAAAATTGTAGTATCAAAATGAATCTTTGTATGAAGTTTTATGATGTAACTATAATTTGGTATCTTGGAGCTGATCTGAAGATGGAACCAGGAAGTGGATAGTGGAACTCTTCAGTGGCTACAAGTAAACCCTTTCGAGTTTGGGCTTAAATGTGATTTTTTTGACGAGTCCAATTGATGTTTTTTTGACATTTGACATTTGCTTCGTAGTTGGAAATACCTATTATTTTTTCTGCTGGAAATCTCCTGGTGTGATCCCTTAGTGGATACTTACGACATCTACTGTAGGAAGGGAAGGGGCGCTATTATTTTGTTGGGGCCACCATAGCGATGCCACGTACTGTAAAGCTAATAGAGATTGGCTTATCGATCGAATTATATGCTGTCAAAATAACTTTTAAGATGATTTTTCTTGCTGACCGAATGTTTAAAAAATGCTATACAGGCATGTAGCCTGAGATAATTTATGCCTATTTTCATTTACGTTTTATGGATAGCGTGGTACGCAATGCTCAGGTCTTGCATTTCAAATAAGGCTACACCGACCAACTACACTTGAGTACTAGGAAAATAGTCCGTAAAGGAACGCGAAATAATCATGTTTTTCCGTATTTAAATTGCATCGTATTTACGTACGCTCTGAAATGAGTAAACTTTGCATAACTGGTAACAGGTTTTTTATATCTAGGTACCGTGTACATGGAGGTTTCTGACAGTTCTTTATACTTATTCATAGTTTATCATATTTTTTTTCTATTTGAATCATCATCAATATCCTCCATCGTACTTACGTACGTAGTCCAGTGCTGGATTACTATATTAATACAATTAAAAACTCCCTATGGAGTACAGCTACTATCTATGGGGCTGCTAGTGTTCAGATGTATAGACATCTGAACACTACTTAGCAAGATTTAATGACCATCCTTTGCAAACTTTTGTCATGAAAACAACCCTTTAAAATTTCAAAAATAAACAAAATTTCAATCTTAGTTACCCCTTGACAACCCTTAATACAGGGTTACAGGGGCGGTTTTAGTAATAAATGAATGAATGAATCAAAGAAATGCCGGAACACAACAATTTTTCAGAATTTTAGCTATGCCATAACAGTTATGGCGACAGACTTAGGTAAGATGGTGGTAGCTAGCCAGGCGGACTTAAACAAAATCCTACCACCAACCAAACCAAGCACAATATCATACTCCCCATGGGGATCGAACCCGATGCCTCTGGTTCTGACACCGGTCGTAGAACCACTAGACCACAGAGGCGGTTAAAAATATATGTGCAGTCAGTCCGAGATCTCGTTTGCTTCGCTTACTCAATCAATAAGATTAAGAACTGACCTAAAAAAAATAAACATGTGTGTAGGGGTCAGTCTCAGCTCAGCCTTATGTTGCATCTTACCTAGGCGAAGAGCAATGCTGGATTACAGACTGACCCTGATTGGGTGACCACTACAGGGTCGACATCAACAAAAAAAACATAGCCGCCTCTGTGGTCGAGTGGCTCACCTTCCGGTGTCAGATCCATACGGATCCCAGGGCAGTACAATATTCTTGGTTTGGATGGTGGTAGGACTTTGTTTAAGTTCGCTTGGCTAGCTACCACCATCTTACCTAATTCTGTCGCCATAATAACAATTCTTAAAAATTGTTGTGTACCGGCATTTACTTGATTCATTCAATAAAAAATAAAACACTTACAAGTCGGGGTGGTTTTCGTTACATGATCATGGTGATCGTTACATCTTGTTCAAAGGTTTTGACTTCCCAACTAGCTATCTGCTCATTTATTACTGAAACTGGCCCTGTAGCCCTGTATTAAGGGTTGCGAAGGGGCCTATAGGTCTGCCGGCAGGATTTCGCACCTCGCAAGGCTTAACTATATTATCCGTCGAGCTTTTACCAGTGTCAATGTTCCAGCCGTTAGGCCCTCATAAGGGCTCTTATTTATTGAACATAGTATAATCGGTACAAAATCAGACTGTTATGTATAATTTAGGGCTAATCACCAGAGTAAATCCATCACAATCACAATATTACGAATAATGACAGCGGTTTCAATAGCAGCTGCAGATCACTCTCGTTAGCAGTAAAACTTTGAACTGGAAAACTTTGCAGTGATCCATCCATCAAGTTGTTGCGAATCATTGTTGGAAACTTTAGTATTGTCTTCATTTAAATAGTGTTCTTCGATGTTTGCGTCGTAAACAACGGATCAATTTCAACTTATAAAGTTAATCGACTCTACTTCTAGTTAGATGCTTGAAGCGAAGCCGAGGGTCTATAACCAAATATAGCACTTTCCTCCAAAGGATACATAGTGCTTGATACGATACCTACCTACGAGGAAAATAAAATTCTGTAATTGAAATGTATACCTATTACTTTCTTTAAGTACAATGTATATAATTTTGTCTTAGTACAGTTATGAAAACTTTTTACTCGTTAATAATTTTTTTATATATGTTCAGCAAAACAAGTGGCTATCATTTTGCAGAGTTGTTTGATTTATTCTCTTCCCGAAATACCTTCTAGAGTAAAATGTTTGCAAGACAATTAAAAAAAATTGAGCGAAAAATAACCAAAATAAGCATTTTTAATCCATTCCACTAGCTACTTATCTACTTGCTTATTTCGCAAACTTTGTAATGTATTGAATAGTAGGAAAGCACCGCTCGTAAAAACATTTTTCTACTTTGAACTAAAAACAATTCCTGCTGAGGCACGTCTCAACGTAGAAACGTTGAGAAAGTGGCACAAAACTACATTTGTGATCTCGAAAAATGTCATCAGGGCCATTACTATGAGTCTCGCTAGCCTCTATAAAAATATTCATAAAGGCTTGAAGACTCGGTTCAAATGGATAGTTCAGAACTAAAATACACAGAATCAAAAATAGAAGAATTGATTTGTTAGCTGAAAGAGCTGAGCGGCCAAGTGGGTATGGGCCCCCCTTCTGATCTGGAGGTTCTGGGTTCAAATCCAGTCGTACACCAATGGACTTTTCGGTCACTTCGTGAGGAACTGGTGGGTTCCTGTTATTCCAGCCACCGTCCTTTAAAGAAGGCCGCTGCTCACCGAAGCTAGTGCAGGCTTCCCTGGGTGTCCCAAGATGTTGTTGACTCCACGCTGTTGCACTCCAAGAGTACGTGCACGGCTGTCTCCTCTGCTGTCATACACCCTCAGCATAGAGGGCTGTCTGTAATACCCAGTGTATAGAAATGCCTATTTAGTGAGAAGTGTCGTGTGACAATACCAATATACCACCACAATTTACCGATCGCACGTGAATGCCCGCCCGCATGAGCCTCGGAACGGCACGGAATTAACAGCTGATGGGATTCACCGTATTCTTTAGCTAACTACTGTAGTCTCACTGTAATCTCATCAGATGATCTACGCATGGTAGGGCCACAGTTAATCCTACGTTGATCCTCTGAGTTTTATTATTAACAACTATCTTACAAACATGCAATACTCGTCAAAACTGTCGTTAAAATGTTTGTGAGGAGAATAATCACAAACAGACGTGATTTCGTCACTGTCATAAAAACCTATATTTTTTCAGATTGTTCGACAAAATTCCTATGTCTTTGTTATAAAATGGGACGGGTGTCATATTTTATAACGTAACTCAATTGGACGTGAAATAATCTGCTTCCAACCACTCCATCAATGTAAGTATTTATTTTAATAGAAAACTGCTATGCGATCTAATAATAAGTTCCTCTGTAGTATGATCAAAGAGAGCTGTCTATTATCTAATAAATAGCTAGTGAAATACCCGGGACTGCGTTGCCACCATCCCGTGGGAATTTCCTAAAATCCTAAATCCTTGAGTCCAGAGCGGGTTCCTTTAAGACAAGCGTGCTCCATCTTAGGCCACATTCCTACTTGTTTTTCAAGTGAATTGGTGGTCAAACGCTTGGCTATCAATAAAAAAACTTTCTGTGTATCCTATTGATACAAAAAAGATAAGTACCTACTCTAAAAATTCCGCATTTCCGTTTCCTGGCTTTTAAATTAAGCACTTATATAAGCAGAGAAAGATAATTGTGGAAAATATAGCTAATATCCCGATAAATTTATTGCAGGCCATTATAATCGTGGGCCTGATGAGGTTTGAAAGTGCTTCGTCCGAAATTATCCTAAATATCCTATTATGACATAATCTTTTCTGATATTCTACACAAGCCTTGTTCAGTGTAATTATATCGTTATCAGCCTTCAATATTTTGTGCTGTACTGTTTTAACACTTCCACTGAAGAGATACCACCAGGCAAGCTATTTACCAAAGTATTCGACGAGTTTTGGCTTATGGTTGCTCGGAGGATCTTGTGGAATCCGTTTTTTTTTTGTACGACGGAGAAGCGCTTGGCCTTCATCACTTCAACTGGATTCAAGCTATTTTAAGTCCGAAGGCAGAAGCGCACCGGAATTCTCAACTGTCTGAGGACCTGGCTATCTTACCTCTAAATGCCGGAAGACAACAAATTAGAATTGTTGTATGGTGATGGACTTAGGTTCGATGGTGGTAGCCAGGGGGACTTAAACATCCTACCAGCCTACCGCGAACCAAACTAAGCTAAAGAAGCCGGAGGTGGTTCAGCCATTTTAAAATTTCTAACATGAGCAATGAAGCTCATACGATAGAGTATATATTGAATAAATAAATAAATACCTATTGCAGGACCTAGAATTATAGGTACATGATGATTAACCACCTCCGTGTTTCGCCCACCAGTGACAGATCCAGAGGTCCCGGGTTCAATCCCCAGTGGGGGTATAATATTGTGCTTGGTTTGTTCTTGGTAGGATTTTGTTGAAGTCCGCCTGGCTAGACCTCCCTCTTACCTAATTCGTTTCCGCAACCGTTCTCCACCTAATGTCGCCATAACAACAAATTTTTAATTGTTGTATTCCATTAAGAGGTAAGCTAGCCAGTTCTTGTAAATCAGGTGAGATGAAGGCCAGACCTCGTAGTACAATAATAAAAAAAAAGTTTTTTTTTTTTAAATGGTACGAGATACAAAAAACTAACTACATATATAAAGATGGTTTGTTGTACAGTCGCTCAGACACATAATATTATTCAAATGGCGGCTGCGCTGGTTTCTCGTTTTTTATCGATTATCGCTATAGTGATATCGAAAAGCATAACTTTTTACAGCAAAAAAGTTAACAAGTTTCTATTGGATGATGGTTATAAGGTTCCGTTCACAAAAGACGCTAACGGAACCCTGTAACCGAAACTTGGTTGTTGACGCGTTGGATCTAAAATTGTGTCAGAAGCGAGATAAATGAAATTATTTTTTAATGAATTATTAGACAAATAACCAACTTCTAATGTAAAGGCCTCATACGGAAACGTGTTTTTCATTATTTATCCTGAGTATGATATATCGGGAGGAAAACAGCTAATAGGTACTAAAACGGGATAAGTGTTAGTCAAGTTTCAGAACGATATGCAAAAACATAGATATTTTCTGTTGACATGTAGCTCGGAACCTTCGGTGTGCGATTTCCAGACGATCTTGGCCGGTTTTATAATATTTAACAGGATGGCTGCAGGCTGTAGCTTTTGCCATATAAAAAAACGAACAGTGCAAACGAATGGATTAGATTGTAAAGGCTTTTTTGGCTTTTTTTAAACACATACGAACAGTGTGTACATGTGTAATTTTCGTTCAGATTTAAAATACAGAAAGTTTTTCTGCGGCGCGATTGATTTCATTTGAACGGGATTCCCGTACGACTCATAATCACTTTTGTCCGAAAATCACTTTCCCGCACAGACATTAAATCTTAAAATCATCACTTGCCATAATGCTAGGTTCTAATACATTTTGATTATTTTAATACTCTTTTTCCCGAATGATTTTCAGCTATAATATAGCAATACATAATATTCACGACTCCGAATTTCAATGTTCCTAAACTCATATACCTTATTGATGATAATTATAATACATAGTATTCCGAACGATAAAAATTATAAAAAAACTATATACAAATTATGTAACCTATTTGGTTGTATTACGAATTACAAGTATACTTAGGTGACAGATCTACTATATCTTCATAGTTTTTATTTGCGAGCTCATCAGGACTGTTTGATATACTAGCAATTGATTTCGTTCAAAATAAATGAAAGAACCGACACGGTGGGTCCGGAGCTAGAAGCTCACATAGAATGTTCTGAGAGGAGCAAGCTCGTGAAACAAAGCGTAGCGTACAAATGACAGAACCGACACGACATTAATTTTTAATGTCCTGTAATATTTATTATACACAGCGCCATCTAACCCCAAACTTAGCATAGCTTGTAATATGGGAACTAGATTACGGATAGAATACATGTATACCTTTTTTAAATAAAGACGTACCATTATATGATACAATACCCAAAGACAGAACAAACATCTATATTCGTCACACAAATGCTTGCCCTGGGTGGGAATCGAACCCACAGCCTACAGCGCAGAAGGCAGAGTTACTACCAACTGAGCTATGAGGCATGTTAAATACAGTACAACGCATGAATTGTAGCTATGACTGTAGATGTGACTACTAACATTAATTCAACCACTTTGGTTTGGACCACAAAGAGCATGCATGTGTATATCAAGATATGATTTATGCAAAATGGCGGAAATATATAGTTTTTCTTTATCATGCAGATGTAAGCTTATTTCAGACAAATGATTGAGGCTAGGGAGGTAGCTTTTGGTATTCTTTGCCAGTGGGATACGCAGATAACTTGAGTTGGGTAATTTATGGACTAGCTAGTTCTGCTCCTGGCTTCGCCCGCGTGCCTTTCAGACTGTGCACTTCTTCCACTCATCACAACACACACGCACACAGGTTTATACACTAATTTCAGCATCAAGCCGCCATTAAATTTATTTTTACAATTATTCATAACTTATTGCATACACACACAGAAATAAAAGTACAAGAAAACTTAAAATTAAAAAGTACGGCAAAGGCAAGCTTATCCCTAATAAGAGTTTAACAACATTTGAATATCATGGGAAAAGTGTACTACATTAATAAATAACACTAATTTTTCCATGTCCTTTTAATTTCATACGTTATTAAATCTTTCTGTTTCTTTTTATCATAATCTGTAACCCTAATTTCGCCTTATTTTTTAACTATGTATCATAAATACTACAGCATATTGTATCGCTGTATTTTAGTTATAGTACGACGTGGAGTTGCTTGACCTTCATCTCACCTGATTTTCTTGTTATGATAAGGTCGAAGGTGGAAGCGCACTTCACTCGGAATCTTCAACCATTTAAAGGTACTGGCTATCTTACCTCTAAAAGCCGGAAAACAACAATTTTATTTTTTAAGAATAGTTGTTATGGTGACAGACTCAGGACTTGGCCTTTAAAAAAAAAAAAAAACAAGCAAAGTCATATAATTTTTTTTTGATCACGTAGATTTTTAGGATCATTTTGAAACGCCTGTAAAAAAAAGAAAAAAATGAATATTGCAGTCGAAAATATGATTTGTGCGAAATTCCGTTCGGTAGTAGTAGTATTTGCGTGAAGGATTTACGATCATCCAAACAAACTTTTGCATCTTTACTATTTGATGAAGGTCACATGCGGAAAATCTTCACGATCCACATTGAGACATCGTTTTGACATTAGAATGCGTTGATTTATCTCTTCCTTACATGCTCAGTTGATTTTTACATATTTTATTTAGAAATATTACCCTTGACCTTGGATTGAGTTTTGCTTCGAATTGGAAAATAACTTAGAGATAACAGCTTGGATATATATATATATATATAGCTTATAGAGACATAAATGTCTCTATAATAATTCTCGGTAGTATCAATCGCTTTCCCTTGGAGACGGAACAAGCAAGAAGTCAAACTACTAGATGCAACTCTTGCCTATAACAAAGCCTTACATGGTTTACGCTACTGCATTGCGCCCGTCACCTTGAGGCAAAAAGGTGTTAAGAAAACACAGATGACATCAAACACAGCAACGTTTCGGCTACCATGCACTAGCTTGGAAGTCGACATGAGTATGGTGGAACTTCCCTGGACATGCCGTTTCACAAGGAGCTCTTCTCAATAATTTTTGAATATATAAATAAGTACCTACATAAACACTCTTTTGTTTTTGTTTTCAAAGAGTTTTTAGCTAAACTAAAGCACAAACCTATAGATTATCTGAATCCGATTACAGGTACTGTCAAAATTTCCTTTGAATTAACAAAGACATGTAATTTTGAAATGATCGATAAACCAATGTTTGTACGGTGTCCTTAATAAAAAAAAATCTGCCGTTATCCGTAAGATAAGATAAAATAATTTATTGGTCAAGATGTCTAAATTTGCACGTCACAATCGTATCACGTATTCCTTGCACCAACTATTCTTGTGCATTTACCTATTTTAGAAAGTTTATGTGCAGGTTTTTAAGCTTTAATACGTTCCTAGTATTTATGCGAGTGCACGTCTGCATGTGTTCTGAATAAATGTATACATAATATATACAAAATAGGTAAAGTCATAATACAATAAATACTCCAGCCACAGTACGGACAGACCGCTTTTGCATGACAAAAACTCTGTGCCACTCGGCATAGTAGCCCCACAATTATATGCCATATGTCAGCAGAGACTGTATCGAAGCGAAATAACAATCACGTACTGCCTTCTTCGACAGCACTTTAGCAACTCGCCCGAGTGCTAAACACGTGTCACTTGGCTTAGCCTATCGCAAAGGCCGTCTATAAATGATTAGCCCACGTGAGGCATCTGTCCACTTGGAAACCTACCAGAGTTACTGTGTCCACTTGTCTTAGAACTTCATTGTTTATTTTTCCAGTAAGGGGCGTTGCCTTTTATGGTTCCTCTCCCAATCGATGCCGCTAAGAGCGACATTGAGATGCCTCCATCCACCGCCATCTCTAATCGACTGTTAAAATGCTGTCGTTCTCAATGCAATTACACTGCATTGAATCTCCTTATAACCGGATACCTGCGTTCAATTTACATAATCTGCAAAGTAAGACAGTCAGATGCGCCGTAAAAACGGTCGTATGCCGAAGTTTCACCATAAAACTGCGATTGTCTTTGTTATTCACTCAGGACATTATTTTAACGTAATTCGGAAACATGGAATTGTCTGAACTCGACAAAGGTAGATCTTATCAGAGTTTCTACAAGGTTATGTGAACATTTTTCTACGATAATTACGTTCTAAAAACTAAAAAGAAAACCGACTTCAATGAATAAAATTATACAATTTCGATGGATTCTGGATGAAGTATTTTTTCCAATTATTTTAATGACATATGGACGGACAGACAGACAGACTTTGCCCTATAAGAGGTCCGTTTTTTGTTTACTTTTGATATGGTAATACACCCTAAAAATACCCAAATTAGCTTCAAGTGTGCCTAAATTTATTGAAGAGTTCCCTCGAATTTTTTAAACAAAAAATGAATTTTCTAAATCAGTCCAGGCATCTTCGAGAAATCGGGGAATATATAAAAAAAAGATTCCAACGAATTAGAACCTCCTCCTTTTTTTGATGTCGGTTAAAAATGCGTTGCGTTTCTTGCTTTAGTTTCTTCGTCTTCGGTTTTTTTTAGACGATTAAGAATTCTTAAATACCTATATTCATAATTGACAACCGACTGAATGCCATAGCTGGTCAATGTGGAAGCCACTATCATACTTTCATACTTGGGACGGGATTTCCTTTTCTAATGAAAGTG
Source organism: Venusia cambrica (assembly GCA_951394065.1). Lineage (NCBI taxonomy): Eukaryota > Metazoa > Arthropoda > Insecta > Lepidoptera > Geometridae > Venusia > Venusia cambrica. The sequence goes on from OX596058.1 coordinate 1,203,760, forward strand.
AGCTTGTAACGAGAGGATTATTGAAAATGAATTCGAGGGTGAAATAGGGGTTAAAGTTCAGTAAAATTCGGTGCCTTTTCACAAATTGTTTACAAATAAAAATTAGCTGTATCGATGTTTCTTGGAATTTACAGGAAATCCCATCAGGTACATTGGCATAATAATATTCCTCTAAACGCCTTAATTTTATACCCCCTGTACTATTTTTTTATAATACATTTTACTAGTAAATGTATGCTATAAATAGCGAATGTATCTACCAACCCCCCCGCAATTCCAGGGTTTGTAGGGCTGTTACCACACCGCACCCTCGTCAGACCTTATTCAATTTTGATTTATTGAGTTCTTTTACATTTCAATAAAATCCGGACACAAATCCCAATAGAAATGGATGTCCGTTACGAATCAGCTACAACGTGCATATGAGTGAGCACAAAAATGATAAAAACCTAACAAGCTGTCAGCTGTCACGAATGATCATGAATTTTTCATGAAATACTTCTAAAAGGTATATGTCTAGCTTACGACATTATTCTCTCTCATCAACTCATAATATTCCACTTATTCTACAAGCCTCACGGCTCAGTGTGTAGCTCTGCCTTCTGAGCTGTAGGTTGTGGGTTCGATTTCCACCCAGGACAAACATTCGTGTGATGAATATTGATTTTTGTTCTGTGTTTGTGTGTTATATTGTATGATAAGTATGCATTCACAAAAAAAAAAACACGCGGGGCAGTCTTTGGGAACTGCTGATAGAAGTGAAAACTTAGTAACTTGTGAATTGTATCGTGATGAAGTGATGAATCTAGATGTTTGTTCTGTGTTTGGGTGTTGTATCATATAGTACGTATGTATTTTATCCGTAATCTAGTTCCCATATTACAAGCTATACTTAGTTTGGGACTAGATAGCGCTGTGTAAAAATTAATGTCCTGTAATATGAAAAATTTGGGGTAATATAGACATGTAATTAAATGTTTTTTTGTATAAATTGCGAAGAAGAAGAATCTGTTAAAAAGTTTTAGACAGCATTATATCGTCACATATTGGTAATGCATGGCATGATAATACGAATCTAATGGCGGAGTACGTCATTAGGTTTTTTGCAGCCAGGTACATCTTGCTTTAGGCTTCGAATTATCAGGTCCTACATTATTGTTTGTTTAAATAATTTGGTTTGCTAATAAAATAAATTTTGTTCAAAAAAAGCTGACCGTTTAATTAATAGCCTTTTAAAAAGATCACTGACCGTTTTCGCTTTATATGTATCAGGTATCTTTCTAATCTTTTTCCCATGATTTTCTTTGATTCAAGTGCCTACCTATAGGTATTTAGTGCGAGTTTATGTAGTTGTAAATAATCTAGGTAGGTACCTTTCTGCCAATTAATGCTCGATCCGCTGGCAATAATCCTATTGAGTTTCCATCAATCGCGCATTCCACGAACCCTAACTAATCTCTGTTCGCGGAAAGAACGCTCATGTAGAATCATCATCAACAGCTCTTAGATAACCCACTGCTGGGCTCCCAAATGCCAATATAACCTTTTATGGGCCCTTTGCATCCAGGTCTTACCCTAGCAGCAATGTTGTCAGTCCACCTGGCTGGTGTTTGGTTAACTTTACCCTACTGAATCCTCTGGGTCACCACTCCGTCATGGTTTACTCCACCTGCAGTCACCAAATCTTTCCAGTTGTCCTGCCCAGCTCCATTTGAGTTTGGTTATAGGTACCTACGTCTATTTACTTCGTCCTACGCTGGATTACTGTATTATGTACTAACTCGGTTTATTAAAGAAATTCCGAGCATGTTTTGCTCCATGGCCCTTTGTGCAACTTTGCTTCACTTTTTTTTATCGTACGATGGGGTAACGCTTGTTTTTCATCATACCTCATGTATGATATAACTATAATATAATATAACTGTCTATCTTACTAACTGAACCAAGAAATTATTTGTACCCAACCTGCATATTGAAACCGGGACCTCTGGGTCTGATACCGAACAACAGACCACAGTACACAATCAAAAAATTTGATATTTCATTTATGTTTAATGGCGTGGGTCCGGCACCCTAAGTATTTTGCAAGGATCATCTATACTTCAATAACGTGGAACTAAATCACAAAATGATATACGCAACCATGATAACCTTGTACGCAAGCCGCGTTCGGTTCACTTACTTACACCAAACAAGTTACTTAGAAACCGACTCACCATGCGTGTACAGCGGCGACACTCGGAATTTCACAGCTGCAGTGCAAGCTATAGCTCCAGCGCCTCCTCCAAGCTGCAGCCCATGTGCCAGCACCTGGACCAGGGTGCCCACGACCGTGATCGTCCATCCCCAACCTCCTTCGGGGTAGTACCTGCGAGCGAGGGTCAAGGCCGCTCGCGCCCGCAACGCCGCGGCGGTCTCCGCGCCAACGGTGGCGCCGGCGCTCGCGCACCTATCGTCAGTTATGCAGGTTATGAAGGGAAATTGAAGGTTCCAAAAAGCAGGTCAGACACTTAAGAAAGAGTCGCTAAATTGCCAACTTTTCAAGCATAATCATATGGCCATCAAATCTACAGAGTATTATGACAAGGGTACGTCAACGCACAATACACCCCATAGCGGGACTTCAGTGCAGGCCTTGATCATGGTCATCCCCACTTAGATGGGTGCGTCTAGTTTTGTTGAGAGACAGAAATCCTTCAATATCTCTTCAAAAACCACACGAAATTCACAAACCGTCGGAACTGGGCTACTTCGCGAGCTGCCTCGTATCCCACACTCTTGGAGCGACCGCGCTCCGTCTGCTTCCTGTCCGGTAGAAACCGTTTCGCACTAGCACCACACGTACACAACAACTCTTCGGGCCTGAGCCTCCTCGTCCTCTCACAATCACACTCCGCAGTCTTCCACGAGAACAGCCTTCGGAAAAGACTACGTCGGACTTTAGTCTTTCCAATCTCGATGTCTGATTCCGTAACTTGGTTCTCGTAAGTGATTCTCCGCGCGCTTTTTGGATGGCCGTTCGTTTCTGGTTTCGTCTGGCCATTTTTTATTCCGTTTATATCTGTATGGAGGGATTTCCAAGTGGCGATGACTTCTTCCCGGGCGGGCGTGTTGGTTAGGTCAGGACTGGTGTTGGAATCGGGGATGGGGGCGGGCGAGGTGACAGGGATGACGCGGAGTCGGGTCGGTAAGCTGTCAGACCGGCGAAGAGGCATTGCATTTCGTTTGGGTTCTCATTTTCAGGGCTCATTGATGAACTGTAACAAACAAAACGCTTGTGTAAGACAATGAAAATTAAATTTTCCTCGTCTGTACCTAACGATAGCATATTAGCAAGGCCACTTCTTTCCCAATCAATCCAAATGATTGAATCACATTTAAATTGGCAAAAACTTTTTTCATTTGTATAAGGTACTTCTTCATCATCCTCAACCTATCGCAGTCCACTGCTGGACGTAGGTCTCTCCCAAGGTGCGCCAATGAGCCGGATCTTTGACCTTCCTCATCCATTCTTTACCCGCCACTGTTCCGTACAGTGGCGGGTAAAGAATGGATGAGGAAGTCGCTCCATCTAACCGGAGGACGTCTTACACTACGCTTGCCTAGACCTGGTCTCCACTGAAGGACTAGTTGACCCCACCGGTTATCGGTCCTTCGAGAAATTTAATATGGCCAGCCCACTGCCATTTCAGCCTGCTAACTCTTTGGGCTATGTCGACCACCTTGGTACTTCTTACCGATACAAATTTAGTGGTTAGTTTACACAAATAATAGCAATCCCCTCAACTATAATTTTGAATAAAACAATTTAATTTGAAACCTCCAGCGTAAACCTTTACCTAACTTTGCAGACACAAAGTTGTACTACAACAATAATTATTGTGCGAATAAATTCTCGTGCTAAAAGCTAGGACCACATTTTGTCATGTAATTATTGAAATGGTTATAAATGGTGAAGTCATTTCAAGAGTTGAATATGAATGTGGATGGATGTAACGATAGAAGTAGACCGAAGAAGAGTGGATGTATTGTGTGACATGATAACATGGGCAAGAAAGGAGAGAATGATGAGATAACGTGTGATCCGTTCGAGAACGAAGACTCGTTGTGCCGACCCCATTTAGCGTGGGATAAAGGGCATGAAAATGATAATGATGATTAAAAATGGTGGGCTATGCTATCTCAGCGCACCTTTCGATCCAGGGGACTTCACAGGATCCTGATCCAGTTCAAGCCTTGATGGTTAATTGATGGCTGAGCTTACGGTAAAGAAATATTTCGAAACGAATTAGATTTTATTTTCTCTTACGCTTAGCTTTTTTACCGCCATATCATTTCACCGACTTATAACGTCTATTTTCCCAAATATTTTTGCAACCGAAAATGAAGTCGTTGATAAAGCGTTTTGTGAACTACAGAAAGTAATTTAGTATTCAAGCTTTCTATTTAATATTTCATGAAACATTTATGAGTTCAATGTTATGTTAATGGAGATTTATGTAGACGACTGTAATCTACGAGGCTAAGGGGTGTCACAATGGAAGCCAGATTATACCTGTATTATAGGTACATTAAATGCTAACGTTACACCGTTCGATCGAACCACGAAACACAACTCCTTGAAGTACACTTCAATTAAATGAAAATGCCCTCATGTCACCCCTTCCTGACCACCTAAGGTCAGGAGGGGTGACACGGACAACATTCGAAACGAGTATATTCGAGGAAGCTTTAAGGTCGCCCTGATCGCAGAAAAACTCACTGAATCGCGCCTTAGATGGTATGGACATGTTCAGAGACATGATAAAGACCATGTTGTTAAATGAACTCTAAGGGTAAGTTCATATAATCTGAAGTTGGTGCCGCATTGCCAAACAAAACAATATGTTTGTTGTATGGCACTGCCTTCAATTTATATGAATTTATATTTATATACCCTTAAAGTTATTTTTAAGTTTTTAGTAGTGTAGTCGGTTCAATGTTTTTTACAAAAATTGCTTATTTTAGCTTTTTTCATTGTAAAACCTACGCAACACGACACCCTATTTGAGGGTCGTGTAATGGTGCTATAATACGGGATTCTGGAAAATATCTACGCAATGATGGGAACTTAGTGCCGAGGTGGTTCCGACTAACTAATACCCTCAAAAAATTCCCCTCAGGAGGAAATGGAGGGGTCCCGGGGATGTCGTAAAAGGTGACTAAGGGAATAAAATACACCCGGAGATGGGCAGCAGCATCCGCCTGAGTACATAACAACAATACTGTGATCACCGATCCACCTGCCAAGCGTGGTGATTATGGCAAAACCCTCCTGTCTTGGAGGAGGCTCATGTCTAAGAGTGGACGGCTAAGTGCTGTTATGATGATGATGATGGGAACTAAAATAAATACAGTAAACATTACATTAATAATAGAGATTGGCTTATCGATCGAATTATATGCTGTCAAAATAACTTTTAAGATTCAGAATTTTAGCTATGCCATAACAGTTATGGCGACAGACTTAGGTAAGATGATGGTAGCTAGCCAGGCGGACTTAAACAAAATCCTACCACCAACCAAACCAAGCACAATAAATTGTACTTCCCATGGGGATCGAACCCGGGACTCCTGAATTTGAAAATGGTGGGTTGAACCACTAGACCACAGAGGCGGTTAAAATGTGTTGCGAAATGACGGAGTAAATCAGAGGTAACAAACATAAAAAAACCAACCGAACTGAGAAGCTCCTCCTTTTTTGAAGTCGGTTAAAAAAAGATTCTCGCCTGCCACCTGGTGGTCAAATATAAAATTAGACCTCCAGAAAGCCCAATTACCTGAACGGACAACAACAACCTAGGATTTCTTCCTAGTTAGTGTTCTCCCTAGTGCTATCCCTAGTAACCTAGGAAAACTATCCTGGCGCAAAAGTGTGAGGAGACCCGGAAATGATGAGAAAAGGGAACGTCAAAGAAGACACTTCCGTATTGTTTTTTAGATAATAGGACACTAGCGCGAAAGACATTTGCGCGAATAACACATATTTGATAAGACACATGCGTCTCTTGCGCAAAGGTAGCGGTTTCTCCATTCAAGGTTGCATGAAAGAAAACGCTTTTAGCGATAAGCCGCTCTTGTACTATTACACTGCTTCACCAATTTTTTTGCATTGAATAATGCAAAAAGATGTCATATTTGTGAACATTAAAGTGTTAATTCATTTTATTTTTTATTTTTTTTATCTTGAAAAATTTCTTTTTTATTCATCTATTATACTTATAATAAACCTGTAACCGGTCAAAATCTGGACGTTACTGACGTTACGTTTCGATACTGAAATCATAACAATTATTTTCTTATTTTGTCAGTCTGTCTGTCTGTTTGTTTACTGTTACATACTGAAACTATTGGATAGATTTGAATGAAACTTTGTATAACTATCGCCGATGTAATTGGCAAGGATCATTTAACTTATTATCCCTCTACCCTCTGAAGGGGTGAAAACTTTTCTATGTAACTTTGTACTGGAAAGGATTTGTGACACAAAACTTGGTGTAAACATTAATTAAAGCAAGCGTCACCTGTCCAGCTATCAAATTAGTTTTTCTGAATAAATGAGTTTTCTCTTTGTCTCTTTAATGTCGTCAATATAAGTTGTGTAGCAATAAATGTTATTATTTATAATGATACGAATATGGGAAAATCTTCAGTTGATTCTTCAAAATGTTTGCAGTGCAACCAAAGACCAGCACCTAACCAAAGATTCAGTGTAGTAGAGATACCTATGCATTTTCCGTGAAATAGGTGTGCTCTTAAGCTCGGTATAACATTGGTTGCGACCTCATCGGGGGCTGTGTTGTGACCGGCGGCGGTTACGAGAGTTGATGGGTAGAGGCGGCTCATGATCAGCCTGTTTTTTTATATACGTAGGGTCAGCGCTGAATCTCGAGGCTTAACTGGGTAAGAATGAGGTCTAATACAATGAAACGAACTTAGAAAAATGCTTTATTCCTGAAAGTCCTTGAGCACTTATATAGGCTGAAATGATAGTGATGAACTTAAAACCTTGGCCAGCGTAATTGCGGGGCTAGTAATCAAATAAAATTATACATTTTATAAGACATTTAACGCAACGCCATCTTTACAAAAACTAAAAAGCTGGTAACATGTGACATTTTTTTTTTTATATTACTAGGAGACGGGACAAGGAAGTAGCGCACCTGGTGTTAAGTGTACTCTTGCCTATGACAAAGCTTTACTGCATAGGTTACATCCACAAAAAACATAGCCTACACGGCACTGCATTGCGCCCGTCAACTTGAGGCATAACGGTGTTAAGCCTCACGTACCCGTAATTTCACCGGCAACCATACCCTTCAAACCGAAACACAGCAATGCTGCTTGGCGGCTGAAATAAGTATGGTGGTAGTAATTCTCCGGACGAGCCCTTTCACTAGGGGCTTCTACTACTCTTGGTACTACCGTTAGTATTTTATTATCTGTGGTACTACATTAGGATGAATATTCATACTTACGAGCAGGTATGGGTGCATTTCGATCCAGGACTACTCAGGCGAAGTCTGAAACCGTGAATTGTTTCGTACCAAATAAAAAAAATAAGTTCAGCATTAAATAAAATCTATCTTTTATAGAATATCGGGAAAAGTGAGCTTTTGTAAAAAAAAAATGTTTGGCAACAGCAGCTCGCCTGCCAAGCGCGGTAATTAGTATATTTTATGATATATTTTCATTTTGCATTATTTGTGCTTTAAGCATAAAACATTGTTCCAATATAACTGTGTGTGTCAGTCGTATAGGGCCACTAATGCGAAATATTTGTGATTTATGGTCTACTCTAAATAATGTGATAACAAAGAGAAAACGCTTACCGCAAGCTCTGCGCATCGGCTACACCTACGCAACCATGCAAATCTGGTTTTCTATTCCATGACAGATATCGAAGTAGGCGGCCATTAAGGGGGCACATGATTTTTTAAGACACGTTTCGAACATGAGTTCTATTTATATAACATTTATGTTGTACACATAAACATTCACGATACAGAAGCAATTCCTAAATTAATGACAAAACTATCAGTCCACGGAATCAACTGAAAATGTAGGAAAACATGACGGAAATAACATAATTGATAACAGACTTGAATCATATTACAAATCAACAGCCCATTAGTGTCCACTGCTGGACAGAGCCTCCTCAAAGCTGAAAGGTTTTTCCATAGTCACCATCTTGGCTGGTGGATCGGTGATCGCAGTAAAGGTGTAGATAGTACACAGAAGGAAGCTGGCGAGATCCCATAATCAACTTTTGCGACATCCTTGGGCCGAGATGGATGAGTCGATTCTTAAGCCACGACTGCCACGGAATTTTCAATGAGACCATTTAACTATGGTTGATGATTTTTCCATTTCATCATACAATGCTGATTCTATACTGATTCCCTTTTTATCATTCTTTCCACTCCATCACGTGATACCGGCTCCATACTGCTTATTCTCGTGTTTTATTACTGCTCCCACATTTAGGACGCTTTGGTCTTTCAATTCTACTAGGAACTTTTGCGTAAATAATAATTTAGAACTAATAACTATTCTTGTGTTTTAAATTCTGGCGGGGAATATATATTGTTTGAACTGGGCGGGAGTAGAAGATATTATGCTTTGATGGAAGTCATTTTATATGTTTTGTTTTGATTGCGGCTTAAGAGCGCTCCGAAAATTGGTGAAATGCTCTTTTTTGTAGATCAAGTTAATAGATCTTATGTTTTGTTTAAACTATACCTACTGGCTTAGCTTTTATTTCACGTACATATTGAATATCCGCTGAGGATCGTGTTCACATCACAATCGTGTTCTTGCATGGCGAACACGATTAAACGCGAAACGGAGTGTGGGAAGACCCCCCACTCGATGGACCGACGACATTGTGGCGATCGCAGGGAGACGATGGATGAAGGAGGCTCAGATCGCTTTTTGTTGCGTCGATTGGGGGAGGCCTATGTTCAGCAGTGGACGCGTGTGGGCTGATTTGATGATGGTGATGATTGTATGTGAGGCTTAGTAAATTTAATTGAAAGATTTTATAGAATAGTAAATATGATTGTCCTTGCAAAAGGGATTTTGGGATTTTTAGTAGCAAAATCTCCTTCAGCCTAAACTAGCAGCTAGTAAGGATTATGCAACAAAATCCCATACCTATAGTTCGTTGGGTTAGGCCTTCTTTGGGTTTCCTCCCGCTCTATGTAAAGCACACCGTAATTGTTTAATCGAGCTAGCTCCTTGAGTGCTGAACGACCCGCTCTCTTTATTAAAAACACCGTAAGTGTCTTGCAGCACCCATCGAGCTACGAGGAAATTACAAGGGATGATGTATGATTGGCTAATGTTTAACCATAAACATTTTATTTTTATTTTTTATTGCACGACGGGCAGATGCTTGGCCTTCATCTTATACCTGATTTTCAAGTTATGATAAGGCCGAGGTGGAAGTGCACTTCACCCGGAATCCTCAATAAACTGAGGAACTGGCTATCATACCTCTAAATGCCGGAATACGACAATTTAAGAATTGTTGTTATGGCGACAGAATTAGGTAAGATGATGGTAGCTAGCCAGGACTTAAACAAAGTCTTACCACCAATCCAACCAAGCACAATATTGTATTCCCCTTGGGGATCGATCCCGGGATCTCTGGATCTGAAACGGGTAGGTGAACAAATAGACCACAGGATTAATCCTGTGAACGTAGAAGCATATGCCAATCTTTAAGCTAACCAAACTCTTTAAACTAGAAATAAAACTAGTTGAAGTTGAGAAAAGCGTGGCCAATTGCGGCACACCGACGCGCAACGGTCCGATCCACAACATGTCAAAAAAATTATCACAAAAACTGAGATTTTGTATGGAGAATGGCGCTGAAGAGAAGAGTCTTGAGCTGGACATAAACAAAAGAATTTGCTACTTTGTTAGTAGACTCCACTTACTCATTTGATAGTCTCACAAATCTAAAAGATCCTTTTATCTATACATAGAACTTTAATTGCTGATGTGGATCCACGATTCATCTGTCCGATTGGTTTAACGAATGTCTGGTTGTTTGCTATTTATGTGATCATTACTAGATCTACTCCCAGTGCTGTCGTACTGTATCGTTTGTCTTTTAGGGTTCTGGACCCAAAAGGGCCAAGCGAAAACCTTTACAATGGATGGGCTAATAAATTATAATTATTATTTTTGAACCGTCTCTGTAGTTTTTAAACTGTTGTATTCCGGCATTTAGAGGTAATATAGCCGTTCCTCAGTCTGTTGAGGATTCCGAGTGAAATGCGCTTCGACATTCGGACTATTCTTAAGAGACTACATTAGATCAGCTCAAACTCGATTTTTACCCCTTCTTCTTCGCGCGTGTGAGCGCATGGCCGATCATTTGTCTCGCTCACAGTTCACGCGAGGTCACGACAGGCGATTTATACTTTTCTGTATTTGGAATCCGGCTAACTAGGTATAAAGATTATGTACTTTCCTAGATATTTGGTTCATAACAGTACCTAACTTTTACCTAAACCTACCTTTTCCTAGTACCTACCCAGTAAGCAGGTATTTAAGCAGGTACCTTTCGGTCCCTTTCAATAAATAAATCTTATCTTATCTTATCTGAGTAGATAAAATAAAGTGATCAAAACTAGTAAAATAACTTAGTTGACAATAGATAAATCGGTCAAGTTCGAGTCCAACACGCACGTAAGCTTCCCAATCCGACCCACATTCCAAGGGCAAAAAATGCGGATTATTTGCATATATTACCTAGGTAGTTTTGGAGACCTAGTGCGGATCTGTGATTTTTAGTAACTATCCTACTTACCTACCACTCATTTGTGGTTAGGTACCTACTTCATAAAGGTAAGCACTATTAATCACACCATGTTTGAACTTTATAGGATATAATGTTTATACATTATAAAACAGTACAGTACAATTAAACTAACTATGTACAAAGGAATCATTATAAATGTAAAATAAGGGTCTCATCCCATATATATAAGAAATACCTTTATTTCTTGTACTTGGGAAGACCCACATTTCAAATTATTTTGATTTGACAGATAATTCACCGTAATATCAAACTTTTACAGATCAAGAGACGGGACAGCCCTTAATCTGTAGGGGAGACCTAGGAGGGTTGTGACAGTTTTTACATTTGGGGCCATATTTCGCTCAAGAAGCATTCCACAGTTATGACCCATTTTTTCATGTGATTAATTTAGCTACGTTCCTTCTGTTTTCTAAACAATCACCAAAACTGATTTAAGTATTATGGGTTCTGAGGAAATCGACAAAATTAAGGACCTCTCCCCCTGTCACAACTCTCCTACTACCGAGGTAAGTTGTGACAGGTACCGAGGTAAGTAGTGACAGCATTATATTAGATATAAAAATACTATTACACTTAATATTAATAAATCAAATATGTTTTTTTAGGAAAAAGCACTTTTATTATGCTTAAGTATCAGGAAAATGAACATATGAACATTCCCTTAACAAGTAATTATAGTTTTAATTATCTTAATACGGCATCATTTTTCATTTTCATTTTTGTCCCATGACTCTGCATCTTTTGGCACTGGTGAGATGAAGGCCAAAGCGCTTCCTCGTCGTAAATTAAATAAATAAACTAACACCATCGGTTCATCCGTCTGTACGTCTGACTTACACTGACTGTATTTTTTGAACCCAATACCGGACATATGCCATTAATTTAAATAAGATGCATACAGAACATGTTTTTTTATCATTGAAATCATTAATAAAAGCGATATAACCTATAAAATTCAAACAGTCTTATTGTTGTCTTGCTGTCCAAAATAAATATTTTTTAAATTCTAATTGTGTCCTAGGGTAAATTTACCAAAGAATTACTCAAGCGTGAACGAGTTGGGATTGCTAAGCGCAAAATAAAAAAAACATTTAAATTTAGTTCGGAACCTTTGGTGCGCATGTTTGATTCGCACTAACTGTTAACTGATTTTTTAAATTATTGTTGGCCAAAGTTCTGACCCTCGAAGAGAAACCTTAATGGCGTAAGATTACCCGTCCGGTTGAATATAGAAATCATCAGACATCCCATACCGAATTCCACGTATGATTCATCCAAGTACCTACAAGACCCTAAAACCCTACACAATAGACAGTTATGTACTTATATAATTTATTGTTTCCACCTATTTTGTAACCCATGTTACAATATTTATAATCTGAATCTGAAATTAGACTTGAAAATGATGTTTCTTAGAATGAAAGTAACCAAACTAAAGCGAATGTAAAGCTCTCATAAGATTTAAATTATGGAAGGTCGCTACAGACCTGTATATTTTCACTTAGACTATCTACGAGTCGCTGTTGAGTAGTTAACTTTTATGAGCTGCTGTCGTAATCGTCATGAGACGATGTTTCAGACGATTCAACCCAGGATTAATTCAGAAAAACTAGCCAAGTGCACACGCAGACCGAGGGATCCGAAACGACTCAAATATAATGGTAAAATAACGTTTATTGTATACATTTTTTATTTGTCATAGCGGCAATAGAACATATACTCTGAAAATCTCAAATATCTAGATTCAGTCATGAGATTCAGCCCGCTGATAGACAGACAGACTGATAAACGGTCTAAACTTTAATAAATGAAAAAGAAATAAACATCTATAAAAACGTTAGTAAGATCATCTAGCTTTTAACAATGCTAATCATTGTAATATGATGAGAGATATGCTTAGTTTGTGACTAGATAGCGCTGTGAGAAATTAAAGTCCTGTAACATTTATTTACTCTATTTAAATGTTGTTTAATGTGAGCTATAGTATGGAGAATCGAAATATAAACATAATATAATTATTAACAAAAACGGTCTCATCCCGACAGTTTCAACCGTGTTACAACGGCCGTTGTAACGTCGAAACTGTCGGGAATATAAAAAGGTACGTTTTTGTTATTAATTATGTATAATAATCGCGATAATTTAGATAACGCTATTACAAACATATGCTAGAGTATAAATACCTAAACATAGAACAAACATATATATTCATCAAACAGATAGGTAGGTATCTAATACGGTAAGTCAGGAAAAAAACAATATGCCTACCAGGGCCAGTTAGTCTTCGCAAAGATTTCTATTAAACATTTGGTATGGATTGCCTGTTGTGGTAGATGAGACAATTTATTTTTAGATCAAGATGGTGCCTGCCTGTAACATTATTTTGTTCTTTATACATTTTCAAAGCGAGCTTCTCTTTAATAAGATATCGAAATGAAAACATTATTGTTGCCGAAAATAAATCACATTACGATATTCAGGTGGCTCAGGTATCTTTAGAAAGTTAACTGAAATTAGATAGATCAGATTTTCAGTCCTGTGTAGGTAGGTACCTATACTGGCATAACACCAGGTAATTTAGTAAGCCAGTTGACGCAATGCTTAAGTGATCTTTACATTTTAGATTTAGTGTGTTGGAAAACATGTATGTAATAAAGAGCCTCACAGCTCAGTTTGTTAGTGTCTTCCCTCTGTGCTGTAGGCTGTGGGTTTGATTCCGATCCAGCGCAAACATTTGTGTGACGAATGTAGATATTTGTTCTGTGATTGGGTGTTGCATGTATGACAAGTCTGTATTCACAAAAAAAAACTATGAAAGATTTGTCAATAAAAATTATAATTAAACTAACTATGATTGTCAGATTGTCAGATTACCTAAGGACCATTACAAACGGCCTATAGGTAACTCAACTATTCCAAACCATTACCAGACGGAAGCGTGCCCAAGACACTGGCTGCATTGCCACGCTGAATAGCTATGCTAATTCGCTGGCCTAAATAAGAACTAGCCCTTGGGTCACGTGTCACCTCAATCATACCCCGCAAGATTTTTGAAAACCCGGAGGGCACCGGCTCCCCGCGGAGCCAAGGTCTCTCCCCCAAAAGGCTCAATTAGGTAAACTCTGTCGAGACCACTATATTTGCGCCTTTTGTGATCCCCGAACGCATCAGCCGCCGCACCAGCACTAACTGATGTCCCAGACATATGAGATGGCGCTATTGTGTCGACGCAGGTAGCGTCCCACACCAAAGGCCTACCAATTGCAGCATATGTAAATTTTGCGACAAAAATACAAAATTTTATAATGGTGAAAGCCATATGTGAGTTAATTTTTGATAGTCTGTCCGAAACCTTAATAAAATTGTGAATTTTGGTGTTGACAAAACCCGGAAAAGATTCATCAAGAATTGGTGAACCTAGTAGGTGGAGTGAACTCTTATCTACAACAGTAATAATGGAAGCCAAAGTCTCAAACGTTTGAATAATTGAATTTCTATCCAAACATGTATCTGAAATGTGTATTTCACATTACGAAATAATTTTAACGTCGCCAAATACCGAGTCCACATCGCCACCTAGGGTTCCGTCATCTAGATACCAAACATTCAATTTAGATATCAGGCGTTGAATAATTGGGTGAATGGCAAGACTAAAAATGGCCGGAACAAGAGGGTCACCTTGCTGACAGCCAACTGCAGACGAAATAGTTTGGTTCTTGTAAATTAATTTAGATGGCAAACCATAATATTGAAAAAGAAAGGGATAAATTTCGGGAATATTTGATTTGATTTAGCAAGGCGCCTCTGTCAGCTGAATCAAAAGCATTTTTGATATCTACTTTTAGAATAACCTCCCCGTAATTTCGATCTAAAAATGTTCTTAAAGAATGGACCGTGGCCTCAAAATCTCAAAGCCTAGCTGCACGGGTCGGAAATATTCGCCTAGGTACGCGGCTTTTTTGCGATAGCAGACTTTGGCTGCAAGGCGGCGATAGGTGGTACCTACGGCTATGGGTCTTATCCCGCCATCCTTCATAACCATGCAAGATTTGGTTCCCATATTATATTTAGCTTTGCTAAATTTTGGGTTAGATGGCGCTGGTGTGAAATGAATGTCTTGTTTATTTAGGTATCTATATTAATCGGGTTGTTGGTCACAAAATTTTATAGATTGGATATAGAGCCTGTTATCCACTGTTGGACTGAGCCTCCTCTGAATATCGAGTGTTGTGCCACAGTCACCACGCTTGGTAGACGGATTGGCAATCAATATTGGTATTGTCTAGATGTAAGAATATGAAGTGAAAAATATTCTCGTATGCAAAAATGCAGCCGTAAATTAAAACCTGTCCGTCGCAGAATGTTACAATTTGATCTGAATACAGCGGAATTTTTCGGTGGAGCAAAAAAAATCTCCCATAAAGTTTGCAATTTCTATACCTTACTGTCAAAACGAAGCTTTTGTTCTGTCCTTGAACCATCAATAGTCTGTGGTCCATACAAATGTGTTGATATCACAAAAAGTCAATTTTGTCTATTGTTGTTACACGTATTGCCTTCATAATCACAGAACACCGTCATAATGCTATTAGCAGGGTCATTTACTTTTACCCAAGTTATATTTAGCAATTTCAATAGACGTATTTTAAAGATGTTTTTGGCAATTTTTCTACAGCGTGCCATTGCTGTAAAAAACTTGGCAAGAAGTTCTACGATTGTAAAACTCACTCGGTGATTAGACGCGGGCATTTTTCCACCAAATACTATTTGAATAAAGGAATTAATCATACTGCGGCAAACGATTGCCCACTTTCCCCATCCGAATAATAAATAGATCAAGCTACGACCTTAGAGGGAATTAACCGAGATTATCTCGCTTGCGTTTGGTGATCGCATGATTAATGAACTGGTAATTAGACACAGTGGCGTCGTGTTATGGGCAGGACTGACTATATGTTTTATCTCACTAGAGTTATATAATGACCATGGCATATCAAGGGTATCAGTATTTCAGTGTATATATATTTCACAAACAATTTAAGAAATCGTGATAGAAAATATTAAATCTAACCATAGAGAAACAAGATGATACATAAGTTGGATATCATGCTAGTCAAATTAGTCATTATCGTCACAGAATTGCCCATTCTTTTTCAAAGTATTGTCCACAGCGTCTGTATTTCCGCTGCTTACCTTAACGTCTTCAAGAAGAGAGTTAATGAGCACCTTCTGGGTAGGCTTGATACATCATAGATCTCTTTCTTGCTTGTGTATGTTTCGTGGTTAAAAAAATATTTTAAGCTAGTATCTATTTTTTTTGTTATTCTTCGACAGGGAAGCACTTGGTCTTCAGCTCGCTTGGTTACAAGTTAAGATAAAGCCGAAGGTGGAGGTGCACCTCACCCGGAATCCTCAACAAACTGAGGAGCTGGATCTAGCATAAAATACACGAGAACGTTTAAGAGTCGGTCTGAAATATGGTTGTATTTACGGGTAATTAAATTAAGGGTACGCAGGGTTTAATAACTTTATGCTTCAAGTTGATGGGCGCAATGCAGTACCACGTAGGTCATGTTCTTTGTAGATGTGACCGACGTAAGAAGGCTAAGTTTCATGAAGCAGTAAACGGACTGCTTGCTTGTTCCGTCATAAGAAACAAACAAACCAAAACTTGTACGTGATCTCAAAAACATAGAAATTCTTTCAAAAACCAGTGTTGGTTCTCTCTAATTTATTCGTGGAACTTTCTGGTTCATGTCCATGGAAGGTGGTATATTATTACGAAAGATATGTCTGACAATGTAATTGAGCCTTGTTATTAGTACATTACCGAGTTACATTACCAGCAATGTACAAGGAAAAAATATGCTTCTCACAAAACCGGGTAATGTACTAAGAAACATTCGTTCTTTGTAAATTACCAGTAACGTACAAGGATGTAAATATTCTAGAGCTTTCTCTAGGGTATCCGCCAAGCCTAATTTATTATGATAGCGGCTACAAGTAAATTGTTATTAGTTTTCTTTTATTAACCTTTCACACCTCTCATATTCTCAATCTAGATATACCTTTACTTAAACATTTTAAAAAACTCAAAGGTTTCCATTTGGATATTAAACGTATTTGGGACCTAGCAGTTATCTACTAAAATATATTCTACGAAAACATATTTTCGCTTGTGACGAATTTCGTAATACCACCAAGCTTAATCAATGTTGGTCTATACCTACCTACTAAGATTGGATTCACACAAGTTTACAAGCTCTAATCCACGTGTCAAACGATCTAGGTGACTGAGGCCGCTCTAGCGTTGGACAAATCTTTGTCCACCGGTGGTCATCATGCTGTTGTAATAACCAGCGTTCTCAGACTTATTTAAAGTGGTTTTTTGCAAAATACCAACAAGCCTTATAGCTCAGTTGGTAGTAACTCTGCCATCTGCGCTGTAGGCTGTGGGTTCGATTCCCACCCAGGACAAACATGGGTATAGATGTTTGTTCTGTGTTTGGGTATTGTATCATATAGTACGTATGTATTTACAAAAAGTATTTAAGTATTCTATCCGTAATCTAGTTCCCATATTACAAGCTTAGTTTGGGCTAGATGGCGTTGTGTAAAATTAATGTCCTATAATATTTATTTATTTATTTGGTCTGGAACAGTTGAGTTACCTGTAGGCCGTTTGTAACGGTCCTTAGGTAATCTGACTGATTCCTTTGTACATAGTTAGTTTAATTGTACTTTTTATAGAATAAATGTGTATTTATACCATCCCTGGAAAATAAGATCAGTAGCAGTGGTTCCTCGTTGCACGTAGGTGGTAATTGCTTTACGCTGCAGAAGACCTACGAGTAGCACGGTAAATCTGACGTGGGTACAGTATTCAGTCTTTTATATTTCAGCTTAGGTAATACGTTTATTGATGTTAGATCGATGGGCGGAAGATTCAGAGAACTGTGGGTGTTCATTGGATTGCAAGCGGGAGAAAATAGATTTATTTGGAGACAGTTGGAGGAGACCTATACGTTAAAAGGGGTCGACTTATATAACAAACATATGCATAGTAATACTTTAAAAATATGAATAGTCGAGGATGATACGGGATAAATAAATAAAAAAGTAAGTCCATTGACTTACGACATAGGACGAAATGATGTGGAAAGTACCTACTTGTTAAATATGATTTTGGTGTCTCTAGACCATTTTAAATACATTACCCCGACTCACAGTCATGACCCTGTTTTGGGTATCAGAAACTACAATTCACTACTAACAGCGTGATACTACTAATTATGACCTTGCGGGAATCAAACGGCAACTGCTATGCTACACAGTCAGTCATCACAATCATTGGTCAGTCATCGAGCCGTGAAGTTATCAAAATGCAGCCAAGTAAAGAATTAAAACAGACATAACGAGCTCATTACAAGCTTTACACATGTTTGGGGCCGTAGATGGCGTTGTGTAAAATGTCTAGTTACAGTTATCTACGAAAATATTTTATAATTGTTTCAGATATATGCAACAATAAAATAAAAAGTGAATATTATCCGATTATTTGTGCCTATTTCAAATATTTGCGCTTGGCCTTCATCTTACCTGGTTACAAGTTGAGATAAGGCCGAAGGTGGAAGCGCACTTCACCCAGAATCCTCACACACTGAGGAACTGGCTATCTAACCTCTAAAGCCGGAACACAACAATTTTAGTATTGTTGTTATGGCGACAGAATTAGGTAAGATGGTACACGTGATTCTAGGGCTGGCTCTTATTTAGGCCAGTGAATTGGCACTTAACTTTGTCGAACCTAATAATTTCAAGTAGTGCAAGTTTTGAGGTCGAGACCGGATGTAATAATTAGACAAAAAACAGTTTTTTTATACATGAAGTGGCTTACCTCAGGCAAGACTTATTTATTTATTTATTTATTCATTTTTATGTTGAACCAACAAGGTATACACTAACACAATGAAAACCTAAACAAGCACACACAAAGGCCAGCTTCCATCTTAATTATAGGTTCAATCCTCATGCAATAAAATAAAAAATAACATAAAACAATGTCGTAATAAATTAGATTAAGACAATACATTTGCAAAAATTAATAATAAAAATAAATTAATTAATAAATTAATAAAATTAATAATAATATTACATAATTTCATACTAATTTTTTTTAGCCAATGCCTCAGTTTTTCGAGAATTCCGAATGAAGTGCGCCTCCACCTTCGGCCTTATCTTAACTAGTAACCAGGTGAGATGAAGGCCAAGCGCTTCCTCATCATATAATAAAAAAAAAAGGCAGCCAAGATTCCGTTGACCGGAAATGCACTATTCACTTTAGATCCACTAGGAGTTAGATCACACACTCCAAGAGTTATTTTAGTCTTTCCGTATATTTTTATGGGATAAAATATGGAATATGATCAGGGACAACAGATCATATTTACAGTATGTGAGGAACTTTGTCGAGCTCATTACCAAGTTCAAGGACAATGAAAGGCAATTTGTCTCGTCTCCCGCGTGTTATCTATAAATTAACTTGTCGTGTTTATGACACCGACATCACTTCTTATATATTTTGGGATGGTCTATTCTGTTGTGTATGCGTTACTATAAATATTCAATATTGGCATAGTTTTTTTGTTTAAATTTAATATGAGCTATTTCTCTATATCGTATCTCTAGGCAAGTAAGTTTTATTAAGTAGTTTTTTCCATGCGAGCATATGGTACTTACATACATTTTTTTAATTCTTTATTTGTAACAAAACAAATAAATTATAATTTTCCTAAATATAACCTCTATACAAAACTAAACTAATGTTGTTGTGTAAAGTTCATCCATTTATTAAGTCTATTTATTTGCTTGGTCTCCAAATAAAATAATACGGTACTTACCTAACCTATAAAATTCAAAGGTTCTTTGTGTAATTTTAGTCCCTAACTTGATGTAAACTTGCGCTTAAATTTACGAACGCAATGAAAAAAATACACATTTGTTCTGATACTCGTATCGTTGTATTTTGGGTGGTAAATTATTTGAGAGAGTTTAGCAATCTGGAATGGTGTGTCGGAACCCTCGGTGTAAGTGTCTGACTCGCACTTGGCTGCCAATTTTTTCTTGCTACCACTTACTCTGTAAAATATATTTACGTTCTAGTGTGTATCAAAACAGTAAAATTTACTAATGTGACACAAAAATTCACAACCCGCGACGGGACTCAACCCCGCATCTTTTCCTAAAGCCGGAAACGCTCTAATCAACTGAGCTACGAGGGTCCTGAGACAAAAAATAGGTTGCTGCGTCAGGACCGTACGGGTTATGAATTTTTGTGTAATTATAACATTAGTAACGTTGTGATCAAGGGAAATCACTTAAAATAAAATAAAAAAATACGGTAAAACTTTATAAATATAGGCAGCGTACAATGCTACGCTCTCTTGGTTCTACAGATTCTCCACAATGCATGTCCCTTTTATATGTCGTGTCGGCATGAAACGGTAATTAATTCCTGTCTGTGGAAATAGCAACAGACTGAAATATTCACGCAAGTTTAGGAAGTCCCCTGATCATATTTATAACGAAATTATAAATAGGTTTTGCTATATTCTTTGAAATCAATGTTCCTATTTATAAGTGCGAAATGTCTAGTAAATACATAAGTAGAAATGTCGCTGTATTATTTATTATTTAGGCTTTTAAGCTTGATGGCGCTGTGTGAAATTAATGTCTTTTATTTTTATTTTTTTGTATTATTTACATGGATAGGTGTCCGTTGTGCGCAGACCACCAGTTTAGGTAACAGGCGTATGATCAGGGAAAAAATAATACCTACCCTAAAAATAAGCTTTGGACGCGGAAGCGATAAAAATCAAAAGCCTTCATATCACTTGGTTTCTAATTATGATAATGCCGAAGGTAGAAATGCACTGCACCTGGAATCCTCAACAGTCTGAGGAACTGGTAATCTTACCTCTAAATGCCGGAAAGCTAAGATTATATATTGTTGTTATCAATAAATTAATAAAGGACTTTTTATTCAATAAAATGTACAATTAAGCTAACTATAGTACATTTTTGTACGACGTAAGCTCTTGCGTTGTAAGCACTTGGCCTTCATCTCACCTGGTTACAAGTTGAGATAAGGCCGAAGGTGGAGGCGCACTTCACCCGGAATCCTTAACAAACTGAGGATCTGGCTATCTTGCCTCTAAATACCGGAACACAACAATTTTAGAATCGTTATTATGGCGACAGAATTAAGTAAGACGGTGTATGAAGGAATCAGTCAGATTACCTAAGGACTTTTATAAACGGCCTATAGGACCGTTACAAACGGCCTTTAGGTAACTCAACTGTTCCAGACCAGACGGAAGCGTGCCCAAGACACTTGTGCACGCTTCCGTCTTTACGTTACGGCTGCATTGCCACGCTGAATATGCTAATTCGCTGACCTAAATAAGAGCCAGCCCTTGGGTCACGTGTCGCCTCAATCAAAAGCCCCGCAATAAATAAATATTACAGGACATTAATTTTACACAGCACCATCTAGTCCCAAACGAAGCAAAGCTTATAATATTGGGTCTAGATAACGAATATAATACCCACATTTTTTTTTTATAAATACATACTTATCATACAGTTCAACACCCAAACACAGAACAAACATCAATATTCATCACATAAATGTTTGTCCTGGTGGGAATTGCATTGTTATGTTATGGCGTCATACTTAGGTAAGATGGTGGTTGCTAGCCAGGCGGACTTAAACAAAGTCCAACCAAACCTGATACCGGTGGTTGAACCAGACTACAGAGGCTGTAAGCTTCACTGCATTCTGTTGTCGCATAATTTAAGCTTTCATGGAGCAAACCTTTACTATAGATACGTCTATGGCTGCAAATACATTTTATAAGTTTCCTAAAAGTACCTGAGCACTTGAAGTAAGTATCTACCTCAACGCTTGCAGTAAGTACGTCAGCACTTTTAGTATGCACTTCAGCACTTGTAGTAAGCACCTTAAAACTAGTAGTAGGTATTAATAAAAACGAGTAGCTACTGCTTACTAGTTCTCAAATTGAAATCACATGTAAGTCAATACGACGGTTGGTATACTAAGTTAATCATATATACGTACATCTTTTTTGTCCACAGCTGGACAAGGGACTCCACCGCAATCGGATAATTTTGCCTTAATCGCCATTCTTGGCAATTGGATTGGTGATCACAGGTAATGTAAATTCACATAAGTCAGCTGCTGCCCTTCTTCTGGTGAGGCCCCTTAGTCGTCTTTTACTACATCCGCAGACTGTGTTGAAGGGGTCGCTTCTAAAGCCGCGGCCCGGCAATGCAATCATCAGAATGGTAGATTCGGGGGACAACCTAACCCGGCGCAGCGCCATCGATTTACGGTGGATAGTAGCATCACGGATAAAGCGGGTGTCTTCCACATTTATAATGTTAATCAATTTAAACTATATTTGTAGGCAAATTTTCAGCGTAAAGAGCACATAGGTACATACATACCATACATTCACACAAACAAACTTTTGCTTTTATAATATACGTTGTGATGTATTTTTAATTTGATTGATTTATTCAATCCATTTTCTGTAACCCACATTAAGATATCTACATAGCAGCGTTCCATTCTATTTAGTTGGCGAGATCATTTGCGGGCCAGAATCTCCGTTTCCCCTTTCCATTTATAATCATGATTTTCCACTTAATCCGATTCTTCGCATTTCCTAAAAGGTTTGTAATTTGTCTTGGCACAAAAGCTTTGTGGTGAAGCAGGTTAATAGCTAAATTGAGTGCTTGTAGGTTGTGTTACAATTCCTATAATAAACTGCATACTACTGATATCTGCTCCGCAACTCGTAAATATTATCTGTATGTCATAAGTTTAAGAAAAGCGTATGTAATAGGTAATCGCTTTATTCAGAATTTCATCTTGACATTGATTATGCCATCAATTCCTATACGAAAAACGAAACAGAACTAAATGTTATCGAGAACATTCTACAATAGGCATTGGAATCTTTATAGGTGTAGTAGATAGTTTGTTATCTAGTTAAAAACACTGTATTTTCTGAAGTTCTGATTTCATCCGCCATTTTTGGTTTTACACCAAAACCAAATATTTTTGTTTTACAACATCCGCTTTTTTTAAGTTATATTTTAACGGCCTCTGTAGTCTTGTGATTCCACCACCGGTGTCAGATCCATGGTGAGGTGAGGACAATATTGTGCTTGGTTTGGTTGATGGTAGGACTTTGTTTAAGCTACCATCTAACCTAATTCAGTCTCCAAACTAATAATTCTTAAAAAAAATTGTGTTTCGGCATTTAGAGGTAAGATAGCAAGTTACTCAGTTTATTGAGGATTCCGGGTGAAGTGCGCTTCCATCTTCGGCCCTATCATAACTTGAATATCAGATGAGATGAAGGCGAAGCACCTCTCCGTAGTACAATAAAGAAATGAATAAAAAAATACTTTCCAGGACAATTACCCTGAAGATTTGTCACATAATCATAACTTATCTATTTTTGGGCGCTAATATTGGAAAACCTCATCATCATTTGGTTTTCAACATGACAAATTTTCTAAGCACCAATGGAAGTGTGTATAGGTGTGAAATGTGTGAAATAAAAGTAGGTAGGTAAGTCTATCAATTTGTAGTGTGATTGCTGAAAAGAGATTAGAAGTATCATGCTCAATTTGTAAATAATTGTATAAAGTCACATATAACATTTTTTATTCTATTATTCGCTTATTACTTTGCTTTGATCTAATTTAGCTGTGCTAGGCAAACCAGTTCTTAAGACTAATTTACAATTAACTGGACGGAAGTGTTATTTATAATGAGTAAAAATGTACTCAATAAACCTGAAATACAGTATTTGAATCCGAAAAAGTACACTAAGGGTCACTGGCCTCCCCCAGTACATAAGAGCAATTGTTGAATTGACCACCACGTTTGACAGGCGGGTTGGTGATTGTAAGTGGAAGCTGCTGCTCATCCCGCGGTGAAGGTCTTCCCCACGGGATGAGCAGACCTCTTCATACGACGTCCAAGAGTGGACAGGTACATGTAAAAAATATAAATTGGCATAAAAATATTGCGTCTTGCTTTTGAACAATAAATTGCCTAGGTAAGTAATAGAGATGTTTTGTCTACCAGAGCCTTGGTATATTGCATTGTCCTAGAATGCCTAGGCACTGAGTTAGCGCTCAGTAAATTAAGTGAAATTCCATTAGTGGTGCTTAGAGCTTGGAAATTATGAGATTTGAATGGGTGTGTAGCCGCTAGGGAGAACAACGAGTGAAAACAAAATGACTATCATCATTATTCATGTTGAACTCCAAGTGATGGTTTTATTATTAGAGCGTATTCTAAGCTCTGGTGGAATACGATACTTCTTTGGTTCACTTTTTTTATGGAATTGTTCAGTTCAGGTTGTTTTATTCTAAAAACAAATTTATTTGCAACTGAATTCGACAAAAGACGGTCAAGCGAATGGGTTTTTAAACAAAAAGTTTCTTGATCTCAAAAATGTGTTTAACAAAGCCACGACAAATTAAATAATAAATATTTAATAAATAAAACAATGCTGTAAATTTTAATTTTGATCTTTAGTAATGTAAATGTAAAATTTAATATTAAGGTTACAAAAAGCTTGTATGTACTAAACTTGTATGAACATTGCTTGGCGTTACTTCCTGACGCACTGACATACTACATATAGCCTGAGCTAAGCGATAGTCCATAAACTGTTAGTCCTGAAATATGGAGCTTGTATTCTTTATATGGTGTAGGGGTTGACTTAAAATTGTTTTTTGTTATTAACGTGGGCGTTCCACATGTCGGTCATAACCACACTCTCAGGGGCTGTTTTTCATCCCGAAGGTCCTATAAAGATTCAAATCTTGTCTGCAATAATAGATTATTCGTTCGGGAAGCCATTGGATGCAATCAAATACGTGCTCATAAAACTCTCACGTTGTTAGTAAAGCTATCTACTCGTACCTATACGGTACAGAAGGTAGGTAAAGCTATCATCGCCACTTAGTTTGCTGACAAAATGCAATTTAGTGCTGAATAGAACCTCTTTAATTCGCTGACCATTCATATCATGTATAATTGTCGCTCAATTGATATACCTATTTATTTTTAATTTTCATTATCATTGATGAATATGTTATAAACTCGCTCGTAAATTAATTATGTTATTAACTGACAATCAGAACCTAGTGTTTAGTCAAACCTTAAATAGGCTTAAAAACACTACTGATAATTGTTAGTATATACTGGTAATATGTTAAAAATTTGAATTAAATATATGTTTGAATCTATTTATATGACTAATATGACTGTTAATTTTTAGTGTGAAGGGGCGCGAAATATTGCTGACTAGAATCTACGACAACTTACAACAGACTAGCTTTTGTTCATAGGTACTTATATAGTGCAGCGTTGGGTTTCCGAGGCCAGTACACGCGGATGCTCACAATGGCGCAGCCTCCGCACTATCTCAGGGATTGAGATCCGAGAAACGTTGGAAATGATGTAATGAAATTGCTTTGGTACCTAATACTCTGTTGATGTTTTTTTGTATGATATTCAACGCAAGTAAAAATCAAATTTGTGTTACAATAACAAAGTACGCTACTGTTCTTGGTCCAGATTTTTAAGATAATCTTGATTTTTTAAAGTTCCTAGTCCTAATAAGACCAAGCGCTTTCAAAAACAGCAAAATCCTGGAATCAACTTCGTTTGCATTTCCACTGCGTTCCGACCACAATGTTTTCATGAAGAGAGTTAACAAATACTCTCAAGGTGCCTACCTTGAGAGTATTTGTTATGAGTATTTGCTTGATCATAGACTCATCCTTGCAAGTGCAAGTTTCAAATACAAGAGCCACACCCATACTAAATTAAAAAAAAAATTGGATTGTAAGCTTACAGGTATGTAAACAAAGCAAGATTCCCTACATTTATAACATATTTATTTATAATGATGTTGAGATGTTTTATGTTCCTTGTTCGAGGAAGATATTTTAGGACAGGTAATAAATAAAAAGTTACCGCTCAATAGACTATACGAAACGAAGGATATT
Source organism: Venusia cambrica (assembly GCA_951394065.1). Taxonomy (NCBI): domain Eukaryota; kingdom Metazoa; phylum Arthropoda; class Insecta; order Lepidoptera; family Geometridae; genus Venusia; species Venusia cambrica. The sequence continues at coordinate 1,229,756 of OX596058.1, forward strand.
TCATATTACTTAGGTATACTTTAGGTATTATTTATTTTAGGCACAAGAGCTTAACTGGTTTTAATAAGTGGTTTATATATTGGCTTCTATGGATATCTAAATAAGTAGGTACTTACTTATACATAACTATACTATATATATATAAAACTGTAGTAGATTAACTGACTGACAATTAACGCACAGCCTGAATAAGAGGTCATTGATACTTTAGAAACTCCCACTAGATGAAGAAAACGACGAGTTCGTAATATCAAACAAAAAAAAAACATTTGAATTACGTATTCTTGAGTAATGGCGTTCAAGGTGGAAGTGTAGACATGTTTTATCTTAGCATAGATCACAGAGTACAAATCGATTCCACAGGTCATAGAAAACTATCACAGATAATAAATGTTGGAACTCCGATAGTCCTTTTGTATTTCTTGTACACGACGTCCCTGGCGATTCACTCGTATTCAATATTGTATTATTTACATAGATCCAAACCAGAGCACCGGCTTACGACGCCATTTTGAATTTTAAAGAAAATGGCTGCCGTAAGTAGGTAATAAGCAAGAATTCGGAACATTGTAATACAACACAGCATTCTATCGCAAATAAAGTCGTGGTGTAATTGTATTACGTCGTTAAATCGTAACCACTAGACGTCGCTGCCGCCGCCGCCGGTGCACACAATGGCGTCGACGCTATCTCACAAATAATTCAGGAAACTGCGACGCGAGACTGAATGCAGGACGTTCTAATGAACTGCGGAACTAGATTACTTTGGCACTGTTGAGAATATCATAGCATATGCAGGTGAAGGTTCTGATACTGGACTTTCGAACTTTGTGAACCTTCAACGCTGGTCAACGCTCTGTGTGGTCAACCTCACCCAAAAACTGTCAGAAAACTACTACCCCTTTATACTTTAGTTAGTCGATTATACCTGAAATGGTTTAGCTTCAGCGATTATATCTTACACAATACTGAAGCAGTTACTTTGAGATTAATATATGTTATAGTTCAGGACTACCTAAAATAAATTTTCTCGGTAAAAAAAAAGAAAATTGGCTCTAATTTAAACCAAAAATTATGTCCCTTCACTAAATACACCCAATTAGACTTTAAAACGTTGTACAATATATAAAGACAATATAAAGACTCTCTGCGTTTTAAATTTTCAATAATATTTGTTCTGCCGTATATTATAATATAAAACGTAGCAATTCGCACGTAGTGCTGTCATCTGGTGGTCATAAGCGCCGTGGCTGAGCGCACAGCAACGTCACCTTTATTATACATGCATTTTAGTTCTTAACTAGAGTAAAGTTGCGTCGATTTGCTAATCTGAGGTTGTATCGGCCCTTAAGCCTTAAGCAGACAGAGATTAAGATTAAGAGATTGAGCTAAGTCAGTTTAGCGAAACTCGTATTTGATACGTGTATATAATCTGTTACTATTTATGTAGTTTGAAAAATTACTAGAGAAGCTTAACTTACATACTTAGTTTAGAGTGGGTCTGGTTTGGTGTAGAGTACTTTATTGCTAAATAAACTAAAATATAAGTCTACACAGGGCTGGTTTTCAGACTTTTTTACGGGGGAAATCTGTACATAGACACCCTAACGCACCGAGGGATGCGAAAGGGTAGTGTGATGAAGACGGACTCGTCGACTAAAACCACCCCGTTGGCCGGCCTCGATGCATGTCGAGGGGCAGACTACCCTAAGCTAAGTCAGTTTAGCTTAACTCGCTTGTATTTAATGCTTGTTTGAAGTTTTTCACTATTCAGGTAGTATGAAAAAGCAACTAACTTTGCACTCGGTCTACGATTGGCTTTGAGAATCCACTTTCTTTTGGCGTTTGCAATCACGTGACATCTCTGATACTTACCATGTCTAATCCATTAAATGAGATCTGGCCGCAGGCGTTAACGCCAAAGGAAAGTGAATATTACTATAAAGAGTGATTCAATTCCGTTTTGCACATGGTACATGCAAGTTAGCCGAGGTGGTTCCGCTAACGAATAGGACCCCTCGCCATTTCCTCCTAAGGATGTCGTAAAATGTGACTAAGCCTCCCAAGCGAGGCTCATGTCCAACAATGGACGTTTTCGAGTTGTTATGATATGATGACATGCAAGTTACTAGCATAGATGAACAGCTCAGCATTGCACTCAGCAGCTTCTAGCAACGAAAGTCTATTGATGCACTGACAATAATGTCAAAATAAGAATTTGTCTCAGCCCTAATAATACCTTTTTAAATAGAGAACCGGGTTTGATTTACAGGGGTGGGGGGGAATTTGTGCTCAGTTTGGTTTGTGGTAGAACTTGTTTTATGTCCGACTGGCTAGCTACCACCTTCTTACTTCTTACTTTATGACGCCAACAATAATTCTTATTGGTGTGTTCCAGCTTTTAGAGTTGAGATAGCCAGTTCTTCAGTCTGTCGAGGATTCTGAGTGAAGTGCGCTTCCACCTTCCACGAACCAGGTGCGATGAAAACAAGCGCTTCCGCGTCGTACATTAAATAATACAAAATAAATTTGTGGTTTCGTAATGCCACTGTTTCCATTCTTTATTTAAACCCGGACCCGCTTATTGGACCATTTCAAAGAAATGCTTAGTCATAACAGGGAGCTTATGAGCTGCATCTGCTGACTCAACCAACTTACCTCAAGGCGAATGGGTAATAACAGTTCCAAGCAGAGTTGTTAATTACCAGCTCTTAAATAGAGAAGTACCAGGTTTACATTTTCTATTTGTTACAACGCTATTAATTACAAAGTAGGTACCTACTTAATAGCGTTGTAACAAATATACATTTTTTATCACGTTCATAACACACATTAATTGATATAATAGGTATACCCGAAGGCTGGCTAGTCAAATATAACTACCTTTATGAATGTTCAATACTTTGAACGTAAAACTAGACCTAACCTATAATAGTCGCAACGTTACAAAAGGTCTGAATTCAGTGCTACTTATCTGGAAAAGCATCAAACGAAAGCCTGTCTGTAAGTACACTGGCTGCATTTCCACGCTGATTCGCATGCCTAAATAAGAACCAGCTTTCGGGTACAGCTGAAATACCAATTCATCTATCTAATAAACGTAAAATAATAATAATAAAACATTTATTTCTTGGCTTACATAGGATCTAATCAAAAAGGTTATTTAATAACGTGAGTGTAATTTATTAATTGACTATCTGTAGGTATGTAAGGTATGTAATATAACAAATATATTTAGGAGTTAGATTATTAGGTATAGGTACAGATAATTCCTTGTGTTGTCTTTAGTGATTAGGCACCTTTTTTAAGCCTGAGGTACAGTCATTACATGACTAATCGCTCTAACTAAGTATAACTTGAATTTAGACGCGAAGGATCTCTGTGTAGACTATCACACTATAAGGTAGTAAGACTTAATATGACACTATCTTTATCTAAGCATTTAGTATTGTAGTTTAATTAGATATTTTTTTTAGTTAGATATTACTTATTTAAAGTAATTTATGTTAAACACTAGATTGATATTAAACAAGGTAAAATATTTTAAAGTAAGGTAGGTACTTACTACAGCTTTTGAGGGTGAGTGTTAATAGTGAGTAGATAGATACAGTGTATATGTGTAGGTACGTGTGATTCTAGTAATGTGTATAGTATTCTGTAATGTGTGGAATGATGTGTAATGTAGTGTTGTGTAATGTGTGTGTGGGTAAATATTGAAATAATATAGGTTGAAGAGTAGGATGAGTAATAATACATTGAGTTTGATTATCAGTTTAGGTATTAGGTAGTAGGAGAGTTTCGGTTTGGTAAGTCTAGGCTAAGTAAGAAGCCTTTAAGTTTCCTTTTGCACTCACCATATGTTGTGTCATATATTCTTTGTTTATTTGGTTGTAAAGGTGAGGGGCTAAGAAACATAAGATGTTTTTTTGCAAAATACGTCTTACAAGCTAGGGTATAATATACTTTGTCTTTCCTTCTCTTATCAGCATTATTTATTGTACCAATTTGCGAGCAGTGTTGCCTTAAGACTGAGTGTAAGATGAAAAGTTTCCTTACTGTTAGGACCTGACACTCTTCATAAAGTGAGTTGTCGGATATACGTAAGGGTAAGTAATTAACAATGTGTTTCAATTCACAACTGGTTTTAGTTCGCCAGCACAGGTCAATCTAAAATATTCTGGAGACTTCTGACAGTTTTGTACACTTTTTCTTCCGCCACCATTCACTGAATGGCGTCTTATATTGCAAGACCAATTGGAACGGAAATTGAGGTGTCAACTTTGAATCTGACAGAAATAAACCGACAGCCTCCAAAGCATGGATGCTAATTTATGGGTCGGAAATGGTGAATGATAAAGCCATAGAACAAGGGCCAAGTTGTTAGTCCTGAGTCAGTATTTATTATGTCATTTATTTTAGCAGATAAGTTATTTTTGGAAAAAAAAGGATTCGACTTACCGGACGACCTTTACGATCTTAGAGTAATTTTTAAGTTTTTTGTGGTGAATTAAAACTTAAAAATTACTCTAAGGGTAAGTTCATATAATTTGAAGTTGGTGCCAAATTGCCAAGAAAAACAACATGTTTATTGTATGGCACCGCCTTCAAATTATATGACCTCACCAATGTTTTGGATTTGGATGTGCTAAGTGGCGACTAAGGGCTTACATCTTTTTTAATATACCGTTATAATGGCAAGCAGGCCCATCTGATGGTAAGATGTTACCGTCGCCTATGGACGCTGGCAACACCAGAAGCATCATGGTAACGCGTTGCCACCCCTTAAAAATGTTTAAACACCCTTTTTGCTAAAAAAAATGCTCAGCAGGCAGACGATTCTGAAATGTAATAGTTCATTGGAGAATTGGCAGAAATGGTTTCTGCCAATTCTCCAATGAACGAACAGTCTGGTTATTAGCCGGCCAAGTCCAAACACGCATACTGAGGGTTCCGACACATATTTCAAGGCCAAAAGTCACCTTCCAGCAATATACACTGAACATTCAAACTGTCCATTCATTACGTTTCATGTGATATAGCTCGCTGATAGACAGGGACGGATGGCTTAGTCATTGGGTCCCGTTGGCATCACGTGGGTACTGAACCCTAATATTGTAAGGGTCCCTCAGCCACGGAACACATATATGCAATACGTGACTTACCCAGCGTTTTTTACTGAGCTACAATGTTCCAATATTGAAAAGTTGCAGCATTGAACAAGCTAAAGTTTTATACAAACTGAAACCAACTATTATCATACAACGTTAGCTTATATTGTTTTAGTTTTGCCGTTAGATATTTGAATTTGCATAGTTTGTCAGTATGTTTGTCATTAAATTTGTTCTACCGTAGCATTATTGGTTTCGTGGATACCATCCATACCTTATTATAGATTCTAAAGAACTTTGTTTGTTACCTTTTCACGACTAAAAGGCCGAACGGTATAGTTTAAGTTAGTTAGACCATGAACTCACAAATAAGGATGTGGCCTTAGAGTACTTTGGAACTACGCTTGTCTAAAAGGCTGTTCCATGTGGTCTTGAAGACTCCAAGATTATATTGGTGCGGGAAACAGACGATGGCAACGAGTTCCATTCCATACCAGTATTAAAGATAAGGTAGTGGCAAATCGATTTCGAAGTCTTACACGTACTATTATTCTGTTTTTTTTATAAATAAATAAGAAAAAATATTATTAGTGATAGTACAGAGGTTACTAGTAGAGGCAGGTCAATAAAAAATATAACGCCCTAATGACCACTTCTGAAGTTGTTAGATAAGATCAATACTTTTTTATTAATATGATTTTCTTTTTTCCTACATCTTTTAAAATACATTTAAGAATAATAATAAATAATAAATAAATAAATATTACAGGACATTAATTTTACACAACGCCATCTAGCCCCAAACTAAGCATAGCTTGTAATATGGGAACTAGATTACGGATGGAATACATTTTTTTTTTGTAAATACATACTTATCATACAATACAACACCCAAACACGTAAGTAAGAGTATGTTTTTATTACTCAATTCGTCGGAATCTTTTTTTTTTATGTATGTTCCCCGATTACTCTAAGACGCCTGGAGCGATTTCGAAAATTCTTTTTTTGTTTGAAATGGTATTCTTCATAGGTGGTCCAATTGTCATCAGGTTTCTGACCTGATCTTCCATCTGATGATGGAATCGAGGGAACTTTTCAGATATTATATGCACACTTGAAATGATTTGGGTATTTTTAGGATTGGTATACTTCCCAAGTGATCCCATTGTTATCAGGATCTGATGACGGGATCCTGGAAACATCGAGGGAACTCTTAATTTATGCAACTATCATATAAGAAGGGGTATTAAAACACGAGAGTCTATTATGTATTTAATAAAAAAAAGGTAGCGGTACTAAGTATAATGAGTTTTATGATACAGTTGGCGGTACTATAATGAGTTTTATTCTTAATTTTATGTATATGCGTTTATAAAGTGCGTCTGTATAGAACCGTCTTTGAATTCGTAATTCGAATTTTTCGATTTGAGTGTATATAAACGTAATGGCATGCTCTATCTACTCTGCGTCTAAACGGCTTGATGGATTTTGACATGTCGTTTGGTCAAAACCCAGCTATAAATTGAAATGTACCTACCTATTTCATAGTCGCGTTTAATTTTTTCCAACATTCATCTATGCAGTTTTGCTTCTATATTCTCACACAGCAATGTTGAGAAGCATAGCCTACTCCGCCGCGCAGTATGGAATGCCAGGAGTCAGGGTCAGTCGCATTTGCCTCTGTCAGCAGAGACAAACCACTTGACTCAGCACATTTGTCTTCTGACTTGAAGGGGCTCGTATTCTTGGAAAATATTTTATACGGAATGTCATCACATCCTATTTTACCAAAACTAGGGTTTTATGTGACAAAAAGGATGTAAGTTCAATATATATGATATTTTAAGAACGCACAGTAGCTACCGTAACCGTACCGTTGGTACAGTAATTTTTGTGCTAAATCTTTTGCGTAATATTTCGTTTTGAATGTGTTTTTAGAAAAAAAAACGTCAAAAATAGAAAATTAATTTTGAATCGGACATGCCATTTCGAAATTAATGATAAACTGCATTTTTATGAGAAAGCGATGAGTGGGTGTTTTTTTCCATTTTAACCATTCTTGGCAATACATTATCTCAAGGTTACAATAACGTAAATTCTTGTTGACTCTTTTATCACCTCAACGTTTTTTATTTTTTATACAACTTGTAGAAGGAACTAGCAAGTCCACCTGATGTTAAGTGCAACTCTTGCCAATAACAAAGCCTTACTGCGCAGGTCACATCCACAAAGAACCCAACTAACGCGGCACTGCATTGCACCCGTCAACTTGAGGCATAAAAGTGTTATGCCTCGCGTGCCCGTAATTTCACCGGCGACCATACCATACAAACCAGAACACAAGCCGAAATAGGTATGGAAGTAGTATTTCGACTACGACAAGCCCTTTCACACGGGGCTCTCTACTCTTATAACGTAATTCATTGCATAAAATTTTGGTTTTTACTATGCAAAGTATACAAATGTATGGCACTACAATTAAACGCCTTTCATTTTGTTTTCTAGTAAATTTTTAAACAACAGGACGGATTTTTATGGTTTTGTACGTGCTTAATTTAACAATGAATTTTTGTGAAGTGAGTTCTGCTCGGTGCCTTTAGACGCAATATTTTAATAAGTTTATGTTTCGTGAATTGTTTTTGGCGACTTAATATTATGTTACGTCAAAAAACAGGTCCGTTGTATACTAGGGAAAAATGTCGAAATGTGAAATAAATGTCATAAAATAAGTATGTACAGTCACCAAAATTTCCGCATGACCAGTTTGAAACATTTTTGCTTTGCGTTAGTTTTAGGTACAAGTCACGCCTTCTATTTTTATTATCTATTTGACAAATAAAGACCGGACAGTGAACATCTGTTAAGTTTACTTTTATGTGAAGGTTCAATTTAATGAGTTCTTACCAAATATATACCTAAATAAATAAATATAACAGGACATTAATTTCACACAGCGCTATCTAGTCCCACACTAAGCAAAGCTTGTAATATAAGAACTAGATTACGGAAATAATACTTACAAACAAACAATATAACACCCAAACACAGACAGAACAATGTTTGACCCAGGTGGGAATCAACCCACAACCTACAGCGCAGAAAGGAGAGCTACTAGAAACTGAGCTGTGAGGCCCATTATTATACATAATACTTATAGGGTTGACATAAGGTGCAGTTTGAAATCGTGTATACGTGTAAACTGAATTTGGCACCTGTGTGGGCGGGCCATTTTAGTTTTGAAAAACTTCATATAGTTTCATAAGTGGTATTATAAGCACACTAAACTTTATTGCGTTATGGATCCCTTTATAACAAAAAAATGCACCTTCAAGTTTTAGGGTTGACCCAACCCTTTTCCCAAGTTTTCCAAAGGATTCGCTATAATTCTATGTCTTCCCTCGACCTAAAAATAAGTCACAGAACTACAAAAGAATCATCCGACCCTTAAAATAATAGCAGAAGTTTACTAAAACTTATGACAATAATTATAATTTATTAACGTAATTTGCTGAAATATTCTCCCAGTCGGAGTTAATTTAGCGGTAATAGATGTCATTTTAATTAACTAAACTGCGAGATATTTTCAAAAATATTTTTGTAGTGAACTATTTTACAGAATGTGATTGCAGTTTCTGTAGCGTTAAAAGATCTCGAGCTTCGACAATTTTATTGGCGAATATTTTGTTGAGCCATGAAAGTAAGAGGAATTTCGGAATTCGTGGCCCGCATTCAAAGTTTACTCAGATTATTTTTAGGAAATTCAATCATGTATACAAAAAATATAAAAAACTAAAATAATTATTAATTGATACTTAAAAACTATAGCTAAAAATACAATGGGCAGTCTAATCGTTTGAGAATCTCTTACAGCCATCGGATAGAGCGGTGAAACGGATGGGCTTATATTTTTATTTGTTATTAATAAAGCACACAAAAATTCGGAAGTACCCCCCCGTAGCTCAGTTGGTTAGAGCGTTTCCGGCTTTCGGAAAAAATACGGGTTCGAGTCCCGTCGTGGGTTGTGAATTTTTGTGTCATAATAAAATTTGTAAAAATATATTAAAATAATTGATTATAGTTTTAATGATGTCACGAACACAATATTTTTGTAGCATTTTTTATAACGATGAAAGTGTATAACGTTAGTGTGTGTGTTTTGATACATAATGTAATCATTAAAATTAAAATGTATTATTATAATACTTATATTTATAATACCTTTGAAAACCTACCATTATATATATTTCCTTATCTTGACTTACCTAATGATAACGTTGTTTGTTATAAGCGTTGTAAAATGAGGTCTTATATAACATTTTTGAAACTTGATACGATCCCAATATTGTTTTTTGTGTCTTACCTCTTTAAATGATTGGACAATATTTTATTTTGTACAACTAACCTTTTTTATTTATAATTCCTCATAATATTCATATCTCATAACAATTATCACTATAGGTATTTACGATTGCATCTATCCATACTTTTGTTGAGTTACCTATAGGCCGTTTGTAACGGTCCTTAGGTAATCTGACTGATTCCTTTGTACATAGTTAGTTTAGTTGTACTTTTTATTGAATAAAGTTTTAAAAATGTTATATCGTATTTCAGTTATCACGTTATTAAAAAAAAACATCTTTTATCATCTAGTCGTACTATTTAATAAAGAGGTATGGTAACTGACAATATGTGGTCATTGCTGCGTGCCTCAGTATTTCCAACTTTTACTGTACCTACATTTGCTGGCTATATATGAATCAAAATAAAAAAAAAATGAATTTCAAAACTTCAGCTGAAGCTCACATATCGCATTCTGTTTAATAGTTTTCATCATAAAACAGATATTTGGAGAAAAAAATGTTTAGACGGAAATGTATAAAGATTAGGCCAGCTGTCTTACTAACTAATCAATCATCGATCCTACTAGACGAGAATATCTAGCTCAGGTGATGTTTGTTTACGACGTCGGTAAACGTTGCCGTGGGAATGCGCCCCTCATATCCTCTCGTAGATGACGTAAAAGGAGAAACGTTGAGATGGACAGCAGCAACAACCGATTTTTTTTTTGCCGACTGAACAAAATTTCATTAAAAGTTTGCTAAAATAGGGTCTACACTAATATAAAATAAAATAAACTGGCAAAGATTGAGTTGGACCCGCAGCCAAGGGTTCCAATCCAAGGCAAAACGTGCGGGTTATTTGGCTTTCGTTTTGGAACAATCGAGAATTAGAAGACCTCTGGATCTGAAATCGGTGGGTTGAACCACTATACCACAGAGGCGGTTAAAACACAGAAGGAAGCTGCTGCCCTTCTTCTGGTAAGATCCCTTAGTCGGCTTTTACGACACCCATGGGCTGAGTTGAAGGGATCGTTTCAAAACCCGCGACCGCTATACATAAAAAGAATATATAAAAGAATAATATAATAATCTCATACACAAAATTCAATCAACGTATAAATATTGATAACTTTTCAATTTACCCATAATTCAATCATGATGAAATGAAACTAGAATCTCATCATTTTTTGAGATTGATCAAATTTCACTTGACTACCGCACTACTACCTGGTTTAACAAGTAGGTAATAGTAGGTACTTGTACTCGTAGTACATAGGTACTACGAATACAAGCGTGAAAGCGATAATCCTACTCTTTCAAAAAAAAATATCTGGAAGTGTTGGAAGTTATTTGAAATCGAACTACCTACTTCAATTTCAAGGTATTTGAATTACTAAAGCCAATGAAACCTCTCTAGGCTTTAATTTATTTAGTATCAATTCTTATTTAAGGTATAAAAGCTCACCGATTTTATATTCTAAGTCGCTCCTAAGGGAAAGATCGGCCATTGTGTCTACTCAATATTAGACTCATATATTTTATGCAGATATTTATTTAGGTTTTTGGGTTTCTTATTTTAGGTTTCTGATCTATTCCCATATTTCAATATATTAATTATTACATACATAAAGTGTATCTGCTAAAAGAAGACATTCGGTGAGATAAATTTTATCAGACAATGGTGTAAAAATAACAAGTAGAAACAAACTTTGTCAATGAGGTTTGTTTCTATACTAACAATAGGGCTAATACAGAAAGTTATCGGAATGTTTTGTTATTAATATTAACTTGGTCTTGATTTTGCTTATTTACGACCCACACTTGCTCGTAAATAAGCAAAAACTTTGTGTCAAGTTATCATAACCTAAAATCAACCTTGATTTTGCCTGGCAATATAAACATTAAAACGACAGCACTGTGAAATTTATAATTTTACATATAACCTACCTGCTAATTATCATCCTCATCTTAATGATGCTAAATTTATTAGGGATAAGCGATTTTTTTTTTTTATTATGCGCACTGCAAAAACTTTGAAACAGCTTTCAAAAAATTATAATAAACCGATTAAGGTTCTGAAGGTATGAAAATTCCGGCATGTTAATTAAAGCTATAAATTAAGCATGAAAGGTATTAAAAAGTATTTATGACAGTTTTATGAGATCCAGAAACAATGTTTCGGCAAAAATAGAAACAAGTTGTATGTTGTAAATACAACGTAAGAATAACACTATACATTTCATCGCTTCATTCAATTTAGCAACACCTCGTTAAATATTGGTAAACAACCTATTTTTTAAACACGAAACGCTTTCATTTCAACTGCCTATATTATCGCCTGGTTTAGTCATCGGATCACAAAGTATTCATGACTTACCCGAATTTCTTACAATCACAAGTTACATCGCGATCGCGTCACTCGAGTGTTCCGAATAGTTGGCAAGCGCGTCCGACCTATGCCAACGCTGGCACCGTACTGACTGATAATAGCCCTGATACCCTGATAGCGACCGGCACTTGACTGCACCCTTCGTACCGATATTGTATTGGGTTCGGAATTCAAACTCTTTGTATTGTGAATGGGCTTTGACAATTCTAGATATTGCTCTAGGTTTGGAATTCAAACTATTGGTATGAGCTTCGTAATGAACGGACGAATGTACTAGACTATAGCTTTGAGAGGTATCTCTAGTAGTTTGGTGGGGTGCTACTGACACTAAATATTTTCAAATCACCCGGGCCCTTCGTACAATTAACTTTCGGCTGTGCTACAGCCGAAGATAATGATATTTTCAATATTACGTTGACGAAATTCACAGAAACTCTTTTGTAATTTTTAAGTAGGACCAATTAGTATTGATTGTTATGGAAACTGTTTTAGCTTGTTTTGTGTAAATTGTTTGTTGTATTTCCTTGTCGCCTTGGTTTAATACTGTAATGGCAATGTAAATATTAACGTGAGGAAACTGGCTGTCCCTAGGGACATGCCGGTTTCCTCACGATTCGGACAATTCGATTCACACGATACGATTCGGACCTTCGGTCCTAGGACCGAATGACATGTGTCACTGGCTAGTATTCCGCTAAGGCTTAGTTTAAAGTTTGGACGTGACTCTGGCTACCCCCTAGAAGGTAAAACTCATCAGATCCACGATCTGAGTAGTGATCAGAGGTGAAAGGGAAAAAGTCGTGAATCTATTCATTTATTTAATGTGTAATATAGGGTAATCAATCCCATTCCCTATATTAAAAATTCAAGTTTCAATTCCATTCAAGAGTATTAGAGCCCCTTGTGAAAGGGCTCGTTCGGGGAAGTACTACCACCATACCTATTTCAGCCGCCAAGCAGCATTGCTGTGTTCTGGTTTGAAGGGTACAGTTGCCGTTGAAATTACGGACACGCGAGGCTAAACACCTTTATGCCTCAAGTTGACGGGCGCAATGCAGTGCCGTGTAGGCTATGTTCTCTGTAGATATGACCTATGCAGTAAGGCATTGTAATCGACAAGACATGCACTTAACACCAGGTGGGTTACCTGCTTGTTCCGTTACAACTAAGAGTTGTTTAACAAAAAAAAATCCGTGAAAGCCATTTCCACGAAAATAAATCTTATCCATAATCAAAAATTGTGCAATTTACAGAAAAGTGCCACGACATCGAAACTTTTCTAAGCGAAGTTTAAGTTCTAAGTGCTTTCCATTTCTGATTCTAGCTCTCTCCGTTAAGTAGGTAGGTAGGTACCTTCATTGTTTCGAAAAATACTAATTTGTAAGTTAATTGAATAAAATCGAAATGAAAATGTACTTAATAACAACATACATTACAGTAACATATATAAAGTATACAAATAATTGATGTTCCTAATTATAAAATTAATCCTTAATTTGAGATTATTTTTTTTGTTAAAATTGACAAAATTGACATTGGTACCCAAACTATTCCTCTAAGTTCAACTCAAATTTCAACTCGTTGAACTAATTGTTTTTTTTTCCAATTACTTCAACGTAACTAATTTGTGAAAGTTGAAAAAAAGTATAGTATAGTATAGTATAGGGCAACCAACGTGATGGCGTCCAACTGTCTCCGCTGGGCTGAAGAGATGTTAGCTTTACAATATATTCAACAATCTGAAAACCGACATGTCTCTTGATCTAGAAGCAGGTAGAGAGACGAATAGTCACACATCAATAGTCTGAAAAATTCAACTGCATGACATAAGCTGCCACCAGAAATGCAGGTATGGAGGATACATCAATGAGATGATTCTATAATCACCACACCTTTTGAAAGATCCTTTTTACTGGCTACAAAAATACATATCCATATTACTTAGGCTTTGGTAGGTAACATTAAGTGGCACTTTAATTCTATTTTATTGTACGACGGGCAAGCGCTCGGCCTTCATCTCACCTGGTTTCAAGTTATGATAAGGCCGAAAGTGGAAACGCACTTCACCCGGAATCCTCGACAGTCTGAGGAACTGGCTATCTTACCTCGATATGCTATTAACAACAATAAACGTACACTTACTTAAATCATTCAAAATTAACACAACAATTTAGAATTGTTGTGATGGCGATAGACAGGACAGATGGTGGGGGAAAGCCGTTTGGTGGATTTAAACAAAGTCCTACCACCAAACAAACCAAGCACAATATTGTACTTTCCGAGGATTGAACCCGTGACCTTAGGCTCTGACACCGGGCAGTGTGTGTGGCGCAAACCACTACACACACTATCGCCGCCATTTTTAATAAACCTTACGTGCTCTATGGGTTTTCTGTTGATTATAAATATCTGAAAATATATGGAATAACAAAGATTAAAAGATCAGTTAGTTTGTTTGGAAGTTTAATGACCGGAAGAGTGCTTTCAGGCCGATTTAATGATGAGCTGAAACGCCTCAGCTGTTTCCTAAAGTTGGCTGAACTTATTATTTTCGAATTGCAACACTTTTTGTGCTAATCACTTTACTAGGATGGTTTTTTGAAGTGATTAGTGACTTTGGACGGAAGATAGTCATTTAGTCTCTAGAAAATATCACGATTTAAATTTTACATTTGATTAGTCAATTTATAGACCTACAATCAAAGTATCTATAGATCCTGAACGAGAAGTCAAATAATGTAGGAGTAGTTATTTTGCTATTCCTACAAAGTCAGCGATATTTTAAATAGTAATTAAAGTTTTTTTTTATTGATATTTTATTAGTCAAGCGTTTGACCACCAACATACTTGAAAAACAAGTAAAGATGTGGCCTAAGATGGAGCACGCTTGTCTAAAGGAAGCTGTTCACTATGGACTTGAAGACTCCAAGATTGTACTGGTGCGGAAAAACAGACGAGGGGGCAAGGTTGCATTCCTTACCAGTATTAATAATAAAGGTAGAGGCAAATCGATGCGTTCGGCACAATGGAACATCTACAAGGTTGTAACCTGCCGTACGTCTGCTTGTCCAGTGATGGAAAGGGGAAGGAGGGATTAGGTCGAAGATATCAAGCGCACACTCGCCAAAGTGGTATTTATAGAACACAGACTACCTGGCAACCCGTCGTATGTGATCTAGGCTCTGCAAATTGGCCTCAACTAGCGAATAATCACCTATAAGTCTAGCAGCACGACGCGGAATTGAGTCCAGGGCTTCGAGCTAGTACTTGGCTGAGCTATCCCAGATTATCTACTATAGGTGTTACTATATATATATATGATCCTACCATGATTACAAACAAATTATGAGTATGCACACACGTGACCCAAGGGCTGGCTCTAATTCAAGCCAGCGTTTTAGCATAGGTATAAGCATAGCATAGCTATTCAGAGTGGCAATGCCTGGTATTATTAATCTGGAAGGCCGTTCGTAAAGGTCCTTAGATAATCCGATCGCTCCCTTTGTACACAGTTTAATTGTACTGTACTATATATTATTTTTAATGTAGGTAGTAAATAACATTTTTTTTATCACTTGTTTCAGATAATATCAGACTTATTGCACATGAATGACATTCAACCCACTTCATGCGCTGGAAAAGGTCCAAAAGAATTAAATGTGTTATTTAGCATTATCGCAAGTAATGGCACTAGATTGTCGTATTAAAAGGCTTATGATGACATTAGCTAGGTATCAATTATGCCTCATAAATGTCTAGATGGAGACCTGGGCCAGATTTACATAATTCATGGTAGAATTAAATTGTAGCGTACTGAGAGCCAAGGTAAGTATCACCTACCTAATATGACTCTTAAGCCACCTTGTAGGACGTGACGTTTTCTGTTGTGTATTTTTGTATTGCGATCTTGAGCTCACCTACCAATCGCCTGCTATTTATAACCGACTTTCAAAAAAGGAGGAGGTTCTCAATTCGTGGGAATCTTTTTTTTCTATGTTCTCCGATTACTTGAAGAAGCCTAGACCGATTTGGAAAATTATTTTTTGTTTGAAACAGTATTCTTCACAGGTGGTCCCATTGACATTATGTGACAGGATCTGATAATGGGATCCTGGAAAAATCGAGGGAACTCTTCAAATATTATAGGCACACTTGAAGCGATTCGGGTGTATTACTTCAAAAGTAAGGAAAAAACGGACCCCATATAGGATCACGCGTCTGTCTGTCTGTCCGTCCATCTGTCATCAAAATAATTGGAAAAATTACGTCATCCAGGTAAACGAAACTGTATCATATTCTTCATTGAAGTCGGGTTTCTTTTAAGTTTTTAAGGGCGCAATCTAGCCCCAAACTAAGCATAGCTTGTAATACGGGAACTAGATTACGGATACACTACTTAAATACTTTTTTTGTAAATACATACTTATATACAATACAACACCCAAACACACAACAAACATCTATATTCATCACACAAATGTTTGTCCTGGGTGGGAATCGAACCCACAGCCTACAGCGCAGAAGGCAGAGTTACTACCAACTGAGCTGTGAGGCTTGTTAAATTAATTACACTAATTAATTAAAGATCTGAAAATAAATTGCATATATTACAATATATTCAACAAAGTACAGCCTCAGATAATAAATGAAAATTAAATAATAAAATCTAATAATGAAATCCGCAATAAAAAGAGACAATAAAAAACTGATCACAGTCATTTAAAATTAATTCGACGTATTCCACTGTTCCCAGAGCGAGTTCGTATAGGGGCTACAACGTATTATTTATGTTACGATAAATAATTACTGTGATACTATTTGATTTAGATTATGAATTTGTTATTATTAGATATGTGATTTTGACTATGATTTATTATTGACTAACTTTTTTTTTGTTTGTTTTGTATTGTGATTAATTATTATTATTATGTTTGACATGTGGATTACTAATTTGATGACTACTCTATTGTATTAGGTTATTAGCCTGTAAGGATAGATGTATTGATGTGGTAAATAAATAAATAATCGATCTCAGTTTTTTTTTAATCGTACGTCGGGGAAGCGCTTGGCCTTCTTCTCACCTGGTTTCAAGTTATGATAAGGCCGAAGAAGCGAATTTCACCCGGAATCTTCTGCAGTCTGAGGAACTAGCTTATCTTACCTCTAAATCCCGGAACACAACAACAAGACTCAGGAAAGGTAGTGGTAGCTAGCCGGGCGGACTTAAGCGAATTCCTACAACCAAACCAACAGTAATTCAAACACAGCCATATGATCAAAAATATCAAATGACAATATTTTAATTAATTTGTGGCTGGATGGCGCTATATGAAATTAATGTCCTTGGTTATATAATAGAGGGTCTTCTCTCAGTCTGGTTACCACTGGGGATCTGTACTCCCCAATGGTCATCGGTTCTGCGAGCTATAAGGCCTGCCCACAGCCACTTCAGCTAGCTAGTGAAAATTCAAGCTCTCTCTATAGCTCAAAAGGCGACTTTTAACTCGTTGGATGCTGTGAAACACACACGTTGCGCTCCTTATAGGAAGCTATACGGACTCAGCACTAGTAGCTTCTCGGTCAGTCTCCTATGTATCTAAACAGTTGTAACTCACGAAAGTCATTTCAATAAAATATCCGTCCCTTTAAAAACTTTAAAATATAATAGGCGTATTAATTATCCGGTGGTTAATGCTATGCAGATAGGATTTATCGCTTAGTCAGATAAGGCGGGGTTTTCAATCATGTGTTCATGCAAATGTTTTTTTTAAATATTACAACAAATCCGTAATACGAGTATATTGTTCCTCATAGGCCTCGTTCAAGACATGTGTCAATATTTGACAATAAATAAAGGTCCAGGGTTCGATATCAATATTGTGCTTAGATTAGTTGGTGTTAGGACTTTGTCAAAATCTGCCTGGCTGGCTACCGCCGTCTTATCTAAGTCTTTTGCCATAAAAACAGTTCTAAATTGTTATGTTCCGGCATTTAGAGGTAAGATAGCCAGTTCTTCAGTCTGTTGAAGATTCCTGATAAAGTGCTCTTCTACCTTCGGCGTTGTCATAACATGAAACCAGGTAAGATGAAGGTCAAGCGCATCCCCGTATAAAATAAAAGCATTAAATAGCTTGTACGGAAAAAATGATTGTTATACTCTCTGTATTTCAGGCAAAAACATAAGTTCTCTTTTTCAGGTCACATCTTGTAGTAGATCTGGGGTTGTGATTATAATAATCTTAATATTGCATAAAAATGCTAAGAAAATACTTATAATAAAAAGGAAGAAAACATATTCACACACTCTTATTTATCACAACAAGTTTCTACTACTTTTTAATTTGTTGGCTTTTGCTGAGCACTCGGTTCAATAACTGGGTCCAATAGGTCAATGGGTTGCACGCAGATATGCAAAAGCATTTGCGGCTTCACTTCATAATAAAGCCGCATATAAATACGTTGACGTCATATAGCGGCAGCCGCATCGTGAAGCACGTCTAGCACGTCGCTGAAGGTAATTAACCGTAAACAAACTTAGTGGCGCAGTCTGATCGAATAAACACGTCTCATTTACAAGTTCACTTTTATCTCGATCGAAAAACGGTATCTCGGTCAAAATACATCTATATTCATGACCTATTCGCTATTCCTGAGCACGTAGGTTTATTTTATTTGTAGTTATAAACATGTCGAGGGAATTTATATATCTATAAAACTGTTGTGGTAATGACTGACTTAAAAAACCTTACTACGAGTAAAAGTAAGGAAGTTCACCCTACTTTGGAACGAAAACATCCGTCAGTGTCAATGTTTATATTAAACTAGTGAAACATATTTCCCGTCATCTCATGGGAAACGCTTGGCTACGGGCAATATTTTTTTTAGCTTTGATCACAAAGTTAAAAAAATACATAAGTCAGATAATTTATTGAACCTCAAAATACATACAGTGCTATAGCTAAACTAACTATGTATAAAGGAAGTAGTCGGATTACTTAAGAACCGTTACAAACGGCCTATAGGTAACTCAACTGTTCCAGACCAGAACCAGACGGAAGCGTAAGACACTGGCGCTACCCTAATAAAAAGGTATTAGGTTTTTTTTTGATGAAAAAATTTATTCATAAAAATTATCCCACACTCCAGGCCCGTAAATTTTATCGTTTCTCGTAATCGTAATATTCAAGTACTTTTACTAAACATCAGCATATCAAAGCAACAATATAACATGGAGGTATAAGTACCTAAAAAAATATATAACTCTAAAGGGTCTTTACGTCTTTTTTAAATATTTTAACTTTTAAAATGAAAAAATGAATTCTATCAATTAATAAAGAGACTTATATTTCATATAAGTCATCAATTATATGACTAATGATAAGTCCATTCACATCTCTCTGCTCGTATCATTGTAAGTAAGTAAGCCCGGGGGATCCCGCTAGTCGCAAGGTAAAGTTATCCCATTCCGGTCCATATACGTTTAACGATGCAGCAGACCAGCAGATATACAGAATCATGCCGTTTTAATATATGCTGCAGGACTGCATTCAGTTGGTTATTATAAAGATTGTTATTCGATGGGGGCGAAAACATACGGGGTGACTAGACTGGTGGACCTATAAATAAATAATACAGGACATTCATTTCACATAACGCCATCTAGCCCCAAACTAAACATAGCTTGTAATATGGGAACTATATTACGGATTGAATACTTCAATAATGTTGTTTTTGTATATACATACTTATACAATACACCCAAACACAGAACAAACATTTATATTCATCACACAAATGTTTGTTCTGGGTGGGAATCGAACCCACAACGTACAGCGCAGAAGGCAGAGTAACTACCAACTGCCAGTACCACCAGTGGTTTGATCATGTAGTGGTAGTACCCGCTACCCACTAGCATAGGCCAATGATTCCGTATCCAGGAGGTAGACGCAGACCTAGGACCCTGATGGGGTACAGTACTTGACTATGACTTTGACATAAGAATCATTCTAAATGGTTGCGTTCCGGCATTTAGTAAGATTGCCAGTTCCTCAGACTGTTGAGGATTCCGTAAATGCAATAAATAGCTGCCTGCGACTAAAATTGCATATCTACAGCCAGGCAAAGCTAAGGCAAAGCCCTCCTCCAAAGCCGAATGGCTATGCCTTTAACACTACGCTTGTAGGCAGATTGCGGATCACAGTGAATCTACTAGATAATACACAGGAAGCTGCAACCCTCTCTGTGAGGTCCTTTATTTGACTTTTATGACATCTGCGGGCTGATTTGGAGGGATCGATTCTAATAATAATAATAGCTCTTGATTATTTTTATCAGCAAAATTACTAATTCTGCATGTTCTTTACCGAGATAAGGACAAGGAAGTAAAACATGAAAATATGCATACTCTCAAAAATTATAACCCTGCTTTTGTTCTCAGTTGGGTGATAAAGGGCTGTTAGTTTAGGCGCCTACCAACCGTTTTATGTCCCGTGTATTTTTGCATAGGATGAACCTAATTAATTGCCTTTCGTAGCATTTCTATAAATGTATTTCGTGATTTATTACTTCCATAGTTAGGTTCATGCTTTATAACTTCATTTACTGCATAAATATTCATTAACGCTTGTAAATACCATTCATAGACATAAAGTTATTTATTTACGTATCTGCAATAAGGGTTTTAAATAAATGTAATTGTACATATGTAAACGCACATATCATCATTTCAGCCCACAGACGTCCAATGCTGAACATAGGCCTCCCCCAATCGACGTCACAAATTAATCCCATATCTAGAGCTATATGTTCCGGGCGATAGGCTTGCAACTTGTCTCGAATTGAATGCAAACCTTGGACATTTGCCGAACGTGAGCTTGGACGTGCCTCTGACTACACATTAGTAGGCGATCATTAACGTTCCACGCTCTGACTAGTGATCAGTGAATCCTCGTAGGAGAAAAAAAAGACTTTTGTATCTAGGAATTAGCTGATAAGGGATAAATTTAAACTGAGTCCGAGACTTCTAAGGGGTCTTCTATTTTCCTATTTTTTATTAAATTATGAGTGTGTATGTTTAATTTCCGATGAATCTCCGATAAGTAGATAAATGAGTTAATAATGAAGAGCCTCGGTCAAGTGCTCTCAGTATTAATTAATTAATTTAGCTTTACGTGGGGCATGGGCGCCGATATGACCGGAGGCTTCGTTGAAATGGCTTTTGAAATTGCACTCAATATCATGATACGTGTTTACTTAGTTTATAATTACCATCGCAGTAGTTTACTGTACGTGAAGTATGACAGTATAATTTTCTGATGGTTTACTGCCAAATTTTGTGTAAACATTATCTAGTGTTTAAACTAGAGACACTGTAGGTATAAGTTATTACTATATTATTTCTACTGTCCTCGCATAAGGTAAACATAACAACACTCATACCATCACAGTTCTGAGCCAATCTTTCAGGGTAATTGCAGGCAAGTATGTTTCAAGTTGACAGGCGCAATGTTCTTTTGCAATGGCTTATGCGATATTTGTTTGAGGGTTCTGAATCTAATGGGTCAGCGGTAACCAATAGGGAAAGTCACGATGTCCATCCAACCTTATATAGATATGCAGTTTAAATGTTTAGATAACTAGTTTTAATATAGCGGATTATCTAAGACTAACTTCTCTTAGGTAAGAAGGTACTTTTTATCTATGAGGTCTACCAGAATAAAATATATCAATAAGTAAAAACTTGTGAGAAACAACTATTAGTGTTTGTTCATATTTTTATTTTAGGTCTATCACAAAACTGTTGGTTATACAAAGTTCATGTATTGGTGTGATTATAGTACTTTTTTCAAATTATAACAACAGATACTAAAAATTGGCTTAAATCCATTTTATCTGGAAATGAGGGTTGGAGCCTTCGATATACGTGTGAAACTCACCCTTGGCCAGTTTATTTAAATTCGTATGAAATGTGACAAGCCTAAAGTATCTGCGCTATTGTAGGTAAAATTATGTTGCACCAAAACACCTTAATCCAAGTGGGGTCAAACATAATGCAAGGTCCTGAATAGGATGCACTCTGCTGGGTACACCTCAAGTGGGTCAAGTTTTTGAGCGTCGGCCAACTTGAGTGTTTATTTGCACAGATAACGGAAGTGATTGACCTACATGCGAGCTATAGATCGATATTGTGGAATAGGTTAGTCAGGTCATACAAAGTATGATGCAAACGTATGCAATCTATGTATATAAAATTCTTCTGTACGTGTGTTTGTCACTGAAATCCTCCTAAGCGTCTGGACCGAAGTCCCGGGCGATCCACTAGCAATGTCATTAATATTACAGAATATAAATTTCACTCAGCGCCACCTAGCCTTAAACTTTGCAAAGCTAGTAATGTGGGAACTAGATTACGGATAGGATGTACATACATTTGACATATACATTTTTTGTAAAAACATTTAAGCATATCATACAACGCAACATACAAATACAAAACCAACATTTATACCTATTCATTAAACAATTGTCTGTCCCGGCTGGGAAATGAACCAGCAACCTACGGCGCAGACGGCAGAGCTGCTACCGACTGAGTTGTGAGGCTTGTCCTCTGATAATGTGCCTTAAGCTGTCGCTAAATAGTAACATATCGTTTTGAGTTGTCTATTTTCTCGTTTGCTCGTATAGTAAGGCATCACCTGTAAAATAATGAACCCTTTATTCAAAAGCCTAAAATAATATCCAGATAAAATATGAATAGAACACGAGGATAGTCCTTTTTGTGTTACAAATACTTGCTACTTCAAAAATGCGCGCGGTACAAATATAAACATTAAAATACATTTTGGAATGTAAGTGATACGGATGCTAAAATCACAAAACTTAATACACAGCTAAGTACTTTTATTGAATATCGGTCGGTTAAATTACGTTACGAGATGGTAAAGCTTATAAATGGATATTAACTGCCAATTAAAAATATACGTTGTACGCAATTTATCCTTTTAGGCCCGCTTGCACCTGAGATCAACCGTTCGAAGTGTTTAACCAGAGATAAGCATGACTCAAACACATATCCAATCACATTACATAAACAAACAGACCATCATATGTCTACAGTCTCATGAAGCCTAGAGTAAGTATGCTAAAAAAACTGGCAAAGTGCGGATACATACACTACGACCCAAAAAAGAAAATTTTAACTGATCACCTATTAGGGACGGATTTATTGACCAGCCCACTGACAGATAGACGGATGATAGAACGGACAGCGATGGCTTAGTTATAGGGTCCCGTTGGCACCCTTTGGGTGCAGAACCCGTGTTTGAGTTTAAATTCTTCCAGAAACTATAGCTTGAACCGTTTAGAGCTTGCGCATAATTATTCTGATCTACGGAGGCACTAATGCGGGACTTACAGCCGTTTATCTTTTTAACTTCTGCCGGACAGTAAATATATTTTTATTCACCTTACAGAGATAATTTGAATATATTATCATCATCATCATCTAAGGCACTACAGCCGCAGGTGGACCATGACCTGGTCCAGTTGGTCCGCCACCCAGCTCAGTTTTAGGCTTCTTCTTTACAGGTATTTTCTCCATATTACTTCCTGTTACACTCCATGCAGCTATCTGATCTTTGATTTTTAAGGGGTCTGCGGCCGTCAGGTCTATTGTATTATGTTTTGGTATTCTGATATCATCCACTATCCACTATATCGTCATGGCCTACCAATCGAAGACTGATTACTGCGATGAGTTTTACAATATTTGGATTTTAATAACCACATATTAAATAAATAAATAAATATTACAAGACATTAATTTTACACAGCGCCATCTAGTCCCAAACTAAGCAAAGCTTGAAATATGCGAACTAGATAACGGATAATATACTTACAAACTTTTTTATTTTTTGGTAAATACATACTTATCATACAATACAACACTCAATGCAGAACAAAAATCAATATTCATCACATAAATGTTTGTCCTGGGTGGGAATAGAACCTACAACCTACAGCGCAGAAGGCAGAGCTACTACCAACTGAGCCGTGAAGCTTGTTATACTGTGAAGTTGATGATGTGACGTTGTGAGTTTTACCGATCTTGCCGTAAACCATGGGATACGTTGGTGCAACTGAGTCTGTTCTGTACTCAAGCAATATCCAGGTTAAGGGTCCGTCCTCATTTAACGCGTGGAACAGATTGTTGAGTGTGGAGTGAGCTTATTGTGAGCAATAAAACTTTACAGTGTGGCTATTGCAAAATGGAGAGTAAGGAGTGCGAGACTTTTTATTAAAGCAGTTAGTACCAAGATATTTTTATAAACAGCTTCGATGTAGCCTTTTTAAAACCTAGGATCATAATAAGTAGGTCAGTGAGAACAATAATAAGACAAGCCTCACAGATCAGTTGGTAGTAGCTCTACCTTTTGCACTGTAGGTTGTATGTAGGTTGGGTTCGATTCCAACCCGGAACAAACATTTGTGTCATGAAAATAGATTTCCAAAAAAAGCAGCAAATATCCGTAATCTAGTTCCCAGGTTACAAGCTTTGATTAGTTAGGGTTTTTTTTTTTTTTGCCAGCATCGATCATCTGGCCGTCGGCGAATCCCTCTGACTAGGTCAGAGTCTTTTTTTTATCTTTTATTTATTTACTTAATTGCTAATTTAACATCTTATACACTACTTGGTGGATTCTCAACACACTCTATAATGCATCTATTATATAATATAATACACAAATGCATCCCACGTTTGACAGAGACAGAGTTGCAGCCTGAAGACTCTTCGACATTTTCAAGCTGCAACTCTACTTGTCTTACACATTTAAGTATCTATATTATTTTCTTTCCTTAATTCCTTATGCTTGTATTTATATGTCTACCTATGTTAAATCTAAATAATTTTACAGTATTTTTCATAACTAGTTTTTTGCACACATTGTTTCTTATTTTATGCTGAGATACTTATTTTACAAAATATGTATTCAGCATAACTTACTTGGCTTATTCACATTATTTACATATATTTAAACTTAATTACACACAACACATTTAGGATCTACAGGTTGGTTATTTGCATCAGTTTACAGCGTATTTCATGGTAGGTATCTTATTTTACAGTGCATAATATCTATCTGTCAATTGCTTAATCTAAGTTTATTTATATAATATGATATAATGCATATTCAATAATAATATATATTTATCATAATGTTATTTATCTTTATTTCTGTTAATTACTTTTGTGGCAAATTTTGTACAGTATTTTACAAATACCGGTCTTAATTCTTTGTCTAACATAAGTTCCTTTGCATTATTGCGTGTAACGTCGCGATCCAGTAAAATCTCAGCCTCACATATCTCTCGCGTCCGTACACGGGGCAGTCAAATAAAACTCCGGGCTCACAGATACACGATGGGTTTTCCTTACACTTGAACCTGGCCAAGTATTCTGAGAACACACCGTGCCCCGTGAAAATTTGCGTTAGCACTCCGGAGGGCGCTATCTTCCTAACTGTTGCGTATAGGCAAGTTTGACATCTGGGAAGAACACCTTTGTGACTGACGCGGTTTCTGCCATCTTGTATCTCTCGTTCCACTTGTGAAGCGAGTCAGATCTAATCTGTCGCTTCACAAATGAGACGGGAGAGTCCTCGTAGTCAGCTCTCCTTTTTATTTTTAGTGCAGCCTCTTTCGCCAGGTGATCTGCTCGCTCGTTTCCATCCACTCTAGCGTGGGCTTTGATCCAGAACCAGGAGAGTTCCTTGTTCTGGAGTTTCATTAGTTAGGGTTTAGATGGCGCTGTGTAAAATTGATATCTTGAAATATAGATTATTTCTTGGTTTTAATCATATTTTACATAGTTTTTTTCTAGCTTAAAAATACAATATTTAATAACCAAATGGGTCACTACCTATACGGACTGAGGATGTAACATTCCTTCTCGTACCACTGGTGGTACGAGTCGGTGATATGACGTGGAGTGAGTGGGATTAAGCACTATGCGTAAGAGGCTTCGCTTAAGTCAAGTGTACAAAATACTTTTACTTTGCCCAACAGTCGAAAAACATTAGCTAAAAAAATAAAAAATAAAATATTGGCTGAAACATAAAAAATCCACCATTACAAATACTAATGTAGCGATAGAATAACAAGCGCCGCTATAAATCTTGTCTTGAAAATTTGATCATCGAAAAAAGCCAGATTTATAAATTTGAATGCATTTGTCTCCCAGCAATATATCCACATGCGAATTTCAATATTTTATTTTAATTCGGACATGTCTGGACATACTGCGACTAGTTCCACTCGCTCACATTCAATTTGCTGAATAATTCAGAGGTGTCGGTTTTATTGTGAGGATGAAACGATATTTACACATAATCCTGTACGATATTGTAAATTAATCCATTGAGGTACTTGAATCCGATTTGGAACATCGTGTTAATTTATCATGATATGCCTCTTTCACTCCTTCCTGTACCTTCAACTTAGTAACGGATGAATTCAATAAATAATTGTTACATTGATTGATAGGTTATCATATTATGCAATACAGAATCTTAATTTATTCTGTGTAGTGATTATGGCAAAACCTTCCAGCTTCAGAGGAGGCTCTGTCCAGCAATGGACTCTATATTTATTTGGCAATACAGAATCTTGACTTCGGTAGCGGTTATCGGTTCAGCTTGCTGATTCTGAGAGCTATGTCAGTGGCTTTGGTTCTTCTACGGATGCAAATTTCAGATTTTATCATGTAGTGAAACTCCAAGCATCTCTCCATAGCTTTGGCGATAGCGAGGTTCTTGCCTTTCTCCTTGTATGCTGGTCGCGATTCCGAACAGGCGATAGATTTGACGTTTCAAAATGATCCTAAAAAATCTAAATGAATAAAGAAATTTTGATTTTGACTAGGTCGCTGTGCGACTTTGAACTTTTCAGATGGTAAATATAAATTAAAAAATCATTTAGGATCTCGTTTGCTGTAGTGGTTGTGGCTTAAGAATCGTCCTCAATAGATGTCGTATAGAATGACTAAGGGATCTCACAAGAATTATCTACCACCTTTTCTGCGATCGCCTATCCGCCTACCAAGCTCAGTGATTATGATATAAACCCTACAAGAGATCTATCAGTGGACATTAATTGACTGATAGGACTGACGATTTAAAGCTTTGAAACAGCTTCTAGAAAATATTAAGTATAATTTGGCTGGATTTAGCGATATTACTGGAAAAAAGTTTAATTGAGACGCTAATAGAGGAAATGTATTAAGATTTTTTTTCTTAAATTCTTTTTTTTTTATATAGGTATACAACTTTTCCTTGATCTGAGTATACAACATGAAAATAGTGCAAGCAAGTAGCCCATCTGATGTTAAATGCAACTGTTGCACCTAGCTTTACCACTCCGGTCACATCCATAAAGGACATGACCTACGCTGCACTCCGATGCGCCCGTCAAATTGAGGCAAAGGTGTTAAACTTCAATGACCGTAATTTCACCGGCAACCATACCCTTCAAACCAAAACACAGCAATACTGCTTGCCGGCCAAAATATATATATATTACAGGACATTACAGGACATTTATTTCACACAGCGCCATCTAGCCCGGAACTAAGCATAGCTTGTAATATGGGAACTAGATTACGGATAGAATACTTAAATACTTTGTAAATACATACGTACTATATGATACAAAACCCAAACATAGACATATTCATCACACAAATGTTTATCCTGGGTGGGAATCGAACCCACAGCCTATAGCGCAGAAGGTAGAATTACTACCAACTGAGCTATTGAGGCTTGTAATAGTACTTCCCTGGACGAGCCCTTTCACAAGAAGCTCTACTACTTTTAGGTACTCTCAAAACTGTTTCCACTAGCGTCGTATGGTGTGAAAACACCTGACTTGTCTCGTTAAAAGTCGTAGACAGCTTTGTCGCCGGTAAGAGACAGCGACGAACAAAGGGTTACACTATTTGAAACCGATAAAAAGCGTGTTTTGATTTTATGGCCATCGTGTAACGGTTATCGACGTAGTTATGATAATTAATTGTTTTTATATGAGTACGTGATGTGAATCGATCCATGAAATTTGGAAACATTAAAATTTATGAAATTTTAGAAGATACGGTTGAGTTGGTGATGCGAAATACAAAAGATCGCAGTGTCTATATGGTAACACTTAGTTCTTACTTATTGACCGAGCGAGCGAAGCGAGCAAAGCGTCTCAGTTTCGAGATTGGCTTTTGTCCGCAGTCTGTCGCTGTCGGTTTGTTCTCGCCTGCAGGTCGCATTTTTCAACCGATTTTGATGAAAATGTTTCTAGATTTATTACAATTTTTAGTCGATCGCGAGTTTTGATCGGGGGAAAATAGGAGGGAAAAGGGGGAGTTTGTTTTAGCGTTATTTATTAAATGATTTCGATTAAATTTGAAAGACACACAAATGATGGAAAAGGAAAAGGGGAGAAGTTTACTATAAGATTTCAAGACAAATCCGTAGACACCAGGTTCGATCTTCTTAGGCCAAGGAATCGCGAGTAATCGCTAAAACTTACACCTCTATTTGCTCAAAAGTCTAAAAGGAAAGAGGAAAGCATCGGTTATTGCATGGTTTTAGGGCTCGCGAGGTCTACTGTTCTTACAGAACCACTAGTAGGTATATACATTTCTGACAACTTTTTATCTTCTAAAACTGACCGTTACATAAATAAATAGTTACCCGCCAGAACAACTCAAGATAACACAAACGCACTACGTTAGATACTTCATTACCTTGTAGGTAGATTATATAGTTTTTATTTAACTAAGAGACTGGCCAAACTAACAGTACATTTGAATACTAATCTATAATAGAAAAGAAAAAGCACATAGGTTTTTGTTTTGTTCCTTTCATTAAATACCTCGTTAATAGAATATAGATTCATTTTTTCAGCCTCAGGAGGGGGATGTTTTTCAAGAGAATATCGTGTTAATAAATAAAATGTACAATTCTAGTATGTACAAAAGAATCAGTTGGACCGACTAAGGACCGTTACAAACGGCCTATAGGTGACTCACATGTTCCAGACCAGTACCAGATGGAAGCGTGCCCAAGACACTGGCTGCATTGCCACGAGCTAGTTCTTTATTCCATTCTCTGACATCCCACTTGGTGGCAAAGCCAGCTAAATAACTCAGATTTCTAATTGTGCTCTTGCTAAGCTGCATCAGCAAACTGCTCACCAACCCTGGGTAAAGGGCCTTTCGGAGGTCCGTGAAAAGAAACGCGAGTTTAATAAGTACTGCTGCTAAGGCCTGTAAGAGGGTTTTGCGTTGGGCTCGATTTGTCCATATTAGACGAATTGGAACTAACTTGCATACACATTGTTGTTGTCAAGTTTCCCTCCTGCATCCATCAGCCTATTGGCGTAACTTTGACAAGCCTCACAGCTCAGTTGCTAGTGGCTCTGCCTTCTGCGCTGTGTTTATGGGTTTGATTCCCACCCGAAACAAACATTTGTGTGTAAATGTTTGTTCTGTGTTCAGTGTTGTATTGTATGATAATATGTATATACATATGAAATACAAGGAAGTAGAAAATATCCATATAGTTACCATATTACAAGGCTAGATGGCGCTGTGTGAGATTAATGTCCTAATATATAATATTAATTATTATTATTGTTATAAAGAAAATAATATTAATATAACTACCACCATCTTACTTAATTCTGTCGCCATAATAACAATTCTAAAATTGTTGTGTTCCGGCATTTAGATGTAAGATAGCCAGTTCCTCAGTTTGTTGAGGATTCCGGGTGAAGTGTGGCTCCACCTTTGAACCTTATCTCAACTTGTAACCAGGTGAGATGAAGGCCAAGTGCTTACCGTCGTACAATAAAAAAAAAAAAACTTTGACCAAATCCCTCCTTCCCCTTTCCATCACCAGAACAGTGACGTACTGCGGGGTACAACATGTACCTTTATGCCGAACGCATCGATTTGCCTTAACCTTTATTTATATATATTAAATACTGATAAGGAATGGAAAACAGACGCGGGTAAGGGCCCGCGTCTTTTTTCCCGTACCAGTAGGTACAATCTTGGAATCTTCAAGTCCAGAGTGAACAGCTTCCTTTAGACAAGCGTGCTCCATCTTAGGTCAAACATTTACTAGTTTTTCAAGTCAGTTGGTAGTCAAAACTATAAAAAAAAAGTCTGTGTTCCCGTAAAACCATGAAATTATACGGTCTGGTTTTAGTTTCTCACTTATAAAACATTGTTCAAATTTACAAAATAAAGTAGCAGCACAACGCACAACACGACGCTCGTGTGGTACTCGTATCTCCCGTACCCCCTCCCCATGGAATAGTTGCTCCACCAGTAACACAGACAGGCATGTGCAATTAATTCCATATTAAAATGTGACGTCATCTAATACCACGTCATGTGCTCACCAAGGCACAACTAACAGACAATCTAGGCCAACACTTATAAACGATGCACTGGAAAATATTCGTAAAATTTCACTCGAAAATCAACAGCCTATTAATTTCACTGCTGGACAGAGCCTCCTTCAAAGTTAGAGGAATCACTAAGGATTAGTAATCGCAGTACCGATGAATCCATCTACCTCCCTCCCATTTTTTTCTCGGTGATGCGGCTTTTTGGGAGGACTATAGGGTCCTAACTTCTTTTGTTACGAAAACGAAGCGGTACGGGTAGGTTATGCCACCTCGGCGGCTGCTCATGACTTGGATGGATACCAATCTTAAAATAAGCGTACTGCAAAAAAGAGATGATAAGATATTTATTACTTACATACAGTCCCAGCGGAAAATAGAAAGGAATGGAAATATGTATGTAAAAAAAACAAATCAATTAAAACTTGTGATAAAACACAACACCCAAACACAGAATAAACATCAATTTTCATCACACAAATGTTTGTCCTGGGTGGGAATCGAACCTACAACCTACGCGCAGAAGAATGATGAATCCCTCATTGTATTCTTTTGCCCTTTTCTTTAATAATACGTTTGGTCAGCTCTTCTTATCAGAATTTCTTTAGGTTGACCTATTTGGGCTTTGATGTTAATGATGATTCAAGAAAATCTTTTTCTTTTTCTCGATGTCTATATTAGCATTTGAGTATGACAAATTATACCGAAAAAGTTAGGTCCCATCCTGACACCAAGTCTATTTATGAAAGTTCAGAGCCTCGTCTAGATAGAACCATTAGGTATTAGATCAAGATCAAATGTCAGGTTACCGATCCCTAAGACCATGTTTACCGAAGGATAGGTATTCAAACTTTACTCTTTATCTCAACCGCTTTCAAGCGGAATGTGACAGGGTAGGTATGCATGAAATCGTTTTAATACTGTAGCTACAAAGCATCGCCTCTGTTCTAGTGGTTTGACTGGTGTCCCCTAGGGATAAATTGGTGATCGGTTTGGTTAGTGTTAGGGCCAGGCAGTAGAAATTATTTATTTAATTAATAAATATTTACAAATTTTTACACAGCGCCATCTAGCCCCAATCTAAGCAGAGCTTGTAATATGGGAACTCGATTACGGATAGAATAGGTACCTCAATATTTTTTTTTGTAAATCAATACTTAAAATACAATATCACACCCAAACACCGAACAAACATTTATATTTATCACACAAATATTTTTCCCAAGTGAAAATCGAACCCACAACCTACAACGCGGAAGGCAGACTTACCATCTGGGCTGTGTAGCCTGCCATGTACATACATGGAATGACGTCATAACAACCGTTCTTATTGTTGTGTTCCTGCATTTAGAGGTAAGATAGCTTTTCTCAGTCCGTTGAGGATTCGGGGTGAAATGCGCTTCGACCTCCTTATCTTATCATATCTTGGCACCCAGGCGAGATGAAGGCCAAGTTATTCTTTATTGTATAAACAAGTTATATTCGTAGCATTGACTCTCTTTGACAGAGCTTCCTCCAAAGGAGTGTTTTAATATAATCACCAGGCTTTGCACATGGATTGGTGATCGTAGGAAATGTGTTAGATAATACTCATGTAAGCTGCTAAGGAGTGCCCTTCTGGTAATCCCTTAGTCGGCTTCTACGATGTCTTTGGACTGAATTGGAGGGGTAGATTCTGATTGCTGGACTGCACTGAGCTAGCAACAACAATAAATGTAATTTATCTACTTATAATTTTAAATACGTTTAATTTCCCACTAAATCGGCTAAAACCTTACAAGAGCAGCTTAGACGAATAATAAATGTTATTGTCTGAGTCTTGATTCCGTATATAATATAGGTAATTGATTGAGGTGTGACCCAAGAGCTGGTTCTTATTTAGACCAGTGAATTAGCACAGCTATTCAGCGTGGCAATGCAGCCAGTAAGACACTGGCACGCTTCCGTCTGGTCAATGTCAAAGTCAAATATTTTTTTAGGATCAAATCTACCGACCAGCTACCGGCACACAGGGAGAAAGGCAAGAACCTCGGGCTAGGTTTTGTTTTCGAACATTCAAATAGATGAGTTACCTAGGTAGCCAAATTGCTTCCCTTGTACTATTTGTATGGTAAGTTTAATTAATTGTACATTTAAATAATTTTAAATGAATTTAAAATCTGAGTAATAGTCGCAAATTTCAGTTTTAGAAAGTCTTTAGAATGTCTTTGAAGCTATAGTTTTACAAAAGAGTATCTCACGCGTACCTACCGGACACATCCACCCACAGACAATATTGTCTTAGATAGATAGCAATACTTGTGTCTGTCTAGATCGGATCAAATGTCACTCGTATCCAAAGGATTACCTTTTACAATGACATAGCTTTTGGGGTTGGAATTTTCTTTGAACTTTGTACAAAATACGGATTCTGAGAAGGCTGTGGACGCGCTACAGACTCGTTTACCTCATCTAGTTGATGTGAAATGTCAAGAAGTCATTGTATCAACGAATGCCACAATAACTACGATGAAACGAAGATAACGTATATATAGCCTCTACTCGCGGAATCAGCTGCGTGATACCTGGATAAAATAAGACCTTTAGCAGCCTTATCTTTGCAAAATTTCAGCTCAATCCACTTTAGCGGTTAGGTACTAGCCAGTAGGCTATCTTACCTCTAAATGCCGGAACACAACAATTTTAGAATTGTTGTTATGGCGACAGAATTAGGTAAGATGGTGATAGCTAGCCAGGCAGACTTCAACAAAGTCCTACCACCAATAAAACCAAGCACAATATTGTATTCCCCTTCGGGATCGAACTCTGCACCCCTCAATCTGACGAACGGAATGAGAACCACTAGACCACAAATAGTTCAAAACATATAAAACCACATACGCAGAACATAATTTATGTCAGGTGTTTTAGCCAGCAAACCTGAAATTTTAAGAAAAAAGCGATAGCACAGAGTACGTAGAGTAAGTGTACAGGATATTAAAGTCGTCACCGAATCCACCCGATAAGGTAAAGCCAGCTGCGATGCTACCTCAGTCACACAGCACCGTCTAGACATAAGCTCCGCTGGTACCTCCGAGCACCCTGCAGGGCGCGTTGGTGGAGACCTATATTTTATTTTTATGATGCTTCGGTGTCGCATCAGCCATCAAGTCCACTTAGGAATCAGAGTGTATTGAAATATTCAAGAATCAATTTCTGTGGTTTTTAGCGAACGCGACGAATATTTTGTTGATCTTTCTCAAGATTTTTATAGGTAGAGATCTTGAGGACAATTATCCGAAGAAACGAATACTATAGTATACTTTTAGTTATAATTTCAGGAAAACCTAATTGATAGGTACCTACCAAATTAATGGCAAATCATCCTTTTGTGTATTTTCTTCAACTTTACTGAGAACACCAATCCGCCTGCCAAGAGCAGTGATCATGGAAAAACCTTCCAGCTTTGGAGGGTCCAGCAGTGGACACTAATGGGCTGTTGTGACATGATGTCCCAAAACAATAACATTAAGATGATAGCAATTAGAAACCAAATTAAGCAAATAAACTTTCCGTGTTATTTTCAGGGGTCATACAGGGTGAATAATGTATTGCAGATTGTGAATAATGTATAGCAGATTGTCCTTCATAGCCCAATAGATACGCTTTTTCAGTAAACTGCGATCTCCAATTCGCAACTTGTTGGGCCTAATCCAAAAAGGTTATTATCATAACTACCACGATTCTTTAGCGGAGTGGTGATTTCAAAATTCCCTCGAACCAAATGTTTGTATTTCAAGTGATTGCACTTGGTCACATTTACAAATGTTATTTTGACACAAAAATTCACAACCCACGACGGGACTCGAACCCGCATCTTTTGCTAAAGCCGGAAACGCTCTAACCAACTGAGCTACGGGAGTACCGGCGCAGATTTTGATTTTTTGTGTCATTTCTCTCAGCTAAAGCGCTGATAATGTCATCTGTCAGTTATTCACTCAACTGTGATCTGTCCTAGTGTTTGAAATTACACTCAAAATCACTAGCGAGAAATGGTGTTATTGATTTCCTACCGACCATCTCCAATAAGTTACCTACTATTGTTTATTCTGTGACTGTTTGTGAAACATTAGTCGTCCTTCACGACTGAGTTGGAGGGGTCTTCTAAAATCTTAAGCGACATCTAAATCTACGAGTTTATTGAAGAGCCAAATGAGATGATCATAAAATATCAAAGCTTAAGCGTCTAGGAGGTGTCCTGAATAGTGATTTCCAATGAGAGCATAAAGTTTACGAGTCTTGGAAATATCAATAGTACATCATAGAGGATAATCTACTTTACTATACGATCATGCAAATAGTAAACGGATTGAAATAAAATTCATATATAAGAATAAAAGTCGGTCCATCTGTCTGTTAAGCAAATCCAAGTCAGTATAAGACTAATATAACTATTAGACATTCTTCGAAGACTTCTCAAATGGTACTTAACTCTTTGTGTGCAAAACACTCACAGGGATAGGTAAGGAATTATTAGGGCTATTGTGTTGGGCAACCAACGGAATCCTGTCTCATTAAAAAACACGTGTTAACTCGTTAGGTAGCAAAACACTCGAGGGGTCTTCATATACAGCAAGGGGCTCAGCACCCAAAGTGTAAAGGTCATGTCCAAATATTCAGTATTTCCAAGTAGCCAGGATGTAACAAATCCTATCACAATTCTTATGCCTTGTCACAGGGACGGGGAAGCGCCTGGCCTTCATCTCACCTAGTTTCAA
This sequence comes from Venusia cambrica, assembly GCA_951394065.1. Taxonomy (NCBI): domain Eukaryota; kingdom Metazoa; phylum Arthropoda; class Insecta; order Lepidoptera; family Geometridae; genus Venusia; species Venusia cambrica. The sequence goes on from OX596058.1 coordinate 1,264,809, forward strand.
GTAACAATATGGCCGAAGGTGGAATCGCACTTCACCCGAATTCCTCAAAAGTCTGAGGAACTGGCTATCTTACTTCTAAATGCCAGAACACAACAATTTAGAATTTTTATTATGGCGACAGACTTAGGTGAGATGATGGTAGCTAAAAGGGGGACTTGGCCTACCACCAACCGACAACAATATTATCCTCCCCCTGGGGGTTGAACCCGGGACCTCTGGATCTGACACCGATGGGCGAACCACTACGCCACAGAGGATTAAAAGGGAGTAAAGTCGCCTAAATCGTATGCTTGTCCATAAAAAGTGTCGATGACCTTAGATTTTATTGGTTCGCCAAACACCACCGTAAAATACAGCGATTCAAACCTATTTGCATGAATGTGTGTGATTTATGCTTCTTTGTAGACTTGTATTATACACCCTGTAATACTGCGCTCACAATTTACAGTAGTTAAACAGTGACAGCAAAATTTATTATTTGATTCAATCAAACTTTTGCCTTGATAGTTTTTAAATAAATTCTTGTACTGTATGCAAGTATTTATTCACAAAAAATATTCTTTGCCCGGCCTTATCCCATTTCGTTATTTTGGGTCGGCTAATCAATTATATAAATCCGAATTTTATAAATGTATTTATATGCATTCTATACTTCTTATACATTCTATATTTTATCAGAATACATTTATTCAATATAATGAATATATTATCTTAAATTCAGTATCCCTATTATCACACGGCTCCTGTCTGTTTTAATCATCTACTACTCTATTCATGAAAATACCCCTTTTATTTGTATTATTTACGTAAGACATTATATCATACTCTCAAAGTCATGAAATCTTAGATAGATAGTAAAAAAACCCATTGGACTTTCAAAAAGTCGAAGTTAATTTCATTTGTGATTTATTTTGTACTGTCCTCGAATATTTCCGTACTATGTAAGACATTGACAAGTTCATAATGCTTGACTTATTGAAGTTACCACAAAATCAAATAGACAAGATGTTATAAGAGGATTTACGCTCGCGTGCATTTGCGGTTGGCGAGGGCGCTCATGCCTACGTCTCTGCGGCGGCCAAACAAGCGGATATGTCCCATTTCCGGTCAAGAGCAATATGTGCAAAGTTTCAGCTCTATCCGCTCCGTAATATCAAAATCCATCTCAGCAAGCTTTCGCTTTTATAACATGGTGTGGTTTGAAGTCTTACGAACTCACCTTACGACTCTTATTCAGCTCAAATGAAGCCCCCTTTAGGAATGATTTTCCATTTATTTTGTACGACTGACTTTAATTTGTAAAAAGAAGCTGCTGAATTTCACTATACTTACTAATCGCGACATTTTAACGATATAAGATAAGAGTAGGTAGTATAATTATTGTTGAATGTTTGTGTTATAGATCCCTCGTAAAAACCATTTTCTTTTCGTACTGGCGAAAAACAAAATCTTATTGATCGTGGATCTCTTGGCACGAAACCTTAACAAGAATTTGCATAGTTGATCGAGTGAGCGAAGCGAACGAGATCTTTCAGTTAAGTTGGGAAATCCGGCACTGTAGGTATGTATGTATGTATGTGGCAATGTTTGTGACGGCATGGCAATGTGTTAAAACATAAAATAGGGGTTGAGACTGATTTCAAAATAAGTTTATTTTGCCCTTATGAGGGGTGGTTTTTAAGATGAAGAGGGCAAAGGATGATCATCAGGTCGTGATAGATTAGGGAGGGTATTCGAAATTTCAAAACTGGTCTATTTAATCTATTGTTATTCACTCAATACGGTACGTTACGGCCATTATAGCCACCATGCTAAGCTTTGACAGATTGATGCTCACAGTAAAAGTTTTTTTTACACAAAGAAAAAAGCTGCTGCCTTTTTGGTTGAGTTTACGACATCCGTGGGCTGGAGGGGTAGATTTTAAAAACACAACTACTAAGGCAACAGTTTTGAGAGCATTTTTCAAAACACCTTTCCTTTGTTTCATGTTAGTAATGATAGATTACGTTGGAAACAAGAGAGAGCCTCGAACACTCAGGAGAATATAGAGAGTTCGAGAAAAAATGCTTAAGTAAGGTGAGAAAGGTGTGAAAGGTGAGAAATGAAAGCACATTTTTATCGTTTGTTAATTACGTTCTATTTGAGAAATGATCTCCGTCACAAACCAGACATCACGAGATCTCAGTTCAGGGCGAACTACTTGTTCAATAAAACCAAAATCGTCAAACTCCGAAGCATCATCAAAGTTGTAATTTTCATAAAAAAACTTGTTTTAAGAAAGTTTTACCACTAAAAAAAAAAATGATCCGTCTACTTTGTTTTTCTGCCTGGATTGTGATTTTAAGGCCATATTGAGAGCTGCTGCGTAGATTATTTAATTAGGAAAATACTCCATTTTCATTTATCACAGTCTGAGGCATTTCCCTCCGTGAAATGAAAATAACAACAAATCTTTTCCATGGCTCTTACAAATTGTTGGGTTTCACTGTACAATCCCCGTGGTGTTTGCTGGACAAATTGAATTTTGTTATTCCGAAGGATATTTATAATTTTCTCTCGATATTTTACCCACTTTGGCAGAGTCAATATTTTGTATTTTGGTAACTATAAAATCTGTACAAAACGGTACATCAATCATGTCTTCGTACTTACTTTTTACATTTGAATACATGAACTAAAAAATAAAATAATATGTACAAACTAATAAGACACAAGAAAAGCAGTCGGATTAATTAAGGACCGTTACGAACGGTCCTCAAGTGTCTCAAATGTTCCAGAATACCAGAGGTAGTGAGGCCCCAATATACTGGTGGTTGATTCGCTGGCCTAAATCCCCGGTCACACGTCACGTGTCGAATTAAAAGGCCCGTGAGAATTTGGAAACATAGAAAACCGGCCCTTCCCACGGACCTAAGGTTCGACCGTCTCAAATAAGTTATCTCGGTCGAAAGCACTAGGTATATTTGCGCATTTTGTGATCCTCGGCCGAATCAGTCGCCGCACCAGCCACTGATGGCCCATACATAAACTAGCATCTGAAATAAATTTTTCTTGTATTTGTTCCGTAGTGGACAGTTTTCCCTATCGATATTGGATAACCATATCAAATCCACATGTCTCGTTGCTAAATCCTCCTACAAAACTGCAGGGTTCAGCCATAATCACCGCGATGCTATTCGGATTGGTGATCGCAGTGGCGGTGTACGATAATACATTTTTAGTTTCGTTTTTTTTTATAAAATAGTCGGCTTTTACGATATCTGTGGTATAAGTTGGAGGGTTGATTAAGCCGCGACCACCACAATAATCTGTAATGATGAAGAATCTGTAGAGATTCTCTGTATTCTTTCTGTTCGAGTTTCATATTTTTATCGATATATTTTAAATTTGGAATTCAACTGTTTCGTAATGATCGTGAATGAACACGTCTTGACACGAATGACGGTTTTATAAATAGTAAACATTAAATTGAATAATCTGTTTTGATTATTGTTCTTTGATTGTTATGTTGTTTTTTTTTATTTCAATTACTTGAGCGAGGACCTTGCCTGGGCTAGGATTAGGTCTACTTGGAGCGAGTCTTTAAAGAAGATCTTGCGGCTTTGGTTGAGTGCATAATATTAGATGAATTTGCATGTAAGTTTTCGTTATTTATTTAAAAAAATTATGGCAAACGCAAGTTTAACACTAAAAAGAGTTATTTTCAAGCAAACCAGAAACATGATTAAATGGAAGGAATTAGATTTTCTCTTAATATTTTGAATTTTTTAGTTAGATTTTTTTATTTGATTGTGTCAACTTTAAGGATATTTTTAAGAACGATCCTGCGATTCTATAAGAAATAAATAATATAAGACAGGTCTGTATGAAGTAGACGACAGTCATCATCAGTATAGTAATATGTGTGGAAAGGACACCAAAATGTCAATAATGAGTAGGTATGCCTCTAAAACTGCAGTTTTAGCTGGCAAATGAAGCAAGGTGCACTCAATTCACGTATACAGAAGTGTCGAAACAGTGGTCGTAAACATTTTATTGAGCTTCATCGATCGGACTGTTAAATTGTGTTTGGCATTCATTTATTAGGGCATGTTCAGACGTGCGATTTTATTGACTTTAAAACCTACAATTTAAGCAAATTGTTGGTGAATTTCGGCGACAGGGTTTACTGTTGCTTTTTATTCGTCATAATTATACCACTTTATTGATATCGCTTTGTTGTTAAAAAACATTTTTGGTAATAATAACTGACCTTATGACTATTCAAGCCAAAAATAATATATTAGCCTCTCAGCTCAGTTAGTGTATAGCTCTGCTTTCTGCGCTGTCGATTGTGGGTTCGGTTCCCACCCAGGACAAAAAATTCCTGAATATTGATTTATGTTCTGTGTAGTTGTGAATGATGATTATGTATGTACTTACAAATGTATTATATCCACAAGATAGTTCCCATATAACAAGCTTTGATTTCATTGGGGCTAGATTGCACTGCGTGAATTAATGTGCTATGATATTTGTTTATTTTAATAATAAACAGGACACTAATCTTTACTCAAAATAAAATTGGTAACTCGGATAGCGATATACCTAGATATCGCTTAGGAAAAGTAAATAATTCATTCTTAGGAAACTGTGTGAGATTCTATAATAAGCTTCCTCAAAGCGCCACCAAACTTCCTGCTCGTAAATTCATATTGTATATAAAGAATAATTTATTTAAAAGCGCCTACTACATAATTAGTGATTATATCGACAATAAGGATGTTACTATACCAATTGACAGCAAAATGGTGATTTCTCAATGTTAAGAAACTACCCATTAGGTAGATAGGTGATAAAAAATGTTTTTAGATTAAGTATATAGGTTTATGATGTATCTACTTAGAATATAATTTAAAATTGTGTATCTTATTCAATGGGTCATCAAAAAACTAACCAGCTCGAGGTTCTTGCCTTTCTCCTTGTGTGCTGGTCGCAATTCCGATCAGGCGGTAGATTTGATGTTTCAAAATAATCCTAAAAAATCTTAATGAACAAAGAAATTTTGACTTTGACTTTGCGATATCTAGCCCAAAGCAAAGCTCTTAGAATGTGGCCAGAGTTGTGTTTGGGTGTTGTATTATATTTTATGATGGGTAAGTATTCACAAAAACACAAAAATAAGTAATTTAAGACTAAGTATTCTATCCGTAATCTAGTTCCCATATTACAAGCTATGCTTAGTTTGTGACGTTAGTATCCTGTAACATTTATTTATTTATTTATAGAGTTAAAAATATTTACTGCACAAGATGGACGATGTGATTCAAAACTAATCGGAACACTGACATTCTAATTAGTGACACAAATAGCGATGAGTTTCTTACATTTACATTTACATACTCCATTGTTTGACAACCTACCAGAAGCTGCGCACCAATTTTTGCTCTGTATCATCATATTTCCTCTTGTTTTCCTGCAATCTATGGGAGTGATTTCATGAAAAGAGACGGAAGTGTGCATCAGAAAGCCGGGGAAGCGCTATTTGATTTTAGACCAATGAGCGCTCGCGGCGGTAGAGTCTACCATCAGATGGTTCCAACCCATTTTTTGAGAGGTTGGTACTGTCAGCCAACAGAGTGTGCGTGTGTGTGAGGAAAAAGAGAAAGGGAAATAAAGAAGGAGAACGCATCAGCTGTGCGCTTAACCTTCAGAGTTGTTTTACGAGTGGCTCGGGACATTGTTATCATAATATAATGTTAATGTTTCAAAATAAAATCTGAAAACAGAAAAAATGTTTAGTAATAAATCCGCCAAATCTCTCTGAAAAAATCAAATCGACACGAGTTTCGCCTCTACACGAGGCATCCTCAGGAAATATAGTCTTGCTGCTCACTGACTAGCCCTCTGTGGACGTGTTGTCGCTCCGAGCTCTGCGCTGCAAGTGAAAATTATATTACTAAATATTTTTTCTGTTTTCAGATTTTATTTTGAAATATGGATTTCCGCAAAATAACGCCTGAATCAATTAGCAATGTTAATGTTGCCAATACCCAAGTTGAGATGTCAGATATCATCATATGCGAGTACTATAAGGCTAGCTCGTTTTTTTATTAACTATTTACAAACTCGATTGATGTGTCCTTCATCGGAATTGACCTGACTTTTGGCGGTCACAGTGCACAAAACCAATAATGTGATAGTGATCGATTTTAATTTATTGTTTGTTATCATTGCCACACGGGCATTTGGGGCTAGTCTGCGATGTGTCACGTGCATTGAGTGAACGGCCCGCGCTCGCTCAGCGAATACTAATGTTGACAAAATGTAGGGCAAATTGGATTTCGGGGACTATGTGTGTCACCTTGCGTTTTCACTTTCGTTCAGATAATTGATTTAAATACCTACCTTGCATAAAATTGTATAGAAGATACATTTTGCAGCTGGCAACACCTATGGTAGGTATCTACCTATGTGTTGCCATAGGTTTATGCCACATAATAGACGCTAGCAAAGAAAGAAGAGAAGTATGATAACTTATAAACTGGGCCTCTAGCGTCTAAAAAGGTACAACATTTTGCAGTATAAAGTAAACTATCCTGCGTAAAGTACTGTGATCCTAAGATTGGCAGCACTGATCTTAAAACATTATGATGTTAAATTTTATAGATTAACATCGGGTACGGTCTGTCAACTATCTTATTGGACATAGCCTAAAAACGAAATGAAGTATAGTAGGTACAGTTCGTCACTTGCAGTAATATGCGTGAATTTAACCCAAAGAAAATAAGAAACACAAATCTGTTCAGTGTGATATTGCCTTTACATTAAAACTAACCAAAGAGACCCGATTGAAGGTGTCAAGATGTCACCTCACAGAAAATAAACTACTAACCTCTTTACATTTGAAAATAGAAGATTTTATGTAGTTTTAACGTACCCGAAATGTGCCAATGGTTCCCTATTACTCCACCGCTGTCCACTTTCGGACGGATGTCTGTACTGTAGTATCTCATTAACCATAATAGGTAGACAGTTGAAAGTGCTGAAAATTTCAGTGTGCATGTGTTTGCAGCTATAACATATTAAAAAGAAAATATGTAGGTACTTATAAATATCGTCGTCGCTTTTTATTTTTTTATTTGAACACGGTGAAGTGCTTGGACTTAAATCTCATCTGTTTTTTCGAGTAATGGTAAGGCCGAAGGTGTAAGCGCACTTCACCCGGAATCCTCATCTGTGTGAGCTGACTATTCTAAATATATTTGCTGGAACATAATAGAATCGTTGCTATGGTCAGCCGGACTTAAACAAAGTCTTACCACCAACTAAACCAAGCATCATCATCGTTTTGCCTCTACCTTTATCATGAAATGCCATAATAAAAGTTCTGAAATTGTTGTGTTCCGGCATTTAGAGGTAAAATAGCCAGGTCCTCAGTTTGTTGCGGATTTCACAGGTAAAGTGTGCCTCAACCTTCGGCATCATCTTAACTTGTAACCAGGTGAGATGAAGGCCAAGCGCTTATCCGTCGTATAATAAAAAAAATATATGACGTGGCCTTCATTGTGATTGGTTAATGGATATATCTAGAGCACTGCATTAAAAATTTGAACGCAATCCAAGAAATCGAAGTCTGCGGCCTGTCTCGGCCGATGTTTACCTCGAATCATTTTTGCTCGCGTTCCAAATCAAAATTTCGTCTTCACAATGTTTGAATATTTGACCCTATCTTTATTTTTTACATATACTTATAACTAGCTGACCCCTCTCAGTAACAAGTTCTAAGCCTTTAAGTCCATCACTATTATTTCGGGTCATTTATGCCTACCGCTGAACAAATATTTTTTTGGGCTCGCTCCATTGCCAAGGCAAGCTACGAAATCCAGGGTATACGTGTATAAAAAACAAACCTCGCCAGTTACATGAGCCACCTCTATCTATCAACTCCACGAGACCGCTGGTCACAACACAACCCTCAGTGAGGTCGCGGCCAAAAAAAAGTTTTCATACCTCGGCCACTGAATCTTATATGTAAGCTATTCATTTTCAAGTATGTTTATTTTCATTTGTTTTTTATTTTAGTAGTTATGTTCAATGTATTTAAAAGACTTAGGTAGATTTTCAAGACATTAATGATAGGGATATATATTTAAACTAAGTTGCGTTACCAAATCCTTTCCAGTTAAAAGTTACATACAAACGATTTAACTCCTTTTCGCCCTTCAGAGGAGTGGGAGGGAGATAAAAATCGTTCATTCTAATAAACAGACAGAAATGAAAGAAAAACCTATTGGTTGTGGCTTCTGTATCGATGTTAAGGTTTCCTCCAATTGAAATTTTGACACTGTTCCAGTTTTACGTTACGGTTTTTACTGTAGGTACCCGTTACTGTTTTACAGCTCGGATACTTTTAAATACAAAATAAATAGACAATAAATTTCACCAAAAAAAATTAAATATAAAAAATAACTTTGCATTCCTTCTCCAAGTAAATATCAGCTATACCAAATCTCCTCCGTGCGCCAAATAAATAGGGTCCGAAGTTTATTTTTCCCGTAAGATAACCTACTGAATGATAGTCCCGATTGTCAATCTGGCTCGCAGACGGTAAACAGTAAAGTATGTCGTTTTGGAAAACTCATCCTAAAATAGGCGCGGGATTATTTCGGGCGCTGTCGCGCGCGCCGTCCGAACCCAATCTAAACACATTAGACCGCCGTACGTTACGACGGTGTTTTAAAACGATTACCTATAACAATGTTAGAAAACATAAACTAATTAACAATAACGCCGGTTAAAACCGTTATAAATCTAAGTGAGGTAACAATTTAAAACGATTTTAAATTGAAGTGCAGTGAACAAACATTTTTTGTTAAAGTTGCGCGTAAGAAGTTGTAAGAAGTCAAGTCGGGAAATATAGATGAAACGAAAACCGCGTCAGAAATTGTTGTGAAAATTTAAATTAGTCAATTTGCTGGATTTTAGTAGATAACATTCATAATTGGTCGTGCAGCGTAAATGCGTGACATCAAAGTGAAAACAAACGCAAATATCAGATGAAATCTGAAAAGTTAATATTGTAAAGATAGTTTTGATTGTGCGGCAATGTATGATTGCAATAAGATGTGGATGATATTCTGCTTGTTTGTGTTTTTCTCACCATGTGCTTTGTCTGATGACGATCAAACTGACATACCAACCAAGCCTGTATTAGGTACGTATATATTTTTTAGATGCAAACGCAACTTTACCTGGTTTCCTTGATGGAATTTACTGTGAGTTAAATAAATATGCTTATAGGTATTAATAAATTATATCAATGAGTTCAACAGTAGAATAACACAAACGACTGCTGCTAATGGGAAATGTGTCGTACAAGGTATGCCTTAGTTGTGCCTCCCTCCGCAGATCAGCACCTAGAAGAGGCAAGTTAAAAGAAAAAAAATCTTAGCGACGCTAGGAGCTACCCTGAAAATTTTAAAACTTGGACTGTTTTTAGAGCTGTTTATTGATTGTCTTAGGCATTAGGCATATAAAATATGTACCTATGTATGTTTTTAAACGATTATTTTATCTCCTTTAAATACAAGTAGGTAGCACTACCACCCACTCTACACTACAAAAAGATGATCTGTAAGAAACATGACATTAAGTTCAATTGCTTTTTTGTGCAATTAAAAATATCTGTCGATCTATTTAGCTTATGTCAGTCAGTCAGCTATAACAACAACTTTACCAAGGAAGGTTACTGGTGTAAGCAGTAAGTAACTTAGTAGTTTGTATGGTTTCTATGATTCCTATTATTACTCGACTATGGTCTAGCTAAAAGGAGGTTTATTATTTTGGTTTCCGTTATGTTGTGTGTGAGTGTTTATGTATGTATGTATGTAAGTTTCCTCATAAGCTCTTAACTACTGATAATATTTTGACTAATCAGGTATCGTTGGAGCGTTGAAATCAGCACAAAATAAGCGTCAAAATCATAAACTAAAAAAAGAAATATCTTGTTGGGTATTTAATCAAATCGCTTAATTATCAAATTTCAAATATATATATATGTTATACAATGGTAGATGTTGCCCGCGGATTTGCTTGCATGCTCCCGATAATTGGGAATAATTTCTAGCCAAGCATGTTATACACAAGTAGCGGGAGCCTCCTTCATCCATCGACTCCCTGTGAACGCCACAATGTCGTGAGTCCATCGAGAGGGGATATTCCCACGCTCCGTTTCGCGTTTAATCGCGGTCGCCATGCAAGAACCGTAACCCCCGCGGTAATCGGTTCTGCGAGCTATTTCGCCTGCCCACTGCCACAGCTTGCTAATTCTGAGGGGTATGTGAGTGACTTTGGTTCTTCTACGGATGTCCATATTCCGTATTTTGCCACACAGTGAAACTCCAAGCATAGTTCTTTTATAACTCGCTGTGCGACTTTGATTCACGAGGCCTATATTCAGTGTAGACGTAATGATCTACAGCTCCAATATGGACAGGCATGGGTGCGACATGACATGACATTTCTCTTCAACTTACTCAAAGTATATTGTAATAACCTCAAAATCTTTAGAAGAAAAAGTTCAGTATTATCATCTGTAAATTTTTTGAATAACAAATTCATATGAACATTATTTCTGGTTTCATACTTATTAGAGCGGGATTTTTCGGGATTCAGTTTCTGAATATGCTATTTATTTAATGAATGTCACTAAGCTTGCGTTCACATTTACTAAGTATTATACATCGGAGTGGTAATGTTTTGTTTTATGCTTTTAGGTGGTATCTTCTATCAAGATAAAGCAGATGCCGATAAGGCGGAAGGTCGCTCGCGGTCAGACCTTTTGAAAGAAGCGTTGACGGCGAGTGGGGAGCTTCTCAACTTCACAATACTGATAAAAGAAATCCAAAATGATGGCAATGTTCTGGAAATATCGAAGTGTGTTTGTGAACTGGCTGAGGTAAACTTGTATTCCTAAGCAAAAAGAGATGGAACAGCTGATGTTCTCCGGGCTTAGCGTGCTTTCGGATAGTAAACACGTTCATTCCCTTCATAGCAGTTCTTAACCGCCTTTGTGGTCTAATTGTTCGCCCACCGGTGTCAGATTCAGAGGTCCCTGGTTCGATCCCCAGGTGAAACAATAGGACTGTATTACGTTACTGCGAATAACAGACTTCGAATAACGTTAATGCGGTTGTTCCCAATCACGAAATAACAAACCGTCGACTTTATATTATTGCGGCGCATCTTACTGCAAAAATTCAAAACTTCGAAAGAAAAAAACTGCGGTGTATGTAATTGCGAATCACTAAAACTGCGATGTTGATAGTAGATGAGTTTTATGCTTTTTAATTACCGTGTTGGCTTAGATGTACACTTATATACATACAAATAATATATATATATATAGAACATATCTAAAACTAAAGTTTAAGGATAATTGCTCATTTATAGTGATTTAGTTACTACATAATAGGATAGGTTTTGCATAATAATAACTGGAATTTGTAATTTGCAATGCACATATTTTAGACACATTAAAGTGTTAATATTTTAGCAAGACACTATTTGCCGAAATTAACCCAAAAGGGTAGTTGTTGAAAAAATATTTTTAATTATCATTTACGCTTAAAATCAGTATTTTATCTCTTTGTTTATGGTGTACTTAAACCTCTTTTTAAAATTTCTGATTACTTATCTATTTTTTTACATTTCTTTTTTACATTTCTGATTACTTGTATGAAGGTGTCATGGAAACGCCATGCATGTGCATGGCGTCACATCAGGTATCAGAAAATGTACAAATAAATGTGGTGCGGCTGTGGAAACAAAAAAAAATGGCAATCATAATTTTGTGCAATAAGTGAACTGCTTTGAACATGACTATGAGCCGGATCAGGATACAGTACGAGCTTCCGTATTAAGAAAAACTTTAAAAAGACGTGCATGTGACAGCTTTGATTCCCCGGGTCAAATTGTTCAAGACGTTATCCAACAAGTTTCCAAGAAATCTGCTCCTTATATGACTACAAAAGACATACATCACATGACAATACATCGTGAAAGGGCAAAAAATTACCCACTATTACCAACATCACTACAAAGTTTTACTGTTCCTGAACAATATGCCAAAACTGACCATAATCAATTTCTAATCGGCCACTTTGAAGACGGAAATAATGTAGTGCTAGTTTTCAGCACTAAAAGCAATATACGATTTTTGTATTCGTCCAAATTTCTTGTCATAGATGGAACTTTTAAATGCTGTCCGGAGTTATTCTACCAGATTTTCACTGTTCATGGACTTGTTAGTGATACAGGAACCGATCAACACATTATGCCTCTTGCTTACGGATTGTTATCGAATAAAACAGAATATTCTTACTTTGTATTTCTAGAGATCATTAAACGTTATGCATGAATTACGGATACAATTGAATCCCGAAATAATCATGTTAGATTTTGAAACTGCAGTAATTAATGCCTGCATTTGCGTATTTCCCAACATCCAGCATAAATGTTGCTTATTTCATTTGTCACAAAACGTCATAAAACACCTCAAGAAAGCAGGATTAATCCAAATATATGTAAATGATGCAGAATTTGCGCACAAAATGCGACATCTTATTGCTTTGGCTTAAGTAAAGCCGCACATTCGAATTTATTCGCAATGAAGTGATTAACAGAAGAGGCCAAAGCAGTTACTGATTGGTTTTACAAATATTATGTTGGTGGCTCTTCTGAAAAATCAAAGTTCAGCTTAAGTGAAAAGCCATCCATATTCCCACCTAGTATGTGGTCAGTATGGGATTGTTTTACTCGCAATATTCCAATCACGCAAAAATCTGTTGAATCTTGGAACAATCATTGGAATAGCCTATTGAATCGTAGGAAACTGAGCATTTATAAAACATTAAGAGAATTGCAAAAAGAGCAAAAAAATACAGAATACGAGATTGAGAAATTGTCAGCCCTAGTGCCTAAAAAGGTTCGAAAGAATACAAAATATCAAAATAAAATTAGAAATAATGTGCTGAATAAAAACAAAATGACACTAAAAGAGTACTTTCGAGTGGACTGGCATACATAATCTACATTAATATAAATAATAGCAATTGAATAAAAAGTGAGGAATAAAAACATCGTATTTAATTATTATTGTTTAAAATCCCAGACAAATTTCCAATTCTTATTTAGTACTTTCGAAGTTTTACAAGTTAGCAGTAAAGAGCTTCGCAGTTTGTAATTTCAGGGTTATAATTATTCGCACTACCACAACATAGCAGTTCTGTTCTTTCGTGGTCTTTAGTTTTCGCGGAAACTTGCGTCGCAACGACATTATTCGAAGTCTGTTATTCGCAGTAACGTAATACAGTCAAACAATAGTGTGCTTGGTTTGGCTAGCTCCGATCACCTTACCTACCCTTTGCTATGAAAACAAAGCACATTCACTATTAAAAAACTTATACAAATAAATATTGTTGACACATATTCCAGGAAGGAGTAATGGGCATCATAGACGGCGTGGGCGGGCGGGCCACAGAGAACATACAAGCGCTCTGCGACGCGTTGGAACTTCCCCACGTGGTGATTCAGCAAACAGACCTGCTCACCAGGAACTGGTCGCTGCTCAGCGTGTTTCCCAGCCCTTCTACTTTCAACAATGTACGAATCCGCTATCATCATAAATAGAAAAACATTACTAAAATCCGACCGTTAAAAATTATTGAAAGAACTGTGGAATACATTTTAAAACGAGGGTTTTACTCACGTATATACGATTATGTTGATTTACGCATCAACAGTTTCGATTCAACAGGTGAATCATGATCACGTTGAGTGTGATCAACATACGTGTAAAACACGTGTTTTAAGTTCCTCGGTTTGTTGACGATTCCGAATGAAGTGCGCCTCCTATCTCAACTTTTAACCAGGTGAGATGAAGACCAAGCGCTTTCCCGTTGTACAATAACAATATATATATATATATTACGACTCACGCAAGTTTTGAAAGTAACTATCGAATGTTGAAAAAACTAAAATCCGACAGCAATATCTTCCTCTTGCTAATTGTGTTGTAACCGTTTAACGAAGTAACAAAAAAATCTCCAACACTTCTTGAGATCGAGAGCCGATAGATTTGTAACCAGTTACAAGTTAAACAGATCCTCAGTCTATTGCGGATTCCGCATAAAGTACGCATTTACCTTCGGCCTTATTTGACTCAAGGTGAGATTAAGGACAAGCGCTTCCCCTTCGAAGAATAAAAATTAACATAAAAATCATTTTTTTCAGGCTCTTCAAAATCTAATTGAGGTCAAAAAGTGGCAGAACTTCACCATTCTATACTCGAGAGGGCACAGCGTCATCAAGGTCAGTGATCTGATGATGATGACGAACACCACGGATCAGTACACGATCACAGTTTGGGAGCTTGGGGGAAATGATTACAGGTATGCTATATGGTAAACAAATATTATTGAAGTACAGGATGGCATAGCGCAATCGGCAGAGCCTTTCCGGCTAAAGGACAAGGTGCGAGTTCAAGTCCTGTCGCAAGTAGTGCTCTTTTGGCCCTTATGGGATATGTCCCCTTATTTGGGACTGTGCGTTAATTGTCAGTCAGTCAGTTTCACAACGATTTAGGATTTTAGAATAAGCAGGAGGTAAATAAGCATTAATAACTAAGGATAAACTATCTAGCTGTACACTGGTACTATATAGGTATATAGACTATGGTAATTAGTAAGTAAAATGTCTGTCTCCCATTTTGTCCGACTTTCATTGTCAGATAAAGACATTTTTCACAGATCTCTAAGCAAATACTGAGTTCCTTAACGATAAACGGTTGGAATCATGATCAGTGAATATTTTTGCTCTGTGGCCATTACTAGCTGTACGTACTGAATACTAAAGCCCCCACGTGCCTTTGAACCTGAGCTCTGCTAAACTCTGCTATTGTTAAATGTTCAGTTCTAGTGAAGCGGTATTTTAGAACCTAAGTCTTGTGGGGGTGTCTTTTCGTTCGCACAAGTTGCAGAATGTATTTTTTTCTTGAGTGGGTGGTTTTTAATATATCTACGATGTTTTTATTTGTCGGTGTGAATCGCAATGTGCGGTTTGTGAATGTACCTTTGTTTGTGAATGTCACCAGCTTAAAAAGAAGGTGGTTCACAATTAGCATCATAAGTACTTTTTGGTGACTGTAACACAGGAACTTTATTTTTGCATGGATTATGTTATATGTATGGATGTGTATGTTAGTTTTTTAAGGTATATATTACTATGGGCCGTAGACTAAGTTAGAATAAGATCTGTAATTTATCTATTGTTGCCTGAAATAAAATTATATTATTATTATTATACATATTTTTTGTAGGAGAGGTGCGAATAATGTTAAAAGGTGGGAGAATACAGTGAAATGTTTTATTAGAACAAAATAAATATCAAATAATAGGTAATCTATTTACTGCCAATTAATAATAATGTCAATAGATTGTAACACAATATAGGCTATGTTCTCATTCCGCGGTGGTCGCGGTTTATCAATCGACCCCCTCTGGGGACCATGGATGTCGTAAAAGCCGACTAAGGAATCTCACCTGAAGAAGGGCAGCAGCTGTGTATTATCTACACCTTTACTGCAATCACCAATTCACCTGGCAAGCGTGTTGATTATTGCAAAACCGTCCAGGTTTGGAAGAGGCTCGGTCCAGCAGTGGACACTAAAGGGCTGTTGATGTGTTCTCGTTAAACCATGAAGTTTAAAATCGTATAGTTGGGTTTTATCTCTCAACTTGAACTGGTTTCAGAGATGTTCTGATTGCTGCTAAACAGAACGGGTGTGTCAACTTCGTAGTGGACTGTCTGTCGGAGAATCTGGAGTTGTTGCTGCTGCATGCACAGCAGGTTGCCCTGATGTCGGAGACACACTCCTACATATTCGTATCCCCTGATCTCTTCACGTTAGATATGGAGAGATACCGGTTTGGGGGTGTTAATGTGACAGGTAAGTAATACTACCTACGTTTTTTTTTTATTGTATGACGGGGAAGCGCTTGGCCTTCACTTTACCTGATAAAGTTAAGATAATTTTGTAGGTGGAGGCGATCTTCACCTTGAATCCTCAACAAACTGAGGAACTGGCTATTTTACCTCTAAATGCCGGAAAACAACATTTTTTTTTAGAATTGTTATTATGCCAAATTGTTATTATGGCTCTGGCCTAAAGCTAGACAAGCCTAGAGCAAGAGCCTATCACTCATAGAAAATGAAAATAGCTTTAGGCACCAGATGTCTAAAGCACGGGCTTTAGTCTAGCATAGTCATCTGATTTTTACCAAGCAATCCTTCTTCGTTATTACATGAATTGTATATTTAATATATTTACCTATTTGAGACAAATACATTTTATAATTTAAAATCAATCATCATTGATTTTTGTCGGTAGTGTTTTACAATATTTACCAATTGTAATGGTACTTCTTGTACTAAATAATAAATTTGAATTTGATTTTGAATTGAATGCTATACTTGCATATTCCATTCATGCTACTGAATTCTAGTTTGACATGGAGATGTAGGAACACAGAAATGTAGGCGCTAATTTGACAGAGGAGCGATGGGACGAAACTATTGTTGGGTAGTAGCGCCGTTCGAGGGTTGGTCTATATTTACACATATGAGACTTGGTTAGGTTAGATGATACGACACAAATATCATCATTTGCACCCATTATTGGCCACTGTCGGACAGAGTCTTTTCCCATTGGAGTTTAGCAATAACCACCACGCTCGAAAGGTGGATTGGCGATTGCTTTAACGGTACCCTACATCATTTTTATTTTACTGAATTAGATTGGAATCAACTTCCTGAGTCTTTATATCGCCTGTGTTACGAACTGAATGTCTTCCAGAAGAGAAAATAGAGGTAATAGGCACCTTCTGGGTAGACTCGCTCTATTGTAGACCTCATCTTTGCACTTTGTATTTGAAAACTTTCAGGTCTTCGCCTCAGTGCCCTCGACAACCCAGAGTTCTGGAAGTTTACCGATAAACTGAACAGCAACACAGACGAAGAATCCCAAAAGGTTCTACCAGAGCAGCTGAAGGTCGAGGTCATGTTGATCTACGATGCTGTGAAGATATTCTCTCAGGCGCTGAATAATATAAACTCAGCAACGGTGGAGTCGCTTAGTTGTGAAAGCCTGACTTCTTGGAAGTACGGCTCTACGATGCTCAACTTCATGAAAACCGTGAGTGACACAAAAGCTTAAGTTCAATATATCATCAGGCTATCGGAAAAAATGTTTCATATATAATAATAAAAACAATTATGAGAAATACATTTTATTACACTTATTTTAGATGGAGGCCAAACACAGACGTGTTTGGCCTTCATCTCACCTGATTTTGCAAGTTATGATAAGGCCGAAGGTAAAAGCATACTTCACCCGGATCCTTAACAAACTGAGTAACAGGCTATCTAACCTCTAAATGCCGGAACACAACTATTTGCAAATGTTTCATAGCAACATTGCAATTTCTATTAAAATCTATTTTTTTTTTAATTTATTTCAGAATAAAGTAAATGGATTAACAGGACCACTGATATTCAATGGAATGGGTGAGAGATCACAAACAAATTTTGACATTTTGGAGCTGACTACATCTGGCAACCAAACAGTAAGTTATACAAATTGCCAATGAAAATAGTAATAAGAGCCTCCATGTATCGATTCCACGTTAATTCACTTGCTGAGCAAAATGCAGCTAACTTTGTAGAATCGAATCGTTGATAAAATTGTAGTTGGGTGTTGTATTGAATGATAAGTATGTATTTACAAAAAAAAAATGTATTTAAGTATTCTATCCGTAATCTAGTTCCCATATTACAAGCTATGCTTAGTTTGGGGCTAGATGGCGTTGTGTAAAATGAATGTCCTGTAATAAAAAAAATGTAATAAAAACAGCTTTATTAAAAATGCTGGTTTGAGTCCTGTCACTGGTTGTAAATTTTTAGGTCATCATAACATATGTAATAGTTGTGACCACGTGCAATAAAATGTGAAATACATAAATATAACCCATCAACATTTTCATTGATTGTTTTTTATCTTTTCCTAAAGTCGGAAACGCTCTAACTAATTGAGAAACGAGGGTCCTGACGCAGATTCCGAATGTTTATCGGTTTTTTTTTCGGTTTAAGATTATTTATTTCTCATCTAGATTAACATAATCACTTTCTGAGAAACTATAACTAATTGTAATTTAAATGTAGTGAGCGTTACAAGATGAACAGAATGCAGATTACGTCGAGTTCACAAAACATCATGCAATATTAATCACACGTACTATTCGTTCTAGCCTATTTTAAAATACTAGCTTAAAATGTGGGTACTTTGGTGAAACAGTAAACAAGTTGCAAAGGAATTACACACACAAAAGATACTAAGTCGGATCGGAACTTGTTATTGTGAGTAAACACACTGATGGTCAGGCCGGGTTGCATCGATTTTTAGCATTTGTTTTAACGGACCGTTTTCTTGATAGCTAGTACCTACTTGATTAATAAAATTTAGATTTTGTTAATTTGTAAGACTAAGGAACAATCAAATTATGATAGAATAATTGTAAGTTATATAATTTACTGATTGTGTTTGGAATCAGGTATTATTAAGTATTATATTGGTGAAGTTTAGAAATTTCTTGTTTTGGCAATAGGAATTAGACTACACCCTGTTGAATTAATTCATTTTATTAGTATTAGTATTGATTGATTAATAGACAAATAATTATGATAAAATGTGTTGTCGACTACCTAGTATTATAAATTCGAGTCGTGTCACATGTCTTATTCATACTAAGCTTGAAAGTCCCGTCGGGGGTCGTGAATTTTTGTGTCATTGTAACATTTGTAAATGTAGATGGGTTGTTCACTTGGACGGTTTTAAAATAGATGGTATTAAATTTAATATTTAGGTAAGCTTTTGATCTCGAGGCTTGCCTGGCATTGCTTGGGCGAAGATAAGGTCTCCAATGTACCTAGTGAACATTGCTAGATTTCCTATTGAAAGCACACCAGCGCACCGCCGGCACACAGCGAGCGGCATGGCGCCAGACTTTGGCAGGTTATATTGCCAGCGATGGCATTATTTAACGGGGGGTAGACGACTAGGAAATAGATCCTACCCAAGTGATCTATATAATTAAAAAAAAACTAACTGATAACCACTTTAATACACAACACATATAATTAATTTTAGATTGGTCAATGGAAGGACAACACATTAATCATAGACCGACCATCTGCGCCGGATGCGGAAATTGGTGAAGAGAATATTATGAAAAACAAAACCCTCAAAGTGTTGATATCTTTGGTACGTACTTTTTTACTATACGCATCTGATTTGGAAATTGCTAAAGCCAGCATTTGCTTTTTTTTTTGTATCGATAGCCAGAATTGTCAAGGTTATGATTTAAAGTTTAAGCCACTTCAGTTAACGGTCTACTGATATGTCTGGTAGCTTCATTGGTGATGGTTTGGATACCAACATCGGTATGCAAACCAATTTGATGATTAATGTAGTATGGAACAGGATATGAGATTATTTTCATGGCTTAAGTGATGCCGCCATTGTAACACATAGAGCATTGTGTTTTTTATATGGAATGGGTCAGCTCTTCAATTTAGAAACGCACATCAAAAGCACTAGGTCTACTATCTATCTACGTCTTTGTCTGCAGACTCCTCCGTACGGCTACGCAAAGGAGACGAGTGTTCGTTTAGAGAAGAACGACCGTTACGAAGGCTTCACCATCGATATCATTCAGAGATTAGCGGATCTGCTGGGATTTAGTTACGAATTTGAAGTGCGCAGTGCCTATGGGAAGAAGGATAAGCATGGAAACTTTGATGGGATGGTCAGGGAGCTTCAAGATGAGGTACGATTTGAATATTCATAATTCCTACACCTCAATAGTGGCGGGTAGATAGTTGATGCAAAGACTGAACATCGGGCTCAGTGGCGTACCTTGGGAGACACCTGTCACCTGAGACCGTCGGCCACTAGAATACCAAATGGCACCTATAATGGAAATTGTGCGACGATATAATTTTAATAGTGAAGCTATTGGCTTAGTAGCTTAGAATCGGACCCCAGTCGAGTGGACTGCAATAGGTTGATGATAATGATCATGATTTTTTCACAGCGATTATGACTTAGTTTTCCTAGTTTTTCCATCACTTCATCATGATCATCACATTACACATTTCACAGCCTGAAAAATACTATGCAGGGCATGGGACTCACCCAAAGCTTCCCAATAAATGCAGTAAGATAGTTTAAATTGCACATTATGTTTGATGGGTTGTTGATAGTAGAATTTGTCTTTGTCCATGCGATAAAGCTTTAGTTGCCCATAACGAAAGAAGATAGAAGAAAAAAAGATAGGAAGCGGCTTTGTTGAACGAGTTAGCAAAGCGAGAGATGTGTCTCTGCATCAACTGGCCACAACAATTTGCAACGATTTGCATTCATCTGTGAGAACGTTGGTACTTTGTACAGGTTTTATTGTTCATCCAATCTTGTTGAAACGTGATATACTGGTTCTACAATTTCATGGATTTTTCTGTCGTCAGCGATTTTTGATTGGAAGGCAAAAATAGAAGTTTACTATGACTGGCTTTACCGAATTTGAAAATATTCGTCAGTAACATTTTGGTAGACAATTCTAGACAAGTACTTGGACGGTCGCGAGGTCTCAGTTACGGACAAATTATCAGTATTACATTTATTACAGACTTTACTGAACACAAATTGTTGCTTAACAGTTTTATGCTCACGAGGTCTCCTGTTTGCAGAACTACTATATGCTTTGAACTCAAAACATTTTAGTTATTTAGTTTGGGGCTAGATGCGCTTTGTGAAATTAATGTCCATTAATTTATTTTTTATTTTTTATTATTTAGTTTGAAATTTGTGTTTCCAGAAAGCAGACCTAGCTATCTGTGACTTCACGATGACGGTGGAACGGCAGAGCGGCATCGACTTCTCCATGCCCTTCATGACCCTTGGCATCGGGATCCTTTACAAACAGCCCAGCAAACAACCACCAGAGATGTTCTCGTTCATGGCAGTCTTCTCAACAACGGTAACACGCTCATTATAATTGTCCTATAAACCTTAAAATTTTTGTAATATTTATTACAAAATTAACTAACCACCCTTAAAATGGCGTGTTCGTTTTGTTTCGCTCTTTCAAATCTCGGCCGCGGGCACAATGTTTCCTCTTTAACACAGATTTTCTATTAAGAACTTTCTATGTTTTGCTTTAGCCTAATTAAACTTTATAAAGATTGGTCTCGCTCGTTGAGATTTTTGAATACATATTTAATCATTGATTGAAATAATCACTGTGCAGTACAAGTGTAAGTTCCTAATATTTTGATGAAAGTCGAAAAACTAATATTAAAACACAGTTATTACAAATCTTATGTTTTCATTCCATCGGTAGTCCCCATGACTGCCTTTTATTAATAAATACTGGGTTAGCTTTTAATCTGAAGGCTTTTTGTAGCATTCTAAATGAAAAATAATATCAATTCGCTTGACAAGGGGTCTGATGTAGTCGACTTTCCGAGTCAATTTACTCTTGCAGTCTCCGAGTCTATACTGTACCGGAAAGGCAGACGCAGGCAGTAAGTGCCACTCTTCACATAATGACGCGTACTATTTGATTCGGCATGACGGTACCGTGGATCATCTGCTAAGTACGGATGTACTTTCCAGTGCAATTGGTAGTATGAAAATGAAAAGGATTATGAATTTGGTAGTGAATATCCTGCACACATTTATTTAAACTGCATTAACTGAGTAGGTTTTCGATATACCCAAAGAAATTGTATCGGTAGGTATCTACCTACTATATCTGTGGGGATATAGTGTATTTGACAAGCCTCATAGCTCAGTTGAAAGTAACTCTGCCTTCTGCGCCGTAGGCTGTGGGTTCGATTCCCACCCAGGACAAACATAAAAAATAAAAACAAATTATTGTCCTTAACAAACACTCTTTTGCATACATTTTCATTTGCATTCATCCCTTTACTATTATATCTGAAAAGCTAGTATTGAATATACCATTTTGAAATAAACGACGGAATGGAAGAGTGAAAAATCAGCGGTACTCCGGGCCGGGATATTTTAAGGCTTGCTCTATTGTAAACATTATCCTTGCCTAGGCAATCCTCCAGGTGTACCTTAAGGATTGACCATCATGACCCATCATAAAAAATCAGATTGCATGGTCGAATTAATATTATTGTAAGTTTATATTTTCCAGGTGTGGATAAACATGATGCTGATCCAACTAGCCCTGGGTGCGGTTATGATATTTGTGGGACGCATATCGTACGCCGAGTGGCAGAACCCGGTGCCTTGCATCGAGCAGCCTGAGGAGCTCAGCAACCAGTTCAGTTTTTCCAACTCCGTGTGGCTCATCATCGGATCTGTGATGCAGCAGGGATCTGAGATCGCGCCTATGTATGCACCATATTCATATATGTATATTATTGTATGATGAGGAAGTGCTTGGCCTTCATTTTACTGGCTTCAAGTAATCAGACCTCAGTCAAAAGACTGAGGAACTGGCTTTCTTACCTCTAAACGCCGAAATAAAACATTTTTTAAATTGATGTTATGGTGACAAAATAAGATGGTCCTACCATCAATCGAACCAAGCACAAATTGTACCGCTTCCTGGGGATCGAACCCGCAACCTCTGGATCTGATATCGGTGGTCGTACCAGAAGACCACAGAGGCGGAATCGGCTTCCAGCGTCTATGTTTCTGCTGCGTTACGACCATATTATCTTCACGAAGAGAGTTACAGGCATCTTCGGGGTAGGTTCACATGAGCATTTAGAAAGTTATATTGTTAATTATGAAATATTCGAACAACCTCATACATCAAACTCAATTACTAAAACTATGCCTATGCAAGTTTTGAGACTACGAGCTGAAAAAAAACGATAGCTAATCTTTAAAAATAACTGCTGACAATTGGAACATAGACAGACAAACACTCTTCTGATTAGTCGGGGGTTAACGCTACATGTTACTTTCAGCGCGCTAGCACCACGAATGATCACCAGTATCTGGTGGTTCTTTACCCTGGTGATGGTGGCATCATACGTCGGGACCCTGGTGGCCTTCCTCACCATCGAGAAGAATGTCATGCCCTTCAACAACGTCGACGAACTTTACCGCCACAAGTTTATCCAATATGGCGCTAAAGACATCGGCTCCACCATTGACTTCTTCAAAGTAAGTAAGCTTAAGAAGTTTGGCATTCTCTACCTACATCATGGTTAGTAAAGTAAATTACAATCTTAACAGCAATAGCATGATTTGATATAGGATAATCATCATTGTCCACGGAATATCCGCTGAGGCTTTTTTTAATTGTACGACGGGTAAGCACTTGGCCTTCATCTCACCTGGTTACAAATTGAGATAAGGCCGAATGTGGAGGCGCACTTCACCCGGAATCTTCAACAAACTGAGGATCACAACAATTTTAGAATTGTTATTCAATTCAATTCAATTCAAATTCATTTATTCAGACTTCTAGGTCCAAAGAGTTGGTAAAACTTAGAATTAGAGGTTAGTACTTAATAACTAAAAGATATTTAGTCCTCTGGGTGAGGTGCCACACCAGCGGACATTCATAATTATTGGCAATTACTTTCAGAATATTGTTACCGCTCGCGCGCACTCGACAGAGCAGCGAGGCAGTCTTTTTCCGCCAGATGGCGTCAAATGTGTCTGTGCGCGCATCTGCGAACATGTCTGACGCACTGCAAAAGCGCGGGAGCCGCAACAACGTTCTGAATGCATTATTATATTGGACCCGCAGAGCATTGTAAGCCTTTTTAGTATGCTGAAACCACAGACTCGCCGTATACATGGATGTACAGTACGCCTTGAAGAGAGTTATTTTAACTGCGTCTCTACATCGTGCGAATCTGCGGGCCAGCATATTAGTCCTGACTGTCAATGCTCTGCGTTCCCTTTCCATATCCTCGTCATCTTTTAGGTTGTCGGTTACCAAATGCCCAATGTACTTAAACTGCGACACCCTTTTAAGGGGAGTACCGTATAGTGTGACAGGAGAAACATTAACGGGGCATTTGGTACCTGCCCTGCATATGGCGACAGAATTAGGTAAGATGGTGGTAGCTAGCCAGGCGGACTTAAATAAAGTCCTACCACCAACCAAACCAAGCACAATATATTGTACTCCCCATGGGGATCAAACCCGGGACCTCTGGATCTGAAAAAGGTGGGTTGAACTACTAGACCACAGCGGCGGATAAATTTGATTGATTTCAATCGACACCACAAATAGTGATACTGAGCCGCTATCATCTTCAACTCACCGACCTCCAGCGACCGCCACTATTTAGTCGGTCCATCGAGTGAAATATCTTCCCACACTCCGTTTCGCGTCTGATCATGATCACCTTGCGAGCGGTTTGGTTCTGTGAGCTATGTGATCTGCCCAGACCCACCAGCTTTCGACTTGCAAATTCTAAGAGCTATGTGAGTGAGTAGCGGTTCTCTTAGGATAACCACATTCCTATTTTTTTCGCGTAGTGAAACTCCAGGCATAGCTTTTTTCACATTTCGCTATATGTCTTTGAACTTATTTAATAAGATTAAGATTAAAGATTTAAGATTTTTTAAGTGACATTCCAACATTTCAGAATTCGAATAAAGAACAATACCAGAATATGTTCAAGAAAATGAAAGACAAAGGGTGGCTCGTAAAACACAACGACTTCGGTGTGATAAGGTACTCACAGCTGTCAAACTTTTTGATTATAAACTTTTCCGTATGCTTCCGGCTTTCTAATATAAGTACCTACGAGAAAAAATTACAGAATTTTAATTCGTTTATGTATTTTATACTAATTTGACTATTCAGTTTGGTTGTAAAATTGAGTAACACGGTTTCTTTTTTAATAAAAATGGCGTAGCTTCACTCTTAGCAATGTAACAAAATCTTTTTGAAGTCAAATTTAACCTACTTCAAATCGTCGTATCGAAATAAAACTCTCTGTATAGGTGTATATGTAGTTTGGATGACAAAAACTAAATTGGTTTCTTAGAGCTGAACTAATGATGGAGGCAGGAAGTAGCTAGTAGAACTCTTCAGTGATCTTCATCATCATCATCAGTTTCACAATGTAATTGTACTTTTTTTTTTTATTGTACGACGGGGAACTAATGTCATCTGGTTACAAGTTCAGATAAGGCCGAAGGTGGCGGCGCACTTCACCCGGAATCCTTAACAAACTGAGGAACTGGCTATCATTATTACCTCTAAATGCCGGAACACAACTTTTTTTTAAGAATTGTTATTATGACCACAGAGTTAGGTAAGATGGTGGTAGCTAGCTTAAACGGCGGACTTGAACAAAATCCTACCACCAGCCAAACCATGCATAATATTGCTCCCCCTGGGGATCGAACCCGAAACCTCTGGACTGGGTTGAGTTAACCCGACTGCTTATCTTTTAAATAGTAAGTTATATTGTATGGTTAAATAATAAGTTAACCATGCATATAATAGCTCTTTAAAATAACTCTTCTAGGGAAGTATATATTCTGATCTGATAAACTCGCAAATTAAAAAAGTAGAGAAATATTTAATTGACCTTTTATCTTGACAGGGCTAATGGCGACGTACCTTATGCGTTTTTCATGGAATCCGCATCCATCGAATACACCATAGAGAGGTTCTGCGATCTACGCCAAGTCGGAGACCTACTCGATTCGAAGAGCTATGGCATCGGAATGAAACAAGGTGACGAAAGCTTAACGTTTTAAGCTACCAATGGGAATTATCTCATTGTATTCATTCAACTAGATACTAAATCAAACACAAAATGGAAATAAGTGTCAAACTTTGTCGCCGTTGTTCTGAGTGTGTTCTGAGTGCGATGGTTTAAAAAGTTTATGCGTGAATCCCCACTTCTATAGGTTTTAACCGCCTCTGTGGTCTAGTGGTTCAAGCCACCGATTTCAGATCCACAGGTCCCTGGTTCGATCCCCATGGGGAGTACAATATATTGTGCTTGGTTTGGTTGGTGGTAGGACTTTGTTTAAATCAAAACAATTCTAAAATTGTTGTGTTTCGGCATTCAGAGGTAAGATAGCCAGTTCGTCAGTTTGTTGAGGATTTCAGGTGAAGTGCGCCTCCACCTTCGGCCTTATCTCAACTTGTTACCAGGTGAGATGAAGGCCAAGTGCTTACCCGTCGTACAAAATATAAAAAATAAAAAGTACCCATAATAAAAAAAGTAAGAGGATACATGTTTTAACTTTTTTATTTACAGGGTCGCCATACAAAAAATACATCGATGAAGCGCTGCTTAAGCTGAAAGAAAATGGGGAAATACAGATAATGTACAATAAGTGGTGGAAAGAGATGCACGGCGGTGGGAAATGTGAGGTAACAAAATGAAAAGGAGCCCTGTTGTCGAGTATGACCTATCAACTGGTCTCCTGCTCCTTTTCAAATCGTGGTCTCCATTACTGAGGGTCGTGATTCCTCGCTGGCATTCGTTAGGTTCCGCCAATGTCGCCAGTTACATTATGTGTACTATCTGCCCTAGGCGGGGCAGAGAAAAGAGACGGGAAATTTCGTATCCAAAGTCGTACGAATTTGGATACGAATAGTTAAGGGAAAGGTGAAAAGGTGGAAAATAATTTAATGTAATCGATGTTATATTTGCAAGTCCTTAAAGACAGTGCAGCATTGTTATATAACATCGATTACATTAAATTATTTTCCACCTTTTCACCTTTCCCTTAACTATATACATTTTGTCAAACATGCATGGAAATTTGAGAATTATTTTGACAATCTTCTTCGAGATAAATCGAAATTGCTGTATTGGCAGCAGCCAGAAAAGGTTGTATAAAAATATATTAGTCGTGTTTTAGCGTACACGCCACATAATTTATGTTGTAAACTTATATCGTGCAATTTAAAAATTGAACGATCTTGTACTCCTAAACATGACAACCAAGGAGGTAACTTATCAAAGGTTTTATTTAAATTTCGAAATGGCTTGTAAATAGAAAGCTGTTTAATTAAAACAAATGAACACTTTAACGCTAGAAAAAATATTGTTGATAAATTTTCTACTTAGTTTATATATTTCCGCGCATTTTATTTGTTGAAGCATTCATTGACTTACGTATTTACACGTTCGTCCTTTATAGCC
Organism: Venusia cambrica; assembly: GCA_951394065.1. Classification (NCBI taxonomy): domain Eukaryota; kingdom Metazoa; phylum Arthropoda; class Insecta; order Lepidoptera; family Geometridae; genus Venusia; species Venusia cambrica. The sequence continues at coordinate 1,292,082 of OX596058.1, forward strand.
TCTTTTGCTGGCCGCTGCAGTAATGTATTATTTCTTTTGCATCCTTTTGCGCGATTAGCTTTTGTAATCACTGCACAAAGAGCTCAAAATATTTGGTTGATCTCCCATCTCCACACACCTCCACGTCATTGTCTAGGCACCCAAATGCTTGTTTAGTCACAATTTTATGCAACCTGTATTTTTAACGTACAATACAATTTCAAGGCGAAACCGGAAGATGATCTGAAACAGATAGAGATGAAGAACATTGTCGGATCGTTTGTGGTGCTCGGCGGAGGCTGCATCATTGGGCTGTTGATATCCACCCTAGACATGCTTTGGGGGGTGTTCAAACGAACCGTCAAGTATGGGGTAGGTTGGCTTTAGTTTTTAAATTAACAGCTTACATACACTCGTATATTTACTATGCCGTGGCGGTCGTGGCTTGAGAATCGACCCCTCCAACTTAGCCCATGGATCTCGTAAAAGCCAACTAAGGGATCTCACCAGAAGGACAGCAGCTTCCTTCTGTGTATTATCTACACCTGTACTGCGATTACCAATCCAGCAGGCAGACGGCAGGCGTAAAATACCGAACAGAAAATGTGCTGACAATCTTTTGATCTACGGAGTCGTAGTCTCCTTTATAAAGATGCTGACGTTCTTAGCGTACGTAAACTATACATCCTCAAAACTTCGATTGAAACACACAGGACAGTAATCTCCTCTACTGACTGCCAATCTTTGCTAAGGCGAATAGTTATTAAAATAATCACTTCCTCAACAAAAACCAGCTTTGCTCAACGTCTCAGTAGCTTTAAAAAAATACGCACATTATAATAAAATAAGTAGTTGTCTAGTGTTGCAACTTCAAAAATACATCCGTTAAAGAGGCAAAACACAGTGTAATCATGGCTAGCTCAACTTTCATAAGAGAGTGTCGAAGGAATATTCATATCAATAAAATAATCATATGAGAGTGTCGAAGGAAGGCTCATATCAATAAAATACAACATCTAACTTCTAAATTTACTCTACTATTATCTACTATTACGCTTGCTGTTATTGTTTTTTTTTTCTTTCTTAATAATAGATCAACCGACGATGATAAAGTTTTTGCCAACAATAGTAGGTACCTACCGATTTCCTGGATAAAGGTTTAGCCTAGTGAGGAAGTCATTGGAATTTATATTTGTTAATAACTCCTGTAAAACTACAACAAACTGTCCTAGATATTTAAGCATGTTTAGTACTTAGTTTAGTTAGTTCAGATTTTCCTACTCTATTGTAGTTTCATGTTTTACCTGCGGAACACTACAAGTCAAAAGCTTAGTATATTTTTTGTTTTCAGACTACGTTCAAACTTGAGCTAATAGAAGAACTGAAGTTCGTTTTCATGTTTAGCGGTAACGTAAAACCGGTAAAGCGCAAACCGAAACCGGCAGATGGCAGCGAGGAAGCCATCGTGATGGCCGAAGGGAAGGATGAGATCACGTCTCTCCCCTCAATCAGATCTGGAAGGTCTACCAGCACTCATAAAACTTGCCATTCACACGGCTCCAGGCACTCTTCTAGGAGCTTGGCGGTTGCTTTTGCCAAAAGAAGGTCGTATTCCTAAGGATGTTTTTAATGTTATTGTTTTGTTTGCCATTAATTTTATTACTACTGATTTTGTAAGATTTTGTCTAGCAGTTGGACATAACCGGCTAAAATTGTAATTGTTATGAAAGCTATGTTTTGCATAGAATAAACTCACTAAAATATCGTTCACTGGTTTGTCACAATCACCATACTTGCGGGTGAATTGGTGATCGCAGCGCCGTTAACTTATATTTAGGAAGATACTTGTTGCCCAAAAAAATGTAATTAGTAGTCAGTTTAATCAACTGGACAGACAATGACATGGTCTCCGTATTACAGAACGCTGTGTCTTGAATCGAATTTGTTTAATTTATAATGTAACAGTATTTGCCAAATGTAATACCGATACATATAAGTAGGTAAAATAGTTAGTAAGTATTTATTTTTCCTAGCATAATAAATCAGTAAATTTTTATTGAGAGCGTTTATCTTTATAAATCCCGTATTTACCTGTAACAAACTAGAATACACAAACACCGTGCCTTTGCGATATTTACATAGTTTATCCTCTTCGGTACCCTGCCAGGTTATCAAAGGCTCGTAATAGACTAGTGGCATATACGCGTTCCTCTTGTTTGCATAGTGATTACCAATTTTCCGCAGACTTTCTTGAGCGTCGAAGCTTGCAATCGTTTTTATCGGTCTTGGGTATACTTACACTTAAATACAGGGGCTATAAGTAATATCGCCATAAAGCTGAACGCAACGCACACACAGCATGCAACGTAGTGCTAAATTAATTTTAAACATGTTGTAGGTACCTACGTGCGTAGCTGCAGGTGCAGAACAGTGGGTTTTCAGCTTAAAGGTTCATTCCTACATACATCTTTCCGAGAATGACTTACTTTATCACACCAAACTCCAGTTCTTTTTGCTTTTTCAGAAAAACATGCAACCACTCCACAACACGAACCACAGATTTCCAGGGCTTATTTAAACACATGACTGACAAAAAGTTTTTATTCTAGGGTATTGCTTAGGTCCTCAGTAACGAATTTTAAAACACTTCTAGCCACATTTCATAGAATAATATGCTCCTAAGTCAAACAGCGCTGGTGTTAAGATGAAGCCATCGCGAGTTTCCGACCGACATCAACTCCATTCGGAGTAATAGTGTTCTGTGGACCTCGATATGACGAGTAAATTTCCTAAGAGCTTGTCTATCAATTAGCGTTGAGACTCGCCATACCGAAATATGCAGAAAGTTTTTTGTTTATTTTACGGTAAAATTTTGTCTACTGGCTATCCACTAGTAGGCATTTTTTCGCTTATATTCTGCCTGAAGCTGTGCGGATACGGTTTGCTTATTCGGTGTGAATAGGGCTTTACATATGCAAGTGGATCCGTGGATAAGGTATATACATCGTAAAGTCCACGTTTGATACATGCCGTCATTATTCTTGCGTCGGCGCAAACAGACACCACGACCTCATAGTGTTGCTATTAGTTTGACAAATTACTGCACTAAAACTTTGGTGTTTTGCATAAAGGGGACTCGAGAGACAGGGAATAAGAATTTCTAAACAATAATGGTTTAATTTTTGTTCTGAGGGATTTTTTATTCAATATTATGATTTTCAATAATATGGATACCTCAAAAGAAATAGGCGGTATTTTCATTTAGTTTGAGAGAGCGTTTATGTTTGGTTCGTGGTTCTTGGCAAAAAGACACACCTGTCAGTTAGTTCCGGCAACCGGTCTAGAACGGCGGACGGAGCGGAATTAATTTTCTCCTCTACAAGCTGATGTTGCTTACCTCGGTATGCGTGAGTAACAATCGCCTTTGTTCATTCATTTTCTGTACAATTTTGCCCGCTGTGCGACAACATAGGAAACAACTAGGCTTTAAGTTATCTGAGTAAAAAAACTGGCTTTAGGTTTCATACATGCATTCTCATAAAAACAAGAATGTCACTTACATTACAACAATGCGTCATAAATTTAAATATAGGGAGTATGTATGTCGGCGACAAAATAAAATCTACCATATTTAATTATTTTCGTAGAGATGTTCTTGTATAATGTGTGTAGCAAGTTTTGATTCACATGCATTGAATGGATGTACACTTTTTATTTCTGAAAGTAGACTGAATAAAGGTTGTAAAGCTTTGCGCCTTAACAGGTAATAACTCTTTTTTCGCGAGGTCTAGGCCACAGAACACTATTATCCACATCTAGGCAAAACAAAGTAGCTGGCTTGTCGCATACGTTTGGTTTTGTCAGGCTTACTTTTTTAAGAAAGATATCTATGTTAGTATGTATTTGTTCAGTTAATTATTTGTTAACGAAAATATAATATTTGTACAGCTGTTTTAGGCTCATTAGTTTTGTCTCTTTATAATTTTTAAAGTAGATGTTAAAAATGGTAAAACTCATGATAACCTGGGATTTTTTCTTTGTACTCATGGACTCGAAGTATTTTTTTTTTAAATCACTTGGCAATAATAATTACTATCAGGTTCCAGCCTCTGTATTTCCGATTTCCCTCATCCCGTGACGATGCTGCATTGCCTACGAGGTCTTATTGTAAACCAACAAGAAACCCACCCAAACACATAAAAAATCGTCAAAATCGATCCAGCCGCTTAGGTGTTCAGTTTTAAACATCGTACGTTTATTTTATTTTTTTAAAGATGACCAAGCAAGTTGTATTCACAATAAATTAGTATCAAATCAATAATACTTTATCTATGTTCTGAATAACGCGAAACTATCGCTCATAAGGGTGACCTCTATGACTTCCGCTTCTCAATCAAGAGGCTTCATTACGACCCTCTTCAACTGGACACGAAACGGGCCACATTTCTCAACAGCCCTAATTAACTGACATGGTAGTTAGCTGAATTTAGCTCGGGTACCGCATATGTCAAGTGCTCGGATTAGTTATAAGTCTTGTGACTTTGACTGACTATGTTCATCGGGGCTCCGATTACCGTAGCTTCTACACGTTAGGTTGTTAAAAGACGTTGCTCCCAAGAGGCTTTGAGGTCAATCATCAGGTTGTTAATAAATTATCAAACCACAGCGGAAATAATAGTATGTTTGGTTAGTAAAATATTAAATGTGCATGAAAATAAAGGTAGCTTTCTCTTCTGCGCTGTATCCAACTAGCAAAATTGTCCAATAACAATAATAGCTTTTATAAGTTTTTAGGTTTTCGTGGTTATTCACTACATTTAAATTGTCAAACATTTCGGGTTTATTACCACGGTAATATGTAATTTTACCTCGATATTTCGAAGCGGTTTCACGCTCCATGGTCACGAGTAGACTCGTGACCATGGAGCGTGAAACCGCTTCGAAATATCGAGGTAAAATTACATATTACCGTGGTAATAAACCCGAAATAGCTTTTATCTCAAAAACCTCCTGTAAAAGTTGTATCAAAGTGATATTGGTGACCGCTTATTATATAAAAGCTTTTAACAGGATATTTTTGCTCCGTACGGTAAAAGAACAGAAATATCCCAAAGTACAGTGATGACTTTTATAGAGCAATTTCGCTCTATAAAAGTGTTTAATGATTCTCTTTTACATCTAATTTGAGCAATAAAGGTTATATAATCACTACTACATCCATTTTATTACTGCATCCTGGTGGTTGAAATTCGCCGATAGAGCGATTGTGTAATATAAGGGGTTTCGTGTGGCTGCTTATAGTACAAAATGCTTTGTCACGAAGACTACAATATATCGATTTGGTGATATAACCAAGTTATGTGTTACTTCTATGTACACTAGTTGTATTATAATAGTTTTAGAATACCTGTTTTAGTAAAAGTGTCTTTACTACAACACTAAAATATCACATAAATGTCGAAAAAACTTACTATTAAATGATAGTTGTGACCTAAAAATGTGATAAATATCTCCCTTTTATAACAAATGCTAAAAATTTGGCCGTCAGTATATTTTTTTGCGTCACCATAAAATTAAAACCATTATGTATTTACCAACTTGGAAAAGATATAAAAGGAGACTAACATATAGAAGGGAAGTGGTAAAGCGACGACTCCGCCAAGTAACATGTGTTGTTCAACGGATAGTGTTGAAATATATATAGCTGCAACAGTCAAGCTGAGAAAGCAAGTGCAGAAAATGGTTCCGCACAGAATAATAATTTTGTTGAAGATGTACTCGGAGCTAGCACTCAAGTGATTATGAATTGTAGTTCGGATGATGATTTTAGCAGGGATTCGAATGAAAGCACTTCCTCCTTTACATACCTTACAGCAAAAATATACGACGTACCTACGACGTCTCCGATGTTTGGCGTAGGTGATATCGCAATAAAAACTATTTATCAATGAAAGTTTTTTTTTTATTTTTAAATGAAAGAACATTTGGTTCAGGCGCATTCCTTAAATTCTAAAATAAAAAGTAATTGTCCATTTGTTTGTCATACTAATAGCAGAGCATTATGTTTTCAACGACGTACGTATAAATCTATACCTACGTTTTTCAAGAATAAGTACTTTATTTAACGGAACACAACATAATGTTATAAGTATAACAATATTTTCATAGCTATTTTTTGTATGATAAGGTATTTTGGTAACGATACATCAGTATTAACTTATTTAAGCACATTTTTTATGTGACACTATCCACAGTTATTCAAATCCTGTTGATAAATACTTGAAGTCATCTTTACTGAGAAACCTATCAATGTCCAAAGTCGACTTGTTTGTAGCTATTAAGCAGGTACTGAAACAAAATAAAATATTAATGGTACATACTAAGACTTCCCTTCCTTCCCAGGCGTTATTTTGCGGAAATCCATATTTCAAAATAAAATCTGAAAACAGGAAAAATATTTAGTAATAAATCCGCCAAATCTCTCTGAAAAAATCAAATCGACACGTGTTTCGCCGAGTGTCGCGAGTCCGCTCCAAGCTCTGCGCTATTGCGCTACTTGCAGCGCAGAGCTCGGACTCGGAGCGACAACACGTCCACAGAGGGCTAGTCAGTGAGCAGCAAGACTATATTTCCTGAGGATGCCTCGTGTAGAGGCGAAACACGTGTCGATTTGATTTTTTCAGAGAGATTTGGCGGATTAATTACTAAATATTTTTTCTGTTTTCAGATTTTATTTTTTTCCTATAGCAGGTAAGTTAGGTATCAGGATGAAACGATACGATCGGTATTCTTACCTACATACAAAATGAAAACAAGTGGAAGCTACAAAAAAACCTGTAAAGTTAACAATAAAAAACGAACAACAAACATTTTTCAAGGAACCCTAATTTCAATGTTGATCTACAATGGCGGCGAACTATTTTGACACGTGTACTATATCTTTTCCACAGATTAATTCTTAGTTCTATAGTTGTAACTTATAGGACAGGGGTTTTAATATTTTAAATAAATCTAATAAAAATCAATTATTCGAGGGGGGCATCAAAATTATTTCAAAAAACTCACCCAAGTTTATGATAAAATTGTGGCCGCAAAGATTTTTTATTTGATACCTACATTACTTACCACAAGTTGTCAATATTATAACTTATGTTTTAGTTGTATTTTCTTGTTTTTTTTTTTTACGAAAAAAATATGTGATACAAAAATATGCAACGAAAGAACCACGATCACTACTACAGTCCGACAAAGTACATAGACAGCGTCTTAGTGACTATAACATCACTATTCGGTGATCTGCCTCACCTGCTATGCCGATGCTATAGCTCGAAATTGTAATGTCTGCAGCCGCTATAGAAATACTTTATCACTGAAAAGTGATGTATCTGCGCCGAGTCCCAGTTATGTAAATGTTCTTTGACTACTCATAGTACTGTTCACTAACACCAAAAATGGTACATGTTCGAGAAACGTTCTATGGTCAGCTATGAGACAAGTGTTTGTTAGTTGGAGGTTGTGGGTTTGAATCCCACCCGAGACATACAGTTGTGTGATGAATGTAGATGTTTGTTCTGTGTTTGGATGTTATATTGTATCATGTAGTATTTATAAAAAGCGTATGTTTATACTCTCAGTTTTATAGTTCCCTTATTACAAGGCTTGCATCATTTTGAACTGGATGGCGTTGTGTTAAGAAAAGCCTAGTTATATTTATATATATTTTTAATGCGAACAAACACATTTAAAATAATTAGATATTGAATTACAATAGACATCTAATCAATTAAAAAAAAAATAAGGCACCATCCTGATAGTTCGACTTGACTATTAAATGTAGCTTTAAATATTTCTGAAGTCGCACGTAGTTCAAATAGCTTTGTTTTGAATTAATACTCAATGGTGATATAGTCAAGGAATCTATCTCCTAAAAATCTACTTCCGCATCTTAGTCTCGGCTTTGTCTTCTATAAAGCGTGTGGTAGGAGTAAAGAGACCGGTAGGAGGGGAAAGATAAGGGAATCTAGCTTCTAAAACTGTGCTTGCGCATCCTAGCCATTTGCACAGCATTGCTCTGTCTCCTGCTGTGCAGTGTGTGGTGGGAGTGGGTGGATCTGTGGGAACGGGGCGTGGGCGCTGGATCCTCATCATCTATCCTGAGAGACTCCGCGTCTACTTCGTTCTTCTCTTCTTTGTCTGCGGCTTCCTCTTCTACCTGTAAATGATAATAGACCCTTTATATAATTATTCTGCATTGCCATTATAATCAAAACAAATCTTTATATACACACGAGAGGTTTATTATTTTACTATGGATAGCGAGTATTTATCTTGAATTTAATGCAGGGTTGCATCAGCCGCAGTTGCGAGCAGACAAACATTATTATACAGATAGGTCCAGTCTTACGAACTTCACTCATAATGCTTCTTAGGATAAAAAAACTTTAAACAATACAAATGTATAGACATTTCCCAATAATGACACAAAGTTGGTTTAGTGTAAAGAAAATTATGTCGCTGACTGAAAATGTTCATGACCTTTTCTTACATTGACCTATCTCATCTTCAAATTGTCAGTTTACCTCTTTCTTGGAGCCAGCTGACCCGCTTCCGGTGGACTCCCTGTGACGAACAGGCTTCGTGTCACCGCTGAAGCTGAATATAAACTTCAGTTCAGCTACCAATTCTTCTCCGAATGGGACCTGTTAACATTTTATTTACATTTTTTTATAGAAAATATTTTCGACATAAATTTATCTGTATGTGGGTTGGATCTGTCTTGTAAAAATGCTAATTAAATAATAAGAAATATTACAGGACATGACTTTAATTTCACCCAGCGCCATCTAGCCCCAATTGATGCATAGCTTGTAATATAGGAGCTGGATTACGAATAGCTAGATTATAATTAGCATCATAGCCCGTTTAGCCCAAAGCACCTCCAAAGCTTACAATGTCTCATCAAAACTGAACACAATCTCACAAAGAGCTATGCAGCCTGGGAATCAAACCTTAGACTGAAAGCCAAGCACGCTTAACGCCATGCGGGTACCTAAACAAATAACAAAGAGGCACAAAGCCTTGGATTATAATCTAAGCACAAAGCAGAAGGCACTTACCAACAATTGGGATTCCAATTTCACCGGGAATTCCTAATCTGTCGCTGAAACGCCAACTCGTCCATGCAATGTGGGGTCACACGGGATCATGCACTTCTGGTGAAATCAAGTTACAATTGATCTACATCATGTCTGTATTTAGGTATACAATTCAAACAATCTACTGGGGTTTTTGGAGGTATGAGTTTCATTCACCGGTGATTTCTCCCAAGAATGAAGTGCTTAGGTGAGTAAATCAAAAACTATGATTCTTAGGTTAAAATTATAGATCTTGACATCGTATTCCGCAGTGATGGCATTTTTTTATAACAGGCCAAGCGCTTCCTCGTCGATAAAAAAAACAAACGGCTAGAAAAATAGCACTAAAAGCCAGGGACAAAGTGATCTTATTTTTAAATAGTAGGTAGCTTGTCGTCAAAATGATGGTAAAATATAATTACGACGAAACCTATACCTTAATAGACACCTTACGGGTAAGCTCATTGCTTGGAAGACTACTCTAGCCAATGCAAGTTTTCAGGTCAAAAGCTGACCTATTTCAACTAAAAAAATATGTACCTTCATCCTCCGCGAAATCATCCACACATCAAACATCATCTCAAGGAACGCGCAGATGACTGCCAACCCGGAGCCTGCCACCAGCACGATGAACACCCCACCAACGTTGGCCAGCACCAGAGGCTGGGCGTCGGCACCGCCCGTATCGTCATCCTGGACCAAATTATATCAGTCTATCTTGCTCTCTCACATTTAATATAACAGAGATAGCAGGTGCACTACTCTTCAAGCTAAGGACAGTCTTCTATTGCCACCCTAAACAAAATAATTTCAGTCTATCTCGCACTCTCATATTTAGTATGAAAGAAATAGTAAACTACGCTTGGCTATTTAGATAACTGTCAAAATTATCAAAACTGTCGTTTGTTGCTTTGGATTCATTTGTATTGTTTATTTGTGAAACAAAAGAACGGCGTAATTTGTGGATTGATTGAAGGCTCATCATAGAAATTTAGATTTACCAATAAACCTATTTGTTGTCACAATATTACGTATAGAAATACCGCCAATGTTCCTGACTGCTTCCAAAATAACATGCTTGATCCCTTAAAATCTTAGAATGATATTCACGTAAATGTAGATTATTATAATTTGTAGATAAATAGATAACTGCATGTACAACGAAAGATCTGGTGGTCTACCATCACATAATTAGATGCCACTAATTTCCGAAGCAGTTCAGTTTAGGTTCCTAAAATGGATCGCTCAATTTGGTACCATGACGTTTATACAGCTGGTTAGCGTTTGAATCGTTGAATGAACCTAATTTTGTCTCTGGTCTAAGACTACGTTCTGAAATTAAATCAGGCAGTTTTTTCGGAATATTGCGGTTACTTATTTTAATGAATTTAATCATTGTTTGCGATTCAACTCTCAGCTGAGTCGCTCGATTAGAACTGAACCTACACTGACACGCTTATGCGACGTCGTGGTACGAAATAAGCAATCTAGCTCAGCTTAGGTCGTCAATTAAATCGCAATAAGACTTCATGGTACGGCCCCTGAAGTTCGATCACCATGCAAAGTTAACATAGCCCGCTTTGTTTAATATGTATTTTTCATTTGAATGTTCTTTAAGAGTTGTCGGAGCCCCTTGACATGCACCGAGGCCTGCCACCGGGGTCATTTTAGTGAGTCAACGAATTCGTCATCTTCACACTACCCTCTCGCATCCCTTGGTGCTATTGGATGTATGTGTACAGATTGCCCCCCGTAAAAAAAAGCCAGATTTGTTTGAGTAAATCCATCAGCACACATATGTTTTGATGTAGAAATATTTTACTTACAGTGCAGGCACCTCCGCCACGCTTCTCCTTCCACCATTTGTCCTTCATTCTGGTTATTTTCCCTTCCTCTTGCAGTTGCAATATCGACTCACTCATCGGCTGTCGGTATGGAGAATCTAAGAAAATGTAAACGTATACAATTCAGATCCATTTCAGTTTCAACTAAGAAGATAACACATATTTAAAGTGGAGAGAAGGCTAACAGGAACTGAGACTATTTTAAGATCAACAGCAACGTCATATAATCTAAGCGTCATCCTTTTGTAATAAATTATCGTTGTTATAATACCTTTATGAAAACCAACATCTTGTAACGAAATTTAAGCAATCGCTTAAGAAATAGAAAACCAATTAAGGCTCTCACGTGTAGGTAATTTATTAGGTAAACGACGGTGAAAAACTTAAACTGATTATGTATAAATAAATACAATACACATTAAACGTAGGTACATGAATAAACCATTAAATGATGTTCATTAGAAATCTTATCTTGCTACGCGGTAATTTTTTTTTTTTCCGTGGTACGGTTCAGATGTCAGTTCAGATTATTGCCAATCATAAATTATAATACATTGTAATTATTATAATAAATAAATGTGTATTATTGCAGGATTATCACCTATGACAATAAAAAAGGTTACCAAACTATTCCTTACTTTTCTTCATAGCAATGCCGTAACCCTTGCTGTCGAGAAGTCCTCCCACCTGCGCCACGTCACAGTTCCGTTCCACCATGTACTCAATCGATGTAGACTCCATCAGAAACGCATAGTTTCTTGTGTCTGATTTCACCCTATAATACAAATATATCTATCATCCATGCAAATTATCATCAAATCAATTCAAAAAACATGTATAAAGTTTATATATCATTGTATCAGCTTTACGACCGAAAGCAATCAATCGGTCCGTACTAGTGCTGACAAGCCTAACAGCTCCTATTCCAATAAGTTCAGTTCAAAGTTCAACGAGTTGAACTAATTGGTTTAGCTCAGTTGGTAGTTAGTTCTGGCTTCTGCGCTATAAGCTGTGGGCTCGATTCTCACCTGGAAAGAACATTTATATGATGGATATAGATGTTTATTATGTGTTTGGGTAATTATGTATTAAATTGGTATGTATCATCAAAAAAAAGTACCATAAGGTCTTCTATCCGTAATATAGTTCCTATGTTACGAATTTGCTTAGATTGGGGCTATAGATGGCTCCATGTGTAATTTAAGTCATGTTATTTTATACTTACATTATATACTAGCTTCTGGTCGCGGCTTTGCCCGCGTAGTACCTTGTTATTAAGTAGATTATGTGCTATTCCTGGTTCATCAAAATATTTGTCTACAATTTCAGATCAATCTGTTCAGTAGTTTTGTTGTAAAAGAAGAACAAACATCCAAACATTCTCATTGAATATCTTAGAAGAACTCGAAAGTAGCTCTGTTGGTTTAACAGAACCTAATTAAATTTGGGATGAGTTTTGGGAACATATATTATTGGCTACTTTTTATCCGCGATGGTTCTTATGCTAGTACAAAATATGAAATAATATACAATGGGCGGTCTTATCACATAAAAGTTTTTCAATTTACCATTCCAGCCCTGCATCGTTAGTCCCTGGCTGAAGATCTGGGTGAGCGTCCATGTATTGATACATCTTTTGGTACAGTAAATTATCCGATTCCTAAAAATATATACATGTAAATATATACAACATACAAAGTAGGTTAGTAACTGTAATTGGGAATTAATTAATTAAAATTCTACATTGTAAACAAAATGATACTGATAACTTGAATTATCAAATAACCTTACCCGATCAATAGGTTCTTAAATTGTATTTTGTCCTACCACCTACCTAACCTATCACAATATTGTACTCCACTTGGGTTCGACCGTTGGGTGAATATGTATCTGATATGGACAGGGTTAAGGCTATTTGCGTAATAGAAGTGTTCGGAGGTAGCTGTGTTCATTCAAGAGCCTCTCCGTAGCGCAAAAAACATTTGTTCAGATAACCTTGAAGAAGTTAAAAGTAGCGCCATTCGCCTTCGCGCCATACGTCATTTGATAAGGGTTGGTTGCCAGATCTTGGACGCTCTTGATAGCGTAGAACTTGGACTCGACGGTCAAGAAGGCGGCCAGGTTGGCCGTGTACGACGATACCATGATGAGTGTAAAGAACCACCACATACTTCCAGCCATGCGGGTGGAGACGGCTCTGTAACCATAAACACATGTTTTTTTTTATTACGGGGAAGGATAAGTAAAGTAACCAGGTGAAGGTAGAGGTGCACTTTACCCGGAATCTCTGGATCTGACACCGGAAATCGAACCACTACACCACAAAGACGGTTAAATTGTTTGTCGTGGGTGGAAATCAATGCACCATCTGCGCGGAAGAGCTTACTTAGTCTTGTTAAAGTCAAGTAGCAAAATCACACTAGCGTATTTCATATTAATGAAAACACAACGTATTTCTTTAAAATACATTGTGTTTTCATGACATACCCTATTACAACTAACATTGCCTCTGTAAATACGAACAACTTCATGTAATAAGGTGGATAAAAGCTTTTTTGTAATAGAACAATGTAACCAGTTACCAATATCACATCCACAGCTTGTAATTTACCTCATAGTCAGAGACTTAAGAGTAGTAGAGCCCTTTGTGAACGGGCTCGTCCGGGGAAGTACTACTACCATACCTATTTCAGCCGCGAAGCAGCATTGCTGTGTTCCGGTTTAAAGGGTATGGTTGCCGGTGAAATTACGGGCACGCGAGGCTTAACACGTTTATGCCTCGAGTTGACGGGCGCAATGCAGTGCTGTGCTATGTTCTCTGTGGATTTGACCTACGCAGTAAGGCATTGTTATAGGCAAGAGTGCACTTAACATCAGGTGGGCTACTTGCTTGTTCCGTCTCCTAGTTGTATAAAAAAAAATATTACGACTCGACTCGACTAACTAGACCTGAATCAGGAGCGTGCCATAATCACCACACTTGGTAGGTGGATCGTCAATTGCAGTAAGATGTTAGATACATAAATAAATAAAATTACAGGACATTAATTTCACTCAGCGCCATCTACCCCCAATCTAAGCCAAGCTTGTAGTCAAAGATATAATATCAGATGATATCCATCTCTAAGATCCCTTAAGCTTACCAAGGCCATCCTACACACACTAATATTAAACTACTGTACAAACTGAACTTAAATATTCCACTTAAATATACACAAAACGAATTAGTGACTTTTTAGCCGGATAACACCCAAGCGAAGTCGCATGCAGAAGTTTGTTTTTAATGTTGTATTAAATGTATGTGTGACTTATGTTATGACTTACATAGGTGCTATTTCTGAGCCCTGAGTGAGCACACTGCCGAGTGTGAACCAGAAGGAATTGGCGAACGTCCACTGGTTATCCAGAGTTTCCGGCTCCTCAATACACGGGTATGGATTCTGCCACTCCTCAGGCGCTACCCTTCCCAGTGCGAACAGCAGGACTGATACTCCGACGTATGCCAGCGCTACCATTGTCCAAACCTTCAAAATATTAACTCGTTTTCATATTATTTTATTTATTTGAAAGAATACACGAGTATGCAAAACATGCTTAAAGCAGATTGGATCATAGCAAGGAGAGTTAATTTAACAAGCCTCATAGCTCAGTTGGTAGTAGCTCTGCCTTCTGCGCTGTAGGCAGTGGGTTCTATTTCCACCCAGGACAAACATTTCTGTGATGATTATACATAGATGTTGGTTCAGTGTTTGGATTTTGTATCATATAGTACGTATGTATTTACAAAAAGTATTTAAGTATTCTGTCCGTAATCTATGTATATATATCGTATATATGTAATCTATAGCTTGTAGGGAGCTCCCATATTACAAGCTATGTATGTCCTGTAATATTTATTTATTTAGTTAATGGAAAAATAATTTTAGCACAATCTACTGATCTTTTCACGAATTAAATCTAAATTTACGTAAACTAAACATGCCTTCTTGGATTCAACCTCTGATCACTACTGAGAGCGTGGTTATTATAAAGATCTACTAGGAGATGTCAAAGGCGTCCAAACTTACGTTCGTCACATGCTCAAGATTTGCAAAGAAGTTGTAACATTTTAGTTTGGAGCATGGGATAGTCGCAGCCATTTTTTTTTTACTTTATATCAAGTGTACCTGACACTTATCAAGATTTCGTTACTTAACGTTTATTGGTAATATTAATTGCATCTATACGTTGGCAAAGGTTTGAAAAGAGGCCATGCATTTTAAAAAAATCTGGCTGCCAGTCATTATGCCTAAATGTTACAATCCCTTAGCTAGTATTAAATACGTGACAGGTTGTAAAGCCATCGCCGCTTAATGGCCATACACACATGCCATTCGGATATTGAGTCTTAGGGACATGTCGGCTTCCTCACAATGTGACCTTTACCAAGCATGTGCAGGTGTCAAATGCACATAAACTTCCGTGAACCTGAAAAGTCCATTAGGACATTGGCACAACTGGATTCGACCCAAAACCTCCGGATCGGAAGGCGGGCCATTAATCACTTGGCCATACAGCTCATAACACGATGATCTAAAATAATTTTCCAATGAAAAAGCTTTCCATATTTTAAGTTTTTAGTTTGCAAACTATTCAAACTTGAATAAAGTTACTATGAGTCTGATGCCCAGGTCTGTCTGTAAGTCACAGAAACATCGTAAAAAACACTCACTCCTTTGGCTTTTTAGTACCAACTCAGTAACTTACAAGAAACGTAAATTATCCAAGTTGAAAGCGCTCAGAGTAATGCTTTTGTCACAAGGTTTAACAGAGAATCATATTTCTACTTGAATACTTATTCAGTGTATGACTTCTCATTATTTTAACTGCAGGGAGGGAAAAACAATTCCTTTCAGATACAAATTTGAAATGGACACCTAGTCTTTGAAGACCTTTGGAATTCATAAACCTATTAATTGGTAGAAAAAACCTCATCTGCACGGTTTTTTTCTTCTAATACAACTTGAGGGCGGAACAAAATAGAGCAGCCCAACTGTTAAATAGACTCTTGCCTATAACGAAGCCTTACTAAATAGGTCACAGTCAAAATTAATATGCCTTTCGCGGCACTGTATTGCGCCCATCAACTTGAGCTGATTATAATACATTGCTGGTAAATTCTCGAATCAGTTATTTGCAATACTTGAAAACTAAATAAGTAATCATAGCATAACATATCGGATGGCAAGCATCATATACAATCTACCTATTTATTGAAAAATTACACATGTGTCGCGCCGTTTCAGAGATAAATTTGGATTTAAGCAAATGGAGAGCAAGAGAAGTATTTTCAGATTCTTTTTTTCTTTTGAGAAAATGTTCAGAAATTGTGTGTACAATTTTCATAATTGAAGACAAACCACTAACGATTCATATGTCTAAATATTAGATTTGTAGCTCTTAATAAGCTAACAAGATTTATCTGACCTATTTTATATAGTACTAGGTGTTAAACCTCGCGTGCCCGTAAAATCACCGGCAAACATACCCTTTCAACCGGAAAACAGCAATGCTACTTGGTGGCCTTAATAAATATAGTGGTAGTACTTCCCCGGACAAGTCTTTTCACAAGGAGCTCTACTACTTGTTTATTTCTCTCTATCTACTGATTTGCCGCGATCGCTGTTATAACCATTATTAAGCAAATAAGTAGGATTTTGGCAAACTCTGTTACGTATTCATTCACGATCACCATTCGCTTTTTTTCATTGATTTTGGTTTCGCTTTTTACTATCAGTTTATTTGAAGCATGTATATATGGCCTGAGCATACTTGTCTTGAAGGAACCTATTCACACTAGAGTTGAAATCGTCTAGATTATTTTTCCCACCAGTACAGATAGGAATAACAGGGGTTTATACTCACCCCCATGGAAAATGGTGAAATAAAGGAGAACAAGTTGGGTGGTTCCTTAGTAGGCTTCTTGTATAGAATCGTGATTCCTAAATTCATGAACGGACTCGTAAAGTCCACCGCTTTTTGCCGTGCTGATGTTATGGTCAAATCTGTGATTCCAAAATCTGCTCTCTGAAACAATAATTGATGTTAATTTGTACAACACCATGTCCTGATAAGCAGAAAGGTTTCAGTGAGCTAGTTGCATTTATTTCAAAAAGCCTAACTATTTACTGCAAAGATCTTTAAGCTTGGCTGACACGGATATTCATATCGGCTCATCGTCCTGACAAACATACTCGTAGCAATCACAGCGATAAGTATGACAGTAGAACTTCCTATGTAGTACCTTTATACTTATAAAAAGATCGAAACTTCAAACTGTGAAGAGTTAGAGAAGTGTACTTTTGGAGACATATTTTCTACATTGCTGCTTGCCTTTCAAATACATGCTCATCAGTTTAGCGAATTTATAGACCTGACAGTTCTCCGTATGTCTCTCACGTACGTAACGTTCTAACCGCCTCTGTGGTCTAGTGGTTCATCATCCGGTGTCAGATCTAGAGGGTTCGATCCCCAGGAGAGTTCAATATTGTGCTTGGTTTGGTTGGTGGTAGGACTTTCTTTAAAGTCGCCTGTGTCTGCCACCTAAGCCTGTCGCCATAACAAAAATTCTGAATTGTTGTGTTCCGGTATATAGAGGAAGATAGCCAGTTCCTAAGCCAGTTGATGATTCCGGGTGAAGTGCGTTTACACCTTCGGCCTTATCATAACTTAGAATAGTTGAGATGAAGGCACTTCCTCATCGTACAATAAAGAAAAATACACTATTTTTTTTTCAAATCGATCGACGTCCAAATGATATAAAATCTATAAATAGTACACAAACGTACTCCATCCATGATCTTCTCCATCATCCCATTCCACTTGCCCGTCTTGGCGTCCCGCGATCCGTAGACTCCATCCGCCTGGATCTCGAAGGTGTAGTTGAAGTCGTTGGTCTTTGCCAACTCGTCTATAATGTCGATGCCGAACCCCTCGAACTGCTCATTGCCCTCCAGTTTCTTCGATGACTCTTTTAGCATTCCATATGGGGCACTCTAGAATAGAAATACGAGAAAGATGAAGAGCACAAAACAAAGATCATACTCCTCTTCACAACCAAAAAAGTACGCTGCAGGCGATGGAAATTCCACAAAGAATACGATGGCTGGATTTGCAATCATAATAACGTTTCGTAGGTTGGTGATCACAGAATTTATGTTTACTCTATTGCACTTGTAACTTGTTTACTGTGATACTGCGGTATAAAGAAACTTGAGGTTATCACCTCATACAGTTTTTTTTTTTTTGTAAATACATACTTATCATACAATACAACACCCAAACACAGAACAAACATCTATATTCATCACTCAAATGTTTGTTCTGGGTGGAAATCCAACCCACAACCTACAGCGCAGAAGGCAGAGTTACTACCAACTGAGCTATGAGGCTTGTTGAATGAGATGGATTTAAAAAAGCTGCAGTGTCAGTTATTTCCGTCACATATCAATTCTTATATCACGTATATGTACCAATGTAGCTAGCCATCTAAACATTTATATATAAACCATTCTTAGTATGTAATAGGGATTTATATGAGTGTTTTTAGTAATATATAAGGTGATTTAGAGAAAATTAGGATCGATTCTTACCAAAGCTGTGATCACAATAAAGTGTTTCCCCTTCATGGAGTCTGAACCTTCAGTCTCCACTGGTGGGATTATGGTTCGCGTCTCAGAGAAGCCATCTTCTGCAGTCCATGTCCCCACCTACAAAGGAGGTACATCACAAACTATTTTATTCTGGATTAATATTGGTACTAACAAAAAACACTAAGTAACCGATAACCTGTAAGTGAAATAAAGCTGGCTACTTTGAGTAAGACCTATTTTATTTACAATATCTTACTAGTGAGGTGCTGAGCTCACTATCCAAAACACATCGTGTGTGTTTTTCAGCACCTATCGAGCAGGGTGCGTTGGAGTACAATCATACCTTCTCCAAGCCGTGAGGCATCACTTCTAGAACGTCCACCTCAAAGTCTGATCGGAAGCCGTCTTCGTCAAACTGAACAATCCCAGTGAAGCCATCGATATCCATCTGTAACTCAAGACAATAGTAGCTTTGGAGTTGATGTGATCTACCTCAGTCAACGAAATTGAAGGCTTGTGCTAGCTTAAATAAGGCCGGAGATGGAGGCGCACTTCATCCGGAAACCTCAACAAGCTGAGGAACTGGCTATCTTACCTCTAAATGCCGGAACACAACAATTTTTGAATTGTTGTTATGGCGACAGAATTAGGTATGATGGTGGTAGCTAGCCAGGCGGACTTAAACAAAGTCCTACCACCAACCGAACCAAGCACAATATTTTACTCCCACTGCTGAAGTCGCTCTATCGAAGATCTCATTCTGCCTCTGGTCAAGAGCTAGACAAGCCTAGAGGTCAACCTAACTAACTCATACGTCAATTATAAAAAAAAAAAGAAATACGCATTAAAATGTACGTTTGTTATTTCTAGCAAGTGGGCAACCACTAAAACAAAATTATTCATTAGAGTAAACAGATTATGATATAACTATGTTATACTGTTTTAGAAAACACAAAAACAATCAGTTAAGTTTCACTGTTGGATCTTGCCATAATCACCACGTTTGGCCGGAGGATTGGTGATTGCAGTAAAATTGTAATAGCACGGACGGAAGCTGAGGGATTTTCTGAGGAAATCTTTAAGTCGACTTTTATGACATCCGCGGGCTACGTACAATTTTTCCAGCTTTCAATAGTGTTGGTAGAAAAAATCTATCACATATCTAGAAAAAAAAAACTACATATCCATACTTTACTAGGTAGCAGTTCTAAAAGGCTTGTTCAAGCAATGTTTTCGTAACAAGAATGTCACGAACGACTACGTCTTATCTTACTTACTAATGGCCTCTACGACAATTTGTAGACCCTCTACGCCGATTCGTAGACCCTCTACGTACATTCATATTTTATACTTTTCCCCTGAAATAGTTCTTAGGAAAGAGTGTAGAAAACGTTATCCATAAGAATTTTAAGCGTTCATAAATATTTTTATCTAGTTAGATTTTTATCTAGTTTAGAATCTTTAGGCTTAAAATTATGTTTGTTCTTTCATAAATGATATGAAATAAAAAAAACTTCTAAGCAACGTACTTACCATAAAACGTTGAGTTATAAGTAAATTTATTTATACCCATGGCGGAGTACGTCAGGTAGGTTGTTAGGTTTGTTTTTGTTTCTAAAGTGCAATAAATAAACTTTATAAGTTTGACTGCATATCAATATAAAAAAAAGCCTTTTAGTTTAGCTGTTCTGCCTCATGTGATGTAAATTATGGGTTCGATTCTCACCCGGGACAAACATATGTTTTTTTTTTATTGTTTCAGTGCCGTAGATTCGATTCTCAAACAGGACATTAGGTTGTGTACTCGATTTTCACCCGGGACAGTAGGTTGTGGTCTCAAGTCTTCTCTGTCGGGACAAACACTTTTTTTGTTTGTTTCACGTCCCGTGTTAACAGGACATTAATTTAACCTGTAACTGTAAAGCATAACTTACTTTTCTGATATAATTAACGACAGTGGACCCAAAATCCCAGGTCCCGTCCTGATCACAGGTGACATTGCCCCCCTCCTCCAGTCCCATATCGTTCAAAGCCGAAGTGTACAGTATCACAGCGTCATAAACCAGTGCTAGGTCCAAAGTCAGGCCATTCTCCGCTATCGCCCTGTCGATCTGCCCTTCAGATAGCTCCGCTACTTTCGCATTTACCGATGTAATGAAGGCTCCAATGGGTTCTAAACTGGGATCAAAGAAGCGGATCCCTGAAAAACAATGTCGTTCTGCAATCTTGATGGATTGTTTGTCATCGATAAAATGCGAATAAAATTGTGGGTATGTTTAAATTTGGAGGTTGCTTGGTTTGGAAATTATGGTCTTCGAAAATTGCATAAGCATACATTGCAACTTATACAGATAAGGTCGTGAAAATAGTTTTTAGATATTCCAAAACTATGCCCAAAATTACTGTTTTTCCTCAAAAGTTTCGACACGCTATTTCGGCATGAATAAAAAACATTAGTTCGTACCCAGAGTATGGCCTGCTTAAGCCTAATTAAATGAGAAACGAGCATGAAATATGATTGAGAGAGGAAATAATATCGAGTTTTGTAGCTGGATAAGACATACTCCAGTTGCATACAGACATATGCATGTACTTGTAGGTACATAGACAAACAACATCCAGACACAAAATAAAATAAATACATTAAATATACAAAGAATATGATACAATTTCGTTTACCTGGATGACATATATTTTTCAATTATTT
Organism: Venusia cambrica; assembly: GCA_951394065.1. Taxonomy (NCBI): domain Eukaryota; kingdom Metazoa; phylum Arthropoda; class Insecta; order Lepidoptera; family Geometridae; genus Venusia; species Venusia cambrica. The sequence continues at coordinate 1,313,377 of OX596058.1, forward strand.
TGACAAACAGACAGACAGACGCGTGGTCCGTTTTTGAGGGGGTTTTAAGGAGTCCGTTTTTTCCTCATTTTGAGGTAAAACACCCTAAAAATACCCAAATCGCTTCAAGTGTGCCTATAATATTTGAAGTGTTCACTTGATTTCTTCAGGATCCTATCATCAGAACCTGATGACAATGGGACAATCTATGAAACATACCCATACCCAGTTAAAAAAGTGAATGTTACCTGTTATATTTGAGCCCCCATGCTTGTAAGGGTCTATGTCGATGGTCTGGAAGTCCGGGTTCATAATGATGTAGCTGTGCTCATCAGACATGATTCCGACCTGCTGCGCCTGGAGCAGGAAACTGTCCATACTCTTTCGTCCGCAGGCGATGATGTAGTTCAGGGAACCTGAACTTTTAATTGTTTTCAATTGAGCCCTGAAAATTAACAAATAAGTATTACTAAACAAACCAGCCAATTGCGAGTCAGACACGCACACCGAGGGTTCCAACTCACATTTCATGGTAAAAATGCAATAGAATAGAATATTATTTAGAATATTTACGTGGGTATTTTATATGTTTAAGTAGCTTTTTTTTTAATTTTGGGAAGCGTTTGATCTTAAACTCATTTGGTTCCAAGTTATGACAATATCGAAAGTGGAAGCGAATCCTCAACAGTCTGAAGAATTTTAGGAATCTTAAATCGAAATGCCGGAACACAACAATGTTGAATTGTTGTTACTAGCTAGCCAGCCCTACCACCAACTAAATTAAGAACAATATGTAATCCACGGGGGATTGAACCCGGGGATGACACCAATAAGCAAAGTTAAAGTCAAAGTCAATAATGACTTTTTTCATTAAGATATTTTAGGATCATTTTGAAACGTCAAATCTACCGCCTGTTCGGAATTGCGACCAGCACACAAGGTGTGCTGGTCAAAGGACACTGGACAAGGTGAAAGGCAAGAATCTCGGGCTGGTTAATTTTTTAATGATCCATTCAACATTTAGACTTATAGTTTTAAATTATATTTTAAGTAGATACAACATAAACGTAAATACTTAATACTATCTTAAAACATTTGTTATTACCTATCTACCTAATCGGCAGTTTGTTAACATTGAGAAATCACCATTTAGTTGTCTGGTCATCATCAGGCATCAATCCAAGCGTTCTTATCGTCGATATACTTAGTCACTAATTTTGAAGTAGGCACTTTTAATATTTTTTTTTAAATACAATTTGAATTTGCAAGCAGTGAGTTTGGTAGCGCTTTGAGGAAGCTTATTATAGAATCTCACACAGTTTCCTAAGAATTAATGATTTACTTTTCCTAAGCGATACCTAGGTATATCAAGTTTATTTTTATTTCTAGTATTATCACTGTGTACATTACATCGCTTCTTTTACTTAACTCACCAATGTTTCTGTGAGCGTGCATTAGATTTTCATAAATGTATTGGGAGCAGACTGTAAGACTACCAATCTCTTTAAAACGTTAAAACGAGTTTTCATTTTATAAATTGCCCGTACAGCTCTCTTCTGCAGAATAAAAATGCTTTTAATATCAGCTTCACTTCCCCATAAAAATATGCCATAAGACACAATACTGTGAAAGTAACTAAAGTAAACTAGCTTCGCCGTAGCTTCATAAGTAAGATGCCTTATTGTACGTACAGCGTATGCAGCCGAGCTTAATCTGCTAGCTAATGACTCTATATGAATACCCCATTGCAACTTTGCATCAATATTTAAACCTGAGAAAGTAGTTGCTTCAATAAAATTAAGTATTTCCCATTTAAGATAATATTACCATTGTTGACTTGCACATTAGACAAGGTGAATCGTATGCATTTTGTTTTTTTTTTTTCATTTAATTGGAGGCTATTTACTGTAAACCAATCAAGAGTTTTAGGCATTTACACAATCATATTTATCTTTAGCCCTATCGACTCTAAATATTAATGAAGTATCGTCGGCAAACAATACAATATCACATAGGTCCCCTACACAGGATGGTAGATCATTGGCATAGACTAGAAACAGAAAAGGCCCTAAGATCGATCCTTGTGGTACACCTATATTAGAGGATGTTCCCGAAGATGAAGTTCAACGCAAACTATTTTTTGGATGGAACTTACTTTACTACCCCCTACTAGAAAATCCTCATAAACTCTGCACGCTCTGAGTAGTGATAGGAATCGAATCCTTAATAAAGATTTCTTATTATTTTATAACTATTAAGGGATATTTACCATGATTAGTTATAATCCCGTTAATATAAGTTATACTAATGTTCACACCCATGATAAAATAGTTTCAAAAGTTATTTGTTCCATTTTGTTTCAATTTTATGAATTGTTGTTACAGCGGCAATAAGAATAGTTCACTTTTATGAAATTTTCAACTATCTATCGATGAGTCATGAGATACAGTCCGTTGGCAGACAAACGGACAGACAAACAGCGGAGGCAACCCGTTGGGTATGGAACCTAGATGCCCCGCGGCTTAACCCACGTCAAGCTTCGGGAACGTGTTTCGAGATAAAAACAAGCCTATACTTATGTGATACCTCAAGAATAGAGATAAAAATATACATTATTATTTTAGTTAAATACGTTAAAAACGTTGTGGTATCTTTTGGTGTGAAGGATAAACGTTCAAATAAACATTCGAATTTCATCATCCGTTACGTCGAATTGACGAAAAGTCTTATCAGTTAATTTGTATGAAGGTACTGTTCCCACGCAAGCAAAGCCGCAGGCGGAGCTTATTAGATAATATAGTAAAAGTATATTTTAGAATCTTTGCTAGCAATATGAATAATTGACTGATGTATTTTGCGAGCCATATTTGCTTCAAAAATACGCAAATCCAAACGGATTACCTAAAATCGTCTCCATCAGGTAATTGGACGACATTTATCAAAATCTTTTCTTCGGATTCCAAATCCTGGATGCTGAGTAAATTTTCTACGAACGGTAAATGTTCGGCGCCTTCATAAATTATAGTAAATTCTGTCCAACCCTTCATCTCTATAATGTCGACGAAAACCTGAAATATACATTTTAGTAAAAATACGGCGCCGATAAATTACTTGAGGTTCTTAAGCACGGTTGCTACTGCAAATAACAATCGCAACAACCAACCAGTTAAAATTAGTATATTATGCCCTGATAGAATCAAAAGTTAGATATAGCATTAAATTCTGGGGAGGGAGCTACGCCTACCATATGAAAAAGGCCTTCATAATGCAAAAACTATAGTTAAAATACCTCAGTGAGAATCATATAAAGAGCATTTTAAAAATCTTAATATACTAACGGTTCCCAGTCTGTATATATTAGTAACTGTATGTGATATTGTTAAAAACCCATATCGCTACGAAACGGCTGAGCAATGATTAAAACGGCTTACTTCTAGACGAAAAGATAATGGGACACCGTATTGTCCAAGACTAGAGATAGTGAAGCATTGCTGCAGATACCAAGCTGTCAGATTATTTAATTGCTTATCAATTAATCTGAAGACAATAGACAGTCCGAATTTGTTCACTTCTGAATTGAAAAAACTTTTGCTCGAAAGGTGTTTTTATTCTATTGATGATTATTGTTATGATGACACATGAACAATATTAATATTAATTAACTTAATTGTATATCTCTATGTTCTATTTACATTAGTGTACATTTTTGTTTTTAGTTTTAGAGTTAATTTCAGCCACGATTTAATAATTGTTAATGAATAAATAAATATATGAAATATGAGGTGTTTATTGAGCGTCGCTGGAATTTATTTTATTTTTTTCGTGAGCATTTTTTGATAAGATATTTATTTATTTATGACGGGGGTTTTAGTTATGACGGGACCATTATGACGGGAGCAAAGTTGTAAGCGTTTATTTTATTTATTTATTTAACAAAATCCACAGCTCTTTAAATCTCAACAGGGTAAAACTTACAACAAAACTACAAGCCAATTAGGGGTTTACATTTTACAGATATCTTATAGATATAGATCTAGAGATTATATCTTTTAAAAGTAAAATCACGACAGTTACTAAACAAGAACATACATCAATATAAAAACTAAGTAATCTAAGAAATATACAAACAAATAACAATAAGCAGAAATAACTATGAACAAAAATATAACAAAGAAGAAACGTTGTAAATATTAAATGTTAAAATATATGTGTACTAGGTAGGATTTGACATCTCCCCCTCATCATCATTGATGATTTGGAGAACCTCCAGCTTGAAGCCCAGTTTACAAATGTGGAAGATGTCTGCGTCACCAAACTGATAATAATATTATTTATACTTTTGTTTGTTTTAGCTCCTATGCAACCGATGACTATTGAATTTTGGGCATAGCTAATAGAAGAATGGGAGACCGCAAAAAGTTTAGTTTGCCTTGTACGCTTTATTGGAGCACTAAATTGCAAAATTTTTAACGCTAGCTCAGAACAATCTATGTAGACATTGCATATACCATGCAGCAATGACATATCAGCTAAACTACGCCTGTTTTTTAGTGTAGTGAGATGATGACAGCGACATGATTCCTGATAGTCGTCAATATAGCCACGATGACCCCAATAGTTTAAATGTTTTATAAACTTACTCTGAATACTCTCTATACTTTGAATATAAATTAGATATAAATTATGGAACCCACTGTGGGTTCCATACTGAGCTGCAATACTCTAATATCCTCGCACATACGCATAGTATAAGATTTTCAAGCGTTTGCTAGTTAGTTATTTCTTTTATAGCATCTATATATTCAATCAATCATTTGAAATTTTCAATAATTTTACTTTATGACCATATTATAATGTTACTTCTGTTTTCTTATGTATCAATAATACTTTTTATTTACTATAGCCGTTATTTATATGTGTAAAATGTTGATAAATGTTATATTTCACCTATCAGTATAACATAGTTGATAATATGCTTAATAAATGTATAAGCTATAATGAAATACGATACCATACCATGTGCAGAAACCCCTGAGGATCCACTTTAGCGATTACCTGCGAGTATGCAATATGGTGCGGATAAAGATTTACCGCAGACCAATTGCGGTTCTGCATCAGCATCGCCTCGGTCAGCATCTGAGGCACCTCTAGCGAATCTGCCACAGATTGAATGTGCTGCAGAGCTCCTTTTTTAGTTGGACCGAATATTCCAAGCACATTACTCTGAAACAGACATACATTTGTTCACTGAAAAATACAAAGGTTTGGGCGGAGATGTTAAGAGATAGTAAGTTCAATATCGCCCACCGGTGTCAGATCTACAGGTCCCGCGGGGGAGTACAATATTGTGCTTGATTTTATTATTGGTAGAACTTTGTTTGGGTTCGCCTTGCTAGCTACTACCATCTCACCTAAGTCGCGATATCAACAAATCTAAATAGTTGTGTTCCGACATTAAGAAGTGAGATAGCCAAATCCTCAGATTGTTGAGGATTCCGGGTATTTTAAGTGCAATTCCACTTTAAGCCTTATATAAATTCATAACTTGACACTCTAATAGATGTCTTATGGTATTTTAGTGGCCATTCTGCACTGATACCTACCAATGCCATAGTGAAGCGATTAGTTTAGTAGAATCGGGCCCTGGTGAGATTTAGGTGCATCCCCGTCTTCAAAAAGTCTTCTAAATGTAGAAAAAAATAACTTTATCTTGGGACAATCTCCTTTCCAGATCTACGTTAGTTAGTAACTAACGAACCAATTAATCAACAAGACTTCTTGTTCTCATCAAAGACGGCCAAGCTTTTACCATATTCCTGGAAGTATCGGGTGACGGGGTGACGGGTGTCACACACGTAAGAGCACTTACCTCCAGGAGTGTGCACATAGCTTTTTCTGCATCAGCGATATCTCCTGGCGAGGTGCGCACCACATTAGCAACGAATGGGTTTTCCTGGTCAGCGGATGCAGTGGAAATCGCCACATTGAAGGCGGCCTCCAATAAAAACCCCCCGTCATCGAAAATGGCACCTTATAGTGAAACATTATGAAGCTTAGTTTCGGAAATGAACGTGTTGTCCGATTTATAAGGATTGTGACACTAAAAAGTTTCCAATTCGAAATTGTATGCTCGAGGCAGTTATGTATGTACCTACAAATGTTCTACCTTTGCAAGTCAACTTGTACGAACTCGTTGAAAGGAAGGGTAAATGCTTTTCTACTCAATCGGATACATAGAAGGTGCAAACGCAGATTATTCTAGATTTATTGGTATTAAAATAAGAAAGGCAATCGCATGAATATTATAAATCACTATGATATTCAATCCCTTGTAAAATCACGCTGTATTTATATAGCTACGCATTTCGAAAGCTCTTGACCTCATTAGGCTTATCTACATCTAGGCCAGAGCAAGGTTGAGGTCTACGATGGAGTGAGTTTTCCCAGATGGAACTGACTTCTACAGGTCCGACCACAAATTCAAATTCAAATTCAAATTCAAATTTCTTTATTTGTATAAGGTCTCATGATTAAAATAAAAACAATCAAACATTTACAATACGTTTCTTAAAAAACTAAGTCATGGGGAGAAGTCATGGATACAATAATAATATATATGTAGATTTGAAGAGGAGCAACTAAAATCATGTCCATGGGTGTTTATCGTTTAGATAAGACGATGTATTATAATAAGCCTTACCACACAATTTATGTTTTATAATGTTTTTGAATTTATTAATTGACATGTCACGTATATCTTTGGGAAGCTTATTATAATAGAGCACACATGTGCTACAGAACGACCTGCTTATTTTCCGGAGCCTACTACAGGGCACAGTTAGATCATCTTTATTTCTTAAGTTATATTTATGAATATCGCTGTTTTTACGAAAATTTTCAGGATTTTTATGAACATAAAGCAGATTTTCGTATATATACTGTGAATAGACCGTTAGTATATTTATCTCTTTAAATTTCTCTTTAAGTGATTCCCTGGGACCCATTTTGTAGATAGCCCGAACAGCTCTCTTTTGCAATATGAAGATGGTATCAATATCGGCAGCACACCCCCACAGAAGGATGCCATACGACATGACACTATGGAAGTAGCTGAAATAGACTAGGCGAGCAGTCTCAATGTCCGTGTATTCGCGAATCTTCTTAACGGCGTAAGCTGCAGAGCTAAGTCTGTTGGACAATGCTCCCACATGAGGGCCCCATTGAAGCTTAGCGTCTAGAGTTATACCCAGAAAGACAGCCTTATTGACCAATTCAATTTCTTCATTATTAATTTTTACAATAGTTTTAACCTGTTTTACATTTGGAAGTGTAAACCGAATTAATTTGGTTTTGGATGCATTAAGTAATAAATTGTTTGTGTTAAACCAATAAATTATTCTGGATAGAGCATTGTTCACATTGTCAACATTAAACCGCTGCCTTTCGACCTTAAACACCAAAGAAGTATCATCTGCGAACAATACTATTCCATGGTTATCCCTCACGAGATAAGGTAAGTCATTAATATATATTAGGAATAGAAAAGGTCCCAATATAGATCCTTGAGGCACCCCCATTGTTATAGGAGATCCAGGGGATCGCTTTCCATTAACATCGACACTCTGGACCCTACCCCCCAGGTAAGAAGAGATAAGATCCAGGGCGCTGTTCCGTATACCGTAGTGATGTAGTTTCATGATCAATGTATCATGTTGTACGCAATCAAATGCCTTGGACAAGTCACAAAATATACCATACGCATCATGTGACTTCTCCCAAGCATCAAATATGTTTTGAATTAATGCTATGCCCGCATCTGTGGTCGAGCGCCCTCTTCTAAAACCGAACTGTTTGTTATGCAAGATATTATTTTCATGAAAATGTTTAAGAAGTTGATTTAGGATAAGTTTTTCAAAAATTTTACTTAACGTAGGTAGTACTGAAATCGGTCTAAAATTTGAGGGGTCTGAGGTCTGGTCCACCAGTGTCGTGATCATTCAGCCTTGACCGCTATAAGCCAGAGATTCTGTTACCCGCGGTAGACAAGTAGAAGGCAGATCATACCAACTCCTTCTCCATAAATAGTTTGAGTTTACTGAAGAAGAGAATGATTTCACTCTGTATTAAAATACAAAATGTTCACTCCAGGATTCATTATCAAAAGCTAGCCAACTCAGCACTCACCAATCGTTTTATCGCCACAAACATTTGTTATCGCGAACAGAAAACACGTCAACAAATAACAAAGTTTCATTGTGCTTCTAGACATGGAAATTATATTAAAACTTTACACATATGTTCGCTCCACTAAACTATGACTAAACCTATTACTATGAGACTATTGGTTCTTTATCTGAACGTCTACGCTATATTTAGCGGTGCACTCGATCGGTTAATATGAACACTAGTATGAATCTGTCTTGTACAGATAAAACATAGTTGTATCATAATAATGTTACATCTCATAGATAAAAGGTAAAATTAAACTAATAAAATTATAGAAAGGGATACATTTTCATTAATTTACTTCAATAACACACATGCACAAACATAACAGATAAAAAAAAACTAAAAGAGAAAAAATAAAAAGCATCGAGAAACAATCAGAAAAGAATAAATACAATGTATGTAATAAGGGTACAGTTTGTGGTGTGTGTAAAAGTGTATCTGCTGCAACAGCAGAAAATACTAAAGTAATCAAACCAACTAGTAGTACGTAAATATATAACTATATTATAGTGATACAGCCTTGTATATAGGTACCTAATTATTTGAACTCGTGTAAGGTGCGCTATAATTAATATTATGTGTACCAAAAATAAATAAAAATTACTCGACATTTAATGCAACGCCATCTAACCCCAGGCTACCCAAAAGCCTGTAATATTTGAACTAAATTTCTAGAATAAACAGTATTAAAATAATTTGATGTCTTTCAGAAATCAACATTAATTTTGAACCGCACAAATTCAGAAACATCATTCATAACATTTTGTAAAGATACATTGCCTAAAACTTTACATATTTTTAGTCATAGAATTATTTTACAAAATGAATATCTAAATTTTACAAGCACGCCATCTTTGTCGAAACCTTAGTAGCTTATGACATTTTAATTTCTAGAGGAACGAAAGGACCATCATCGTTGCTGACAGAAATTACTTTCACAGCTTCTCTGATCTCCGAGCATCGTTGCTGGGATGCCTTCTAAGTTTTATTCGATACCGCTAGGTGGCACTAGTAGCTAAATTTCAGTAATTTTTTTGTGAATAAAATAACACCAGTCAAATTTATAAGTTTACTGGTTTTTCGTGACATTATTGCATTGTACGACTGAAACGAGTAAAACTTCCAAGTCCAAGTAAAAAAAACATGTTCTGTAAAACTTTTTAGGATTATTTTTTAACGTAAATTCCGTTTTATACACGAATTGCGAATATCCCACAAGTTATAAAATTATTTGTACATGCTAGAATGTTCTATCTATCTAATAAAACCTTCCAATGATCACTACCAGTAAACTTACTGAAAATAATCTGTTTGCAGGCTATTTTTTATCTTGTTTTACATGCAAGTCTAACATCAATTTTAATATGAAAATTTCACAGCGATCGGCCTATGTTCTGCAGATTTCAAAGGGGGGAACATCTATAATCACCACGCTTGGCAGACGGGTTTGCATTTCATTGCAACATCTACGTGTAGATGATAGAGACATGTCAATATTCTTTGCCACTGTCACGCCTATAGCCTAGCTAGTGGTAAAAATTTTTTTTATCTTCAAAACCGAAATAGCTCAAGGCATTTTTTTACCATTTACCATGTTTTATGTATGAAACAAGAGAACTCATAAAATGATGCCAAAATTATCCTCGCTATTTAAGTGACTTAAAATATTCTTTTTACGACAGTAAGGGAGATGGGATTACCTCGAAACTGCTCAGTCGGCAAAGCTGCACGCTTTGATCGTAAACTTCAAATTGGCGAGGTTTGTTCCAAGTGGTTCCTTACCACACAGCACTACGTAATCCCATTTTAGTTCAACTGCATAACGTTTGGATTTAATAGCGATGTTCTAGATTTCTATGGCAATACTTTTGCAGTTTGAAAAACTTTGAAGTTTTAAAAACAAGAGTGGGGCAATGCGTATCGATACACACTATTTTACAGAAAAGATTTTTGATCATTTACTGTTTAGATTTTTTTTGTCGAGTCAATAAAATAATATTTTTCAATAATTTTTACTCACAATTGGCAAATATGACATTAACGTATTTATCCCTCCTGCGATAGTGACACTCACTACACAAAAATCATCACTCCTTTCGATCTTTAAAACGCCCGTATTAAAAACAAATACTGTAGCTTCTAATAAAACCCTCTTCACCAATCAAACCAATTCTCAACTTGAATCGATGTCAAATACAAAATAAAATTTTATAATAGAAGAGAGTACTGTATACTCGTAATACAAGTTTACATTTACATTTTACTGCTAAATTTCCAAACAAAAGCTTTTGGAAAGGCCAAGGATCTGCCACAGACCAAGACTCCTATATTTTAGTATGAATGCAATGATCGCTTAGGTCACCGTCGTCTGTTGAAAAAAAAAAGTACCTAAACTCTTATCTTTTTATTGAAATTATATGGGCAAACTAACCTTGAGGCTCATCTGGTCATTCCGTGGGTGATAATGTAGAAAGGTTTCCAAGAATCTGCCTATTTAAGTCTACACAATAAAAGCTTATTTTCTCATCATTCCCAACACAGTAGATTATCCAAGGTCAATCCACACACCAGATGTCGCTGGTTTACATACAAATGCGCTCGGCCCAAACGCTGTGCCGGTCCCAATATATCACATGTTTTGCATAACTTGTTATTATGGGACGGAGGTATAAAAACAACGGGCTGTTGGACATGTCAGATGGAGCCCTTCTAGTGCGGGCTTTGCAATTTCTACCCCACTGCCTAAGAAAGAGGGTTATGTTTTTCAAGTGCGTATGTATGTTTCGCCTTTAAAACTTGTATGAGTATTATCATACATTTTTAATCACGGTTTACTCACGTATATGATCGTTGATGAAGGCATCAACTTTGTTTTGGTTCTCCAATGGAACCAACATCACTATCATCAGCAAAGACTGCACGCGTCGGGACAGAGGTCTCATCCGGTAATCACAATCACCTGTAAGTAGTATCCCTTGGAGAACCGAAACAAAATTGTATTGTAAAAATTGTAACAAAATTGTATACTTAACTACCTTCATTATCTGAATTATAGGACTTTTTTTTTATCACTTTTTTTCTCATTTTTAGTAAGTTAAGGTACACTCGTTTTTATGGCAAATTTAATAACCATATAATAGGAGAAGCCCTGGATCCTGAAATACAGCATGGGCTAGTTCAGGACCCTACGGATTCAAAATGTTAAACACTGTTATTATGTCAAATAAATGATTTATTATTATTATTATTTGTAATTCTGAATTGTTATGTATTGATTGTGTATCTAGAGGTAAGACAGAGGTTCTATAGTATTGATATAATAAGTAAGTAGTGTAACAAGTTGCATGGTCATATTATTTCCAACTAATAATTTTACATGATTAAAATATGTGATTCATGCTAGATTCATTTGTTGGATTTTTGTACTTCGAATATCAACGCATATTTTAAGTAGCTATTTTTTGGGATCACTTATAACTTTGACTTCACCAACATGATCGATTTCTGACCGCACCAGTTCATGAATTTTCCATACTTATAAATCACTGACCCCACTCTAATGCTGACTCAAGGGTGTTCCGCCCTACCGACCTTACAATACATTTTATTCTGAACGGTACCCTAGTGTATAGGTTTACGAAACATGTGTGGGTAAGGATACGTTGGAACTATATGTTTTTTGACTCATAATACACTACTGTCTTTTATGTAACTCCCATTCATATTATGTACCTGATCAACCTCGCCTTGGTAGAAGCGATGGCTCTGGAACAGCTGCCTACCGAGCCAGTCCCAAGCCTGGACAAAGAGGGAGGGTGTCCCTTCCCCACCCCACCCCATCCTAAATAAAACGCCAGACCTGCTGCAGAGATGTAGCAGAGATGGCGTTTTTCCTTTCCCCTGTTCCCTCCCCACCCCCTTCTCCATCCTGCCCCATACCCAATCCCATCACAGAATCCTACCCTACCCAGTCCACCTAACCAAATCCGCCACGAAGCCAGGTGGTCCCGTTTCGTGGGCCTGTTTTAAACAGGTGGGGGGAGGAACCACCTACGTCTAATGCTGTGCGTAGGGGGCCCGTGAGGGAGGATGCAACTGACCTGGTGGCTGAGCGGACAGACGTTTCTTCCGCAACACTCCACTTCGGCGTGAATTTCACCCAAAACGGGAGGCCTATGGTCTAGCCAACCATGGCTAACCAGCACAACGGTGGGCCTTCAGCTCCCGTGGCGAGAGGGGGGGGTCGATGGGGTCTGCAGTCGGCGGAGCACGCCTTACGCTTGATGAAGGTGGTCGACATCAGGTTCGGTGGCATCGTTTAGGCTCGTAGGCAACGCGATCACCCCTTTCTATATCGGAACGGTAGCCCTGGTGTATGAAATACATCCCCAAGGTGCGGACTCCATGGTGGGTGGGGGCCGGGAAGATGAACACAAAAAACAAAAAAAAAGCATGTCCTCAACTAAAAAATTTGACCACTTTAAAACCCCCTCTTCAGGGGAGGCGGTAAAGGACTTGGAGGCGGCCTTCGCGGTCCCCCTGTCTAATACTGCTGCCTGGAAGGTAGTTGAACCAAAGGGTAAAAATAGCAACAGAGCTGGGAAAAGGGGTCCAGAGCCAAAGGCCGGACCCTCGAGTACCAACGTTCGACCCCTCGAGGTGGCTAACGTCCCGGAGGGTAAGAACGTTAAAAAGCTAAATAAAAAGCAAAAAAAGAAGCTAAGGCTCACAGGAGAGCAACTGGTGACTCCAGTACATGGCACACCAGTTACGAAAGCCCCTGGCCCTAGCGCTTATTACAGGAAAAGGCAAAGCGACAAACGTGCAGAGATGTCCAACCCTGAACCGCATGCCCCGCCGGTGGGATCTAAGGGCTTGCCCGAAGAGACCACTGGGCCCGTTGGTAGCAGAGGTACAGGCGAAAGGACCTCGCACAAAAACAGACACAATCGCCAGAAGCGTGCGGCCATGGCGATCGCAAGATCAGCCCAGGCCCCTGCTAGAAACGAGCCTACAAAAAGAGCTCGTATGGATGACACTGTGTCCCCAAGAGGTCAGCACAAAAAACCCAGATTTGAGAGCACTCGTCGCACTCCTGCTGTCAGCTATGCTGAAATCGCACAGAATAACCTCTGCGTGGCGGTAGTGAGAAGCGACAACCACCAACTAACAGACGAACAAGCAACTCTTTTGAAAAAGTACCTGGAGAGACGCATCCTGGAGGGTATCAAGAGTGGTGACACCTTCTCCCCCAGCTTCATGGGCAAGCCGACGGTCTCCGATGGCGCCTTGAAGCTGTGGTGCGAGGATGATGCGTCCCTTCGGTGGCTTAACGAAACCACGACCCAACTACCGGAGACAACATGCCCACGGCTCAGAGTTATAAAACAAGGCGAGCTCACAAAGAAAATTCGCGCCGCCATTTTTATCCCTGACAATAACAACTCACTCGAGGACACAAGTCTTGTCCTGGCTGTGCAGAACAAGTGGGCCCGAGTGAGTGAGTGGACGGTACACTCCCACAACCAGCAGAAGGACGACATCCTTTTCGTAAGCGTCGGGATCCCGGAAAACCTGATCCCCGAACTGATGGAGAGAGGCCGCCGACTAGCCTACAATCTGGGGAGCGTTTATGTAAGGTTCTACGGTGAGGACGGAACCTTGCAGGACGAGCCCCACACAACAGGCACACAACTGAGGCCAATTCCTCAACCTGGTCCCAGTCCCACAGTGCAAGGCGCCCCCGGTAACGGTCCGGCCAGCCCAACGACAGCCATACCGCATTCGTCACCGAAACCGTCGTGCTCTACGACGGTGGACGAGATGTGTGCGGAGCTGGAGAAGGAGCTGGATCTGGACCAGATGTCGGAGGAGGATGAGGAGAAGGGAAACCAACATGGTGGTGACCCAAACCCTCTCCTCTTATAACATCGTCCAGGCAAACCTCCAGCACAGTCTCACTGCAACGGCTAACCTGCGCAGATCGCTGGAGGCAAGCAAAAACCAGACCATAGCCTTGATCCAGGAGCCGTGGATCAGGGCAGGACGCGTGTGTGGTCTAAACAACATGAACGGTAAGTTACTATATGACAGAACTTGCGCAAATCCGCGTACGTGCATATACATACCAAACAACTTAGCAACATCGCCCCTCACGGAGTTCTGTTTCAGAGATCTGACGACCGTCAGAATACAGGACCCTAGTGGGAGTGAGCCAGAAAACATGATGCTCGCATCAGCATACATGCCCTCTGATGAGGACATCCCATCGAGGAGCATCATGGATCTGGTAAGAAAATGTGAACTCAACAACTTTAAACTCATAATCTCAGCAGATACAAACGCGCACCACCCCATATGGGGGATGCCAACATCCAACAGCAGAGGAGATGACCTGGTAAATTTTCTTTTCACCACTAATCTATCCATAGCAAATTTTGGGGCGGAACCAACTTTCGTGACAAAAAGATGCCGCACCATAATAGATCTAACGATGATGTCAGGTAACTGCGTAAACTCTGTGCGGAACTGGAGGGTATCAAATGAATCCTCCTGCTCCGATCATAGGTGGATCAGATACGAACTGACACTGCACACAACAACTCCAGCACCGAGTCGCAACCCCCGTAGAACTGATAAGGTGATGTTTGCAAACTCCTTGAAGCAGCACCTTGGAACAGGTACAGTGGGATCGAACTTAACAAATACAGCAGATATAGAAAAGGCAGTCGAACACATTACAGCAAGTCTGACTAAAAGCTTTGAAGTCGCATGCCCTCTCACCGTGGCTGGAGAAGGGGATGCAGACAAACAGGGATGGTCCAAACAACTCGACAAGCTCAAACGTAAGGTACGTAGACTTTTCAACAGAGCAATGAACACCTACGACGACAATGACTGGGACGAATACAAAAAGGCGAAATCCGAGTACAAGAAAGGTATTCGTCGTAGGAGTCGTCATAGGTGGAAAAACTTCTGCACAAAAATAGAAACTAACGATAAAGTAAACAGAATTAGGAAAATTCTAGCTGCCGAACCAAACCAGGAGATTGGTTCCTTGAAAAAGCCAGATAACACCTACACAACTACAACTACAGAAACACATGAACTCCTGCTTCAAACACACTTCCCGGGATGCTACCTGGGTAAGACGACCGAGTGGAACACGACCAGCTCCGCCTTACCCACGGAGGCGGACTGGTTGGCTGCTCACTCGATTATAACCGAGAGCAAGGTAAACTGGGCAATCAACACTTTCCAACCGTACAAGTCGCCGGGCATGGATGGTATATTCCCTGGCCTCTTACGATGGGGGGAACCCCACCTTAACGGCGAGCTGACAGAGATCTTCAGAGCCTGCCTAGCTTTCCGCTATGTACCCTTAATATGGAGAGAGGTCAGAGTGCTATTTATACCTAAACCAGGTAAAACCGACTACACTGAAGCAAAATCCTATAGGCCGATCAGTCTAACATCTTTCATCCTCAAAACTTTAGAGAGACTATGCGATCGGCACATTAGAGATAACATACTAAAAACATCACCTTTACACCCACAACAGCATGCTTACAGCGCGGGGAAATCCACTGAATCGGCGCTACATGCAGTGGTAAGTAGGACAGAACAAGACATAAATAACAAAACACTCTGTCTTGCCGCCTTCCTAGACATCGAGGGGGCTTTTGACAAGACAAATTTTAACAGTATCAACGAAGCCCTAAAGAGGCATGGCGTTGATACAACGCTGGCTGATTGGATCATTAATATGCTTCAATATAGAGCAGTACGTATTGACGTGAACGGGGAGACCAGGGGAGTGGTGGCAAGAGGATGCCCGCAGGGCGGTGTTTTGTCGCCACTCTTATGGAACCTTGTCGCAAATGATCTAATCACCAAGTTAAACGCCCAACGCTTCTACACGGTTGGCTACGCTGACGATCTTGCAATTTTAATATCAGGCCACTTCGCGAGTGTGGCTTGTAACATCATGAACAATGCCCTTATAATCGTTGAAGAGTGGTGCACAGCAAACGGACTAACCGTGAATCCAACTAAAACAGTTTTAGTCATGTTCACAAACAAGCGAAATTTAGGAACATACCAACTTCCTTTCCTTTTCGGCAAACAGCTAAAACTGTCCGAGGAAGTAAAATACCTTGGCATAACGCTGGACAACAAGCTAAACTGGGCGAAACACCTAGAAAACAAAGTGAGGAAGGCAACGATCTCCTTCTGGCAATGTCGGAAAATGATAGGTAAAACATGGGGTCTCAGCCCAAAAATCACCCTGTGGCTTTACAACACCGTTATAAGGCCTTCCTTAGCATATGGTGCCCTGGTGTGGTGGCCTAGAACGAAACAGCTTACCACAAAAAATAAGCTCACAAAATTCCAGAGACTGGCGTGCGTTGCCACAACAGGATGCATGAGGACTGCCCCCACGGCAGCACTCGAAGCCCTGATCGGCTTGCTGCCCCTACACCTGTTCGTGCAACAAGAGGCAGCGGCGGCTGCCTTCAGACTCTGGACTCTCAAACTATGGGAGCACAACACACAGGCACATCATACAACTATCATAGGGGAGTATGCCAAGGGAAACCCTATACTCCAGTCCATCTATGATAGGGTACCCAAGAAACACTTGCACACAAAAAGTTTCACCATACAACTACACGAGGAGCCTAGTGACTACTCAAACATACATGAAGTGCGAATATACACAGACGGCTCCAAAATGAAAACAGGAACGGGAGCTGGGACTTTCTCAGACGACCTTAACATTCACAATTCGACAGCACTGGGTAAACACAATTCGATCTTCCAAGCGGAATGTGTCGGCATCATACAGGCAGCAGACGCAATACTAAGGAGAAAGGTAACTGACCACAACATCAGAATCCTCTCAGACAGTGCTGCAGTTCTACAGGCTCTGAACAAAAGTGAGTACAACTCCGGACTAACAATACAATGTCACTATCTATTGGAAGAGGTAAGTAAAAACAACAGGCTCACTCTCCAATGGATTAAAGGACATAGTGGATCCAGAGGTAATGACGAGGCCGACGTACTGGCAAGGAGGGGCTCTGAAATGCAACCAGCAGGCCCTGAACCAATCATCCCTCTACCCTTCAGCCAAGCTCGCTCCTGGATCCACGACCATACTACAAAACTGCACCAAAACTACTGGGCAAGTATGCAGGACTGTAGGCAGTCGAAGGAGGCCTTCCCGGTATTAAACCCGAGATACTCCCGAAAGCTACTCAGCCTGAAACGTGACAAACTCCGACGTATCATCGGAATTGTCACCGGACACTGCTCACTAAATAAGCATTTTTACACAATGGGTATCACAGACAGCCCTCTATGCAGAGGGTGCATGGCAGCAGAGGAGACGGCCGCACACGTACTCCTGGAGTGCAGTAGCGTAGAGTCTCAGCGCCAGCAACACCTTGGGACACCGAGGACACCCAAGGAAGCCTGCACCAACATCAGCGAGCTGCTGGCCTTCTTGGAGGACATCGGGTGGTTGGAGTAGCAAAAGCCCACCCGTCACGCAAAAAGGGCCCATAGGAGGCCCAGTTGCGGAAAAATAGTCCGCGCACCAAGTACCAAGTACCAAGTATGTACCTGATCTGTAAATCAGTGTTATGGTTAATAAACTGATTGACATAATATATAGACAACACAAGGCTTTTGATACTAGCTTATAAGACTGCTTGTTATGGCTTAAAATAGATTTCCCAGATCAATAAGATAATTACCGGTAAAACAATTCAAAACGAAATTGTACATGTAAAAAGTAAATTCAAGAACTAAAACCCCACTACTGAAAAATCACGCTCTAAAATGTATGAAATATGAACATAATTTCTTCTGAAATTGCTACGCACAATCTATTCAATATTGATCGTTTATTAAATAAAAAAAATACCTAGGTATAAGTTAAATATTTAAATGTGAAAAAATACATGATCGAATAGAGGGGGGTACGGGCTTTCAAATTACATCTTCGAGACCCAAGCCAACCTTACCTGCAAGTGGTACCCCTGCAGCTGACAAGCAACGAACCAGGCTTCACTAGGGAATAGGCAGCAGCATCCTCCTGAGTACTGTTTAACACTGTGATCACCAATCTGCCTGCCAAGCGTGGTGAATATGGCTAACCCAAAATGATTATCACATACAGAACAACCCCTAGTTCCCAGCAGCTCCGCTATTCCTGGTCACTGTAGCAGTTGGGGCAATAGGTGCGAAAATCTCCGCAAGAGATTTGGCTACATGAACATGGAGAACCGACGAGAAGGTTTTCGAGCTGGAAGAAGCGGTAAGCAAGTTGTATTGGGATATCATCAGAAATCCGGAGAGAGGGATACGATCACCCTCAATTCTATTAATTCGATTGCTAGCAACATTGTAACGACCGAAAGCGTTTTAAGCAGGATGGCGTACCTTATACTCAGAATTACCGAACGGTGTTCGCTGACGGGTACAGGCTTACACCCTGACCATGAGCGCCCTGATGATGAGGTGGAGAGGTCAGGCGACGAATCCAACTCTGATGGACAGCGTTCGGGAATTTTCGAAATATCTTCTCGTCAAAGATACCGCAGACACTCGAAGCGAAGGTCTTTTCTGTGTGTGTTACCAGTGATGACATACGGCTCCGAGATACGATGGCTGACTATTGGTGTAGCTCTCATAATTAGCAAGCTGAAGTGACAGTAGACAGACCACATAGGTCGCAGAACCGATAACTGCTGGGGAGCAAAGGTATGCATGGTGACCACGATTAATCGCGAAACGGAGTGAGGCAAGCCCTTAATGGACCGACTTCTTTGTGGCGGCTTCGAGAGTCGATGGATGGGGGCGGATCAGGTAGTTATTTGTGACGTCGTTTGGGGGATTTTTAAGGCTTAGCAGTGGACTTATGTGGGCTATGTACATAGTGATGTTTTGAGGATAGTCGTGATCATATGCCACTTTGGTTATTATGTAATATGTATTATGGGTAGATTTTGAGGGAAAGTATTTTTTTTTTATTGTACGACGGGTAAGTACTTGGCCTTTATCTCACCTGGTTACACAAGTTGAGATAAGGCCGAAGGTGAAGGCGCACTTCACCCGGAATCCTCAACAAACTGAGGAACTGGCTATCTTACCTCTATATGCCCGAACACAACAATTTATAGAATTGTTATTATGGCGACAGAATTAGGTAAGATGGTGGTAGACAGGAGGACTGAAACAAAGTTCTACCACCAACCAAACCAAACACAATATATTGTACTCCCCATGGGGATCGAAATCGGTGAGTTGAACCACTAGACCACAGAGGCGGTTAAAAGTATGTTTTACTCACATATGTGGTGTGATTTTAGAAATTATTTTCAATCATCGGGTGCAAGCAAGCAAAGCCGCAACATCTAAAAATATACATCTTTGAAATGTGCTGATGAAGTCCTATCATATGATACCCAACACAGCATCATACGTAGTTTTTTACAGTTCAATTACCAACTTCATTGTTTCAGGGAAAGTTAAAGAAAGAAAGAAAGAAAAATCATTTATTTAGTTAAAAACCAAAATGTTTATTTAAATTATTTAAACCCTGTTTTGCGTTTTGTGGTGTTTTTATTTCAATTTATTGAATAATCATTATCAGGTAACAGTTAAGATTATTAGTATTTTTAAATTTTTGCACAGTATTAATTGATTTTATTACATTTCATTTTCTGAATCATTATTAATTTGAACTAATATGTAAAATTCAATAAAATATTGCACGCGGTACGGAAACATTCATTGTACCTGATTTGACATTACTACCACCTATGTAAAACATTAATATCGAGCAATAAAAATAATACTTTACTTATGTTTTCTAGAGGGCGCCATATTCAATTTGATGTGACGTCACATAGCCTATAAGAAGCGGACAATCCAGGTGACCTTACGTATTCGATAGCTGATAGCAAGTTTTTCCATTCAAAAATGACAGAAATCATTTTGAGCCAAACGACGTCCAATTTTCGTAGTATGCCTCCTGACACCTTCAACGATACCTCTTTACACAAAATTATGCCTTTACTACTCTAATATATGCCTCTACAAAAACATTTGTATACCACAATTTACGCAAAATACATACTCTTCAATTCGTTAATGAAAGCTTCATAGAGACAATAGAAACACAGACCTTGAAAGCTGGTTCCAAATTTTCCAGTGCGCATTATAAAATCAAATAATGCTCAGAAGACCTTATTTAGTGTGCATTCAAAAGTAATAGGGATTAAACTCCGTTATTAAGCTTTATGCCTCGCTGCTATAAAACCCCTGTTTAGATCGAATCTCGGTGCTTCTCATTAAAGAAAGATTTACCAGGAAGGCCCTACAATAGGTAGATACTGAGAGTAACAACAGATGGCTCTTAATATATTGGTAAACTAATTTAGCTTTTACATTTTCATAAGACTGAAGAATTTTGCTAAAATATTGTCTAGTAGCTTCGGGCTAGTAATACTTCTACTACCAATTCAATTGATTTTTAAAATCACTATACTTGAACGTAACTTCACTTTTTTGATCATTATAGCTATTGTAATTTGGAATAGGCTGTTAAAGAAGAATAAGACCACTTCTGTGTTCTATTGGTTCATCCAATGTAAAAAAAAATGACCTGTAATATTTATTTATTATTTATTTATTTATCCCATCGATTTCAGATCCAAAGGTCGATCCCCAGGGGGGAGTACAAAATGTGATTGGTTTGGTTGGTGAAGGTCTTTGTTTAGGTTTGCTTGGCTAGCTACCACCATCTTACCTAATTCTGTCGCCATAACACATATTCTAAAATTGTTGTATTATAGCATTTAAAGGTAAGATACCCAGTTCCTCAGTTTGTTGAGGATTCCTGGTGAAATGCGCTTCCACCTTCGACCTTATCGTTACTTGAAAATCAGGTAAGATGAATAATTAATAACAAAAACGGGTCTTCATCGCCTATAGGTATGATGAAGGCCAAGCCCCTCCCCGTCAAACAATAAAAAAAAAAACATTTTCAGGTAATTATGACATAAACCGGATGTAATCTGCATTGCGATTTCGTAACTCTGTCTCATTGAGACATCATTTAGCTACATCAATGGAACAGAAAAGTACTTCAATGAAAAATTTGCGATTACGTAAAACCGTTTCTACCGATTCGCCTGTGATCACATTGACTGAATGAATGACGAGTGATTGCCAACCCGACCAATTCACATATTACTTATTAGGGTGGTGACCGCGCGTAAACTCAATATCCTTTATTTGGTCGTATTATACGACTCTCGGTCTATAGGTTCTGTTATTGAAATCCAATTTTAATGTTTTTTTGAGGTTGTTTTTGCCGGGAAGCAAGTGCATCGTTTCTTTTTGTGAAAAGAAAGTTGGATAGATTAATTATTTTAGTTTCGACTGTTACAATTATAACAGCCAGAGCTGTATTCATTTGAAGTAAGTAAAGTAAATGTATGTGCAGTGATTTGAAAAGCTAGTGAGTGCATCTACATTGCTGAATGGAATTTAATTGGTCTTTTCATATCCAAATGGTACTAAACTAGGTTATATTTATCTATAGATATGGCACCCTTGCGACAACTGACGCACAGACAGTATGAAATGCTTGTGGAGTTTGCTGAAACGAACAGAGATGCTGCTCTAAACAGCGGGAGGTCAGGCGGCCCTCTGGGCCATCAGGAAGCCAACAAAGCCTGGCAAGTTCTGTCCAACAGGCTTAACTCCCTGGGCGAGGGATTAAATAAGCCGGTAGACAAATGAAGCGAGTAAGTAAAGCAGACGCTTAGAATCTTCTTACCTGCAAGGCATGTTATATTTCTAGTGTGCCAGTAGTGGTGGTAGTTTATCTGCCTGACTGTGTTACTGTGCACTATGTATGTATTACATTAACCTACGTACTAACAACATACTGTTTTTCTTTGTGCACTAAACTTGCTAACAAAATGTTATGTTTTCCCCACAAGTACTGGCATTTATTAAAGTGTCGGATAAAAGCCAAAGCTAATCACTAACTTAATTAATTTAAATGTTACTACCTATATTGCTCTGAGTGGTACTTATTCTTTGTATTTTTGTTGCAGATAAGTCATTCCAATGAAAGCAGCTAACTCATGAGCTTGAAAAACTGAGGGAAAAAAAGGACAGTATCATTTTGATTTTAAAATGTAACTAGCTTCTAGCTTCAATATTGTATTATAATTACATTGTAACCAGGATCATACAAAAGAACAGTAGGAACCAAGCCGTAAGTTTCTTGCCTGTTCTTCTAGGCTTTGGTTGCGTGGAACTGGCACCTCGATTCACCTAGTTTTAAGACGTTTCAAAGTGATCCTTGTAATTTTATTAAATAAATACCTTTAGACGTTGACTTTGACTTTATTAATCATACCTATTACCGCTACCTACTTGTAGTTAAGAATGAGGATCCGTAACGTTTTTAGTTGAGAATGCAGATTTATAGAGCTAAGTAATCCTTAACATACAGTGCAAAAATTTTATGTCATAAAGAATAACATGGATATAGTTCTATTGAATTTGTTATAACTTTACTGATCCTCATTGCTTTTATCATAATCTTAATTAAAAGTAGTTTCATATTTATAGTATGTATTGTTAAACAACAAGTTCCTATTCTAGGTACCTACTTTGTCATAGGTAGGTAGTAGTAGTACATTTTGGTTTGGAAGGTAGGTGACTACTCACCGACTACCTAGGTATGTATGAGGTACCTACTTACTCAAATTATTTATTGCAACTTATGCGTGGCTACCTACCTAGTCAACTTCGTTTTTAAATCCTTTTTCTACATTTTTACAGCCTGTTTTAGTATGTTTATAATATTATAATATAATTTTCCTGCACTTAATGAGCACTTGGGTATGTAAATACACTTAGACTAAAGGAAAAACATCGGTTTTTGATCCGGAGCTCCTCAAATATTAAAAAAGGTTTCAAATAAATACAACCAAATTAAAATAATTTGTAGTAGAAAATAACATTTATTCATTGAAACAACGAAGCTCTACATTTTAGGTAACTGTGTGTACCTAGTGTCCATTCATCCATTTTGCATAAGGAATGTCTGGCTAGTAGGTATAGCCATGGATTATCTGCAACCAAAATAAAAAGATTAAGTACCACTCAGAGCAATATAGGTTACCTACATTTAAAAATCAAAATTATACTGTCCTTTTTTTCTTCAGTTTCTCATGAGTTAGCTGCTTTCATTTGAATTGATTATCTGCAACAAAAATAAAATATTAAGTACCATGCCCCCCACTCAGAGCAATATAGGTAGCCCAAACAAAACTGTTGTGGGCTGCTCCCCCAAATGATGCATCCAAATATTGAATATTAAGATGTGAGTCGCATATCTTCAACAAAAAAAAAGTGGTAAGTAGGTAATTTAAAGCAATAATAATATTAGTAGATATACCTAAATAAAGAAGGAAATTCCTACTTACAGCTAATACATTAAGGGAATGGTACCCTTTGCGGTTGTAAAAAGCCTCCTCATGCTCTGTTGGCCGAATTATGGAGACATCTATGCAGCCAATCACTCCGGGAATCCCATGTTTACTCATGAAACTGGAATAGAAGGTTAACTAAGTAAACGGGTTTGATAAAGGTAACTTGTTGGGTGCTAATAAACTCAATTCAGCTGGTACTCAACAAGACAGCATTTTAGATAAAAACAACATAGCATAGGTAAGTAGTTTGTAGATGACTTACTCTGACATAATTGCTTCCCTTCTTTGACGCTGGTTTGTAAATTTAATATATTTGAGTAAAGCTGTTGGCGAATTGAGGGCATTTGTCACCTCCTCTAAGCTGATGGACATGGCTGTCTGAGACAGGTTATGAAGGTAGGAGGCACCTACTCCTCGCTGGTAAGAACCTTGGCTGTAGAAAGTCAAGGCTGCAAGAACCTAAAAAAAATAGCCAAGTAATTAGATAATAGGTAGGTATCAACACAAATCTATGATTGATATGAATCAATGAGTAATAGGTAGCCTATTTTTTGGGTTATTATTATTCCCCAGAGATCCTTGTTCCTCTCTAAATAGGTACCTAGGCCTACTTATAACCTCTCAAAAAACTTTACTACTACAATAGATAACTTACTTTGAGGTCGTCTCGAATGGCTGTTGAGCGGGTTTTTTGGGGAAGAAGTGGCACAACTTCCTGGCAAAGAGTAGCAAACACCTCCTTAGTGAGCCGGAATTGTGCTACAAACTCTCTGTTCGGGAGCATTAGTGGGTCGCTGGCGTCTTGCATCAGTCTCCTAGAGCTGACCAACGCATTTTTCCGACGCTGCTCCTCCGCCAAATACAATAAATATTGACGCGACATCTCAAACTACAATGAAAAAATGATTATCGCGTGGCTTGTAAAATTGATTTGTATTGCAATTCCAAGTAGTATATAGGTAATATAATGTGAATAGAAATGATAAGGTAAATGGTAGGTACATACATTTTTATCTAATTCTGAACTAAGCCACGAAAACACATGAAAATACTTATATTTTGTTGGACAGATACAACACCCAAGCTGTTTCTTATTTTGAATAGATGTAAGTAAACGATAGCTGTCAGTGCTCTGTGGTTTCATTCAAACCGAGCATCGGTAATCGCAAAATTAACGAATCGATAGATATGTTTCTTTCAAATGTGGTTTCTCCCTCAATGATGCTTTGATAGAGGGAGAAGGTGGTTACGTAATCGCAAAACTGTCATTTTCTTGGATTTAATTATGAAATCCATTGAGACACATTTCAATTAGAGTTACGAAATCGCACTGCTGGTAGTTTACGCATATATAAACGAGGAAAATGTTGTGTAGAGGCGGGATTAGCGCTGATTGGACTATCGACCGTGGTTTGCGGTGGAAGTGATCTGCCTACCCTTTGATTGGAAAGTGTACTAGTTCTGTGGACAATAGAGTGCTATCATCCCGATTAAACTAGTTTTTTTTACAACAAGCCAAAAATAAGATGTTACGCCAGTTTCATAAAACTTATTTAACCGAATGAACTTCAATATTTCGCCCATATCTTTTAAATGGTTGATCCGATCAATATTGAAACTTTTAATTTGCAGAGATTACTTTGTACTTAAAAAAATTTGGTAGTTTTTGAAAAATGCTGTTTTTTTTGTATAATTTGTTACAATTTGCACCACTCATATTAAAGTTTAATAGCCTATCCTATAACCGCAAGCTGTCCAGGCTAAAGAGCGTTACAACGAAATAAACATACATACATACATAGCACACTCTCGAAAAACATTACCCTGGTTCTGAGGCACGCGGGTAATAATTATGCAATAGGGCATCTTATCTTAACTTATTTCTACCGTCTTTATAACAAACAAATTATTTATCACTATCTTGTAAGCCAATTTTTGGATCAATAACAGTTCACAATATTATTTTGTTTAATACATGTAAGTGCACCTGCTTATTATGGCAATATATTATTTATATTATTCGCTTTGAAATGTGCACTTATTGAGAAATGCGCATTTTGGTATGGTGCATGTTTCTGCCGTCTTTCACTAGAAGGGCGATAAGTGACATTTGAGTTTTATTCACTAGACGAAAGCGCATCTTCCAGTCTGGGTCATATTGTTCTATCATCTATGGTAACTGAGATCTTGAGACCACGTACCCCGTAACTACATCCTTACGCTACACTGATTTTTTTAAAGTCTCTGAGAGTAGTTTGGACTTTCAGCTACGCGACGATTTGATATTATTCGATTAGGCACTATAATCAAACTTTTATTATAGAATCAATATATATGGAGCAATATTAGAATAAAATGCGATGAAGGGTTTCAATCGTGCGCAAAAACAAAGAAATCCATCTGCCGCTTTGTCAACTTCATTCTACCGAGGTATGCAATAAAATACAGTCAAGCAATATTATTGTAAAAATCCCAAAAATACCTATGGAGGAAGAATTTGTCTATGTAAGTTAACTACTTTACTGCAGCAGAATATTCTATGATGTTGTCTGTTTTTCAAACATTTGATGAAACGAAAACTTCATATAATTGTGGACTTAACTTCTCTGATGTGATTGCAACTAGAAGCGCTGATTCACTCATGAATAATCGACTACAGCTTAATGAAATGATGAATCAGCTTACGAGAAAAAAAGATAAAACAAAAGTAGGAAAAGGTATTGAGCTACAACGTGATGACTGAGTGTGACGATAAATGTATGAAAATATGTTCGGCTATGTTTACTTCAGAAGCACGAAAAGAAATCAATAAATCATATTGGGCTCTGTCTTAGATATAACGAAGAATATTTAAATAGCACCGCGGTGTCCATACCTAAACGAAAAATAACATCCGAACCTAGGAGAGAAAGTTCCAAGAAGAACATTTATTTAAAAAATGATGACTGTACAAACGAAGTAGTTTGCAAATATATATTTTTGACAACATTGTTAACCTAGCTTAACCTTGTTAATAATTATGACCAGAGTTACAGTGATAATAAGGTAGGAACTGCCTTTTTTACTTGATATTGTCGTAATTATGTGACTGATATTGCATGCCATACTTATTAATTAAATAGGTCAAAATTGGTGGGACCACTAGTCAAAAATCGTACAATGTTTTGAAACTAGTTACTTGCCCTGATTTAAAAATATTCAGCCACAAAAGTGGCCTGAATCACTTCAGGCCACTTTGGTTCTCGCAATATTTCAACTTGATTAATAAAACAAGTCTATTTTCTCATTTTCGTTTTTCTATCGACGCTCATTCTTCCTTGTCAAAAGGAATCCCCAAGTATCAATTTATATCTAGACGGCCTTTTGTTAGTATGCTAGAAAATTGCGTGTTATTAAGACAATATTTTTGTTTCTTTAGAACCTTGTTGGTAACTTAATTTACGTCTTTCTTTTTTCAACTGAGAAGAAATAATTTGTGGAACAACATGAAAAATAACGTCTGAAATAATTGTTTTTTTTTAATGTGTCAGTTGTTAAGCTAGAATGAGGTCTACAATAAAGCGA
The DNA here is from genome assembly GCA_951394065.1 of Venusia cambrica. Lineage (NCBI taxonomy): Eukaryota > Metazoa > Arthropoda > Insecta > Lepidoptera > Geometridae > Venusia > Venusia cambrica. The sequence continues at coordinate 1,340,676 of OX596058.1, forward strand.
GCCTATCCAGGTGCCTATTTCCTCCCTTCTGAAGACAAGGTCGTAAAACGGAGCAAACACAGACGCTGAAAGCCGATTTGCATTTTTCTAAATAATTAAATTTATAATTAAATATAAACTGCCATACATACCATCACACGAGATAAATTAAGCTTTGATTGTGTAACCATACATTTTGTCCATCACTCGAAATAATTGGCTTCCTCCCTTCCTTGGCACTTCTGGTACTGTCATTACGACAGCTTAAAGCTCGTAATAGTCTGACACCAGGTCTGTGAAAAAGCACACAAACAAAATCATGATAATTTTTGCTATAAATGGTGGGGTTGCTCCTGATTTATTTAGCTCTAGGCCAGAGAAAGGATGAGGTATATGATAGTGCAAGCTTAGCCTTAAGCCACTGGCTCTCCCGCGCGTCAACGAAACACGGTAAGTCGTTTGTTGCTGGACTTAGGCAGGAGAAAGACTAGTGCTTTGATAATTCAGATCGCTGAATCGCTGATCGCTCGTGAAAAATTATGGTGTCTGGGAAGAAAACAGAAGGAGATCACACCTATCCTATCTACTATCTAGATGAAACACCTAAAAATAACTGTAATCGAAAGCTAAAAATAACATTATTCGTGCCTGTGGCAAAAATGGATAAATTGTGAGGGCGAACAGATTGCAATATATAAGGTAATACGTCTTTACAAGGGCTCCAACAAGGATATATTTTGTTTCTATTACCTATGATGTTGATATCACATTTTTGTTTTGATATTTTTGTGCTACGTCGAATATTATTTTAGTTTTCCCGCAGTCTTGGCATGCGGATATGGGTACTGCCTTCAATCCGGATGTCATGGGTTCAAATCTGGTCTGTATCCTCATACAAAATTAACATTATTGGATGTCATCATCATGAGCAGTAGCAGCAGTCGAATAATATCCACTATTGGACTATTCAGTTTTATTTATATAACCACAAAATAAGGAGTATTAGGATAATCAGGCCTCATAGCTCAGTTGGTAGTAACTCTGCCTTCTGCACTATAGGTTGTGGGTTCGATTCCCACCCAGGACAAACATTTGTGTGATGAATATATATGTTTGTTCTGTGTTTCGGTGTTGTATTGTAAATATATATTGTTTATAAGTATGTATTTGTAAAAAAAAAAGTATTTAAGTAGTGTATCCGTAATCTAATTCCTATATTACAAGCTATGCTTAGTTTGGGGCTAGATTGCGCTGTGTAAAAAATAATGTCCTGTAATGTCCTAACAATAGGGTACTATTAAAAAAACTAGATGGTTTTTATCTAACCAGCAAGTTTGGCAGGCAGATTGGTGATCATTATAAGGATATGAACATGCAAATTAATAATTTTTGGATATCTCTTATCTAATATTAGACGACCCACTCATGAAATACGATTAGGTATTTAATCAAAATGTGTTTGTGTATCCGTTTTATTCCATTAATCACCTCTGACCTTAGAGTCTAGTACACCCTGAATAAAACATTCTGCAAAATAATATATGTAGGTGAAAGGGGCTCCTAGATTGTTAAACATGAGGTATGTATGTATATGTTATATAGGTACAATACGGAGAGCTGGCACATATTTTAGGAGTTCGGGGATTGCGCTTGTGAAGAGTTTGTGAGAAAACGCGCGTCATGTACCCGTTTGTCAAAATGATTGCCACATCAAATATACAGTGTGGAAATTAAACTCAGGCCCTGGAGGGAAACTACTTTAAATCCTTAAGCTAGCTCATTTTACTTAAAGGAGACATTCCTTTATTTTTGAAAAGAAACAAATCTGCATTAAAAGATTTTTTAAAACTCGCTTGCTTCGCCCGGGACTCGAACCAACTAAAATTAAAAAAAATAAACACTCTTCATTTTAATATACTAATCGGTAGTATTAATATTCAGGATAAAGTTTCTCTAACAAACATTAGGTCTTAAAAATAAAAATAATCGTTAAATCTAACATCAACTTTATTTTACTATCAATTTTGTAACACTTAAATTATTTAACTGATAAATTGTTCGAAATGAGCCCCGTCGTTCCGGCTACACAACATTAGTCGCCGTTGAAATTCATTTCTTGTAGCCTTCAGCAAAGTGTTGTGGTGAATGCCCCTAATAACATTTTCTATCGCAATCCTTAGCTCTTGAACGGTTTCATAGCAAGTTTCATAAACAACATTTTTTACATGACCCCATAAAAAGAAGTCCATGGGCGTCAGGTCTGGACTTCTTGCAGGCCATCTAATCGTCCCGTTTGTACCTATCCAGGCATTGAAATTTTCATTAAGGTGTGCCCTGGCAATTCTGCTGTTGTGGGCAGGTGCACCATCTTGTTGAAAAATGATATTATTTCGTTCCTCTTCTGGCAGAAGGTTTAATTGATTTTGTAAAAGCTCCAATATTTCAATGTATTTTGCTGCATTCAGATGTCCTTCGTAAATGTGCATCAAAACAACCATGTTACTTTTGATTCCACACCAAACATTAAACGAAAATCTGACCTGATTGTTCGTTTCACGGACACGGAATGGATTTTGACGAGACCAATAATGATTGTTATGTCTGTTATACATTCCATTATTACTAAAATTTGTTTCGTCAGACCATACAATACAGTCCAAGAAATTTGGGTTGCGGGCTATTTCTGTTTGAATATTTTCACAAAACTGTAATCTCCTGTCACTATCTCCGGGATGTAGTTTCTGCACCAATCGCCCATCACGATAACATTTGTATTTGTATTTTTTCAGAACTTTAAGTATACTAGTATGGTTGATGCCTATCTCTTGAGCAGCTTCCCTGCTTGAAGCCTTCGGGTAACACTCGAAGTATGTCAAAATGTTTAACTTAACATCGCTATAGTCCAAATTTTGTTGCTGTGGGCGTCCAGTCTTCTTTTTAAAACTTCCAACGATCAGTAAATTATTCACAATTCGAGACAAAACTTTTCTAGATGGTAGTTCTCTGGATACTTCTCGCGATACCACTGCAGAGCTAAATCGTAGCTCTTGTTGCAAACAAAGTAAGCTTCTAATAACTCGAATTGTTCTTGATACGCCATTGTGAGATAATTTAATTACGTAAGGAAAGCAACACTACTTAAATAAAATCTGTTGATAAAAATCGTTCGAATTTAAAAATTATTGTCCCGCATTGCAAACAAAGTCAAACGTTCCATTTTTAAACTTCTCCACTGAACGCCTCGGATCATGTAAGAAGGAAATGTGCATAGAGGTATTACCACCATTGAACAATTTTCTTATCGAAGATTTCAACAAGGTACTTAACGATAAATTAGCAAGCGTGTACTTCATACGAAGTCTTTGAGTGTTGGAGAGATAACAGAACTGTTACGTGTCTTTTACTTGTTAAAAGTGAACAGTAACCAAACATTTTTTAGAGAAACTTTATCCTGAATATTAATACTACCGATTAGTATAATAAAATAAAGAGTGTTTATTTTTTTTAATTTTAGTTGGTTCGAGTCCCGGGCGAAGCAAGCGAGTTTTAAAAAATATTTTAATGCAGATTTGTTTCTTTTCAAATATAAAGGAATGTCTCCTTTAAGTAAAATGAGCTAGCTTAAGGATTTAAAGTAGTTTCCCAACAGGGCCTGAGTTTAATTTCCACACTGTATATTATTAACCGACTTCAAAAAAAGGATGAGGTTCTCAATTCATCGGATTTTTTTTATGTATGTTCCCGAAGATGCCTTTTTGACCGATTTGGAAAATTTTTTTTTGCTTGAAATGGTTTCACAAGTGGTCCCTTCGTCATCAGGTCAGGATCTGGTGATGGGATCCTGGAGAAATTGAGGGAACTCTTTAAATACAATAGGCACACTTGGAGCTATTTTCTCAAAAGTAACGAAAAAACGGATCCCTTATACGATCACGCGTCTGTCTGTCTGCCATCAAAATATTTGGAAAAATACGTCATCCAAGTTAACGAAATTGTATCATATTCTTCATCGAAGTCGGTTTCCTTTTAAGTTTTTAAAACGAAATCATTTTTGAAATATACTGGATAGTATAATTGCATCGAGTAATGAGAATTTTCCAGCTTTAAATAACCGCATTTACCTGCAATGCATTTTTTTATAAGAACTCTCTCTCAAATCGACAAAACATATAATATACTTAATTAAGGGTAAGGGTATAAGGGTTAAGGTCAATGAACGATTAGTGCCAACGGTACCCTATTACTTAGGTAGCTTAAGAAGGCCCAGTAGTCTCACTTACCCATACAAACGTAGTTCCATTTTCATTTCGAAATTGCTATCTGATTCAAAAGGTATTTTGCACGGACAGTATGATGTTTGTATGGGAAAATTCTTTTCCATATATTTTGGATTGTATACAACAAGCTTTACAGCTCATAATAAGCCTCGCGGATCAGTTGGTAGTAGTTACGCCTTTTGCGCTGTAGGTCGTGGGTTCGATTCCCACCCGGGACAAACATTTGTGTAACACAGAACAAACATCTATATACAATAGATATTTGTTCTGTGTGTTGGGTGTTGTATTATATAGTAAGTATGTATTTACAAAGTATTTAAGTATTCTATCCATAATCTAGTTCCCATATTACAAGCAATATTTGAAAATAAAATCTGAAAATAGAAAAAATATTTAGTAATAAATTCCGCCAA